>OV121094.1:36320166-37742870 GCA_921293015.1 Phorcus lineatus
CTAATTGTTTCTCAACTCTCAAAGATTGCCAGTACAAGATATATTAAAATAAAGCATAGTTCACTACCTCTATCTTTGTTTGTCACGAAGCGATATCCCACAAATTGACTCGCCTTTATGACTTTCTCTAGCCTACTTATCGACTTGTAGCCGCTTGTTTCTCGTGTGTGCCGTTTGAAAGGAGGGTTTTTTACTAACATGGAATAGAGTTTTCTAACCTTTTATGCGACATTTACGCTTCTTATTTAGTACATGTGCGGTCATGAAGAATTGCACTGTTCCCTTCAAATTTTGAGATTTGCAGAGACAATCGTTTTCCGTATTAAAGGTTGCCAATTATTTCGGAATACCCACATGGTCACGTGGTTCTAAATTTGATACAGACGTGTTCATTGGTTTACAATATTGCCGAAATACAAAGAGGCTAAATATGATTGGTTGAAAGTTCCCTTGAAAATTCCAACTGTAATATAGAGAGAATTTCACCTGTTTAGATGGTGGGGCCTCCAACCAATAAGTGTGCTTTGTGGATGTTCTTATATTTATTAAATACGATCGTAAACAGGATTTATAGTAACCGATCCTTGATTAACTGAAAATATAAATAACATAAAAAACATTATGTTCCTGTGTCTTAATAAAACTGAATACATTTTCATTAGAAAGTTTTCATTTGGATATCTCAATTGATGTGATTCAAACACTGACACTCCCAGTAAACATGATAAACTAACTCATTAAGATGATGGCAAATTCGTGTTGACTTGTAACGTCACCTACTGTCATATTTAAAGACGTTGTATATTGTACTTGATACATATCTCACTAATACATTACTTCATGGTTATTGTTCTGTCCAAAATAGACTTACAGAAGCCAATAAGAAACCCATCAATGCCTTGGTTTTATTATTTCAATCTTATCGCATTTCCGTTTACAGATTTCTCTCTCGTCTTTTGCTTAATGTTTGATCAGAGTAGAAGTGGAAGTTTCTGAAATGCAATAATCCTCCTCGTTGACCAAAAACAAGTATTTTGTTTCGGGTTTGTATTCATTGTATGTGTTCATTGTCTTCTTCCTTTTTGTTTTTTATTTGACATATTCGCTTTGTAATTTTGTATGTTCTTAAGAAAGTCTCTTCTGATATTGTTCCGTCACCTGACTCAATATTTCAGTTATCAAACACCTGGATGACAAGCATCCAAAAGAGAGTGGACAGATCAGGGAGAAAGGGATCGATATAAGGAGGAAATAGACGGAACGAAAGGCATAGTGAGAGATAGAAAGCAGGTTTTAGAAGGACTAAAATATTGTTCGAAGCACGTTAAGCCCGAACTCACTCTCTCACCCACTTATCCTGGGAACGAAGAGAGCGAGTTGGACAGTGCTTCTTAAGTGTCTTAAGGGGAAGGGGAAGATCCACACAAACAGCGGAAAGTAAGACACAGCAGTTTACATTGAATCCTGTAGTGAATGGGCAACCAGTGAAGGGAACGAAGTAATGGCAGGGCGTCATCCTATTTATGTGACTGTGTTACTAAACGTGCAGCAACGTACGTTGAAGTTTCTTTATCTGGGACCTAGTGTTACCTGCTACAAGCGAATTGCAATAGTCAATCCTGTTCATGACTGACGAAGGAACTGACGGTGGTAAGGTATGATCGAATCTGCCCAATGGTGTGCATTTGAGCAAACCAGATTTGAGCAAGATTGGAAACATGATGATCCAAAGACCTGCTCGAGTCCATTGTTCACACAATGCAACGTGCAACACGTACATATCACAATGAACATTTCTTGAATGTTTTTATCTTGTTTTTTAAAAAAAAAGTACCTTGTCTGATGGAGTGCTTTCAGCCTGATTACTCTGTCAATGGTCAAGGTCATTTTAGGAAATATCATTTTTATGTTTTAGTAAAAGACATAATGAATTTCCCAGGCATTAACATCAGTAATCAAAAATATAAAATAGCAAATACATATGGCCCCTTATAAGACTTAGATTAATCATGAATACAAAATTGATTGTATTTGTAGTCTTTTTGTTAACATGATCCATCTATACAATAATATTATTACACTGTCACTGGTCAAGGTCATTCGAGGAAATATCACAGACATATTTAACGTTAATATATAGTGCTGTCAAAGGTTTAATTGAAGTGTCTGGCTTGAGAAAATTGTGGACATATGAATGTCAACATCTATGCTTGCAGCTGTCAGTAAGACTGTTTATCAGGAAGTGAAGTGAGGTGAAGTGAGTTGGTGTTTAACGCCGCTTTCAAGATTATTTCACTTATATCGCGGCTGCTAGTATTATTGCAGGGAGAAAGCCCGTAACGCCATTGTGGCTATGGGTTGCGGTGAAACCTGCGAGCATCGGCTAGAACTAACGAACCATGGGTGGTACTGCGCTGAATGTCAGTGTAGCATTGCACCCAAACCTGACTGCGTGTAGAACAGTTCTCTACTGCAGACAAAGTTGCCGAGCCCCTGGCGGGATTCGAACCACGGACGTCCTGATCCGAAGCCGAACGCGCTAACCACTATGCTATCCCGCCCCCTGTTTATCAGGACATGGCCTTTTAAATTATTATTTTTTATTATATCAATTTTATAGAAGCATTTTCATGAAGTCCTTCTCTTTTACCCGTACAATAATCACACCTGACACCTCTAAGGGAACATGAAGCAAATGATACAGTTTGTGTTGTACACATGGTAATCAATTTTGACTAAACGGTTAATATCTTTATCAAAGGCTGTTAACTTTTTTCATTAACATTTGCAAATAAAAGATAAAAAAATAAAGTATTGATGAATGAAACACAATGCATTATAACAAATGACAAAATTGAATGATCAATAAGGAAGGTCAAAATAACAACATATGTATATCACTTACTACCTACTATTAATGTCCTTTTGTTTGTTTAAATAATCATCGCAAATGAACAAGAGTCTTTCTGGATATTCCGATACCATTGATAGGTAAATGTACAGTGTTTATAGCCAAGTGTCTAGATGCCTTCCAGGCAATTAATATCGATGTTTAACACTGACAGGATGAGGATAGCAATGGAGAAGACGTTGTTAGTATGAGCTACTGAAGCTCACAGCATCACATAAAAGAGACACATTTGACTGGCTTATCATCCTTCCATATCACCATAAAATTCATATACCGATCAAGAGTAGGTTGACCTAACGGCAATTCAAGTAGAGCCATGTGAATTATTCTTCTGCTTTGGTTTTAAAGAAGTGTTATTGCTATAATTTATCACAATATTCAATCAACATTAACTTTGTTTAATTTCCTGAATGTGACACCGTTTTTCTAGTAATGGTTAGAATGGAAATTCTCTGTTCAGCCATATACTGTATTTAATTGAAAATCGTGAATGATACTATTACTGAAAGCGGGTCAGTCCCAACCATACCAGACGGGGTATTGATCTGCATACAGGATTAGCTTGGTATAGTGAATTGTACTAAGTGGTCCTGTGCATTGCTCAGTTGACCGCTGTCAGTGAAGTTCAACAGCATAAGGCGTGGCTCGCCGAATGGGTGGGTCACCTGATGCCTTGCTGGGTAAACTGAGAGTTTGAAGGGTGATTCCCAGCCCCACACTGGAACACGGGTTGTGAAACTTCTAGTGTCCCCTTAGTCAAGAGTCTTTATTCGAAATGTGCCTCTGTTCACCCAGCAGTACAATAGGGTACCTGGTTTGGAATTCGAAGTGATGGCAATGTGACAGATAACCATAAAAAGCGCTGAATCGGCTGCTGGGTTGCATACTCTTAAGGAGTTGAGATTGTAAAAAAGTGTTTGTCCTTACACCAGGGTAATAATGTGTGTGGCGCTTTGAGCATGCCCCTTTGTGGTGTAGCGCAATATAAGTATCCTCATCATTATTATTCTTAGTCATCGCGATGTGAATATTTCTTACCATGAATACGTTTTCAAATGTGGAAGGACAAAATGAGGAAGAGATACATGTATTAAATATGACTAAGTTGTAAGTGCAATTTTATAACCATTTTGCATGGATGTATTAAACATTCCTTGTGAAGCACCTTATATTCGTATTCACAGTTAACTATATTTGCCTTCAAAGAAATATGTCATATAATTTTATGATCTAAAAAGCATTACAATACTGTTTAACTTGTATGACTCCATTGAGAACTTTTTTTAGATATCTATTAATTCAAGAGTCATTTGTAATAAATTACTGAATGTTCGTTGTTTTGTAAGAACTCATATCAGTAATACTCGCAAGTCATAACAGTTTGAGCAAAAGTCCTACTCTAACATTCGGATCAAGAGGTCCGTGGTTCGAATCCCGCCAGGGGCTCGGCAACTTTGTCTGCAGTAGAGAACTGTTCTACACGCAGTCAGGTTTGGGTGCAATGCTACACTGAATTTCAGTGCAGTACCACCCATAGTTCGTTAGTTCCAGCCGATGCTCGCAGGTTTCACCGCAATGCATAGCTACAATGGTGTTGCGGGCTTTCTCCCTGCAATAATACTAGCAGCCGCGATATAAGTGAAATAATCTTGAAAGCGGCGTTAAACCCCATCCTCACCTCACCTACTCTACAAATCATGGGGTGAGTTTTAAATCTTTTTTATGTGATTCTAATGTTTTTATATGTATGAACGTTTTTACGACCCGTACTCTTTGACAACACCTTGACATTTACTTTAAAAAGCAATTAACATCATGTTCAACAATCAATTGACCTATATATTATCTGCCTAATAGTTCAATATTTTCCGAATGCAAACGACTTATTTCGATAGAATGAATCGTTTATAGTTTCAGAATGTACAAGATACCTCAAATTGTTTAGTTGATGTCGACGTTTTATCTACATTGTTGACGCTATGATTATAACTGTATATTTGGAATATTAGTATTACAATTCCATGTTTCAACAATTCGATTGATCTCTTTATGTTGACTTTGTACCAAAAACAGTGAAATAAAAAAAAATAACAAAGATACCTCAAATCAGAATATTTTAAGTAAAACTCTTAAGGAATGTATCTTTTATGTAGCTTCGGACTGTAACTAATATCTTAATTTTCCCTGAAGCTCGTTGATAGGAAATTAGTTAGTTAATTATTTGAAAGGCGATAGCTAAACCCCTTGGGATTGTCCTTTCCAATGTGAAGGCTATCTGAAGATTGTGTTTCCAACTCACAAGGTAATAAGAGAATATATTAGATTTTAATTAATTAGAAATACTGCATCATAATGGATTATTTTGTTTGTCTTCTTCAGAGTGTTAAAGATACTTTATAATCTGTCACATCCTTGGGTGTTAATGTTCTATCTGTTAACATTCCATATGAATCATAAAGTGTAAAATGAAAAAAATTAAGTGAAAAATTTTAATCACTGGCCATCTGAGTCATTATTCATTATTTACTTTCGCCCGGTACATAATGTCCAAGTTCAACAAATTGCACCAACATGGTTTCAGAATGCGCTAGAATCCAGCCATGAAATATGTGAAATACACTCGAGAGGATTAAACCCCATATCATCTAACCTCACCTCACCTGACGGACGTAAGGTTATTGCTTTCCACAGATAAAATTGATTTCTGTAGATGTCAAACTTTTAACAAATCTTTGATTATCTCAGCTGCAGAAAGATAAGACCAGTGGTTTCAACATAGTTCATAGAGAATGTTGATCGTCGCCATGCACAACTATTTATCTCTCTATCAATGACAAATGTGAATTAATACGACTACCCTTGATCAGATTAGTTTCCTTTTTGAAAGTCAAATTTATGAAAATGTTCTGGATAAAAAGATAAACATGCTTGGTCTTAATGGCGTAGTGTTCAAATTTGCTTATTTGAATAATGACAGACCAAATTAGACCTCTTTAAAGCAAATTGGGGGTATTGAGGTGAGGTGAATAAGGAGATAAACCTATTGTGTTTTTAATTTTTTGTGATTCAAACGTAGATTCGAAATTTGTTGAGTTCATTCGTAGCCGAACGCGTAGCGTGATGAATTTACAATCAACAGGTTTCGAAGCTACGTTCGAATCACAAAAAAATAAAAACACAATTGGTTTATCTCCATTCTACCATGACAAGTTAATAAACTTTTAAATTACATTTCTTTGATGTCGCGAAAGTTCAGGCGTGACGCGGTTTTAGGCATTTCCATTTGAGGTAGGTATTATGGGTAACGCCTAAACTAATATTAAAGTGAAAAGATAGAGTAGGGAACTTTAAAAATCAAATAATTGTCAAGTTTACACGTTATATCATTGAGTGTGTCTTGACACTCATGACGTCAGCACAAAACATGACAATTTGACTTCCAAGAAGTACTACATCACCTCCAACAAAATGGCCGATACCAAATTCCTTAAGGTGATCACGTGACCAGTCTTGTGACGTTACGTTACACTGCACAAGACTATGACGTGACTGTGTTAGAATGAAAACTATCGTTGCCGAGTCTGATCATCGCGGCTTGAAATCTAACGTTTTCCTCATTAATGCTGACAAGTCATATGATTGAGTAATAGACTGTTATATAAGCGTGAAGCAGTATGTATGCCCAAAGGTAATTGGTAACAGAAGGCTATCAAAAGCACGTTTTCATCATGTTTAGCGGTAGAGCGTCAACTCCGCGCAGTGCCATAACGTCTCTTCTTTGCAACGAGCCTTGGGACGATGTATTCCCACGCGGTAATTCGGCTCTCTAAAAATCGTGTTCGAACGTAGATTCGACGATGAAATAAACCAATTAAAAACAAGGATTTTGAAATGTCATGGTAGAATGGGAGGTTAACACCACTTTCAAGAGTACTTCGCGACTGCCTATTGTGTTGCAGGGCACAAGCCCGCTACAGCATTGTGGATATGCATTGCTGTAAAACCTCTAGCATCGACTAAAACTAGTGAACCATTGGTGGCACTACACTGAAAAGGGAAGTATTTAAAACACATCTTAAATGGTACTGATGGTACGCATCAAAGCGTCTGTTGTAGTGATTCTTTACATGCTAATTTGAATATTATCATCGACAATTATTTACCTTTGAAATATTGCCTTAGGTAAATGAAGGATTTACTAATCAATAAGAACATGACCTTTCTTTGTGGATTTGAATATACATTTGGTGTAATGAAATGCTTCTCATGACAGTAGTCAGAAATTTACAATTTACATTTGGAATAAGCACTCCAAATCATTTAAAAACTAAATAGGTTGGACCTGATTGGATACCAAATGGTTGGTAAATTGACTTGCCTATGTCATATATCAATCAAAAAGAATCTTAACTTTATCAATTTTTTCGCGGGAAGACTGATTTAACATGGCTTCAGGACTAGTAATAACGACAATGGAGAAAGCCAACTACAGAAAGGGTTAAGGAGTGAGGATTCGGCTTTACAATCTCAACTAGACTGTCAACGATTTTTAAGTCGAATTTTGGCCCTCAGACACGGTGCCGCAAATCATTATTCTGAATAAGGGCAATGTAGAGGTACCCCTTATGATCTTTTCCACAAGTTATTGAAGTTCAGCACCTCGGAAAAAAGGTTTGTGACAAATCTTTTCTCTTTCAAAATATTCCTTGGCAATATGTTTTTTTTAATTATTATTTTATGAATTATAATCTTTATATTTTCTATTCCATATATTTCAAGGTCATTTGTGTATAGATAATTATCGACTCCGTATCTTTAATACTGATGACAAGTTATGAGAAAAGAGTAAATTCACCACTGAATGTTACTATATTTCATTTTCAAATAAAAAACAGCAACATTTATATTTCCACATTTTAAAAAAACAAGCAATCAAATCATCATTTTCTGATTTTGAGGATCTGTGATATGGATTTTTAATTTCTGAATCTTAGCTTAGCTTTCACCATGCACATTTAAAGCATTTTAAAATTTTATTTTCTTTATTGGTTCGAACCTCTATAAGGTGACTCTAAATGTAAGTTTTATTCCCTGTTTAATATAATAATTTGGTGGGTTGCGTTTTTGGAGTGTGTATAGGCAGGGTTGTCCGTTGTCAGCCAGTCTAAATGACGTGCATGTTGGAATGGGCTAAAAGGTAATAGTTTGACCCCCATTATCTCCGTTTTCTCTCCCTTTGTTGTCTTTATATTCATATTGTGTCATCATTCAGCCGGATAAACGGGTCAACTCTGAGTTTATATTTCGTTACAACGAAACAGACGCCTTTAGGACCGTTAATTCTCCCAGAAAATATTGTAATATGTAACCTAGACGTCCTCACAAAAATCCACAAAAAGGCAATCTACAATATTTCAATGATACATTTTCCAATAACCAATGGTAATAAATGCTTGCCCCTGTGAAATGAGCCAAGGAGTTTATGAGAGAAATGTCAACGATTTCAACAGGAGATATTCGTTCCAATTCTATTTGGAGTTATTCAAGGTGAGGTGATTTAGGCTTTCCCGCCGCTTTCAAGAGTTTTTCAATTGCATAACGGTTGCTAATATTAATGCAGGGAGAAAGCAACACAATTGTGTCAATTGTGAAACCTGCATGCATCGGATTGAACTAGCAAACCATTGGTTGTCCTGCGCTGAAATTCAGTGTGGCATTGCACCCAATCCTTACTGTGTTTGGAACAGTTCTCTACTGCAGACCAAGTTGCTGAGCCCATAGCGGGAGTCTTACATCTCTTAATCCGAAACCGAACGTGCTGAACACTGCGAAGTAATTTACTTCTTCAATTTGTCAGCTGAAAGACTATTAACATCACCTTAATCATCAAATTGGCAGCTAAATCAGCTGTATTGAATGTAACAAGTGATTTCTACACTTGCCTCAAGCACACTTCTACAAGAACGGATGGCAACCATAATTACAGTTCTGTCATATTCTGTTGATTAGAAAGCAGATAACAGGTGATTTGAAGAATTAATTACATATCCAGTCAAAAATGTAGAATTGGTGTGGACAAAATAAATGAAAGTCGTTTCCTCCTGCAAACTTGTTTATGGGCGATGGGCTAGAAACACCTATTTACATCATGCTAGCCATACCAAATGGTGATAAACAAGTTATGTACAATGTACTCTTCATGTCTAATATGCCTTAGCTTCTCGGTTTAGCCGGGGGGAGGTGTCATGGAATCATGTATCTTTATTTCCTTTAACCAAGGTCGTTGATTAATTTCCCTGAAATAGCCGCTGTAATACAATGTATTAGTGTTTCTGAAATAGCTTTCCTTATAGTTTATACTGGAGATAAAGTCATTAATTAAATATATGAATGTGAGACTTCAAAACAACCAATAAATGTTATTTGTTTTCGTTCATTTAAGTATATGAAAACCTCTGAGTGTGAGATTAGCTGTGTGTGTGATTTCCTGTGTGTATTTTTTTTAGCTTGGGAGTTCCTGTATTTATGAGATTATCTGGATTGAGTCTTTCTTAACTCTGCAGTCTTTCCCTTACTAAGCTGTCTTATCGTTTCCGCCCTCATCCTTCGTTCCCTATCTCACTGATCTGTCCACTATCTTTTGACTGATTGTCATCCACGTGTTTATTAAGTGAACTATTGTTTTAAACTCGCTAACTCAGTCACCAAGCATTATGCGAGAACTAGCACGATATTATGCAAGTACAGTGATAACTTGTTGATATGTATCTTTTTAAAGAAATAAAAACACCATTTCAAATGTGAATTTCATTAATACATTTAATTTGCTTGTGTACCCTGGTCATTGATTCATATAAATTCTATATGTAACTGACACATATAGTTATCAAAGTGATCAAATGAAAATAAACACTAATAATTATTGTGCAGAGAATTTATTCATCATTATTGATCCCAATAACCGTATTTATCGGAGAAAACTCTTTAATGAGCGTATAAAGATCTCCATTTAGTATTTTATTGATAATTTATCGGCAGACATGAATTTGTGTTAGGAACAGCTTATCAATATCATTTCAGTCTAATTTACCACGCTCTATTTTTAACGCTACATTTGATCACGTTCTAAGTGGTTTGTCCCTCCTCCATGCATAATCTACGGTGATGACGTCATTCTATTGTTTAGAGGATAGTTGTCAAGAACCCACTGCTCTTTGATTGTACCGCTGAAGGTTGTTACTTCTGCAAATTTTGTAAATAATTCAGTGTGCACTCATTTCCGTCAAGAACGATTAATTTACAAATGTCCCATAAAAGAAATTGAACTTAAGACTCAAACTTGCAACCTCCCGAGTGGTACCGAAGGCTACGGCTACGCATGACAAGCAAAAGGCTGTTAGTAAGGTACGTTATTGTGTTCGTCAGCTGCGAGTTAAGAGTGAAGTGCGATTGGAAATCATGGATAACTTGATTTCGGCACATGCTAATGGCTGCCTTTACACCGAATATGTCAAGGCAAGGTAAATCCATTTCAAGAGTTTCATGAGGTTGTGTCTCATGTAGTATGAGTGAGCACCAAAAATTATCATTTTTAGCAAATTAAGAAAAAAACAATGAATGATTTTTAAGAAATGTATGAGAAATAAATATCAGAGGTAGCAATATCAATCTAATTCCTGACGTCTGAAATGGAATAATATGGAGAATGCATTTATAATCCATTACGTTGTTGTACTGAATGAAGCATGTGTTCATATCTCTAATTTTCCCTCAATTCTAGAGAGAGTGCAATGATTTAACCATCCTGCTAACCCAGCGTATATGAATTCACTCTATTTCCTAATACCCTGATCTCTTTCGGGCCAAATGTCTCGTATGGCTGGATCGGATTGATATTCGTGGCTTAGTTCACCTGTTATTATATCAGCTAATGAAATGTCGTTATGCAAGGAGTGTGCAACAGCTATCTTGAACGCTGACTTAGCAGGATGATTTCGAACTTGAAACCATTACCTACAAATTGAGACTGGCAGGTGGCAGGGTATTACGAGAGAAGAACGCCTATGTTAAGGATTATTTCACATATTGTGTGCCTCTATCGATGTATAAAAGCAACAAATATTGCATTAAATCGCAACAAGGATTTTTTACATTTTGTGTGCCTCCATCGGTGTATAAAAACTACAAATGTTCAGTAAAATCGCTATTTTATACAATTTGTTGCTGTTATACATTGATAGAGGCAGACATAATTAAAATAATCCTTATAATTACAAAACCAACTCTATTTCAAAAGATTTTCTGAATAATTTAAACAAATCTTGAATATAGGTCGTCAAAATCACGTGTGTTGGAAACTTCATATACTAAAACGTTCGGTGATTTAACTTCGTTTTCATCAGCACTAACGCACATGCAATCAACGGTCGTCTTCACTCGAATACGCATTTTTTAAATAACTCTCATTAGCATACCACGTGTTATGGAAAACCATTCGAGTTATCAAACGTCAGGTCTTGTAGTTATTAAAATTTTTCGGTGAAGGTAATAGTTTCTCTTGGGAGACGAAAGTATTATCTAGTTATCAACGCAGATATAAAGATGATTTGAGGCGTACATTTCTAAATTTGCACAAAAAAGGTAACGCTCAGTTGTCATAACCAGACTAGCCCTTGTGTCAATTTGGTCTGTCAGATTGTGACTTCACAAAGTATGAATGCACGAGGTAAAACTGCAAATTGTTTCTGCATTCATCGAGAAATGGTTGCATGTTTTTGAGAGCTCTCGTCCATAAGAATCGCCGAAAAACGTGTAACAACATCATTTTGTAATTATTAAGCTTTGCAACCAAAATGTAGTGGGAAATGAGTTTCACTACATCTTCACATGGAAAGCTCTTCACTCAATCAGAGCTGTGCAAAATATTGCAAATATCCAAATGTTTATTCCCTTTGTAAACTTTTGAGCCCTACAAAGAACTGAAATATATATTTCATTGCTATCTTACAAATTATGCTATATAAGAAATATTGCATAAGACGCATGTATATTGTTTAATATTTATTGTACTGTTATTTTGCTCTTGTACCACCCTTTGTGGGTTTTTTAGTGAATAAAGATTGATTGATTGTGCCGTGTCGGGTATTAGTATCATCCTTACCTAGCTCACAATAATAAGCTAGCCTTTAGTTAAGTTCAGCATGCACAGCCTTGTGACAATGGCCGTTAAGGCATGAAGGCAAAGTGCATGGCGATCTCTGTCGACGTCAACACTGTCAGTGTGCTTGCGTCGTCTTCCTAAGGGTTAGTTATACAACAATGCATATGGAAATGGTTTAAATGAGGTATTTTATGTTAAAAGTAAATAGAAAACAGAACTATATAGGCATACTTTGTTAGCCTCAGCAGTATTAAAGATCGATATTAGTGCCTATCAGGGATGGATTGTGGACATACATATTCTACTTTCGTATTTAATAAATAGACCACATAACTCGTGAGTGTTTTCAAAGTTTTGATTCAGTCACGAGCTTTTGCTTTCGCTCGTGAATAAATCAAAATTTTAAAAATATTAAGTTGGTACTTTCGATACTCAACACTCACGAGACCAGACCTTACTGTATGTAGAACAGTTCTCCACTGCGACAAAATCCTTGACGGGATTCGAAACTTTTGATCCAAAACCAAACCACAGCGCTATTCCGCCCATTAAGAAGACAATCAATCAGTAACATCAGGCGGTCATAACAAAATCCGAGACTATCCCTCTGCTTTTGCATTTGGCTTTTGGAGGTTCTCTTTCTTATTTCTTGATTTTAATGAACCAGTGATGGCGCGGTAATATTACAGAAACTTACATTGATATTGATTAGGCAGAGTTACCAATAACGCAAGAGGGATTTAATTAAACATCCTTTTTTATAAATCTGCAACACTAACGACAGAGTTTACCAAAGGTTATTGTATTCTGCTTATTGTTAACTTTAAGCATTATCTGGTCTTCTTATGGCATCATTTATGAGTTCTGAAGACAGGGCCTTTTGTTAATTTATCATTCTTCTTCATATCCTTGTACAGCTATAGATACAAGCACGACAAAATGAGACCGAAAGTAATCTTCAAACAATTCAATTTAGGTTTATTTTGTTTCAATTGCAATACTCCAGAACAGTCACTAACAAAATGCAAATCATCCTGCTGGATCAGCGTAATTGAATCCGCTGATTGTTTAAGTTAAATTAAGTTTGTTATTCAAGTTATCCAATTAACCTTGTCAATGAGTGTACGCTGCGATGCTATACAAATGTATCAACTAAGTGTAAATATGTCCACCTTAATTACAATTATATCAATACAATAAGGGATAACATGGTGTTATCGTGATATTGATAGTTATGATAATTATGTTAATCAACATCACAGTGAAATGGCATTTATCATCCAAAACTGTGTTCCACAGGAGATATTTCTTGTGGAAGGTCAAGCGATATATTTCGTTTTGACAGCAGTTTTTGAACAATGTCCTTTTATAGTCAAGTTCATGACATCACAATTGTTTTTCATCATCAAGTAATGACATCACAATGGTATGAAGTCATAAACATGACGACGTCACAATGCTATGACATCACTACACTGAGAGTCTAAAAGTAGTGCAGTGTTCAGAAATATACATTTTTCACGGAATGGAAATGAAAAATGATTTTGGATGATAAATAGAATATCACCCTCGTGTCTTCTGATATCTAATATATCAACACTCGTTGATAAAAGTAAAAATAACCCCGGCAACTCGTGTTGATATATTTGATATCAGAAGACACTTGGGTGAGATTATACATTTATCAAGCACCGTACGCGAGAGTTTTTTCTGTAGATATTCTTATAGGCACAACTGAACTAAACAACGTTTATTGATGTTATTTCACTCCATGCTTTACAAAAGTCTATGTTACTCCTAGGCCTGTTCCATATAAACACTGTACTTTTTGTTTGAATAAGTAAGATTTCAAGAAATTTTGCAGAAGTCTGAATTAAAATCTGTCTTATCCCGTCTTTTTCTTATTACCACTCCCACACATTAAGGGCAGTCACATTATTTCAAACCATAACATTTTTTATATTAAAAACGTTTAACTGTTTTTGGATTTTATACCAAGAAGTTTTGTTGAAGGGCATTTGACACAAATAAATGATAATGTAAGTCAAATAAGTAAAGTAAGCCATGCAAAACCTTGACATTATTAAAACAAATTTTGGTTGAAGTTTGTCATTTCAAATCCAATCAGATTTTTCAATATAAAGTACATGGAAGTGGATTACAGTTTTTTGTGAAATGATTTTTGCTTCTGCTTCGGTATGTTTTATTGGAGAACTCGACAGCAATGACAATTTTACATTGGGGTTGACTATATCAAAACATAACTCGCAGGAAAAAATTGCAAGAGTAAGGACCATTATATCCCAAAACTATTCTAGAATCAAAGAATATGAAAAAAAATGTGAAGACTTCCATTTCTTTTTTAATACCTGGTGCGTCGGTCTCTCTATGTTCCAAATATGAGCCCAATTAGGATAGGACTTGTTTTGCATAATGATGAATAATATGGATCACAATCTGAACTACTATGCTGGTAAACATTACAGGCTTATTGTCAATAGATATATATACAATGAGATGCTTTGAAGTTGTTTATTAGAAAAACCCCTGATAACATCAATATATAAACACATCAAATTAAACACCTCGTCGGTAGGTAAAGGTAGTTTGGAGCACACGAGAGACCACATTAAATCTTAATTTTAACAAGATAAGAAAAAACCCAACAGTATTTCTAATTACTAAATTACTCCCTTAAAATAAATCGTTAAGGTCAAGGTACCAGTTACACAAGTAACGATAATTTCAAGAAGAACTTTAGAGTTTTTTTATCCTCGATAAAATGTGGCAATTTAAGATCATTACGGTATCGGACGTTGGCATTTTATGTATAATGCATTTTATGTATAAGGCATTTTTTGTATAAGCGTTGATGCTCTGTTTAAAGAAAAAACAGTCTCACAAATCATTTTTGATTCCGATTTCACAACAATTGGAGAACAAAAGTGACGTTTTTTGACTTGCATTATGACGGTTATATCTTTATGCTGTGAAAAGTTTTACGGCCGCATGTTGCTGCTGGTGTAACTGCAATCTTGATGATGTTCTTTTATGGAAATTAACATGTTTGGTGACATTTAATGCTGCATGACAACGAGCTCTACGGTCTATCTAGCATTTCACATGTATGCTTTACACTGGTAACCACAATACTTAGAGTAGATGTTTTTCTGGATATGAATATATCCAGGTGTGTATGATATATATATGGCTGGATATAATCGTGGAGGGTTACATGGTAAAAACACTTATAATATGGGATAGCAAATTGTGTCAATTCATATCTGTCTTCCTTTTCGTAGGACTTTAAACATATTCAAGCGGTTTTCACAACAAAACCTAAAAAACATAGATCTTGCGACCCAAAATCAAGGTGCAATAAAGGGCAATTTAAAAAAAAAAAAAACTTTCAAGAACAAGATTAGGAATTACTTACCAACTATTCTTAATATAAAAAAACAGATGTAAGAAAACGAACACATACAAGGAATGTAAACCCAAAACTTAAAAAAAAATATAAATAACTTAAAATATCAAAATTACTGCTGAAATATTAATCAATAACTTTGAAAGAGAAGTTTGTGATTAAATAATAAAGCTATTGACTGCCGTTTATTTGAGAAGTTTATGTAAAAGAGATTGATAACTGAGCATATGGGAAATATTAACAATGTATCAAATACGGTATTCAATGTATTTACATTTGAAAGGATCTGGCATTATACGTATGCATTAATTGTAAATCATGTAAATCCGAGTTGTGTGAACTGGGAGTCAGAGTTATATTCCAATCAACCTAGACATTTACATCAAAAGATTTAATGTACAGGCCTTCAGTTTGAATAACACAAGTGTTGGTTTAACATATGGTTTATATTTGTCACGATTAGTTGATATAACTTTTAGGATGTGTATTTTAAGTCCCGTCATCTCAATAAAACTTACAGGACACTAAAACAGAACTTAATAATTAATGTGTTGTAGATTACAGTCTTATTTGCTGGAAGAATTTGCTTGAAATCACAAAGTTTATTTATATTCTCTGTTAGTTTTAATTCAAAAGAATTTGATATCACCATGACTCAATTACTAAACTGTAAATGTCAAGAACAATTACCGTCTAAATCGTGTCATAAACCATCTGCAAATAGCGATTATGTAGGCTTACTGTCTCATAGAGAATTGGCAGAAACTAACAGATCAATTTTCATCTGGCTCTGTATCTGGAAATGAAATGTTCATAATTCTTCATTCAATTTGAAAAACGTAGTTGTTTATGGAAATTGACTAAGAAGACACTAAAGTGATATGGCCATATTGGCACCAATTAGACCACTGTACGGCTAAAACAACAAATATAGATGCCAGTTAAGTTCATGTTTCATAAACAGATTGTTATCTAGTTATCTAATATCTAAGTTGATTGAATCAAATATAAATTTAACTTAAAACTGTTTTAGTTTGTTGTAATGTGGGATAGTCAAAAAATAAACGTAATAGCAAACTAGACTAAATGTTTCCATTAAATAATTTGTGATTATTCACCGGGATTAGTCTGTTAAAGCAAGTAACAGCGCTACTTAAATGTTTGAAAATTCAATGTACAGAACCAGAAGTCAAAGTTCCAATTTAAACGTTTTTTCTAAAGGTCATCCGTCCGAGCCCTTATTCTGACCTATTTTCCACATGCATGGAATGTTAAAGTGGGGTCCATCAGGAACATTTGTTGCCCGGCACTTCTGCTCTCAAAGAATAGCTCTGTTCTCACACCCCCATTCCACTCAAACAGACAAAATACCACGTTATTAAAAAACAGGGCACGCTGGTGCACTACACGGCCGATTTATTCCAAAACATCATCATCCTCATAAATTTGTAGAAGTTAAGTGAACCATATATACAAACAGGGTTTTAGCTCACACATTGCTGAAGCCCGACACGTAAAACCAGAATCTGAAGAAAAACTCTGGAACCGTGTTCCCTCAACGATGCAGTAGCATATACAGGAGGGTTTAAAGTAACTATAAAATCGCTCAATTCATGAAATTCAAAACATGATACATTGAATATACACCAAAATCTAACACACATTCAAACTTCATCAAAATAGTATTATAACGGCTCTGCAGCCAACCGACAGGACATTCACTCAGGACGTAGTTTTATAACGGCTTTTCAGCCCAAAATACCCGTGAGTTTCATTCAACCTCAACACTGCAAAGTCTGGAATGCACGTTAAAATCATAACCGGCTGAATTACCGCTTGTATTCGTTATTTACACTGTGTTATAACGGCTCTTCAGCCAACCTCAATTAAAGCGTCGTTAAATAAGTAACTAATCAACTGGCCGTAGCTGCACGTGAAGCGAGAATGACATATCACAGCACACGCCACCTAGGAGAGTGATACTTTCATCCTGATTTCTAAACTGTCCTTGATATATACATCCTTTGCTTTCTCACTCCGCCACCGACCATGTCTCAACATTCGATCCGGGATTACATTTTTAGCAGCTGCAATAGCCCCGCCACTACGTAGACTGTGCAGACCATACTTCTTAATGTCATCAACAAAGGGACTGAAAGCGTCTATAAAAACTTCCCTCAATCTATTACAGGACATAGGCACATTAGCTTTTCTCAGTTTGTAACCAGTAGCACATTTAGACATCATTCTAAATACTAAACAATCGGACATCGGGTCGATACCACATGCAATGATATCATTCTTTACTGACAAACCGATTGTTAAAGTGTCCAAGTTCGAATCTCCTGCAAGTACACCATCATCGAGAAATGTTACAATTCTGTAGCCTTCCGCCCTCCATTTATTAACAAGCTGTCTAGTTACCTGAGTAAATACATAAGCTGCCGATGTCAATCCAAAAGGCAGAACCAAAAACTTTCCAAATCTATCTGGCCAAGCAAAACCCAAAAATCCCGTATGTTTTGGGAAAATATCGATGTGATGATATGCTTAATGTATATCAAATTTCACCAAATAGTCATTTTGTCGTATATAAAGCACAGTTGTTTTCCAGTCCTCATACTTCACACTGGTTTTCAACACAAAGTTTTTCACTTTTGACAAATCAAGAATCAAGCGCTTCTTTCCCGAAGACTGCACTGATACAGATAATGGATTAACAACATCAGGAGGTGTATCACATTCACTAATTAATTTTTTCTTCTTCAGTTCATCAACTGCTTTTGTTCCAAACTTTGCGTGTTGTATTGCTGAATGGTTGTTTCTGCAAAACATATTAGGGGGTTTGGTTACAAAAGGAATTTTATAATCATTTTCTATGATATCCAAGACATATTTGGAGGCACCAATGGCTTTCCAGTAAGCTAAACATTTACTTAGTCCAGCCCTGACCAAAATCTCGGACATTCCTTGTTCATATTCAAAATAGCTATCAGTAAGGCTTTCAGTGTAAATATCATGTACCGTCTCCTAACTATTCTGTAAATCATACTTAACTGACACATTTTGTATTGGCTCACTGGTCCGACTGGCCTGTAACTGGCCTCCGACTGATGCTCCCTGACTTCCGGCACTGGTGTAGGGACAGTCTCTCTTGAAGTGGCTGAACTCCCCATAGGAAAAACATGCTCCAGTACGCTGACTTCGGTAACGAAAGGGCTAGTTGAATGACTGTATTTGTTGAGGACCGTAAGAGCCGCTGTTTACCGGCTGCACGGGACGACTAACTGTAGCACTCCTACTCGTACCTCGTCTCGCATACGGAGAGAACTTCACACGCCTCTGACGTATCTACCTCACTGCTCTCGTGTTAGCACGGAAAATCGCCCGATCATCATCAGAGTCGTCGGCGAGCTCGTTTGACACATACTTTCTCACTGTCTCCCATCCAACCTCGGACGAATCGGCGATCCGTATATGTTTATTGCTCAATCTCAGTCTCTCACACTCAGTATCTATCATAGGCTCTGCCTCACCATACATTTCAGTACGGATAGAGGAAAGCACATGCTGCATACATTGAATGGTCTCTGCGTTGACGTTATACTGGATCTTATTGCAAGCCTTAGACCAAACATATTCTTTATCAGCCTTAAGCTTCTTTACGTCGTTCGTAGTTCGGTGGAAGTCTTCTCTGAGCGCAGATATCTTAGAATCCAAGGCTGAATGTATTTTTTTTTACTATTCTCCAGTTTTTCCAAGATGGAGTCGATTTTAGCTTCCATGTTTAAATAAGTAACTAAACAACTGGCCGCAGCTGCACGTGAAGCGAGAATGACCTATCACAGCACACGTCACCACCATCTATACACGCCACCTAGGAACGTGGACTACTTCTCTGTCTAGAGTTACATACCCCGCGAGAAAGCAATTTCCTTCTTATTCATCCTTCAAACGAAGGAAATAAGAACCCTCACACTACCTCATATTTTGATATACGCATCACAGAAATCAACATAGATTTTCTGAAAGATTGATGGGAGCTGATTTCGCTGATTTCTTCAATTTGAAACGTCAAAATCATCAGTTTGGAGTCAAAGGCAAAAACTATGAAAAATGTGCAAGAGGAGTAAGGACATTTAGAAATTGGTAAATTTGATTGCTTTAAGCGCATGACCATAAAAGCAAAACTATTCACTGCATAATGCCGAAAAGGCTATACGACTATCACTGACATATATCAAGCACGTTCAGTAAAGTAACGTTCAGAAACATTGATCAAATTCTATGGGAAAAGTTCATTTCACAAAACAGGTACCCCCTTCTCGAAGAAAACGTCTGGCGCCACGACATGTCGTTATGTCTCTAGAACTAATAGGATCTGAACTCATCATCCTATATTTCTCAGAAATGAGAAGGAAAAAAGAAAAATAAGAAGTTGAAGACAGTGCTGTTAGATCTTTTTTCAAAAGTTTTGTTGAAATATATTTTGATATTGTATAAAGAATTCCATTGGCGCGTCAGTTTAATGAAGTGAGACCGTAAGAGTTACCATAAACGAAATATATATTAAGTAAAGCAAATACATATATCTACATATAGATATGTTTATAGATGGCTAATCGAAATTTAATTCACAATGAACATGTAGACATATCCTTTTGTCTAACTTTCAATGACACGAGACGAAAATACCCTTACATTTACTCTTCGTATTCAAACGGCATGGCTAATGAATAAGTCGTTTATCTATCAAGGATCATAGTATTGTATCTCAAATGAGCACGTAATGTGCATTAAGGGACCGGTCATTTATTACAGGGGGGGTGGGCCGGGGGCCCTCCCCAACTCGTCGCAATTTTTTTCATGGCCCTTCCAATTTAAGTGTATTTTATTTCATGACCCTCCCCCAAATCATCTACGAAAGTTCTTGAAATTGGTCTTTTGAAGTATTATGGACTGTTCTACATTAAATTTTCTTTTTGATGTTTCCAAAAGAGAAACTTCTTTAAGTAACGCTTAAAATAATGTTGAAAAAACCCAACAGATTTACCCTTCCATTGATGGGTTTAACATGATATCTGATAATGGTCTATAGTGTTTTAAAATCAGTTTTATTAGAACTTTTTTTTTACATTAACTGTTTATCAAAATAGGTTTTGAATGCTATTGCTTATAATACACACATATGTTTAACATAGTGTAAATTCTATTTTTAATTTTATCTTACTTTTAAGGCTCATTTTTTACTTACTTTTAGAATGCAAATCACAATGGGTTTTTTTTATCTTTAATTAACAAAATAGGTTAGCACTGAGGGAGAGAAGGACTTTTTTTTATGGATGATCAACTTCTTTATTGAATTTACTTTCAACAGAGATAAAAAAAAAAGAGCTAAGATATTGCACTAGTTAAAAATTCCATTAAAATACATATCTTGTCAACATTATTCCACTGAAAACTTGAAACAATGAATTCATAAATTGATAAAACCATAAAAGGACCAGGTTGGGAGATAAGCTCTTGACAAAATGATTTCTTTTAAAGCAAAAAAGAAGATAAAAGAAGATTTAAAATCTATCTACAAACACTTTCAGAATATAGGTCCAAACAATGTAAAATGTCAAATCTTTACTTTATAAGAATTAAATCATCAAATTTCATAACATTTAAACTGTTTGTGTATGAGTTTGATTAAAACAAATTTAACCGTCTACATTAAGTTTGTAGCACAAGAAATCTATAGAATTTTGAAGGTACATAACATAAGGATAATAAAGGCACATCTAGGTTTCACAGAAATTACATATGTTACATTTGCTACATGTTACATGATATTTAAACAAAAAGTATGGAAGCTGAAGTATGAATATAGCAAATGTTCCCAATTTTTGGAATATCAACATTGGAATTTATTTAAAAAAAATATGCATTTAGATATTTTTCATAAGTATGGCTTTATTAACAAATTTGCACCAATCAAGCCATCTGCTAAAGTGTTATGGTTTCATAACTTTGTATCATTGAGAACGATTAATATAATCATTCAGATATTAATAATTTGACTAGCTGTTTTAACTTTATGACTCTATAGTTATCAAATATGCATCTTTTTCATTTGATAAGGCTTTATGATAATGTTTCAGCCCCAATTTCAATTGCTAAAGAAGGATGGTTTTATAACTGTCTATTTCAAAATGACCGTCCCCAACCTTTCGTATTTATTTTCATGACCCTCCCCTGATGGCTGTATATTTTTTTCTGACACTCCCCTGAAAACCCCCGGCCCCCCCCCCCCCCCCCCCCCCCCTGTAATAAATGACCGGTCCCTAAACACAATATATGAATAGAACATAGTCAATATGTCAAGTATATGGACTTAAAGACATTTATTATCAGATAATGATATGCATGTACTCTGCCCTGCATTAAAGATTAAAGGACAACCGCCATATTGTGAAAAGTCTCACCAGAGGTTGCCTGATAAGGATGTAACTCCGCGATGCCTAATCTAAACCGAGGATTTTAAAAAATTCAGTCACATCAGCAGAATGCATATACCGACTGACACTGTATAGGGTTTGAGGTAAAAGCCACGAATGAAGTGAGGTTTTGGAAAACCGACAATATAGTAAAAAATGCAGTCTATTAATAAAGGGGTGAGGATATGTTTATCTATATTTGATATGCTTTTAAGTAGTAATTTCTTTCATTTTCATGTGCTTCGTATGTTAAAATAACTGAATTCATTTGTTTTGACAAGAAGAAAGAAACAAGACAAGTTAGTCATAATTGAAATTGCAATTATTGTGATTTGAAATATATAACCTTTAGAGGCATTTGCCGTTATTTGAAGGCATTTATAAATCTTATTTTATCATTATTGTTTAGAAGCTCTGCAGATGTTAATACGCTAATGTAGAAGAGAGAAGAATAATAAGTGTATACTGGGCTACTTATTACTCCAAATCAGCTGACCAATTAGATAAGCACAAATATTTTGGATTTTAAAAGTTCATACTATCACACAATGTCGTGGGATATCTCAGCCGGTAAGGACTTAGATTGGAGATACGGAGGTAGTTTAGTGAGTGAGTGAGTGAGTTGGGGTTTAACGTGCTCTGAACAATATTTCAGTTATTAAACACGTGGATGACAAGAATCCAAAAGAGAGTGGACAGATAAGGGAGAAAGGGATCGAAAGGATGAGGGAAAAGACGGAAAGAAAGGCATAGTGAGAGATAGACAACAGGTTTTAGAAGGACTCAAATTTATTCTGGCTTCTACCCGTCGACCTGTCCAGCTTGGGTGCCCCTACCAGGAGCATGTAAACTCCGGCTGGCATAGCTCTTGGGGTCTCTGAAGCACGCAAACCACCACACCACGATAAGGTATTGAGTGCATTGTTGAATTATGACATGCAGTTCTAAGAAACGGGAGATTGGTCTTAATGGCAATTCTATCAACACATCAAATTAAATAAATTATTAAAGTAACTAAACAGGAAACAATGTTGTGAAATGAATGATAGAGCTGAGGCATGCCCAAAAGGGATTTCAATGAATCACTCCAAAGGTATATCAATTAACAATCCACAACAACTAAACAATACTGAGAAAAGCAACCAAAGTTTATATTTGGATACTCTACATTACTAACATGTTAGTCATACATAAGTAAATATTGACGTTAAATTAAACTTGAAATAGTTTGAATTTGTAAACGTTCCTTAAAATTTAAATCCCATATTATACATTTGCTGAGATGCCATCTGACCATGACGAAGTTCATTTGAGAGAAGCATATGCATGGTAATGAATGCATGCCCCAATTTTGCACATAACACACAATCATCTCATCAAGGTCGTGCCACATTGCGTTTGGGCACTGCGAACAGTTTCCGGGATCCTTTTTCTGGGGAAAAAATCGTGATTTTACAGGTCAAAGTCATACTCGTTGCGTTTGCAGTTTTTTCGTTAGGATATACTGAGCCCATTTAACAAGATCTGTGCGTATTAATTGTAATTTGTATCCTTCTTTTCATAAATATCAAGCAGACATCTAGTGTTGACCCTTTATTTCTTTTGAATAACATATACAAGTGTAACCAATATGGAATGTCTACATCGTTATGTGTAAAACACATTAGTGAGAGTAAGCGTTTATTCAGTGAAGGGGCCTGTGGGTCCTTTATACACGAAGTGATAGAGCATTTTGGTATATATGACAGACAGACAGACAGACAGACAGTATTTATTCAGTATTCAAGGCCATGGCCCAAATTACAATAACTATTACAAATCCATGTGCTGCTGGTAAACTTGTAACAAGATACAAGTTGGAGGAATTGGACAAGCGTCCGTAAAATACCTGGAACAATTCAAGAATTATCGTAAATACTATACAATCAAATTTCTGTATTTAAAACTATACAAGCTATTGAATGAAAGTTTACATATTTCAAACTTTACGAGCCTGCAAAAGGAATTAAGCAATATTCACTCTAACATTTTCATTATTACAAGTCTTACAAAATCTTCCTTACTAGGTTTGATAAAATCACCATGGTGAAACTAATCTTTTCTTGCATCCTTGTAGAGTTCACAAACCATTAACAGGTGATGTTCATCTTCAACTAGTGATATTCCTTATCTGTGACAATATAAGCAGAGTCTATTACAATATTCCGTATCATTATGTCTTCAACAGCAAGTTTGAAATTATTACATCTAAATTGACCCAAAATATGTTTATAGTACAATGGAATATCTAAGGAAATATATCTTTCAACTTGCAACATGGTCTTAAATTGACAGTAAGTCTGAAACAGTACTATGCCAATCGTGGCTCAGGCAATCAAACAATCTTTGTTTGAAAAGTGAAATAAACATTTTAATGTTTCCTATATCCTGGCTTAACCAAAGCACACCAAAGCAAAACTGAAATAAAATGTTTCTAACATGTGATACCCATGTTCTTCTACCTGCATCATCAAGTGTCTTTAACATACAATAAGTCTGATAAGGCAATCTATTTGTTTCCATAGTAATCAATTTACACCAAAATTTTAATGGTTTTAACATGTAATTATACTGAAGGGGAATTCTGCCACATTTCCCCAAAGCCATAACATTACATGTATATCTATTTAATTTCAAAATCCTCTTGCATAGCGACGTTTGTACCTTTTCAATAACTCGTGAATAGTGAACCCCCGATATCTCTGCTCCATAGGTAAATATAGGTATTACGACTGTATCAAAAACCTTAAAAGCATCTGTACAAGAAACAATTCCGTACCTGCGCTGGTAGCCATAAAATGACAATAGAGCCTTATTAGCCTGGGATGATAAACAACTCTGTGCCCTAGTCCATGAGTAAACACAAGACCAAGATATCTATATTTATTTACAACCTCAATAACTTTATCTTTTCATATGACCTTAGAGGACCACCTCTCCTGAAAACCATAATTTTAGTTTTATTTAAATTTACTTTCATTCCTGTTTCATCACAAAACTTTTCAAGTTCATTTATTTTTCTTTGTAGCTGAACAGCAGAATCACTAACACTAGACACATCATCCGCAAAAAATAAAGCCACCACATTTGGACAATCTTGAGATATGAAAATACCATTTCCACCGTTCTTCTAAAAAATTGAAGATAATTGATTACTGAAAATAATAAATATTATAGGACTCACAATACAGCCTTGCCTTGTTCCAGTATTACACTGGAAATAATCTGTTATCCCATTTGATGTTCTAACACACGATGTAAGAGCAGAATACATGGAAATATATCTCAAGAATTTACCTTTAACACCTGTATCAGACAAGCTCTTGAACAGGACTCTATGGTTTATACTTTTAAAAGCCTTACTGAAATCAATAAATACACAATAAAACCTTCCTCTTTTTTTGGAGAGATATTTCTGAATCATCCTTGCAAATATCTGATCAACAGTAGAATAGTTTGGCCTGAAACCAGCTTGAAACTCTGAAATAATATTCATCTGTTCACAATATGATCTTAACCTCTTATCTAATATGGCAGCAAGCGCTTTACATAAAGTATCAATGAATGAGATTCCTCTATAATTATCCACTTCCTTTTTGTCTCCAGACTTTTATAATGGACTAATTATACTCTTACCCCACTGTACTGTAAATAAACCTCTATCAAACAAAGTGTTATAAATCTTGGTTAATAAAGGAACAATATAATGCTTTGTACTTCTCAAAAATTCACTAGGAATGCCATCCTCACCAGGAGATTTCCCTTGTCTAAGATTAAACAAACTCAACTCAACTTCTGCCTCTGTAAAAGAAATATTTAGTTCTTCCTGAACATTACTGAAAATATTATTATCAGTAACACTGCCATGATTATTTTCTTCATAACAAAAATCTTAAATTGTATCTGTAACAGAAATAGCATTATCATTATCAACAATAGGACCAACATTTAATAACTTCTCAAAATGATTAAACCACTGATCTGTATCTATATGCTTTGGCAAGTCAATTTTAATTTAACGCCTCTTTAGAATTTTTCAAAATGTTTTGGGATCATTTCTGGACTCCATTAATCTGAATGTTTGTTGGGCATGGTATTTTTCTCTTTTTTTGAGAATAAGGATTTAAACTTACGTTTCAAACTTCTATAAATTTCAAAATCAACACCAATCTGCCGACGTCTATTAAGTGTTGTATACTTCAAGTTTTTACAGCAATCTAAATCTTCATCCCACCATGGTGGTTGTTGTGGTCCAGATAGAACCCTATGTCTAGCAGGATAAATAACCCTCATATCTAATGCAGCTGTTAGGTAAAATTTAGTAATTTCAGTAACACATTGTATTACATCATCCTCTGTAAATTTGTATAATAAATCACATACTGAGAGAAACATTTCTTGAAAATTTATCATGTAAGCGGATACCTTCTCTTTGTTCCACATATAATTTATCCATGGCGTAACATGATACAATTCTTGAACTATGACATTATTTAAAGAACACGAAACTTCCTGACAGATACTAACATTGCTTTCCCATGACAGGGTACATGAGAGTGGAAAATGTAACGAATCATCACGTGACAAAATTCTGAAATCACTGAAATATTTAAACAAATCACTTGAGGATAAGAAATAATCCCGCTGCAACGCGGAACGGTGGACTATGAATTCAGCGGCGTATGTCCGTTCGTCCGTACGTACGTCCGGATTCTTGTTAACGCGATAACTCGTGAAGCTTAGCACCTAGAGTGTTCATATTTTGCGACAGCTTTCAATGGAGGAACACTCAGAAACCAGTCAACATTGGTGACCATGACCTTATTTTTAAGGTCACCACGACACTTTGACCAAATTCTAATACATTGTTAACGTGCACCTAGAGTGTTCATATTTGTTGACAGCCTTCAATGGCGGAAGACTCAGACGCCAGTCGACTTTGATGACCTTGACCTCATTTTCAAGGTCACCACGACACTTTGACCACTGTGTAATACATTTTTCATGCAATAACGGCGGGGGACATAGCCATGTTAGTGGCAAACGCTTGTTGTGTCTTGTATTTCTTGGAATGTCAAAATGATCTGATGGGTAGTCCTCCCAGTCCGGAGATATGTGTGTCAGGTCATCACTTGAAATATAGTCCAGAAATTCACGCATTCTGGCATTGAAATCCCCTGCTAGCACAACATGGTGATTATCATAAGTATGAAAAATGAGTTCAAGGTAACTGGAGAGCAGAGTGATTCCATCCATGCCCATGTTTTCATACACAGGAGAAGACTTCGGAGGAATGTATACAAACAAGTATTATATCACGATCAAGTCCAAGCTGAGAGGTTTTTATAAGTGATATTACAATATCCTCAAAATCGTTAAACACTCTGCTAACATATCCATCATTTACAAGAGATTTTTCAACAAAAGCTGACACACCACCACTATTTCTACCCACCTTTTTCCTTTTCACGCGAACACAATTATAGACTACATATCCATCTATAAAATCAGTGAAATCGTCATTTCGCTGTGCAAATGTTTCACACAACCCTATAATATTGTAAAACTTACAGAAGTCCTTAAGGTCCGAAAATTCATTATGAACATGTTTCCTGAGTCCTTCTACATTCCAGCATGGAACTGATAAGTCATGGCCCTTGTCTCACTTGCTTCTGTCTTCATCGCCAGAGTGCTCTCCCTTGCCGGTGTGATCCCTCTGTTCAATGTAAACAAACTACTCTGTTGATCAGCTGATTTCTAGGCATCTCGTTTGTCCATATTCTTAGACAAGTCCTTCGTCCCACAACTCTAACCCATTCCAGAGAGCACCATGATACATTATCAACACATCACTGTCAACTAGTTAGTTAGTTTCGGTTACAAACAATTGACAGAAATCAATTTCTTTTTTTCATAGCAAGAATTAAGTATTTTGCGAAGCAGTTAATGACAAAAATATTCTTTGATGTAAATAATTGCGCTAGCTTTGATTCTGAAGGAAATGTTCTGAAATATTCTGGAAGAATATCATTTCTCAATTTCTCATAAAAAGGGCATTCTAAACAAAAATGGTACTCGTTTTCAATATAAGGTATAATACAAAGCGGGCAAAGACGATCCTCCCTTTTAAGACATATATATCTACCGTATTCTACCATGAAATTGTGATTAGGGCAGAGAAACCTACTAAGAAAAAACGAAACTCAAACTCACTCAAACTCTATAAATGTTTTTATACGATAGAAATCCAGTTTTGAGACTAAATTAATATGCGATGAGCACAACTTATTATCTATATCTATACATCTTTGCTTGAACAATTCTACAGACGTCGAAATGTTTCCCATCCGTTGATTTGTCTACACATTACCATACCCATAAGTAGACAGAAGTGATTTCACTTTAAAAGCCCAACAAATTAAACCCTTTTCAGCCAGACAATATTGATAATCATGTACCTTTCCAGTTTGAGACGAAAGTCGAACTCAATATTTTATAATTCTGATTTACCTTTAACGAATAACGGTCAAGTTTAGCAAGCGCTGCGATGTTCGGCGTATTTCTAGAAAGACCTTAATCTGTTTTTAGAACCTAACATGCACATTCAATAAGGATGGCGATGGATGAAAGCCCCCAGATCTCAGTTCCATAAAATAACAATGGCCGAACTTTGACGTCAAATATATGGAGCAGAACGTTTATTGGGAGACTATAAAAATTCCTTACCCATGATTTAATACATCCTGCTCCATCAGCGTAATTGAATATGCTGATCCAGCTCCTTCCATTTACCCTGATATCCTTTAGGCCAAAAGCCTCGTATCGCTAGCTTTCTAACCAGCCAATGAGACGACTCGCATCCAGCAACAGCAGCACGACCCGGATAGAAAATTCAAAAGAGTAGATTCAAGCTCCTTGGATAACGACATTTCATTGGCTTAAACGACAACAAGTGACGACAGCCACGAACACCAAGCCGCGTCAGCCGTACGAGGGATTTGGCTCGAAAGAGATCAGGGTATATGGAGGGAGCTCGATCTGCGGATTCAGATTCAAATACGCGGATGAAGCAGGATGGATTTAATAATAGTTAATACTTTCAATGCCTTTTCAGGCAAAGTTTTCTGTGTTATACAATCATCTAGAGGAAGAATAACGAACACCTAAGTATTTATAACATGGAACAATTTCAATCACTTAACCATTCAAACGGAAAGTTTCATAATGTCTTAGTCGACCAGTCTAAAGACAATAACTTTACTTTATTCAATACTTATATTCAGCCTCAATTTGCTATAATAAGACACTAACTTATCAAGCCTCTTTTGTAGACCTATAGATGTAAAATCAAAAAGTGCAATATCATATGCAAATAATAAGATGAAAAGCTCCATCAAGTCTAGATATCATTTACAAAGAAGGTAAAGAGAAAGGGAGATGACATTCCATATTCTACTAAACAGTACTTGTTCCACTGATATTTAGTTTTAGGTATAAGACTATTACGGACATGTTCTAAAGATTCTGTCGACAATGACAACGAAAAAACATTAGTGAATTAATAAGATATGGCAGGTTGGTTGGAACAGGTATTGGTAGTAGCAGCTTTTTAAAAATTTCCTTTAAAGTAGCGACACTAGGTAATATTGCAGCTTAAACGTCCATTATTTTTTCATGTAAATTTATGAAAACCCATATAAGTCCCCTGTTATTCTGTCTGTTATTTATATATCACAATGAAATAACTTGAAAGTCAATATTCAAAGTGTTCCAAAAAATCAATACCTACATGCTGAATTGCTTATAAAATAAAGATTCTTCAGGGATAAATAACACCAATAAATTCTTCGATTTTTGTTCTGTTTGGTAGATAAATAATGCAAGGGAGGTTCAATCTGCCTACAAGATGTCACGTGAAGCTGTGAGCGCAACGAGTTGTCGGCAGGACGAGAGACTATAACCTCAAGTGAGGGCGAATATCTGTGTAATTCTGTTGACATCTTTTGTTCAATTAGTTGATTTCATTAATCTTTTCTTTTAATCATCTAATTTTTTAAATTTTCATAGAAAGTATCTTATTTTGTGAAATCTGAATACTTTGCTTATCATCATTGAACTTTTGTTTATGTAAAGCAACTTTTACTACACGTAATGATTCATTAGACAGTGTGCTAGTGTCCTTATACTTATCCTAGATATGCAAGACATAACTTAAAGAGTACATTTTGTAAAATTAAAAGTTTTAAAAATACTATCTAACAAATGTGCATAATCACACGAACTGTAACATTGCCCCAATGATTATAACTGATAAGCCGATCCCAACTCTTTAGAAAGTATAAAGCAGCGTACACATATGTCATCTATAATTCTAATCACCAGCCATGCATTTGTCAAGTGTACTTATCGCTGCCTCCCTACTTTCAGCCCAGGCCATCATCATGCCAATATCAAAACCGGACGGAACGTTGGACATTTCGAGTCTGGTAAACCATATAACGTTATTGGAACAGAAAATTGATAACAAGACATCGGAGAGTGACACCGCCAAACTGGAATCTCAATTGCAATCTGCCCTGAAGCAGCTGACTGTTGCAGAAACGAAGGCAAGCACAGCCTTGGAAGAATTGAAGGAACTCCGTGCACTGCATTATGGCACACAAAATACCAAACAAGGTAAGTAATGAAGCAGTTTTGAATAAATATCATGAAAACAGTTTTCAAATACGTTATGCATAGACATGGGAATTAAAAAGATACAAAATGAAATTAAACGACATGGTAGATAAGGGTTTTAGAAAGTATCTGAACGGATTCAAATTGGAACACTGATTGAACAGGATGATAACTCTTGCGTCGAATCACAGCGTCCTTAGATACGCAACATAAGGAAAAAACCATTTTACCTTAAACCTCAGTGATGGTGTATATGTAAATCAAAGTTCAAATTCATCATTCTTATTGTTTTAAATGAATTGTACATAGGTCAATCCACTACGGTTAATAGAATTTCAATGTATTGCTTGAAATGGTTATGGCATCACACCATTGAGATACCATCAGTTTTGAGATTGTATTCGAGTAGTGTCTGCCAAACATTGTAAATGTAAAAGAAAATCTACTGTCTGCTTTACGAGATGTCACTCTATCTAGCAAAACCCAGGGGGTATATAGAGTCGTGGTTTGCGCGTTCGGCTAAGGGTCAAGAGGTGAAATGGTTCTTCAGATTGGAGAAGATGAACACATCAGATGGTGCCAAATTTGGGGAGTAGGATGGGTGTGGAAGAATTTCAAAGCCACATTCCGTCGCGTCATTACCAACAACATGTGCTGTGAGGACAGGCGCATAGTCCTGATGGGACAGCACTTCTGCTTTGCACTTCTTTCGCCACTTGACATTGATGGCTGCCCTTAAATGCCTCAATTCATAGCATAATATGCCTGTTGATATTTTGGCTCTTCTGTAAGTAGTTTATTGAGATGATACCCTGGCTATCAAGAACCAAACCCCGACGCCATAACCTTCCGGCAGATTGAACTTGCTTCAACTGACACAGAGTTCCGGAATTGGCTTGCTTTCACTGTTTGCATTGAGTTTTGGTTTCAGTGTCAAAGTAAAGTACCCACGTCTCATTCTGGGCCATTATTCGTTTCAGTATATTATCCTTGTCTCCCCTGAATCGAGCCAAAAGGTTTTGCATCTGGTCACAAGTTAACATTCTTGGCACCTACCATATAGAGGCCTAACTTTAGAATCCCTCACCAAATTTACCTCTCGTGAAAAGAATGTTTTTATAATTCGAGAACACTTTTCTTACCGGACATGCGCAGACGCCATTTCTCATTAAAGCGAGAGGTGTTAGACTTGACGCCATTTACGTTTACCGTGATTTTGCCAGGTTGACGGTTTTGGAAATTTTAGCCCTTTGGTTACAAATTGTTGATCTTATTTCGCAGTAGGCCCCACGTATCTTGTGGTTAGCATAATTGTTCAGGGATCGTCACAGTCATGATTTCAAGAAATATTGTTACTTTTTTGTCAGTAGGCGAATGTTCGTTTCGATTTCGACAACATAGACGTCTATTGGTTTTTTCCGGGCGTCTGATTGACGGTTTGCAAAGCCTTGGGTACATTTCGACGATGTTATTTAACCCTTGGATCCCCTAGATAATGCATTTAATCCCAGAGGTTAAGTAGTACTGTCATTTTAGGTTGATGTCAGTCATTTTGTGTAAGAATTGCCATATTCATTTTCTAACGTGACCGAGTGATTCGGTGTTTGATTCGCGGTACATATAGTTTCGATTACTGACAAAATGTTACGAGTTAATCCCTGAATACATCATGATATTGTAATCCCTTTGCTTAGATGCATTTTTGTTTAAAGGGTAAAGTTAAATGATGTAGTAATGTAAGCCTAGCTTCATCTTGAATAGTAAATATCCCGGTCCGGGGTGTAAATTTCCGGGCCTCGAGTTGTCACAAGTCACCAAAGAAAAAAGTATGATTAGATCTTATAATAAAATTTACCACAAGGTAAGTTTCAATGAAAATTAATTATATATCTATAAGTATTTTAACAATATTTTAAATGCATTTGGTAGCGTGCGAATTCAGTTTCATTTACCGTGTAAGTTAATGAAAACATCGACATTTTCACTTAGGCTAGGTCTTTCCTGTGAATCCTTCCAAGTTTTGTTTAAAAATAACTATGTTCATTCAAAAAATGATACACAAAATAATTCCTTATAGATAACATGACACATGGTCTCATGTGACCGATATAGGCAGCTAAATAAACTGAAAATTACAAAAACATAACGTAAACAAAAACATCACCGTTTCTGTCATGAGATTTCCCCCAAGTAAGCTGTTCCTTATTTGGAAACATTCGTCACGTGAGGTAAGAATTGACCAATCAGCAACCAGATACGTCATCGGGATTTTCCCTCGATTGCCAAAGATCGGGTGGATGTTTTTAAGTAATACTTAAATTCGTGTTTAAAACTATCGTCTTTTAAATCAAACTTTTGCCGATAGACACGAAAATGACCTCTTTTTTCGTCTAAAATGTCTCCTTGCGGAGATCAGCCCGCTGTCGCGTGCTTCTCTTATGAATAGGGCGCCGCAGGCGCGTGCTTTTATAAACATACACCACGAGAATTTTATGGTGAGGGATTCTAAAGGTGCGCCCATGCAGACAATTTGATCATGTGATCTGTCTGTATTGTGAATACCGAACCATACTGATACCTTACTGTTGGATGGTCACACGTCTGTCATCACCTTCAGCATCACTAGTAGAGGTTTTTGGCCGACGAGACCTGGCATCATCTTCAACACTCTACCACCTTTTAATTCAGCAATCCATTTGGCAACTGTGGAGCATGCAAGGGGACATGACCCATCGTATGGACCATGTCTTCGTGGCGTGTCTGAGCAGACAATAATGCTTTCTTGAAGAAATACTTGAAGACTACACGCCTTTCAACACCATTCATTTTCCCAGTTTCTACACCCCTACTCACTTGGGGATGTGACATCTCGAAAACTACTCTACGGATTGTTTCAACATTACAGAAAATATTAATTTTAAGGTTTATAGATTATTTGGAAGTAGTCGATTGATACATAATGCTTATTCTACAGACATTGTTTATTTACCCGCGTAGCATTGATACACCAGGTGCATTATGACATCAAAGCACTAGATGTTTGATGTCACTGCGATTTCATCAGTATCAGTGAGGCTATAGTATTGTGACGTTGTAACAATTTGATTTATGGTATTTGTTATTTAATCAGCAATGGAATGCTGTGTTCAATCATTGAATTAAACTGCCTATCAAGCTACAGTGACAATATATCTATTAAAAGTATACCTACATGTATTTGCCGCCGTGAATTAGCGGTATAACCTGGATGTAGGTATAAATTTACCCATAAATCTTGATATTTATGTGTATATACATGGGAGACTTTAATACACTCAATGTATCTATATCCTCAGGCATTAGTGTGTATACGAGGTGGGGAAGAACATCATGTCCACAAGGAAACCACGAAGTTTATAAAGGTGAGAATACATAGAGGATATTTGACATTTCTCGTCGAATACCATGGATATTTCATTGAGTGAAGTACAAATTTATATTTTCACGAGTGGCGTAGCCACGAGTGTAAATATATGATTTTCTAGTTCACGAGATGAAATATTCATGGTATTCGACGATAAATGTCAAATGTTCTATTTATTATGTTTCCCAAACCCCCGTAAATGACCCTAACTATATGAATGGAGAAGCTAAAATGCTTCGCTAGCGCGGCCGTTGCATAACGTCATTCAATTTTACATGACGTCACAGACGACGTCATATGATTGTTGCATCATTTCACTGAGTAGAATACCATTTTTATTTCACTCAGTGAAAATACGGGTTTTATTTTCACCGATAAATGGCATATTTCACCATTCGAAATATAATAAATCTAACTTGTTGCATGACCGTGATGAGGGGAAGATAAATAACTCTAAACTGTAGTCATGAAGAAGTATCATAGCATGAAAAACAGTTGATTAAATGGTAGACACATATATATTTAATTTACCTCTTATAATACAAGTATATCTGAATACACTTCATCTGTGAAAGGAGACCATCACGAATTTTACCTTTCGAACTTCGCACGAATATGGATGAATTTGGCAAATGCTATCAAATCAATGTTTTAGCATTTCGACTGAACATGATGATATTGTCCGAATATGTTTTCAGTATGTCGACATTGACATTTGCAATACTTCTTCTTTGTGCTGTTATTACAACTTAAGTCAAATGAAGTAACAGAAGTATGTTACGATAACAGCAAAATGGTTCAGATAAGAAAGAATACACAATTAAAGATTTTACATACAATAGACTTAAAGTGGTGTAGAAATGAAAACATCACTCTAATAACGTTTGAATGTCTTTCGAATCCTGCTTTTACAGTAGCTAGATGTCTTAGTGTCAAAATGGAAGTCATAACTGATTATGAAAATTAAGTTTTTTGCTGTAATGTGAATAGTGTCGTTCCTTCAATGGAAGTGATGACACTTCAGTAACTGACTTTTAAAAAAACGCCACCCGTTAAAATGTAGTCATCTTATGAACAAATCCTTTCTAAACTGACAACGATTTTTTTATCAACAAACTGAATATAAAATATAAAGAACAGTTAATTAGTAGTTTTGCATATAAGCAATGATTACTAAGCCTCTTAAATATCTACTACCTACTGGTTTCGAATCATCAACTCAATCAGGCTTGTACATCAACGTCATTTCGATCCTTCTATGAACAATTTACGTTCGGTTTACTGTAACAACACTTTTATATATATAATCTCTCTTACTCTTACTCGTTCTTGAAACCGACGTCAGTAACACTGTTATAACGTCGCCTTACCAGAATAAAAGAGTTGCATTACCATCATCATTCTTGAACTTTGTTAAAGGATACACCGCCGGGTCCCACTATACAGACAAAGGAGGAGTCGCTTCAATACTGTGCCTTACAGAAAATCCGTCCTATCCTAATACCACGCATAAGACTCACGATGAGGGGACGTCCCACATATGGGGAACACAGTATGGTAACAATTATTGGGACCAACCCTATTACCCATTACATAACAATATAATGCCCTGTGTGGTCTGTGAGACCAACAGATCAACGTCCTTCATGATTCCGGGGAAAAATGCATGCTACCAGGGCTGGACTCTGGAGTACTCGGGGTATCTGTTGGGCGGACGTTTTGACGACCCCTCTTCTGATGCAATCTGTGTTGACATCAATGCTGAACCTCAGAATGCTCAAACAGCAGATCATACAGCAAAAGGAGGCAACTACCTCTACCCTGTTGAGACAAAGTGTGGCTCCTTGAGTTGTCCCCCTTACAAAGACGGTGGAATGATCCATTGTTCTGTCTGTTCTAAATGAAATATTCAAATCAATGAATAAACACCAAAATTTGTATTTCATATTTGTTAACCCCAAACCAACGGTCGAGGGTATATAATATCACCAACGTTTCTGTATGCCCGTCCTTCATGCCCATCCGTCTTTCGAATGTTATGTCCGACCTATTTCCGAAAAACTATTACAAGATCATTTTCATATTTTAAACAAAATGTTTGCTTCTATTATAACCAGAATTTGTCTGAGTGTTTCCTTAAACACATTCATCTGATCCACATTAAAACTGACAGTGCAATGCCTATTAAACTTTTCGAGCGATTTCGTTAAGTGTCTCCTGCAGCATCCTGCTAAATCAGCGAAATTGAATTCGCTAATCGCGCTCCTTCCATATACCCTGATCTCCTTCGTGCTAAATCCCTTGTTCGGCTGGCGCGGCTTGATATTCGTGGCTATGCTCTCCTGTTTTTTTATGCTGAACGCGAGTTGTCTCATTGGCTGGTAAAAAACTAGCGATACGAGGATTATGGATTAAAGAAGATTCATATACGCTGATGTAGCAGGATGCCCCCGCAGCGACGTTGAACGTTGGACATTGTATTCATCGTCGTATCTACGTACCTCAAGATTCTTGTTAAATATTCCTTGGCAATTTGATTTCTTCTGTTATTATTAAGTTATATTTTCATTAATTTTATTTTCCATTTATTGCTGAACACGTCTTTGCTGAGCACTGGATGTTACTATTTTATTTAAAATCAGAAATCAACCAAATTTTAAACTTCCCCCATAAATGAAGCTACTCTTTAGAATATTGCATCCGGGTTGTGGCGCTGTTGCTGGATGCGAGCCGTCTCATTGGCTTGTTAGATAGCTGGCGATACGAGGCTTTTGGCCTGAAGGATATCAGGGTATATGAAAGGAGCTGGATCAGCGGATTCAATTACGCTGATGTAGCAGGATGGGTCGTTGATTTATTGCCCTGAAATACCCTCTGTAATGTAATGTATTGGTGTTTCTGAAATAACTATCCTGTGAAGGTTATACAGAAGGTAATGTCATGTGAAAACATATGAATTTGAGACGTCAAAACAATACATATAATTTATTTTCGTTCACTGAAGTGTATGAATACCTCTGACTGTGAGTTTATTTGTGTGTAAGTGTTTCCCTGTGTCTGTGTGAACACCTTTGTGTATGTTTTTTGAGCTTGGGATTTCCTGTATTTATGCCATTATCTGTATGTATGTGCTTCCCTGTAAGTATATGATTATCTGTATGTATGTGATTGCATGTGCTAACATGCCCTTATTGGATCATTACTGACCTTGTTCTGGCTCATACAGACATACCCAGCAAGGGCCGGTTTAAGGCCATTCCCAGAAAAGTGTCATTTCATATACTCGCCTAATTCATGTTAGCCGTATCTGTTCTTGTATTCCCCTCATCATTTCGTTCCCTTTCTCCCTGATCTGTCCACTCTCTTATGAATGATTGCTGAAATATTGTTGAAAACTCGCTCACTCAGTCACCAAGTATAATGTCAGAACTAGAACGATATTATGAAGGTACTGTGTTACTCGGTGACGTGTATCTTTTTAAAGAAATAAAAAGACCTTTAAAAATATGAATTTCATGATTGCGTTTATTTTAGTCGTGTACCTTGCTCATGGATTCATATAAATATTATATGTAACTGACAGATATTTATTTCAAAGTAATCGAATGAAAATCAACACTTTTAATTCTTCTGCAGAGATTTTATTCCTCTTTAATGATCCTAATGACCGCATTCATTTGAGAAAACTCATTTGAAAAAAAGATCTCCATATAGTATTTTATTGGTATTTTATCGGCGAACATGAACTTGTGTAAGGAACAGCTTATCAATATCATTTCAGAGTTTCAATTACCACGCTATGTTATCTTCGTTATGTTTGATCACGTTCCAGATTGTATGTCTTCAATCCTTGAATAATCCATGGTGATGACGTCACTGTATTGTTGTTCAGTGGATTGTTGTTAAGAATCTCACCCTTTGACTGTACCGCTCATGAGGTTTGTTACTTCGGAAATTTTCTTTAATAATTCAGTGTTTACTCAATTCCTTTAAGAATGATTAATCTGCAAATTTAACTCAAGACTCAAACTTGCAACGCCCAGAGTGGTAACGAAGTGATTTTATCCACTCGGCTACGTAGGACTAGCAGATAACGAGAGGTAGTTAGTAAAGTAATATCTTGTGTTCCTCAGCTGCGAGTTAAGCGTGATATTTCACAAGATTTGATTATGGAGTGTTTTTTTAAATATATGTAGGAAAGCAGCACTGAATTTCGAAAACGCTTAAATATTTCTCCCTTAAAGCAGTCTTCTTACTTTTTTGATGAACAAAAGCTCAAATGAATTCTTAAATCCTCTTTTGACATACCTTGGCCAGCAGATTGTTATTGCATAATTTTATGAGTTTTTTTGCATGCCATAAACCTATTGTTTTAGATATATCTTTAAACTGGGTATGCAGTGATGATGAGGGATGAGATACCGAAGCAATGGCTTTACTGTCTTAAATAAGATATGTTTGCTCCCTAAAGGTTACGGCTTCTTGAATATATCCTAATCTTATAACACATGTACTAAATTACGTTCTAACAACGCTGTTGACACTTTTCCGGCATATTTTGCCATGGTTTTATTCGAGCTGACAAGAAAGAAATTAGTTGTGATTATTTCATCGCTGTGCCATTGATACGTGAAGATTCAACTAGCACGACAGGAATTGTCTAAAGTCAGAATATCGGGTATCCCATTCACAAATGTAATGAACTGAATCTATATACTTCATGACGATTAAAATGATCACGCCCGGTTTACATTTATTAGAGTTGGCGGCAGGTGGTTGGTTATACGTTCAGATAAGTTGTAATGATGATACTTACGTTAACGTCGTCCTCTTCATTAAGTAATCTTTAAACGATTTTTCCATGAATATCAAAGTAAGATGTTTTTAAATCTTTTTTTATTTTCCATCTTAGTATAAACAAACGATAGAGTTCTTAAATCGTTAACATGCTCAAGTGATGTTCTATTCGGACCGAATTGTCTGAACATTCCAACCCTGCCTTTATTAAACTCCATGTAAGTAATAAATAATATAATTTGTTGATTTGAAGTACAAATTGATTGAGCATATGCCAAGACTGATTACAACACTTAAGCTAAGAAACTCAAGTTGACAAATGTAGATCATAGCAATGGTTTAATATAAATGTGGCAAGACGGGCGTGAATGCCTATTTGCATTGTGAGAACAATAGCAGTTGGTAAGGATTGACAGTTGCTTGGACAACCTTTTACAATGTTTACAGGACCAAATCACAGACAATTGACTTGTATTTTTCTTGAATTGAAAACAACATTTTGTCCAGAAGAGCAGTTTTCTTATTTCTCTAATAAACGCTTAGCAGTTTGTTATACGAACTACTATATTCATGCTTTTAAATTGATAAAGTAGATTTCTTATAAAAGCAAAATATTTTAAATAAATGATAATCATTTCGCTCCATCAAAATGATATTGAAAAGAGACCTTTTGGTAGCCGTTTCTGTCAAAAATGTATGAAAATGTGGGATTAAAATTTCAATTGACACAACAACCTTTAATTGTCAATGCTTTTGACAAAAATGTCTGTATTATTCAAAGTAATCCATCAAACAAAAATAGAGCCATGGCCTCTGTAGCTCATCAGACTTTTGATAGAAATAGGTGTTTGGGTTTAGACCATGAGTTCATGGGCAGTGTAGGAAAGATAGCCTGTCCCAACGTCCGAGTTATTCACAAATAAATAAAAAAGGCCCATTGCCCATTTGGGGTCAAGGGGTCACCGAACCTACAATTCAGAATCCCCATTGTCCAAGGAGTCTACACACAACTATTAAGCTATCAAGACCTTTTGGAACTGGAGAAGAAGATGAAAGTAAGATTTTAAGTTTTTGACCCCTGTGACCCCATTTGGGGGTCAAGTGGTCACCAAACCTACAATTTAGAATCCCCAGTGTCCAAGGAGTCTTCACAAACATTTTCAGCTCTCTAGACCTTTTGGAACTAGGGAAAAAGATGAAATTAGTTTTTAGGTTTTGACCCCTGTGACCCCATTCGGGGTCATGTGGTCACCAAACCTACAATTTAGAATCCCCGTTGGCCAAGGAGTCTACACACACCTTTTCAGCTCTCTAGACCTTTTGGAACTAAGGAAAAAGATGAAATTAGGTTTTTTAGGTTTTGACCCCTGTGAACCCATTTGGGGTCATGGGGTCACCAAACATACAATTTAGAATCCCCGTTGGCCAAGGAGTCTACACACACCTTTTCAGCTCTCTAGACCTCTTGGAACTGGAGAAGAAGATGAAAATAGGTTTTTCAGGTTTTGACCCCTGTTACCCCATTTGGGGTCATGGGGTCACCAAACCTACAATTTAGAATCTCCAGTGCCCAAGGAGTCTACACACAACTATTCAGCTCTCTGGACCTTTTGGAACTGGAGAAGAAGATGAAAATAGGTTTTTCATGTTTTGACCCCTCTGACCTCATTTGGGGTCATGGGGTCACAAAATTTACAATTTAGAATCCCCATTGGCCAAGAAGTCTACACACAACTTTTCAGCTCTCTGGACCTTCTGGAACTGGAGAAGAAGATTAAAATAGATTTTTAAGGTTTTGACCCTTGTGAGCCCATTTGGGGTCATGGGGTAACGAAATCTACAATTTAGAATCCCCATTTGCTAAGGAGTATGCACATAAAATTTCAGCTCTCTAGAGTCATTGGTTCTGGAGAAGAAGTCGAAAAAGTGAAAAGTTTACGGATGGACGGACGGATGGACGGACGGACGCCGGACGCCATGCCATGCCATGCGCACATCGGGTCTTTCAGACCTGATGAGCTAAAAATTAAATCGACGGTAGATTACACTGAGCAAATTATTTTTTTCTTACATTGGTAGTGCTACTTAGAATTTTTACTAATATAAAAAAAAAAATTTGCTGAGCAAATTCATGTCAGATTATGAGGGTATAATAGGACCAACATTTCCAGTCTGGGTTTAGTTTAAACATTAGAGATTGAAAAGCATTAATTGCCTCTCATACAAATACAACAAAAGCTAATGATAATAATCAAAATCTCTATGAAGACATGAATAATCGCATCCAAATGCGATTCCCGGAGATGTAATGACAGATAACTTTGTAATAAAATTCTCTTGATGTCACGACTTACATTAACCAGTGTTCCCAGATGCATTGATTGCCTTGACGAATTCTCCTAATGGAGCTCGGAGAAATGATGCCCATAAAGGTTGTGTGTTTCTGGTCCCTTCAAGAACCATTGGTTATGCTGCATCCGGGCTGTGTTAAATTAAATCTGAATAAGTCAAATTCTTTCCGACCAGTTTTACCAAAAATGGAGAGAAAACATTGAATGTAGTTCTTATGGCATTTAATCTCAAAATTTCAAGAAAACTATACGATTAGAACAATATTTATTTCTACAAAAGTCTATTTCTATCCCCGTCCTTAAATTTCGCACTTCAAACCATCACCTACCAATAGAGACTGCCGCCGACTGGTAGGTGTGGCTTTGCATTATGCTTAAACCTGCGGGAATCGTCTTAAGCTAATTAGCCATGACTGGTACAGCAATGAATTTCGGTGTAGCAATGCATCCAGGGGCGATATCCTTAAAGGTGAGGTGAGCTGAGTTGGTGTTTAACGCCGCTTTCAAGAATATTTTACTTACATCGCGGCTGCTAGTATCATTGCAGGGAGAAAGCACTTACACCATTGTGGCTATGCATTGCGGTGAAACCTGCGAGCATCGGCTGGAACTTGCGAATCATGGGTGGTACTGCGCTGAATTTCAGTGTAGCATTGCACCCAAACCTGATATTCTTAAGTTTAAAAAATTACTTAAGTTCAAACAAAACCCTTAAGTTTTGATAAGACTTAGACTTAACTTTTTGCATCCTGCTATATCAGTGAGTGAGTGAGTGAGGGAGTTGGGGTTTAACGTGCATTGAACAATATTTTAGTTATTAAACACGTGGATGACAAGCATCCAAAAGAGAGTGGATAGATTAGGGAGAAAGAGATCGAAAGGATGAGGGAAAAGGCGGAAAGAAAGTCATAGTGGTTTTAGAAGGACTCAAATTTAGTCTGGCTTCTACCCGTCGACCTGTCCACCTTGGGTGTCCCTACAAGGAGCATGAAAGCTCCAGCTGGAATAGCTCTTGGGGTCTCTGAAGCACGCAAACCACCACACCACGATAAGGTATCGAGTCCAGTGGTGGCACGTGGATGACAAGCATCCATCCGCTCTCGCCCATTCCTATTAGCCAGGTCTCTTTCAAGCCAAAACCACCACTGGACTCACTAGCTTCCGTAGTGTGGTGGTTTGCGTCCTTCAGAGACAGTGGACTCGTATAGATGTTAATAACGATATTTGATGACTGCGTGAGTATCAAATGTCTCATAATATAATAAAGAATACAATAAAGAAGTTGACAAATATTTAAAACTCTTCCTTATGCACTATTGAACTTGTATATTTCACGAGTCATTATTATGTCAAGTACATTGATGCTAATGTATTAATCTTTTTAATATATGTTTGGTATGGATTGTTTCTGGTAGAAGTGGCAATATGGTGATTAGGTTGGATTTAACGTTTGGAAGGCGGACATCACTGTGCATCACATGCAAAAATTTCTAATTTTAGTTAAATATTCAAACAATTTACAGTGGCAGTTGAGATATTCATTCATACATATTTAAAAATATGTATTTTATCTTAAAATCCAGTTACCCAAGACCGTAATTAAGCATACAATAGGCTACAGTTGTAGGGATACGGCAAGCTGATGTCACAATTATCTATTTTCTTTCTTGAAATAAGATTAAAATCTTGAAATAATTGATTTTATGATCCACTGCTTCTTTTGCTGAACTTTGGGAACTTAAAATGTGACTAGTCCAAATGTAATCACATCGGAATCGTTAATGCACTGAGGCAGTGATGTAGGAACTGCCATGTTTATCGTCATCCGCTGATCGAGCTACTTCCATATACCCTGATCTCCTTTTAGGCCAAAAGGACGTTTCATCGCACGCGGTAAACATACGGGGAATACCTGTGACGTTTAGAAATAAATGAGAGAATTGTTGTTGACAAGTAGACAAATCCTCTTTCGAATCTGAGCCGTCAAACCCGATGAAAATTTGCTCACAATTGCCTGTCTGTTTTCCTTCACGAATTCAGTCAAGATCAGACATTCGTCCTTCGTCCAATTTGGATGACATTTTCTCGAAGTTGAATTTTCCGCCGTAGGCTCTGCCATGTTTATCGTCTTCGGTCAACGTCCGGGGAATACCCTGCGACATAGCGGAAGTTTCGAGAGGGTTTCGCCTTAACAACGTGCGCACACATTTTCACATCTTGGCTAAATTTCATGTTTAAGTCGCTTAGAATACTGCCTTAGGTCTTCGACTTGGCTAAGACAACTTATATAGACTAAAGATAAAGACAAATCTGATACTTTTTAAGAATACCGCCCCAAACCTTACTGAATGTAGAACAGTTCTCCACTGTAGACAAAGCCCCTGGTGGGATTCGACCCTTTGATCCGAAACCTAACCACTGCGCTATTCCGCCCATTTAAAAAAACAATCAATCAGTAACATCAGGCGTTCATAATGGAAACTATTCCTTTTCTTTTGTATTTGGCTTATGGAGGTTCTCTTTCTTAATTCTTCATTTTAATGAACCGGTGATGGTGTGGTAATATTACAGAAACTAACATTGATAGTGATTACGCAGAGTTACCAATAATGTAAGGGGGATTTAATTAAATATCTTTTCTTTATAAACCTCCAACACTAACGACAGAGAATATCAAAGGTTATCGTATTCAGCTTATTGTTAGCTTTATCTGGCCTTATTATGGCATCGGGGGGCGGGATAGCGCAGTGGTTAGCGAGTTCGGCTTCGGATCACGAGGTCCGTGGTTCGAATCCCGCCATTGGCTCGGCAACTTCGTCTGCAGTAGACAACTGTTCTACACGCAGTTAGGTTTGGGTGCAATGCTACACTGAATTTCAGCGCAGTTCCACCCATGGTTCGCTAGTTCCAACCGATGCTCGCAGGTTTAACCGCAATGCATAGCCACAATGGTGTTGCGGGCTTTCTCCCTGCAATAATACTAAGTGAAATGATCTTGAAAGCCGCGTTAAACACCAACTCACCTCACCTCACCTAAATTGCAATAATAAACTACATTAACAGATAATCACATAAATCCACCTGGAAAGAGATAATGACTTATGACATGCTATCACACGTGCAACACTGGTGGGGTTTAAAATAATGATTTTTGTGTTATGCGAAAAAATGTCCAAGGATTATACCGTTCAAGTACAGTTTAACTACGACACCAGAACGGTCTCAATGTAGTCTTTGGCCTCGCGTGTCTTAATGCATGCTGGGATGGTCGTCTCATTGATGATGTCAGAAGTCTGATAAGGTGATGATGTTCGGTGAAATTCTTAGCCACTCGTCCCTATGAGCAGGTTCCAGCTCTTGTTTCATGTTTCACCTCGGATTCATGTCCGGTGAATAGACAGGGGAGCACGAAGACGTTGTGACTGTTCAGGAAGTGTTCAGTCACTCTGGCGGTATGTGGCCTGGCAGAGTCGTGTTGATATGACAGGAATAGAAGCACCACTGACTGTATAATTCCATCTCTGCATAGTACAGCATTCAGGTTTCCTTGCACAAACACCAGGTCCGACTTCTGATCCCAACAAATGCATCATCACATCATGACGCCTCCTTCACTGAACCCGCTCTCTGTCTTCATTCTGAAACAATTTGAAGCGACTCTCGTGTGAAAACAGCACTCGGCGTCTTTTTGGAATTTGGCAAACACAAAGTTTTCGCATCCATCGAGTCGTTGGATTCGTTGTGTAGACAAAGCCGTTCCTCGGATGGGACAATGCGCTCTGATTCCTGGAGCTGGAAGTCTCCAAAGCACTGTGTCGCCGTAACGGCCTCGAAACGATTTTGCAAATGGAAACTTTTTATAAGCTGGTGTTCTCGTGCCGTTGTAACTAGCTGTCAGCCCCAATGACTCACCAATGCTGCTGCGAAGAATCGCGATCGTTCAATGAGAAATCATAAGAAGATTGCAACTTTTCGCCGATGAGGGCACTGTTCCCAAACAAAGAATTTTGATTGGTTGGAAGCAAGGTTTTTGATTAGCCACTGAGGAGGGACAGAGGACTTTTGGCTGAAGCAAACAAAAACCTGGTTATTCTATTACATCGTGTTTTTTCTTTTCAAAAATGTGATTGTCTATACCTGTGAGGTTCCATAATAATTGGCTGATGTAGCTATTGCACAAGGTCATATCTGCAGTTTCCTAAGGCCTTTATGAAGTAGACGCAACATTGATATATTGCCTAGTTAAGAAACAAATCTAAATGTTAACCTGTATCAAGTAAGGGTCATACAACATGATTACCACAAGGATCATGATTCCTCTACTTTCAGGACATTACGGGTTAACATCTATGTAAAAGTCGAAACAAGCGAATGGTAAAAAGGCAATTTGTCCAGTTATTTTGGTTTTTTAAATTAATGTTTGCTTTGGGTGTAAACTAGTTATTTCCTGGTAAAATTTTCCAATATCTCAGTATAGATGAGTGACATTTATTATAATAACCTTTGTATTACAGAGGTTTGTATATGGGCGTTACAAAGCCTGTTTTCTAATCCATAGATATATTAAAGTAAATATTGATTTAACATACAAAAAACTGTTTTGTTTGACAATGACAAGGGTATGGAATAAGATTTATTTTTGATGGAACTCCAAGCGTGGCTGTATCCTTCCGTAATACATAGTGAAATAACATCGCTGGCCGTGAGGGCTCATTCCTAAATGTATCAGAAAAATGGCTGCGCCTTGGAGACAGCTTCATGCAGCGACACGTTGATTGTGATGCACGTGCAATACAAAACCGGATGATCCTTACAGCTTAAATTGGATCGTTTCGTAACCAAAACTACATTCGCGTACTGGAAGGCAGCACAGGTGACGTCGTATAGAGTATGGAAATATTCAGCCCGTTTGGAAGGTAATAGTGGGTGGTAAAACATATCTGGTGTATCAAAGAGATGTGTTTATCTTAAGGTGAGAGTGGTTTACGATAATCTAAAGGACAACCAAGTCTTCAAGTATAGGTAAAATAGCATTAGATGACTTTATACTTTACCCGCCTCATTTTGAGGATTGAATGGAGAAAGTTTCAGTTTACACTAAATCGAGCTAAAATGATGTGCATGCGTTTGGCGTATGCACCAGTCGAGACATTTAAACAAGGAATGACGGACGATCACAGTGACCTTTCATTTATGAGGTTAGGAGATTAAAGGTTCTGGTCTTATCACTATATATAGGAGGGACAAGCTCAGCTTAGATATTAGCACAGATGTTTAAAGCCTTAGTGAAAGATACTTACTTATATATTTCCAAGGAATGAAGTTCACCGAATGACCCTCACCTAAATAAAAGTACGAGGGGTGTCCTAAAAACTTCCGGCCTGATCATCAAAACCAAAGAAACATTCAAATGTTTATGACTTATTTTTCGACATAATCACCCTTGACCTCAATGCATTTGCTCCAGCGTTTTTGTAACATCTGCAACCACTCTTAAAACCACTTATTATCACGAGATCCCAAAAACTCCTCTACTGCACCCCTGCATACATTTCATATTGATTGCGTGCGTATTTATAGTAACATTCGGTCAAGAAAGCGGGTGGAGGCGAATCGAGTTTATGGCCTTTCCATATACTATTAACAGAGGTACAATTGGATTCAGGGGTGGGGAGAATCCTGAACCCACAATCCTGTGGGCGGTATGAACGGGAGAATTGCCCTGCAAACAGCCACACACCTTTGCGCAGTTTACCCCTTCGTTTCTCTTTGACTTTTTCTCGTAATTGCCGTAGTTCCTTTGAGTTCATTTAAGTTCAACGTTTGTATATACGATCCGGCTCTCGGTAAGTTGCTGATTTTATCGTTCTTCTGAATAATAAGGGTACGAAAGTTCCGAACGTGTTGCAGAAAAGCATATTTTCAAAAATTATGAAATATATGCATAACAAACTTAAATAAAAAATATTTTTTGCATGTTTTGTTGACAGTGTGTGCAAACGAAAATGACTCATTATCCAATGAACATAGGTGAGACAGACATCTTATTTATTGTTAACACAATGAATGTGTCAAAATAGGTGTCGTGACCAATTAAAGTGTGGTTACAGTGTGGAGGGTCTGAATGTTAACGTGAAGTGAACAGATAGGGAAATCCTTTATGATTAGGAAATCAGAGAAATACAGTAAACTGAAATTGCTCAAAGAAACAATTGATCGAATACGACTCCAAACCATTTCTTTTTATATCTTCAATCATCTTGGCGACATGTGGTATAGTGTTACCTTAGGAAGGATATTGTCATAGTTACCCTTAGCCATGACAATGATCAGTTAGGATTAGAAGGTCAGTATGTGATTAATTCCCTGTTCTTGCAGAATATTCTGAAACTGATACAATGATTTATTTAGGCATTCCCACAACAGTCTCATAAGAAAGAGGTAGTAAGATTTCAATACAGGACTGCAAATATTAAAACTCTTTAATATTCTATTGTATAATGAAAAATACAAATCCAAATAAGGAGAAATCAATTTTTAGTTGGTGATTTTATTCTACCAGCGCATGATTTGAAGGTTGTGTTTAGTTTTCAGCACAACACGGTCAAATGCAGTCTCATTTAAATCAGATGAAATTATCATTTCTATTTCGTTGCATTTGCTCCAAGTGAGTTTTGTGTGGTGACCTTGACTGTTTTACTTTGATTTCACTCAAATAGCTGCGAGGTGATCTATATTATTGTGTCCTCTCTGATAAACGGAAGTGCAAATATAATCTGAAACGACCCGTAGGAAGTATTCAGGCCAGACGGTCAGCGAAGCTTCATGCTATCTGCAAATTGAATATCAACAGGATAAGTCTCCTCCTGTCTCAGGGTAAAACTTACACGCTCTCCTCACTGCCCGGTTGTAACTCCGCTAAAATTTATCAGTTGTGACCTATGATCCAGCCAATCAAACAGTTTTATCACGATGGTTCACGTTCAATTTCAGCCAACCACAGAGAGGCTCATTTACTATAGTTGGCTTCCGATCGCTCCTCCACAACTTGGTGATGCCATGAAATGAGCATGATAAAATTTCGTTTCAAATTCCGTTTCAAGCACTGACAATGGTTGACGAGTTTACTTCAAATGTCATAGGTCACGGCGCTTAGCCTTCAGTGGATTTTCCCAGGGCATGTGAATGCAGCGAGAGTGTATATGTTTGACCTGGAGATATTATGGAGTGATCTTAAAAATACTCTTCTCTACGTTAAGGGCCAAGGTCTTAAGGGATATTATAATCATAAATATTAAGTAAATTCTAGGAAATAGATAGGGTTTAGTTTGTCAGTGTTATTGACAACATGGTCTTCCATTACAAGAATAGAAGATGTGTTTTAAATGAAAGAGAATTTTACCTGTTTATTGAATATAAATATGTACTGAATAATACTTTATCTAAGGGTTAATAATGTTTTTCTCTGGATTAAAGCATTCATGATATTCTCAACATAACCTTTAGGCAATGAAATGTATGACAAAGTAAGAGGAAAGGAGTGAAAAAGAGCTGAGAACCTGTAGTGTTTTCTGCATAAAGTAATATCAAAGCTCACTTGGGTTTATGATTCCTTGAAAGGCTGCAATTATATTTTATATCCGCTGTGGATGAACTGCTTATTGAATTCAGATGGGACGCGTCTCAACCTGGAATCCTATGCATGTTATGTTCAATGGCTCGTAGACGATGAGAGATAAATCCGAGCAACTAGGTCAAGCAATCGATTATAAAGTGAAATTCTCTATGCATGTGCGAAATGCATATTCCCAATTCATTACATCCTGCTACATCAGCGTAATTGAATCCGCTGATCCAGCTCCTTCCATATACCCTGATATCATTGAGGCCAAAAGCCTCGTATCGTTAGCTTTCTAACAAGCCATTGAGACGAATCGCATCCAGCAACAGCGCCACTATCCGGAAGGATAATTTAAAGAGTAACTTCAAGCCCCTTGGCTAAAACAACAACAGGTGAGCACAGCCTCGAACACCACGCCGCGCCAGCCGTCCGAGGGATCTAACTCGAAGGATATCAGGGTATATGGAAGGACATTAAACATTTAAAAACAATATTAGATTAACAAAGTTCATGTATGAATAAGAATGTTAATAGCATGATTTGATAACAAGCGTCCCAACTAAGGATTCCAACTTTAATTATGTATCTTAAAGTGGAAAACACTTAATAGACCGATCCATTAAGCCCCGCCCCCTAACGACCGCCCCTAGCAACCGCAAACCTCGGACAAACATGCGGAAGTGTCCGACACATGTGTTTTTGAGTACGAGTATTCTGCCGACGACTACGGCTAATAAGAGTTTTGTCATGTCTCAGAAACGGTTGAATTATTGAAAATATAGTCTATTGATAATGTAACTGCAGAAATTGGAACAAAATAACTGTTTAAAAATATTTGATCACGCGAAAACAGGTCCTCTGTCGCGTCAATGGGCCCTGATTTATATTTAATTGTGAAATCGAGCAACAATAAATTTGCTGATGATGGTTTCAGGTGTTTTTCATTTCTGAGAACTGCTGGTAAAAAACCCTGAAAAAATCGTAAAATCCTGTGGTTCATATGCATTATGTGTGCGTGCACTGCCTATTTATAGCAACACGTACGGACTGGATCACATGATTTTCATCTCGCAGACTGATCTTTTCTAAAATTGTATTCGCCTTCAACACAGTCGTTTTTAAAAAATTAATCTAGCATCAGTGAAAATAACAAGCTTCTTTTATGAATCTATGAGTTGAAACCCGTGGAAAGTTTATGACACATCGTAACATATGTCAGTTATCTCCCTTTATAGTGTTCTATCATGTAATATTTTGACTGTTTTAATCATTTTAAAACTGTATTTTGGCTAAATCATTCCTCCAGTGACTGGACATGACCTGTATTTAGAGTAGATATAATTGTTTTTACTCATGAAACTTGTGATAACTATCAATATTTAACTATATAGCAATTCATAGGGAGAATGTGATATGTGCTTTTTTTATAATAATATCATTTGATGAAGAAACAATTATTAATTCAATTCAGTAAACATTTCTGCAAAAAGAAAATATTAGAAATAATTTACATTCAATAAATGAATCATGCCTAAAATATGAACTCTTATAAGTACCTTTATATAATTATTAGTACATTATAGATGTTGTCACAATATATGTATTTATGAATGTATTTATAGGACTGTATTATTCTGCTCAGATACAATCAGATTAATTTGCAAACTATTTTGCTGAAGTATTTAAAAGATTTTATCTAATGAATGAGAAAACAATGATTTCACTTGTATCATTATTCAATCATAAAAATAATTAGGTATATTTTACATGCTGCTTTATTTGCCCATGTCATACTGTTTTTACATCTGTACTTATTAATGATGGGCAGATTTATCAAAACCCTTTGCCTCCTCGACTCTGAAAAAAGGAACACAAGCTTATGAGTGTGTTTTATTCATGCATCAACTGACTTTTCTTTTCATCTAACAATCAATAAGGGTGTAAACCTGAAAATATTTTAACTGATGGTTTGCAAAATTAATAATAAGAGTGTATGGTTTGATGATAGTGATAATTAACAGCCTTTCAAAATAAATTAAAAACTGGCAATGTTTATTTTGATTGTTCACATAAAAAGAAATTGATTAAACTTATTAGATAGACATTTTGACAAAGTCAGTGTTATCAAATCAGATAAAATAAATAGTCTGACCAAATTATCATTATTATAGATCTAGCAATACAAACTGTAAGAATTAGTTAGAAGGCTCCACTTGCTGGTTGTTTTTTAATATTTTATACAGACATGACGATTGTGTGTCTATATAGGATCATTTTCATTAAATTATTTCACCTTTGTCGAAAACTTATTTGACAATTATATATTCATGAAGAGAATGTCATCAATTATATGTCTATATTTTCAAGAATTTTTGAAGGTTAGAATTAATTGTCCTATTAATGAGATGATCTTTTCACAGACTTTAGGCCTATATATGTTTAATCCATGAATATAGTATTTCATCAATGTTTTCATGAGATTATTTTTTATTTAATCTGACATTCTATTAATTGGTATCACATCTAATGGAAACTTGGAAAAATATAATTAAATTAGTTTTTAATCTATGAAATTCCAATTCATACATCTATTTAGCTTTCAAATTGTTTAATGTTTGATTAGAATAATTATTGTGTTATTTGTTTCACCCCAACCTGTCGGGGAACAAATGCCTTCTATCGATCGATTTCAACTTAGCCTTTAGAAATATATCATTTGAAAAAGAATATTTGATTCTATTTATTCACCTCGCCTGAGGCAAACTTACCTTTAAATTAATTCAACTTATTTTACTGTACTGGAAAATTTAGCTTGAAATATAACCCCCAAAACACACTTTTATTTATGTAAACAAACCGAGCATGGTGCACTCACCTCTCATTATTTTATTGATACATCTCCGATGTGAGTCGGATATGCTGTCTCCGATGTATTTTTCTGAAATAAAGGACCCTTTTTGCAATGTTACTAATACTGCCATCGACTATATTGACTTGATATTACTGCAATTTCTTCGTAAAATGTCTGGACGAAAATCCTGTGTCATAAAGACAGCCCGCCATGTTGCCTGTTGATGTCCGAGGAAGCGATCGCGGGAAGGTGGGTCAAAAATACGGCGCGCCGATTGGTCGAAAACCTGTAGGGGCGGGGCTTAATGGATCGGTCTATTGGGACTGCTCATTATCTGAAAGGACATTTTTTTTATCAAGCTCAGTATTATCTGATAATGACGACTTCATTTGTTGTTTGTTTGATGAATTGAATCTTGAGTCAATGTTTCGTTGTTCTTGGTGCCTCCATTACAAAGTCTTGTTACCGTTGCATGGCAGTGAATTGTGTTGAAAAATATGATGGCAGCATAAATTCTGAGCAGATATTGTGGGCGGAATATTTACGTTTTGGATTTTTTCACTTGTGAAAAAGCAAATTAAAAAATTAGGTCAGAAAATTATTTTTTTTTAAGGATAAATATAGACAAACGTAGGGTAAACGACAGCACGTGACACTAACCAAGATGCAAAAGAAGCTCATATACGATTGGTTCAAAACTGACATCATGTCCTTATTTTAATGGTCGGTTTAATATTCGTCAAAGGTAAGCTGAACAAAACCTCAATCAGTAATTCTGTAGATGTAATGGCAGATCATGTAGTTCTAACTAGATTGGTGAAAAGTTAACAAGAGAACAACACAAACATAAAGAGATGATGTATTTTCAGATTAAATCAAGGGACTTACCCTTAGATTCAGTAATTATTTACTTGAATTTTATGGGCTTTGTTTCCTTAGAATGTTTCATGAATAGGGATAACAGATACATAAAAACTCAAACAATCATTGATGTATAATATGTATCACAATCTGAACTTCTATGCTTGTATACAAAGAGACACAGTGCCAATCGATATGGATACACGAAGAGGCTTCAGAATTGTTAATACAAAAACATGTTATATCCAGATATGTACATGTACACATCAACCCAGCCCAACACAAGAGAGACCACATTTAAGCTAATCTTGACAAGATTTAACTATCATCACGAGGTAGACAAAAAATCTAACTTCTAAGCTACTCACAGATTATGTATTATTAATTGTTAATGTCAAGGTACACCAGTTGCGATACTATCAAAACAACTGTAGAGTTTATTTTATCCTCGATAAAATGAGGCAATTGAAGATTCTTACGATATCGCACGTAGAGGTGGTAAAGCGTTGATGTAAGTGAAAAATTTATTTCTGATGTTCAAAAATGACTTGTGGTGCCGATTTAATAACAATAGGAGAATAAAATTGACGTTTACTGCCTTACGAAATGCTTTTTCTCTCTCGCTGCGACCTAGTTTTTGGGCTGAATGTTGCCCCCAGTGAAACAGCGAGCTTGATGATGTTCTTGAAATCAACGTGTTTTGTGACTGTTTTGTAAGCTGGCATTTTACATTTTTGCTTTCCACGTGTACCCAAGTTAGTTGGAGAAGATGTTTTTCTTAAGCTTGATATAATCGTTGAGGTTTAAATGGTGAAATCACTATTACTGTGCATTTAACATAAAGACTAAGGGATAAAAATTTTTGACAAATCATATATGCCTTACTATTCGTAGGACTTCAAACAGATTTAAGTTAATGTTGATTGAATGTTGTGATAAATTACAGGAATTACCCTTCTTAAAAATCAAAGCAGAATAATCATTTAAAACGATATCATTGGATACAAATCCGCCATCAGACCAACATACCGTTGATTGGTATTTGAATTTTATGGTAATAAATAGCTATAGTCTTAATATGTCTGAGATGGTCACTCGTACACCCAATCCTTATCTCTCGGATTTCATTCATCTCATCCTGCTGCATCAGCGTGATATAATCCGCTTATCCAGCTCTTTCCATATACCTTGATCTCTTTCGAGCCAAATCCCCCGTATGGCTGGCGCGGCTTGATGTTCGTGGCTGTGCTCACCTGTTATTGTTTCAGCTAATGAAATGTCGTATTCCAAGCTTTCTTGAACTTAACGGGATTATCCATCCGGGTCATGCCGCTGTTGTTTGATGCGAGTCGTCTCGTTGGGTGGTTCGATAGCTAGCTTACTTCTTAACATTCAAAATGGACCTTTTATGATCACGTATATACATTCTGTTTTATGTAAGACATTAAAAGGTAACATAACGAAGTCGGTTAGTCTATATCCTGTTTATGAGAGTATTAATTAAGTGCCATTATCTCAACAAAGCATACACATCACACACCGAAAAAAATATGTAACTAATGCATTGTAGATGTTTGCCCGTGAATAGCACTTTTCATTGCTGAATGGAGTTGTCTAGACATAGCTAAATTAATATTTATGCTACGTTACTTTCAATTTCAAAGAATTTGATATGACCGAAACGTAATTTTTAATTTGTAATGTCAAGTCTTATCACTGTGTATCATCATGTCATAAATCAGCTGACATTAGCGATTATGCAGGTCATTTGATTCCCGTCTCATTCAGACAGCAATGAGCCATCATATCAAGTTTGAGCCGGCTCTGTAACATGACATGAGAGACATTTATTCCTTCTTAAAATAATGAAACATGAATTTTGATATAGTGTACGAAGAAAATGTACCAAAAATGTGTTTATCACTAGACGGTGATATGGTCAATTTATGTACAATTTATGAAGCAGTGGTCGACCAAACCACTAGGCAACGGGTTTATCTTTCTATTTGGTGGCAATTCCCTCCTTTCATGTGGACTCAGACCCGAATCGCTTGTAACTCCTAAACAAGACATGTTAGAAAATCTCTGCAATCTATATTCACGAAAACAACTGATTCATCTTGTGATGCCTTTAATGTTATGTGACACGTATTCTTTGCGAGGGATGTTATTTCGGCAGAGGTGTTCTTAAAATGTATAGATCGCGAGAAGTGATACACGGGGGTTCATAAGATAAATGTATCCTCCGTCAGCCAATCAAAAATTAGTAATGAAAGATCATGCTATGTGTGTGATTGTAATAATACAGTTGATATGTAGCTGTGTACATATTAACCTTGTTAGTTTTGGAAATTAACGTAAGGAAACCTAAATGAAAACCCAAACGAAAGGCTGCCTAGACAGTTCCAACAAATTATACAAATAGAAAGATGGCGCCAGCACTATTTACTCAGAATAATAGTTGGTTTCTGGCATAAAAACACTGGATATTAGATTTTACTAAGCCAACCTGGATTAATATTACACAATTCAAGTCACAGCGGATATTAAACCAGACATCTTGATGTGTCGATGAACAGGATTTCATGTAATACAGGAAATATCCCAGACACAGTTAACATGGTTGCTTAGACGCATACCAATGTTGTAAGCTGCCCTTTTAAATGTAGGCCTTTAATACTTACTACATTGATGATAGTGTCAGTGTCGCGGCTTTCGTTCTCGCTCTTAATCTCTCTGAGTTTGGCAAGCTTTCAGTATGTCTGTATGGATTTTGACCTGTTATTTGTTAAGCCCCTTTCCATATCACGCACATGTATATAAGGGCATACCTTCACTGCAATGAAAACGTTCGGTTCACATAACTAGGCCTGCTACTAGGCGCACCACATCGATGTGACTCTACCACTATCCACTTAGACCATACGTCATCATTAAATATTAAATCATTTGCTGCTATTTATACATTTGTTTATACCTATTGATTAAATCAACTTTTGTTAAACATATATGTTCAACTTCAATTTTAAACAAAAATTAGGTATTCAGTTTGAATTTTCGTACTCGTTAAAAATGCTAAAGGGTTAGGGGTTTCTTTCATCACACTTCATGTATGAGGCAAAAAATATAACTTGGATTATGTAATAGTGCACAATGTTTTATAAAGCTGCAAAGATAGAGTCCTTCGTAGTTAATCTGCGTATAAACAAACTTGACACAATAAATACAATATATAAGTGAGACAGGCTATCTAGCAGATTTGTTAAGACAATTGAAATATAAAGTACGGATATACAATGAAAAAACCAAATACTCGTATTTACAGGAAATGGAAAATTCCTTTTATTGGCTAAAAAAGCAGAAACAAAGTTGTGAAATTGATGAAAGTCACGCTGTATTGTACACAACTACCTCGTTTTTTCTATATATCAATCATGTTTATATAAAGTTTACAAAACTGAGTCAGTGTTCATTATACCAAGGAATTGAACTTCACTAACATTGGAAGGTCTCATTATTTAAAGGGAAAGAACTTTAATGACCGGTTGCAGTATACTAAGTAAAGAATTTTAGTTACAATTTTGACGGTTCACGTGTTAACAAAAAAATCGAAATTTCACTAAAATGTAATAGTAAGAAAGAATAAAAGATGTGCTGATGGTTAACAATTCATCTAAATCACATTAGAACTTTTCTGTTCCATTCACACTGTCATCTTTTTAGATGGTCTCTAAAATTTCTCTTCCTTACACTTGAATAAAAGCAATTTCTTCAGTTCTTCTAAATTTGTTGGGTTGTTTATCAGGACATTAGAAATGTTTACAAAAGATGCAGTTGCATTTCATGATTTTTGAGTTTCAATGTTACAAGATAACTCTGACATGACTGCGTTGTGAATCATTTAAAAAATAATCATATCAAGAAAAGATAAGCGGAAACAATGCACAAGAGCATACAACCACGATGGTTTGATTTGTAAAAACAATTTCAAAACTTTTTCATTATAATCATTCCTATAAAATTGCATTTATCTTATATCTGCTGAAGACGAAAAATATTTTTGGTCTTATGATTAACAAGGATTATGATGTTTTATTTTCATTCAGATCCTTTAATGTGCTGAGGCCGTGTACGTTTTACTAAAGGTAAAACCTGCTCAATTGCAGTTCCAATTGACATATCACATTACAGTTGTTCTTTTTATGTGCATAAGGTGATTCGTAAAGATATATACACAATCTTAAACCATTTAACCGTTCTAATGGGTAGTAACTTAGACATGCTACTGTGGATAGTTGCTATCATCCTTTCATTACTCTTTGAAGGAAACTTATTTTTAAACAAAGCAATCATCTATTTTGAAATTTTAAATGAAGTTGAAGTTTAAAAATGTCAATAATGATTTACATACATGTTTAATTTGACAACACAGTCTTCATCATTACTTTAAGAGATTCCTAAACTGACTGAACGCAAGTGAAGGTAAGTGGCAGTTTTAAATTTCTTCTGAAGAATCGGTGAGATTGTTTTTTCCCCGCGACATTTTAAGTATTGTAAGTCAGGAGGTGCACCTTGCTTTCATATTTGGACATAAACTTTGAATTTTATGAGTAAAGTGAGCTTTAATCTGTTTGAGAAGAATACCGTTAACAAGTTTTTCTTTAAGAAAAAAAGATGAACTCTTTTTTGTCTTACTGAATCATTTATGGCATTCGAAGCTTTAGGCATTGGAATAAGTTAAGCCAAAATAAGAGTAAACAGCGGAATATAGCAAAGAAATACTGTTAAAAGAAATATCAAAGCTCACTTGCTTTATGATTCCTTTCAAGTTGCAATTTTAATTGTATATCTGCTGCACATGAAAAGCGTATTTTGTTGATATCAGAAATTGTTGAATAGATAGAAATTTAACAATTTCAAGTATGATTTGGATGAATATTATTCATTTTGATTTCCAAATATGATATTTGTAACATGAGGTGGTGCCTTATAAATAGAAATACTTGTTGGCAAGATTGTTTTTCAGGTTAATGTCTATATCAAAGACTTTCAGTAACCAACTCTGTACATCTGAATGAAGTGACTAAATGCAAAATAACTTACTTACCACAATAGCTATTACTAATGTCACAAACAACAAAACTTGAATTATTTCAGAATTGTAATCACATTGAATCAAATTGTACAAATTTACAGAAATGATTTATTGTTTAACGTTAACTCACATGATCAGAAAATATTCAAAATTTGATTATAATTAATAGCAAATTCTTTCGAGGCTTAAAAAGACTAATGCACACCACTATTTCTTAAACACAACGAATGCACAGATACTGCATATCTATCGATAGTAGTAACGTGCACACTCAAGCAATCCACCTGGTAAGTTATTAAGCAGATATTTACGTTTTAAGGTAAAACTATTGAGTGCCGAAAGTATTTAATGCAACGTTGAATTTTATCCTCGTGAACTATGGTATTGGAAACGGCAGCCACTTGGGTCAATCTAATAACAATGCTAATACTATGTTATTAAATTGGTTGATTAACAAGATTGATTTAATAAAGTATATTTCTACCTTTGTTCTCAATTGAGTTGAGGTAAATTCTATAGCTGCACTAATTAGTAGTTCAGCCATTTTCATCTGTCCATAACTGATCCGTTCTGTGCACAACTGATAAGAGATATTTTATATGTCTATGCCGACACAGGCGATCTTAACATTTTTGGTTGTTGATTGCAGGTCAATTGTAAAGAATGAGAAGTATTTCATTGCATAGAAAGCGAAAGTGAATGTCTATTCCCTCTCATAAATTAAAACAGTCAATTTGAACCGGAAAAGTGTGGAAGAGTGCCTTAAACGATACACATTATATATCACTGTTACGACTCTATCACATAGGACAAGGAAGCGCTAGGTTGCTTATAAAAGACGTGTAGTGTAGAACATACTCACCATATTTAAGGCAAGCATTTCTCGGCCAGTTTCTGATACTTCCATCCAAGGTTATTATAATAGAATAAACGACCAATCACATGAGACGGTCAATGCTGATAATTAATGTAAATGCAGAAATGCAAAATGCTTCAAATATGAGCCGCATCCCTCAGAATGCCGCTGTATAAAGGCAGCTGCCTGTATTATATCACTGACCAAGATACATCTGATGTAGGTTAATGTCCTCGTGACTTAAATTGTTTGTCTTCAATGTAAGCTATTGTGTTAAAAGTATTTCTCCACATAACTTAAAGTTTATTCATAACAAAAGGATACAGTGGTTAAAGAAATGAAGTTGATCTGGTACAATTACACCCATTAAGTTTTATTGTGGACATATAAAAAAAGCTGAGAGAGCTTGCAGTTCATGTACCACGAGTACCAATCAATTTCACTTCGTTTTTTAAAGGGAAAATATTTATCCTTTTTGCCCTCAATACCAGTGTAAGTTTTTGTCAACTTCAGCACTTAATTTGGATGTATGGTATATTCCCTGATGTGTTTGCAAAATTATCAATGTTTGTCTAAATCTAAAAAATGGAATATAAAATTCATGAATACCCATGACTTTTATAAAAGAAAGATAGACCTCTAGGATAAAATAATGATTTGCTTACTATGAAAAGTACAACTATATAAGTAAATATTTTTCTACGTTCCTCTGTTTTTTTAAACAAATAAGCAAGATATATAATAGTGACTTTATTTCTTTAGTTGATAGAAAATAGATAAAAACAATTTAATTGAGAATCATCAACAAAACAAGATTAAAAGTTCGAGATAGTAACACACGATTAAATGACCTTTCTTAATTGTTATTCAGGCACCATATTGATTTGACATTGAAATAGAATTAAAAAAACCTTTGCTTATTTCCTTAAGACATTAATTTATCAATTTGCGTGAAAGGATAAAATTATACCAACAACACTCTATTTTCGTACTTTTAACTCAGGAGAATAAGCCAAATTAGAAAAACTTACATTGATTGTAGATAGTATCTCACTCGACCGATCTAAATATATGTAAAGCACAACGTGTTTAGTTAAAATTTTCTAACTTAAACATATTTATTGTAACATAAAGTTCATATACTTACAGATTCCATTACATACAAATAAAAATGAAAATAATTGAGATTTTTTATTTGAGAAATTTGAGTAAGAGAGTTTTTCTTTAACATATATTTGTTTGATTTGGTATAGTAATTTGTAAAGTAAATAGCACTTAAAATGCTATAAGATTTATTATTATGGAACTGTATTCTTAACATCTTACATGACATTTTACAAGAAGGTTTGTAACAAGAAGGATTGATTTGTAAACTTAAAGTACCTTATAACGGTTAGTTTGTTGATAATGCAGTGATATTTGAGATGCATTACAATGCGATTGAATTAAACATTAAATGAATTTCCTTTGTGCATACCTTCGATTGATGAACGAGGGTAACTGTACTGAGATGCTACATTACTCTCTTAATGCTCGAAAGTAACTGTATACTTAAATGTACTTTTTCATTTTGACTGCTGATTGTTGTGAAAGAAAAAGGGTAAACGCTCATTCACTCAATTAATTAGGGAAAGTTAAGTAAGAACACATTTTACCTGTTCAACATCGATACACTGCATTGGTACTAAAACGTAGTAGTTAGATTTAAAACTCAACTTTTTATCCAATATGAAATATAGTTATATTAATCTAAATAGAAATACATGATATTTCATTTTATTACAATATTTATGATATTTTGTCAAAATAAACATACAGGGTAATTGAGTACCGGCTCACTTAAGTTAAATACTTGTCATCATTTTCTATTCGTTTATTTGATTTTGATTACGCTGCATGTTTATCAATTTCTGTGTCATTCCTGTTCCATACAAACATTTTCTATTTTAAAAACAGCTCTCTTATCAAGTTAAATTGCCTATTAATAAATCTCAAATGAGAAAAATCAATAGATTTCAGTTGCAAATTATCGTTTAAAATCTAATCAGCTTCCTTTATATAAGGTATGTTGAAGTAGATTAGAGTTTTTGTGAAAGGCTGTTTTCTCCTGATTTGTTAGTATTGTAAATGTTAATATATAATTGGGATCAATGATAACAAATACAATCTCATGGAAAAAAAAGGTGCATAAGAAAGGACCTTTTATATTTATATATGTATTTAGATAGGAAGGGGAACAATTATATCAATTAATAGCTTCTTCTTACAGTATCTGTATGAGAATACTTTTTCAATTGACTCGCTCTCGCTTCTTCCCAATACCCTGATCTCTTTCAAACCAAAAACCTCGTATCGGTAACTAACTTACCAGCCAATGAGACGACTCATTCAGCAACAGCGGCACGACCCGGATCAACTAAGCCACGAATATCAAGCCGATCCAGCAGTACCAGGCATTTGGCTCGAAAGAGATCAGGGTATAATGAAGGAGCGGAATTTTTTTTTATCATTTACCAGGTTAACCAACATACATGTAGTTGACTTCCGAAAATGGTACCGATCAAAGAGTTCACTGTCTGAATACAGTTCTAGCGAATTAAATCTGTCTCTTGAACTCTAGCTCGCCTCTTGTATTTCCTAATGCGTCTCAAAACTTGTACCACATCCGCCATGTTTTCTTTGAATAAAACTCAGGAGCAGACTCAGGATTTAAGACAAAAATGATCTCAGTCTTAAGACTTATGAACAAAATGTACATGAACAAGTACATGATCCTCGATTTAAAACAATTTTATTTCTTAAGATTAAAATTTCAGACTTAAGTTTTTTTCATGACCTCGGGGCCTGGGTAGTTGGAAGGAGCGAGAGCGGATTCTTATATGCTGATTTAACAGATTCAAAATCATCTAATTGGATACAATCTGCCATTAGACCAAAACACGCTTGATTTGTATTTGAGTTTTATGGTGATATTTCAGAGGAGGATACATATTTCTTGTTTAATATGTCTTTGGTGATCACTCCAAATAAAAGCTTTGTCTCTCGGATGACACTCATCTTATCAAAGTTGAACATCATCTGTAAGTTGCCTGCAAGGCATATAGACAGCTGAAAATATGAACTGTAATAAGAAAACCCAAAACTTTTAGATACATTTCAAGTTGCGTATATAATGTTACTATCTTTTGACGAGTGTAAACTGTTTGTGCCATTTCGTCAAGTTTAAATCATAATATACATAGCCAAAAAATATTGCACTCCAATGAAAACCATTGGTACATTAATTACAAATCTAAACCATTAGATACTACTTTTGGACGTAGTAATTCAATCAGGATCTGGGTTTGAATCCGTTATGTTTTCATGAGGAAAACGATCGAACAAACGTTTTTTCAAAATACAGTATCTTCTTGCAATATTGAACAATATCAGCTATAAAAACTGTTCTCTAACAGCCTTATCAATTGCAACACAAACTGCCGAGTAGACGAATGACCGAAGTGGTCAAAGTGGCACATTAATGGCCTGCACAGAGCCGGGCTTTTCAAGAAGAATCAGACGTCACTACACCGTTTGGTCAGAAAAAAACATGAACAAATGCAGACCTTCAGGCAGACCACGCAAGACCTCTGACAGAGATAACAGAAGTTTGTTGTGGCTAGTACGGCGTCAATATTTGCTTTAAGTTCCACTCTGAAACGCCACCGTCCGCTCAAATGCCAAGATGTTAGAAATCGCGTATGGGCTGCGGGGTTGAGGACCCAAACACCTATCACTGGAGTAACGAGCGTTCATTCCAAAAGCTTAAAGGCGTCCTTTCCAAGAGGAAAGAGGCACCCTTCCACACCTTTCCATAAAGGAAAGAGGCACCCTTCCACACCTTTCCAAAGGCTTAAAGAACGCCCTTTCCAAAGCCTCTTTGGAAAGAACGCACGGCAAGGTGACCTTTCCACATCCTTTAAAACTAATTAGCACCTTACCTGTCTGACCAAGAGTTATGTCCCTTTATTCTGTTTGTCAAATTCGTCATGTTATTGAATACCTTTGTTTAAGTTAAACTAAAGTTATTTTTACATTTTGAAAATCTTTATTTTGTTTGAAAGATTGATTCTTAAAAGACATAAAATTTAATTTACCTTTGAAAAATTAAAACGTTTTTCATCGCAACTTTTTAACAAAAGAAGACTTTGTTTTTAAATTGATGAATCAAATCCTGCATATTATTTTATTGCAGAAATTAAATAAATCATTTTACTATTCAAGGATTGACTTAAACACATGAAATGAATAAGAGATATAGAGTTTGAAAATTGCATCATTTAAAATTAAAAGATATTTAGAAAATTGTATGAATTTAATCATGGAAAATGTTAATAAACAATTTTTGGCGATGATTATCATTTGTTCGCAATAATTTGTTTGATTTCAAAGGTAAATGGTGACCTTTTTGAAAGTGAAGTTTGAAAGATTATCAATGACAAAGTACATACCCGTTTCAATCGTCAGAAAAAGTGATCCATGAATTGTTTGCAACTTGATCGACTTCCTGAATAATCCTATTAAATTTGGGTACCTTTCCAAATGATCTACTTTTTTCAAGTGACTGTAAGCATCGATAGCATTGCAGAAGATTTTCTTCTCATTGGTTGAACGTATATTCTACAAGTTCATTGGTTTATAATGTTTGTCGTTGTTAAGATGTACTAATTAGCTGTGTAATGCCAAGAGTTATGTCAGTATGAACGGATGTTGACATAAGCCGCCATTTACCAAAGGGTCCAAAGCACAGGTGTGGGCCTGCTATTTGAGACAAATAATCTAACAATGAAATTTGACAGGAAATAGATTACGTAATAGGCACCTGTTAATTATGACAACATTAGGACCCAGCTATGGACAGTATGCATTGAATCTGAGCAGTGTCTTGTGATGTGCAATTGCGTCGCCACATTCTAAACTCAGCATGAAGTACATAATTGACAAAACCAGTTTCATAAATAAATATCAAAACTAAAAAAGTGTTTTTATTTGGTTTTTTTTTTAATTCCAAGCTTCATAGATTCAAAATTTAATTGGATTAGGTAAAAACTATTATGCATACAAGAATGTATGAATGAGTTTTTAAAAAGAATATAGAATGTTGATGTAATAAGAGCAGTGTGAAGATGACAATATCCCTTGTCAATCGTTAAGTTTTATATAAAACAACTAAATACAGGATCATATAACGAATATTTTTACTTAAATGTATGACTACATTAATCATGCATGTTTATGATTGTTCGATATGTATTTCGAAAAGATATATATGCCTCATAAATTATCATTACAGGAAAGTAAATTCTAAGGCAACAGCTAGTTCGCCGATCCGTTCGCTGTCCAAATTAAGGAAACATTTAGATATGTGTATGTAAATTGCAACTTACAATGTCATGTATAATTATGGTAAAACTTATGATATCAACAACAAAGCGTTGATCTAATATTAATTCATTGTTCATGAGCTTAACATAATAAAGAACATTTTAGAAATAGAATTTAGAAACATACAATCTAATGCTATTGTTTGATAATAACAAGCAAAACAGAAAAATCTTATAAAACAGATCCACAAAAATATTTTATTGAATCTTACATATCCCCTATTTCAAATTATGCACCTTAGGCTTTCTGTGAGAAGAATCGCTCATTATAAACAATATACATCTTGTTAATTTGTCTAGCCGACAATCAAGTTTGCCTCTTTGATCTCATAGTGGTAATTAACTGGATGCGTTTAGTGTAGAGGCTGGACCAGAAAGGGGGAGTGGGCGTGAGGGGTGGGGCGTCTGGAAGTGACACTCGCTTGGAAAGAGCGTCTGACAGGATTGCTTTCATTGCTATTTGGCGGTCTATGGTATAGTATTCCCGCTATGCCATTACCGAGACCTGGACTAACGGATTATGAATTGAGTTTCACTTGAATGTCATATCTAAAATATAGATTTAGCCAATGATCGAGTTTACAATTTATGATGAAAATATTAGGCTTTTCATTATTACATTATCAGGGCTTATTTCGGAGGTCACGTTTTAATATATCAAACCCAGTAACCACATACTTGAACCAAACTTCAAATGTCCACAAAAGATTTTATAGAAAGCTCAATCGGCTCATACATAGCTTAAAATATAGTTTTATGAACAATTCATTTCTGTTGATAGGTTTGCTCATACATGAAACGGTATAAGATTGTTTTCTGACAATTCCTATGTTGTATCAATTCTTTTGAAATTTAAGGAAATAATTTAAATTTCTGTGTCAAGGTTAGAAACACCGTGTAAAGTAAAATTATCAATAATATCAAGTCTATTTTTGTAAAAGAACACAGAAACGGATGTATGAAAACATATTAATGGATAATAATAATCAATTGACGATACTTTATACATACTGATACTACAATATGTGCACATATCCATTAAAAGTGGTAAATATTGTAAATAAAAACTTCACCTTGCGTATTAACCTCTGTCTAATAAGTAAAATTTGGACTTGCTTCCATGGTGTGCTAACAGTGAAATAAATGGATGGTTAAGACAATCAACAACGGGTTTCATATCATGTTATAAGATGTCTTACATTTCTTTTATTAACTCTCCATGCTCCAGATCTTGCTTCATATGTCTTTTGTGAATGTTCTCTTTGCCGTTCAACAAACGGTTTCATACCATGTGATAATGTCGCATACATTTCACATTCAAGCTCTTGATTTTGTCAAATAATCAAGTGCGCCTCAAGCTCGATTGTAGTGAATGCAAAAAATTTAATAGACAAATATCGGACACGTCCAGATGTTTTTGCGGAAATTGGCAAAGTATGTTACATTTTCTCTTAATTTGTCGATTGTAAGAGCAAATATATTTCTATATTCATGGATATGAGTTCTATACGGTAGTGGCAATTTAACGAATAGAACCATCCTTAATTCAACACGTTTTATACACATAAGTAAACGATTTTCGTGATTTCTTCAAAATTTTCGCTATGCATTGTTATTTATAGCACAAGTTCTCACACGTTTTTTACTTCTCTAATTCGTTGTTATGTTCTGTATCCATGTATTGTTTAATTTTGTATTGGTACGGCGTTGAAATAGGCCAAATGACTTGTTCGCCAGTCCAAATTTTGTACGAAATAAAAATATGGTTATTAAACAATCTCATACAATTTGATAATACGGCTTACCTTGCTAAGTAGACAGACAGACAGACAAATATTTTATTTGAGTCTCACCTCAATCATGGTAAAAGTAATAGAGTACATCTTAAAAAATACATGATATACATGGAATACCTTGAGCCACTCCATTAGGAGTTATGAGAGACTTAAAACAATAAATATAATAACATATAATATGTACAGTTTAAGAACGATCTGTAAATAAAATAGATTTACGTGTATCTAAAATAAGTTTGCAGGCTTTGGCACTAAAAATAGCACAATCAGTATTTGCAAGAATAAAGGCTAATCTATCACAGTCATTTGCATTGTTAAAATCTTGCCATAAAATATTACATTTTTCAAAAAGATCACGACGAATACTCTCATATAGTGGACAATATAAAATAACATGACACTCATCCTCCACACAGGTTTTACAATTAAAACACACTCTTTCGTTTACTGGTAGATTACTGTAACGCCCTGTCTCTATACTAATAGGAGCAACTCCACACCTGAATGATGCTAGAGACCGTCTGTGTGATCTTGACATTGGAATTCGTGTGTATTGTTCTGTCTCGTAGATGTCCTTAAAAGTACTGTAGACTCGGAGTTTATTCCCGCCATTTCCTCTCTGACTGCTAGGGCGCTGTACTGCAGATGACCATTCTTCTTTGAATCTAGTAAAAACTGCCTGGCGTACTTGTGAACTAATATAGCTGCCATGAAACGAGTTTTCAAATGGAATAAAACACTGGAGACCCAATTCCCTGTACCGAGCATGTATTCTAAAGTTCCAATTTCTCTTCTTATTCGCAGCACATCTGTCGGCCCAACTAAATATACGTTTAGTCAGACGGTTATTTGAAATTCCACTCATTTTCTTATAAAACTTGGCAATATATTCCCATTGTCGTACTTTAGGGGGTAACCATCCCATATCTCCACTCACGGCCATATTGGGGGCGTATTTCCGTAATCCGATGAAAAACCGCATGGCTCTATTCTGTACTGCGTTTATAGAAGTCAGGTTGTAGGTTCCCCAGATCGCGGAGCCATATTGAATAGTTGACCAGATCATGGAATTGTAAAGTTTGGTGTACGTACTGTATTGCATACCACCAAGAAGCTTATATTTTGATATCAGTAGTCCTAGGGCTCGATTAGCTGAACTAGCTACTGCTTGTCCCATGCGTTGATAGTCCATGTGTTCGGTAACAAGCAGTCCCAAATAACTGTAACTTGATACAACTTCAATAGCCGTCGATCCGCACATAAAATGGTTTGTCGTTCTCTCACAGGCTTGACCTCTGAAATGTACTAACTTTGACTTTGTAGGGCTTACCATCAGCTTGTTCCTTATGCACCATGTATTAAGACAATCCAGCAATATATCCATATCTCTTTCCGTTTCAGCCAGCAGAACCAAATCATCAGCATACGCCAAAATACTCACACATTCCCCATAACTACACAGGTCTCTCAGAGAGAGGATTTTGCACAATTTTATGACATGGTAATTAACCGTTCGTTACCTAGTCTAGCCGACAATCTCTGACCTTAACATGACAATAAACTTGTTGGGCGTGTGTGAGGGGCAGGGAGAGAGTCAGCAAAAGAAGTGACGTTGTTTGACAACAAAGATTAACGAGATCTAAATAAGAAATTAATTAATTAATAGGGCATATCCTCCCCCAAAGTATAAAGTATGCCAATGGTTTCATAAAAATATAATGATATATATATACTGTTTTTAGAATTAAAAAAATATGAAATCATAAAATTATTCTCGAATATTGAAAAGGTTGGTTATTTCAATGAATGTCTTTATTCAACTAGAAAAATTCATGCTTTTGGTCATCCACATGACTACATGTATGTCATGTGAACATTATGTTGGAAAATATCTGCCTGTTAAATTTTAAAGCATGTGGACTGAATTTAGCAATAAACTTTTTTCAACTGAAGACAAGATTTGATTACCAATAATATTGCTTTAAATCAAATCCTTTAGTATATAAAAACATGTCTTGGCGAAAATCACAAAATAATATGAAATAATGAAGAGAGGCTTCATAATTAACGCCACAAGAACAGGCTGATGTTGGATATATAAAACGTTCATTTTATATTCATTTAGGTCGCTGCATTCAAGTCGAAGAGAGCAATATATTATTTGACAAATTCTGATTCATTTGCAAGTCAAGGTGGCCGTAGATATATGTCTCGTTATTCATAATCTATGTTAGAATATCAGTTATCTATATTTGGTAGGCATTGATCTAACCAAGAGATGTACTTTATACAACAAAATAACCTTGATTTAGACATTATTTATGTCAATCACTTACCTCAGAATGAAGATGGTTTGGCGCATTCGGGTTAGTTCCCTTCAAACTTTCTATCCAACCAATTCATAAACACATTACACTCTTGCTTCTGGAGCGTCAAAATGTACACGCCCCATTTAAGAATACATCGTGTAATACTGATGTAGACATCCCCTACTCTTTTCTGCAATGTTCTTCTGTAAATTATTGACAAAGGGTCGTTCACAAGCATTTAGTTAACAGTAATCCTATTTAAAACAACATCAAGATTGACTTATTTATCTAGACCCAAGCTCACTGCTACTCCGGGATTCTTCTAAAAGCTTTATTATCAAAACAGAAATAACAGATTACACTGCATACCCACTGTACATTAAATAAAGAAGGGTCCTAAACAAGCATTTAGTTAACAATAATCCTAAAACAACATCAAGATCCATCTAGATCCAAGCTCCCTGCTTCTGCAGGGTTCTTAATTTCAAACTTGATTTCTTATATTAATGGCTATATAGAGCATATGACAAAAGTTTATCATATCAACTGTTTATATATGAAAATAACTTGATGCCTTTTACTTAAAGTGGCTTTATTCTAAGTTAAATTGTTTATTTTAAGAAAAGTGGTACCTCATCCAAATTCCTCTGCCTTAAAACATAGGTTTCTATGTTCATTAATATGTTTGACTTGATACCTCAAACAAAATATAGAATAAACAGCATGTTTTTATAAACTCATGGTAAAATTCCGAATATCACTAAATATTTTAATTTCAGAGGAAATCATATGAGATGTGTGTGCTGATCTTTTTGTTATTATTATTTATTTATTAAGATGTATGTTCATCCTTTTTCGTGCCTCTATGAAAAATGATTTTGTGTGGTCATCCTCTTTCATCTATGTCATCCAGCATTCAATATTATTTTTTACAGTGAGTGACTTCTTTTTCTGAGATCCGCATGGGCAAATTTAGATTTTATTATTGTTATGTTGTTCTGATTTAAGAAAAATTAACAAATGTTACTAAAACAACGAGTCCTCGTTAGCGTCAGATAATACCATTAGCATCTCAGACCAATAAAACCTATGAGACTATGACCAGTTGTCAGCTTCAGGTATTGAGCAGGTGTCAACCTTGCTGTACAAACACATGCAGGTGGCTTGTAGACAAGTGACCATGTATCAGTCTGATCTGTCAGGACGGTGTCTCTCGTGTCTTGAAATAACAGGATACACTGCTTTAACGCATCCTGTTATCCAATGAAATCTGAGAGGTTAGATAAGAAATTATCAAAGTAATTTGGCATCGGCTCTCTTTTTCTCATCTGGTCGCCATTATTGTTTGAATGTGATAGCTGGATGTAGAGATTGTGTCGTTTATCTGTTTAGCCACTGATCAGTGGTGGGTTTTTGTTCTGTTCTTAAACGGCCAGTTCGACCGGGTATTTTCTGTTCCACAAATATTCGGGAGGGAATTCCCTTTTGCACGCGACACGTAACTTTTTTATATATTCGATTTGTTTTCTATTTTCTGTGTTTACAACTTTTTCATGTTTGGTAATTAGTTGTAATCCGTCCTTCAAACTGAAAAAAATAGCGAAAACAATCGAAGCCACTGACCAGCACTACCAAGGGGCTTAACTCTATTGCGATCATGGCGGCCATTAGATTGTTGTCCGCTGCATGATTGATCTGCGTTGTAGTAACCTTGTAGTTACTTGGATGTTTTGATTGTTGGGGATTAATAATGTAAATAATGTTTGCATAACTAATTATGACATCTCAAATGGCTAAGCTCAATCAATATGACACTGAGGAGAAAAGTGGCTTCGCTCCGGCTTCCCAATATAAACAAAGATTCGTCCAGACTATCGCACTCCAAATTACTCACAGTGCTGCAGTTTTCCGTACATTAAAAACTTTATGTGAAGTAACTTAGATATCTTTCTTAAAAAAGAAGAGTTTTACTATGAGTGAAGTTGTGCGAAGTCGAGGGCGACCGCGAAAGTACGATGGAAATTCGCCTGCGAGACGACAACAAGAGAGAAATGCCAAGCGGATTTATTTGGGAGACCTTGCTCAAAAATGGAAAGACCTGAAATCGGCACTGAAATTTACGGACTTTGAACTGGCAAAGCATTTGCTTGACAACCATGAGTTGACATGTGACTGCAAGTAAGTACAACTGTTTTTACTGTTGTTCACATGATAGGCTAATATAAACATGGTTATTTCTCTGGATGAAATTGCTTTTATCAACATGTCAATTCCATGATTTCATAAAGGAGTGACTTCTCTTTTGACACTGGCACATGACCAAGTACCCCGCATCACCCCTCAGACCCATTCGACACGCTGACACAAACGTGATTGTCGCCATGTTGTGAAAACATGCAGCGTTGCATTATGGGAAGGGACTTTTCTCATTCTATTTATAGATCTACTTAACTGCTGACGCACTGTATCTAAAAATAGCTTCGTTAGCAGCATAAGCTTATCGCTGAAAACGTAATCGAACTGGCCGTTTAAGCTAAAAAGGATTTTTATGTTCTTGTGGATACATTCACTGAAAAGGTACGTTCCACATGTTTAACTGATCAACTAACACATGCTTTATTGATTTATGAAAGAAGTATATGAGGCAGCTTTTCATTTTTACCTAACTTAATTTAGCGCTTTGCAAAATCGTTACCTTCAGAGTAATGCACTTTAAGCATGTATCAGTGCGTGGAAAAGTGCCATACAACTATCCATAAAATTATTATAACAATCACGTTATACGTTAAATAACTATAAAGTAAATCCCTTTGATGACCTTTATAGATATGTGAACTATGTTATCCAATTAAATATGATACTGTTTCTTTATATATGCCACTCAACCACTCGATTTAATACATGTTGAACTACTAACTTAATTCAAAATGACTTCTTAACGGCTTTTCATTTCACTTTTCTCCTAGTTATTAATTTAAAAATAATCGTTCCACGTCCATGATTAACACAGTTTCATGATCTCGTAATTTCATGAAATCAAATTCATGTTTCAAATAAGAAATAAAAAAACCCTTTTCAACCATACTGCTTAGAATTGAGAAAAACGTAAAGTGCGATTTTATGCGCGCTTCATTGACTTAATCGATTTGGAAAGATAGGCAACGGAAAGGCGACCTTTCCTTAGTGTGGAAAGGACGCCTTTCAGTTTTTGGCAAGACCGCCTTGCCAAATTTGGAAAGTTATGGAATGAACGCGCGTTACTCCAGTGTATCATGCGTCCTCATAAACAATCACAAACGACTACGTAAGGCTTAGTATAGACAGAGGCAGAGGTTGATCTTGAGTTCTTGGAGAAGAGTCCACTAGTCCGACGAGAGCAGATTCCTTCTGCATATTGTTGTTGGCAGAATGAGAGTTTGGAGGCGTCCTGTTACAACTTATGCAGCAAGAAACATGATGCCAACTGTACCATACTGTGGTAGATCTGTTATGCTATGGGGATGCTTCTAATCTGATTGCAAGCTGGATTTGGTGACCATACAAGGCATACTGACAGGTGTTTGCTACATCCCGGAAGTGCTGGATCAAGTTTGTCGTTCCACATTTTGATAATCACACATTAGCCACCAGACCACTATTCATGGATGATAACGATCGGCCCCATCGTTCAAGAGCTGTTATACAGTTTTCGCAGAACAATCCTATCCAGAACATTCCATGGCCAGCAATGAGACCGGATCTTAATCCCCTGGAACATATGTGGGACATTTTGGGGGCGCAAGATCGGGATCCGCCTCCACAAAATTTGCATGAATTGGAAACAAAATTGCAAAAGTGGCGTCAGCTGCCCTTTGAGCAATTCCGACGTCTTGTGACGGGCATGTGAAGGCGACTGGAAGCAATGATCAAAGTGTTATGTGAAGGACCCGATATAAATGATTGTGTTCACTTCAAGTGGAGATTTTATAACGACTAGATGTTAACGTTTACTATGGCTGAGGTATTTCTTGTAATGTCCTTGACCAATTCAACACTATAATCACATTAAGAGCATTTCAACAGTCTCGGTACGCAGATCATGATAACTAAAAGATTGAAGGTGGTGAGAGAGCTTTGTGATATGTAAAGCCTTGGTGAACCTTGAAATGAATTTTAGATGAATGACACAAAGCAATATATCTTTTTTATTTTGATCCACACGTTACTGACTGGAAAATATATAACATCTAGTAGAAAATGTCTTTCATATTTCTTTACTAGTCAGTCTTGATCATAGTTGCGGGCTTTCTCCCTGCAATAATACTAGCAGTCGCGATATAATTGAAATCCTCTGAAAGCGGCGTTTAACCCAATACCACCTCACCTTTGTACTAGGAATCCGGGTTCTATTCCAATCAAGCTAGACATTCACATCAAAAGATTTAAAGTAATGTATAGGATTTTAGTTTGAATGACACAAGTATTGATTTTACATATGGTTTATATGTTTCATATAAAGGCGTAACAATTAGTTGAGTTAAATTTTACGTTCGTATATATTTAGTGCCTTCATTTCTACAAAACATACAGAACACAAACACATAAGTTTAAAGGTAATGTGTTTTAGAATAAAGTCGCAATTGCTAGAGGAAATTGGCTTGGAATTACCAACTTTATTAACATCCTCTGTTAGTTTTAATTCCAAAGAATTTGATACCACTGTGACTTAATTACTAAACTGTAAATGGCAAGAACATTTACTACCCAAATCAGGTCATAAATCATCTGCTAATGGCGATTATGTAGGTCAGTTGGTTACTGTTTCATTCAGAATGGGTAGAAACTAACACTTCAATTTTTATCTGGCTCTGTATCTGGACATGAAATGTTTCTAATTCTTCATTCAATATTGAAATACGTAGTTATTTATGGAAATTGACTAAGAAGACACTAAAGTGATAAAGTTTTAAGAATATTAAAGTCAGGTTAGATATCCCCCAAAATGAATAACCCTGATAGACAAAATGAATACACTGTATGCATCATGTCTTATTCGACATGAATTCTTTGTATAAGGCTGTTACTGAGGCAAGGGAACAGTTTAAATGTGTAAACTACGGAAGGTGATAGTCGGTTGGTGCACGAAATGATATGTATCTACTGTCACCCAATCAAAAGTAAGTAGTTTAACTTACGTAAAAAAGTTCGCTCTACCCAAATGTGTTTTTTTTTTGTATTAAGGTATAGTTTTGCACTATAATTAAACTTTATTTCTTTTCTAAGGTGTCAAAATGATCTGTACGAGAACCATACTGGTATTAAACATCACGAATTAATTAATAGTGTTATATCAACGATTATATAATTATGTATAATTAACGAACAGGGCAAAGAGCTTGCTATCCAAAGTATAGTAACCAATACGTTTTTTAAAACGATGTTTGATTAAACTTTGATTATTTTAGTTTTCGCAATTCTACACTGAATTTCACCGCAATGCATAGCCACAATGGTGTCGCGGGCTTTCTCCCTGCAATAATACTAGCAGCCGCGATATAAGTGAAATAATCTTGAAAGCGGTGTTAAACACTAACTCACCTCACCTCATTTATTTGAGTCTGAATTATATTCATTCGCTATAGTTGTCTATTAAAATGCAAACTAACAAAAGACTTTTGTCTTAATAAAAACTTCTTTTACACATTTGTGTTGTGCGATAATGCAGTGCGGGCCACTCTGCCGATAGAAAGATTATCACGTGGTTAACATTCCACCATGAATTATGTGTATTTTGATCAGGAGGTGTAATGGCGGACTGAATCCGAATATTCATGTTTTCCTGCTGTCATATACATTGAAAGTGATGGATTATATAAGCAAGCTGATGAGGCTTTAAACATAAATTACTATTTTGGACTTTATAATTCCTGTCTTGCGTAAAGAACTTCACAATATCTTATCAATGTTTCTAAACTTTATTCTACGTAAGTGATAATCATATAGCGTGCTTGGCATGCAGTGAATATTTTTTCTGCCATGGCCATTGACTTGAAGCGGTCGACTTTTCAATTTCAAAATGGCAGTACTCTTATGCAATTTTTTTCAGAGTATGACCCTTGACATCGAGCTAGAAAATTTGAAGTTTCATCCTGATGGTAAATGGGTAGCGAAAACCATATCCTTCAACATTTTTTTTTTCAATCTTTATGAAACTCTCGATTGATTTCGTTCATGCCCGTATCAAAATGTAAGGTAGTTTTGTGGTGCTGCAGGGATGGTGCTCTTGAGAGCATATGTGCAGAGCAATGTAAGCTACTGGTGGTCCCCGTTTTAACATACCATGCATGTGGGTCAAGATAAGGCCCGGACGGGTCAACTTTTCAAAACACACTTTTTTATGGGACGTAGACTTTTGGTTCTCGGCTGAACTATCTTTCTTTAACAGCCAAATCCCGGTTAATGATAATAAAGTAGGTCATTGGTACAGTGAGTCTATTTTGCCATTACGTCCAATATAAAAAACAAACTATTTTATGGTAACTTGGCATCTCCAACTAATCAACTCTTACATCATTATCTTTATTTACACTGCTAGTGACATAGGGTTTCATGATTTTGTTTACGTCGCTAAGATAATAGCCAATATACCATATATCCCGTCTAAAGGTCAATCATGTCGTGAAACTTGTATTGTCATCATTAAAATGCTAATCTACTTTCAATCATAATCCATATACATGTAACGAGGTCGAAAGACAAGTTCACATTTGCTTGTATTTCATTAACAAGTGATATTTGTTTTTGTAAATAAGTTTTAAAAATAACGTTTCATTTAATGTCTTGTTTTCGAAAACAAATCACAACCTTATTTTTTAAAATCTCACTTTACTCAACTGACAGTCATTGAAATGTTAATGTTTTAGATACATCCAATCGTTCTCTTTATAATAACACAATTTTTAAAGTTGATCTATTTGACAACATACTCTGTGCATATTGAGTCACACTGTTGAGTTATTTGAGCAACACATGTCAAACGTTATTTGATCGACGAGTAATGATTGCTGTGAACATAAAGCAGGTTAAGCTAAACAGTTTATTTTAGTGACAACAAATTAAAACAACGGGCGGTTGAAATGGTCACTTATAAATATGAAAACCGTTCCAAAGCAGACAGATTGGGAAAGGACAGATTGTTGTTTGATATAACTTCTACTCAAATAGATAGGTGAGAAATACCGGTTTGTTATGCATGTTTATATGAAAAGAAAGGTTGCTTCAAGCCTAATAAAATGTCATGTTTGTAACGGAATGTCTGCAAAGATGACGAGGGCCACGTGAATGGTTGTGGTAAAAGAGATACCAAGTTCAGCTGACTCATCCACTGATATATGGAAGGCTCCTATGATGATTGTCATAAATAATTGACTTTTTCAAGCATAAATTCTGTAAAGGATATTTTATAGCCACATCGATTTGCCCCCGTCTTCTCATTTTTATGATTTACTCATTATCTGATAAAGAACTTTTAATCGCTTTCTGCTCGAATTGTCATCAATGAGGTATCATGTGATACCTTCATTGCAAATGATCAATTGAAACAGTGTCAAAAGTGAGCTTAGGAAATACAATTGGCTCTGGTGATCATTCGGTTCAGTGGATCGTGTGATTATAAAACTGGTGTCTCTTCAAGGATGCAAATTGATGAAATAGCTTTAATTCCCCTGAATGCTTTATCAAACGAAAAATTCAATTAGCACTTAGTGCCAGGTAGTGTCTTGAAAAAATTGGTAATTGAGATTAAATTGGTATTTTGTCACTTCGTTATAAAAGACAGATCGACGAGTTACTTTAGTTATTCAATCCGTGTTATTTTAGTTATGAGGTGCCAGTGGGAGATACTGCAATGAATAGATGTAATCTGAGTGGCAATATCATAGTGGACGTCATTTATCCTTCGGCTAGCCCAGACTGCAAGAATGATACGATGCTATTTACTCTACCATCCTTGGCCTTATTATTGGTTGGAGGCCCCACCGGCCTCCAATCATCTTAACAGTTGAAATTCTCTCTATATTACAGTTGGAATTTTCAAAGGAACTTTTAACCAATCATATTTAGCCTCTTTGTATTTCGGCAATATCGTAAACCAATGAACACATCTGTATCAAATTTAGAACCACGTGTCCATGTGGGTATTCCAAAATAATTGGCAACCTTTAATACGGAAAACGATTGTCTCTGCAAATTTCAAAATTTAAAGGGAACAGTGGTGTCTAAGAATAAAAACGACAGTGCAATTCTTCATGACCGCACGTGTATTAAATTAGACGCGGAAATGTCGCATGAAAAGTTAGAAAATTCTATTCCATGTTAGTAAAAAAACCTCCTTTACAACGGCACACGCGAGAAACAAGCGGCTACAAGTCGATAAGTAGAGAATGTCATAAAGGCGAGTCAATTTGTGGGATATCGCTTCGTGACAGACAAAGATAGAGGTAGTGAACTATGCGTGTTCATTTCTTAAGGACGTGTGAGAGGACACTTTTAAATTCCATCTGGTCTGACTGTGGCTTTGCTTTGGACTCCTCTCTCAGTAAAAGTATCAATTCGAGGCAAGGAAGGGAACAGATAAAATAAAATCAAATCTAATAGATTCTGGAGGTTGTAGATTTTTCTGATGACGTTGAAAATTAGGGTATCTGTCTCATGTTTCTAACGTCCATTCTTTAGACCCAAGTTCCCAGAGTAAGTGAGCACCCAACAGACATTGGACATTCAGAGAGTCTCAATTTGCACCTTTTTCATTATCATTATCGCCATACGTGTCCTCATTTACTTCATTGAGTTCCATGAAGATGTTAATATTATCTACCTGAGCTTATTTATCAAATAAAATATAATGGATTTGGTTTTCTACCGGTAGTCTAAATGTAATATACCATGTATCAATTTTTGCATATGGTAAAATATTTTTGTGGTTATTGTAATAAAATATCTAAATGTAACCTAATTCTTGTCAAAAGCTGAAAGTAACTAATTTAAGCTGCTTAAAAATGATTTATATGAAATTATTATCATACTAACAATAAATAGGTATGAAAATGTGTATCCAAAACCCCCACCTATTCGTGAGTGAGTGAGTGAATTGGGGTTTAACGTGCTTTCAACAATATTTCAGTTATTTAACACGTAGATGACGACCATCCACAACAGAGTGGACAGATCAGGGAGAAAGGGATCGATAGGAATAGGGAACAGACGGAAAGAAAGGCATAGTTAGATATAGAAAGCAGGTTTTAGAAGGACGTGAATAAGTACTCAATAATTAATCATGGACATATTGATATTAAAAAAATTACATAACATTGTCATTTATTTATAGAGACCTAAATTGTACCCTCACAAAGTCAAACAGATATTTATCTTATTACTTTAGTTTTGGCATTAACTCGAACTTAATGAAACTACCTAAAGATGGCGGCGCACTGTTCAAGGGTAGATATCGTGAAATCGTTCTGCTTTTATCTTTAATTAGACAACTACTTTAGCTTTAAAATACACTTTACTGTAAGGTCCATATATTTATAAAAACAAATGGGTTAGACGTGCATGTTAAAGAATCCACATACATCGCTTCCTATTCGTGCTTTGTTGTCTTCATGAGGAGGCAAATTTATCGTATTTTTGCAAAAGGTGATTAATGGCAAAGGATTGAAACTAGGGAATGTTCGGAGAGAACGTTCATCAAAATCGTACTATTAAGATGAAGACAAATAATTGTTTTAAAAAAACAGGATGTCAAACATTAGCTTTGTCGTTCTTTTGAAGTAGAATATGATGATTCTTCTGCAAAATGATTTAAGTTTAAAGGTAATTTTTCGCTTCGTCAAAAAATACAGATTTATTTTGACTCACATCTCAGAAAAATAGGACTTTAGGAATTTTGCTTTTCTTGAGTTGAAATTTCAATACCTCAAAGTATTTTTAAGTTGTTATTTAATGGGACATTATCATGACTGAGTACTCTATTCTGACTGTAAACGTTTTTGGAGAGTTGGTGATTTATATCGATATGCTGAATCTGTGAAACAAAATATCAATCATGTTAACATTGAAAGCGCAAGTCTGGACAGGCTTCTCCGTCATGTACATTATAAAAACATTTAACGTTCACGCCGACGACGAAGGGTGAAGATCGGTCTACGGCAAGTTCTACGGAAATGGATGTTCTTTCCGACAGGACATCAGCGCACTGTGTCGGCACTGACGGGTCTTCCGTGTGTTCCCACTGTTTGGCGTGCTGTTTCTGTACATGTTGTCGCACAACGTGGCGGTCCCGACGTCAGGTGGTAACTTGGTCTGCCAGTACGGGGACGATCGTTCATGGTGTGAATGGCCTGGACAATCTTACAGCCTGTGTATGGTCTGTGCGTTGACCTGGACATGATTGGCAACGGCTTGGGCAGTGTGGCCAGCGTCAAGTCTTCCTGGATGCCTGGTGTCTCTGTGGTGTCGTGAGTCGCAGCATCCACCTGACGTTGTAATGTGAATGATTCAACCAGGTATGGGGATGCATGTTATAGGGCTGACTCGGTGCAGCACGTGCAGCATGAGGTGCATAATAACTATTAATAACATCTTTCCATTCGCGAAATGAAGCTGCGTTTTTAGACCGTTTCGTTGGTTCAATTCCGAGTGTGGGAAGAAACATTCTTGCACACAAAACGCGTTTAAATAAATGAAAATGTCAACTAAGACGACACGGTTATATCGAATATACTATTACAGACAATAATCATTGATTAAACAACAACTCCATTTAAGCTCAAATTGATCTCATTTCTCCTTTACAAATGGATTTATTTCACTTGTGACTCACGTTTGTCGTCCAGTTTGTAAACGATTTCAGTTTGATAAAAGTGGCAGCTGGAAGTGCTGATACTTTCCCTCACAACATCAATTATTATTGTAAAATGTTGTTATCACAGCAATTTGATTTCGACATCATATTGATCAGCAGTTTGACATGACAACTTAAACATTGATATCTGGTACAACACATCCTACAACCAAAGTAATGTGGCTAGTTTTTCTAATATGAATTGTGAAAACAGGGTAATTTTTGTTATAATTTATTCCTCTCATGCAATTTGCTGATTTAATGACCACGAAAGAACATTCATGCTTTGGCTTCTTTCCATCTCGGATCAATATGGTCCTAAAAACAATTGAGAAGTTGTTAACTCCTTTATTGCAATTATATAACATTTAATGTAATATTGGAAAGCATCATTCAGTCCCTTCTGTAAGCATATAATCTTTTATCATTCTCTCATTAGGTCTGCTAGGTCCGATGAGCTTATGGCATCGAATGGCGTTCAAAACCATGTCAGACGTGCAACCATAGTAAATCCATAAAACTTGTTGTTCAATATTTAACAATAACAAGTTGATTTGAACAGCAACATCACATTGATGAGAATCCACTTTTACATGATCGCTTGAAAAGCGCTGATTACTTGCAAATATGCCTTAAATCAAATTGACCCCAACTCTCCTTATGGTGAAAAGTGCAAAAAGGGCAATAGCTGTAATAAGTTTCCTGCAAGTTGCTAAATCGATGTCCATTTTTATGTCCGTATTAAATGTAAAATGAGTATGGGCAAGAGGAAAAAAACAAATCAAGACGCTTTAAATTCGTTTTGCTATTTACCACATTAAGAATCAATTTAACAACTCGTTCATTCATTTATTTTAATTTTGGAAAAAAAAAGTTAATTTCTGTTGGCATTATTTCTTGAATTTTTTTAAATTTTTATTATTTTTCAATTAAGAACTTTTCGTACGTTTAAGGTGATAATCATATTATCCCGAGAAATTTTTTAACCTATTTTCAAGAAAAAAACCCATAGATGTTTCTCAAAAGCATACAAATGTTGGAAAAACGTACAACACTACGAATATTTTGAAAAGTTAATTTGTAAATGGAATCATTTGAAGTCCAAATTGCATGAAATAAGAAGTCAAAGAATCTACAAAACCTGTAACATAACATCAGTCAATCGAACTTTATTTGCGACTCAATTTCCATGAATAAGAGACTCGATATTTGGGCAAATTGATATCTAGATAAAAATGATGAACGCAGGTTTGACTATTGTAACTACCACTCTGCCAACAATTCCGCATGTTAAGTAGATGAAGAACATGGACGTTCTCATCACGTCATTAAAGATGGCGCTCATGTCATTACATGGACATATTTTGCATTGATTTATACAACTTTGTCCATAATGCAAGAATCAAATTGATCTGTCTTGTGTTAGCTAAGTTAACTAAAAACAAATTCTGATCTTGACAAATGGAACATGTATATGATTGTGCTTTTTGAGTTGGCCTTATATAACATTTATGAGCTGTAAAACACACTGACAAGAAAGACCATCAATGTCGATAACGGATCTCCTGATGATTCCTGCAGCTGTTTTGTGGTAAAGTTTTAACAGACAGAATCACTGCAAAATTTACCGATGCTTTGCTGCATAAGCTAAAACCTCTGAATTAATCTCAAATCAATCGCTGCATTTTGTTTAATAGAATTAAAAAGGTCAACTTAAAAAGCAGAGGATATTCTGCTTTCAATGAATCAAACAAGCATTTCCAAACTTATCATCTAATAGTCAGATAATTTGTGTAAATTACTTGGACAAGAAGACGTGAATCAAGGTGTCAGAATTTCTGCATCTTTCATTTCACTTTCTGCATTTATAATTATAATGTACGGTGAACTAGATTTTAAAAACACATCCTGAAGTTTCATCAAATTGTTTTCAAGAATCATTTGAAAACAATTTGAAACAAAAGCATGAGAATAAATACACTCATTTCAAACTATACAACAACATGGGTTACAATGAAATCTTTTCAGTTTTGCGAGTGCCTATCAATGTTTCTGTTCATTATTCTGTCCTGTAAGCTGTAAGTATGTAAAAAATCTGTCATCAAATTTGATAAGTTGAAAAGATGAAAATATATTGATAAAAAAACAGTTGGACTTACTGCTAATCACATATATTGACCGTGATAAATACCACCTACAATCAAAGTAAATACTCTAAATTAGCTTCTTCTCGTAATTGTAAAGAACGAAAATATAGTAATTGTTTTTATCATTTTATCTTAACGCGCAAATTGATAAATAAATATTCAAAAGGACATTTCAGTATAGGGTCAGAAAAACTAATATAAAAGGTCATTTAACCCGTACTTGCTAATTCGAACATTTTTTCTTTCATATTAATATACATTTATTTGCTGCTGTCAACATATTATTCTACATGAAGTTTTAACTGTTTTTTTCTTTTTTCTATGTTCATAATAAATGAAGTCATTTGTATATATTTTGGTTAAACGCATTAACACATTTCATTATGAACTCAATTTATAAGCAAAAAATTCATGGAAAGCAGAAAAATAATATCTCCCATAGTCGTACTTCCATCTGTGAGCACTTCAGTATTGGATCCAAGTGGTACTTCAATCAAATTGACTCACCTTAAAATAGTATTCATTATATCTCATTTAATCATCTAAATGTCAAGCAGCTCTCTACCAGACTCTTTTCGTTTATAAAAGTCATAGGCATAGTTTTAAATGTTAACTTTTAATAACAATTTAGATTGAGTAAACCTTGATAATATTGCATAGACATCCATGAATATAATCATACAGTACATTCATATTAAATGCTTACATTGACAAACAATACATTGGTATTTATAGATAAAACAACGTAAATTTTCCCTTTACAGAAGTGGTGTGTCATTCATTTAGTCTTATAAGACGTGGCACTTCAGTTGTAACCTGAGTTAGCTAAGTTTCTGATTGAGCACCTAAACATCCTCATTTCATTGCGGGATAGCGCAGTGGTTAGTGCGTTCTGCTTCGGTCCGTGGTTCGAGTCCTGACAGGGGTTTAGAAACTTTGTATGCGGTAGAGAATTGTTTTACACGCAATAAGGTTTTGGTGTAATTCTACACTGAATTTCAGCGCAGTACCACCCATAATCGAAGGTTTCACCGCATTGCATAGCCACAATGGTGTTGCGGCCCTTCTCCCTGCAATAATACTAGCAGAAGCGATATAAGTGAAATACTCTTGAAGGCGGTGTACAATCTTGACAAGGAATTTATGAAACATTAAAGACCTGTTTGAAAACTATTTTTTCTGTCCAAAATCATAACAAAGGCCGTAGAAATCTGATAACGGAGCAATCGAAAAATAAAAATCATCTGGAAGAATATCAGACAGTAAATCTTACTTATCAAAGTACAGAGACAGCCTTGCTGCGGGTTGTAAGTGACGTTAGACCTTAGGTGAACTGTCTCTCCGTTGTGTTAGATCTGTCATGAGCATTTGACAATGTTAGTCACTCTTTGCTTCTATTATTATTATTTACACGTACATGTATCTATAATAAAATATCATAAGTGTATTTTTATCTTGTTTATTGAAACCACTATATCCTTTTGATAATAGAACGCATGTCAGAAGTGAAGTGACAAAATGGACACAATATCTGAAAAGGAAGACAACCAAATATTTTCCCCATCAGATGACTCTTGCTCATAAATATAGACTGCATGTGTACTAGGATAGGCGTAAAACATACTTGCTGAATATTCACTTCCTTACACCTTACTACTCGTGTCTTTGCCCTGAACGCGTTACACACTTTTTACATACCCAGGTGCTAGTATCGTAATTTTGAAATAAGATGTAAATGGTTATGGGTTTGAAATAGTTGGGCATTTCCTTCTGATATAGATATTAATCAAGTTTGTTATCATGTCTGATCACGTGCGGTAAAGCGAGATAACAAATCATTTCTAAAATTGGTTCAAATTTGATCCACTGTAAATGTAATTCTTGATTAATAAAGAAATTACTCCAAAATCACAAGGGAGACACCTTTTCTTACTTTGGATAAAAGTAATTAGACATCGCGGTAAGTAATATTTTTGCATTCACTTATTTCCTTTCCGATGTAAAGAGGAGGTTAGTTTGTAACTGACATTTTTACATAAAGCATTTTTCTGAAAATATCTAAATGTATCTTTTAACCATTCAATAGTTTCTTACAGAAGACTGAATACGTTTGTCATCTGCAGCAGATATAAAAAGAAAATAGTAACTTGATAGGAATCATAAGTCAAAGAGAGATTTGATAATCCTTTTTACAAAAAAATAGTTTTTATGCTCTGTTTCGTCTTATTTTGATTTGGCTACCACTGCCTAGGTAAGAATGTCATAAATGTTTAAATTCAGAACAAAAACTCAGTATTGTAACCTTCACTCTTATCAAGCAATATGCAATGATTTAAATCAGAAATAAAAACATTATTTTCTGGTATTTTTGAGCAGATGGTAACAATTTCAAATCACAGATGATACCTTTATACGTTAAGACTGCTCTGTCTGCTCTGAGTACTTTTCCATATGTGGCGTGCATGATTAATTGTGCCCTTGGGCCAATCGATATCAGCAGCGAAACACATTCAGCTTGACACTTTTTGTATATTCAAGGTAAGGTTAGTAAACCAAATAAGACCCTACATGTTCGGAAACTACGGGAAGTTAAGTAATAACTCCGTCTGATATAAATGAGATTGTCTCTTAATATACTGTGCTGTCCGCTGTTTATTTTACTTACCCAGTGATAATCAATATCTCTTTATTCTGATTATTTTATCTTTTTTTTGGAATTATTTGTTTCCTGTTATAAAAACCATCATCTTTCTTAAATGACGGTTATAGAAATGTCTAGAGATCATTGTATCATTCTCACTGTCATTGCCAGGAGGAACTATGAAAATATCCTGCCCTTTGTAACATTATATGATATCTATCCAAGATGATTGATATAAAGAAAGAAATCGAGAAAGTTATTTTCAATTAAGTGTGACTTTGAGCATTTTAATAGATCTTCTTTCCTGCTTTTTTAATCAAACAGGATTGCTCATGGCATAACATGACATTTCTTTTGATATTTCAATTGTCTTAACACATCTCTCAGTTGGAAGCCTAACTCGATGATTTACATGTATATAGTCTGTCAAATTTGCACATTTACGGCAATATTGATCATATCGCCTTACCTTATAAATAGATTTTGCACTATAACATACTTTTGTTGCCTCTTTAAGTTAAATGAAGAAAGGCGCCATAGTTATAATTAAGCATTTTTATTTCGTGTACAACTATTCCAAAATTATTATCCATAGTGTTATCCGAAAGTTGCTTACATTGATAGTACAAACGAATGATTGAATAGCGGCTAACAATTTGATATAGTATGGTGACATTAGGTCTCACTGGGAAAGGGTAAAATCACATAAATGCTCTAAGCCTGGTAGCAGCCCTAGTTTTCTGAACCGAAATTAGTTGATAGACAGACAGACAGACAGACAAACAGATTTTTTATTCAAGTCTCGCCTCAACATATTACAAAAACGAATAAATACATAAATAACAAATCACAGTTAGAAGTTGAGCCATTCCGTACGGAATTATGAGAGACACTTATGTCTAAAATATATACATGGATACAGGTAAAAGGGGAAATCCAAAAGGGATTTAAAAATACTAAGAAGATATATACAAGTTTGCAGTACGCTTTTTATGAATATTAAGACAGGTTTTGGCAGATAAAAACGAAACATCTGGACAACTAAGAATAAAACTAACTTTTTCCCCATCCTCCAAATTTAAAAATCCATCTAAAAGACTTGCACATTCGGATAAAAGTTGTAGTCGCTCATCGTTTAGCACAATCGCCAGGCACACACTTCGTAAGATTAAACAAGAAGACGAGACGTAGATTTTCATGGGTTTATTTCTTCTAAGTACTTTGACTAATCTGGCTGTCGATCTTTCTCGCCCGCTTCTCCTGGGCACCCTCACGACACCCAGCGTGTCTCCGCTCACATGGCTGGTCGTGGCTGTCACCAGCCAATGGCCGAGTCCCGACTGAGACTCAACATCTCAGTCCCGTGGTTGAGACTCAACCCTCTCTCCAGGACGATGGCTGAGAATGGACTACCTTCTTAAGACAAACCTGGGTCTTATATACCCACAGACTCAGTTGTCAACACAATGTGACTTGGCAACAGCCTATGGATTATTTCTTAGGGATTACTTGGAGATGGGATTAGCAGAGTATAACAACTATGTTACAATCGGCATACAAAGGACAATACAATAAAACATGACATTCATTTTCAATAAAACGTTTACAGTAAAAGCAGGTTCTTTCATTTAAAGGACAACCGACATACCGACCAGTCTCGATTCTTAGCGGCGCTACTCCACATCTAAATAAAGCTAGTGCCTTTCTCATTGCACGCGACATATTGCAATAAACATAAAATTCACACCCGAAATCCGATTTAAAAGTACAATATGTGCGCAACTTATTACCTCCCTTGCCATGTATACTATCAACTCGTAAAATATCCTGCTTCCATTTACATACGAAATTATCAAAGATAGCCTCAGGAACTTTTGACACTACAAAGGGGATATGATAAACTACATCAATATTATTAAAGTGATCTAGCTTAAGGTCTGACAACATCTTACAAACTCTAAAATTCCAATTCCGCTTACTTTTTATCGCAAAAACATGACTCCATCTAAAAATCTTACCCGATTAAAATCTAGATGACTGAGACGTCTAAAAACCTCGACACACTTCTCCACTGATTAACAACTGTAGGGGACCAGCCCATATCTCCGATAACAACATTAGACGGAGCAAACTTGCGGAAACCAAGAAAGAAACGCATAGCTCTGTTGTGAACCGCATTAATACAGGAAAAACTATATGTACCCCATATTGCCGAACCATACTCAATAGATGACCATACCATGGACTGATATAACTTAGTGTAAGTTTGATATTGCATGCCACCCAAAAGTTTAAACTTGGTTATAAGCAAACCTTAAGCCCTGCTAGCTGAACTTGCTACAACTTTAGCCATAAGACCAAAATCTAAATGCTCCGATAAAAGAAGTCCTAAATAAATATAACCATCCACAACTTCCAATTGTATATCTCCACAGAAAAATAAAACATTAGATTTAACAACTGAAGCAGCTCTAAAATGTACAACCTTAGACTTGGAGCAATTAACAGTCATATTGTTACAAGCAGTCCAGTTATGCAGACACTCACGCATGGTATTAAGATCCTTTTCACAAGTAGCAATTAAAACTATATCATCTGCATATGCTAATATACCAACATTACAACCATCAATATCAACACCAATAGACAAATTGTTGATAGTTACAATAAGATCATCAAACATCAAACCATTGAGTATAAAATCCATTGAGGTTAACAGAACATTTTACATTTTTGTAGATTGACATTATGGCTTTGAACATACACCCGTTCACACCGATTGCGTCCAATTTTCTCCATAGCAGTGTTCTATCTATACAATCGTAGGCCTTCTTAAAGTCTATAAAGGCAGTGAAAGTCGATTTACGTTGTAGCTTCCGGGTTTCAATTATAGAGGTAAGACTAGAAATGTGTTCAGTAGTTGATCGATGTTTTCTAAAGGCATTTTGGAAATCATGTGTAAGCTCATTTTCTTCTGTGTACTGATAAAATCTGTTGTTCAGAATTTCGCAGTATAGTTTGTAGGAGGCACTAGCAAGTGTGATGCCTCGGTACGACATCGGGTCTCGCCGGTCGTCTGCTCCTGACTTAGGGATGGGGGTAATAATCCCCTGGGCCCAGCTCGAGGGTACATAACCAGTCTTATAACACGTTAGAAGAGTTTATGCAAATAAGATATACAAGCGACATTTTTAGGACATCAGCTGGGATATTGTCGAAGCCGGGAGATTTTCCCTTCTTTGTTTGACTTACTGCCAGTTGCACTTCTTCTAAAGTAATGTGATTGTCAAAAACACTTTCTTCGTCTTGAGACACGTAGACATCTGGATTGTTGCTACTACTGGTTGTACTGTTTAATAAGTCCTTGTACTCTGTCCGCCATTTGTCAAGTACTTCTGTGACGTCATTACTAATGCTTCCGTCACTCCGCTTCACTTCCATCGGGATTTTCTTCCTCCGGTCGTAACCTACTCCAATTCGCCCGATCTTTCTCCAGAAGTCGCCGTCGTTAGCATCGCACAATTCCTCCAACTCCTGAAGTGTACGCCTGGTGTGGTCCCGCTGAGTATGTTTGTCAAACAGTTTCCGCTTTGTTACATAGGCGTGTTTTAGAACACGCTTACTGGGGCCATGACACTTACACCAGCGCCTTTCAGCGTCATACATGTCGTTCCAGAGTTGAGATAGATAGTCAGTCCACCAAGCCTTCTTCGTTCTATGTCTTTTACTAACTGACGAGCTGATCGACGTTTTGATAATGACTTTTGTAGGAAGCTTGTTCACCATTTCTGACCTAACAATGTCTTTAAAATCATCAAACGCACAGTCAATATCTTCTTGACGCTAAATAGACTTAGAAAGGCTATCAATTACATCATTTAGGGAATTAACACATGATTCAGATGATATAAAATCACTTATTATAGATGAAGTATCACATTTTACTGCCGTTGTTGTTTCACAATTATCGGGTAAGCATGTCGTTAAAAAAGTTGAACATAACTCTATATCCCAAGTAAGTATGGAGTGATCCAGTTTCAGAATGGAGTTAGCGCTTGCTACACCGACACAGGCAGATTCGTCAACAAACGAGTTAGGTCGTACCACACGAAACGTAGAGAACGATTCTAGTTGTTCATATGGGCATATGCAATAGTCAACCACTAGTCAAACCCCTTGGTGATACGTAAGTATAGTCGATGTCACTTTCACTCCTTCCGTTTAACATACAGTAATTGGCACCGATTAGAAAATCAATTAAAATCCTTCCTTGTGAATTAACCACTGTATCTAACACATTTCTCTGAGGTAGCACATCCACGCCCTCTACAACATCAGACAGATCTCCACATCTACTATTAAAATCTCCACAGATGAAAGAAATGCCTGGCTGATAATATTGGTAAGTCTGTAGTAGAAGTGTGTCGAAGAATTCTGTCGCATCTACATTCCTACTGGAATTTTCCGGTGGGAGATAACATACACATGCAATAACACTACAGTCACTTACACCCTTATGGCTAAGTTTAAGCCATAAAATACCTTCATGTGAATTGTCTAAAATATTTATATTAAAAGTATCTAATAAACAATTCTTAATTAAAAACCCAACGCCACCCGATCCACACTTAGCTTTTGTGTGAAGTTGGGTTCTATTATGGCCAAACCATACATAATCGTCTAAAATCATTTTATCTTCTCCCGTTAGATGTGTCTCTGCCAGTCCGATAATGTCTAGATCCGCCGCTTGTAAACATGATGAGCGAATCACATTGTTTTCCGAGTCTACAGAAGTTGACCACCCTGCCACATTCCAAAACCCGCATGTGAGCTAATGTCTGGTATGCACTCTGTTGCCACTGTGTGCCTGTTCGTCGTTGCTGTGACCTCTATTATTGTATCCTCGCTCCTGATTGGGTGAACGTGACCAGAAGCCATCACGTGGTCTGTGTCTGTGTTGATATGGCAATGAAGGTGTGCCCTTAAAGAAATGCACGTAATATGGATTAGGGGGCTTTACAAATAACAATACATCTTAACATTTTCGAGATTCTCAGAGAGACGAAAAGCAAGACTGAAAGTCTCCACAAGTTTATAATGATATCATCTGTCATTATTGCAGCATTGAAGGCCGACATAAAAAAGGGAAATTTACAATATTGATATGTGTCTCAGCGGCCACGTTAACTGTGTCTGCGGTTTTTCCTGTAATAACCTCTCCCATTCATTGAATGATATTAACTTAAGAGCTCCAAAGCATCAGTTCTGTCTACATTTGAAGATTTTAGTCTTGTTTAGACTTGTAAAAAAACCATTTATCAATGATGCGCGCTTAGCTTTATTGTGTTACATGCAACCATATTCTTCGAGTTATCAAGATATCTGGTTAATATCTGCGATGCGACTTTGGATTGTGTTGGACTTCAGATTGGCTTACTAAAATTAAAATCTAGATAATCTATTCTAGAAACCATTTATTACGTTGAATTTGAGTGCTAGTGGCATTTTGCTATTTGATTTTTTTTCCATTAAAGTTCAGATGGAAAATTAGTTTAAAGAAAATTCTCGAATGTATGTACTGGTAATCATTCACGTTAAATCATAAACTGAGTGCCTGTGAGGCTCCATGGAAACATCGCGATTTCGGATCAATGTTACGGCACTTAATCTAAAATGGAATCAGACAACTTTGTTGTATTGGCTGCGAGTAGTGGGATTATAGATGGTGAAGTGTAGAACTACGATTTCCTTTATTTCCACATTATATTCTTCTACATTTTCTTATCTTTGGTTAATATGAAAATCTAAGGTAAATACTTTCATACATTCAGCAAGTGAAGATTTTTAAATTCAACAACCCCACTGGAAGTGAAAACTGAGCCTCTTTACTTGGTTCTTTTGGAGTTGTCTTGATCGCCTTTCGTTAACAATTTATTTTTTGTATCAGATTGATAATGACGATTAATCGAAACACCATTGTTCATCAAGGATTATGTGGCATCACTTGAAGTTTTGATTTGCTTCATTTTCGAAGTTTTAAGCAAAAGATTGTACCTTGTATCATTTAATTTTGTGTAGACATTATTATCAGTGTTAACCTATTGTAATATGTGTGTTTTATCAATGTAATTTTGAATTAATAATGGACTCGTTGTTACTCATGACTGGGTTTCCATTTAGGTTTGCTTGTTGTTATCTTAAAACAATAACGGTGTAAACATTGAAGCAGCTACTAAAGTATCTACTGTATTATTCATAGCCAACCTACATGCCTAGCAGTTAGAAACCATAGAAAGTATTTTATCAGGCAATACAAGTATATTTATTTTATGACGCTATAATTGATTTTATGAAGCTATCGACCAACAGAGTTGTGTCAGTCGTCGAGTTCTATCTACCAGAAAGAAAAATGGAAAGCAAATGTGGCACTGTTTTTTTTGTTTACGTCAGCCGTCTCTGACAGGTTCTAATTCGAAACCGCAAGACAGATATCCGCTTCTCGGGACGGACCTTTTGCGCAAATTACATGTCAATAGTAACAACAGCCATAGTTTTTAAAAATGTTTTTTATCATCCGTTTTGCTCAAATATAATAAGCAGAAGAGGAATAAAAGTAGTTGAAGACACTGCTGTTAAATCTTTAAAATAAACTTAGTTAAAGTTGTCCATGATATGTTCTAAAGAAAACGTTTGTTGCACTGGTAAATGAAGTTAGAACATGGAGGTTATTGATACAAAGTAACGCAAATACATTTCATACGTGGATGGATGATTGACATTTTTATTTCACATTGAAAGGGTAGAGATTTCCTTTGGTCTAATTATATCATTTTATGCCATGACATAACCTAAACTTTTTAAGGCATTCACTCCAAAAGGATACTTCCAAACAGCCTCAATACATCTTCAAATCGCAAATTGATGTACAGTTTTCGTGATATCAAAGATTCTTGAATCGCAGGCCGACAGTATCGATTTCAACGGAAGAGAACCTGGACACCAGTCGATTTACGTGGCCTTGACATCATGTTAAAGTTAAAATGATACTTTTATCTCTTTTCTTTTGATACTAGCTAAAGAACCGTTGCACCCTTAATTTTCAAATTTGCTATCACTATTCAGTGAACAGGTACCTAGACACCAGACTCTTTTTGGTGACCCTGACATCAGTTTCAAGGTCACTACAAGACTGTTCAGGTATTTTCTTAAAATTGTAGTTGTTTTTTGTGTCTTTTATTTCGTACCACAATGCATTAAACAGTGTTTACTTGGGTCATCCTGTCAACTTTGTTTTCTACTGCGTTTTCAATTTCATATTCGAAGAACAAATAAACGTAACAGGTTCGTTTCCAAGTTGAAAACTTTATTATTGTAATGACCACAATATCCAAAATCATATGCTGTGGGCCATTCAATATTTTAACAACACTTATTATAATCAAACATGAACCCTGTGTTTCCATCATTTTAGCTCATTTTAAAGTGCGGCGTTAACATGTTAACATTTTTAGTCTTATTTCAATTTACGTTTCATATCAGTTTTTACCACTGGTTTGTCTGTCATAAAAATTGGAGATAGCAAAATGGGCCGAAGGACAAAACGGCCGAAAAATAGTAAAAAAGGCCGAGCCAAAACGTCATAAAGGCTAAATTCAAAAGTCAAAACGGCCGAGGAAAAAGGCCGTATTTATTTTAACTTTATATCAAGTAGTACAATCATAAAATTAATTTTGATATGCTTTTGTTTTGTTATCGTCTTCTATATCCATTTTTTGGGTGGCTCACATTTTACATATTTTCTTACCTTATTATCTCCGTTAACAGTCTTTCCATTGGAGTGACCATTAATGACAAAATAGTGAGTGTTCTGGCTTATGCTGACGACATCGTGATTCTTGCTGAGACTGAAGAAGAACTAAATATGTTGTTGGACTGTCTTCATATTTGGTGTAGAAATAATAGATTAACCATCAACAACTCTAAATCCAAAAATTGTTCATTTTAGGGATGCTTCAGTGGAAAGAACAGAGTGTGAATTCAGATGTGGCAGTCAAATATTAGAAGTAGTGAATCATTATTGTTATTTGGGCCTGCTACTGACAGAACATTTAGATTATAATAGAATGGCAAAGGCAGCAGCAAATTCAGCTAGTAGAGCTCTGGGACTGTTGATATCAAATATAAGACTATAGGAGGTATATGCACTACAGAACCTACAGTAAACTCCACGACAGGATGGTTTTGTCTATCATGGAATATGGAGCCGGTTTCTCGGGCACGTATAATACATCTTATGTTGATGCTTTACACAACCGAGCTCTGTGTTTCTTTCTCGGCCTAAGGAAATTTGCACCTAACCATGCCGTCTGTGGAGTCATGGGATGGACCCCACCGATTGTTCGCCGCTGGGTTGCTGTAATGAGACCAGATACAAAGACAAGACTTATTCATCAAGAACGTCTCAACTACGTCATCCTCAAATGGAGACATCGCTGGGCGAAGCGTCGGTAAAACAATCGAAGCTTGAGAATCGTTCAGCAACTTGACAAGTTAGGATTACGACATTTTGGACCCATGGAACATAAATACAGACCTAAGTACGTAGCTGCTACAATACAAGAGAAAATGATGGAAGAATATAATCTGGATTGGAGACGACAAACACCTTCTTTCATCATTCTGATAAACAGAGAACCTACTCTCATCCGCGTGTCTGCCGTCCTTGACGTGCCCACCATAATCTATTCTGGCGATTTGAAATGGTTCGAATTGTACTTGATTAGTGTCCGGTTCGAATACATCTGACCATTGTTTATCATTTCAGACTATGAAGCAATCCTGTTTCGGTCTCTGTAAGGCTTGATGTACCACACATTTTACTTGAAGAAAATATGAAGCTATTTACTCGAGCATGATGTCAATCTATAACATGATCTAATCAGCAGGATCATTATTCCGTACTGCGTGTTAGCAAACACGGTTGAAACAAATCAACGCGTCCTTAACACATGCTTGCAGATTTGATGAGTTTAAATGTTCATGACAATTTTTTTGACTTACTTCCTCGAGTAAGTACACATCAAGATATCTCATTTCCATTATTATGTTTGAAACATTTGTATATCATTTGGTACAGCCTCTGCACTTTAAATGAACAGCAATTCATGCAGACCTTAACACTTAATAACAAATTGATATAGTCATGTCTACACGCTAAAAGGTTCCGTGATAATTCAGAGTAAACATTGCGATAATTCTCCACAAAATCTGGATCTAGGGTAAGATAGAATCGACTTCATTACCTCTTTTAGAGTGGCTTGTTTCCTATCAGATATATAAGCGACTTCAATCCCCTTCATCGAACAGAGTACAGGCATGGGTAGAAATAGGTTTCGATAGTTTGTTATCGGTTTTGAACACTATAAAGATTTAATTTGATTGACCTGGTTCAGCCGACTCGGGTTCAGAGAGGTGAGTTGGTGTTTAACGCCGCTTTCAAGATTATTTCACTTATATCGCGGCTGCCAGTATTATTGCAGGGAGAAAGCCCGCAACACCATTGTGGTAATGCATTGCGGTGAAACCTGCGAGCATCGGCTGGAACTAGCAAACCATGGGTGGTACTGCGCTGATTTTCAGTGTAGCATTGCACCCAAACTTGACTGCGTGTAGAAAAGTTCTCTACTGCAGACAAAGTTGCCGAGCCCCTGGCCGGGTTCAGTGAAAAATATTGAAACAGATTTATAATATACTCACTCGTTCGTTACCCTTCGTTGGTGTGTTTGCCAAGTCTAGATTTCAAAAGCTCGATAATCTCCTTCATCACTATTTTATGAAAATTGCTAGGGATGTGCGTAAGCGCTCGCAAACATTCAACGGTAGAAACAGGATTCCTGTCTCGAACATTATTATGATATGTAAATACTAATCAGGGCGGGTCATAATGTAGGAGTCACTTTTAAAAAAGGACGAATCTAAGACCAATGACGTTCGGCGGGACATTGTTATGGATGAATCCGTTACGGTCACGTCCTGACAAATAGCTTGGGAAAACGAACTCTCCCTTGGATTGGCAAACCAGCGGCATCGGAGAAGAAAATAAAAATGCTTTCAATTTCATTTGGGTGTCAATCTATTTGACAGAAAGCAACGTGAGATCATCAATGAGAACAAGGAAAAGGAGATGAGTGCCTATTTATAAAACGGGAAGCTATTAACCGAACGTAATGATATTAAGTCCATGTACCACTTATTTCGGAACCTCGATTGACTCTAAACCGAACGTTTTTACTCCGTCAAAAACTGCAAGGTTTGTGAACAGAGTGAATTTTGTTGTGGAAGCGTCATCAAACATTTACTCCGATAAGCTCTAGGTCGAGCTCGCATGTCGCATGTAATTCTACATGACACAAAGACAGCTGGGTTTGTGATACATCAGAATCTCGTCCTGAAGCTGATACCACATCAAGAACTGACCAGCATAAAGCATTCCAACGCTCTATGTTTCATCCTCGCAGATTTATATCATGGAATTTTGATAGCTTGGATTATTTTCGATTTTTTTACTATAGTTTTTATTCGATAATTACCTTGATACATGTATAACTATACCCGAGCTTTGTGGTTATGAATTGAAAAATAGGTAGGCACTAAATTACCAAAATATGGTAGACTTTCAGGTGAAATTTATGCTTTAAGCAAGTCCGAATACTGAATTTCATCCAAGTTGTCATTGAACTGAAATAAACAGTTAAACAGTTAAACAGGATTAATATAAATAAATGACACACAGGTTGATTAACATGTTAGAAACAAAGGTCGTAGATTTCAGATTTCGTTAAAGTTCAGTTTCGATCGGGGCTGCTTCACATAGGTTAATAAAGGAAGATGGCAGAACATTCACAGGCTATCGAGAATTTCTATTGAAGGACTGATATTCATTTCTATTTGTTCTATTTGGAAAGGGACGACTGAATATATTTCAACAAAAAACAGTATCTGATAAAAAATGGTGGAGACCTTTTTCGATAGCACTAAAGCACGCTAATAATTTGTAAATCTAAATAATGAGTAGCTAATACTTTATCTTTCCCAACGATCCGCATACCATAAATGTACATACATAATATATCATAATTTGAGAATATGTACGTATTCACGTAATATGGTAAATGACAACAGAAAGAAAGGAATAAAAATGAGACAGGAAAGGGACAATTGATTATATTTCAACGTGACATAATGTAACTTTGATCTTTACACTTTTAAATAGCAAACACTTAAGGATGTTGAATATATAACAACATTGAATTTCTTTAGCCGAAATGAAGAATATTTCGTTTTCAAATTTAAAAAAAAAACATTAACAGAGAAAAACTTCTTGTATCATCATTTACACTGAATTGAAATTGTGTTTCATCAGTTTGTGGGAACTATTGTATTTTATTCCGAGGCCATGTTAGGAAATGAAGGTTAGATCACATAGGTTCAAGATTTCACATCAAATAAATGCTGCCCTTCTTACCATGTGGCATTGTATTCTTCATATTGAGTTACTACTAAAGCAACGTTTATATAATTTCCTTTGTATGCTACTCACAAATGTCTTCAGAGACATGTTAAACCTTTTATAGAAATGTTTGTGAAGTTGTTATTTCTAATGATCGATACCGTCGCATACAGAGACAAATCATTAAGTGTCATAATGTAAATATTTTCTCCTGGAGAGAGTCTCAATAATTATCTGAAAGTAAACACCAAATAACGAGATCAATTCAAACAGTTAAGCCATTGATGACAAGCAACTCGCCAGCCGAATGAAAGTCAACACTTATACGATGATTCGACATTCGGTCTCTATTTATCCCAGTTGCTCTATTACTAACCCATATAACCACAATTATCTGAAACTATTCTATTTATACAAGCTATGCGATCAATACTGTTAGAGGTGCTCCGCCATCCTATGCGCAATGAAAGCCTGAAGTTCCACCTTTTATTACTTCTACTGATCTTCAAGCAATGACCTTCGTTCAAACGACAATCTTTAGTGTTCATTAATGTAAGGCCTCTTATTCCACTCAATATCAAATAATAAACTTGTTGAATGTTGAACAATCTGTGATACCAACAAATATAAATCTTCATATGACAAGATGCTTTTTTAAAATTTCAATTGCATAAAAGAGAAATTTCGTAGTAATCAGATAGATGTATCGGTTTTTGGATTACGATTTTACAATATTTGCAAAATGATAGATGAAGACAACAAACAATTTGAATTTAGTTAATGATGGTGCGAAGATATGCAATTTGTTTCAATTGTTTTAAATTTAGTGTTGGTAGCACATGAAAAAACATTGTGTTCCCAAGGACTTAAAAATTCCGAAATGTTTCAAGCTAAGCAATGGGTTCGGGGGCGAAATTGTTATAAAACAGGATTTACATTCATTTACATTACTATGCTTGACATGGATTATTACTGCTACAATTACAGTAAGAATGCAATCGTAGGCTCGAAGATAAATCTGCTCACCAAACGTTATAATATCTCTGATCCTCTGCAAAACACAACTACAACACATTTTCATAGCAGTAAGATTGAGAATTCTTAACATGACCAAAAGCTAATATGATTTGGATAAAAGATGCGTAATTTTAGTGACCTAATCACAATACACTCATCGTGTTTTCACACTATTGAGGCAATCGGTATCTCTGCATATGAAGATGAAATCAATCATTAATACATTTTTAAAGAGAAAGAAATCGATTGGTATATCCGTCACACCCTAATTTGATATAGAGGTATGCGCGAAGTTATTTTATATCGAAACATTTGGAGTCATGGGTTACAATACGCTGGTAACACTTCGAGAATAATTGTCGACCACTGTATATGGATATAAGATAATCAAGGTAACTAACCTGTATTAATATTTCGCAAAATGATTTCAAAGACATCACAATTTTGTTTGAAATTTGTCAAAAGATTTGATCTATTGAAACTGATACTGTCGCCCGAGGGGATAATTTTAGAGAACTGGTCTATTGCAAATAATTGTTTTCCCCATGAGCTTCAAGCTTTTCAACTTTGAGTAAACACCTAATCACTAGATCGATTCAAACTGTGAAGAGCAGGAGATGGCAACCTATTCACTTCTTGAAAGAAAATCGCAAGTCAACAGTTATTTCGATGAGGTACAGAGGAGCTACTTTTTACGTCAGTCTCTCTTTTACTATATCTAATGACCATACCTAACTTAGACTGTCCCGCTTGTGCAAGCAACGGAGTCGACAGAAGCGACAACAGTAGATTCCAATGAAATACACAGGCGATCTTCCGTTCTTCGTGATAGGCAATATGTGAAGCCAAATTGAAGACCGAGTCTGACTGACCGTCCGTGACACTGGGGTGATATTTGTTTACTCTGCCTACCGGTTTTAGGAGCCGCAACATGTGTGCTCATTTTGTAACTGAAAACTGCTCTATGGCAGGTAAGTTAGTGTGCAAAAGCTCAATTGTCTACCAGATATAGGGAAGTGGCTGTTATAGAAAAACAATGGTGATAAAACTAGTTGGAAAAAATCGTGTTCTATTGCCAACAGTGTAAGGTTGAGGATCAATTAACGACGACTCTTGTTACTGCAACTGGTCTTAAAGCAGCATCTGTTTAAAAAACTATTTGGTTATTGTGCCAAGAGTTTGAACCAGTTTAAAAGATCAAAGATTAAGACTTTGTTACCTCCATTAACATTTAGTAACTTAATACTTAGCACTTTCAATCAAAACCTGTCTTGACTACTTTACAATGAAATTTGATTAGCAAGAAATTCAAGGATATACAGTGATTTTTGTACAAGTTTCGATTGGAAATAAAAGGGACATACTTACATACTTTAAATGCTTGAGTAATCGCCTGCTTTGAGTTATTCCGGAATTTTCTTATATTTAATGAATAAAACTCTATAAAAAAGATGATATAAACATTCTGTAGTAAAAACATTTGCTTGAATGCGATAGCGACGTAGTCTATTTCTTGGGTGAAAATATCCTTCAGTCTCAGTGTGACATTATTAAAAAAAATTGACTGAACATTATTTTGACTTTGCAATATATCCCCATATCCAATATCCATAGTAAACTGGTATCACATTGGGCAAAGACTTGTTCAATGCTGACTAGTATATCATGTTTTTTAAAACAACATGCACTATCCTTTAAGTTATGTAATGGAAAATAAGGAAAACATACCTTACTTATGGAAACATTGTTGTCGTTTCAAAGAAGGATAAGTCACATCCAGTCTTAAGATGTAAATAACAAATCCATATCGTTCTGATAAACAAGTTTAAATCCCATCGATTGCTCTCATTGTTTCCTTCAGAATTAAACCATTCACAAGTGCAAGCCTAATTGTGGTTTCAATACTCTGAATATTTACTCGAATAAGATAAAGTTATTTCTTAAATGATTTCAATGACAAAAAAGGGGATTTGAAGGAGCAACTCTAAGCCTAAGAAGGTCGAACTCTATTTCTTACAAAGAATTCTATTGCAAATTGAGAAAATAACAAAATGATGTGATGAAACACAGCATTCGGCATTGATAACTACTTAATATAAAGATGTACATGTTTAACAGAAAACGGATTTTTTTGCATAAATATAACATATATAAACAGATTCGAAAAACTTTATGTAAACATAGATTTTAAATACTAATAATTCATTAAAAACAGTTCAATTCAATCCATCAAAAATAATTTTAATAAATATCATATTAGAAAAGACATAAAAAGATATTAATTAAGTATGTATTTAAAATGAACAGTTGATTGAGAAGAAATGATTTTTAAGAACATTGATTTAAAGCAATTTAAAATGAATTACTATTTCAACAAAATGTCATGCTAAAATTGAGTATCTAGTTCAGAAAATGCGTCAGTTGACAATTGTCCATTTGAGTGAATTCATTCTCTCCCAACAAAGGTAACCCTGTTATAAATTCCTATACAACCTCTGTTATAATTAGAGCTCCTCTCGAGCTTTCGGCAGTCTCCCCTAGCGGCACAATATTGCAACTTAAACTACCTTGCATTAGGTCACCCAATGAAAACACCGAATGCATGTATAACATATTTGTTGTCACACAGGCATGCAGCTGCTTTTTAAGGCGTATATGTGTTCTGTAAAGCAGATTCAAAGTCCAAGGTGTATATTTGAATAAAGTTTAGCTTTTGGAAACTTTACGGAAATAATTTAAGCGATTTGAATGATAACTTTTGAAACGGCGTCGCTGATTACACAACTAATTTTGATTGCATCCAAATAGGTTTCTACATTTCCGACAGACCGAGAAACGTTGTATAGAAATTTAAGACGGAGCTACCTCTGTGGGGAGAGAGTGAGGTTGAATAGAAATGTATGACGGAGCTGCCTATCTTGGTAGATGATAAAGATTCAATGGCTTTCGACTAACTCCTCTACATGACATAAAAGTCCTTTTTATTTGGTAGGAAGCAGTCTGTAAACTCAAACTTGGAACGTAAACTGCAGTAATTTAGATTTTTTAAAGTTGAATAAAAGATAATGTTCAATGTCGATAGTCGATAGTCGAGGTGAGTTGAGGGATAGCGTAGTGGTTACCGAAGTGGGTTTGGCAACTTTGTCTGCACTTGAGAACCTTTCTACACGCAGTACGTTTCGGTGCAATGCACACTACATGTCAGTGCGGTACCACCCTTTGGTCGCTAGCCCCAGCCGATACTAGCTGGTTTCACCGCAATGCATAGCCACAATGGTGTTGCGGTCTTTCTCCCTGCATTAAAACTAGTACTAGCAGCTGCGAAAAAGGTGAAATGCTCTTGAAAGCGGCATGAAGCCCACAATTACCTCACCTTACATGCAAGACAGGTTAAAACACAACTCGCTCACTCACTCCGGCTGGTATAGTTCTATTGGACTCTGAAGCACATAATCTACCACACCGTGATAGAAGTTAAGTAAGTGGTCTATATACGCATTCGATAATGTGCATCCTCATAAAGTCACCGTTTTACAGTTTTACCACATAATCAATAGACCAAAGCTTCACCGTTACGATTAGTCTTTTCAAGGTAGCCTTCTTAAATTAAAGGTTAGGAAACTCTGGTTTCCTGTCTTAAAAGAGGAATATTCCCGAAATAGCAGGTAGTTAAAACTTCCTACTCCATTGTCAAGACATTTAGTTAAAAGGTCTTTATTACCACATGGGGTTTAATGGAGGCGGTCTGCTGTAATTAGGACATTTAGCGCTTTACAGATGTATGAATAAGGTCATCAGCAAGAAGATGTAGAGTAGGCGGGTAAAGTGTTATAATCAATTATGTCAATTATCAATAAGTACGTGAATGAGAGTCATTCCAAAGGGAGAGGACACATCATGGAGGAACAGCTTCGAAATAATGAAGTGAAACCGGAAAGAAAGGCATGGTGAGCGAAAGACAACAGATTTTAGAATGATTCAACTTTGGTTTGGCTCGGCTCCTAATCGTCGACCTCTGTAGCTTGGATTCCTCTACCAAGAGCATATAAGCTGGCACAGCTCTCAAACCACCACACCAGGGGAGCGGGATAGCGGTCGCAGGTTTCATCGCAATGCATAGCCACAATTGGTGTTGCGGGTTTTCTCCCTGCAATAATACTAGCAGCCGCGATGTAAGTGAAATAGTCTTGAAAGGGCGTTAAACGCCCAACTCACCTCACCTCCCCTCAATACCTACGGCTATGGCTACGTTAAAGGCCAATACTACGGGAACACCAAAGAGGACTCTATCACCTACACAAACTACACCAGCAACACCATATTCACAGTCATGTTTTAGGTTTAAGTAGCACAATATTCAATTATCTCAAAATCCCCCAAAATAAAAAAACAATTATTTAGTAGTCATAACTACATGATCTTGAGGACAGGCATGGACCGAGAGTATAGCCCGAATGTTGAGGGTAAGGCAGAGTCATTCGCGGCCTAGTCACTTCAAGAGAAACCAGTAACCCTTCAAATGACTGACTTAAGGTCAATATTCTTCCCGAAATCTCAAAATTCAGGCAAAAGTTTTTAGTTCAGTGATGAAAACGACGATGTCTTGAAAATTATAGAAACGTCGCTTTCGGATATGTCGGACGATACACCTTCGTCAAAAGTGAAAAATGAAGAGAGGAAAGAGGGAGTGATTATTATTGATGGAAGCGATCAATCTTTACTGAAGGATATAGCTAAATGCAGAAACGACACCACGGTGTTTATAAAGTCAGTATAAAGCCACGAACCATGGTCCTTGCAGAGTAAATACTAACTTTACCTTTCTTCCAATTAGCATATTTTATGGATTATATGTGAAATCATTGCTTCTAAATGATAATGATCATAGTAATGATGATTATGATAATAATGATGTGATGACACTACTCTTAGTACTACTACTACTACCACTACTACTACTACTACTACTACTACTACTACTACTACTACTACTACTACTACTACAATCAACTCGCGGTAGTCCGGCCACCGATGATCCGAATCTCGCAGTATCCGAACGGTAGCAAGCTGTAACCAAACTAATCTCTATATAAACTCATTAAATGTTGATTCATTAATCCGTTGATTCAGTCTCCGAATCCGACCGCTGATTAGCTGTAACGGGTTAGTTAATTACAGACAGACAGACAGATTGTTTATTAAAGTCTCACCTCAACATAAAAATACATAGAATACAATAGATACAACAGTAAAAGTTGAGCCACCCCTATAAGGGATTATGAGAGACTAATGTCATAAAAATATTTACAAGAAGCAAAATAGTTTTTAACTAAAAAACCCACACCCCCAGATCCACATTTAGAGTTGATATGTAATGCTGTTCTATTCTGTCCATACCATGTGTATCCATCAACAAATAGTTTATTATCTTTCTTCAGATGAGTCTCAGCTATACCGACAACATCTAAATCAGCATACGTTAGAAGTCAGAGCGTAGTACGTTGTTTTCAGAAGAAGTGTCCGAAGACCAGCCCGCTACGTACGTTCCAGAACCCGCATTTTACTCAGTATTTACGATGATTGTTGTGTGTACTGTGATCTGTAGGTTCATCGCGTCCTTGACCTCTGCCCTGACGAGCATCACTCTGATTTGTCGACCGGGGGCCGTCACGTGACCTCTGTTGGTAAACATTACCACGTGGAGACCTGTCACTGTAAACACCGACTGACTGAGCGTCCTGGTATCGTCCTTTTTTATTGTTGTCATGTCCAAGACGGCGATGTTCACGTTGATCGTCCTGTAAGCGTTGTATCCGACCTCCAGACACTTTCAGCTGACCATTTCCTACCGTATCTACCAACATTTTCATAATCGATTCAAACAATCTTTGCTGGAAGGATTTATCACCCATTACGTAAACATTACTATAATTTCTACTGTCACGTAGTTTCTTCTTTTCAGTTAGAATCTGTCTCTTATCGTCAGTGGAGCGGCATTTAGCGATAATAACTCCCGGGTATCTAGAATGCCTGGATATCTTTCTCTCTGCCGAGTCGATCTGGATATCTCTCAATTTCAAACCCTCCCTGATTAAACTATTCACCTTGCTACATACATCTTCAGATCGCATTTCCGGTACATTTCGTACAACAATATTCAGGTGTGTATTGTCTGTCTTCACTGTATCGGCGTATGTGCGACTCCGTTTCAAATCAGCCACTTCTTTCTCAACATTCTCTATTGCATGAAACTTATAATCGCGAAGCTGTTCAACTCGATTGTTTATATCGTCGATGTTGTCAGCGAGATCTTTTCGCACATGCTTTATTTCGCTATCAACCAGTACCTTCACCTTTCCCATTAACCGTACTTCTAATTCATCAAAACGTTGATCGAAATGGGAAGAAAGTTTATCGATGGCTAACAAAATGTCAGACACAGTTTTCGTGCACCCGGGTGAACAGTTTTTGTTTATATCATTAGGAGGTCGCGCAATGTGCATATCACTGACATTCACACCTCTTAGCTTTTTGGTTTGCATATCCATCTCTTCATTATCACTAGTTAAGTGTCTCTTTCGCTCATCTGACGATCGGATCTCAATGTTGAGTCCTGGCGACCACATGACTGAGTCGACAAAATCTTTTGACGAATCTATATCCATTGTCATCGGTGTAGAATAACAACAACGTCGGCTTAAAGGTTCATACACAGTTTACAAAACATATAAACACGTTCGATTTCTCACTTATTGCTGCCGATGTTGTCCCGATTTCCCGTAAACAAACTCTTTCAATTTGTCTGTTTAGAGAGAGAAAATGTCCACCTTGCCGCATTTACCTTCACCTCTGACCCTTTACAGCTATTTCTGCTTCATTAATCCGACGGTTCATCAAAGTAATATGTAATGATAATAATAATGATAATGGTGATGAGGAGGATGATTATGATGATGATAATGATAATAATGACAATGTTAACAATGCCTTACATATTTTATGCACACGTTTCTTGGCAGCTTGCATTCTGTCATCGAGTTTTAAACGATGTATATACCGATAGCGTTATTTGTTTCTTAACTTTGGATGTTTAACATTTTCGTATCCAAGCGTTGTATCAAATGAAAGGTACAAATGGTAATAATGAACCATCAAGAAAGACCTACTAGATATAACAAGTAAAGAAGTGAGCACAGCTCACATACCCCCGCTTCAAACTATAGTCTGGCTTTCTTTGTTGGTTTTACCCTCAAAAAGCTCACTTAGGGATCATGGTTGATAAGTGTATTAAGTTTGTTGAAGCTAACATGTATAGTTTAGGAAATATGCTCAGGAAAAAGGACTTGGTCATAGATTCACTGTTTTAGTCATGTTTCCATGGAAACCGCAAAAAATAAAAATCATTTGTTGGTCAAACCCTCAAAAGACACATCAAGGGATCATGGTTGATAAGTGTATGAAGTTTGGTAAAGATATCATGTATAGTTATGAAGATATACTCCGTACAAAGGACTTTGTCATTGTTTAAGTCATATTTCCATGGAAAAAGCAAAAAATAAAAATCATTTGTTGGTCTACCCCTCAAAAGGCACATCTAGGGATCATGGTTGATAAGTGTATGACGTTTGGTGAAGCTAACATGTATAGTCTAGGAGATATGCTCCGGACAAAGATTTGTGACGGACGGACGGACAGAATGAATGCTATATACCCCCGCTTACGCTGTAAGGCGGGGGTATAATTACAATATGAAGTATTTCAAGCTGGTTTCGGAGCACTCGGGAGTCATTGTTGAGACTGTATTCGAAGGACTCGTGAGTCAGTTTTTGGCCAGTCTGAAATAACCCGAAGAGTTTTTTCTGCTACTGTAATTTGTCGCTGAAGAACTCGATGAGTCATGCGATAAGCGTCCTTCAACCACGTTCTAGTTATGTTTATCGTCTTCATGTGTACACAAATCTATACACGTGATATAGTCGTGATGTGAAAGGTTTAAAGATCCATTAGAAGTTTACTTGATGTACCTGCGTGAAAATGAGAAACATCAACTAATACGTTAAATGTTATAAAACCAGTATGACGTATTTGTCATTGGCTTGTCTTACAATCACCGAAATATCCCCGCCCCTGCAAGCATCTTAACTTTGTAAGAGAATACATTCATCGTATGGAATACGTATGCTTAATGCAGACAGACAGACAGGCAGACAGATTGTTTATTAAAGTCTCACCTCAACATAAAAATACATAGAATACAATAGATAAAACAGTAAAAGTTGATCCACCCCTATAAGGGATTATGAGAGACTAATGTCATTAAGATATTTACAAGAAGCAAAATAGTTGCTTAAAGTAAAGTTATGGTTATAAAATTTATAAAAATAAATCTATTGGGTTAAAATCATGAATTATATACATAAGATTGACGTTTAGAAAGAATAAAATGGCAGGTTTTCGCAGCAGTAAAACATACATTTGGGCTGGATAAGATAAATTGTAACTTTTGAAATCACTTAAATCACCAAAACTATCACACTCGGCTATACATTTTCTTAATAAAATGAGAAACATCAACTCATACGTTAAATGCTATAAAACCAGTATGACGTATTTGTCATTGGCTTGTCTTACAATCACCGAAATATCTCCGCCCCTGCAAGCATCTTAACTTTATAAGAGAATACATTCATCGTATGGAACACGTATGCTTAATGCATTATTGGATTGTCTTACCATCACCCGAATAAGCCTTAGACAGCGTCTAATTGGTATAAGAGATTATCATATTCCGTCAAAGGGTATCAATATTTTGCAGACATGTATTTTGTGTTGAGAAAACATTCACTACAGGTAACACGTACGAGTAATTTATTATTGGATTGTCTTACCATCACCAGAAAAATCTTGGACAGGCGTCTAATTGATCAATGGGAATATCATATGCCAACAGAGGATATGACAATAGAGAATACTGTCCTGTATCGGGGTTATTTACTGTGTTATGAAGAGAAGGGGATATCATGAAAGAATCTATCGATTAAAACCATTGTATCGAATTTAGAAAAAGAGAAGTAAGTACTTAAAACCAGTTCAAAATTTAAACAAGTTAAATGGCACTTCCGTTAAATTTGACGTAGTTTTAAACTGATTAAGAAAAGTGGCCTTTGTGACCTCGAAGAGCAGAGTCCCATCATATATAGAGCTTTCTAAAGCAAATATCAATTTCGCACTGGAAAACATAATGATACTTAGGGCAAATATTGTGTAATTATAAGACAAAATACAATTTCATACAACCAAAAGCACATCACCTGTCAATATAAGTAATAACAATTTTGAAATACCTTGTTAACTGTTAAAGAAAACTGGACATAAACTACTGTAAGATTCACTATGCTAGGATTGAGGCGGCCAATGCTGTGTCTATTTTAGACGTAAACGCGATTGGTTTAATTAAAGTTCTTTCATTTGCTCAGGAAAGTTACACGGGATGACCCCAATCTTAGATCGACTGTAATGAAAAAAGTAGACCAGACCATCTAAAATTATTTAGATTGAATCTGAGCAATAAATAAGGAGCATCTGTAACAGTTCCGGGCACCTTTAAGTGATTGAAATTATTTTGTTTAACACCCAAAATATAAAATGCAGTTTCATTGCACTTAGTATTATTAGAAAGCATTCATTATGCATATGCGTTAAAATCCTGTCCATTCTAGCAAATACTCACAAAAAAGTGGTTTGACGTTTTTCTTCTTTGAAATGTATTTTGAAGGTATTTGTGCCAAGTTCAAATAAATTCTCCTAAGAAGGGAAATTCAATGCACTCACAATGCACTTAGAAGTTTAAGGGTATCGCTGGGAATGTATATACCTACAGCATTCGCTCTAATCATTCGACCTGTATCCATGTTCGTTTATTAGAGAAAAATTTTATTACAGTGTCACGTACCTCTTAAATAAGATACAATCATTATGCATTACAACATACATATATTTTTTAAAAGTACCCGGCCTGAAGGCCTATGAGACACCTTCGTTTGAGTGACCACTTTTGCACTTTGCGCGGGGGTCTACATTTAGGCATTTTTTAAATTCTTATCCACATTCTGCATACGTGCATAGGCATTGTTTCTTGTGGCGATTTTAGATGATTTACTGTTATCGCCAAGAAAAAAACTGACAGGCTCGATTTTGGATTTTATTAAAAGCTTTATGTTCGTAATGTCCCCAGATTGCCGCTCCATATATGAGGATAAGTAGATACATCATAGGCTGTTCCACCTGCATCATAAAACATGGTTCAGAGAGCACTCAAGAGCCCTACCTGCAGATATCGCTAGTTGATTCACGGCTATTTTTAAGTCCACATTTTCGTCAAACCACAAGCTTAAGTATTTATAAGAGTCAGTGTAATGCAATGAAATATCACCAGACACAAACTTGAACTCAGGGCAGTTCCGTGAACAATCTGAGAATTTTCCATCTTTAACTCCAATCTACATTTTCGACACCATCTATCAACTTCATCTAGCATAGACTGCAGAAGCTCCTCAGTTAGTGCAAGCAAGACGATGTCATTTGCAGAAAGAAAAATACTAACATTGTCTCCGTTCACATCGACACCACAGTTCATGTTCCCTATACTCCGAGCCACCTCGTCGATGTAAATTGCAAATAGGGTAGGTAACAGCAAGCAACCTTGTTTTACACCGTTTGGCTGAGAACATAACAGGTGAGAAGAGCAATGAATTATCAAGCCGCTAGCCATACGAGGGATTTAGCCCGAAAGAGATCAGGGTGGTAGGAAGGAGCGTGAGCGGATTCATAAATGCCGATTTAGCATTTTACGAATCTTGGTTTGTGGTTAGGTCTAGTGGTGGAGTGGTGCCTTTAGCTATTTTGGTAAGTCTGAATTTTTTTTTCTGGTTTCCATGGAAACAATTCGAACTAAGTGCATAGGGGGTAGGGTTTTTATCCAACCTATATCTAACTAACTATAAGTATTATTTACTTAACTTATGTGGTTAGATCTAGTGCTTGGGTGCCTTTTGTTACTTAGGTTACTCTTAATTTTTCCTTTTACTTCGTTTCCATGGAAACAATTTGAACTTAAGGAATATTGGGGGCTGTAAATGCTAATGATAATATTTGATGTCTGTGTGATTATCAAATATCACATTCCCTACAATAATGAAGTTGACAAATAAATAAAATCTTCCCTTATGCACTATTGAACTTGTATATTTCACGTGTCATTATTATGTCACGTTCATTGATGCTAATATATTAACCTTTTCATAATGTTTGGTATGGATTGTTTCTGGTATAAGTGGCAGTTTGATAAAATGATTAGGTTGGATTAAAAGTTTGGAAGGGGGACATCACTATGCATCACATGCACATATATATCTAGTTATTAATGATATCAGGGTCATAAAAGGTCGTCAATAGAACCGTGCCAGCAAGCATGGTGTAGATACATTCATCAATAATTTGCCATCCTGCTTCATGAGCGTAATTGAATCCGCTCCTTCCTTTCAAAAGAGTAGCTTCAAACTCCTTGGATAACGACATTTCATTTGCTTAAACAATAACAGGTGAGCACAGCCACGAACACCAAACCGCGCCAGCCGTACGAGGGAATTGGCTCGAAAGAGATCAGGGTATATGGAAGGAGCTGGATCAGCGGATTCAATTACGCTGATGCAGCAGGATGATTAATTGCATGTTTACTGATAACGAGCTTTCACAAGTCATCAGCTAATGTAGTTCATAAGTAATATATCCGTTTTCCCTTCCATGCATCTCGTCTCCCAATATTAAGATTTCGCACATTTTTTTGGATTGTTTACTTGCACATACGCTGTAGAAGAAAAGAACAATAAATTGCTAATTAAGTTCCACGAAAAATACTTTGTGGTAGGATATTGCGCCGGGCAGAGCATCTATCAATGATAAGGGTTTCTTGTTTAGGTAAGATATGTAATTTAACCAGTACTTCTTATTTTGAAGTCTCGATTTAGCAAAAACAATCAAAAAAGTTCTTAATAGTATATTCATCAATATGACAATGACATCACCAATCGTCGAAAAATCCTATTTTAGCAGGTAACCTTTGTGAACCTTAAATTTCGTTAAGGTGGATCCAATCTCTCGAGATCGCTGGAGTGTATAAAGGGAATACGTTATTTCATTATTATTTAATACATATTTGCGACAGTAAGTGCATTGGTTCTTCTATTATTCCCAACTGTTTATTGTCTATTTTCATTGCAATGTTATTTCATTTACGTGAACGTTTTTAATCGGGGATGTTTATTTTTCTAATGCTAGATGAAGTACATTTTGTTAATGGGGTCTAATCGTTAACAAACGAAATGCAATTGAATGTAACTGTAAACTGAAATAGATTATACAGTGAATGTGGTCTACATGCTAAAATAACAATTAACAATTCAAGTTTTTGACAGTGTAATTTACGAAATGGAGCATTTATTCTTTTTCCGTAGAGAGCGAGATGAAGTCCAAATCTCGAAACAGAATTGAAGATTGAAATCCAGTGCTCAAAGTACCATCGTCCATCAACAAACTAACAAAAGGTAGTTTTTAATCTAAATCCTACGAAAGAGTATAAACACATTTATAGATTGTAACAGTACATTCCGCATGTTTTGTGTCTTGATAAGAAGCCTAACGTACGTGATCATGTTTAGGGATTTTTTAATTGAGCAGGTAGAGTGCCATCTCCCTTTCAAATAACTCAATTTCACCTTGTTTCATGTGCTAGCCTAAAGAAACTGATATTACAGTGCAAAAAACAATATCCTTGTTGTACTTTCACGTCCCATCAAAATACCGAACTGTCCGTGATGTTAAATGTTAGTTTAGATTACATTATTCAAACGTCTTTATTAGGTTACTGGACATTTGCCGTAGAAGATAAGACCTGGTAATTAGTGACTTATTTCCACGAAGGTACTCTTCACTTGATAATTATGCAGGTAATTAATTCTTGGTGATAGGAAGCAAAGTGTTCCTTTATTACTATATTCGCGCTCTTAACATGTAGACTGATTGTCGTGAACTCCATCAAACCATCATTGATCCTCTTATTTCTGAATTAAAATGTTAGAAATTGATACATCCTCCTACATCAGCGTTATTAAATCCGCTGATCGAGCTCCTTCTATATACCCTAATCTCCTTGTCAAGATCTGATCTAGTGAGTGTTTTCGGCGAGTGAACGGATCGCCTGAACGCATCCGACGGTGTGGAGAGAGCGTGTTCTGCGTGCGCGGGTACTGAAGCGTGACTGTCTTGGTGAGAGGGCAGGTACCTAGCTATTTTGGTAAGCTGCAGACAGGTACTCGGTGGTGTTTGGGCAGAGATGCGTGAGTGTATATTAATTTGCACTGAATATGTATTGTGTTAAAGAATAGGAATGAATTGGATATTTTAATGCATGTGAATTTTGAATGTTCAATGTTAGAATAAGCAATGTATTCTGTTGAGCAATATATTGAAGATGTGCTGTATAGAATTTAGTGTACAGTAGGGATATATGTATTTATATTGAAGGTTGTGTTTTATATGTGTGTAACAGGATGGTTAGAAATGGCAACTATTATTTTGTGTTCAAAATGGCATCGATAAAAATTACGGACTGTGGTTCGGATAAATAAATACAAGTGGTTTGTATTGTACAGGTTGGGGAAATCCTTAAATCGACGTATAATACGTCAATCGACGTATAATACGCCGATCTAGGTAGAAAACTATACTTCGATCGACGTATTTTGAACATTTTCGCCAGATGATTCGCGTACGCCGTTTTCCGAGTATTCGGCAGTTGCCTAATCAAACACGCCATTTATCACTTTCACGATTTTATGCAATTTGCAAGTTGCATTCCTCCACTTTTTTACTTTGAATGCCTCAAACATTGACACGGTCTATTCTACTTGACTTCAAACGCGAAATAACAACACAAAACCAACTCTAAACTTTCTCAAACTTACACGAACCGCAGCATCGACTTCTCATCGCCCTTCACTCTCGAAACCGGAAGAAGTACTAATCGATAAATTGGAGTATTTGAACGACATGCGATCAATTACTGTAGAAAGCAAATAAAGTATGGAAGCCCATATTAATTGTTGCCATCACCATTATTACGAAATGACGTCATAAATGCGATTTCTATGTAAACATTAATAATTTACAAAATCGACTTGTTTTCGAGGATTTATTTCCATGGATACTTATTCATAACAACTTAGTTACGAATGATTTGTATGGTTTAAAATAATATTTCTGTAATACAAGGTTTTTCGTTCGTTGTCATTGTTGAAAACATACTATATAAGAGGGATTTTGGCTCATTACCTGTTCCAGCAATATTTTTGCAAGATTTTCTCTATTCAGAGTAAACTTTTGCACTAGTTGGTGGCCATATTTTGACTTTTTGTAAACTGTGTCCTTTTATTCTAATTTCAAACACATAATTTGTAGCCCGTTGCATCATATAAACCCTTTAACAGGTTCTGCACACCCCTCGATCGGGAACTAGTTCCCGTTCGGGAACCAACACCCCGATCGGGATAATAAAATCGTCTAAAATACGGTCAAAAGTGTTGTTTTTCTTTTATGCACTTTAATTTCACATTGGCGCATCACGACGAAGGAATCTACAGGTAAACAAACCTTTCGGCCAACTATCGGCAAAACGTCCGTGTCGAAACGATGCCAAACTTTGGTCGCTACCCCGTTAAAACACAGGGCCCCTTTCCTAACTTTTACACATTATAGCCTGAAAAAGCATGATTAAAGTCAATATTCACTCAAGTATTAGCAAACTTGCAAGTAAAAGCGTCCTAACTTTCTTTTCCACGCTAAAGTACCATCGAAACTCCTTCCGGTTTCCTGCAAAGGGGGGTAATGCACCCGATTAACGGTTCTTCGGCTCGAGGTACGGAACCGCATTTTGACAATAATTCGCGTTTTGTCATGCGATACATTTAATTCCAAATCCTTTGGTTTCATTTTTTTTTTAGAAATTTTCAAAATTGTTTATGTTAAGTTACGTGCTCCTGTGTGTTATAAGTCGTCAGGAATAAGAATTACTTAAGTAATTACCAAAAAAATGGCTGAATTAATGTTTACTCAATCAATTAATTTAAATATTTCAATATATTCTTATTTATTTAAAACAATCACTGTTATTGTTAGTTTGAGGGAAGGAACACCTGAATTCCACATGAAGATTTTGTGTAATTTTATTAAACCTATTCAATTCATATAATTCATTGCATATAAACAGATTTAACAATAGAGTGATGTTTTCTCCATGTTGTGCTGAAAGTTTATGAGGTATTTCCTCTCGAAATTCTTATTTTGTCTTAAGAAATTTTTAATGGGTTAAAAAAAAGATGTGGAGAATGCGCTTTCATAGTTTTTTCCTGTTTAGCGGCCTTGAGATGCATTACCCCCCTTTGCAGGAAACCGGAAGGAGTTTCGATGGTACTTTAGCGTGGAAAAGAAAGTTAGGACGCTTTTACTTGCAAGTTTGCTAATACTTGAGTGAATATTGACTTTAATCATGCTTTTTCAGGCTATAATGTGTAAAAGTTAGGAAAGGGACCCTGTGTTTTAACGGGGTAGCGACCAAAGTTTGGCATCGTTTCGACACGGACGTTTTGCCGATAGTTGGCCGAAAGGTTTGTTTACCTGTAGATTCCTTCGTCGTGATGCGCCAATGTGAAATTAAAGTGCATAAAAGAAAAACAACACTTTTGACCGTATTTTAGACGATTTTATTATCCCGATCGGGGTGTTGGTTTCCGAACGGGAACTAGTTCCCGATCGAGGGGTGTGCAGAACCTGTTTAAGGGAAATTGATGTAGGGCAAATATTTTAACGATTATAGCCACTGTTTGCGGATTTTCTTTACGACATATCTGCTCAACTTGGCTATATACATTGCCTATATACACACATACATACATAAACAACTACATACATGTGTTAGTTAACTAAGGTAAGTCCTCACATTTACAACTGTTTGCGGGTTTGGTAAACAATACATTCCTGCTGCACTTGGCTTTCTTTATTTCATACATACAAACATATATACATACCTCCAAACACATATGAATTAAGGTAAGTTATTCACATTTACAACTGTTTGCGGGTTTAGTACACAATACATTTCTGCTGCACTTGGTTTTATATTTTTCTTACATACAAACTTACATACATACATACATACATACATACTTGAATACTTCCAAACATATATATTCATCAATTAAGTTTGGTAAGTTCTTCACATTTACAACTGTTTGCGGGTTTTGTACACAATACATTCCTGTCGATATTTATTTCATACATACACAACCATAGATACATACATGTTACATAACCTTAAATAGTAAACTTCTGCCTGTGATATCAGTCTCTCTGTACAAGGATACTGACATATTTGGTCACACGGACCATTTTAGTGATACATACATCGGTGCAATATACAAGTAGACCCATTCACTGTGATACCATTGTGATACACCTATTGTATTCATTTCTTTTGTACATAACTATTTCCCCTTAAGGCTGTATTCATTAAAGCATCATGAATTGCGCATGTAAAAAGCACAAAGACATCACAAAAGACAAAGACTTTAAATTGCTTAAAATATCTTGGAACAAAATCAGGAAACCTGTGATAGATGTAATGATAAAAAACGATTATATCACGAAATATTCCAATCACGTTTGCACGGTTTGCGCCGCATATGCTGAGAAGCATCTATTGAGTATAAGTTCCACGACTTTATCAAGTGATGATGTTGTGAATGCCATAAAGTCTGGTACCTTCACACAGTCTCAGCTTGAGGACATTGCACAGGCTTTAGGACATTCCCAACAAGATTTGATGTTTGAGGACGGAAAAACCGTCAGTAATTACTACAGAAATTGTAAATACCTTACTAATTACAAACCAAACTCATGGCTTCACAACAGAAATTCAATTTTGATAAAATTCTTACAAGCACTTACAGCAACCTCTGACCAAAACTCAAAAAAAACTTTACTGTTAGCTCATGGGGTTGAGCACATTTATGCTGCTAGAAACTTGAATTTCATTGGGCCCTTGTCTTTCTCATGCAATTTACTAACATATCTGATGACAGGAAGTAAGATTGCATGTAACAATCTGTCATCTACCAGCCCATGTGGTTCATACACAACCATCACAAATTGGATCAATGACCAAAGTCAGGAGGCAATTAACTGTCCAAAGGACAATGACGTGATTACCTTCTTTGACAACAATCAGGTTCTGGCAAGGAATTGGCGTGTGCGGCTTGATGCAAAAGCAATGATCAGTGTTGTCACAACACTGGTCCATATGTTCACAGGTGGCAGTCAGCTTCAATCAAAGGATGAGTTTCATCCCCGTCACTGGTTGAAGTTTGACGTGAACAGCATCGCCCGCGTTATTCCCTTGTATACAGAACCTGTCTTGACACTGTTCAGAAGGTATCGACTTTGTGTCATTGATCTGATGCTTCGTGAGGTTGTCAATGACCATGTGGGTCAAGAAGACATGTTCGACCAGACATCACTACCAAGCACATCTGCTAGCGTCAGTGGTTACTCCGTCAAACGGGACGAAGATAGCTGTAAGATAAGGATTGTAAGATATGGGGACCACAGCAGGAATTACCGTATTGTAGAAGCTGGCAATCTAATACAGCCAAGCCTGCTTGTTGGTGATCCCATTGACATCAATCCTTGTTCCTATGCAGCTATGAGGGTTGTACTCAACAAAATCATGGTTGATGCCAGTGTAGGCTCTTCACGCCTTTGGACTATTGTCGGCTGTGATGGGCTTCCCTACAATCTGGCATCACGAGTCATTGAGTGCACCTTCAAGTGTCCCGTGTGTGACCATTGTGATATCGTTGGTCGCGATGGCTTCTTGACACACATGTCACAGGAGCACAAGAAGGTAGATGTACTTTGTGAAAACAATCTGTCATTTTCTTCTGTCCTACTTATTCCAGGGCCAGGCCACATGGAAATAAACATGACCAAATCTGTTTTCAAGGTCATGTGGCAGGTCCTGATCAAAGATTTGGGTCTTATGCTTGGCTTGCGTTCAATGAAAGCCCAAGCTGCTTGTGAGAGAGCTGGGGATCACCACAAAGCATGGCAGATGATTGAAATTTTGCTTTGGGGCACAGGCCAGGAGTTGCTCGTGACTTATGTCAGACAATGCATGCAGCTTCGTAAGGAGCCTTCAGTTGGTGAATTCACTGGTTGGTTAGGCAGGGTTGTCAATCCAAATTATCTCTTCATCAGTGATATGGTGCTTACATACATCATGGCACTTCATTTGTATCGCTGTGCCATTCGTAGAGGTAACAACAAGCTAGCAAACCAGTGTTTCTCCCGCTTCTCTGACATGTTCTTTATAACTAATATGACCCAGTACCAAGAACTCAGTGTCAGGGAACATGTAACCAGACTGCAGGCTCCCACACCAGTTCAGGAGTTTTTAGGGGCAACAAACTCAATGTCAGTTTCGGGCAATGATTCCAGGGGTGAAGGCGGTGATTTCATTCTGGAAGCCAAGAATCGCCGCATTAAGATGTGGCTCCCTCCTGGAATGCCAAAGCCTATGCACTGGCAGCGAGTTTGTCGTAACCTTGACAACCTACCGCTACCAAAATGGTCATACTGAACTTTGTGCAAATTTTGAATGACTGCCGCGCCAAAATACTAACCCAGCTAGAGGATTGAAGGAGCGGTTCTCAGCCATGACGTTTTTTTTATGCCTTTAGATATTGAACATAACCAGTTTGTATATAAAAATATTTGTATAAAAGCTAATTGTACATGAAATTGTATAAAGGAGACCTAATATAATATATAATAAGGAATTTTTAGTAGTTAGTTACTTTTTAAAGAGTGAACAAATTCGATAAATGTGCAATATCACACTAAGATTTTTAATGACCGTTTAATGTGCAATATAAAAGATTTAATGAAATTTTTACAACCAAATATATCAACTATATCTGATCTTAAAAGACATTTTGGCAGTGAAAGTGATAGTGTGTTTCATGAACTTGTAAAGATGTAACTTGTAAAATAACAGCCAAAGTCCCTGAGTACAAGTCAAATCGGCTGATTCTAATTGCTTTGTATGTGTATCATATGCAATAATTATAATCTCTTGTTATGAATGATAATCCACAAACTACAATACAAATGTTGCGAAGTCAATATGATCTACTTAAAACTGCAGAATATTATTTGTCTGCTCTGAACAAATTTCCTACATTAAGTTTGAGTCCCATCGTCCGGTTTTCGATCACAACATTAAAACTGCGACTTTTACCCGTGTATTGCCCTTATAATGAACTGATAAGCATTTATATGTGCGTTTTAGAAAGAAACAATAATTGTCGATAAGATAACATCATGTTAAAATTTTACAATGTTTTGAGTCCATCAACATGCACTGTGGGCCTTTAAAGATAAATGACTGCATGTGTGTTATAGTCTGGGTGTGCCGATTTAATGAATAACAATATTCAACTTAAAAATGAGATTAATGGATGTATTAAATTGCATAAAGCTTAATTAGCTTTGTTTATTATTCCTTGAAATAAATCGGGAGTTAAGTATACAGGTCCAGTTGAACGGCAGTGACATCAAGTTAACATAATTTCAGCGGTTACATCCCTTTGGAAACGAAAAGACGTACTATTTGCACATGCGTTCCTTTCTTAAGTTAAAGTATTTCATAAGTTAGAAAAGTATTGATATTGCGTCTGATATAATTTATTTTAATTTGTTGTTAAAAATAAAATGTGTATAAAAATGATTGAACAAAGTAAATTATATTGTAACAGATGAAAAATATTTATTAATCTGTTGAACATGCAATTTTAAAAATTGACACCATTATAAATAATTATAGTATTTAGATGATAAATTTCGTACATAGTAATTACTGCAAGTGTTTCATGGATTAACGATTAACATATGCGATGATATATAGATTACCTATATATATTACCTATATTACTTTGCATACTAACAATAATGCATTAGTATTCAGGTCAAGATGATGTATAGTATGTGGTTTATAAGAGTACCAACAGCAGTTACTTCCCTTGCATTTTGTGAAGTATTATTCCGATCCTTTGCATATCTTCATTTTTAAGTTCCTAAGACTTAACACTTGTGCATGGCTTATGCAAATTTGAAGTAAAGTAGGATAATATGATATATTTAGTTTTTAAAAAAATAACAACGCTTAATCTGTATATAGAAGTACATATATATGTATATATTCGTATACACATAAATAATGTTTATTCGTGTTTACGACAGTGGTAGGGGACATTTTTGAAGTTTTTGGTCGTTTGTTTGGTAACCGTATACCCCGTACACTTAAAATGCGCGCAAAATTCACAATTGGTGGCATCACATCCAACCCATGGCCCTTTCTCAGCGTCCCCAGGTTCCCCGCTGGTGATGTGGCAGCGGGCTCGCTCGGAGTTGGAGTTGTCAGTGACTGCTTGGCCTATAAGTTTTAAAGATGGTTATATTAGGAACATATTTTTCCGGAAACTGTTTCACTTACATTATGTAGACATAATGTTATGTAATGCATATCTATAAGTAAGGATATATATAAAAAAAATATAACATACTTCACATAGTCGTTTGCACAATAATTTTAATCCGATACTAGTATTTCGTCAATAGTATTGACTCATCAGGGATGAAACGATATGATCGTTAACATCGCATTACAAGCGTTTTTATAACAAAATATACGTACAATGCACAAAGATATATTGTAAATTATGCTAATCAGGTGGCAACAATAGATATATATATATATATATATATATATATATATATATATATATATATATATATATATATATTATTGTTCTTTCGCTTACCAAATAGAGTACTTAACATTATTACAAAACATACGAAATGTAACTTACAAGAAGATTCTTGTACTGCGCCTTTATTAAAGTGGAACCATGCATAAAATTTTGTCCAGTGTCTGTTCTCACGTGGCAGTAGATCTCGGCACCACACCGAGTGCACATGCCGTCTATCTGTAGAATAACATATGCAAACATGTCAATATAGAGTTCAGTTGCATGTTTACCTGAAAAGTAATAAGTACTGACATTGTTGAAACTTCCAAAAGCTTTATAAAATATCATTTTATATCCAGAGGTGGATAATATTAATCAACAGAGCGACACAAAGTGAAAATGACATCCTATTACTAAAGTAATGTCATAATAAAAACATATGTAGTGTTATAAAATTAGAACCCGTTTTTGGAGTACGTCCTCGGTCAATATTGTTTGTTTCGGTACATTAAAAGATATTGACACATGTAATATTTCGCTGATGAATAACATGATTATTACCACATACCTGTTTTATTAAGGTTTTTTCCGCTCACAAAGGCAATTAGCCCTTTGTCCGGGATCGCTTATGTAGCCGCCGGTGTGGTGCCTTTTTTGTTTTGTTGAGGTGAGGGTACTCTTTCTTTTTACGACCCTCTTTCCCCTTTGGAACTCTATTGGTATCTATAAATGTAATGAAAAGTATTGTATACGTAGTTATTCATTTCTGCTTAAAACATTGCTTGTAATTATTTAAATTTGTTACTTGGCAATTTACCACATTTCTGATTTTGACCTTTATTTTCATTAAAAAAAAATTAGCAAAAGTAACTATGCTTACCTCAATTTCCTCTTTGTTTGACATCTTTGACAGTTCGGAAGCAATGAAAGATTCCATGAAAGTTATATAGCATTAAAGGACCAATGGAAAGTATCGGTTAAGATGTCAAATGTTTTTGACCAAACGTATGACTTTTCGTCAAACTTGTTATCACAGTATCCATGGTTATTACTCTCTATACCATTAAAAAAACATAAGTTAAGAAATAACGCGACTCGAGGCAGATGGTGTCGTTTGGTGAACGGGCCTCCATACATTGCACTAGTTTTGGGTACTTTCTAAAAGACCGTTCAAATACTCCAATTTATCGATTAGTACTTCTTCCGGTTTCGAGAGTGAAGGGCGATGAGAAGTCGATGCTGCGGTTCGTGTAAGTTTTAGAAAGTTTAGAGTTGGTTTTGTGTTGTTATTTCGCGTTTGAAGTCAAGTAGAATAGACCGTGTCAATGTTTGAGGCATTCAAAGTAAAAAAGTGGAGGAATGCAACTTGCAAATTGCATAAAATCGTGAAAGTGATAAATGGCGTGTTTGATTAGGCAACTGCCGAATACTCGGAAAACGGCGTACGCGAATCATCTGGCGAAAATGTTCAAAATACGTCGATCGAAGTATAGTTTTCTACCTAGATCGGCGTATTATACGTCGATTTCAGGATTTCCCCAACCTGTTGTAGCACCCGGGACATGGTGTAACAGAGGCCAAGTCAGGATGACCTTTTGTTCAACGACGGACTGTTGAATGTGATTCTCCGGGTGATGACAAGCTTTGACCAGTGGGCGAGCGTGGGGTCATCAGGAGATTAAGGTCAGAGTAGGGTTCACTGTGGACTGAGGAGTCGGACAGTGGAACTGCGGTGGACTGTGCCTGCACCATGGGAACTTAGGAACTGTGTTCTTACTGACAGAGGTCAGGGGTGGATGCTGAACACGGACACTGCTACCTCGTTGCCATAGTAACCATCAGTATCTATAAGCACTGTTATATCAGTTATCTTTATAACTGACCCGCGAACCTGTGTTTATATTAGTGTAAATGTCATTTACTGTGTTATAAGTAGATGGAAGGAATAATTATTGTATCTAGGTGAGGAAAGCGAAGCCTTGATATGCACGTGTGGGTGCAAGTGAGGAGCATGCGCACAAGAGGGAAATATTTATCAGTGTTTTGTATGGAATGAATGTGTGTGTGATAGTGTGTTTGTGTTGTATTTTGCACGGTGGGGTGTAAATAAACTTTTGAAACCCTTTTATGTGTTCTGATTTGTGACACTCCTTAAGGCCAAAAGTCTCGTATCGCTAGCTATCTTACCAGCCAATGAGACTACTCGCATCCAGCAACAGCGGTACAACCCGGATGGAAATGTCCATTAAGTTAAAGAAAGTGGCTGCAAACTTCTTGGAATACGACATTTCATTGGCTGAAACAATAACAGGTGAGCACAGCCATACGAGGATACGAGCGGGTTCAATTACGCTGATGTAGCAGGATGACATCTATAATGAAAACAAATAAACTAGCAAAGTACCTATTGATGAACAAATTCCTTCCCACTTAAAGATGTTTATGATCTATAGTTGTATTGCGTATCCATCCTTTTATAATGATAGTGATAGCTAAAATATCTTTGTTGATTAAACGCGGGTTAGATAATGTAAGCCTCGACATGAAAGAGATATTAATGGATGGTGATCATCTTTAGTCACTATTACTGGGGGCAGGATATGGTTTTATCCTGTTATGGATACAACAACAGTGTGAATTTGTTAAGATTAATGAATGTTTGAATAGCTTCACCACATTTAAATTGAATACTTAACAATAGTCAGTTAATTATTAAGGGTCCAATTGGGTTGGTACAAAATAAGTAATAAGAGGCTTTTATATGGAAGTATTAATGATTTCGATATTGCATCTGATATCATTTTTCTAGCGTAATCGTAATGCTTGGGTCTGGTTCTCAGAAATTGGGCGTTTTTTTTAATTTAAATTATGTTTCGGAACTATTAACAAGATGCCAATGCCAATTTCCTATCAGTATTGTTCCCCTTCATGTAAAATGTTTTAATGATCTCTGTGGATGCAAAGGAGAGGTTCAACATGAAAGAAACGCTACACTGTCATTTGTTATTTCTTTGTTAATACAATATGGGATTATCAAAGAAACAAATCATTCTTAATTTAACATCTCACTGCATTTGTCTTTGGAAACTTGATCTGCTGTAGTAAGTCCTATTAACATATAAGGAACATCAAACGTATTAACATATCTATCATTATCTATGCTATGCTTATTAATTTCTCTCTTTGATTTGTATCTGCAATCTTTTTGAAACAGTAAATAACGCTGGGTTTCGTCTGGCAGCATCAGCAGTGAACTACTGCAAAACTTCCCAAAGCATCAACTTGTCTCCGAACTCTGGTAGGTAATTAGAAAAATATTTTGAAGGCAGGCAAAAGTATAAATTCAATTTTTTTAATATTAATTTTCGTGACGCAGCTTTAATGAGGCAAATCCGATGTAAAATAAAATCCCCCGAGTAACACGAATCATGCATACATTCACTTACAATGTATAGACTTTATTCTCATTATAAATATGCCTATTTTGATTTGAATAGAATTAGATATAATGAGAAGGTTGGTGGTAGTTTCATGCTGAGGGATACGGATGCAGTACACAGATGTCATCTGGCTCTCTTAAAAGCAATACAGTGGAAAATATGTATTGAAACGTTCCCGGACATACAACGTCGCAATAGAGGATATGTCTGGTACATGTACGAGCTGATTAACTTCACGTTTTACTCTTATCACTCTCAATCTCAGGGGCTTATATGGGGCTTAGGTTAATGTACTTATAAGTAAAGATATCAGTAGGTTTATCGTAACTTTTCATGGGAGATTAGGTGTTATATGCCGAAACAAGCATCAAATGCAGGGTCAGCTGTTTAACATATTATACGCTTTAAAAAAAATGAGAGAAAATGTATGAACAGATAATTGTTGCATAAATCTTGACTTTGTGATTGATCAAAGTAAGTTTTTGTATAGAGTGAATAGAGGAACCTTTGCTTCATATGCAACAAGGAGAAATAAAAGCGTTAAAATAAATAATAATCCCAACTTTTTCCATACAAAAAAGTACATTGGCTGCGGGTAATTTCAGTTACAGGCCTCTTGTGTTGAAAACTGTAAGGTAACCATTACATCTAAACAACCAAATTCTATCAAATTATAAGGGATATTTATTTTAGTGTTGATAATAAGATTGATAAGATGAGTGTTCTGCCATGACAAGAAGCATCAAAATTAATTTACACCATACTTCAGAAAGCGTTCCCAGTTAAGGTTAAAGGTTCATACTTTGTTAATCAATACACATCTTATCATGCATGTTATACATTTTAAATTTAAGACAAAGCTTTAACCTTGTTGCGCTTGGGGATGACACAATTACTGTATTACTTTTGTTTGGAGATACTTAAAACATTTTGGATAAGTATCTCAAGAATATACTTTCCTTTACCTCAGCAGTAGCCTCTTAATCCAGTACGATTACCATCTTGAATGACAAATGGTGTTGGGATGGAAATACTATCCCCATGGGGGAGTTGGTGATCAATGTATTTTGACGTTCCAACTCCTTAACAGAAACGAGGAGGAGCTAATTGCTAGGTAATACATTTGCGTACTTATTTTTGACCAGGCACTACACGACCCTGCTAAGTTTAATGTCTTTTTCTGTAAATGCTCCCGTATATATCCATTCATAAATATATAATTCTCAGAAGATATTCTGGTCAGGATATCAATTGATTTATAAAAAAGTGAGACAGTCTCAGAACTTTACGCATGCCCTAAGCAAAATAAACTATTTAAACGATAATCACATTTGAATTTTATTCAAGAATACCAGCGACCTAGCCATCACACACATTCACGTTGTAATAGTTCGTGTTCTTATCTAATCGCTCATGGTCTGTGTCTACATGATGTAAAGTGATGTCTGATGATTTAATTAGAACGGCTAAAAGGGTCAAACAAATCTAGAGTATGGAATGATGTTTTAATTACCATAGACAGAAAGGGTTTCCAAATAGTTGTCAGCATTATTAAAATAATAGATAACATTGAATTTGGAAAATCTTTATGATATTTAAATATTTAATCTCATCTACCGTCGTAGTTCAGTATATATAACCTTATAATGTATAAGGTATATATACATGTATATACATAAATGACATAAGTTAGCTTATATATATAAATATAAATATAACATACTTCACATAGTCGTTTGTAAAACCATTTTAATCCGATACTAGTATTTCGTCAATAGTATTGAAATTAATTGAAAGAATCTTGCTAGAAAGGTAAAAACTTGTTTATAGTCTCCTTAACCAATTGGGAATATGACTTTTACATTTTCCGATTTTGTAGCCCCGAAATTATGACTTTTGTACCATCTGTTAGATAAATTATATCCAGCCTGGTGAGTTCCAGAGCCAATCGCACTATTTTTTATTTCAGTAACTTGCAAAGTCATGACCACATCAATCAAGCGGCTTAGTTTAGTTCCCTAGACATATGCTGTGGAAGATAAAAGCTACTTTAGACATTTGCTGTGGAAGAAGAAAGCTACTTAAGTTCCACGAAAAATACCTGTTCGTAGGTTATTGTACTGGTAATGACATCTATTAAGGTAAAGAGTCAATGATGAGATAAGCTGATACTTAGTATAATAGTATTTTGGTTTCTTGAGTCTCACTTTAGTTTACTGTGATTTATCAAGGAATAAGAACCTTTTAAAATGGAAATTATACAATCGGTCAAACATAAAAGTCTACGTAATATAACAAGTCAAAATCCATTTATGTTAAACTTCTTTGTCACAAATTCATGTTCTTGGCAACATTAAGCCATATTTATACGTCCAGTTCATTCGAATGCAACGGATGATGTAAATGATCTCTCAATTATTTGCTCTTGAGATTCTCATGCAATGTCAAGACTTTTTATTACAAACGTGATTTCGTAATCAGTGATGTACATGTTTATGTAGCTCTTCGAAACACATGCTGCCCATTCCTTCAAAAAGTCAAACATGCAGGATAGTAAGTTGAGTGACGCCAATTGAGAATATCAAACATATATGTATGAACATTCATATTCATCATTCAGACGCTGCAGAAAAGTATTAAGACTGTGACATCATTTCCATATATGGTTTGTTATTTTGTGAAGCATAAGTAATCATAAATCATCTTTCATTTATTTACTCTTTGAGAAGGCAACGTCATGCCTTTTGTCTACAAGCGTCGCTTAAAAAATAGCAGTGCTTGGATATGACTAGATCAATTCCTGATCAGTGATTTACACGTTTATGTAGCTCCTTGAAATACATGCTGTCCACCCCCACAAGGAAACTAACATGATGGAGAGTAAATTGAGTGACTCTAATTCAATTGAAATTATCTCAGCTAGAAGTACATAAGTTCAATTACAGTATTTCTTATAAAAAACACGTTTATCTACAAATGGATTTATATAAAAAAGTTTTCCATGAATCACCACTTGAGCCGCTATCACTACTGGTTCAGTGATCAAACTTAGGTCGTTGTTTAGATGAACAGTTGAAGATTAAACAGTTACTATGAAGCTGAAGCCAAAGTGAAATTAATCTTATTGAAGATAAATCCATTACAATACGAACAATGTAGAAAAATATAGAAATTGAGTAACCAAACAGAGCTGATAAACAAACATTGAAAATGACATTTTACCTTTTCATATGGGTTGTTTCAATGACTTTTTTCAAAATAATAAACACTTCAGTATGAATAAGTTCCTAATCGATCAAATATTATTTCAATCAAGTCAGACAAAAAAGGTATTGTAATACTTTTCCCCAGACGTATATATTTGTATCAGACAGAAGTATGACTTTTTTTTATCTCTTCCGGGCTAGAGTTTAGAATAAAGTGTCCCTAAGACAATTTCCCTGGAGCTAATTAAAAGTTTAACACAAATGCACAAGTTATTACGGCTGAAAACCCGTTATTCAGAGGAATTGAGACATTACATAGTTGCATCATAACATAAGACACCATGGGTACATTTATAATGGTTGACGTAGAAATTATATATAATGTTATCGTCGTGTTATCGCCATTATTAGTGATACTTGTTACACTATGTTACAATGTGTTGTTGTTAGACATCGATAGAGGCAGTAAAACTAAATCATTACATCTGCTCACGAAAGTAATGAATTTGTGTCACTAGTGTTAGATAATTAGATTTTGTATTCCTAGAGCTGATCAGAGATAAATAAGTATTGCACAACTTTATTTCATGGCGCACGTGATCTGCTTTAGGGGTAATAAAACAAACTATCTATCTGTTTGGTTTGGATAGTCTAGGGATAACAATGGGAGGAAAACTGCGTTGAAGCTTGAAATTACTAATAATAATTAATGAATCATTTAGATCACTTGTGCGATATTACACACTTTTGTTTAAGTCTTAAAAACGTCATATGACACAAATTAGAGCTGCCAGCGATTTTCAGGTGTATGTTTCATAACTGAACATTAGTTTCCTCTTCTGCTGTCTTCCATCGAGGAAACGATTGTATATATGGAAGGGGATGTGTGCCAAAAATGAAATCATGTAAACTCGTAATTCTCAAGTTGTAACATGTCTTTCTCAACCAAACAATTCTCGAAAAGTCAAGTTCAAGTATGCAAACCTAACATTTCAATCCTATGGAACTCAACCTACTGTTCTCAACTTTACAAAGTTCAAATGTAATTCTAGAAATGTCGAAGTCGAAACTCATTTTTTTGTTTCAAATAAGAGGGACATACCAATTTAGCAATGCTACAAATTTCGTTTTACAAATGGTAAATGAAAAATGAAGAGTTGTAAAATAAACCTTGCGAAACAGACTTTTGCATTTCGAATTTTACATGAGTTGCATGGCTATGATTGCAATTTTCCGAAATACATCTCCAAATGATTTCACTGCCGATGATTTCCGAGTATGATTGGTATTTGACAACAACGAGACCTCCCTTATCCAAGCTCCATGCAACGCTGTGCAAGCTTTACGGATAGCGTTGAGTTGAGTCCATCGCAATGCACGGAGCTTGGGCCAGTGACCTTCACCTTTTGCCAAAGTTCATTTACAATAAGTTTTGAAGGGGCTACATGAGGTTTATCTCACGAAAGAATATGAAGAACTTTAATTCTGGGTTAGACTTTACTGGACACTAAATCTCTGCACAACTTACTGCATCGAAATGATTCACTATAAGAAAATCTCTTTAGATATTAAGGCAGGGTTTCAAAAACTCACCAAATCGCAAAGACAAATAACAGAAGAATAAATATATCTATATTGTATCCCCATGTTACCTGTTTACGAGCGTCACGTCTTTTCGAACCCCTAAAACACGAGCATGGAATTCTTTCAAATTGACATACAGAAAATAACCACCTAACGTAAAGTTAGGGGAAAGTTCCAAAATCTTTGTTAATGATTTTTTTCATTTGTGGTAGTCTTTCATTCGGTCGTTTAACCAATAAATATTATTCCGTTTAAGAAACTTTGATTTAAACTTATACCGTTTAAAGTCATGTTTTAAAGCTATGAACGTTCCAAACCAGACGTTTGAAAACAGTTTGAACTAAATTTTCACTGAAGAACATGTCAAAATCATGTGACATTTTTAACTCTCCGCCCGATCGACGGGTCGTCTTATAAGCGAACGGTCTTTTTGGACCGGTCTTGCAGGCCGCCAAAGAACGTCGGGTCATTGATAGATTCATATATTGCCAAATTTTAAGTCGAAAAGCTCTTGCAAATTTAGATATCATCAACAATTGAAATCAAGATACCTTTGTAATCATCAATTGCAAGATTAAAGAATTCGAAGTATTATTTGAAATACAAGATTACATTTCCATACATTTAACTAAGGGTCTACACTTTAGATTTCTCGCATCAAGTGGCACATCAACAAAAACACGACTATTGTATTTTATGTGATAGTTAATTATTAACGATTTACGTTGGGTTTATCTAGAATTTTATCAAAAGGTGTGTTTAATTACAAATGTTACCAATTGCGTCCATCAATTACTCCGAATCAATTGCACAGCTGTGCGGCTTGTTAAAAACATAAGATTGTGGTTTTTTAAAAAAATCAAACTTCACATCAAACCATTATTCCTGTGATAAATCATAATTAGGTGATGGCATAAAATAATAGGCCTAATCATTTAAAATTAATTGCCGAGACGACACAAAGGTATGGTGCTGAAAGATTGTCTTCAAAGAAATCATGCTTTAACAAAGGCTTCGGAAACGCTCATAATCCATTTTCATAACAATTAGGCTACTAAAAATGTGCTTTGAAATAATGATACTTTTCAGTTTTCTAAAAATTTGTTATACTACGAAATTAATAAAACATTTTGAACTATTGAAATCGGTCCCCGAAAAGTTAATATGCTTTGACTAGAATACGTCACAAAATCTGAGGGGCTCGAAAAAAGGTGACGTCTCAAAAATCGTGATCAAATGGACCTTTTCGAAGTTCGGAGATTTTCTTGCAATAAACACGGGTATATTTTATAGAACTGCGCATTCAAGAAAAAAACCCAAATTTTGAAAATGGTCAGATAAGAATTAATTGCAAATGATATTTGTTCTTTTACAATTGTTGCTGTTTGCCTTGGGGTTCGAAAACACCGTACGCGAGGTTATAAGAACTTTAATAGAAGGTGACGGTCACAGGCCCAAGCTCCGCTCATTGCGATGGACTCAACGCTATCCGGTAAGCTTGCACAGCGTTGCATGGAGCTTGGATCAGGGAGGTATCCTTGTTGTGTAAAATTTGTATCATCTGCATATTGAAAGATACAATATTCCACTCCATTTATACCATTAATTTGTTTGTCTTTTTTTTGCATGGAGACATTAGTCTCCATGCCTATATATATTGGCCAAGTTGCGAGTATGCTATGGGGGCTGCCATATTGAATGATGCATTGTGGAACGGTTTCTAAGACGCAGAACATTAGGCTTTGGCTCCTGATATTCACTCAGCTGATAAAGTCGGCATTACTCGGTACTGGTAATGCTTCATTCTATTAGAGGCAGCGAATGTATACAACTTGATGAAGTTGACCCTTTAATGTCACAGAGCGTGAGAGTTCACATTGCCTACGTGACAGACTGGGGCGTATTGCTGTAATTGAGCTTTAACATTTGTCTAGGCATAAGATAGCATCGTATGAAAACACACGATTCTCAGACTTAAACAATTTACAACCCTTGCCATATTTACACACAGAATTCAATTTACACAAAAAATCAAGTTTGGACAAATTTAATCATATCTTCTAAACTGATTGGATTTTATCGAAGTGTAGAGAGTATCCAAGAGATCCTAATCAAGGACCAGACGGCCTCTACAACCATCACTGTTTGGGGACAGTTGGTTAACAAATGCGCAGACGGTGATCTCGTCCGAATTAAACGATGTCGGGTGAAACTCTTTGATAATGAAGGCAGCCAGAAGAAGAAAATAAAAACCACATCTCAGAGCAACATTGAGGTATGTTTATATCCCCTCATCGTCCACCATTTGAGCTTATCCCATTAATACATATCATTATGAATATTAAGATATAAATCCAACAATAATTATTTGATGAATGAGTCGTTTAATGGCAATATGCCATTAAGTTTAACAAAAATATATCTCCCAAAAGTATTAATGCTACAGCAACATTATGCTTTTCTTCAGACTAATGTTCGTTACATATACTATGTTTTTGCCTACAGTTTATCAACGAGGATGCTGATTTGGAGGGGGTCTGCACCACGCAAGATGATGAGGACGTCACTTTCCAAGTTGAACACACCTGGCAGGAATGTGAATTGATTGCGGTCATGACTGCTGGACCTTACTGCACCTGTCCCAAAATGGCATGCCGTAACGCTACAGCTAAAACCATTTGCAGGCAGGGTAACTACATGCTGCAGTGTACAACGTGTGACAGTGTATTTAAAGCTGCTAATGCCAATAATTATGGCAGTGCGAAGTTCCTACTTGATAGCGGTCATTATGTATCTCCCCAATCTGCTGCGAGAAATGTTCTGTCTTAAAGGCAAAGAGTTCCTGGAAACGATGGATCTGGATACATTTCGTACCTCCAGCCTGGACCTCATTCCCATTACCATAACTGCAATCACCGAAAATAATGTTGTTAAGGAAGTCAAAGTCTAAAATGTTCATGGCATGTATATCCCATTACCATAACTGCAATCACCGAAAGAAATATTGTTAAGGAAATCAAAGTCTAAAATGTTCATGACTTGTATAAATAGATATTGTTCTTTGCATTATATAGCGCTGTTTTCATTTAATATACTAAGACTACAAGTGGCAAAAATATATATCACTATCGCTGCATTACACATTCATAAAGTTCTAATTAAGCCGCGGAATGTCAAATGTCACGTTAAATTTGACGCCTGACATGATTCAAGTCTTTTGTCGCTGTAACTTTTTATCGGTACTGAGATACTCGCTATCAATTGATAAAGAATATAAACCAAATATCACTTTCATGGTTTCTTTCGCAACTTCTACATAACGGCAGATCATACTTGCGTCTCCATGTAATGGATTCCTATTTAAAGGTAGCCATCTTGTTAAATTAAATGCTTATAGACAGTGGCTCGGCACATATGATAAAAAGGTATGGAGAAACGGGATCACCTTGTCTACATTTTCTCCCTAGATTGAAGTACTCATAAGATATATTAGAGAAGAGTTATTACCAGCATTTATCATTGCACTAACAATGTTATTTTGAAAATTTTTGATCCATTTTCCGAATGAGATACCAAAATTGAAAGTTTCTAATGCCTTATCGATAAAGTCCCATTCAATGGTATCAAACGCTTTTTCGAAATCAACAGTAACTAACAAACCGGGTATTTTATTTACTTCGTAATGGTTCATAAGGTCGTATAGTAGTCTAGTATTTTCTGAAATGAATCGATTTTTGAGAAATCCTGTTTGAGTTTCACTAATGATAATTGGTAAAAAGTGTTTCATTCTACTTGAAATTACGCCAGATGCTATCTTATAGTCAACATTAAGAAGGGTGATAGGGCGCCAGTTTTTTAGATATCGACGATCGCCGCTGTCTTTCGGTATACAGGTGATAATGCCTTGCCTTTGAAACGTAGATAATGTTTCGTGTTCGTACGCGTATCGAATTGATCTTATAAGAGGGAATTTAATATCCTTCCAAAATAAGTTATAGAATTCGACGGTAAATCCATCAGAGCCTGGACTTTTTTTGTTATCCATATGTTTTAATACCGCGGAGCATTCTTCCTGTGATATATTCCCTTCGCATGATTCTCTTTGGTCATTTGACAACTTAACATCTATGTCTGTAAAAGTGTTCAAATTATCTGTCCAGTTCGGATCGTGATTTGAAGAATACAATTTTTCATAAAATTTTGAAGATTCTTTTAAGATGTCTTCTTTAGATGTTAAGGATTCGTTTTAAGGTGTGATAATTTCGCACATGCTTTTGTTGACATAATTTCTTTTTTCAAGATTCAAATAATATTCAGTGTTTTTTTCGCCGTCTTCTGACCATTTTGCCTTGCTTCTAAATATGATTCCTTTTATTTTCTCTGTTCTTAGATTTTCCAACAATTCTTTGCTAGATTCGAGCTTATTTTTTATCCTCATTGCTTAAGTCATACGAATGTGATTCTAAATTGCGGACAATTTCTTCTAGGAGTTTTTCTCTTTTTTTGTTTCCTTATTCTTATTAATAGAGTATGAAATTGTTTCACCTCTTATTTTCATCTTCAGTAATTCGAAAAAAGTTTGATCGTTTATATTGTATTTCACATCTTCTAAGTCAGAAGGATCACCTGATACGTAGCATTCATTAACTGTTTGTTGAATGACATCTTTACTAATTTTACATACTGGGTATCATGTAGGAGTAAAGAGTTAAATTTCCAATAACCTGGTCCTCTTTCTACTGGTTTCATGGATAACTCCAATGATATGTAAGAGTGGTCAGATTTATAACTTATTCCTATAGAACATTTTTTAACAATAGGTAATATATCTTCTGAGATAAGAAAGTAATCTAATCGGCTTTGTTTAATGGGCGATTTTTGTCGCCAAGTGAATTGGATTTTATCAGGATTGAGGAATCTCCAAGGATCGACGAGTTCTAATTTGTCTTTCATTTCTTTTATGGCATTATTAGCTTGTAAGTTGTTTTTATGTTTGTAATTGAAAGTGTCGAGATTATAATCTTGAACAACATTGCAATCTCCGGCAAGAATCGGGCTTCCTGGGAGTTGAACTAGTTGTAACATAAGTTTTGTACAGAAATCAGGTGAGTCGGGATTTGGACCGTAGAGGTTGACTATAGACATACTCGTATCTTTTACATCAATGTCGAGGATAATAAAACGACCGTTTTCATCGTTTAAAATTTCATGAACGTGATAGTCAAAATTGTTTTTGATCAAAATCATTACACCCGCACTGTTACTTGTATCATGTGAAAATATGCGCGAAATCCCATTCTGCCGCCCAGGTGTGTTCATTATTAATAGTGCTATGTGTTTCTTGTAGGAAAATAATTGAGGATTTTTTACTCTTAAGAAAATTAAACAAGTCTCTTCTCTTCACTGTATCCGATTGGAGACCCCTAGCATTCTTAGAAATAATAGTTAAATCAGCCATGTAGGTTATCGTCAGTTGTTATTGTTATCATAGTGATCTTATTTGAAATGGTTGAATATATGTGAGAAGGAGGAATGTTCAATTTCAAATTCGAGCAAAGACTGGAGGCAGACTTGATATAACCGTTGCAATAAAAGAAAAAAGAATCAGCATGAAGAGTGTCAGTGAAAATGAAAGAAAGAGCGATAAAGTGAAAAGGAAAGATATAGAGAAATTAAAATAAAAAACCTGCAGAATTACCATCTCTTGAGTACATATCATGTGTGTCCATGTATAAACACAAAAATCGTAACAACTTTTACTGTGTAATCGAAACTGAAAGTTTTGGGAGTGATCTGAAAGAAAAGAAAAAACAACAACAAAAAACCCTTAAAAACGAAAAAAAGAAAACCACAAAACAAAACTCAAGTCCTTTCACATGTTGAGATTCGATTATCGCAATATTATTAAAGGGAGAGAACTTCTGGAGAACACTATTATATTGACCCTTTCTCTCAAGGAAAACGAAACGTTCATAAAATATGTTATTTCTATTGAGTTTCTTTTGTAGTCTATATCCAAAAGAAAACAGGGGTCTGTCTTTAAATTATCAATAATATGAAAGTGAAAATATTTGTATATATCATTCTGATCGTTCAGACTTGAAAGAGTTTGTTGCAATTTGGTTGTATCACATCGGCCAGAAGTTGCGCATATCCACTGAATCGTGTAGATCTCACAGTTACCTGCACGGCTACACAACACAATTAACGATTGAGAGTAGCATCTATGTCGTCATGCGGGTAGAACTTGAACTTTTGACCTTGTTTGGTTTGACCATATACACGACCATTAAAGTACCATGCATTCTCAATATTTTTGTGTGCATTTAGTCTGTTAATCAACACAACATTAGCCTTTGTCACGTCGTCAGACAGACTGAAAGAGCGAATTTCTTTAAGTTGCCTCCTAGCTCTCAACAGACGCATCTTTATATCTGATGAGGCGAGCTTCACCAACACAGGTTTTTCGATCGACTTGTCACGGTGGTCAATCCTGTGAACAGCCAGAATTTCACATTCAGTAATCACTACTCACCCCTTATCTTTCATGGTACTGATGAATAATTCCTTGAGTTTGTCATCTTTTTGTTCTGGAAGATTAAAGATTTTGATATTGTTTTTCCTCGAGAATTGTTCATTTTGATTAGCCAGAGAGAATGCAGATTGGACCATTTTAGAAGTGTTTTCAAGCTTTGTTTTAGTTTCATCGATAACTTTAGACTTCATTAGCAACTCGTTTTCAAGCTGGTCATTTTGAGTTTTTAACGAAAAAAGCTCATTTGACATTTTGTCTACATCAGATTTCTCTCTTTCTTTCATTCTTTAGAGATTCGCGAATGGAGTCCATAACGCTAGTGACAGCTGTTTTTATGTATTCTTCAAGTTCGGATTTCTTTGGTATCTCAAGTAGAGTTTTCTGTATTTCAGCCAACTCTTCACTATGGTCAACTTTTTTCGGCCCCATATTCAAAGAATGATGCGTGATATTCAAAAGTATATTAACAGTTTCATATGAATATATATCGGCTTGAGGAAGAAATATATTGAAGTCAGTCTTCGCGCGAAGAACACAAGCTGAACTTTGACCTCACGAGAAACGTGGAGTAAACATTTTCTGGGGAAGTGTTAATTAAGTCACTTTTTTACATATAGTTGAACGGACGTGATAATTATAATGTCAACTTACATCGAGTCTTGAAAACGTTCAGTAGTTCATCTTCTATGAAGAGATATATTGGCGTTTAGCGAGAGCCAAATTGAAGCACGACTCACATGTCGCCAACCAAGGGAGGCAATCCACAGCATCAATCATAATTACAATTATGAATTCCAAATTTGGCAAAACGCCCTTATTGAATTTGGCTTTACGCAGTTGGCATGCATATGAGGTCATGACTACTTTCACCTTATGGCATAATGGAAGCCTTGATTGCTTAATGCATCTTATCATGACGAGCAATTCAATATGCTACATAATTAGAGAAGCATTACACTCCAGACAAAAATAAACAGATTAACGTCATCAGCAGCGCATTTGTGATCGATGTTGTAGAGTGTTTTATAGAAGCGACAGCATTAGTAGCTCGTTATTAACTAAAATGTATATTGATTGATGTAGCATTATGTTGTCAAAGAGTTTGCAATTCCAGTAGTTCACCCTTGTCCTTAATTCCATTGAAATGTGTCTCAAAGTTTAAGGGATCCATGGAACATATTATTTCACTATTATTTATGAAATAATTGCAACATAAAGTGCATTTTTAATTCTGATATTCACAGTAGTTTAGTGTCGTATTTCATTTTGACGTCATTACATTTACGTGAAAGTTATGTAAATATATACTTTTCTACTTCACGAGATGAAGTACACCTGATGTATTCGACGAGAATTTTCAAATGTTCTACTTGTAATGTTTTCAAAAACGTTATAAAAGACGTTCAATTATCAATACAGTAGCCATGGTCAGTATGTACAGAACACCCTTAGATTAAGGTGATTGTAGCTTGGTGTCATAAGTAATGGTTCAGGGTGTCCTTGGGGTCTTTGTGATTGATTCACTGATTTGGGTTATTACACAGCGTCATGTTATTGTTTCATGACGTCAATGATGACGTCATTTGATTGAACATGTAATTTCACTGAGTCTGTTATTTCACTTAGTAACACATTTTGATATTTTGATCGGCAAAGGTCGTATTTCATTATTAAAAATATATTGAAACAACATTCAGAATTGTTTAGACACTTGTCTCGTTATCAAGTTTAATAAATGTGATGATGTTGAGGGATTTTTTTTAAAATGACCAGTTAAATTCTTAGCAGATTGCTCTGCCATCTTTCAAGTTTTTCTCGGAGTTGTTTGATGAATTATTACATTTTGCAACTATCCTGTCGTTTCATATGCTGGAACAGAAACTGAATCTGCAGTACATAAACACGATATCCTTGTTTCACTTACACGGGCCTTCCAACTACCAGACTGCCCTGATGCAGTTAGTTTAGATTGCGTTAATCAATTGACTTTATTGGGTTTCTAGACATATGCCCTAGAAGATAAGACCTGGTAATTGATAATAAATTTCCACGAACAGTATCCTTCACTCAATAATGGCCCTGCTAATCATTTGTTGATGACAGGTGGCATCCCGCTCTTAACATTTAGAGTAATTATCATGAACATCACAAACCACAGTTGATCTTTTTATTTCATACTTAAAATGAAAGGAATTTACCATAGTAATAGTTAAATGAATTATTTCAAAGGTTTGGATTAGAATTATGTTATACTATATAGAGGATTTTTTATGAATCTCCATGACATATCATGTTTAAGACACGAGTGCCTACATATTAGTATTCCCTGAGTAGTAGCGAGTCATATACAAATATGTACGCACTTGTGTCGTACACATAGTATGTCATAGACACGACTATGATATTCTGTTTATTGAAGTTGCAATATCAAAGAAAATATCCAAAATCAACATCCAGCATTGGCAGATAACCTGCAGCCAGAATGCAAAGTCATAGGCGAACTGTTACGTAAATAAATTGTTTATTACGTGACATCCCAATGAAAGAGTGATATTTTGCCCTCGTATAATGAAAGGGAACACCCATAATTATGATTGTCCTCGTAGGTGATAAATGAGGTTACATGTACGTTATCAACTATGCCTGAGCTACATCTCACCACTTTTCAAGCCCGTAATGTGCCCATGCTAATGTATTTGGTTATTTTATTTATTATTATTTTTTAAAATTTTTTATTGACAATTACAAATTCTTTTATTCTCAAAAACGCCACCACAATATATTACAAATTAGAGACGTAAAGTTTCCAAGATGGACAAAGAATGGTTACAGTTGATTAAAAAACAGTGTATGTTGGTGTAATGTTATAGATATTATACTCATAGTACAAATCAGGATAATTTTAAGATAATTTTAATAAACTTCGCTAGTTTTTTTCAATTCCTTAGTATCTTTAGTGGACATAAGTTATTTAAATGTTAAAAGATTTTGCCTGGTAAAATAAAAGTGGTTAAGAAGTTGTTGCCGCTGTTGATGGAGAGTAGATAGTGGAACTCGTCATTAAGTGCGGGCGAGTTATAAAGATTGCACGCTAGTTCTGATCTAGGTATTGTTTGACATCGGCCCTTTTTAATTGGCAGTTTGTGAGCTTAATGAACTCCTAGATTTAATTTCAAACCGAGCTATCGAGGTTTGAAAGAGGTTTAAAATGTTAATTTAGGGGTAAAGAATGCACTACATACAACCCCAAAATAAAAACCGAATGGATTTATATCCATTGTAAAATGACTAATTAGAAAAATAATAATGAGGAGCTACTTCGCCTTGCGCAACAGCATTGTGATTAGGTCGAACTAATACGGCCCGGTTCTACTTGCTTGTGAAACTACGGTACAGTTCAAGTTTCAAAGAACACACTTCAATAAAAAAAATATCTAAACATAAAGAAACAGGTTTTTAAAATTCTTCTTTATTTCATTTAGAATAATATAAAAAAAGACAGATATTTTATTCGTCAAAGTTACGTTTTTCACGTAAATACATTGGTCGACCTATCGCCCCTATAATACCAACAAGGACTGAGCCAATCAAGGGACGTTACTCTAAAAGTAGTGTTAACTGCCTTTTTTTGGTCGATTTTGGCATGCTGTTTAGTTGCTGTAGTTCCTTGTAGCTTTATCGTCACTACAAGTGGTCTAAGATTTAGTTGTTAGGCAATTTTTTAGCTGACACAAAAAACCACCTTCCTCCCGCCATCTTGATCACGTGACAAGATTTCAGTTAAACTTAGCAAACCGGAGTAAATGCAATCAGGAAGAAGGCTTTTTTAAATATATTGAGAGCATGGCAATTCACATGCATCGTTAATGGTCAAGTATTGTCAAATATGAATAAGTAACTTTTAAAGTCACCTTACCTTAATTCGTAACAGATTTATTGGTAGATAAATTTTGTGTTGCCCATTTGTTAAATGTCCATTTGTATTTTTGTAGGATTGACAATAAGAATGTATAATAAAACAAAAGAAGAAAACTCCATACGTGTTGTTGTCAGTACTATGAATATTTATGAAACTATTATGTAACCATAAATATTATGTAATCCTGTTGGAACTTTTGGTATTAGTGTTCAGAGCACTCCCACCACTGGACTCAATACCTTAACGTGGTGTGGTGGTTTGCGTGCTTCACTGACCCAGAGAGCTATGCCTGCTGGAGCTTTCATGCTCCTTGTATAGCCCAAGCTGGACAGGTCGACGGGTAGAAGCCAGACTAAATTTGAGTCCTTCTAAAACCTGTTGTCTATCTCTCACTGTGCATTTCTTTCCGTCTTTTCCCTCAACCTTTCGATCCCTTTCTCTCTTATCTGTCCACACTCTTTTGGATGCTTGTCATCCACGTGTTTAATAACTGAAATATTGTTCAAAGCACGTAAAACCCCAACTAACTCACTCACGCACCCAATGGCGGCGAAATATAAAAGCAAGGCAGCTTCTTCATGAGAAAGATTTACAATGTAAGCACTGATAAATTTTGACATGAGCTCGGTGTTTTAACCATTCTATTCCGGGCATTTTCAGCCATTTCTAATTAAAGATTTAGAAACATGCTTGCCAGGTAATGGGTTGCCAAAAATAAAACTATGAGCTATGAGTTTAATCAACGGAAGACAGAAGAGTGTCAAAATATGTAAGGAGGGAGTCTCTCTGGTCCAATTTAGGATATCCGACTTGACTGACTTACTCAAATAATAGGCAGCTTATTCAATTTCCAAATGGTGATAAAATCAGGACTAATGGAATATGTCCAAATAGGTCAAACATGAAACTTTTTTGAATTTTATGTTTCGCTTCCTTTACATGATGAATTTAAAAAAAAGAAATTTATCACTCGAAGAAACTTCAATTCCGTTTGAGGAGATTACTCTAAAAATGACAAAATAAGTTGATAATTATAAATTTACAAAAAAAACTTTATTAACATCGTTTATGGCATCGTCCCGTTCGACAGAAACAGGCCTTGAAGTCCAAGTAGACAATAACCATTCAGGTCTGACAGAGATGACAACTTAGTACCACTGGGATTTTGCAGTATTGGAATACTAAAACTCATAGTGTTTTCTAATTTTGACTCATCTGTATTTTAGAAACTTATGTGTTATTGAAATGATGACTGATATTTGAGTTGAACTTGTGGCAGTGTCTAGAACACCACATGTAAGAAATACACTGTGGTTTTCAAGTATAATTAACGTTTCAGCGATTGGTTGAAAGTCCCCCAAAGTCCTTTTGGGCCTCAATCGTACCCTATTCCAGTTTGAGGGTTTAAGTTAGCAACAAAACCAAAATGATTATTGTAAATAACCACGATAGTGTGAATTTGCAAGAGGTTAATCTGTGTTTAAAAAGCATCACATAGTGAATACGTAACAATAGTGATTTAATCTTTATGAATGCTATTGTTTTGAAATATTTATGACTTTGATGTTGCCTCTAATCATCTTGTAATGCTTGGCACTTTGCTCTCTGCTATTGATAGGGAATGTATGAAAAATAAATGTAATAAACTATTCATTCAAAGTGACTCAGCGTAGGAAATGTCAATGCCAAGATATCCTCAGTAATGTTCCCCTTGATTTGACTTGTTTGAATAAATGAACAGACACTGTCGAAGTCAAGGAGAGGTTCAACATGAAAGCAACTATAATTTGTCAAATGCCGTTTCTTTGTTATTACCTTATAGGGAGCCACCAACATAACGAATCATTCTAAACATCTCACTGCATTTTGTCTTTGGAAAATTTATCTGCTTAAATAAGTCGTGTGGACATATCAGGAAAATCAAACGTATGAAGTGACATCTATCAATATCCAGTCTATGCTAATTAAATTCAATCTGTGATTCTTCAAAGCACAACAATACAAGACAATCTGTATTGGTAAGTAATAAATCAAAAGGATTGCATTCTTCAGCTACAAAAATCCCAAAACATTAAGATGTCCTCAAACTGCTAAGTAATTAGAGGAAGATTGCAAAGGCAAGCAAAAACTGAAATGTGATTTATAATTTGGTTTTCTTGAACAAGTTCGATCAACAAAACAAAGAAAATATGAATCCCCAAACAACAATTATACATTAATTTACCTAGATCAGACTTCATCAACTTATAGATTTGCCTAATTGATTTTAATACGATTGCCTACAAACTGAGTAGGATGATGGTAAGTTCGTGTTAAATGGTAGCGGATGCAGAGAGTAGATACCATTTAGCGTCGTTGAATACATTTGGAAATGCGCATTAAAACATTCACATTAATACGACATCCCATTAGAGCGAATGTCTGGTACATGCAGAAGCATTAGAGTTGATTAACTTCGTGTTTTACTCTTATCACCCACGATCTTTTTGGCTTCATAATTAGTGAAGCTAATTAAACGCTCATGTACTTATAAGTACAGAAATCAATATGTTTTCCCTACCGTTTCATTAACTTTTAAATGGTAGATCAAGAGAAATGTTCTATACAGACATCAGAAATCAGGTCAGTCGGTCGCAATATTATACAATGTATCTGAATAGAATGGGGAAACTTGATATCGAACAGACGAACCTTGCACCAATCTTGACATTGTGATTGATGGCAGTCAATGTTTGTATAGAGAGTGAATTGGGGTCATTTACTTCATTGCAATGAAGCGAAACCATAATATTAATTTCCATTCCACACATTTTCAACACAGTAGGATACACTGGTTACAGGAAATAGACCATATAAATTGAATCACCAATCCTATTGGACGTTTGTGTAGAAAATTAAGTTTCATAAAATAAAAGTAAAGATTTAAGACGAATCATACTATTAGATCTCCTTTAATGTTAATGATAAGTACCGTATGCTCAAGTGACAAGTCGAGTAGTTGAGGCATTCAAATTGAGTAGTAACGCTATAGGTAAATGTTCATTATCTCTTCTGGTCATTTACAAATATCCATTTAGGACAAAAGTTAAAAGAAACCAATTAACTCCTTTTTGGTTAATTTTCATTGTAAAGATTTGAAACGTCAACCGACTTTTATCATGGACCATTATGGCAAGAGAAGACTTGTAATTAAAGGAAAACATATTTTTTGGAAAGTGCAAAATACTTTTTGATATACATCACATCAATCTCTCATAACAGAGGAAACTTAAGTCATCAAATCCTACATAAACCTTAGTTTTCATACGGGTACATAACTTACTGTCAAAACGATATTTCCTAGGAGAAATCGCTTGATCTTACACAAGCGATAGAACAGAGTTTTTATGATAAATCATTTTAATGACAACTGTGAGGCTACTATAATAACTCAAATCTCAAATCTTAATCCCTTATTAATAGTACATTGGGCGGTAATAAAGCTAACCATGCCGCTATTCTTTTGTTAATAAATCACAGTGTTTTTGTACATTGTTATAACATTAAGCATATCAACCTACATATTCGCCATGTTGTTAAAGCTCCACAACATTGAAAAGAGTTGTTAAAAAGTCCAAATGCGACGCATCCGGTCATCATTAAAATGATATCTATAGCATTTTATTTTCAAACATGTAAATATATGTATTGAATCTTATCCATGAAATAGTTATCTTTTTTTCCAATCCTTGGAAAAAAATCGTTTCCATGTTGTAAATTATTGATATTTTTTGACACTTTTTACAACAACATTTTAACTACTTTCAAACTAACAATAATTAAACAAATAGTGAATAGTTGCAACTCAATAAAGTACTGTTAAAAAGTTGTTTTCACAATTTTTTATGTTAATATGTTAGTTTATTTTGAAAAAAACCCTTTCTAAACTAAACAATAAAATAACACAAGTAGTGAGGTACTCTCTTATTTGATACTTGTTATTTACTTTTACGAACACAGATGAATTGGTAGAGAAGTGAGGTTTTAAGAAGAATATATGAAGATAATATGTTTGTTTTAACGTATATTTATGGGGGGAAATGAAGAAATGAAATGACTAAAACAGCCCCTTTTAATGAAACATTAATTTATATATAGTATATATATAGACTACATACTCGTGTGTCATTCTAGAAAGAAAAATAAAATAAAAATCATCGAAATGACATGCTCTTGACTCGTTTTTTCCAGCCCAAATATTGATTTCGTTAAATTGCAATGTCATGAAATCAAGCATATCAACATACTCTTCACATTTGATTCCTTTATTAAAACACACATTCAACAGACCTTAATTTTCATCAAGAATTTAACATGATCAGCATTTAAAGGAAATAAATTTTAACAAAAGTGAGGGATTACAAAAGAAACTAAATTACTCGTCCACTGAAGATACTGCCGTTTCATAGATGTTTTATCAGAGTGCATGAAAACAAGATTGGTTTGCAATAGATTCATTTTGATGGTACTGAAAGGCCTGATCGGCTTATGGCATGGCTTAGAGTTCTGCGTTCATTTGTTCCTCCTACGGTACGAATCTTTTTACTTTTTCGATTTTCGACTGTGACATTCGTTTCGGAGAAATAAGTGCCATAGATACCAAACCCTTAAATATTATTCAAGACAAGTCGTAAAAGTTCTCGAAAGCTACAATATTGTGAACAGACTTTATAGCTCATAAGAATTGTAACTTATAAATTCTGTGCATGTCCAAATGGAGACAATAAACATTTAACCTTTTAATTTTTTTTTTAAATGGAAAAAAGACTTTAAAAGCTGAAATGCTTACCTACAATGTAAATGGCCCAATCTCACTGATGATTATTTACAGGCCACTTAGCTACAGATATAATGGCTTTGTCTTTAAAGATTTAACACCTCCTCGCTAAATATCCTTTTTATGATTTAACTTTGTCGTTCAGGAAACATAAGAGGTCAAGAACTCAACGATTGTAGTTGATATTTTAAAAACATCGCGACAGAACAATAGCAAAATAGAGTAAAAGGTTGATCTTCATTTAAAAGTTTGGTCAATATGAAAAAAACAAATCTTGTATTCTGGTAAATCCGTAGGACGTCATTAATTTTTCAAAATGTTAATGGTTAGAAAACCTTCATATTGCAATGCATTTGTCTTTTCTTCGGCTTTTTTCGCCACGTATCAAACTGTTGAATTATTCATTACAAATATCGATAACGTCTTACTTAAACAATTTTTATATCTGATAATGCTTCTGTAAAAAGCAATACAGTAGAATGGGGCATTGATGTACATAATTGCATTAGGACAAAGGACACAAAGGATATAAAAGGTAAAAAGGGTGACCTAAAAAATTAAATATGGTTAACCTTATTAGTAGTCACAATTGGAGCTAATGACATTGTACATATATCATCCCAACTGTGGATCCGTTGGTATGGGTACCAACTTGGAATCCTAAGTTGGGACGTCCTAAATTAATATAAATAAAAAACGTTACCTTGCCAAAATGGTACGAGAAATGTTTGATAAAAATGTAAGCTGTTAATGTGACATCTTTCAAATGTTGCAATATGTAAAAAAATATATGCAAAATTCTAAAATCTGAAAACTAATTTTTACCAAAAGTGAATCACATCATCAACCATTGTACAGAGTTTTAAGAGACATTGCTGAAAACCTAATTTTGTGAGCGTGTGTGTATTTTTGGTAACTTTTACAATCATACCAATCCAAAAAACAAGTAACTATGTACTTCATTACATGTTGACACTAGCAGAAAATCGTAGACAACTACGTTAACAACAACGTAATTATCATTATTGAGAATGAGTGTTAACACTTATAGGTAATACTTTGCCCTCTCTGATTGAGTTTGCAATCCTATTCTATTTTCACATTTCATCAACAATGAAAAGCACTACATCTGTTCACAAACGTATGGGGATCAGTTTTATTTGTTTTAGAGATTTAGTTTAAGTATCCCTAAAGCTGATGACAAATAATTAAGCATTGCGTAAGCTGGCAAACACTAGTCCATGGCGCGTGTGAGGCAAACAGCTGTTGTGATAATCTATGGATTACAATGTGAGGATTACTGCCCTGAAACTGTCTGAAACTTACGCCAGTGTTAAAATATTTGGCCAATAGCGCTAGAGTTTTGTAACAACTGACTGCTGTGTTGACAACAACGCAAATTCAGAATGTTACAGACATCGTGTTGATATATATAACACATGTTTACACGATGTCAAAATTGTCAATTCAAATATCGTCACTATACTTGCATCTTCATAACTAAGTGCCACAATAGGGATATGATATAATATAAATGATAATTAAAAAAAACGCCATATAAATGTTAATAAGAGTTTGCATCTAATTTAAATGAATATTAGTAAATTGTTTTACTTAACACTATCAGTATATATTTTTAATTGTCAGCTGTTAATAAGTTTCCACAATTATGTTTGATTCATTGGCCCGCGCCATCTATTTTGCACAGTGTTCACTGAATGAGATATGCAAATGTTCTATTTCTCAAAACGTTAAAAAAACCCATTATATATAAGAATACAGTAACCAGGGCCATTTTGCACACTTAACCCTTAGATGAAAGGGATTTTATCTCAATGTTAAATGAATTAAGGGTCAATTGATTGAACGTGTTTTTCACTGAGTAGAATTTCATTTCGTTTTTGGGTTTGTCATCGCGGGTTAATGTCGAAAATTACCCTTCACAGTATGCACTGGTAATTAATATTGATGATAGGAGGTATAGTATATCTTCATTTCTGTATTCTCGCTCTTACAGTGATGGTCAATGATACTATTAAGCCATCGATAACCTTCTCAATTTTTACTTAAAATGTAAAAAAACCTATTTAGTAAGTGCCTCCAATGCCTTGATAGTAATTCAAGATACTAATTAACCTTAACATATTAATGATCTCCAATCAATATTAGTAATATCGCGTTTTCCACTCTTCTTCACGATTTCACATGATATAATAGCTAAATTACGTTGTTGATTAAGATACGCCTCTTGATAAATGCTTGCTCCTAATGGACAGGATTTAATGTACGACGATCTTCTTTATTGGCAACAATACTTTTTGGGAAAATCTCAAATCCTAATGTAAAGCAACAAAAGGTTGCTGCGGTAAAAAAATTGTATAACTATAATAATGAATATAACGTACTTTCACAGCGTTTAAGAGATTTAAGTCCAACTAGGCCTGCAATTCCGTTTGCGGGTTAAAGTTTGCAACATAGCACAACTGCTCATATAGGGAAATAATTTCCAAAAAAATTAATTCATTGTTAAGTGATCGTAAAAAAAGTCGATTTTGTTTATTCATTTTTCGATATAACTTCGAAAGTGTGTACTTTTAAAAGGTTAATGTCTGTTTGAATATCATCAGCATATTTAAATTGAATACTTTACAGTAGTCAATGTACTTTTGTAAATTTTAACTTACTAATGCGTTCATTCGATTGCGTTCACAGTGAAAAAATGTCATTATATTAAGATATCAATGTTTTCTTTCTTGTGTCTGAGATGATTTGACATAATCGTAATGCTTGGCTCTTCTTCTCAGCCATAGAAAGGTTATATTATTGTAAGTGTTTCAGAACTATGATCACGAGGTAGCAGAGGGTGTCAACTTCTTATCGGCAATGTTCCCTTTCATGTAACTTCTAAACATCTCGTCTTTGGAAACTTGATCTGCTTTAGTAAGTTGTGAGGACATATTAAGAATATCAAACGTATGGAGTGACAATTCAATCAATATCCATTCTTTGCTCATTAATTTCTTTCTGTGATTCTTCAATGCACGTCGCTGCAAACAAACCGTTTCAAAGGCATCGCAGCCTCAAGCAAAATTCCCAAAACATGAACATGTCTACGAATTTATAAAATAAGTTATACAGATGAAGATCAGGATCGTACGAAAATATCGAAATTGGAGTTCTGCAAAATAAATGAAAAGCATTGACAAATATACTACTCCTAAAAACCGCAAAAATTAATTCACCTAACATGCCTTCATTGTCACATACACAGCCTATTTGAATTAAATTGAGTTGCCTTCCAAATGAGTAAATTGGTGGTACATTATTGTTGAATTTTAGCGGATACAGTAAACAGATATCGATGCCATTTGCTCTGTCAACATCAATACAGTTGAATAGACATGTTAAAACGTTCACAGAAATACAACATCCCATTAGAGTATGGTACATGTACGAACATCAGAGTTGATTAACTTCGTGTTTTAACCTCATCACTCACGATATCTTGAGGTTATTTATATGGAAAGTTAAGTAAAGTCTCATGTATTTTGAAGTAAACACATCAATGTGTTTTCCCTAACGTGTCAGTGAACTTTAAAAAAGGAAAGAAGAACGGAACTGAAAAAACAAGGTAATGTTTCTTTTGTTGAAAATCTGATTTGATTATTAAAAACGACATATAACACAAATAATAGTTGCCTACATTCTTCTTCTGTATGTTATGTAACAGAACATACATAAACTGCTGCTATATTCGATCGAGGGCAAATTGGTAGATGCGATATATTATCGGAATCACTCGTCAATTTTTGCATTGTTACATTACACAGGAAAGCGTTTGACATACAATTTGCAGTATATGCACCAAAATCAACCACTGTGTAATTCTCTTTACTGCCCTTTACAATCAGATAATCCCAATTTAAACATGTTATTGAAATTGTTATTCAAATTATTAGTCTTGTCATAGTTTTGTGGTGGCCTTGTAAAGGTCATGAAGCATGAACATTGTGATAAGTGGTCAGGTCTAATCAATAAACCTGCGTTTCTGTCATAGTAAACCATGGCTGTGACAGTAGTCTGAAATTCACAATAGACTACAATACACTGATTTAAGCTACTACATACATTACATCGTAAAGTGAAAAACGGACATGAAAAATTTGAACATTAAGATACATTAAATACTACCACCGAATCAATTATAATATCAATTATATATTTCAGTCTAGCGAAATAATTGAACATGTAGCATGTTTGAGGTCATAAGTTCATCTTATAGTAAGATTTAAATTTATGTTATCAGGACGAGTCATTAGAAGAAGTAGCATTACACTCTAAGCGAAAATGAACGCATTTATTATCAAATATGTAAAGTGTTTCTAGAAACGACAGCATAAGTAACTCATCATTGACTTAAAATGAATTAATCAATATGGCATAATAAATAATAAAGGAATTTGCAATTACAGCAGTTCAGCCTAGTGAACCCTACATTTCATTACAACTTGTCGGCCGGGGTCAATGTATCTACAGAATATGTTTTTTAATTATTATTTATTAAATATTTGCAACAAAAAAGTGCATTGTTTTTCTGACAATCCAAGTAGATTACGATCAAGTTTTTTTTAACGTTTATGTAAACGTTTTAAAAATAATTATTAACAAAAGACTTTAATATCAGTTTAAGAGAGGGAGAGAGGTACACAGATGATATTCAACATTGCTTGTGTTTAAGAAAAAACCTGAAATCATTTTTTGAGATGCACAGTCATATACCTTATATTTTCGACGAGATATGCAATTTTAAATTTTTTCATGACTTTCAATTAATAATAGAGTAGCCAGGGGTACTTTTCACAGATATTCGTTTGACTAGTGATTGTATCTCAATGATATTTGAGGGAATTGATTAATCATGTTATTTCGCCGTTTTCTTTTGGGGGGGGGGGGTATTTTTGCCTGTACATTTAGTAGTTCAGCATTAAAAATATGATACAAAAATCATTCTGAAATGTTTAGTCATATATCTTGATATGACACGTGACGACAAGGATTTTGTTGAGGGATTAAGCTTTTTCAAATTGCCATGCCAACTTTCAAGTATGTCACTGTTTTATACCGTGTAGCCTTTGCCAAGTGCGAGTTACCTAAAAATTGCATACATTCTGCAAATTTGCCGTTGTTGCAGAGACATTATTGAGTTCATAATTACGATATCCTTCAAACAACCACCCAGCCTTGATGTTGTTATTTTAGATTAAATAAATCAAACGACTTTATTAGGTTTCGAGACAGTTTCCTTAGAAGATAAGGCCTGGTAGCTGATAATAAATTTCAGTGAAAATTACCCTTCAGTGGATTCGCTGGTAATTATGTCTTGATAAGATACATAATGTATCTTCATTTCTGTAGTCTCGCCCAAAACAAGTAGAGTGATGGTCATCAATGCTAAGACCACCATCGATAACCTTCTGATTTTTTTTACTGAAATTGTTATGACAATATTTTGTAAAACATATCGGGTAAGTGCCTTCAATGCCTTGATACTAATTCAAAATACTATTAACCATTGCATATTAATGATCTCCAATCATAGTTAGTTATATCGCGTTTGAAACTCTTCTTCACGATTTCATATGATTTGATAACTTAATTACCGTTGTTGATTATGAGACGGCTCTTTATGAATGCTTGGTCCTAATGTACGGTATTGAATGTTCTTAATTCACAACAATGCTGTTTGGGTAAATCTTCTATCCCATTTTGAAGCAACAATTGGTTGCTGCTGTAAAAAGTTGTATGAACTATAGTAATGTATAAAACTAACTTTCACAGCGTTTAAATCCTACTTGGCCTGTTGATTCCCCGTATTTCCGTTTTGGGTTTAAATGTTGCCACAGCAAAACTGTTTATAAAGGGAAATAAAAAACACGAAATTATAATTCGTTCTTGAGTCATGTGATCTTAAAAGAAAGTCGATTTTGTTTAATCCTTTTTCGAAATAACTATGATTGTGTGAATTCTAAAATGTTAAAGCATGTTTGAATATCATTGACGTATCTGAATTGAATACTTTACAGTCAATTGTAATTGCAATTGTTAAAATTTTATTCGATTGCGTTTAGAGTATACAAGTGTCTATACATTAAGATATAAAAATTCCTTGATTGTGTGTGAGATGAATATTCTATTGTTATGTCTGGTCCTACTTCTAAACCATTGAAAAGTTATATTATTGTAAGAATGTTGTGGGAACAGGAGGTAGCGTAGGGTAAGTCAATGCCAAATTCAAATCAGCAATATTCCCTTTCATGTAACTTCTAAACAACTCATTGCATTTTGTCTTTGGAAACTTGATATGCTTTAGTAAGTTGTGTGGCCATATTAAGTGACATATTTATCATTATCCAGGTCTTAATTTTTTCTGTACTTCTCCAATGAACGACGCTGCCAGGCCAAAAGGCTCCCCAGCATCAAACCAACATGGCCAAAAGATGAACATATCTTCGAACTCTGACAATGCAAGTTATTTTATTACTCTCCCGTGTAAGATACTACAGTGTGATATTTATACGGGGATATAAGACTAGTGTAATACTGCTGCAGGGATGACGTCACAATATTGTGTAGTTGTTACGTCACAATGTTAGCACCGCCGCGATAATGGCGGCCAAGTCGCGGAAATGTTTCGTTTAGTATACCTTCATACTTGATTACAGAGATCAAGCAATAAACAGAATATTAAACTTCCTTCAATTTTATAATATCTTTTTTATTGGTTGAAGGCCAATCATACTTAGCCTCTTTGTATTTTGGCAATATCGTAAACCAATGAACACATCTGTTTTGAATTTAGAACCACGTGACCATGTGGGTATTCCGAAATAATTGGCAACCTTTAATACGAAAAATGATTGTTTATGCAAATCTCAACGTGAAGGGCAATCAGTGGTGTTTAAGAGTCAGAACGGCAGTACAATTTTCCATGAATGCACGTGAACTAAATAAGACACATAGATTTCTCATGAAAGGTCAGAAACATCTATTCCATATTAGTAAAAACCCTTCCTTTACAACGGTACATGCGAGAAACAAGCAGCTACAAGTCGATAAGTAGAGAATGTGAAAAGGCGAGTCAACTAGTGTGATATCACTAAGTGACAGAGATAGAGGTAGTGAAATACGCTTCAGACAATACTTCAATATATCTTGTCCTGGCAATCCTTGAGAGTTTAGAAACAATTGATTTGTAACTGATGCATGTGGACATATTAATTTGCAAAACCATCGAACATCTTGAGCGGTGCTGGACGCTATCAATTATGACCTATATCCTAAAAATAGATCCCTATTGCCTTTCTCCAAGGGATAAATCGGTGCCTGACCGACTGTTGAGTGTTGTTTAAAAAGGAACTATATATATATATATATATATATATATATATATATATATATATATATATATATATAGCATATATATATATATTTGCCTCACTATTCTATTTTATTTGATGCAATGAACAAATGATTATAAAACCTTTTCTATATAGAGGATAGTATGTAGGTATTTTGTTCTTTTGTTGGCCTTAATCTACTCATTTCCCACCATTCAAATCCTATCCTATTTGTACCCTAGAGAGTAAATTTACATCCCCTTGTTATCATTGTATTGTTACATGCAACAGAGTGAAAATAATATCTAAATGTACTAGAGAAATGACTAGTGAAACGACATGAAAACCAATATTTCCACTTGGTTTCCAGACTTGGTTTTCATAGTTTCCGTTTGGTTTCCGTGAATTTGAAACTACCTGATCCGTCTGGTTTCCATTACGGAAACATTACACATTATCCAGGCGGGATCCAGTTGGTTCCCGTGATATAAGTTTATTGTTGGTTTCAACCTGGTTTCCATAGTTAGATTTACTGTAGGGTTCAACTTGGTTTCCATTTGCTCACAGTTTATTGTAGGTTTCAACTTGGTTTCAGTGATTTAGTTTATTGTAGGTTTTAACTTGGTTTCAGTGTTTGAGTTTATTGTAGGTTTCAACTTGGTTTCAGTGTTTGAGTTTATTGTAGGTTTCAACTTGGTTTCAGTGTTTGAGTTTATTGTAGGTTTCAACTTGGTTTCAGTGTTTTAGTTTATTGGTTTCAACTTGGTTTCCATGTTCTTGTATCATTATTCAAGCATTGTACATAATACTTGTTCTTATTTGACTTCCAACTTCTGAATGTCACTCAAAACAACCCATATAATTCATAATGACAAAAGGTCATAGATAACAGAGTATATATATATCAGTAGTTTATTCATATTATAACAATTCATAGCTAAAACGTAAAATACATTCTTCAATATTTCAAAATGTATGAATACATAATGTGATGTGTAATTTTTCTTGATAATAACCAGGTGACAAGTATATTTTATCAATCATCCCTTGTTTAGAGGTTCATATTATTTTAACAAGTTGCATTGGGATAAAAACAAAAAATGAAATACTAAAGAAGTTATCATAAAAATAAACCAGCACTAAAGGTCCTCGTCCATGCAACATACAATATTGCTTTTACGTTGTTCACAAATAGTATTTAGTAAAAATAATAAATATTTTATTTTGTATTGACAGCACTATTGTGAACATGTTCACATTCATCAATACATCTGTCTATTCAAATGCTCATTCATACATATCTCAGCATAAATCTTTTTCTTCAACTATGATAATTATGTTTAATGAAAAGATTTACACTGCTTCATTAGAGCTATTGTTTTATCCCCAAAAATAATTCATTTGAAAATATTTGTTCTCATTTTGACTTATGAGAAGATAATGAAGATTCAAATCTAAACAAATTCATAATAACCTTTTCGTCTTAAGCAAATAGGTCCTTTCACAATATATATATATATATATATATATATATTTAAGGTGTAAGTTCAATCAAGTGTACAGTCTTCATAGTTAAAAGCGTTGATAAAAATCAACAGCACACAACATTTTCTCCTACATATTTTGATTTACTCTTCAGGGAGAATGACGTAAAGGATGTTACACCTGAAGTAAAGACTAAATCGAAACATGTAGGAGAAAATGTTGTGTGCTGTTGTTTTTTATCAACGCTTTTAACTATATATATATATATATATATATATATATATATATATATATATATATATATATATATATATATATATATATATATATATATGTTGTGATTGTGAATATGGGGTGGGGGAATGAATGAATCCTCAGGAGTCGTATTCAGTGGTAACATCCAATTGCTGGCCGACAGCCCAACTCGGTGCATTCTCTGGTGGTTGATATTCTTTGGTGAGGGTCTCGTGCCTCGCCCACTTATTCATTTTATTATTCCCTCTGCAGGCTGGGGCGTTGAATACTCTCTGGTCATCTAGCTGTCGCTTGTATACCGAGAGCTTTGGACTCTCCCAGGAGAGGCGGACTGACAACAACAGGTTATCATCCTCTTCATCCGAAACGACAGGCGACGTGCAGTCAGTTCTTAATACCAAAAGCATTTTGGTTTAATATATTATTTCAGAAAAGAGTTGGATTGGTAAACAAGCTAGAAGCTTATGTTAATACCGCTCCAAAATACAAAATATAGAACATGTCATGGTGATTGTACAATGAAATATTATACTTATCTATACAAACGGCATCAAGATAAAGAACATGTCATGGTGTATTTACAAAAATATATGATTTCTCTATATATGAATATAAAGTCGGCAACAAGCTTTACCAGTATAACAATAAAATATATCAATTATGGATCCGATGCAAATCTGCCTGTTAAATCTATAAATTCATGCACAGATATCAATAGTTCATGATTTACATAAGAGGAACAATTTGGGTTTCCAAATAGGACCGATCTCAGGTCAAAACCTTTGTTATAGAAAAACATATTTTCCCTTATATTCATGAACAATGGACATGAAAAGAAATAATGGGTCGAATCTTCATAGTTATGGCCACAAGAACAGTCGGGAGTTGATGATATGAATATTTCATACTTGTGTATCTAAGTTGCTGCATTTAAGTATAAGGCGAGAATGTATTTTTTGAGAAAATCTACTACCATAATGTAAGTCGAAATGAGTATGTAATGCAGTTTCCGTGTCAATGGCTTTTTTGAATGTCGATAAAGAAGGGGAGTTTCTGTGTTCTATCGGTAATGAATTTTATTATTTAACTGTGTCAGGAAGGAAGGATTTTGCATAATTTACTGTTTTACAATTTATGGTCTGAAGTTTTGAGTCATCACGAAGATTGTAATTAACAACATCTGATATCTTATGAGGCACAAGGTTGCTAAGAGAACTTGGTGTATTATTACTAATCATACTATAAAACAAACTTAATTTGTTTACATATCGTCTATGGATTAATGGTTTACATTTTGTTTCTTTATATATTTTATCATGACTCGTACCACGGACGGCATCACACACAGTTCTCAGAGCATCAAGATTAAGTTTTTCTAACATATCTGCTTGTTGTTTTGTACAATTATCCCATATATGACTACAGTAGTAGGAAGCATTAACTGTTTGTACATTATCTCTAATGTTTTTCGGTTCAATCTATATTTGAGACTCCTCAGACAATTAACCATTGGGGCAACCTTTTTAGCAATTTCATTTATATGGTCATTCCAAGAACAGTCGTGTTGTAAAGTAAGGCCCAAATGTTTGTGACTTTGAACCAAGTCAATAGTATTACATTCATGGTCAAATCTGGCATTTGAACTGGTTGCAATTTTCTAGTAAACCGAATAGAAACAGTTTTATTTGGATTAAATGATACCTGCCATTTGAACATTGTGAATTTAAATTTTTATCCCAGTAAGAATTCAATGTGCTTTTTCATGTTTGTATTAATGCAGAAACGTGTATTTTAGATACTTTTCTAGGTTTGCTTTCTCTTTCGTTAATTATCAACCTATAACTATGTGATTACAGAAAATGATTTGCTTTTCAAATGTCTATTTTAAAAATATTTCAATGTCAATAATATCATATTAACATTTTCATCATATTATAACACAGAAAATGTTATCTTGTAGGATCTGGATCTGGTGTTATGTCATCATTGTAACAAGTATGTGAGCCAAAAGACAAGAAGAAGCCACTTGGGCTGTGAAGAAGACCCATTGGATAAGAAAGCACGCCTTGAATATCCAAGCTTGGATGTAACTTCAGGTTTGAAATTAATCTCATATATATATATATATATATATATATATATATATTTAAGAAATAGAAGACGAGTTGGTGTTCATCTATCGTTGAATAAAACATAGCAGGGAGCATAAAACACGAAGGGCGCAGCCCTGAGTGTTTTATGCTCCCTGCTATGTTTTATTCAAAGATAGATGCACAACAACGAGTTTTCTATTTCTTATATGAGATACCCTTAACAATTACTTGCTTTATTTATAAAAACAGTTGAAAAATTATGGTATTTTTAACAGAAACATTATTAAAACAATGATGCCTCCCGCCGTAGAACATATTCGGACGAGTCCATTATCATGTATAGGGCTGGGCGCTCCAATATAAATAGAATCAAATTTATTGAACAATCAATATGAATTTGAAAATGTCCCCAGGGGATACGTTACGTCTCTAATCCGTGATTTTCTTTCTCTGTAAACCCACACCTCTCCTTTTGCTTTCGAATCAACAGACGCCGAGTCAGCCATGATGGACAATAACCCCCTCAAGTTTGAGCAATGGACTTGGCCAATATGACGACATTTGTAACGTTACTTGAAATGACGTCATTAACCTCGCGCATGGTTGTATCGTCAAATAAAGCACATCGTCGGTCCCATTGTTCGCCATTGTTTTAATGCCGTTGGTATCTTATATTAAAGTATAAAACGATATAAACTTTGATACCATATGATCTGATAAAAAAGTTTAATTTAAAAAAAAAATTTAATTAAGGAAAGTTTAGTCTACTGCTTGACCTCAGTAATCCAGGACACACAACGTCACACAATATTATGTCATCATACATGCCGTAGCATTACCCTAGTTTAAATCGTCATATAAATTTTCTGCAAAGTTCAAATATAATTCACAGATTTTCTACAAATCCAAAGATAGTTTCCAGGCTAATGGGAAATCAAATCATGTATTTAGTCTAAGTCTAGTCTACCAGATGTTTTCATTCTAGAGATGTTTTGAGTTTGTTTTGAAGGGTAAGAAAGATACAATGAAAACATATCACATTTACTATTAAAATGGATGAATGAATGTGCCAATATTTATTAATATCAAAAGTCTTATCTAATGGATTTAAAGACTATATAACATATATATATGCAGTAAAAATGTTTCGGTATACATTCCAAATAATCAGCTTGTGGCTGAATGTTACCTACTACTTCAAATACATTTTATTGGATATAATTTGTATAAAAAGGGATTGTTTTCAGGAAGTTTAAATGAATTTCTCACTGTTTCCTACTTATGTATAGACCAACTGTTTAATGTATGTTTAATGTCATAAGCTTGCAATGTAAACATCCGACAAATAAAAGTGTAATTAATAAATGTACAATGAATATGAATAAATTGATAAATGTATACAATGATTACCCCCTAGCTGAGAACTAGTTCCAGGAGCTAGAACATGCTCTAGGAAAAGTGTTATGTCATTATTAAAGAACCAATATCTGAAACTTCAATGTACCAAATGTATAACACTTGTGTGCTATCAATCATCATTATACATGGACTGGAAGAAGTAATTTCATATGTTCCTATGGTTGTATCACTAATTCTAATTATTACAACATAACTTATTAGTTAAGCGATTGTCATTTACAGATTCCGATTCCGATGCGGAGAGTCCGTCACACATCCCTGATGCAGAATCCGTCCCTGAGACTAACACATCAGACTCAGACGAAAGTGACTCAGAGGTAGGTTAAAGTAAAATAAACATTGTGGAGTTGATAGTGAGAATTGTGATATATGATAGATTATTTATGGAGAATAAAAGTACACGTACAAAAGTTATATCCCCAGTTTGACCAGTTGGCTTGAAAGAATGGAACAACTCACATTACAACTACTAACGCTTTCATTTCAGTTTAATGTAATATATTTATTTATACCCAAATATGAAATGCCAAATATTATTTCTCGATATAAGATTATGGTTCTGTCATCATTTGATCACTTTTACGGATACTGTTTTTATTACCTATCATATAACTTCTTCTGGTAGAAATATATAAAAATAGATATTATTAATAGTTTTATTTATTGTGATAAATCTCAATGTTCAGACATATAATTTTTTATCTCTATTTCAGGAAAGTGGAGAGTCCATCTGGGAAGAAGATGAAGAGGATGTTACACCTGATGTATCCAGCAAGAACAGCAAGAATGCATCCTTCTCCATCAAAGAACGTGCCCGACAGGTTGTCCTGTGGATCGTCATGTCCATAGTATTCTTGCAGTGCTCATACTTCATCAGCAATGGATGCTTGGAGCACATCCTCTTCTTAATATCACAGATCTAGATCTTCCACTTCCTTGCCCAATACAGAGAACTGTGCACTGTAGTAGCAGGGATGCTCCCTGTAACCATGCATATGGTGAAGAAGCTATTCAAGTGTGAACATACCTTTTGTAAATATGTTGTATGCCCTAATTGTTGTGTGTTTCATTCTTATGATGATGTTTTTATGAATGGTAAAACTGTTTGTAAAGTCGAGTTTTTGCTTGTAAAGCTGCAAACAGCAGGTATAAGAGGTCGGACACATTGTAATTCAGATTTGGTTCGACAAATTGTATTAGAGAATGGCAAAAGATTAGTGTACCCCTACAAGATTTATTGTTTCAATGGAATTATTGAGCCATTGCAAAAAATGTTGAATGTATCAGCTTTTGTGGATAAATGTAATTTGTGGAGAACAAGAGACACTGAGAATTTGTATGCTGATGTGTTTGATGGTGATGTTTGGAACAATTTAAAATCTTACAATGGCAGTGATTTCTTGACACATAAATGTCATTTAAATGTTGTTTGGTTTGCTCCCTATAAGAGGAGACGGGATATATCTGTTGGGGCGCTGTATATGGTTGTCATGAATCTGCCCAGGGAAGAGAGGTACAAGACAGAAAATGCTATTCTCATAGGACTCATCCCTGCAATGAAGAAGGACCAGAGTCTTTAAACCATTTCCTGGAGCCTCTTGTTGAAGAGCTCAAGGCACTCTGGAAGGGTGTGAAGATGACTGTTGGCTCTGACCCTACTGTAGTGACAGTAAAAGCTGCTTTAATGTGTGCTGCTGCTGACATCCCAGCTGCGAGAAAACTGTGTTGATTCATGGGGCATTCTGCCTACCAGGGATGTTCCCACTGTACCAAAGGCTTGATAACTAACTCTAGTCGTGATTGTGATGTTCCAAACCTTGATAAGTGGCCTTCTCGTGATAGTAAGCATCATGTTAAATACTCCAACATGGCAAAAGCAGCTGAGAGCATGTCCGCCAAATCCATGATCGAGTCACGTTATGGCTATAGATATAATGTGCTGCTCGAACTGGATTATTTTCTTCCCTCTAAGTTTTATGCAATTGACCCCATGCACAATCCTCTTCTAGGGACTGCAAAGACGATGTTCAGTCATTGGGTCGAAAACAATCTTTTGTCGAAAAACGATTTAGCTCAAATAACGGATCGGATCTCCACATTGAATGTCCCATATGAATTGGGGCGTATTCCAAGAAACAATGTGTCAAATTATGGACAAATGACAGCGAAAGAATGGAAAAATTGTGTTTTAGTTTACTCTATGTTTGTACTGAAAGATATTCTTCCCTAGCCTCTCCCCATATTAATGTGTGGCTTGACAAACTTTTGTATAAGGTTGTAAGCATTTATGTAAACCTGTTGTTTCACATGTTGATGTTGACATTTCCCATGGCTGTTTTTTGAAATTTGTAAAAGAAGTACGCAAGGTTTATGGCGTTGAATTTGTAACACCTAACATGCACCTCCAATGTCACTTGAAAGAATCTGTTATGGCGTTTGGTTGTATTTATGGCTTTTGGTTGTTTTCATTTGAGAGATATAATGGCTTGCTAACCGAATACCCTACCAATAAAAAATCTGTTGAATGTCAAATGATGAGAAAATTTGAAATGTCTAGTATTGTTAATCCATTGAATGTTGACGATGAGCACCGCATTCATTTTGTAGGATTGTTGAATTTTGCTTCTCCTTCAAATGTCTATGTAAATAATTTGTCATGTTTTTATGCCCTTTCCTATCCTTTGAATGATGTGCCAACAGCTGTTTTGGGTAACTTTTCTTGTGTCTCTTCCAAACAGTCTTACAAATTATGTACGCTGTCAAATGTAAATATGTTATTCCTATCACAAGTGTATTCAATAATTTACAACATGGAGGTCAGGGTGGACATGCTCTCCCAAGTCGTCAAAAAGTATAGAAGCATGTTGATCAACAATCAACTGTATACTTCTGTAGGATATGCTGAGGGCAGCACCCCAGACATGATCATTGCTTCCTGGACTGATGAAGGATCAACTATTACCATTTCAGCATCCCGGCCATGGAAAATAAATTACTTCATCAAACACACACTGGAGATGGCCGAGGGAAACTGCACAGACCATGTATTTGCATGTGTCGACTGGTACAAATCTTCAAATACCAACCTTGGGTATTTGCCACCAGTATCAGTCTGGCAAAAGAAAGAACTGAATCCCGGACCTGCCTCCTTCATCCCAATTCAAAGGATAAAAACCAAATATTCTTGGTATATTGAGAGAGTTGGCCATAACCCATACTTTGTTATCGTTCCCCTGCCACACCATTTGTATGTATAGTGACTTATATTATGTGATGTTTAATCCCTGATGAGATAGTCAGAAGTGAGATAGAATAAACAATAATTTGACAAAACTCAACCTGTCCTTTCTTAATTTCAAGTGTCACATCAATAAGTAATATAACAGAAACCAACTCTGAAGAATATCCTGATTTCACATTGGTACCTTGTTATATAGATAATAGATTAAATTGGTTCTAGTAAGTAACCAAGCTACCACTGCTTACTAGCCAAAATATGCAGTTGATAATGCTAAGCTTACACTTTTATTCTCTATTATTTGCAATGAAACCAGAAACCAGAGACATGTTTATGTTGGTATCCATTCAATAAGAATGTAATTACAGGTTCAAGGACTGGGAATCATTGGGTTGCATTTTATACTAGTTTCTTGTTGGTTTCCATTTACGGAAATCCACAAAATCAAAGAATCCCAAATGAAACCACCTGGAAACCGAGTCAATTAGATTCCTTTTGGTTTCCGTGTACGGATATACATGGCATCAGAGATCCCAAAACAGAAACCAACTGGATACTGAACCACTAAGTTTCCTGTTGATTTCGATTGACGGAAATACATAATATCAGAGAATCCAAAATGGGAACCAAGTGGATAACCAGTCTTCCAGTTTCGCTTGGTTTCCTGTTACAGAAATGCATATAACAGGGAATCCAAAACGGAAACCAACTGGATACGAAGTCACTCAGTTTCAGTGAATGGATACAAGCTGGATACTTCTTTTACACATTTTCCGGTTAGTTTCCAGGATTCCGGAAACTAAGTCATTTTTGTAGTGGTGGGAGAGTCGAAGATCAAAGAATTTTGGACGTTTCAACCATTTACGATAAAAATGAACTAAAAGTAAGATGGAGGTTTTTGCGTAGGTATTTTTGATCAGGCACTATACGACCCAGGTAAGTTTAAGTTTTGTTCTATATATATTCCCATAAGCTATCTATATGTGGAGATACATTTTTTGAAGAAATTCTGGCCAGGACAAGTCATTTCCAAATTTCAACTTTATCATTACAAACATTGCAAAAGTGGTCTTTGCTTTTTATATTATCATAGAACTGAAAGCATTGCTGGATTACAGCTGCATATCACAAGTTTGTCAACTAACCAGTGTATGCAAATATCATTTATTTTGTTTTGGTTTGAACGTCAATAAAATAACTTCAGCAGAACCGACAAAGCATCTTTCATTGTCAATGTGTAAAAAAGCCAATCGTTAACGTATGGTGAGATTGTCTAGTCTATCGTGCAAACATTCGAATTTCGCCATGATAAAAAAACCAGAAGGGCTGACATTTTCGATTTCCTTAAATTTCGATTAAAAAGTTCCATTTCGACTCTCTTTCAAAAAATTACCAAAACCATATTGCCTTAATGCAAACAAACAAACATGACTTGTGTTTAATTTGTTGATCTCTTATAAAAGATTCTATGGAGAAAAAAATGAATGTTTTCAAAATTTTGACCTCATGGATGGTCACTTCAGAAAAACTAATTATATAACTATATACGAAGGCAAACGATTTTGTTAGGGTTTAATGGATTTTCTTTTCTGTATTGAGAATACAAAATTATTTGTTTCTTTTTTGCGATGCTAATTGGCTCAAATATATGCCAAATTAATGACAACTGCACCAGGATATGCAAGTAGGTGAACAATTGTTTGGTATGCAGTTGTATATTGTACACGCTATTCACATTATATTTGTATTTAAGAGAACCAACGACCTCAACATTAAACACATTAACATTGAGTACTGCGCTGACATTCAGTGAAGCATTGCACCCAAACCTTACTGCGTGTAGAACAGGTCTCTACTGCAGACAAAGCGGGATTCGAACCACGGACCTCTTGATCCGAAGTCGAACGCGCTTACCTGATGTTAAAATACTATAGACAAAAAGTGTACCGGAATAGTTGTAAATGATATCAAAAGAATTCGATAGAAAGGATCATTGAAAAAGTAAATGATACTGAACAAGATAAACCGTCGTGGGTTAAGTATATTTCAAAATTCAATAAATAGCACTAAAATCATTGCCTTTACTATTGGTTATAGTGTTTCTGGTGGCTTGCTGTCATATTTAGGAAACTAGCAAAACTACGAAAGAGCAGAAAAACATCCAGTCTTCCGTTTCATATATTGCATTCTTGGTTCCGCCCCTGCACCTTATTTTGATATTCCTGCATTCGCATCTAATGCTTGTTTCGATAATGCGATAATGTTCATCCTCGGTGTATCCAATCTGTGAAAAATTATCATCAGAACAACACTATTACCCAAATCCGCTAATATCAGTACAAATTTGAATTCTTTGACTCGCGTCATGGAAATTCGTGGGCATGATATCTATCCACATAATATTGATGGTTTCTGAGTTGTTTTGAACAATGATTAGCAGCATGAGCAAAAGGGTCGAAGTTGTAATCCGATGGATACTGTTGTATCTGACACTTTGATAAATATGTTTCGCATTGAGACACCAATTAACAACTTCAAAGAGAAAGGAACTATTCGTGACCATAATCTCAACAACAAGATATCCAAGTTGTATGTTGAAATTTACCATTATTAATCACGTTTGAAAACAAATAAAACATGTTATCACCTTCCTGAATATTGTGTAATATACCTAACAATATATTCTGCGTTCAGGGATTAACAGTGTCAAACTCATTTTCTGGTTTTCTGTGATGACATTTTGTAATCGTTCTCTTTAAAGGGACAGTCCAATCGGGGAAATTTTGTAGAAACGAAATTCAAGGGGACATTCAAGTTTATACATATAGGTTGTTAGCACATGATGATCATATAACCAAGTTGAAACATGTTTCTGAGGGTAAAATTTCGGTTGATTTAGATTGGAGAACTAAATGAATAACAGCGCACATTCGGTAAAATAAAACAACAGTGAGAAGTGAAGCCATTCATCGTCGCTACGAGTGCGAAAAGCATTTTTACCGCATTCCAAGAAATTGTTGGTTAGTCATATCATGAATAATTTGAAAATGTGTGTATTTACTATCCTCACATAAAGTTTCGTTCTAAATATTTGTTAATGTGTGTATTTACTATCCTTACATAAAGTTTCATTCTAAATATGTGTTAAAGTATTACAAGTACAGCGCCGTTTTCATTTCTATCTGTTTATTAATCTAATACAGCAATTTGCATATCTGTTAGCTTACCGTTGTACCACACGGAAGCCTTTTTTCAAAAGTATTAACATTAAACATTTTCGTGGTTATCGTGGCAACATAAAGTGTTTGATAAACATCCCTATAATCAGCCATGGATTTGTCCAAATCACATTGCTTTTAAAAGACTTCCTGTCGGTTCCACGTCATCTGTCACTGCATTCATGTACATTTAATCCTTCCAGGCTATTAAGGATCACTTATGATATCAATTTCAGGTTTTCATCCAGCTAAAATATCTAATAGAGTTATGTTGCTGGAAAAAGCTATTAAATGATGTAAGGTGTTTTTTGAGTGGATTGTTTCTGCTGTTTCTATTTGTTTACCATATTGTATTCAATGTAAATTAAATCCTAATAATATTAAGTTTTCATTTATCATATGGAATAAGCGTATTAAAGTTTTGTTTTTTTCATTTCTGTATGTAATATTATATTCAATTTGGAATGTACAAGGCGTTGTCTTGTTTACAATAAATTCACTTATGAAGTATAGTGATAAATCGTTATTTAATCCATCGATAAAACGTGACATGCCAAGCTTAGTAGCAAAAAAATTACTCCTGATTTTATGCTTTTATCTTTTTATCTTGGAATAAATTCTTGCGGAATATCGAATATCCGGGTTATAAATATGAATATAATTGTCTGAGAACAGAGAACCATTTATATCTGAATGTATTGGAATGATTTATTATTATAGTATATAGATGTTAATGTCGAGTTGGCATGAGTTTTGGGTTTAACGCCGCTTTAAGGCATCATATCAATAAACCGAGTTATATAACCGAATAACACTATCTGGTTGATTCATTGACAATTTCCACACCTACTTTGTGTTGTATGTGTATGATGATCTATGAACTTCTATGTAAGAGTTTAAGTCGTTATACAAAGACAAATAGAATGCAGTTTTACTTATCCTCAAGGGTTCCCATTTGAATATTCAACGGCTTGGTACGTCGTTCATAAACTAATGTTTTTTTGGTAAATATTTTTGAGAAATGTCTATGTTCAATTAATACATTTGAATTGTATGAATTGAATTGAATGTATGTTACATTGCATTTCTTTCATCAAAAACTGTGTCTGAACCGGAATCCTGCTAATGCACTTGATGTCCCGACACGTTCTTTTAGTCAAACGTTCTCCCGATGAGCCAGAGCTTGCGGAACGTGCTTTGTAAATAAAATTTATGTAATTCACACCGGGTAAATCATCCTCCCTTACACTTCTTCACTTCTCTACAATATGTGGTAGACTGCATCAATAAATAAACGGTTTTATTGGGTTCCTAAAACATATGCTCGGGGTGATAAGAGCTGTACATCGCAACTAAAATTTCCCCCGAATATCTTTCCGTAAGTAATTATGCTGGTAAAACCATACATTGATGATAGACAGCACTGTTCGAGATAAGCTAACTGGTGTTGCTTGTTTTTGTTGCCTCTTAATCTCTTAGCAGCTTTCCGATTCAGTTACTTTTATTTACCATTTACCCACACTGAAGTCTTCTCCCAGCGTATTGCGCTTACATTGGTGAAGTAGGACTGCTAAGCATTTGCTACAGGAGATTCCGTCCATAAAATAAGTAATGTTGTGTTACCTGAATGAAGAAAACTCTTTCCATTTAATTCGTTTGACATGTTGTTGCAACACCATATATACCTTGTTGTTCTTGATTACATAACAAGTAATTTAAACATTTAAAAGTATTCTTGCTTGTCAATAACTTCTTTTGACACTGTCGAGATTCGAACCTGACCACACCGAAACAAAGCGCAAAGCAGACACTCAATCACTCAGTCACACAGTATATTAATATAGGTATAATTCACTGGGGATGATTTGAAGTAAAGACTAAAACAACTGAATAACAACTTTTCTTCGATACAAATAGGGCACTTTTCTTACAGCAGATGGTTGATGGTTAAATAATAAACATTTGTTCAGAAACTCCATCTACGTAATAAAGAAATGACTATCTGGATACTCTTTTCCTCCTTTTTAGACATGTTTATAAGCAACCCTCTACTGATTTTAGGGACAGACAAGAGAAGGAAAGTAAATCAACAAACACATTTTTATTAAAACGTTTCCACCTCTCGATAAAACAATACGACAAAAAGACAACAATATTATCGTACGGTTAGGCAATCTGGCTCATAATAAATACAACAGAAAAAAACATAAACAAAACATAATGTATGTGAGAATATGGAGTTTGGAAATGTATCATTTTGAATATTTTAAAATATCTCAGTACAACTGTTGTTGAAAAACGGTATAATTATTTTTAAGGAGACCAATTATTCATGACTGTCTGCAGGTTTATTTTTTAAAGTGGGTCCTATAAACTAAGTGTACCTGAAAAACAGAATGATAGCTAAGGTTGCGTTTTCTCCCCTAGCAGACATCAACAATTGCATTATCTTAGAGCAAATTAGAAAAGCATATCCTAAGGATATTGTGTCCGGTTAATCGCCGGTTTCTTTTAAATAACCTTCCAACTTTTAAAAAGAAAACTAAATACAACAAACTAACAAACAAATAACCAATGGAAGTACTAATCCTTAACCAAATAAATAGTTATATCATGTAGATCGGAAATATCACAGTTAAACTAGAATGCTGTCGGCAGGCCAAGTAGTGAAAATCTACATCATGCTAATGTATACATGCATGATTGTTAGAATTCTTAAAATGTCCAAAAAAGGTGGTGTTAGACATAGATAATCGTCGACATAAGTGCAGTGATTGTCAAGGTTGTTTTCATCCAAAGTACAAAATTGTAAGAAAAATACAAATGAACAGGAAATCATATTGACTTGTTTGATACAATTATTTCTGTCGTAAAATATTACCACTTGGAAAACATTTTCTATTAAAAATTATAAAATCTGTTCAATTCAGCATTCTCACCAGGTACGGATTTCGGTCAAGGAAATATTTCATCTGGTGTAAGAATATCTCGAAGTTTGACATTTTACCAATACTATTTGGTTTATCCGTCTTAGGGCTTGGTATAACTAAAACAGTCAAATAATGTTGCTACTTGAAGTGCTTTATAAACATAACGATATGGCACGGTTTGTCACGTGAACACGTTAGCTGGATACTAACTACTGCATTCAACAAGGCAACAAAGAGTGAACGACATCATCAGCACTTCAAGGTTGTATTCCAGAGGAAGAACAATGTATGGAAACATTGACTTTGCACTTACACTACAGTTGGACGATATCTATGTCTTCTTAGTCAGGTCATGCGTAAGATAAGCGCTGTGTTTGACCGCTCGGACTCCGTTGTAACGTTTGTGGCTGGCACTGCACTTGGCATCACCAGGTTCTTGAGGAGGGCCATCAGTGTGTTCCGGAAGTCCCTACTCATTGCGCAATATAGGACAAAATTAACACCATTGTTGATCAAGGCTACCATATCCATTAAGTCACCAAGTGGAGTGTAAACGTTTCTGAAAAATCCCTTGCATGTAACGCTTAATATGATGAGAATGCCTTGTGGAAATTCAGTGATGAGAAACAGTACGATCACAATGAGCAGCATGCGTGTTGTTCGCGAATTGTCTATAGGCCGTTGAACTAGTGCATTGTTACAGGACAACCGTCTCTTCTTGTGGCGTAGTTTCGATTTTAGCGTCCAGACAAGAAGTCCTCCGTAAACTACCATCAGCACGCAGGGTAAAAGCTTCGTCAATAGACTGTACATCCAGAGGTTTAAGCGAACAACTGTTTTCGTTTCGGATGTACCGAGGCCAAGATCCTGGAAGTGGTAAATTGATTCGTTGTTATGATACGGATCTGGAGTTGATACGAGTTTATTCGTCAAGTAATTAGGAGTTAATCCCACAGCAGACATAACGTATATCAACACGACTGCTATCCGCGCACGCACAAGTCTCCTAATGCGTGTAATTGCGCCTTTCGCCGGTGAGTAGATATGCTTGTAGCGGAGTATAGCTAACGTAACGCCTAGCCATATTGAAACTGTATGGGTCGCCGCGGAAAAGTTGATATGAAACAATATGAACTGCATCCATCCTCGACTGTTTTTCGCAGGGGATACCTCCCAAGGAGGGTAGACACAGTAGAAATGGATGGCAAATGGCACATATGACGTCATGGTAAGGAGATCAGAGACTGCGAGCCACGTGAGAATGCAGTTGATCGGTGTTCGCATGTGCTTTTGAGATAACACCGTGATGTTTATGAGGTTCATTGGTATCCCGAAGATACACACCAGGATACTGAGATAGCCGTGCACGCCCGTATACCAAGTGTAGAAGGAAAGAAGCGCCTCACTCCTGAAGGGTTCATATTCAGAGCTATTCTCCCCCATCTTGAACCCTAAGTTTGAGGAATCTGAAACACAAAAAACGAAGTATGAAATACAACAAATTAACACCTAGGACTACAGAATAAATCTCATAATAACATGACATAATTATATGTCTAAATAGAGTAAATGACGAACCTTCCATTTAAACCGAGATAAGACAAATTAAAGAATACTTGATTAAAATTTGGGCTACTACGAACATGATGATTCGGAATAAAACTAGATTAATCATCAGGTGGATTGTGAAGGATCAGCGTTTATTCCTGAACGAATTAATGACGTGCATGTGCACAAAGGAGGGAACGTCAGGTAACGGTAAGGTTTACATTAGATGACAAACAAATTTGAATCACTAATAACTTGTACGAATTTAACACCCACTGGTCAAGGCGACAGTGAGTTTTTTAAACATGAATCGAAAATATGATTTGAAAATCGTCACAGATATGCCACCACTGGACATAGGCCTCCTTAGAATCTGGATCATGAATTGAAAATCATTAGTTATCCATTTTTAAAATCCTCACAGAAACAGAATACTGCACATGTATAAAATATTAGCTAGATCTGTGATTGGTTGTATTAAGGAAACCTCGATCTCCACAAACAAACTTCTGTACCTGTTATTAAGAAATGACAATGATTGTTAGCCAACGTCTTCATACACGTGGACAAAAGCATTCGTCCTGCGTATCAACCGACGTCACCGTTACCATGTTGATAAGGTTATTGTTAATTAAATCAATTTATCTTCATTATAGGTTATCAAAAACACTTTTATCTGACGCTGACGTTCCCCTTATGGATATAATGATTAATTTGATGTGAATATCTGTACATTTCCACGTTAAATCTTAATTTGAAAACATGTGTTTAATATTCTAGAACATCGCGTAAAGAGGTAATTTACGGCGAAAAGATTGAGTGCTGAAAGTTCGTAAAACTATGCTACTAATGATCATGAACTATTGAATGAACTATTTGTCAGATGCATGACATTCACATTTTGAAAAATACAATAAAATAAGAAAACAATGTTTTTGGCAAGATCAGATTTACATTCTACATAAATCGTGGAAGCTATGACCAAAGTGTTCTCAAAAACCGAGTAGTGTGGTCTTTAATCATTAAAACGTATCCTTGACAATGGTGTTGTTCTCTTCAGGACAAATTCATTGGGTATAATCCAATCTAAAGAAAACCTAAATTATTCATTGATTAAAAATATATATTTAATGCAAAAGTAGCCCATGCATTTCTAAACTGATGGAATCTATGTTTAAGAATATCCAAAGCTGAAAGAACTTTGAGTGTTAAATATTTTATTGAAACCACTGGTTTTGAAACAATATTTCAACTGGTTTTGAAACGGTAGTTTTGAATTACTCAAAATCCGAAAATAAACTTTTATACATACTAGAATTAGTTGTGTACGAAACAGTATTGTATTTCTGACACACTTGCGTCCTCACAAAAATACGGAACATATGTTTAAACAGAACTAGAAAATTAACTATCAACTATCAAAATTGGGGTTATCATTAACTCTGCGTTTGAGAAAATGCTGTTTGAAAAATGTTATTGAAGATGTATCAATCGATTTTGTTGACGTTTTGAAACAATAAAACGTTTCCCAGTTTTACGCTTGTAATGTGCGATCATGCACATGTAAAAATGCGTCACGATACTAACGAACTTCGGGTCCCTAACAATATCAAAACGTGAATATTAATATTAAGATGTTTGCTACCTTACTAAATAATGTAAAGACATGAAGGTGTCCTAGGTGAGAAACGTAGGTAAGATGGCGTTAAGGTAAGCTTAGTGTTAGGGTTGTTTCGTTGAACCATCCCCTCTTCCTCAAGACCTATTTGACGGAGTCTGGTGACGTAAGTTGCATATAACAACCGAAGAACTAAGTAACCATAGCACTTTCCTTTCACACAAAACGCCTACCTTTGACAGATATGTCTATTAAAGGCTTTTGTGCAGTCATCGTTTTACAATAACGAGCCGGTCCACACCATACAATACGTTTCCGTTTCAATGTTCTAGTCATCCATTAGCGTAAAGTAATATTGACGCCAGACTCTGGTACAAACTTTCTTTTACAACAATATCTCCATTGAAATACATGCATATAACTTTATTGGTACCATTAGCTTCTGCCGTCATAGTTCATTAGGTAGATATAAATGTGAAGTAATTCACATAAATCTGTTCATTTCTATAATGGGCAGGCAGCATTATAGGATTCAACATATTTCGTAAGATGACCATCCTATCAATTTCTTGTAATATCATTCAATTTCACCTTTAATATGTGTTTTTATTGTAAACACTAAAAATATGATATTGTGTATATGTTTACACGTGAATCTAGCTACTGTTATATGTCAACATTGAACAAAATTAATCCGGGATTTTAGTAAAACAGCCACTTTATTCAAATAATGAACATTAATTTAATAAATGTGTCATAATAATCAAATTGGTAGATAAGTTTTAATTTAGGTGAGGTGGGTTAATAAAGTTTTAAGGTGTTAATCGCCGCTTTCAAGAATATTTCACTTATCACGTCTGCTGTAATTATTGCAAGAAGAATAATTAAAATAGCCCAAGTAAAAGCATCCGACGTACATCCTGAGCGAAGCTATTCGTAAGCCTCAAAACGGTTATGAATCATTAACTATCGTATGCATATAAATATTAGCACCATCAATCGCCAATATAAGGTATCATGATTTGCAACATATGTACATTTATTAGTCGTGCAATTTGTGTACATAATGTCACTGCATCTAATTCCTTTATAAACGCCTGTTTTCACTGTGCCTCAGTACACGGTATATCAGCATTAGTAAATATGATTAATATCGTACATAAAGAGTCTGGCCTTGTAAAAAAGATAGGACATCATATTGATTGATGTAGCATTGTTTTCTCTGCAGACTTGTTGATCCTCGTTATGTTTCAGTTTTTACATGGCCCAGATTCAACAGGAATCAATCGAACTTAATTACAGAAAAACCTTGCATCAAAGAACACAATATTTTGCAAATGAGAAAACGCTGAAACTTGTTTTAGCAACCATAATTGCCATAATTGATGTTGAAACTATGATTAGAGTTCTATTATGATAATAATGTCAAATTGTTTTTATACCGTTTTATTATAACACGCGTCAATTGCATATGGTAATGCAATCAAAATATGTAAATTTTCTTCCCTGTTTAGCAGATGTTAAGAAACACACCATTTACAACAGCAGTTTGTTTCTTACGTTTATACCAGTCACAAGTTGCCATACAGTTTAGTTGTATTATTTAACAATACATAAAACCTAATGCTTTTATGCAAGAACAGTTTTACTTTATAATTTCTTCAGCTATTGATGTTTCATTACATTTTCCTAGTTGACAAAAAAAAATTAAATTCGAACCAGCTTGTTGTGAAAGGAGAGTTTTGTTAAATTTCCTCAAATTATAATTCTGATCTATTTCTTGAGATTACATTTTGATATTCACTTAAATCATAGCAGGAAACATAAAAAATTATCAATGTTTAGATAACAAAGCTGTCATAAAAAGTACTTGGATCCGATTAAAACTAAAGGTGACTCGTAATCAATATGGTAAAAGGAAGTAGTTTCGGTTAAGCCTAGTGTTTAACATACTTCCAAAAACTATCTTGAATACTGAAAAGTCGAAGACGAACAATTGGGTTACATCAACGTCGCTTTAGAGTTTGTAAAGATTGTCTATCTTTATTCTATACAACTTTATGTATTTTTACTTCCATTTTCATTGACGTTACAAAGTCATATGGTAGGTCCAAAGATAATTTCTTTTAATGACTTAAAGACTAGCCAGTACAAAACCATTAAAATAAACTAGTCATTATTCAGATTTATCTTTAATCTTTAAATGTTTAGACGTAACGACACCTAAAAACTGAAATAAGACAACTCCGGTGAAACAGTCAGGACTAGTGATAGTGGTAAATGTTTTGCATTGTTTCATTCATATTTAATTTACGTTTTTTCTAAAAGCTTTTAGCTCGGAAGCTCAAAAGGCTTTTCATGATAATTCATCCTCGGTTAAAGGATGTGTTAGCAACATATTAGAAATTGGTAAAATTAGGTTTAAAAGTAAATGAATCCTCATATGCCGATAGGTCAATACACGAGAATATAGCTAATCTTTAAGTCCTAAGATCAGTTAGGTTTCAGGGATAGATTCCAGACACAATGACACATTTCAGACATACTTTGGTCGAGTAGAGTCGTTCATATCCACAACGCAAACAATAACATGGTCTACATAACGTCCTGGTGTTTGTAAAAGCAGTTTCCACCTTGGTATGTGGTCCACAACCTTAACTATGATGAGTGAGAACGGCGCACGGTAAAACTACCGGTTGATACAAACCTGTTAGACATGTATGTATCACTTCCCCTTCCAATGAGGAATAATGCCACTGCTGTGGATGCAGCTACTTCATCCTGAAGTGTACACGTATATTTGCAGATTATAAGTGTTTAAATGTCATTTTCAATTATTTTCGGGATTTTAAAACAGGCAACATGCATTTCTCTAGAAAGTGTCAGTTTATTTTCTAACACTGAAGAAGTAGCAAACATCGTTATTTTCTATTATAGAAAAAGTATTTTCTTTTAAAATTCTTCTTCTCAAATTAGGTATTCTGTGGTGTTGATTACATTTTCTTGACGGTATATTTTCTGCCTTTACTTCAGTCACAGATATCTGTGTGATAATGATTTTAGAATATCTCATCAATCATTTAAAATCATATCTTTAAAATTGTGCCATGCATGAGCGCTAATGACCTTTCGCTTCAAGTCGAGATCACCAATATTATTTTCATATGTTTTTAAAAGTAATTTACTACTTTAAAGCTTGATTGTAAGCTGTTAGCAAATTCAAATATGCGTTTGAGTGTTCCAATGCTTCGATATCTTCTCTTGCCTTTGACGATTTTCTACCGTAAATGTTCAGGTTATATCACTGTATACTGTACACGCACTATTTGACAAATCTTTAAAGAATAGCATCAACAGATGTAAGTCAATGATTTATCAAATGCATCATGGGAGTATCATAGGAAATACATACACCCACATGTATCTCTTCAACTCACTATCACTGTGTATTATATCTCACTTAGATTAAACAATAGAATCATTAAACATTTCTCAAGCTGCATCCCAAAAGTCTGTTCATCTACGGATGTATCTAAAAGAAAACAATCATGTAATTTGGATCTTGACGTTGTATGTCTTCAACTGATCATCCTTTTACCACGTGCAAATTAATCATTATCAAACATACAGTACGATCATGAGGTCAGTGTTGCATGTGTTCGTACTTTGGCATGATAAAACACAGAGGAGGTCTTGGTTTCCTTTATGCTTATCTAAATGGTTTATATCGCCTTAGTAAGAAAACTATCATCACAAGGATTAGGAACAGAGAGGACAGATGTTATTCATGCTTGGCGCTTATGATTATTTCACTTTTAACAGTGAACAATAAAACTTGAGGTTTTGAAATTTGAACCCTGGTAATTTTTAAGTGCTGCCGTAGACGTTACGTTGAATTCTCAGTGAGCGATTATTTGACCTTAACGAGCTTCAACAATATTTCAGTCAATGAGAACGTGAATGAAAATCATCCAAAAGAGAGTGGACACACCAGGGAGAAATGGGATCGATAGGCTGAGGAACAGACGCTAAGAATGACATACTTAGGGAAGGCAGCACGTTTTAGAATGACTCAACTTTGCTCTGTGACCTGTGAACTTCGATACCCCTACCAGGAGTGTGTATGTTCCGTAATTTTAACTTACTAAAGCACAAAAAATACACAACATGTGGAGTCAAATGATGGACGATCAATTCTGTGGTATAGCATTTGACTATGTTATGGTGCATTGTTTTGTAGAAATGTACACATTTCCTGTCTCCCCCCGGATTGTTTCTTATCTGTCACTTTTTAAGACGAAATCTGTATCCTTTCAATGTGGATACAGACTGATAATACATGACATGTTTGATATGAATTACAATAAATGATATATAAGACCTTTGTTAACCTTCTCTTAAAATCAATATTTTTCATATCATTAAAAATGTAACAATTAACCTTTATATAAATATAAACACTTTCCTCGCCGAATTTATCTGTATTTAAATAAAGTATTTTCAATTAAAATTATCTTATTTTTCGATAATGAGTACTTTATGACTGAAAACACAACTTACCTGTAGTAAAGCTAAGTCACTGTACGACCATCCGCCGAGTCTTGTAACCAACTCCAAAAGCTTGTCTGTACGTCCATAGCTAACGCCGCCCTAAGGACACTGGCAGCATATTCGTCCCACTGTGAGACTAACACACTCTGTATCGAACCATTGCCACAGTCCGATGGGTCTCAGCTGTAGCGGAGGCTTCGTCACTCGTCGAACATCACTGACAGAACAACGGCCCTCCGTAATATCTCGCTCGTGTAAGTCTAACCACAGATTCTTCTGGCCAATGAATAACAGGCTGCCATCTGTTTACTTTTGTCTGGTTTGTAAGGATGAATTGTATTACCGTGTGTTTCATGGGTTAGGATTGAGTGATATGTCCATATAGTGTGTGGGGGAACTTATGTTTGCCTTGCTATGTACATATTACGGTAGTTAAATCCCGCTGTGTGTTTTCGCTGTATTACTCCCCTGGGCCATGAAAACATTTCTTTTGTTTTCGGTATTCTGTTTTTTGAAGGTCGTTAACAGGCCTGTCCTTTCGTTGTTGCATTCTCGCAGATAATTAAGCCTGTGTTTGCTTTCATAGGTATAACCGTGAGTGAAGTTAACATGCTTAATTTATTTTGGGAGGGTCATCAAATTTGCTTTGTTTCCGTTCATTTCAGAGGATCGTGGGACCCTTCTTTATGGGCCCATTCTTTAGTGTTCAAATCGATAAGAAGATTAAATACGCAATATAAAGATTTTGCCCACTGTTAAGTGAAAAACAGTTTTCCATTTGCGTCGTAAGTCGACGTTTTGGGATGATGACTTATGTACCCCAATCATGTATATTGAGATATAGAGATCAAGAAAGTGCAATGGTTAGCGCGTTCGGCCCTTATCAAGATTTATGGGTTTCGAATCCATCAGATTGCCATTATTGTCTGAGGGGAACGGGATATCGGAGTGGTAAGAGCATTGGGGTGTGTGGTTCGAATCCCGCAAGGGGTTCGGCAACTTTGCTATTTTCCATGTGGTAAGGTGGACTTCATTGAACTTCAGCGCAGAAGCAAACCATGGTTCACTAATTCCAGCCGAAACAGGTTTCAACGCAATGCAAAGCCAAAGCTTTCTCCTTGCACTAATACTAGCAGCCGTGATATAATTGAAATACGTTTGGTGTTGGACCCCGAATAACTTTATTTCACCTTTTGAGATTTAGTGCACTTTAATAACGGTATAGATGTATGTATATGAACATGTATTTATGGTCCATGACTAAGGACAATGGAAAGTGTTGGTTTTACTGACGAGTCTGATGAAGGATCTACATTGTTTTAGGGGGAAAAGCAAGGAATAAAACCATTGGCCATCTCAAGCATCCTCTTACTTGATTGGCATCCTGTATGTATTGATTTGCATGTTTTCGTTGTGTTGTAAATAGCCTGTATCAATCAGATGGTAAAATGAGGTAATCACGCTCGCTCTTGTAATATTTTAGCACGACCAACCAAGCAATTACTGAATAAATCAATGTCACCTTATATTTTCCATTGTATGCAGAGCCATAATTATCCTTAGTTAAGTCGATTCCCCTCTCATTGTATTCAAACACTACGTAGTGTGATATTGAGACAAAGATCATTACCCTATTTTATATTCTGTTGTTATCGGCCAAACTTGCGTATTCATTGACTTGAAAACAAAGCAGGTTTGAGATATCACGCCATGCATCTTTATACAGGAACTTTATTTTCAGGTAAGTTAGTCAAACATAACTGTTTAAGAAATGATTGTGAGGTTTTTTAATACTTAAAATTATGTAGCCCATTTAGAATTAGCCTTAGGTATTAATATTTTCTTCAATCCGGTGCACGTCATGGCCTTTAATCTTTTTTATGCGATTTCTAAGTAAATAGGTTGGTCTTTTAAATACGAAACGATGACGTACAAAATTTTACCTATGTTTATTATTGTTGTTTAATCTGAAATAACTTAAAATTCATATACACACAATTAATTAATTATTGTACAGTTTCGTCATCCAGCCATTCTCCATTGATTATTGGGAATCACTCCTCTCGACACACCTTTTGTCAATCTCGACGCCATGTAGTTCTTATAACTCATGCTGAAATCTGAAGCGGAAACAAATTTTGACAAAGACTGATAACATCGGGTTGGTTTCAACAAATATTCAAATCAATACATCAGTACATTGTGGAAAATTACGTGGACATTCCATGCACAATACATTTCTGCACTTTGTTTGTCAGTGATATCAAGGCAATAATGTTCAATTACATGATTACAAAGGATAACTTGTATTATTTCGTCAACAATTATTACACGCAGGATGTAATCACATGCAAGTGTTTGCTGTCATGTTGTCATGTTCTCTCTTGCAAACTAAAGATTGGAGTACATTTTGGTAAACCGCAATTTTATTATAATGTATGAAACAATGCGAATTCACGGTCATTTACCATTTGAGATGAACAATTCTCTGCCATTTGCATTCAATTCATATTATTTTATTCTCAAAATCTATGTTTAAAAGGTACATTGGAAGAATGATAGACAACTCAGCATTCTACATTTTGTTGAAATAAATATTAAACTAAGTGCTGATGTTTTTGGTTGCACCTAAGTTACATCCTACTAGATCTTAAACGTGTGGAGTGTTTTCCTACATGTACATACATACATACATACATACATACATACATACATACATACATACATACATACATGCACACACACACACTATATATATATATATATATATATATATATATATATATACACACACATATATGTATATATATATATTAGCGTTAAAAGGATTTTTATTAGTTTCGAAGTTACATCTAAGGCAGCCGACGTCAAGGGAAACAATCTTAAAAATACAAACGTGGTTTCTGTTTTAGTTTAAATTCCTTTGGGAGTTGGCATGCCAGCAGTAATTTGAACCGTTTGGTTATTTTTGTATTGAGTACTTTGCGAAGGAGACCACTGCGCGAAGAACTGCACAAATGTAGTTTGGGCATTGTATAGAGATTTCAGATGGTGTCTGTTAATTATATAAGCAAGCTGCGTGATTGACAAAGAAGTTTGCAGTTTTTATATATTGAAAATGTTCACAGGTTTTGAACCACAGATTGACAAAACAATTATTTTGCAATCAATTATTTGACAGCGACATAGCACTAATCAATATGTATGTTTCACCAAATACACGACAAAGTGATATTGATATTTTGTCATGAATTAATACTGATAGGTTCGCCGAATATGCTTTGACACAAGAGAACTTGCATTATTTGAAATGTAAAATTTAAAAGATAGGATAGTGTCTGTTCACTTGTGAAATTCTAAATAACATATATGTTAGCAAGAGACCCTGATAGACGTTACTTCAATGACATGAATGTAACTAAAAGTAAAACGTCAGCTAGCATTAGGGATATTTGTTGCCGCATTGTCACACAGACTGAAAGTTAACTGCCAGTTTCGTTAATGCGTTAGATGTTAGAAAAACGTCGGGTCTGTGACCGTCTCAATATAGTACACTTATAACCTGTCCTTAACAGAAGTAAAATCACTATTTAATGCTGTTATGATGTATGTACGACAGCTTTGAATTCAAGATGGAGATAATGATTGGTCATACATAATCACTGTTGACTATACACATCGGGAAAGGAGAAAATGATGAAAACATCGCCTTTAGGCATCGCAGAGTATTAACCCTCCGTGTGGGAATATCTGAGGCATATTGTAGCGAAATGCTATGTCATACATAAAGAGATGACATGTGTTACTGTAGTAGCAACTGTAATCTAACAGTATTGAAACACGTTTTTGTTACGAATGTAAGTTGTCGAACAAAGAAAGGTTCTTTTTGATTAGTTTAAATGGATGGAATCATGTTATGTTTACTATTGTCCTTTTTGTGAACTTCAGTGATCAAAATAAATCACTGAAATAATTTTTGGTTTAAGAAGCTGGTTTAATAAATATGTAAATCTCCATCCAGCTATTGTATGACAATGGAAATGAATGATAGCACAAAAGTTATCGATTAACATAATCACACACATTTAAGTGGTCAGTGTGTCAGCCACGTGTCGTAGTCTGTCTCTGTTCATTAGGATGATGTTTTCGCCTTGATTTGCCTTATGTTTCAGGTTAGCCAATGAGCCTGCATGTCACATACCATTATCAAAGATAGCAAGGAAAAATGAACACTAGCTGACCATGGTGTTTCTCAGCGAATTAAATCACCAGGTATAAGCTTAATCTCTACTAACTGATATGTACCACCTGTCTTACCAGCTACAAAGACTATCACATCAAAGAAACGTGAATAAATGATACGAATAATTATACAAATAAAATTATTTAACAGCGGCAGTCACTATGTATGATTTAAATATGATGTGGCTTCGTTATGTTTTCTTAACTGACGGGTAAGTCCATGAGAAAAACATTAACAACTTCTGACTCATGAGCTGATTTGAAACAATTTATAATATGAATATCGCAGTGGTATCATCAAATTGAGGAGACGGAAAGATGTTGATTCTTAAAGTATGTCCTTATGGTAATGATGGAATCAGATCATAAAATGTGTTGAACAAAGTAACGAAAATAGAAGATATTCATTGATTTGATAGTTTTATCCAAAGCAAGCGGCTCTGTAAACATGTTTTAGAGATATCTTGATTAATAGTTGGAGCTATAACTAGCTGATTAGACAAAATTGACAATTGGAATTATGAATTCTTCAAAAACGCATGAAACCTACAAATATAGGGGCTATAATAGGGCCAATGAAAATAATAACCTGAAACATGTTTTCGATAAAACAAGTATAGGAGCAAGCACGCTGTACTTCTCTCTGCTTTCAAGTAATAAAATACCTTGCAAAATTCCCATCTTTGGCACCTGATTGAAATAAGTATATAGTTAAATGATAATGGAGCCTAAAGCTCCAAAGTCATTTTCTTTGCACCCCCACTTTACAGATCAGTTTACAATAGTCTAACCCTCAAATAAAGTCATTCTAACGAATGGTTGTTTTGGTGTTTACAAGTGGGCCTTGAAAAATGAAATTCATTGAGATGAATCACACCTTCAAAATAAAAGCAGAATTCCTGTTTTGATTTTTAAAAATAAAGATATCATATTCATAAATGCTAATCTCCTCCGATGAATATTTGAACAAGGATATGTTTACGTTTCCAAAGTCTTTATATCAGTTACACCTGGCTATAAAGTCACTAAAAGTTGAGGCTTACTGTAAGAACATACTTCGCTACCATAAGGGGACGAAAGGAAATTGCTTATAATGATGATGTCCTTTGTCTAGATGTTTCCTTATGTTGATATTAGCAAATAAGTAAGCATGGTTCATGCCATTATCAAAGATACCAATAAAGCATGGACACTAATGGACTTAAATGTTTTTTATCGAAATAATAACAGCCTTAACTACCCCATCCTGCTACATCAGCTTAATTGAATCCGTTGATCAAGCTCCTTCCAACACCCTGATAGGACAAAAGCCTAGTTTCGCTAACTATATAAACAGCCAATGAGAAGACTCGCACCCAGCAACAGCGGCAGAACCCGGATGGAAAATTGAGGCTCTTTAGATAACGACATTTCATTGGTTAAAACAATAACAGATGAGCACAGCCAAAAACTTCAAGCCGCGCCACCCGTACGAGGAATTTGGCCCGAAAGAGATCAGGGTATATGGAAGGAGCTCGATCAGCGGATTCACTTACGCTGATATAGTAGGATGTAACTACCCACATCAACATACTCTTTGTGTATAATACACTCTGTAAATGAGACTGAATCGTACCATGGAATCACAAGGATATGTATGTGACATTTAATGGTTCTCAAATTTCACCAATAAAATATCTTAATGCTTTTATGTCTATTCTATTGTTATTTTTTTAACATAAATGGACATGGTTGAAAACTGATATCAAAATTGCCCACGTTAAAATCTTATCAGTCAGCAAAGTCCGCATTAATAGCATTTACATAAGCTTGCTATAATCATTATTTATAATGAATGTGCTTTAGAGATTGTACATTATTTATTCTATGATTTTTCTTATAATGATCATGATCTCTAAGAAGATTTAATCTTTATGTTTCATTCATTAATAGACATAAGTAATCAATATATCTTTCGAATGCATCTCTTAAGGATGTCCGCTCCTTAAATTTAAAGTATTAAACTTTTTTTCTAACTTGTTTTTTTCAAAAGTTTAGTGTAATAACATGAAATATCAACCCAAAAAAATGGGGGTTAGTGTGAGTTTTTTCGCGATATTTTAAGACAAAGATCCCTATGTCAGGCAGAGATTTAACATGGGAGTCAATGGGGAAATGATGACTTTTTTGGAGAAATCTTAAATTGAAATTAGTTCCGGTATTAAACTTTTTTTAATATGAAAACATGTTTGAGTTAACATAATTTTCTTCCAGAAAAAAGTATAAAATATATATGGTAGCGTGGATTTTTAGCCGCTACGGCACAACATGTATTCAAACATTTCAATTAGATTATCAACATTCAAGCTATTTTTGTACTAAAAACATGCTTTCTCCCACTCAATATCTAAAAATATACCTGAACGCATACATACAAATCATATTCATTCAACAACATCAACTTTCTGAGAAAAACAGATTATAGAACTTGCTCAAATGATAGTTACAATGAAAATTGCTGAGTCAGCATAATTGTGAATTATTTCAAAAAGAAAAATACTACGTTTATTTTGATGAATATTCAATCAGAAATCATCAAAATTGAGAAATTGCCGCTTCATTTTGGTTTAGTATTTAAGAATATTATGATTTAAGGTTATTTGAGTTTTGTCACTGTGACTGAGGAGCGAACATCCTTAACTGACGGTGTAGGTTCATGTGAAGACTAATGAGCTGTGTTGAAAAAATTTGTAATATGAATATTGCAGTGGCTGTAGGAAAAAGAGCGATGTAAAAAGAGGTCGATAATTAAAGTATGTCGTTATCGTATTGCTGGAATCCTGAAACGTGTTGAACAAAAGTAACGAAAATAGCAGATATTCATTACTTTGCAAAGTGAAAACAAGACTGGTTTTCTCTTAACAGCTATTTACAAATCTATATTCTCTAAAATTAATTGCTTTTTTTCTATTTAAAAGTATCTTCCTATGAATAATTGAACAAGGGTCTTAATAACATTGAAATGACTAAATATCAATTACACCTTGATATTCTGTTAAGTCACTAAAGGTTAAAATCTTTTTACTGCAATTTCATATAAACTACCATAAGGGACGAAAGGGAACTTGTTTTATTGAAATATTCATCTCAATGAGGGTTTATGTCACAGGATGTAATACTAAAGTTTTTGTTGCACAGACGAACGTCAAACCAACTGTATATTATAGCAGACCATTCATAGTGTGATTGCTTTGGACTTCAAGGTTAAGCAATACACAAATGGAAATTTTAGAAAATTGGTTATACTATATTATTCATGAGGCCATTCTTGCAATATCAATTCCAATTCTCATGGTAAAACGTACTTCAACAATTTGATAGGAAACTGAGCCTTACGTGAATGATACAAAGCGATAGAAAAAGTCGCCATTTAGGCGCTGGAATAACTTTCCTGGTAATTATTTTTTTCTCCTGTACCACAGTTACTCTTCGTCTGAGATATGTCAAAGATATCACCAAGCAGGGGTAGGCCCTTCTAAGAACCTTCATGTTCCCTCTGAACCCTTTGATCTTAATTAGATCTACAATATTGCTTTGTCAAAAATAAGAACCCCATGTCGGAAACATAACCCAGGAATATAGTGTACTTTATTACAGAAACATAATCTGATTGAGATGAATTGAGCCGATGCAGTGTTCCTGAGTATCATGTCATGGTTATAAATTACACCAGCGACGTCGATATAAATTCCTTATTTAAAAAGATTTATCTACAGACATTCTCTCCCCACAGAGATACATCAAGTCGTATCTTTCTATCTACCTCTGTGGTCAGAAAATGTGATCATTTTAATGCTGCATAACTTATTTGATTGGGTATCTTTTGATTTCCAGAATAAAGCAGTGTCTGTCTAGTAACTATTTCACTCATTATTCATCCTAGAACATTATAACAATCATCACTTACGCAAGGCAAACTATATCTAAAATTAACATAGCATGGCACCTGGACATGTGCTGGGAAAGGTGAGGCGAGGGTGATGTTATACTACCTTCCGTCTAACATATCATTGTAATGCAAAACTCTATGCTAATGTACTACTATGTAGATATTCTTGAGCCGTTAATAGTATTTTCCCCATTATTTCTATTACTAAGACTGAGAAATTGATCATTAGCTTGTAAAGACGGTGTCAAATTAGAAAAGAAATGGTTGATGCAGCTAGCTTCTGCTGGTCTCTCAACAGTTTGCCATATCTATTTTCAAACTATTCACCACTCTCGCTGAGAATCTGTTTTAAATATCTCTCCTTAGCCTGAGCTTTCAAACTGCGAAACTTACCACATTCCGTTCAGTAAACGATTGAAACTATTTAAAACGCATTTGCCTCTTCTTATGATGGGTGTTAACATCAATCAAGTTGGTCACGAATAAAGTTGGTCGGGCAAAGTGGATGAGTAAGGCGTCCACTAAAATAATGATACTATCAGTTAAGACAACATATGAATGAATTTTTTCTCTCAAATACATGGAACGTTAACATCAATCAAGTCGTGAATAACTTAGTTTATCTTGGTGCACATTGGAAGAGTAAGAGTTCATGTCTAAAACAGTAAATTATTCTTTCTGAAGAGGCCCCAATTATAACGGTAACACCAGTTTCAAACAGCGTTTAACATCTTCTGGTGAATGAAACAGCATACTTCATCTTTTAAAATACATTACATATTACACAAAATTAATACGGTCAGAATCACACACACTATGCATATGCATATATTCATCTTTCAAATTTCTAAATATTGCCATTTGATGTGTACCTTTTTTTCTGAAGGAACCAAAATGCACCTCAAGTTGTTTTTAGTGTTTCAAGAACCAGAGAAAAACTTTTGCTTGGAGTGAGCTAACTATGTGTCAATCAATTGTGAACATTCAAAGCAAAGTCATGATCCAGTTCACTTGTTCAGGCACATTTACACATAAAAAATTAAAACGTTTTTGATAGAAAACAAAGAACTCTTTCATGACTAGATAGCATTATCATGTCATTTAAATTTGTTTTATAATACAATGTTAATATTCCTTGTAAATGCATTTGGAGAAACCTAAAGCAGAATTACACTTTCATTTAAAATCAAACGCATACAATTATTGTGCAATTATCAAGTAGTAAAAAAAAATAAAATTATGGTTTTCGAACTAACACTATTTTTTTCCAATCCCTTTCAAGAACCTGGACTATTACAGATAGTGTGATCCAAAATATAACAATATTACGTTTGTTCACTATTTAAATTGTATTTATCTATAATCAAATTGACTGTTTGGGAATTAATTTTTACATTGTCAGTTTAAATTATATTCATCTGGGAAGTCGAGTTGTTGCTTTAACAAAAGTACATGTGATGGAATAGAATTTCTGATTCGACGAAGTGCGTTTGATAATCAAAAAAAGGTACCAAATAAAAGACCCAATTGAAAATTATTGCTCAGAAACTAAAATTATCCATCTTCTCAAAGAAACGAATCGTAGAATGTTATTAGTATTTTTGACATTTCAACACACTGTGTGTATGTGATAAGCAAAATATAAAATGTCTACGTGTAAATATGTTCACATAAGATAGGATTCATGCTGAGTATATCGAGTGCACCCTTGAATGAATTTCACAAAAATCACCACCAAAGCATAAACATTGATAGGCTTTATAGAGATATATTAACATTGCATCATAAATCTCTTATTTTAAATGCATAATAATGCTATCTAGGTGTGAAAGACATCTTTGTTTTCCTTCAAAAACGTTTTAATCTTCTGTGAACATGTGCCTTGCTTAGAGTTTAGCCTTAAATTGAAGTGGACTTTGATTTTGATTTTACTTTCAAAGTCTACTTGTAATTCATATATAGTAAGCTCATTTAAACTAAAACCTTTGCTCTGTACACTTAAAATAACTGGAGATAAATAAATTGAATGTATGTAGTTGCTATACTATACTCTAAAAAAGCCATGCAAAGTATAGAGAATAATACAATTACGGCAAACGACATAAGTAATCAGCAATGAAGTAAAAAAAATGTATTATTGACTTACATAATCAGTTAACCCACTAAAAGAATCAAATTATTTAACGTTTAATTGATTTAATTGAAATGAGATACTTGAGGAAAACAACAATAAATGCTTCTTGAGAAGAAAAAGGGATAGAAAGCTGAAAATGTGTGTACAGACTTATCGGTTAATGGTGATTATAACATTCTTAATCCTCTTTGAATCCTCACTAAAGTCAGAGGTGTGATGTCCTCATAAATTATATTCATATTTCTTCTAGTTATAAAATGCTAAGTCATCTGATTGTGTTTTAGGTGGGAAGATACTATGGCCCCAGCCTAACGATGATAAATTTTACAGCCTGATGACTTACTGGGCCCATGACTCTACTTTCGTTTTAAAAATCCATTACACATATTATATTTCAACCTTATGAGCAATCTGGGTCTGTTCTCTCTTGTGTGATTAATAACTAAATTGGTTCTTAGAGAAATTAAGTCTTCCGTCGAATTATCTAATATCCATGTATATATTCATAGTTTGACAATGAATAATAGACATTCATAAATACATTTTTAATTATTGTACAGTATGAAGATCTAGCTCCTATAGTCTCCCTCATTCATCGGATGTCACACTTCATAAAACACCTTTTTGTCAAATTTCCGCCCTTTGGAGTGCAAAATTCATGTAGTCACATTGCTGAAAACGAAGGCTGAAAGCAAAGGTTGCAGACCTGAAACACTTTTTTAGAATCCTTGTTGGGCTTCTGGTAGCAAAAGGCGTTCTTTGCTTAAAAACAGTACTTTTTGTCCTTGGTTGAAGAACCGTAATGTAAATCTATTGAAATTAAGTTGTTCATATTTGCTTTCGATCTTCGATGAACAAGTTTCACGAAATCAGTTTTAACTGACCTATGACATTGTATTTTGGAAGCAGCGATAGTGTTATATGTCTGTAAATACAGCTAGATATGGATTATTTTACATAGAAACTCGATTCACAACAATGTTATGCAGGGAGTATATACCATTGAGAAGGAAACACTGGAGAAACACTGTTGCGTTATCAGGATAAACCGTGTCCGTAAAGGTAGTTTAATACAAGCAATGTTTGAAAATCTTCTAAAGCGTTTTGACATCAATGGCGGATATAAAACAATGTTATGACGTTGTCAAAGAAATGACTATGCATGATATAAAATGTAACATATTACTTTATTATCTCAACTACTTAGCTATTCCATTCCCCAATCTACACTGTCCAAATTGTTAAATTGCTTTTACGATCAGTACTCTCTTGGTCAAGGCCGTTTAGAGTGGAAGTAATTTAATCAGATGGTTTTATATCGAGCAAGTCGAGTTTTGGGCATTAATTGATTGAAGGAGACTTTAAAAGTTTGATGACTGAAATGTGAAGTTGGGTAGGGGACTTGAAAAGTAGCATTATATAACATGTTATTATCCTAATGGATATATACTCTTTATGTATTGGCTAATTGGTTAAAAATTTGATTTGGTGATTTATTAAAAACTTATCGACAAACTTTTCATAATCCTTCAACCTCCAACATGTTTCAGAGAGCATGTTAAAGGCTATTTCTATTTTCTTGTATTACTCTCAGTTGGTATCAGACATTTGTTAAAATTCAATATGAATATGCTCATGTAAAAAAGTATGAAACACATAAGGACTTCATATTTGAACGTTGATACCGAAAACAGATTTTTTGGGTTCATGTTGGTAATGGTAGATGTTTAGTTGTTTCAATGAATTTCAAAATAAATGTAATGTAAAAGTTTGATATTGACATAATTTTATAAAGACTAATTATGCCTGAAAACATGTCTAATAAAAACAAAAGCTTCAGATCCATGGATGATGAGAAAAGTCATTTGTCAAAAGTACCTCTTGTGTTTAGCAGCTCTGAAAATATATTGCAGCAACAGTACCTGCAAGAAGCAAGGTAAGAAGTTACCTTGCTAGATTGTCACACTTTGAATGAATGTCTGGCCACCTGTGATATTCTTTAACATATATTTTAGTGAGAGACAAACGCCAGGCTTTATAAGAAAGGCATAATGTAAAGTGCGAAGTCAGGTGGCAAATAGGATTGCTATTACTGCATTGTCATACAGATTTGAAGAAAATAGCCAGTATCGTTAATGCGAAGCAGTCAGAAAAACTTGTGGCCTGTAAGCGTCTCACTTTGGTCATCTTATGACCTGTCCTTACCAGAAGAAAATCATTATTCTAATACATAATGCCTCAACGTTTCATCTCTCTGTAGCTGATATGATGTAAGGGTATTGCAGCTTTCAAGTCAAGATAGAGATATCCGTTATTATTACAAACATGTTCTGAATATCGTTTTCAAAATAACTTATTTGAAACAAGCTTTGTGTCAGTTGAAAAACCAAGTGTGAGTAACCTAAACAAGTGATGTGACGAAAGTGATGTCATAATGCCGTACTACGTAAGGAATCAGCCGATCCGGTGCAATCGAACCGCTGGCCACTTCAAATTTTTAATTCGTCATACTTGTTGAAATTTTGCATTTTCTACCATGAGCTTTTAAGAAAAGTGAATGTGCAAAACTTTGAACGCAAAATGACGTTTTCATCATGGCAATGTATGGAATAAAGCACACGTTTGTTTAGTTTAAAGCATGAGAGAGTAATTTTCACCATTGCCTTGTATAAACATGTATATGTAATCTCTTTTACCTACACAGTCATTGTTGGGTGTGTTCTTAAGTACTCACGATCAAGTAAAGGCCTCGTCAGTAGACATCACACAGTGTTAAATTGTACATGAGTGAATTTCCGAGGCTTGGTGGACAACAATGCAATACTTCATCTGCTACTTTATACCAAAACACGTTTGATATTTGTAATTTGAATTTTAGCCGTAGCAGGTAACATGTGTCCTTCTGTGAGCAACTGTAATCTGAAAGCACATCTTAATCATCCCTTTAAAGATAAGGTGTCTGTATAACAAATGTCAGTTGACAAGCTAAGACATGAATTCGTTACTTTCTAGGGATGCACATATGTAATGTTCATCATTGTTAACGTTACAGATAGAAGAAATTAACATCAAAACTTTTTAATTGATTAAAACAAATTAATGTTTGATAATTGTAATTATTATCCAGTTGTGCGAGAATTCTCAAGTAAAATGTTGATAAAGGAAGGACCACGCAACAGTAAGTTCTCAACATTATCAGCAAACCGACCATTTGTATCAAAGTTTTATTAAGGTAAAATTTGTCCACTCCAATAGTACAACAGTTACTTACTTACTTACTTACTTACTTACTTACGGTAGGTTAAACATATGCGGTAGTCTGATTCTGTTTTGAATTGCTAATAATAAAGATGCCTTTTGTATATAAGTTGTCTTATGCTAAACCGATTATCTTAGCATAAACAAAGCTTGTTAACAACTTCTGCTCTGGCCATTTGGACATCCACTATGGTGTCGGGGACCATATGTACATAAACCTGAATCATGCCTTTGTATCACTAGAGATGTACTTGACATTTAAAGGTTCTCAAATATCTCCAATGAAATACTTTGTAAGGTTTTATCTAGTTCAATCTATTTGTCATTATATTTCGAAACATTCCATCATATAAAGAGGATGATTCTCAACAAGGTTGTAAAATTGATATCACAATAGCCCACGTCAATATTCTTCTTAGACAGCAAAGGTCATCTTTTATAGCAATGAACAAACCTTTAACAGGTAATGTGTTTTAGGAATAGTGTAGTAGAGATTTTTCAATGTGGTCATGATGTCTGGAAAGATTAAATATTCATGTTTCATTTCAAAAGCAAAGATAAGAATACGTTTCGTTTCGTCGGTACATTCCTCAAAAGAATCGGCATTGTTCCTGTATTCCCATTTCATAGTATCTTCAAACTGCACAAAAGTTTGGAGATACTACACAAGCACAACTACTAAAAGCAAGGAATTTTCACCTTAAAAAACTAATTTCTGCTTGCCATCGGCAACATCAATCAGTAAGTGATGTCATGAACATCAAGTGTCATATATTGCGTTATGCTGATAAGTATGATGAGAGCAAGGGTAAGTGGAATCATAGCTGTTGGCTTGCTAAACAGACTTACACTGAACACAGACTTTAGAATTGCTAATGTCATCAGGCAAGAACGACTTTCGAGGTTTTGAATGTAATCATTTGTCTCTGTTTGAACAAGTATTTTTCAGATGTTGGAGTCAAACCACATATATCGCCATTTTGACCCCTACTGACTTTCATTTCATTTTATATCCAAGTTATTTTGCTTCTCAAATTAACAATCAAATGTGCCTCAAGACTTAATCGAAACAGTGCACAATCTTGTATTATCGTCACTCGAGCTAGGTAAAAAAATACATAACAACTGTTATGTGCTATTAAATGACACATTTGTATGCCCTTTATCAATTTCTACTTATTTACATTCCATCTGGACGCGCCTTTGTCAAACAAAGCAATCTTTACTACACATGTCAATCTTTCTTTTCATTCATTCTAAGTCATAGTGTTATACCCTATAGATACAATGTGTACTGTAGCAAGCAACTAGGCCAGATTGAGTAGGAGGATTATGTTTTATGCATGAAGAAACCTTCATCATGAATGATCACGTATTTTAATTAGATTTCACACTAGGAATAAGTGCACTAAGAGAATGCGAAATCATACCGTCTATTTATCAGAGTAAGAGAATGGGTGTCAATCCTATTATGAACACTAACATTAAATAAGTCAAACGATTTTATGATATGTTAATCTTTTCAGAACATTTTCAATTAACTGTTGAATATTAGCTTTTTAAACACGTAGTATATCTCTCGTAACTATAGACAACATCTGGATGTGAAGTATACTGTCGGTAGTGAGTCCAGGTAAGATATGCAATGGTGATTAGTTTATAGATAATGAATGAAGGTTCACAAAATACAATTGGGATGCATATAAATGGACAGATATTACTTGAGATTAAAACGATGGCCGAGTAACACCTAAGGGGCTTTGTATTTAATTAAGTGACTAGTTTCGTTCGTTGATTCGAACTCACCAGATTGAAAAAGCAAGGGTTGCTCTCTCCTTATATACAATTTTGACAGGTCACGTGACTTGTTGCTCCGGCGGGAGTCACTTCCGGTAGGTGGGGTTTCCAGTTTTTGACTTCCGACAGTGATTTCCGGTTGCGGCGGGAGCTACCGGCGGCCGGAAATCCAATTTCGGTTTTATTTCCATTGTATTCAGAGGAATTACATTGCCGCCTGTAGGAGGAATAAAACCCTCCGGGATATGCTAGTGAAAGCTAACGTCACCTATCCCCCTAAACTACCACAAATCACTGGGAAGGAAGTGACAATCTATGCGACAATGACTAATGCAGACTGCATGAATATCAACGAACACAGCTTTTTCCACAGCACTGTTATCGTTACTGTTTTAAGACGTGGTGATAGAATGGACCTGTACAATCCCTGAAATCCCTGCGTTTCAATATGTAAAACATAACACCCACTCAAAGCAATCGTTGTGCAGGCGTTGCTTTTTAAAATCTGTTTTGTTTGGTATAAATTGAAAATTACATTAAAAGTTGGTTTTCAACAAAATGTATGGAAGCTTAAGTTGTATCTTAAACCTAAGATTTCCAAGACATGTCCCCAATAGACAATGTAAGAGTACCACCTGCAGCCTCTCCTCGCCAATAAATGCTTATCAACATTTGTAGAGAGGACATTTTCTTTCATTTACTAACACATCACAGCAGATCCATATTGATCACTCAGATTTCTGAAAGTAGGATTTAGTAACGCATGTTGTCTTGCAGTAACATCATAAACATATATGGTATTTTAATTCACTCACATATCATCCGTCACGAAAGAGAAGGAGAAGCAATATATACCTCCTTGCTTTCATGAATGAGCATAGCTAAATAACGCAACAATGCGAAAACGTTTCAACGACAATAAAAATATGAACCTAACGACCGTGCTGCTAATAAAGAGGAAAATGGAAAGAATACATGAAACATTTTGTTGTACTAGAATTACAAGTTATTGAAAAACGAGCTTCAACATTTTGAAATGCTGTAGAGATCTCTCATGAATAATACTAAGCACTAGAGGAAGTCGCCATTGAGGCGCTGAAAGAACGTTTCTGATAATTATTCTTTTTACTTGTACTTTACTAATGTCTTCGTCAGAGATTTGTCATAGATACAGACAGGCAATTATGAGAACGTTCGTGTTCTCTATGAACCCTAAGATGTAAATCTTACTTAAATCTACAATTTTGCTTTGTTAAAAAACGACCCCTTGTCGGAAACATAACCCAGGAATATAGAGTACTTTATTACAAGAATGTTTTTCTCCTTGACCAATTGAGCAGATGCAGTTTTCTTGAGTTTCATATAATGATTTACACCAGGGACATCAATAGAAATTCCTGTTTTATAAAGAGGAATTGTTTTATATGTAGAGAGAAATGTCTTCATTATAAAGCTGCATACGATATTTAAAGTGGTATTAACGCGTTCGGCTTCGGATCATGAGGTCCGTGGTTCGAATTTAGCCAGGGCTCAGCAACTTTGTCTGCAGTAGAGAACTGTTCTACACGCAGTCAGGTTTGGGTGCAAAGCTATACTGAATTTCAGCGCAGTACCACCCATGGTTCGCTAGTTCCAGCCGATGCTCGCAGGTTTCACCGCAATGCATATGCACAAAAAAACGATGATAAAAGATACATAACAGATAGACAAATGGCACGAGTACTTCAACATGCTGTAGGCTAATTCACCATACAAGAGGCAAATCTCAAATATAACGTCTTAATTAGCTTAAGTTACCTACATGTTTATGTTGTTAGTTATATTTTCTTCATTAGCCAGCTCAAGTATTCCATTTTCTGAAATTTGTTTTTCCCACAAAACATTCTTTATCCCTTTTTGTGTTTCAATTTTCCGATTTGAAAAAAACTACATTGTTTCCCCAAAAATATTTAGAATTGGAGTAATACCTTTAAATATATCATATATACATCAGGCTACACGTATGTACAATTCAAAAAATAAAATTGTTTAATTTTCAAATCTATGTTTCCATTCGTCATAAAACTTTCGATTAACTGTAAGGCTACAATCGATTTTAACCAATGTTAAAGGATTGCTTTTTTTATACGGCTAGACATTTTATTAAAAAAAGTATTTTCTCTGCTTTTTATTTGATTTGTGAAACCCATATCTTGTATTTCTTGATTTATTAGTACCTCATCTTACTACTTGTAAATAGCTATAGCTTCGTGATATACATTAAAGTAATTCCTAATACTGATATATTCCTTCCAACTATTTATAAACAGACTGAAGAGAATATTATTCCTTGTTATGTGCTGCACAAGCAGTGATGGTTGAGAACGATAGCAAGATTAAGCACATTGTTAATTAAAGTTGTAAAATATCTTGTTATTTAAGTGTGAACTTTGGAATATAGTGGTTATCCATATGATTAAATTCACCATAATAATAAATGGAAATGTTGTTAAACTCAGTAATTAACAATACCAAAACTTTTAAACAATATTGTCATTTTTCGAATATATTTGAAATTATTTAACAAAACATCTCAAAACATGGAAGAAGAAGGGGCTGAATTTGGAATGAATTGACTTGAAAAATCGTTTAAATAAAATAATATTATTTAATAATAATTATTTTATTTGTGCGTTTGACTCCTTCTCTCTCAACTATTTTAAGTATAAAAATAAGTTATGCTTAAGAGCATTGTTAGATATACGTTCGACTTGTGCACAACTTTGTGAGATTGTGTAACCATACTTTATCAACAAAAGTTTTTGATTAGTTACAAAAAGAAATGACACTAAGCTACTCACGAAACAACATAAAGTAACCTTTTTTCATTTATATAAAAACATGTTCTTTGACAGAAAAAAACAGTCTCTCAACAGTTGGCCAATATCTGTTTCCATTTAAACATTTAAACTATTTCTTGCTGAGTGTCTATATTAAATATCTCTCCTCAAACTGCGAAGATTACCACATTCCACTCAGAAAAGGATTGAAACCATCTGTAACGCATTTGTCTCTTCTTATGATGGAATATTTACATCAATCAAGTTGGTCGTGAGTCAAGTTTATAGTGCAAAATTGAAGAATAAGAATTTAAAAGAAATTCTAAAAGAAAGCGAATAAGGTTAGATTCAGCACTATCTCTAAATGCATGGAGAAAAACTTAATGAAGAATAGCACTTTCATTGTAGAAATACAACGTTTACAACAATTTTGCAGTGGTTGTGTCACTTAGATAAACATATAAAATCATGGTATTTGAGATGACGCTATCAGTAAGAGTACATTTTGTCACCAGTCGAATCCCCGGTGATATTCGACCAACACTTCAGAGTCAGGTAATGTCGTAATCAATGACCGTACCAAACGCTAAACAATTTTGTCAACCAGACAGCCACATTTCGAAGTCAAACACGCGATAATTCACCTACTATTTTTTCAGAACTTTAATAACATCTACGATGTTTTTAATATTATAACGCCGCTAATGGCTGAAATATTGCCCGAGAGGCGTTAAACAATAACTCACTCACTCACTTTGATATTATAACTATAATCACATTACGTGTAATAGAAAATTCTTGTACATATATCAAGTCGAATCCCTCGACTAAACATTGGTACATCCCTGTCCTGCCATCTTTGCCTGATGGGTGATGATTGGATACCATCAGGGATGTAGACCTGAAAAAAGATTTTAATCATGAATTCCTTACAGTATATGAACGATTACAGTTTCAAAGTAGTGAACCTAATTGTCCTTTAAAGTTGAAATTATCTTTAAATATCTTTGAAAGGGCAGTAGCATGTCTTTTTCGAATTTAAGACTTGTTGTTCCCAATAAATATATGGGATTACAAAAGTTTGAGAAATGTTGGCCCCTCACTATATAGTCACAGGTAAGATTATTTTCAGCTTAGACAGTTGAATTATGTAATTGCTCCATGGCCTAGTCGAAATGTAATGGCTCGAGCCTAATGGCCCTCTGTTATTGCAAATCGATTTGGCATAATTTAAACAGACACTCACTTCACAACCATATTATTGGGGGTGTTGACCCCATGAATCATATGGAGGAGTATTGTTGAAACTGTGTCCCCAGGGGTACTATTGTGTCGTTTTAGATCTTCTCCATCAACGAAATATATAAGGCATTGTTATGACACTGTCAAATATGTCTAACTCATATGATATGCAGAACAGGTGACTATATTTATAGTTCTAAAAATCATTACACCCATTATCTTGTAACCTTAGGAGCAATACTGAAGACTTTCTTCCGCACGCTTCTTAACCTTTGATTAATAAGCAAATTGGGGTACATGTATGGGGTATATGATGAAGGCTAAACTAATGGCACCAGCCATTCAAAATTGTATTCGGAGACAAATATTTCCTCCCTAGAAAAAAGAAGACATCGTCAAAAATTATATGTGTTTTATAAGATCGTTAATAAACTGAGTATTTATCAAATTTTGAACCTGATAATGTGTCTGACGCAAGTTGATACAGCTTGAGAAACCATACTGACTTACAAACCAAAAATATAACACAAGTAATTACTCAAAATCATTTCTACCTGACACAATTAATATCTGGAATTCTCTCCCCGTAGACGTTCTTAATTCAGAAACCTTCGGCGAATTTAAAAGAAAATTAAAGGAAATCAACAACAACCCAATTCACTTCAATTTGTACCATGGCTCAAGATACTGTCAGATAATTCACTTCCGACTTCGGCTCGGATGCAGCGATCTTGATGGTGACAAATTCAGCTGCGGACCTAAACTCGAGGACACACTTCATTTCTTTCTAACCTGTCCAAATTACAACGACATAACAAAAAATTCATATTTCTTTACCAAGGGTTATAACCTGACATCTGTCCTAAACGGAAATATAGGCTTAACCAATCAAGAAAGTGACAAACTATTAAAATCTGTCCATAATTATGTTGTATACCCTCGTAGATTCCCAGATTTTTCATAATACTTTTAATGCCTTGTAAATATAAATGATTTAAAAACCCTCAGTGATAAGTGCTGTTATATGCTTCTATTTGTAACTCATCTTTATAATGTAATGTAATGCTCTGATTTTGCTGTGGATGTCTTTTCTTTCATGTTTATATTTGAATGCCTGTAGGAAGCGGCAATCCGATAAGCAAAGATTTGCTTGTGTGCCAATCCCATCACTTATTTTGTGAATAAATATGTTTAAACCATAAATATTCTTAGTTTGATATGGATTCACTGGAAATTGATATATACGTATTTTATAATTGTACAGTGTCACCATCCAGCTCCTCTATTTTCCCTCAATCATTGGAAGTCTTTATTTATATAACACCTTTATGTTAATATCCACGCCCTTGGCACTTTACTTATTAGACAATGCTAGGATATTGTCAAATATGAATGATGCATTCATGATAAGCTTATGGCCGTTGAACTCACGAATATTTGACTTCATTATTCAGCTATTTAACTATGCCATTTCACCAACTGCACTATCCAAAGGGAATATAAGACAGTTTTGTGGGGCTTATAGTTTATTTTTTCTCATCTCATTCATAGTTTTATATCAGGCGATTTGAGTTTTTGACATTGATAGATAGTAAAGGATTGTAGAAGCTTGGTGGCTTGAAATATTTAGAAATATTATTGAGTAGCGCATTTCAAAGTTATATCCTTTTTTTAAGACTATGTCTTGCAATTTTCATTTAATACTAAATAAAGATAATGATAATAATGAAGATTACTTATATATAGGTATGACACTATATTTACAGAGAAGTGGCAAAAATTTTCATTTAGAACTTAACAGAATAGGACGTTGCATCTACTGACAAAATAAGCAACAATTATCTTTATTTGACACAGAATGTCAATTGAAATACCTAAGTAGAGTCTTGAAGTCCACCAAGTATGATTATGGATTTGCCTTTTCGAACCATAACTCAACAAATCATTAAAAATCGAATACTTAGTAAAAAAAATTCCTTTCTGATATGTTTCTGGTACATGAAATAATAACGTTGTTTACGGGATTATTAAAAGTTGTCCCACATTCACACTCTCTAGATTCGATAGCTCTAAAAGCAATAAGGACTTTTTTAATATAAATCTGTTAACTTCATTTGAAATCTGCCAAAGTCTGCTGGCCTTGTATCATGTATCAGGATAGATTTAGTCTCCTGGATAATTAGGCCATTGTAATAGACATGTTGGAGCTTCTTATTCCGCATGTGAGCACCATTGATGCTTGCTGCAAGTATTACAAGCATCACAGTATTCAAATTGATCATTTTTGATTTTCTGAGATAGTATTTATTGCAAGTCTGATAATTTTAAGTCACATGAGTGGAAGCTTCGTTGATTGTTATATAGTTAACATTTATACTGACCAAACCGACCGATGGAGATACGTTTGAAGTAGTATTTCCTACTTATTACTACTCAGTGTAGTGTAAAGACTTAATTTGTTTATTGATTTATAAATAACTTTTCGATACATTGTATTACTGTGAATTGGAAATTGTCGACTGTTATATTTCAGCCTTAATATTCACATGCAGTTGATTATAAAACACATATGTACTTCCTGTTCGAATATAGTACTGGTAACAGATTTCCTTTTGTTTTTTTTGTGAAGGTGGATGGTTAATTGTTATAATACAAGTCAAAATAAATGCTGATATTAGCTATCAGACTGAATCCTTATTGTTTTTTGCGTGTATTTAATTATATTTCTTTCAAGAACTTTGTGAAAAACAACTATATTTCAGCCAAATTTCATATACCAATAGTTGCCAGTTGGCCAAATCAAATTGTTCGATAAATGCCCATTTCGACCAAAACTACAAATACATGCATGTGTTATTATCACTAACACCACTCCTGTACATCTATTATTTGTTAGTGATAGCAACACTAGTCATGTCTCAGTACTCATTATATGTATATGTTAAAAGCTCTCCATGTAAGCATAATGCAAGTTTCCTGAAACCTTTAGGAGAAAATGTTCACATTATTATATGTTTACTGAATGTTTTTAATTGCGGCTGAATCCTTTTGTCATCGCTTGCGACTATATTTCTGTTTGTAATTTCGGTGATACTTATACATTTGTAAGAAAGTTAAACAATGACAAGCGGTAAAGTGTTATTCTGTTTGTGTTATAATGAGTAGATTATTTACGCATACGCATTTACATCAAAAACATCTGACGTCGAGGGCTCAGGAAACACTTTTACATGGTTCCTGTTTTACTCTAAACGCTCTTGAGAGTAGACATGCCTGCATAAATCACAACCCTTCAGTTAAATTCTTTATTGAATGCTGTGCTATGGAGACCAATTTGTGAAAACTGACCATATGCTACATGTCTGGTTATTTTATTGTTATTTCTCAACTCATGAGCAAACTTCATCTGTGACAAAATAGTTTGGGATCGTCATTACATTTAAAGATTCAAGGCCGTATGATTGACAAGCCTGACAATAAGTCAATATTTTTCAACAAGATATAGCTTAGATTTGAAAGCTACAAACGTCAACATTTGACAAATTACAGCAGACAACTAATAAACAGTTTAAACAGAGTAAACTCATTTGGTCTTGCGCACTTCAAATATAAATTTCTTTGAACGTTAATGACGTTTAAAAGAGTTATACTGATGTAATGAAAACATCAGATATCTAAGTTTCTAACATTTTCAAAACTTTCAGCATAAGTAACAAGTAGTTGTATAGGATATGTTGACTTATGGTTTATACTGGTCTTGTTTTACCAAATGCATGACAAAACGATATTGACACTTTGTCATGAGTAAGAAAGCTTAATATCGTATGGCACAATTGAATGTGCGTAAAATAAATAATGGATTGATTCAACAAGACACAATGAAAATTAATCACGAATGTAAATGAATGGACACAAGATGCATACCCATAACCACTATTCACTATTCAAAGAACAACTGCTGGCAATATCAACTCTTGGAATATGTCTGCTTACTTGTTGAAGACTGGACTTTTGTTTCAAACATCATGCCTTATAACGAATAATTGTTAAAATAATAATATGCATTATGTGTGTGTAGTCTATTCTTAATCAGTTTATCATACCACTAACATAAATCAAATAATAAGAAGATAGGTCCTTCTCTCAACAGAGATGAGGGATACTTCATCCCCAGGGCATATCATCACTTATTAATGTAACTTATGTGACAAAGAAACATTGAAACAAATAAATATCATTCCTCTAAACAACAGATTAAAAGATAGAGAAGAAATTAGTACGTTTTCCGATGAATTCGTTGCGTTCAATGGATTCAATTTTGTCATTTTTTTGTCATTTCATCGTGTGTTTTTGACATTTCAGATAGAAAATATGAACACCAAAAGTTCAAATAGCTTAAAACAAATTCCTGTTACATATTTACGTTACTCTTCACCCAAGTGTTGTACGAGAACCCTCAAGTGTAGTGTTGATAATGGATTATGAAGAACAACATAGCAGTCGTGAACATATGCAACAATAGTCTTATTAATTTAGAGCTTATTGACTTCAGTAGAAAGGTTTTGTTACCGATACGTAGATCAATCATATATAGTCGGTTTCTGTTTCTGTTGTTTTTATTGATGATCCCGTTTGTCTATATTTTGCCTTGTGCTCGACCTCAGTCATTAAGCCTGTATGAAACATAATATAGTCTTAACACAAAAAAGGGTTGATAAATATTGCCTTTGGTGTTTATCAGCAAATTACTGTAAACCTTATCTTAGACAATGGTTTTATGCTTTGTAAATAAGACTGAATCATGCTATTGGATCACAAAGATATGTACGTCACATCAAGAAGATTTTTTTTCAAGTGGACAAGGATGGAAACTGATATCGACTTAGCCCACGTCAAAAGTCCAATTCCATAGCATCTTTATAATTCATGTCTTAGATCGACAGCAAAGATAAGAAATGCTGAATAGACAACAAATGACAATTATGGTTTATAATAAATGTCCAAATTGGACAAAACTGTGGGTATATATCCTTGATTGCACACTTGTAAACAATCACAGGATACTTTTTTTTCCATTTTTTTTTCTGATTTTGTATCGATTTATTTTGTGCGAACTATTACCTCATGATCTTTACCGTGAGAATTGTTGCAAAATTTCGCAGACATGGCTAGTCTTTCGATGTCCGCCTAAGTCTTTGTAACATGTTTTATGATGATTAAGAGTATATTATGAACAGATCATTTCACTGATGAAAGTGAGATGCGCCACTTCGGAAAACTATCACTTTTTCATACCACTCGATGAGAGAGAATGATATTTGATTTTTAAAAGTAGGATTAAGCATCACGTTTCTGCCTTCAGTACAATGAATGATATGTAACCTTCTGTAATCAACAATGTGAACAACCGTCATGAAATAAATAGAAGAACAATATAAAGTTGCTTAGAAAAGGTTTCCTCTGTTAAATCCTCATTTCAGTGATAAATTATTTACGGAATTATTCACATTCAATACTTTTGAATTATTATGTTATGGGTTCATATCTACACTTATATACAGGGTACATATATATGAGGTGTTATGTCATTACCCAAAATAGGCATATGATAAATAAAGGAATTCCAGATTTTTCATATTTCTGCAAAGCCATTAGAATGAATTACACTTCCGACAGTTTATAATGACTAAGTTCATGGTATGTAGTTCATATTTTAATTAATAATAATTCAGCATGAATCTATTTTCAAGGTAAAAATTGTATGGCATTTTAACATGTTCAACATGCGAATGCTTTTATTCTGCTCTTCATTGAAACTCAAGCCTCATAGGGTCTATGGTTAGATCCTACTGATTAGTTCCTCAAAAACCTTGCGTCATCGTTTTGTCTTTCACAAAAAAATGAAGATAAGGCAGGAAATTGATAAGTTAAAAGCTTGTGAAAGTTCCCTTCCGAAAAGCCGAAAATTCAGCATCAGCATATTTTCAAAAGAAAAAAAATCTTGTTTACAGAGATGAAATATCTAGGGGTTTGAAATAATTTGCTTCTGATGCCGTAAATAACGACAAATTGCTATGCACTACCAGTGGTAGGAGGTATTGCCTTGTCGTGCATGAATCCTGATGGATCAGGATATCAGCGCATGTAAAAATAAAGAGTATACTATCTAAGACTAATCTTTCTAATTGTAATTATTTGTACACAGAGTATAGAGATACCAATCATGGCAATTACCGTACAAGCGGTTGCGAACATCACCATGATAAAGTACATAATTTACAGTCACTTTCATATTTCCTATTGAACACAAATTATCATGTGTACACGTACACTATAGTTATAAGGTTGGCCCTGAGATAATAATAATCACGTTACGGTTTTGGAACTGCATGAATAATAATGATTATTATAGAACTATACTTCACTAACAATATTTTCATTTGTAAAGTGTATGATTATGGTTAAACAATTCAAAGGTAGAATGGCAAGTTAAGTTGACAGACTGACATTACAGTTCATTCATTACAAAATGAACGTGTTTATTTGAAAACACAGATAAAACCAATCATGCAAATGCTTTTTAACAAAATCTGAGATTTATTCCTTTTGATGAAATTGTATATGATGAATATAGGGGAACGATATGTATTTTGTAAACATTTTGCACATATCTTTTAGTGGCTCAGATGAAAGGAAACATATTCATGAAAAGAAATAACAAAAGGAAACGTGTCAATTTCTAAATGTATTCTTAGCAATGGTTTTGTCTGTTTCAGCTCTCACATAACCTTCATATTTTCAATTGTATCAACTCAGCGATTCAAATATCAAATCCAAAAATTTAAAAGTAAATTATACTTATTTTTCATCAGTTTTTCTGTAAATCAGCAACTATAAGAAAATATGTAGCATGTTCAACGGTCGCTACATCTAGAGACTATTGGTCTCTCAACAGTTGAGTCAATGAGCACTTTTACATTATTAACACAATCTTGCTGAATCTCTCTCTCCCTAATCCTTTCACTACAGGTTATAAACTATCTCAGTTACGTATTTGCTTCTTCTTGTGGTCGAACGTTTGTCTGAATCTTAGGATCATTGGTCACTCAGTTACTCTTAGAACAAAGTGAAAAAGTAAGAGTTAAGGTGGCCGCCAATAAAATATGTCTAGTGAAGGGTTGGCATACATAATGATACCATCAGTTAAACACTTTTAGACATTTTAAAACATTTCAGTAACCTTTAACACATCTTCAAAACGTCACGGCCGAAACGAAAAGATTTTAACTCTCCCCGCTATACACTTGATATTACACCCGAATGTTTTGTTGCGAGATTTTTAGCCTTTTGATAAGCCAATCAGAAGACAGATTGCAAAATGAGCTTCCTGTGTTAAAGATAGCGGCGTGTTTGCAGCGTTGTTACCTCCCGCTAGACGAAGAAGAATATACTTAAGTGGACACACATGCAAAGGAAACCTATCAAGTGTGCAGTTGTATGATGTTTACTGTAGAGTTGTAAAGTTCACATAAAGTTCATAGAAATATTTCCGTATTCAAACAAATAACGTCAAACATTGTTGAGTGACAGCATGCACAATGGAGAGTATCTTCAACAATAGTTTTGTGTTACATGAGTAAGACGCGTTATAGCAATCATAAAATCAACAAGAATCAACAATCAAATAACACATTACTTAACGTTGGTCACATGGTCGTTGAGCTCATGGCGTGACTTATTAGAGATTTCAACAAAGTAAACCTTATTTGAATTTTGCAAATATTCTTAGACAGCTGATCACAAAAATTGTAATTTGTCTATGTTCTTTACGTGAATTGTAACAATATGATAATAATTTAGAATTATGAATTTAGATAGTTTGTCTTCACCCTACAGCGTGCGAGGAAAAGAAGTGTAAAATGCACCATTTAGTAGATTCATATTGACTTCTGTACATACATAACGGGGACATTTTATCATTTCAATGAACATTATTTGTTTGAAGGTCTTTTGCACTAGAATTTTTCTCTGATGCTGATGATGTGAAACATTTGCTTAAAACAGAATTATATATATGAAAGTATATAAAATGAAAGTTAAGTTCAGAGTTATTTCTGTTTGTTTTTATTTATTCAGTTCATTGACATGTAAACTTAGGATAGTAATACAAGGATGCAATACGGAATCCGTCTTCAAATTCCGTATTGCACTTGAGATTCCGTATTGCACCCCTGCCGGTTCTACTTTTTCTAAACCTTGGGACTTCCCGGATTTCCCGAAGCAGTTATTCATAGATATACATTTAGGTCATTGGGATTCCCAGTTTGCGAGAGTTGCACAAAAGCTCTTATAAAACAAGATTGTCATTTCCAAATAATTTGATTACAATTATAAACAAATACCATAAACCATGAAAATCAGCAACGAAAGCGTAGACGTGTTATCTTCAACAGTGACTCCGACTAACTGACGGCGCGAGCCAATATGACGACAACGGATTTACTGATTTCTACACGATTGTTTATAAACAAAATAGCTTGATCATTGTTTGATTTATGCTTTATCATATTAAATCAATTCTGAATTTGATCAAAATATCTTTCTTTTTATCCATTTGTTGTTACTGTAAGATGTGAAAGTCGGACTTGCTATACTTGAAGTCATGTGGAGGAATGTGGCATTCAGGTCAATTGCATACTAATACCAATGTCAAGGTAACCTCAACGCGGAAGTATGTATGGCGTGAAAATGTGTATCGCTACGAAACCGTTTATTTTTTATAAAACATATTTTCATTAATTAAGATCGGGTATATAATAAATATAGAACATCATACTAGTGCATTTTGATGTTTTATATTGAACTCGAAAATGTCATGGGAGAAGAGAAACAACTCGTTCTTCGAACTCGTTGTTTCTCTGCTCCCATGACATCTTCTCATTCAATTCAAAACATCAAAATGCACTAGTATAACGTTCTATATATATATATTACTAGAAAACAGTTAGAAGGATTATGAGGGAAAAATAAACATAATTTTAGCAAGAAAACTAGTTTCTCAGAAACTGTTTATGGATTTTTGAAGGAGAGTAAAGGTTAAAATGAGGAATTTCATTGTGACGTAATTGTTTTAATGATAGATACTTGGTGTTCTGGGTAAAACCCTGCAAACAATCCAGCGGGCAAAAGAAAATGTTTTATGGGAAATGTCCGCTTGGATTGGCTTTGAAATAGTGTCTTACGTATTGAATGTAAACGGCAATTTACTCGCTGTAGGTTAGCAGCTATTCGTCTAGATGGGTATAGATGTCGCCGCCTTCTTTCACAGGTTTTCTTACCGATAAGAGCAAGGTCGAATATAGATAGATTCTAGCTATTTCAAAACGTTTTCACCTTGCCATGGGATGTGTTTTAACCAACATACTTAATAACATTTCATTCGAAAGACGCCTTTGAAAAAATGAGCATGTTACTGAATTTGTTATAGATGTTTGTTGTAGTGCTTTTATTTGCATTTGGAGAAGATATTCGCAAAATAACACCTAGACGTTTGTTTTGGTGAGACTGGTTAAAAAAGGACGTTCGTATGCCATTAGTCGTGCCTAAACTAGATCAGGAACTAAACCTAAAAAAAATACAAGACTTTTAATCAGTTCTTGCTAATAACTAATAATCAGATTGTGTCAAAGTTTGAATTGGCTTGACCTATGTTTTTCAGTAACAAAGTTACATTTACACAACACTGTTCCAAGCATTAACCGTTTGGTAAATTAACTCGGAGATATCCTGGATACAGTTATTAAGTATAGACACGCATCATAACACAACCACGCTCAGAACTCATTATAAGTAAGTACTTGTGAAATGCTTAATTTGAACTTTGAATATCTTTAAAGGGGCAGTAGCATGTGATTTGACTCTTATAAACATTCTTCATTCAAGAAATACCTTTTACAGTGACTTTGAAATAATGTTAACGATATTGATATTCCACTTCAGTGAAAAGGTGTTTGTTTGCACGTTGTAAAAGTACATGTAATATATAAGCATTTAAGAGTTGACAAATTCTCGTTTTAAAAATTACATTAGCTAAGACATGTATGAAAAACGTAATAGGTAAAACTTTAAAATCCCTGAAAAACAATTATGTTGACCTTTCTTCTAAAAGAAACAAAAATAGATCAGTGTACGGTTTCGTGTCATTTACACATTCATAAGTGATAAGCATGTAGATATATTTACACAAAATATTATGTATGCTCAACATGTTGGCCAAAGTGCAAAATTTTAAAATGATACATATTCTTCACATATACACACCAGGATGACATAAGAAGCATTCAGCTGTATTTTTATCATGGTTTCACGGCGATTTTTTTTACATTAAATCATATCTTTTAACTCCTTATTTTGTTGAAGTTGGGAAATCGCTTTTCATAACTAAGAACATTTTATTGAGAGTTTAGCTTTCCCATTAAATTGAACTTGTCTATGATGCTTTTTATGTGATGAACACTTAGTTAGCTTTCTGAAACTTAACATAACCAAAGATACTTTTTGGATCTGTAAACATCAAAAGGCAATGCTCCAAGATTTAAAAACAAATAAGTCAGAAAAATATGTCCTTGTCGGTATTCATAATGTTACAAATTGATCTGTTCTGAGCGAAGATCCTTTTTGAAGTTGTTTCTCAATTGAAATATCATAAAATAAATATTATGTTTATTTACTCTTATGTTTTAATGCTCAAGTAGGTGTTCCCATAATTCTCTAATGGGCAATAACGTTTGATCTTATATTATGTATAAAATGTTAAATCTAAATAGTGCATTTAAAAGCCATAAAATAGATGTCTTGAAGACATTGTTAATTTATCACAATATGACCCAGATCACCAATGACATGCACAAGATTAACATAAGGAAAAGCCACCTTTAGAGAGAATAAAACCGTTAAGGAAACAATCCTTTAGGCATCATATAATGATAAAATATTAAATGAAAGGTACTGATTTAAAAGAAAACGTTCTAACAGTTGTAATATCTCAAAAAAGCCCAACTATTGTCATTTTAATTTTCATTTTAATGGCTAGCGCTTTCAGCATACAACATACATACAACGGATAATGCGTTGTCAGCAACGTCATCGTGTAAAACATTACTTCATTACATTATTACGTCACAATATTGGTTACAATAGGATATACATGTACAGTAAAACATTAAATTCTAGAACTTCATATTTTTCTATATCTAATGCCTCGGAGCTGAACATCAATTTCAAGATTGTGAACTTTTTTCATATATATGCTTATATATCTTTCTCTCTTAACCTTCAGGCAATCCCGAATCTGGTGAAAAGGCATGGTATTAAGAACTTTAAGGCGATTTAAACAAATCAATATTTGTGCTTGTTGTTTTGTTTTGACATGGCCATTGTCCTAATGTCTAACGAAACGAATTTCACTTTGTCCAGTTCTTCCAAAGAATTGTTTTCTGAAAACTAGCACTCAGACAGGACATGACAAAACATCCAGATTGTATAAAGTTTAAGAATAGGAATACTTTGAAAGATGCGTTTCCTCTTAATCTTTCTTGCATATAGATGTCTAAGAGCAAAATATCTTCAACCATATTATAGTTGCTAAATAAACATTTGATTCATTTATAAAAGCCCATATCTGTTATAAAGTTCAAATAGTTTAATACAATGTCAATGAGAACTTCTGTTTCTTGAAAGATTGATTTAGTATTTCAAGCATAGGTCAGGACACAATTATAACTTTGGTTATATTTATTTAGAATTGATTATGAGTTATTTACTTTTGAATTTCGATAATTTCGGGGCCCCCTACATCAATATAGATTAACTAATGTTAATTGGCATGTAGAATTGCGGATGCTTTTGTAAATTTCTAGGGGGCAAATTTATTGTTAAACAATATAATCTATTTCTCTATATATTCTTGCCTTCAAACTCAATGGTTCATTACGCAAATCGGAGAAAAAAATCGATACATATATGTAATATTTTATCCGCAACTGAACGAATTATTGTCAAAAGTATTTGGCAATAATTTAAAATAGTTGGTGTAAGAAGCTGTGAAAACAATAAGACAATTGCTCCAAATGTATTTCTGAAACAAGTTTGATACACCCGCTTGTCTTTATACATCACAATAACATTGTTATTCTTAGCTGTTATTCATTCCAGGTTGAATAACAGCTCATTCATTGGTTAAATTGATTTGACTCTTGTTTGATAACAAATTGTTGGGGGTCATGCATAACTAATGAAATAAGAGTTGTTCTCAGAATCTAACAAACTTCTGTTATAGCAGCTATACGAATTATCCAGACAGAGGAGAACTATTGACAGTGAATCTAGCTAAAAATTCAAATCTTAAACTATACTAACAAATATGCCCAACATCAGTTATAATTTCTCCATGTATATCGAAACTTCGTCATATAAAGAACTTGTCCTATCTATTTTGCCCGTTACTTCTTTTGATATAACTGACAAGCTGTAGCATTATCTACGTGTATTATTGATTCTAAGTGATTTAAAAACATCCCGTGATGTCCAGCTGATGTCAATTATAAACTAGATTATGAACTAAATTTTACGGCTGTTAGATAACAATATACTCCTGAAAATATTACAAATGAAACTCTGTTCCTTCAAAGGTCACCCAACGTAATTATAAGCGAAAGAGATAATCAATCTGAGGGAAATCTCGTTCCTGCAATTCTGAGTTAAACATCTGAATCAAAATATTGACGATATATCCATGTACAGCTTTCGCATGCTTCTATTCTATATATGTAGGAAGAAGCTGTTTCTCAGCCTTCTACGATAGTAATCCGTTGGTGAAAAATATATTACCAAAACAAAGGTATCTGAGAAGATATCAAATAGGAAAACTTTTGTAGATGTATATGTATAAACCAACAAGAGACAGATGGATTGAGTGATTGTTTCCTAATGCAATTTTAACATATTACTCTAACAAAAGCGTCTTCTGCAAATGTTGTTATTCAGAGTTGTTGGTTTTTTGTCTGAGGCCGGTCCGATGCTTGAGTTGATTTAAAAATATTTAGTCACATGTTATCGGTTGCTATCAGGATCAGGAAATTGTGGATAAGGTATTCTATTTTATTTGGATTGATTGGTCAGTGTATCATAACACCGTTCAATTGTGTATGAATAACTACTAATTATTCTAACTAAACTCTATTTAGGTGTAGTGATTATATGCTCAGATCTCATTTCAGGTATGTGATGTAGTAGAGTTATGATACACAGATGTAAGTATATGATCAGTCACAAGTAGGTGATGCCAGAATAGACATTAACAAAAGTTGAACAGCTGCAAGCAAGGACTCAGAGATAACATTATTCCAAGCAGTTAAGCATGTCTTCAAACAATGGAATACATTTCCTGTACGTTTCGATTTGATTTGTTTTTATTGTGAGTCAGGCATAAAAAGATGCCTAAACAATCAATATATACTGCTCCGAAAAGAAACCCATAACTAAAATCTGATTTTGAAACAAAACTGTGTTTAAGAGTAACGCTTATTCAGTGATGAGTCAAGGTTCATGCTTTTTTCACCATGAGGATAGGATGCGTGTCTAACGACTGAGAAATGTTCACTACACTCAACGTTGCATTCTTCCACTCGACAGACTCGGCAGAGGAAATTTCATGATGTGAGCAGGCATCTAATTGAATGAAAGAATAGGATTTGATGCAAGTAAAAGAAGACAGCTGTACGCTACCGTGATGAAGTCCTTAGTTGCTTTAAGCCTTTAACATAAAAGACAGATTTAACGCACACCGCATACTGCACGTGTCAGTATGGATTATCTTGCCAACAACATCGGCAACGTGCTTTAATGGCAATCTATATCGCCGGATCTCAACCCGATCGAGCATTAGTTGGATCTCCTTGACAGACGTCTACTTCGTCAACCACAAATACTTCAACAACTGAGTCTCGCATTGCAGGATGAGTGGGAAAGATCCTAAAACGCCAGGTCCGAAGTTTCATCCATTACATGTCCAGGCGATGCAGAGCAGTGATTGAATCTCGAGGTGGCAACACAAGCTACTATTTTGACGGAAATGACGTCACAGCTGTAGACATCAGCAAGATCCGAAAATCACTGAATGTGGTGGGAAAGATATGTATCTTAACTTGTGCGAACCTTTGCAGTTGTATTGGCAATATCCATTGTGTCAACCTATTTCAGAGCACATATAAATGAATATTAATTTTTCTGTTTTTGCGTTTCTTTTTTGGGCAAGTGTAGTTGTTATATTCAAGGTTGTTCCAAAATAAGTATATGAAAACAGCTTATATAATATTTAACCTCAACTCGAAGGAAAATCGATAAATCCTTCTGGTAGAAACTTCATAATATATACAACTATAATCTTAAATTTCTCATCTTAAATGATTTTAATTGTGATATTTGCGTTCACACTTCTAGAATGGCAGCATTTCTATAACTTTTTCCTTCAAAGATTCGACGCCAACATCCTTAGAGGTGGCACAACCAGAACATTCCATACAAACAGCTTACATACTCATGCCGCAGGGAATCTATTGACCGGAGACATCAATGTTATATTTGTTCACTATCTTTAGAGCGTGTATTTATAGATATGGTAATTATTCTTTGAACTTCAGTCTACTTCCTTTATGGATAAACCCAAAGAAACACAATCTTCAAGCTATAGTATATTTAGAATATAACTAGTTACAACAGAACTTATACTGTCTTTATATTGGTCACGATTCACCACATCCATACTGAAATTATATTAACACCATGTCATTTATTAATAAAAAGGAGATTAGATGGATATCTTATGACATAAAGGAACTTGCATGAAATAAGTATAATTTTAATTCGTCGAGAACTGATAGAAATCAATCTAAAATGTAAGAGACAGGACAGAAGATACATACCCTGATCAATAATACATTGGTTTATATTACCCATATGAGAAGATTGATACAGGGTAATATAGTCCCTTAAATTTAAAAAAAAGAATTAAACGACAATTTAGCCGTGCGCAGGTAAGTGTCAAGTAAAGCCCTAGCACAAGCCTTTGAATTTCTATGAAACGTTTATTTCTATTATATTCGAGTTTAATCTTTTACAAAACATATGGGTAACATAAACAATATAAACAAAATAAAATAATTATATTTCCCTCGTTATATTAATTGTGTGAGTCTCTGGCCAAGGCTCGAGAATTACGAAATTGATATAACTCGGCAAAGATAATTTGTCATTCCCCGCCACTCGTTATCATTTGTTCATGTAAACTAAACTGCCATTCATGTAACGTAACAACCGCTGTTGATTTCAAACCTTACTTTTGCTTACTAAAAAACACTTTTAGAAATAAGTTTGATAATGAATTAGTGAAGAAATCAATTATTTTAGTCTGTATGTTTACGTGTTACGTTACCACTTAATTCTATCTGAAAACAGAAATGAAATGAAAGTTTCAGATCAAAGGGTGACGAGAAAAAACATTTGTCCTCTATGTCATCATTTTTTGTGGCTTAATTATGTTGCAAGATTAAAGCTACGAACTTGTCTTGGTCGTCTATCACACGTTGAATGAATACCTGTTCAACTGTTACGTTCTAACCATCATATATGTTAGTAAGAGGAACAAGTTATGCGTGAATAAAAGTACATTAATCTAACTAAACGTACCACGTCAGGTAGCATTAGGGATCGCTACGGCAGCACCTTTTCGCACAGACTGGAAGTAATCTACGAGCTGCGTTAATGTGACTTACTTCATGTCATGTAGGTTAGTATGAAACACACAATAGGATTTATTAACATGACATGCTTGTAACAACTCAATTAGTATGTCGGGAACGCTGTTGATCCATTGTCCCACAGACTTGAAGTCATCTTGAAGCATTCAGAACAATGTGTGTCTGAAAGCATCGATTTATAATCCTTCCCTAACAGAAGAAATGAATTATTACTCTAATGCAATGTCATTCACGTTTCATTTCGCTTAAGCTGGTACGATGTCAGAATACTGAAACTTTAAATTTAAGATACTGGTAATCGTCATTCCTACACCATCAATGTTGAGTCCGTCCTTCTGTAATCAGGATCAAATGAAGACATCGGAAGCGGACATCACAGAGTAATACATTCTACATGAATGAATATCTGAAGCTTAGAGGACCAAAAGGAAGTGCTAATTCTGCTACTTAATGCCCCAACTAGTTTCTTGTTTGTAATTTAGAGTCTTAGCTGTACATAAAGAGGTAGCATGTGTTATTTTAGAAAATGTAATTTGACAACACTGAGAAAAATCAAAATTAGCATCCTCTAATAAAAAGGCATTTTTTATAGGAATATAAGTTGACCAGCTACAAAATGAGTACATCTTTCGATGGATTAGTTACTTTCAAGGGATGTTATTTTGTTATGTATACCATGCTTGGGTGTTAACGTTACAGCTGGAAAATGTGAAAAGCAAAAATTAGAAATGATTAAAAATTAAAAGTTTCCTTATCATTTCATCCTTCTTGGTCTAGTGCGAAAATCCCCTAGTGCAGTCTTAATAATGGGAAATGAAGGACAGCACATCAGTCAATCATCAACATATTATACATGTGGACCAAAGATCCCTTAATTTATATCTTCTTTAATTAAAGATTCCAACAGTGACCAGGTTTTCATTTACATGTGACAGCCTGTTTCTGTATATGATTTTATTTATTATTATTAATAATGATGTTGCATTTTGTCTATATTTTCTTTATGCTAGACTTCAGCCAATAAACCTGAATGATGCATGCGGTATACGTAACACAAAGAAAATTGCATACCTATAGGCCTTAAGTTGTTCTTGGCGAATTGCCGACAATTTTATCTGCCCACACGGATCCGGAATCCGCTATGACGCTCCCGACCAATATACAAAAGGCAGAATCAAGCCATTGCGTCACTAATACATTTATATGACGTTAAATGGTTCTCAAGTATCTCCAATGAAATAACTTTTAATAAAGTAAATTCTTTTATTATCTTATTTTGAAACATTTAGTTCAATCACATAAAGGGTTTTCTTTCACACTGATACAAATGGACAAGTTTGAACCTTATATACAAACAGCCCACAAAAATACCTTATCTGTCAAATCCACTTTCATAGCAATGAATAAAGCAAAGACGACTATACTATCTCAATTTTATAGGAAGTATTTAAAACTTATGTTTATTTCAATTATTTTAATCGACATTTATAATTCAAAATTCAAAGTGTACTCTTAAAAAACCAAGTGAATACTAAATTGTCCTTGAAACCAACACGTTTGGAAAAAAATGTGAATGTAGACCCTAAATTGGCCATTCCCTGAAAACTATATTTCGAAAAAAACACATTTTTAATACTAACACTTTTTAAAACTAAATCTTAATTGGCTATGTGGTCCCTCATATAGACAACGAGTATGATACCCTTAAATATACTTTCGATAAAGTGATAGATGCGAGTCTCAGTTCCCACCCCTCTTTAGATTAACATGTAGGCCATGACAAATGAAAGTTACGTTTATGTGTCCTAGCTTCAAAATAAACATTTCTGTACCAATGATGAGACAGCAATGTTGTTGGAGAGAGCGTGAAATGCACAGTTTGAGATGTAAACTATTGACAAAATAACTTTCCCATCACTTATCAAATCATATTTGCATTGAAACCATAAAATATAAAATTAAGATGGGGCATCTATGAATCATGTCTCACTTATATATCAAACTGCTTAAGATTGCTTTTGAACATATAACAGATCGACTCTTTCTATTGAAGTCTCTTTATATGAAATATAGATTAGCTATTGTTCCTTCCTTCATTTGTCTATGAATTATGGTCGAGATGGAAGATAATTTGTTCAGTAAGTCTCTTTTGTAAACAGCAAAACAATTAATAGCAAAGAATATATAGATTATATGGTAAGAAGACAATAAGAGTAGAAGAGGATTTTATTATATATTTTTAATTCTTAAGCACATTTAGGGATCATATTTATTTCAAAGTATTCTCTCAATTTATATTGTAACAATGTATTTATTCATGATTTCCCAGGTCCAAATGTCTAAAACAACAAGATTAATGCGCAAATCATTTATTAGTATCACATTAGTTGCATTAGTTGCCGAGGAACGTCAGATAAAATGTTACTTGTAACAGAGAAGCTAGATTGTATGTGTTAGGTTAGCTGAAGTTAGGATTTTAATGGATAAGCATTACACAAGAGGAGATTCTCTCATTTTGTTTCATTTGCAACAGAACCAAACTTAGGTGCAGTTGTTGTAAGGAAGATGTTTTTGTTAGGTTGTATGAATGTAAACGTTTTCTGCAATTATAAAATGGTAGCTTATTTGTATTAGTTCTCGTTCAATCAGATATGCCGAAATAAATCTAACAAAATATTTTGTAATAATTATATAATCTAATTATATTTGTTAATCATTGACTCATTTCCAAAGCATGGAGATACGTTAAACTTGTTCACCCACCTGTGTCAAACATACGAAAACTTTAGTCTTTAGTCTTATGTTCTTAATGAATCTTTGTAATACATTCGACAAATACAAGATTTATTGTAACAAGTAACTAGGACAGATCGAAGATAATATATTGGTTTTAAAGGAAAGATTGATCAGATTAATTAGATTTTATTTAAGGAAGAAATGCACTTTTACCCTGTAAACGTGTACTGCTGAGTAATTAAACACCCAGATGTGGACGAAATAGGAAAAATAATTAACCAAATTTGGATCAATTCATGTGATATATAATTATCTGACAAGCTATATGCGATATCATTTATATTTGGAAAAAAACGGTATTGTCATGTATGTGACATAGTTAGTCATGGAGAATAATTATTATGTCTGAATATCGTAAAGACATATCACACATCTATTTCTGCTACATAACCATGATACAAGTCACGCAATTTCCTGATATGTTCAACTCTGTCATATTAGTCAAGTTCAATGTTAAATATGGACCTGAAAAGACATAGTCTATCAGGAAGTTTCAGAAAACCTATAGATTTTAAGTACAATGTTGGTACAGGTTACGGGTAGTATTCGTCATTGGTTTACATATCAAATTACTATCTAAATGCTTAAAATACACCTGACACAAGTATAAAAGGTTCCGACATGATAGTATGTTTTATAAATGAAGAATAAACGTTCCACGCTACCTTTTGATTAACAAAACATAATTTCGTACACTTAACAATGCAGCTAATGTCCTTATTGAAATAAATATTTCCTTCATAATTGGTTGAAATAGTGAGAGTCGGCGGGAAACAAGGGAATGGCCCAATGGCCGATTTGAAAGAAGTACATGTATATGTTTTTGTCCTGCACGCAGTTCAGTTTAAGTCCTTGATATTCTTTGATAGTACTCTTCTTTCACATCTTCTTTCATATCACAACTGAAAACGGCTGGTGATAATAGCTTAAGGGAACAACTTATGAATATCTATGTACAACTAATGAATATTCATGTTGTAGAAGATATCAACGATCCTCGTGAAGGCGTTGCTTTTTCCAATGAAAACGAATTAAAATTTAGATTAAACTGTGATTGACCAAATAGAATGAAGCTTTATCGTAAGCTAAAGGCTTTCAAGAAAGGTCAGCAATCGTCGGTCTTCGAGTGCCGACTACAGCCTATAGATGTCAACAAAATGCTAATGTTAATTCATTAACAAACCTAATCATAGAGTGTTGTTATGGATAATTCTGATTTGCAGTACATGTATTGATTTTTATTCATTCAAATCTCAAATGTCACGAAAAAGAATATACAATACCAATCCTATTTTTGTGAATTAAAAGATTCAGATAAAGCTACAAATGCAAAAACGAATCTTCGGCAATAATGAAGATGACATTCCATTTATTAAAGCAGAAATGGTAAGAAACCATGTATCTTGTGTAACCTTAATGTACAAGCACCGTACCTCAACATTTTGAAAGGAACGTAGTTGATTAATAATGAGCAACAGAAGAAGTCGCCATTGTAGCGCTGAAAAAATGTTTCTTGTAATTATAGATTCTTGATTATTTCTTTCTTTATTAAAAAAGGATCCCATGGAAGCTATCCCAGAATATAGTGCACTTAAAAACAGAAACTTACTCAATTACTCCTTGATATAATGAAGTCAATAAGTGTAATTGAGTATCATCTAATGGTTACAAATTACAGTTGGAGGTCGATGAAGTTAGTAAAATTAGTAAAAACTGCCTAAAGACACCCCTCCCTACAGAGGTAGCTCATGCCTCTTTTTAATAGGGAATATTTAAAGACAGATCAGTTCAAAAACAACTGTTGATGATGCATAATTCATGTTGAATTTGTATATATCAAGAAGAAAGCAGTATTAACCTATTAATGTCTAAGACTACTTTTTATCATTGAACGATATAAGATATTCAGAATTTAAGAAGAAACTTGAATTAAGGTGAACATGGCATGTATATGCATTTATTCTACCCTTTATTCTTACATACCATCGTAACTCTGTCTCGCACTTTGAGACAGCGTTTTGTATTTGCATTCTCTAATTATTTCTAACTTTAAGCCCGAGGAATGATAATGATATATATCATTTGAAGCTCATGATGTTTTTCGGATCAGTATGGAATATGCTGCCAAAGAAAAGAAAGTCTTATTTACCTATGATGCATCTATAAATCACAATTATGTATAACTTCTGTAACTAAGAGGATGAAATGTTAACGAAACACAATCGTTAGACAAATTATTCAAGTATGTTTAACGTGTTATTAAGCTATCACAATTGATATTATGTTGCAAGTCAACATCAGCTGTTTTCTATAGTTTGGTTTTCCAGTGAGTTTTTGTTATCTTTTAGCTGTTTTTTATTGCATGAAAGAAAGGATAATTGTGAAAGTTGTGAAAAAGTTTTATTGTTACAAGTGTAAAAGGATAACCTTAACACTAACTGCAACTTATAAACTCTTCAAAAAAAGAAACTTGACATTCATGCCAAATTGATTTTTTCGAAAGGGGTCAATTTTTCTCATGATACATACCTGTAATTTAAAGAAAGGCTTGCTCAAAAGTGTAAATTTACCCCAAAAAATGGCCCAAAAAGTTTACGTTGTAGTTTACGTCCAAATGCATTTTCTGCCAAAGCACGTGCAGCATGGGATCATGAAGGTTTACATGCATACACGTCTGCTTCATTCACGTTCATTCAGTCTACACAACATCAGTACAGCGACCTGAAGAATGCCAAGACTGAACAGAGCGCAACGCAACAACGCTATTGGCAGACTGCAAGCAGGAGCGACGCAGCGAGATGTTGCAACACACTTTGGCGTGTCCAGACAGACGATCTCTTCATTGTGGACCCGTTTCAACACCCGAAACAGCGTTGATGATAGGCCAAGGTCAGGCAGACCAAGGGTGACTACTCGGGCCCAAGATCGGTACATCCGACTGCTCCACCCTCGGGAACGCACCAGGACAGCAACGTCAACAACAACAAAGATACCAGGCCTGCGTCGAATTAACGCAATGTCATCTGGCGGAACGTCTCCAGTGGTGTCAACAGAGGATGAGATGGGCACGTGCAAGGTGGAGAACCGTTCTCTTGACTGATGAGTCCCGTTTTCTGCTTCGACGAAGTGATGGACGAGCACGCGTATACCGACGTCGTGGAGAACGTTATGCTGCCAAGTGTTTACAGGAGGTTGTCCCATTTGGAGGTGGGAGTGTCATGGTGTGGGCCGGGATTCGTCATGGTTATAGAACACCCCTTGTGCATATGTTGTGGGTAACCTCACAGGAGTACGGTATAGGGACTTGATCCTACAGCCTTACGTTATTCCTCACGTCAACGTCCAAGGTGGTCTCTTTTAGAAGGACAATGCTCGACCACATAATGCACGTGTTTGTCAAGACTTTTTACAGCGTAAGAATATCCAGACATTGCCATGGCCAGCCAGGTCACCAGATTTGTCACCAATTGAGCATCTCTTTGACGAACTGGATCGACGCGTGCGCAGTAGGAATCCACCACCACAAACACTTCCAGGACTTCTTGCAGCACGAATGGCAGAACATTCCACAGGCTGTGATAGACAACCTAATTGCATCCATGGGTCGTCGGTGCCAAGCAATAATCAATGACAATGGTGGCCATACCCGATACTGACATTTGTGCACCCCTGTGATGTTGAAACACTTGTGCACCTGTGCATTTCCAGATCATGCTTATTCTGAACAAAATTTACTGAACAGAGATCTTCAAACAGCGTTTTAGTTTTCATTTCAATGTTTATCTTGCATCTGTGGTCTTTATATTGAACTTTGAAAGTCAGTGTCAAGTTTCTTTTTTTGGAGAGTTTATTTCATGTTCATTTTACTTTCATTAATACTTGATTTTAATGTTGATTTCGGTTCTTCTCTTAACAAGTGATTCACACTTGGTTCGATCTTTTAAATCAAAAACCTTGTTACCACTTTTTAGACAGGCTTAACATAAGTACAGAAAATGTCTGCAGGAAACCGTAAACATCTATTGGCAATAATCAGAAAAAAATTAGAGACTCCCCTCCCTTGTTACAGTGAAATCCGTAATTGGTTGAGTGATAGAAAGAATTTACTTAAACATAGCATCGCTTGTGAACAAGGCAACTCACAAAATGGTCCTGCAACATATGCATGACTTACACACTGTTAAACTGGATACATACATTCAAATGACCGGTGCCTCACAGTATCACTGCAGCTTCAAACCTTCAGAACGTTCTCCTTCACAGCAGGAACATTGTTAAACTTGCTTCCTCTTTGTATGCTAATATCACCAAGCTTTCAAACTTTCAAATAAAAACTTATAACCTTCCTGTTTTTATGATACTCATAACTAACCATTCCGGGGATAAGTTATTTCCACAAAGTTTAGGTTGGCGCTTTGAGCGTGCCCCTCAGTTATTACAAATGCTGATATAATTATCATAATTATCACGATCAATTGGAACTTCAATAATTCTCCAACAGTATGTTAAAAATGAACTCTCCTCTTGTAGGAGTCATATAACAGACTTCCATAAGTATTTTTCTGTATCTATGTATCCATTATATACCCAAAATGCTACCATTATTTGGAAGAAAGCCATTTAAAAAAATTAAAATTTCAAAACATCTACACAAGTAGTTACTTTGATTTGACTTTAGAAGATCGTTTTGTAAATCAGCAGTGAGATGATATAATTTGATGAGAGATAATTGGAAGGAGGAAGCTGAAAAAAATGTAGACATTTGGTGATTGACCACACATGGTGACAAGTTTCTTAAATAATATTTATATTTCTGGGAAGGTATTTTTTTTATTCTACTTTTTTTCAAGTACAGCAAATCATATAAAACATTCGCAACAAATCACTTCTTTTGAACATTTTAGCATTGTCACTAAACATGAACAGCACAGTTGATTAGGAATGATCTGTGAACAAGTTATGACAACTAGACCAGAATTTTAAAAATTTGTTATGGTTACAATTCGAAAAGGCTATCGTTTTTGTTACATTATAGAAATTTGCCAAATCTCTCTCTCTCTCTCTCTCTCTCTCTCTCTCTCTCTCTCTCTCTCTCTCTCTCTCTCTCTCTCTCTCTCTCTCTCTCTCTCTCTCTCTCTCTCTCTCTCTCTCTCTCTCTCTCTCTCTCTCTCTCTCTCTCTCCTGCGTATTTATCCAGTTTTCGACATCATTTCAGAGAGAGTGAGCATGTTCACAATTCCATAATACATGACATATGTCAGCATCAATGCCGTAACAGCTTGTACATAAAGGAGAATTCTTATAGTCTATCTGAAAGAGATATTTACTAACAGGCAGGATTTGGTTAATGATTCTATACTGAAGCCAACGTAATTGCACACTATCAGTAGCTCGAAAGGAAATTTCATTTATATTTCTCCATTCTTGATCAGTGAAATCATTGATATCAGTTTCCCATTGCTGGTTGGCCGATGTCCTCTGAAATTTGATAGTAATAAAACATTATAATAATATTTTGAACCCGTTTGGTTATCAATGAGTAAGGAGTGGTTGAAAGGGAGTAATGGGGACATCAAAGGGGTATTATCATCCGATTCTAGAGTTTTTAAATACGCATCTACGGCTTCATACACACCGTAGTACGCTAAAACGTTACAGGAAATATAATATATATTCTTGGATTGTTCGTAAAGAGGAGTTAGCCGTCAATCGTCTACCAAATCATTGTTATATTTTATTCCCGCTTCTTCCCGCTTCCTAATGTAAATGTATTTTTATCAACCTGTAAATTGTCATTATACCATCAGAATTGGGAATAGGCATTCCTTCGTGTTTTCTTATATTTATCCAAGAAGGTACTCCAACATGATAATGCCTCCCGCCAGAAAGGGTTTCTAATGGTATCTTTAATATGATCTTTGATATATTTTGCATCTTCTTCCAAAAAAGTTTGTGGAACAACCTTCGCTTCCATAAGAAATGTTTTAAAGGCAGTATCTGATAGTTGTATACGGCGATCCCAGGAATCTTTTTGTGAAGCAGTGATATCTGTTATACTTGGAACCTTAAAACCTCCATCTGTAATATTACTCGTAAGTCGGTCTCTTTTAATCTTATCTGGCTTTTCGTTCCAAATAAATCTAAAACAGTTAATTTGAATGGATTGTATAATATCTGCAGATGGTACTGGGAGAGTAGAAAACAAATGATTCAAGTTTGGCAAGAGTAGTGATTTCAATACTGTATTACGTCTAAATGGTGTCAGGATTCTACTTTTCCAGAGATGTATCGAATTTTCTATTTCTTTGAGTTTATCATTGTAATTAAAATCAACCATATTTTCCAGATCAGTGTCAAATGTTATACCCAATAGTTTAAAATTTTCAGTCCAATCCATTTTACTGTCCTGTAAAACTATCATTCGACAGCGTTTTTTCGAACCAACTTTGTTTTATCAATATTTACTCGTAGTCCTGAAAAACGTTCAAACGGGTTTAGAGTGTTTAAAACTGCTTGTAGACAAGTTTTTGTGCCATCCAGCATCATAGATGTGTCGTCTGAAAACTGAGCTAGCAGACGTTTAGTGGTACCAATCTTTATCCCCTTGATAAGTTTATTACCTTTAATCAATCTGGTTAATATTTCGGAACATATAATGAAATATATACATGGTGAAATTGGGTCCACTTGGCGAAAGCCCCGACTAAGCCTGAAAAAGGAACTTGCGAAACCGTTGACTAATACACATGATTCAGAGTTTTCGTACAGTATTCTAATCTATTTACGAACTGACGGACCAATATTAAAGTAGGTTAAAGCATTTTGAATAAGACCCCAATCCAGAGAATCAAAAGCGTTTTCGAAATCTATAAGCATTAACAGACCAGGTATTTGGTAAGTATCAACATATTCCATAACATCATACACTTGTCTTGTTACTTCTACCATATATATCTACCTTTAATAAAACCCTTCTGTTCTTCGCTATGAAACAAAGCGAGAGTAGGTTTTATCCTCTGAGCTATAGCCGATGAAGCAAGTTTTAGGTAATATTGAGTAATGATATTGGTCTCCAATTTTTAAAAAATTTCTTTGGCTAATCCTCTTTTGGAATACATGTAATAATTCCTTGCACTTGCTTAACTGAGAAGGCGTTATTTCTAAAAGCAAAATTTAATGATTTGATAAGGTATTTATTTAGATCACGCCAAAAGAAACAAATACTGCGGAAAAACCATCTGGGCCGGGGCTTTTATCGTTTATAATACGTTTTAAGGTTTTAAGGCATTGACGACTTCATCATAAGTAAGTTCTCCTTCCGTAATTTCTGCCAAATCGTCAATTATTTTAGAATGTTCCTTTGGTAATAAATCATCTAAATTAATTTGGGAGATATGTTTTTCAAAATAAAGGGTTTCGTAAAATGTTTTTGTCTCACTTAAGATATCAGAAATGTTTGAAATAGTTTTTCCAGAGGTTTTTTCATATTGAATAAATGATTTCTTAAGAAAGTTTCTCAATTCCAAATTCAAAATGAATTTCGTTGGTTTTTCCCCTTTTTCAATCCATTTAGCTTTGGCTCTAATAAAACACCCCCTAGCCTTGATTTCGCTAATTGGCTCCAATTCGGAATTGACTTTTTCCATTTCTTCTAATTACTTTTCTTTGTCCTCAAGTGTTTCTGATTCTTCAAGTTCGATCGTCAAAACTGAAAGGATTTCATTTAATTGTTTTTCTTTTTTTTTCTCTATTCTTTTTTTTACTACTGGAGTAATATATGGTTTTACCTCTTACTAAACCATTAATATGGTTTCCCATAAAAGATGATCCGAAATTTTAAAACCTTCTTCATCTATATATTCCTCACAAATTTCCTAATCGTATCTTTAACTAGTTTTACATAGTCCGGATCATTTAACAGAGAATTATTAAACTTACAAAAACCTTTACCGCGTACAATCTCGTTTAGTTGCAGACTCATTTCTATTATAGAATGGTCTGAATTAAAGCCAGAGTCAATTTCGGTATATTCTATTGATGAAAGGAGATTATGCAAAACAAAGGAAATAATCAAGACGTGATTGTTTCAATGGGGTAGGTTGTCGCCAAGTATATATTTTTTCATAAGGATTGGATAATCTCCATGGATCTTTCAGATCATACAATTCAATAAGATCATCTATTTTTGCTCTCACTTTAGGGTTGTTTACATGTTTGTAATTAAATTGATCAAAAATTGGATTTAAAGCACAATTCCAATCCCCACAGATAATTAAAAATTCCGACTCTGATTTATTTCATGTCTACAATTCGTTCGTAGAATTTGGGTGTGTTTTCGTTAGGGCCATACAAGTTTAAAAGAAGATATTCACTATCATCAATTTCAACATCTAAACCCTTTAAGTTCTTAAAATCTTCTGGCAAGTTATGTCTTAAACTAAACATGCCATACTTTCGTTAATATTCCATGAATATAAATAACATAATGTTGCATGTTTATCAGTGCATGTGAGAAGATGAGGAAATAGAATTTCAATGAATGAGTTGTTCCTCAGTTTCAATGAAAAGTTCTTGTTTACATTAAACGATCATAGTTCATTATTGCTGTGCTCCATACCATCCAATAAGAATTTTGCTTTAGTTAAGGAACGAAAATTAATTAATTCCTCTATTTCCAAGATATATTCAGGTTCAATACAAATATCCATTCACAATTAATATTTTATATTTTCAACATTACTCATGACATGTTTTTAATAACATTGTAACAAAATTGTATCATATGGACCATACACAACGCAACAAAATACATTGATTTTTTAATTACCATATGTCATACCTGTATCGCCATCAAGAGTTTAGATTGGTCTATGTTTAGAGTATGTGCTGGCAAGAAGAGTTTATTAATCATAACTTAAAACCATCACCTTACCTTTTTTTCTTTAAACACATATTTCCCTGTTTACGAATTATATGTATCGTCTGATAAAAATTATAAACTTTCAGTTTGAAATTGAATAAATAATTCATAATTGAATATCAGTACTCTCACTTTGAAACTTAATCATAAGGCATTAGAACGATTTGTAATAAATCAAAGGTGGTTCAAGCATCCGTAGTCTATAAGAAGAACATCTTTACTTGGAAAATGGCAGTACCTTAAATTATTGAATAGAATACTGTATGCGCACTTCTATCATCTTTTTGACATTTAAAATAAATCATATTCTTTACAATAATTGCTGAAGACATTACTACATTGAATACAACGGTTGAAAATAAAATAGAAACCGAAAAGCAGCATGTTTAAAACATTTATTGTGTTGAATTTAAGATACACAGCATGTACTCAGATAAGATATTGACGATAATTCAAGTTTCCCAGTTGTTCCCATAACAATGACGACAAAGTCTCTTATAACTTCTGCTTATAGAGATTTAGTTTTTAAAAGTGTTTGCCACGATATTGTACACATATAACTCACTATGTTGTGGATTGAGTATCGTAAGAAATTCCTTCCTTGAAGAGTACACTGACACGTCCAAGATATTGAACCAATATCACGTGAATGCAGACAGGACAACTGATACCTTTTAATCTAGTGAATCCTCATCAATACTCAGGTTTTATGAGTGTCGCTAAGTGGATCGGATCGATATTGTCTCCAATCTCGACCAGAAATGTCAAATAACTGTCAAAAATGCATATAAAACATTTTCTATAAACCAGCGCACTTTTAATCAATTATTAAAGGAGTGAAATTCCGTTGGATGTTTCTTCAGATTCCACCCATTTAATATCAGTTTAAGCAAACCTTGCCTTATTTAGGGGTTAAAACTTAGCCTTAATCGACCTTGTTTAATTAGTCGTAGAATGAATTTTCATAATTCAATCCCAACAACCGAATAAGTTCTAATATAAGTATATTTAAAACGAGATAAGTCAACAGTATTACGTTTATCAACATATTGCTAAACGACTTGTTTATTTCGAATGAAATAGGAAGAAATTAAAAAAGAATGGAATTAATGATCAAGACTTGCCATTCAGATTGTGAACAAATTTAATCTTCATCACCAATAGCATAAATGTTTGTACTGTTCCGTCCCGTCGATTGTGAATTGATAAACTGTGAGACCATAAGACTTGATACAATAGGAGTATTCTAAACGAAATCATACAAATATATTAAACAAACAGCGGTCTCTCATTTTTAATTCACAGAAGTTAGCGAATTTAACGTACAAGACTTACGTTTGTTTAAAAACCTCATTAATGTAACATGTATGATATCAAACATAAACTTAAACTCTGGCATACAGAAATAACTCTGTTGCAAAACTCAATCTCATAAACTGATCAACTGCATCCTAGATATCACCCTTTGTAACAACAGCTTAACATGTCTAATCACACATCTATCGATCGAAGATTATTATCCCTTTCTTTTTAGAGGTCATTTTCCTCCTCTTGAAATAAACTTAGATGTGTGTGCCGCATAATAACATAGTGCCATTATTTGATAAGAAATTCGATACATGAGAGATGATATTAAATCATTACGTCACACCTAATGACAGAGTTGATGTTTATAGTCAACGATAGTTATCAATATGAGCAGTTGTTATAACTTACGGACAATTGTCGACAAAAAAATGTATATAGTTATTTTTTTATAGGTTTAAGTATAGAATTTGTAGTCATAGCATCTGTATGGTCATTTCAGTTTCATTTCTGTTATTCCCTAACTACCTTTAATGTGGCTGATTTATTTTCAATAAAAAATCGATGAAATGTTTCTTCTACGTTCGTTTGTATGTGTGTTTAGGGGGTTTCATAAAAAAAACTGCATTAGTAACATTTCTTATTTGAATTTTAAACATTGCACCAGACCTGATTGTCATTATACAAAGAATGTGACATTTTAGGTTAACCAGGACTGAATGCTTTTTGCTTCTTAATAATAATAATAAATGGGTACTTATTGTGCGCTATAGTCCATCCAAAGCATGCTCAATGCGCTACACATTTATTACCCTGAAGGAATTGTACTCTCGATGCAGCTACTAAGCGCTTCGCGCGACCATATAGGTCCATACATCCCATATTCAGGTACCCAATTGTACCGCTGGGTGGACTGGGTGCAATGTGGATGAAGTACATGTACCTTGCCAAAGGACACAACACAGTGTAAAGCCCAGGTGACAAATGTTTGGTGTCTCCACCCGGATTCGAACCCGGGCCGTTTGCGCGCTGACTACTACATCCACATGTTCCATGCTTCTTGCTTAGCGTGCTTTGGTCTTTTCATAAGGAATATCTGTACTGATATCAACAAATCTCTATTCTTTTCAGTATACTCTGATTCAATCAAGTACAAATTAATGCTAATATGATTAATTAATGTACATATAATTTTTTTCCATGATCAATTGCATTGGTCAAGTGCAGGTTTATAAGTCTTGTTTAAGATTATACTTGAAGACATGTATGTATGAAGAACTGACTTTTAAAGATCTGAAAAAGGAATATCTGTACTGATATTAACAAATCTCTATTCTTTTCAGTATAATCTGATTCAATTTGATCAAGTACAAATTAATGCTAATATTATTAATTAATGTACATATGATTCTTTTCCATGATCAATTGCATTGATCAAGCGCAGGTTTATAAGTCTTGTTTAAGAGTATTCTTGAAGACATGTATGTATGAAATGACTTTTAAAGACCTGGAAAGACCTAAAAACATCGAATTAAACCATAAGCAATAAAAAGAATTGGCTTATTTGGTTCACCTCCTGTTTGTTGACTTGAATGTATTTGTTGTGTTCTAGATAGCCTATATCACTCATATAGTAAACTATGATAATCAACCTAGCTCGTCGAAGCACGACCATCAATCAATGTTACCGTATATGTTCCAATGTATGAGAGCTATAATTATTCTAATTTAGGTCAATTCTATTCTCTTTTTATTCAAACACTACATATTGAGACAAAGATGATTACTCAATGGGATATTCTTTTGTTAAGGGCAAAACGGCCTAAGAGTAATTGAGGGGTCCGGATGACGGGGTCTCTAAAACAACTGTAAAATGCAACCTAGTCCTTCAAAAAAGCCTAAATGGGATTTTTCTTATAGCTGAGATAATTTTCTATACAATGATATATAACATGAAACCTTTTGAATTTGGTTGCAGACCGATTTATCACCTTGAAAACGTCATATTTTCGAGTTTGGTTGCAGTCCCCTATAGGCCACTGCAACCAAATTCTTGAAACCATCAAAATACACGTTTTCATAGAACAGAAGAGTCTTGACTAAACATAATTTGGTTGCAGAGAGAAACTAAACGATGATATCGCAAATGTTGGAACTTTACCTGGCTGTTTATTTACATTTCAATGAAACATCGGCAACTTGCTCAAAGCTACCGAGTCCGGTTTTCGATCACGTCGTGTCCCGCTTCGCTGTCGTTTCTGACAGAGTGGATAGAAAATTTCTACTAACCTTGTTAAATCTAACATTCTCTATAGTTTATCATGTCTTGGCAAGTATTTATGCCATTCCTTGACCAAATTATTCCTAAATTGCAATTTGTTTTTACAACGTGGCCCCGAGACGAATTCGAATTGTTGTCAAATCTCATCACTATTCTCATTGGTTGTAACAGATGCCTCTGATAGCAAACTAATTTTGATAGAAAATAAACATCATCAAGTATGTTTAATGATTAGTTTCTATCTAAAAACCGATCAAACTCAATCATGAATAAGTAAAAACGAACGTCAAAATATTATTGAAAATGTTTTATACTGAATTAGCCAATTGAAAGACGTGTTACATAGCGCATGGTATTACGTCACACGTTGTGTCAGAGGGAACATGTCAAACTGAAACTGTTGATTTGGTCGTTTTCTCGTCAATTTAGGTAAATTTGAAGTCTCCTGCAACCAAATTGATCTGATAATCTTTTCAAAACATAATTGTATTACCTGCAACCAAATTATTATTAGCCAAGACATGAAAAATGATGTATATTTGACAAAAAATAATTTGGTTGCAGTTGCCTATAAGGGACTGCAACCAAACTCGAAAATTACTCGATTTCATGATGATTTTTCACTTTGCAACCAAATTCCAGGATTCCTGATAATATAGTATGTTACAGTAAATTAATTCAGCTTTCGGAATATCTTCATCTGAGCTATTTTCAAGGACTGGGTAGCATTTTATTGACGTTTTAGATATCCCGTCATTCGGACCCCTCAATTACTCTTAGGCCGGCAAAACGAGTATTCATTTACTTAAAAAAGGCAAGTTTGGAACATCGCGACTAAATCTGTATATGATAACATGGGATTTAAAGCAGCTTACTAAAGTCTTTGACTTCTTTCATGCCTTCTTCAATTATTGCAGGGTAAAGGATCGCAAACCTGGTGGGCTACACATTGCGGTAAACCTGCGAGCAGCCGCTTGAACTACCGACCCACGGGTGATGGAATCAGTGAAGCATTGCACCCAAACCTAATTGCATGTAGACTAGTTCTCTGCTGCAGAGAAGGTTTAAAAATTACAACCATTATAAATATAGCCTTGCAAAACATGTTCAAGCAGTGATATCTACTTTCCTTTGAAAAACAATGTTGGTGTTAAAAAATGAGTAGATTATTTTCGCATTCATAACTAAAACAAATACTGAGAGGGACTTGAGAAACAATCTTTTAAAGACGAAACGAAGTTCTTGTCTCCGTCTTAACACCCTTGAAAGTACTAAGCCGGCAAAACAATCAAAATCCGTCTCTTATCTATTATCATATGACATTTTTCTATTTTCATATGACATTTTTCTATTTTCATATGACATTTTTCTAAGGAGACCATTGTGCAAAGAACTGCACATATGTTACTGGTCTGTTGATTGCATTGATATTTCTCGATGGTGTCTATTAAATGTATAATCAAGCTGCGTGTTTGACAAAGTATTTTGTGGACATTATTACACTGAAACATTCAAGGCCAAATATTTCACAATCCCTTATTTCACGACACATCACTAATCAAAATTGAAGCTTGAATACAACGAGCTCCAAACGTCCATTTTCCACTTTGACAAGTGTCAGTGACAATATGTATGCAATCCATGATAGGGAACTCATTTGTTCTTATCGATTTGGATAAAAGTGTTGTTGAACTTGAAATGACGTTTCAAATTTTAATACGATGGACACTTTAAATATTTTTTCAAACCTCTCCAAAACTTTAAACATGCATGACGTGACATATTGAATTATAAATCTAACTAGTTGTAATAGAATGTATGTCATTGCATTGATCTTCTTTCACCAAAAGCATGATATTGTCATGAAATGAGAATAAGAGGTTCCTATCTCAGAATTACCAGCAGAGATTTGATAAACTCAATGAATTGCCATGTCAGGAGTCATATTCATATCTTGGCTTTTACTCACATTGAGTAAGTGTTAAGGAAATTGTAAAGTTATGATTTTTATTATACATATATCATATGAAGAAAACATCATATGACTCATATGGCGTACTATGTTATAGATGTTTCTACTAACAATAGCATTAATGACATTATAATAGTCATGTTTCATCAAAACATGATGAAATGACCATGTCATTGATTAAGAGTAAGATGTTTGCTGGATATCTTATGACACCAGAGAACTTGCATGAACTTAGTATTGTTTTGATTAGACAAGAAGCGATTGAAATCAATCTCGAATTGACAGGACACATTATTATTATTAATATTATTAGTGCCAATAAAGAAAATTAGCAAATTCGTTACTTTTGAGAGATGCAATTTTGCCATGTTTACCCTTGTTCTCGTTAATAAAACAAGTAAAAATATGTACAGCAAAAATTAATTTCATTTTAAAATATACTGGTAAATACATATGTTCCGCTTTATTATGATATTGTACAAGATTAATCAAAAGAAGTAGTGGTTTTGGAACATGATTCACAGCAGTAATTTATACCATTATCAACAAACCCCGGTATTTGTATACAAAACTAATAAAGTGACAACTTAATTTTTAAGAAAGCATTAATGATGCGTTAGTCTCTGAATTAAGGTTTTCTTATGAACAAGGATGCTCTTTGCTTATACTTTGCCTTTGACTGCCGTAAGCCGATAAACATGTTTGGATATTAAACACTAATGGATTGGACATTCTCAGCAAATAACTAACAGCCTTAGTATATTGTTTTGTCAAAATAATTTGAGATATATTGTTCCGTCACTTAAAGAGGATTTCTTGTATACACCTAAAGAGGATTTCTTTTTTTACACCGGACTAAATAGACATGGTTGGAAACAGATGTCAAATTAGCCCACGTAAGAGTTGTTATCTGTCAGCAAATGTCAACATTCAGAGCAATGAATTTTGATAACTATCATTGTTGTTTATGTATTGGACTTTACATAATCATATATCATGTATTTTAGCGTTTTTCTTATCATGGGCATGCTATCTGAAAACATTTTTTTGTTTCTGTTTTACATATTTTACTACCACAGTTAAGAAATCAATAGAGTTGCTGCATAGACAAAATGCAATAGAGAATTATTAATTATTGTTACATACAAAGTGTATATTGGAAAGCCCATGTATATTTTACGATTTATACTGAAAAATAAATGATTTTTATAAGGTCAACGAGGACAATATACATTCAAGAAGTGTAGAAGCTAGCGCAGTTCAGATCTCTTGATCAATTTGATAGAGATAGCTTGCAAAGTTTGAAAGATAACCTCTGGACTAAATCACTTCTTTATGCTATGTTTAGTGACACAGGCAGTGTAACAAAGTTGTTGTGTTGCACATAAACTGCGAATATGGTGCCAAGGAATGTCAAACCCCCTGTTATTTTGCAGGATATGTTATTGAAATATTTCATAGCGAATGATCTTTGATAACACATAATGCCCATGTTCATAGAAGCACAGAAGCAAAGAAGGTTATTATTAATCTGTTACGGTTTGATTTGCTACCAGTTTTAAAAGCATTATAAGACTGTGCTATGTTATGTCTAATTTTATTGAATATTGACAAATATTGTACTAAACTGATATATCGTCTTTATTAATAGCAACAGCTTTGATTTTTATTATCATAATCATGATACAGCAGTACTGATGTGATTTCCTTAATAGTTTTATTTCTAGAAAAGGTATATCCTGAAGTTATATACGTCGAACATCAAATTGGTGTATGTTCATTTTTGCTCTTCACGATATGTCAGATGAAGAACAATAACTTCAAAGAGTTGTTTTCCCATGTTGAAAAGTTGTTTTTCAAACCAACTGTTCAAATTGGAATGGCATGATGCCCTGTACCAAGTGTAATAAAAAATGTGTTTTATTTATAGGGACGGTAAATCCTCTGTTTCCATGGCATCTTTAGAGTTCATTATAAATCCATATATATATTATCAACATTATCGATTTTCAACGCTTTAAATAGTCACTTTCACATATCAAAGAAATATACTTTGTGTGCTTGATGTTGTATATGTAATGTGAACTAAGAAGAAATGAAAACAGCATCTAATAAAACAATAACAAGAGTATAATATTTCTATTTTACTGATATCTTTATTTCAGTTTAAACGAAATAATGTATATAATTCTTTATTTCAAATACTTGTTTATTATTATTATTTTATTATTTGTATTTATCATTTTGTTTATTATTAAATGTCCTTTGCATATAATAATCGTCTCAATCAAAATCCCTACTTTTAGATATGAAAAAAGCCTTAATCAAAACCTGTACTTCTATTGAGTAATAAGGCCTGAATCGAAAAACACGTCGTTTACCGAATTGCCTCATTTATACACGCAATAAGAGCATATGTTTGAAACACCGCAGTTTTACTTGTTTCTTGGTGACAGTCTTCTTAAAAAAACAAAAACATGGCTTTGATATTTGCGTCACATGATTTAAACAATACTTGTTAAAAATACACATTGCGTTTATAGAAATCCACTATTAAATTGATCGGGTATTGAATAGAATTCGTTCAAGTCATAATATTAAAATTTTGCAAAACATATTTCCTGCGTTTAGGTTCAACATGTTCAATTCTACATAACAGGGAAGTGTTATTCTTTTAGAAGGCAATGCTATACTTTACTTTAAGTTCTTGTTAAAGATAATTGGGAACAGTCAACATCAGTTTCATGATTGTATTGTTATACATTTTGTTTGCTTAAATGAATTAAATAAGTCGCAGTTTTAGAGAAAAAAAAACAAATGAGATAAATTAACATGGTAAACAAGTATAAAATTGTTATCCTAATCTTCAATAATACCAATGCTTGTACTCTTCCAGTATGAGTGCCCTAGTTTGTCAGTTGATATACCGTTGAGACGCCAGTGTTGAAAAATATTCGACCCAAAGCGAAACAAGAATTTGTACTATTGCAGATATTGGAGTCTGCCGGAGCGCAATGATAATTGTTTTAATCTCAAGCAAACGGACTTATTAACACACCTAGATCGTGTTACATTACATAAAGTTCTGAGCAAATTAATAGAAACAGATTTTGATATGTAATGACGCAGTTTTAAATAGGAAAAGAAAATGCAGAATATATTGGGCTCATATGAGTACATTCCAGCGACATTTAATGTCATATTCGAGAGCAAACTGGTGAGGTTTGAATTTGAATTTAGGAGCTACCATTACTCTTACAAGCAACAGGTCACTTTTTTCATGGAAGTACTGATAAATTTGACATCATAGACTGCTTATTCCAGCAATCAAAAATTATTTCAGCATATTAGGAAAGTAACAGTGTCATACGTTCATCATCCTCATGAATCAGCGTAATTGAATCTGCTGATCCAGCTATTTCCGTATACCCTGATATCCTTCGGGCAAAAAGCCTCGTATCGCTAGCTATCTAACCATATCGCATCCAGCAACAGCGGCACAACCCGGATGGAAAATGCAAAAGAGTAGCTTCACGCTCCTTAGATGACAATATTTCATTGGCTTAAACAGGTGAGCATAGCCAAGAATATCAAGCCGCCAGCCATACGGAAGTTTTGGCCCGAAAAAGATCAGAGTATATGGATCAGCGGATTCAATTACGTTGATGAAGCAGGATGTACGTTCATTGGTAGATTAAATTAACATCTGTTAAAATAATCTTTTTAAGCAGCATTGCATAAAGAATATGTTTTGAAATTACACATTTCCCATGTCTTCATATCCATCCGTATGAAAACACTAAACTCTACACATCACAAACACGTTATGGATTTCCAGGCGATTCACCGGACACTTTTAATCTAGACTTATTACTCAGTATAAATTGGAAATATTACAACAATACCATGTTTAAGCCAATTGATACAATTGGTTTATGTAACATGATAATGAGTTATTTGAGAAACTCACAAACCGTTGTGATAAATGAAGTGTCGTGGCAGATAGCACAGTTTCGAGTGGCATGGAAGAGCGATCGACCGTGAACAATTAAAAGATTAATTCACATGGAAAAAATCGTATACATTGCTTCTAACGTGTTTGCTATTCTTATCAATGTTTACTTTTTAAATTCATAGAAACATTATTGTAATTAGTCAGTTGGATTTAGGATTTAACAAATTGACTTAAGGGCTGATTTTTACTTTTGAAAGAGATTGTGGCAAGGTTTTGATATCTTCGTGTGAGATGCAATATTACAGTTGCTTAAGAAGCATTGATTATTATATCTTAAGGATATTGTATGTGTTATATAAATTAATAAAAGTCAAAATATATCACTAGATGTGATTAAAATCTGGTGGTACGAGGAATTGACTTTGTAACATTACTATATGTTCATATTTAACATAACTAAGGAGCATCTTATATCCTGGATGTCCAATATAAAGCTCTTTTCTGCCCACTACACATTTAATGAAACCTTTATCATTATTGCTTCAATAGACACATAAGCACTTCGATTCTCTTCTCGGTTTGGTGAATCCATTTAAATATACCTACAATTCTGACATGATACCTTATGACACATCCGAACAAGACGAAACATAAATGGAATCATTTTACAAAGACCAAACTATATCAGTGTCCATAAGAGCCCTTAAAAGGACTTAACAAGTCAATAATTCTTACATAACCTACCCTCTCTTAGTTCATGAATTCGGAGCTCTATATTAATGGTTCCCCAGTAATCAATAAGTTCTAATCAGGTTGTAGTAGAAGTGAACTTAAGATTAAAGCAGGCATAACTTAATTTAACATATTGACTTGCTAAAGCAGCATAACCTTCCAAGCTATTATCTTTATGTTTGAAATGAGTAACTTGGACATTATTTTATATCGTATAGATACTGTAAACTCATATTTATCATACACTTTCATGAATAAATGAAATGAACCAATAAAGAATGACTGAATGAAAAAGAGTTGTCTCCATGTTCTACTTTTATTTCCTCGTTAGACACATACACATATATACCAAGATGAAATTATTAACCAAATTTGGATTAGAAAGTTGGTATTTTATCTGCACCCTGTATTTGAAACTCCCTTCCAGCAACCCTGCGAGATGCACCAACCCTTGAAAACTTTAAAACTAGCCTAAAGACATATCTTTTCAGCCAAGCATTCACTGACTGATTACCACTTTAATATATGTTTAGGAGTATTCAGATGCTCATTTGCTTGGCGGCACCTTGTCCAATTCGTATTTCACCTGAAATAGTTTAGAAATAAAAATGATTATTTCTTATTTCTAAACAATCTCTTTGCTTTAAGTAATAAGGATATTTTAAAGAAATCTAATTTTGTCTTCATAAAAGGCAATCTGCGAACATCGAACAACCTTGAACATGCCACATGAAAAATGTTCTTCCTTTATTAATGTCATCATTTCTTTTTTGCTACTTGATCCCTCCTTTCATATAATATAAAATCAAACAGTAAAACAATAAGATATTAGTCAGACTATCTCTTTGAAAAATACCAATTTAAGCTTTTAAATACTGTCCCTTTTAATATATGTCATATTTGCCTCATTGTGTAGCCCGTTGTCCTTTTGTATTTCGTGCAAAAAGGCGTTAGTAAATATAGTTAAATAAATATTTTTTAAAGAAAATTAAAGACAATATAGTGCACAGACAGAAGGAAAGAAATGAAAGCTCTTCTAAAGCTATTAACGAAATTGAATTTTTGTTTTATTCTATATATACTGTTATGACTCTCAATCAATCAATTTGCAATCATACTGAAATGCCACTGACCTACAGTACAATTTGAAACGAAATTAAACGTGCAATCCTATCAAACATTGCAGGGAAGGACTCTTAAATCAACATAGCTGAATTTCAATGGAGCTTTATTGCATTAAATATCAAAGTTACATTTTTATGTTCCTGGTTGCAATTTTTCTATTACTTTTAGACTTAAAAGACAATCCAGTGCTCCTGTTACAAACAAATAGTTAATGATAATAGGGAGATTATTTTCGCATTTGTATCTTAAACAACTGACGTCTAGGGCTCATGAATAAATCTTATAAGTACAAACACGGTTTCTGTTTTAGTTCAAACTCCCCTGAGAGTAAACATGCCGGTAGCATGTAGAACCCTTTGATTATTGTTGTATGGAATATTTTCTGAGGAGATCATTGCGTGAAAACTTTACATACAGTTCATGTTTATTACTATTGAGATTTCTTGATACGCTCAAAACAATTTGTAATCATTATGATATTGAAATGGTTTACATAATTCATTCACAGTTTTTCCACCGCAGACAATTAATATTTATTTTACAATTACTGTTTATACCGCTATACATAAATAATTAATTTTGAGGCTATAATGCAGTAAAGATCCAAAAGTAAACTTTTTCAATTATCAGCAGATAGTTGGCAAACTTTATGCAATGGAATGACATGGAACCTCATAGAATAAAGGTTAAGATATTATTCTGGTCGTGTTTTTCAAGATTTTGACACTTAAACATGAATTCAGAGTAAGGGGTACGCTGAATACTGCACCCATATCTATAAGACATTGGTTTCTAATTAGACTCTGTAATTTCAATATCATATCTCCTAGAATATATTTTCGCACATAAAACGAACGAATTGATTGATTTTTCAAATGAAATAATTTCATAGGTTAAATTCATAATCAATCAAAGATACAGAAATACATTAAAAGCGTTATATTCAGGAATGACGACAAACTCATTGGTCTATATACGGTGAAACCGCATATGTGGTGGATGGCCGTTTTGCAAGGGAAGAAACTCTCTGGTCAAGAGGTATGTTGTCTGAATGCTTTGACGGGAAATTGACGCAGTTTCTTTGAAAATTGACAAATAAACTGGTACGTTCTGATAATCGTTAGTTTGTCAAAGAATATCGCCTTCATGTTGAAAGAAAAAGCAGTTTGAGCCAACTGACTTCATGTCATTGTACTAAGAAAATTTCAAGAAAATAACAATTTTCGATATGAACGGAAATATGAAACTGGAAGTGAAAACGTGGTATAAACTAGTATTAAGAGAGATGCTATTAACAGGTGCTTAATATATAATTTTCCATCAACATTTAAGAATGCTGATCTGCATTTTATTTTTGGCTAGGCTAGTATAAATGATGATCATCTATATATTGTGGGGAACAAACATCAACAATTTAAATTTCCTGACCTGCATTTCTTTTTAAGAGAGAGAGAGAGAGAGAGATAACGTGATGCTGAAGATGATGTGATGCTGAAGATGATTTGATGCTGAAGATTATATGATGCTGAAGATGATGTGATGCCGAAAATGATATGATGCTGAAAATGATTTGATGCTGAAGATTATATGATGCTGAAGATGATGTGATGCCGAAAATGATATGATGCTGAAAATGAGGTGATGCTGAAAATTAAATGATTTTGAAAATAATGTAATGCTGAAGATAGTTTGATGGTGAAGATGATATCATGGTAAAGATTATGTGATGCTGAATATTATATGATGCTGAAGATGATGTGATGCTGAAGATGATGTGATGCTGACGATTATGTGATGCTGAAGATAATAATAATAATGATAGTCTTCTTATAACGCCCTGAATCCATTCACAGTACATGCTCTAAGCGCACAATTTAGAGGAGATGATGTGGAGTCAGTGAAGACACTTTTGAAAAGATAGGTTTTGAGTTGATGTTTAAAGGAGGCAAATGTTTCACACTCTTTTAAAAATTGGGGCAGATTGTTCCAGGCTTTTGTCGCTCAGTAGGCAAATGTTCTCTCTCCAAAACGTGTCTTTTTAACCATGAAGCAAGGTTTTGTTTTGCGAACGTACAGTTCTAAATGGTGAGTAGATTTTGAAGATGATAATGATGCTGAATAGCCTGTTATGCTGAAGATTATATGATTCTGAAAATGATGTGATGCTGAAGTTGATGTGATGCCGAAGATGATGTGATGCTGAAGATTATATATTTCTGAAAATGATATGATGCTGAAGATGATGTGATGCTGAAGATGGTATGATGCTGAAGATAATGATATGCTGAAGATTATGTTATGCTAAAGATTATGTTATGTTGAAGATTATTTGATTCCGAAAATGTTTTGATGCTGAAGATGATATAATGCTGATGCTGATGTGATTTTAAAGATTATATGATTCTGAAAAAGATGTGATGCTGAATATGATGTGATGCTGATGATGTGATGCTGATGATGATGTGATGCTGAAGACGATGTGATGCTAAAGATGATGTGATGCTGAAGATGATATGATGCTGAAGATGATGTGATGCTGATTTTTTTTGTTATGCTGAAGATTATGTTATGCTGGAGATTATATGATGGTAAAGATTATGTTACGCTGAAGATTATATGATTATAAAAATGATATGATGAAGATGATATGATGCTGAAGATGATATCATGGTGAAGATGATGTGATGATGACGATTATGTGATGCTGAAAATGATGTGATGATGACGATTATGTTATGCTGAAGATTATGTGATGCCGAAGACGATGTGATGCTGAAGATGATGTGAGGTAAGATAACTGCAAGATAGACATATTCGTTTTTCAAACATAACAAATGTTAAGTTTGCACTTCATTAATTTGGGTGAAATCTTGCCTGCTTGATTTTATTCATATGAAACGACTATGAATCCATAACTGAACTTAAGCTCAGTGGGACATAATGGTACGATAGATCCGTCATTCTATATCATTATCATTATATGCGATGTTCTTAATTCGACTTTTAGCCCGATAAAAAGAGATACAATGTTTATGTGGCAACTGTTATCCAACAATAAGACAAAACATAATTATCATCTCTCAAACAAAAATCATTCGTCGTGACAGCTTAGAAATTAGTTTTATTATTAGCTAGAACCTGAATACACTGAAATCATTTCAGGTTTAAGAAATTACAGTTTGATAAATATGTCATTCTTTATTAAAGTAAGGTACGAGAAACCTCCAATATACTATGCCCTGTCTATTTATCAACTAACATAGCAACGCTGCCAAATCAAGATGGCATACACGTTTTGGATTTCCGGGCGTTAGGACTAGGACATCGTAACAGAGTTAGACAAATTACTTGGTACACATTTTGAATGTCAGAAGTATAAAATGTTATAAACGGAAACAATTCAAGGTCAAGGCATATAGCTATGTTTTCGTATTGACTAAATATTGATTTATGTTGAAAATATAATAAATATATATAAATGAATTCACATGTTGAAAAAATTACAGCTGACATGTTTGCCAATTCTAATCACTAGTTTAAAAATATCAATTTAATAAAACAATATTTCATTTCTTAAATTCTCAGTTAGATTAATCTAATTTGGTTGTATCATTGTTGGTTTGGGTTAAAATTTTTGGCTTAAGGGAACAGATGAATTGTCAGTGAAGGCTAATTGTGCGATGCAATATTCCAGAAAGCCAAACTGGCACAGTTTGATTATTCACATGTTTTATGTCTTTAGATCTGGAAATTGCATGTGTAACATCAATGAATACATCAAAAGGTTAAACAGATGTGACTTTAAACTGAAGGCAAGGGGAATTCGTTACAGAGAATCGGCAATTCAACAAAACTACATCCTGTCGTCAAAACAAACATTTAACAAATGCATTAGCATATAGAAGCAGCGAATGTCGGAATCCAAGTATATAGGAAAACTATCTAATGGACAACATTCGACTGTTTGAAAATTATCTATAAGAATGTCTGATAATAACGTAATTAAGTTAATAGAAAAATCTATGCTCCTTTATCTCAATTAGGCCCTTGCTTCCTTTATAGGCACATTAGCAAAATTATCGGCTTATTATCTTGAAAATATAGGCAAATATACTAATAAGTCATTTCTTTGAAATCTATTTACGAATCATTACAATCAGAACGCATGTTTTAAAGTTATCGTAATGTCCTCTTCATATTCTAATTGCCCCAGGCACATACACTGGGATATTGACAAATGAACTATGAATTAATACTTTCTTGGATTGTGGACAAAGAAGTCTTATCTTATGACAATGACTATAATCTGCCACTGTCGTTAAAAGCCTATAAGAGTACCATTAAGAAATCATTAGCAGTCTTACACATTTCATGTCTCTTGTGATGATCAATACAGTCTTTCCAAATCGGGTACATATTATACGTCTTTGAATTGATCTAAACATCAAACACTGTTATTACCTTATTTAAATGTCGTCGGACATGTTTTGCTAGATGTACATTATTAACCTTTCCACAACAGAGAAAGTTTAAAGAAATGGTCACTCTTGATCCATTAACAGATAACAATCACAGCAACAATAAATGAAAGCAAAAATACGCTACTTTTCTTTGGATTCGACAGACTAATGGAAATAGCTTACATTAGATTTGTATCGGTATGATAGTCTGCATTGATTAAGGACATATGTTTACTTTGGAAATATTGAAATTTCACGATATTGTCGAATTTCTTACTATTGTAAATGACTAATTGAGTAAGGATGTCAAGATTTGGGCTTCTTATTGCATTGTTTTAGAATAAGAAAATATGTGTTGTTGCAGCTTAAAATCTCAAGTCTGGATTAAGTTAATAGTTCTATAACAAAATGTGTAAGAACTTATCTCAAGTTGTTCTGAATTAATTAAGTCTCAATTTTTGCAATGCCATTTCATTTCCTTTCATTTACAACAGATGAAAGGCATTTTAATCTAAGTCGACGATAGTGTCATCCAGTCTATCATAATATTTCAATCCTTTTACTGCAGCCGTAATGCATGACAAAATCGGTGTTTCTAGATATGATTCATTATCCCGATTGATGTTTTAACAGGCTGGCAGAGTATGTTCTTATAATTCAAGCTGAAGTTGGCCGGAAAAGAAGAGAAAAAGACAAGAATCTCGGTTATTAGATTTTAAGACCTCAGATGAGTCCCTTCTGATTTATCGAGGTCATAATAATGATATCATTCGTATTGCGCAGTATCTACGCCGTAAAGGTATGCCCAAAGCGCATGGCCTTATAGTATGTTAAAGAGGCTGTTGAGTTCATTTTTTAAAGTGCTCTTGTTAAAAAGATGTGTTTTTAGGTTTCTTTTGAAGCTTTCGGCATGTTACCATTATACATTCGAATAATCAGGAAAATTGAGTTTGCAAAGCTTGGATGCACATATTGTTGTGACGTTTCTGTTTGTTTTGGTCTCTTAAAGCTTTGATATGTTCGTGATTATTATGATTTAATTTAATATTTTTCAAAGTAAAAGGAGAAAAAAACATTACCCGTTATAAAAAGTATGAACTTCCATACACTAAATCAAGATCCTACAACTGTTTTAACAGAAAAAATAATGTTAGTTTTATTTCCTAAACAATCGCGGCAGTATAACTATAACTTGAACAATCCTATTGACAGATGATGCATTACACAGAGGTCTGTTTATCAACTTTTAAATAACATAACATTTCATTTTCCCATTCATTATCAGATTTCTTGATTTCATAAAACCATTTGAAAATGCAAATGTTCATGTTTTCGCAAAACACAAAGAAGTATTTGTCCAATCATTATTTATACCGAGAACATTAACCCCAGCCGATTCATAAACGGTTGCTTTGTAGTTCCTTGAAGAACAGCGGAAAATTCAGACAATGTTTGGTACAAATGAACTGAATTATAAGAAAATCATATTGTACACTAATAGATGTCAGATAAAATTTTAGGAGACTGTTAACGTCAATTGGAGATCAGGATACATTAATCATAATTTAAACCCCGCAGCCTTTAAGTATGAATTATAAATCAAAATAATCTTTAAGAGCATCAGTTGATGTTGAGAGCTCCACATGAATTCCCTCTTTTATCTCAGGACTGAATCCCGCTCTTGATTCATAACAAATAAAGAACGTCTCATCTTATTTGATAAATTCCTTAAATTGCTCATATCATACATAATCAGTTTGTTGTTGAATATTCTTACTGACGCGTTATATGAACAACAGGCAGGCAGAAAATATTGTTTTCCATTAATATGTAATTGGATGCATAAAAAGATTACACCAATATGTAAATCAACATTCAGAGCCTTTATGAGATTTACACTGGTGCTATCCACTACTGTATATATATTGATTGCTACAAGTCCAATTCAAGGCATACTCAAATGTGATTATTACTCGACAGATCAATTTATCAAACAACTCAAGAGGTTTTCTAAAGAATTAAGGTACGGATCAAGTTGTTACAGACTTTTTGTCTTTATGGAAGAAATCTGATTTTATTAAAAGAACAAAGATGACCCATTTTCTCCTGCTACATCAACGTATTTGTATCGCGGTTGATAGTATTATTGCAGGGAGACCACCATTGTGGCTATGCATTGCGGTGAAACAAGCGAGCATCGGCTGGAATAAGCGAGTGGCGGTACATTTAGTGTAGCATTGCACCAATATCTGACTGTGTGTGGAACAGTTCTCTACTGCAGACAAAGTTTTCGAGCTCTTGGCGGGATTCGAACCACGGATCCTCAGCCGAACGCGCTAACCACTGCGCTAGACCGCCCCTCCCCCACATCACTATGACTTGAGGGCATGGCTTTGAAGTGATCGAGGCAAGGTTTTAATGTATTTGTGTCAGATGCAGTATAGCAGTTGCTTTAGAAGCAATTTGATTATTATATCTTAATGATATCGAATATGTTGTATAGATAAATACTTCAACATATACACTAGATGTGATTAAAATCTGGTGGTAAGAGGAAATTCAGTATAGGATTTGTTATTGATGTCGAGGTGGTAGATGGTGATGTAGGAACACATACGCTGGCTGCAGCAGGTAGCGATTTCATAAAACATTTTAAATATGTATGCTTTCATTCATCCAGAAAGCTAATAAGTCTCAAAGAAATATCAAAGAAAGACAATATTGCTAAAACACAAAGGGGGGAACTTTAGAGACACATAACCCAGTGAAGTATGCCAAATGACTTAACATAACGAGTATAAATTCACATAAATGCAGAATGTAAGTCCCATGCTCGCTTCTGATTCGACTCAACAAGACCATGTGCGATTTAACGTTTCAACTGTTTCAATTCAGTAAGGATCATTTTAACGTGCTTTCTTAAGAATTTCTTCTTCGTTCTTTTGAATAGCACATTTTAACTTTGAAGAAGCATATTCATGTAGTTGCTGATAGTTTCAGCCACATTTTAAGACCGAATTATCTGTTGATATACTTTATCATAACCATGAGTTCGATAGAATTATTCACAGCTTTTAAAAGGTGAACGAGTTGCGATGTATTATGAAAGTCCTTAATGATGGTTATGTACGTCATAGTTAATGTCCATTCTTTTATTATTAAAGGAACAACAAATCATATGCTCAGGAGATCCTAATACTCATTTTCTTACTGGTTATTTGTTATGTTCATATATTTTATATGTATTTTGTTTCAGTATTTTTTAATTTTTTAATTCCATTACCTTATGTTGAAATACATACATTATGAGATGGTTTAATGGTTATGTTGGCAATACACGCTTTTATTTAACGGTAGCTTTTACATCCGACAGAATTTTTATTTTTTTTGAAATATCAAATATATTTGAGAAAAGCCATCCGCACACTTGAAATATAGGAAAACTATTTACACGATAATAGTACCAACCCTTTCTTAATGTCACCACATCATAAATGTAATTTTTAAGACATTTTGTAAACTAACAACATCAAAACGTACGAACATTAACATTAACGATAACGATAATTACTTAAGATTTAATCATCATCAGGGCACGATGTAAAATCACATTTAAACAAACGACATACATACACATTGTTGTTGTCAATACAAAACGTGCAGGTCAGAAACGTATTCGGACGCTCTCAATCTAGTTCAAACAAGCTCGCTCTAAACAAATATGTGCAAAAGGGCATCCTCTCCCACTCAGTGTGCAGATGTAGTCAGTACTCATTAAAACTGAGAAACGCCCCGTACACAATTCATTGGGAAAGAGTTTCGTTTTTGTAGTTGCAGTTTAATTATTTCTTCAAGGAATCATCGACTACACGTCATGTTATCAGATTAGATTTATCGTTATACTGGCACAGACAACAAGAGCACCATAGAAGAAAAGGAATAGTGTTATAACTTCATGTAAGTTGACAATATTGACATACGAACTTCTTTTGGTGCTTTTGTTACGAGTGGCGAACCAGACATAACAGAAAGATGGGTAAGACACAACATGTAAAATATATACAAATTTAATTACAAATAAAATTTGAATATATAGTTACAGATTGTTTGGCAGTCTAACAAAATATCACAGCACAGAAACATAAATATATAAAAGTCTTACATTTCACAGTCCAAGAATTTATAGGTAAATCCAAAAGCCGACGTGGCTAGAATTGAACATTGTCATACAGGCCGAAATGGCTAAAACTCCCGACACGGAAAACACTTCAACAGCACAAACTGTCCAATTGTGATATAAATGTGATATAAATGTCTCCCGTAATCACTCGTACCTAGTTGATTATTCTCTAAATAATCAATTGATGAGTGCAATCATATAAAACCTTTATCCTCGGCAACTTAACCTTAACAAGTGCACTGGAGTATTGTTGTTAAAAACAAGGCTGGTTTTCAAGGCTGCTGGAAATGACCATTTTTTACGAACTGATAAAACTTGTAAGTAAACGTATACAAAATGATAAGTAGAGTAAGAAAACTTAAATTTATTACTTCTGCATTACTGTACCGAAGAAAGTGAATCTCATTAATTTTAATGTAACGTGCATAATTACAAATCCAGCGAATGTAAATGTAATGATCAACTCATGTACAAGATCATGTTTTTTGGGTTTTTTTTGTACAAAACTTTACTCTTTTACATTACGTAAGCAATGGAGAGTGCATGAGGTACAATCGATTCCTGAAAACTTTAATCTTAAATACCATTTTCTTGCTTATTTATCTGGTATGGTTCACTATGCTGTATCTCTCATGAAATTCTTTCTCTGTGCATACTCAATTAAGCCACCAAGCACAGCGATTTGTTGGCTCGACAGCCTATGCTATACTGTGATGGTGTGATCGAGAAGACTGACTTAGTCTATAATCTTAGTTTTAATCAAATCTCACACACTACCAAAAGGTTCCGATGATATTCATGATTGACATGGTGACATCGATCCTACTTAGATAAAAGACAGAAAACATATTCATAATCTGAAAGATTTTCTCGGCTTTGGATTAGATTAAGGCCATGATAAAATTAATATGGTTGATAATGACTTAATCGTATAATAACCAACTACGTCCTATGCCAGAATACATGTCCCCACTGGTTTAAATGATAAAAAAACCATCTATCAATCAAAGATGATAATCCACAAGTTTATAATGTGTCATAATGCTCACTCGTGATATGATGTTTTCAGAGAATATTTAATGTGTATTGTACATAAGAAGATCGTGCTGTTATTTGATATTAAGTTATATAATTGAGAGAAGTATTAAACCAAGGCTTCATACCTAATGAGAGACAGGATCTACATAAAACATCCCAAGAGTTGTCAATGAAAGTAACCATTATCAATTATTAGGAGTGGTGAAAGCATAATATGATGAATGTGGAAAGTTATCAAGTGATAAATTTTCTATGGCAGTTTTTGGTCCCTAAATAATTTACTCTTCCCATCATGTTTCTGGATAAATATGTTTTTGTTAAATTAATAAATGTCTGTTGTTTTGTAAACATCGATAATGTCTTTACTGATTAACCTGTATGCAATTTTGCTAAGAATAAAACTATTAAAAGCAGGCGAGAAATATTATAATAAATCTTAATTGAAAAGGTATTTAAGACACCCAATCCCTACATATTAAATTAAACCATAAACGTTGGAATATTGCTCTCCCAATTTCAGGACTTGTTCTTTAGACCAATCAATTTTCATTTACTTCTACGGAAGAAAAAAGGTCTAGAAAACTGCTTTTGTACAGACTATTTAGTTGATGAGGACTTTTATTTATAGATTTAGTTATCCTTTGATCCTTATTAGGCCACACCTACCACGTCCTTACATCCTATGACTATCTGCCTCTGCAGAAGAAGTTTACATAACCTATTAAGCTTCAGAGCCTATGATTATATTTTTAGAATGTAGAATTTGACGTGACGGAACAATTGTTTTGACATATAAAATTCATCTTTGTCGCAAGATTGTTACTGTGAAAACCAATCCTTCCACACGGAAATAACCTTGTTTTAACAGAGTTATAAGGATTGAATCTAAGATTGATAGGAAATCTGTCAATTCCATCGTAGAAATGATGATTTGAAATGACACACTGTCAGACATTTTAGTAATCATCTCAAAGGATATATTGTTTGACAGTAGATCCTCAAAATTACTGCTATTGTAATTGATGTACATCGGAATCGGAATGCCTTGACATTAACAAACGTGATATCAAAAGTTTCAACACCTGAAAAAAGTAAGTATATCAGTTGCAAGTAACATACATTTGAACTCTTCAACAATTCATGAAGATATTTCGGAAATCAGAAGAAATATAGGTTAGATTACCTCAAATATATAAGCCAACCTTCAATTTGTAAAACATATAACAACATCATTGAAAAATATGAATATTTATTTCTCAATAAGGCATATCCCTGCAGCGTTAATGTTGATTTTTAAATCACAAGTTCAGATAAAAGGAGGTGTTTTGTTGAAACATTTTTTCTACAGAACCATAGATAAAGAATTCATTCGAAAATTGACAATGAATTACGGAAACCCAGTGCAGTTGGTTAATTATCATTGATTTACCATCTCATCAAGAGAAAGACAAGAGAAAGTGACCATTTTAAAGGGTAACATCTGCTATATATTTTACCCATTAAGTGAAACTACTTGAACTTTTCCTGAAATTGCAGGAATGAACATAGAACATTAGCACATAATGAAGAACTTGTAGTCTTCAATTAACAATTAATAGATCAATTTAAGTAATTAATGTTATTTCGATTCACCTAAATTGCCACTAATGTAATTTTTCTATAATCATATATTACCTGAAATTGCTACTCTATGTGATATCAATAATTCTAACATGGAATTGGAATACAAAACAAGGCTCAATTAAAGTGAGTGTATTATCAATTGTTTAAAAAGTGATGTCAGTATGACTCAAAATCAAGACATGATTCTTCAGAAACTACCACACAAAGATAACAACTATCACTTCAATCCAATGTCATGCACTGGTATAACCAATTGGATTAAAATGGAAAAAAAAACTGACAACAAAGAGAAATATTTTCGTGTGGAAAAAGTTTAACACGTGTCAAAATATTATTAAACAATCTTCTAAAGGATTATTTTAATCAATTCGTTCATAGAGTTGATTTATAGGACATGGTAAACAAGTTTAGAAAACATTGAGATAGGTTATCATTAGATAATCATAACTTATCAAGAAACAAATAAAGTTCCCTTAGTATGCATAAACGCACTGCCTATTATAAAGAGAAGTAAAATATGATAGAAAATAACATTAACGACTCCGTGGGGGATTTGAACTCTTGAAATTAAAGAAACGTTGACACAACAAAACAACGATGTGCAAATGCAAGATGAACATTTAGACAGTTATGGTAAATAGGAAATAAACTACCATAAGTCCTTGTTAGATAATGAGCCAAACAGTTACCCTACAAGGAAAATCCTTCATTCTCCTATAGTTTGACAAAATATGGTCAAGGAAATCCTTATCTCCAGGAGTTGATCATTTAGTTCCAGAATTTGTGTTAGATGATTATGCTAATCTTCCACTTCCATATATTGATCTTGTTTTCAATCTGACGTTAGAACGAGGGGCATGTTCTACCTCTTGGTCTGTCGGGATAACAGTCCCCACTACATAAGCAAGGTAATTTGAACAATGTTCAGAAGAATCACACTGCTAAGTATACCCAGTAAATGTTCACTTAAATTTGTAACAAAAGTTTTGGGGTGAAACTATGATTAAAATTAAGGAATCTAAAGCAGGATTCAAGGAAAGATAGACAGCAATGGATACATGATTATACTTTAAAGCGTGTTTCAGAAATATTTAAATAATGAAAGTGGTAAGTTATTTTCCCAAATGGATTCAATCATATATGGTATAACCAAAAGGATGAAATTCAGTCATTATTTCTCAATATATTTTCGAAAAGATGAAAAGATATTTACCAAAATATTAGAAACATATTCAACATCAGCAAAAAGTAATTATTACTCTACGTTTAAACCCATATTTATACTGAACGTGGCTTGTCATGTGTTAATGTCAAGAATTTTAGAATATATTTAGCCCGTTTCCCTTGTTCATTCTATTAAAAAGGGTAAATATATAGATATTAGAAGAGAAGATAGAATCTGTAAATGTTGTGGTAATAATGTTATCGATGACGAATACCATTTTCTTCTTGTGTGTCAAACATATAATATATATCAAACAAATTTAGTTTGTCAATCCATCTCTTGAAGAATTTTCTTTTTAATGAACTGTTTGAATGAAAATGGTATTCGGAATATGAAGTATCTATTCACCAAGCAATAATATTAAGAAAGATGTATGTATGAAATGTACTATAGTCCTGTTGCCTCCTCAGTACTGAAGTAAAGGAAGATGAAGTGGCAAAATGCATATATATTTATAAATACATAATAATAACCATTCAGTCAATTATCTCTAACATCTCTTGTTCTGTGATTTTTCTTGAGACTTTCATTTCTAGATCAATTAAGGCCTGTTTATATTTCTATGGAAACCACTGCTTGCTGCACCAGCATATTTTGTCCACCAGCACCACCATGTCTATCAGGCTTATATAATACTATAATTATAAATGTAATAAAAAGTTAGTGAAGAAATCCTCCCACAAAAAGGGCCAACATTGATAGGACGAAAAACGCCAACGCGTCACGCTCAACCATTGATCACAAACAATATTTGCAATGCTTTCAAAATCAAGATATACATTGTTTTTATTTGATGCTTTAGCCTCATCCGAGGACAGTAATTGGCCCGGCAAAGCCAAACTCAACCCAGGCAATAGATTGCATAAATTGCTCTTCATAATTATCTGTAAACCCCACATTGCATCGCTGAATAACCGCAGTGAATTTTTTTAACGCCTGCAGGCACAACAACTCAAAAATGTTGCTCAAAGACACCAACAACAAAGAAATCACATAGCAAAAATGCAACCAAAGGCAAACATTCGGCAACAGGCCAAAGGGCTCTCGCTCCCTCCTGATACCCTAATCTCTTTCAAGCCAAAACCATCGATATCGTATCGCTAGTTATCTAACCAGCCAATGAAACGACTCGCATTCAGCAACAACGGCACAAAATGTATGGAAAAAATCCGTTGAGTTGCATCCTGCTTCATCATTGTAATTGAATCCGCTGATCGAGCTCCTTCCATGTCTCCCTGATTTCTTTCCAGCCAAATTCCTCGTACGGCTGGCGCGGCTTGTGTTCGTCGCTATGCTCACATGTTATTGTTTAAGCCAATGAAATTTCGTTATCCAAAGAGCTTGAAGCTACTCTTTTGAATTTTCGATCCGGGTTGTGCCGCTGTTGCTAGATGCGAGTTTCTGGTAAGATAGCTAGCAATAAGAGGCTTTTGGCTTGAAAGAGACCAGGGTAATAGGAAGGAGCGAGAGTGGATTCATTTGCGTTGATGTAGCAGGATGGTAACAAAAGTGTGAAAACCTTACACAAACTACGACTGGATAGTCCCTACAGGCATGAAACAATGGTGAGGAAAGGTGAGGGGAGTTGGGGTTTAACACCGCTTTCAAGATTATTTCACTTATATCGCGGCTGCTAGTATTATTGCAGGGAGAAAGCCCGCAACACTATAGTGGCTATGCATTGCGGTGAAACCTGCGAGCATCGGCTGGAACTAGCGAACCATGAGTGGTACTGCGCTGAAATTCAGTGTAGCATTGCACCCAAACCTGACTGCGTGTAGAACAGTTCTCTACTGCAGGCAAAGTTGCCGAGCCCCTGGCGGGATTCGAACCACGGACCTCCTGATCCGAAGCCGAACGCGATAACCACTGCGCTATCCCGCCCCCTGAAACAATGGTATAGTGATAGAAATAATATTATCTGTAAAAAGTGATTTCAATCTACCATTTATCTTGCTACATTCACGAAATGTTGAACACTTCACCAAACTCTTACAGGGTCAAACTACGGAAAACCTCACTGGTTTCTCAGATGCACCTTGACCTCAACATTTTATTCGTTTAATAAATAACATAGTAAACATGGCCGTGAATAACCAGCCTTCAGCAATACAAGGCTTTTGGCATGATATATATCGAGTCATTATAGCAGGTACGAAGAAGCTGATGATGCAGGAACAAAACTCGGATCATCCTCGTTGTATTTAGCACATCAGACGCCCCCTTTCATATGCACATAAGGTCTCTCGCGGCTCGTTATTCACCCTATTTCATTAGAATGCTTATTGCAGTATTTGATACATTGATCTGTCATGTAACATTAACACAAGAGTACGATCTGAACTGGCCATGTAACATTGAACATATACAGAAATGAGATGCACATATTGATAAATCACATCGAGTTTCCGAATAATACATTTGCGGTAGGTGAAATACATTTTGTATAGCCAATGTCCAAGCTTGTTACAAGTTATTTAAACTAAACACATAGAACTTAAATTGTTAGGCCCATGTATACATATGTACAATCATGGAGTTGAAATGACAATGGAGATTAAGTCGATATCCAAATTGATGTAATCTTATTTACAACCCAACTTTATAATGAGTGATTAATAGTCGACAAGTCTGTAAGATTTATGGCATGTAAGTTAGTGATAAAAAAGATCTCTAGAAAAAACTTAACTCATTATGTTTGAAGCCTCCGATTAAGGGATTGAAAAATAATGATGATAGATTCACTGACATAATCGTGATGATTTCATCTGTTGTAAATTGAAGGAAAGGAATTGGCATTGCAAAATTGAGAAAAAATTAAATTAAAACGACTTGAAATGCTATAGCGATTTTATAGATATAAAGGAAAGACAAAATTACAACAACAAAACACCTTATGCAATTTGCCATGAAGCACTAAGTAGGAAGAGCTGTGAAATGAATGAGGGACATCATGTGGATTACTTGACAGTGACTCCCTACTGATGCTGTTGAGATTATTTTGATTTATGATATACATATGTACGCTGTGGGTTTGCAAATTATGATTAATGTATTCATATCACAGAATGACGTAAACAGTCTTTTACCATTTCTTCAGACAATATTCAGTGTTGGATATGATCTGTATGATAAACAGCAAGAATTTTCATAACAGTTATTCAAAGAATTATTTAGGAACCGTATATGAAACGGCAAGTGATAGTGATCTCGGCATGATAAAGGATTTGACGAATACGTCCTTGTTTTCTGCAGAATTTAATTTTAAAATATTCAGATAAATTTAATTTATCATTGATGTGTAATGAAATTAGTTGTAAGTTCATATACCCGGCACGTGCCAGCTTCACTCTAATAAACTCTTAAAAGTGATTTAAATTAATTGAACTACTGAAGCTCACAACTATATTTAAAGTATTATCACTGAATTTTACACATTAAGTTAGATTGCTGAAAGTGGTTGAAAGTAAAAGCTTATAGTATTTTTACAGTTATGAATGTTTTTGGATCCATAATTAAATGTTACGAAATACGTAATTGTTAAAGTGGGGAGAATATTTTTCTCAGTTTCTATTGTTAAATTGAAACATAATGCTGAATTACTCTTTAAGAAGCGCTTAACGTTCCTGTACCAAAACTATTTATCATGTGCTATTTTTATACGATCATGTTGTAAAGGTTAATGGTTTTCTTTTATATCGGACGTATTTGTTGATTCTATATGCAAATGCATTTTCATTTTATCGATATAACACAACACATGGTAAGGTTGTATTTCTAAGTGATTTTTTAAATTCCACTCACCTTTAGGTTTAAATCAAATCCTGTTAACCTGTTGACATATTCATCCATATAACACACGCAATTTCAATAACTTCGAAATTTCAAACATGTGAAATATGAAGATATTGCATGACACGCAAATATAAGACTGACAAAGATATTTTGTAAAAGTCAAAACCAAACACGCGGAGTCACAATTATGTTCCATCTAATGACGTTAAACCTCAATCAGATTAACTGGTTAAAATAATGATTCATTAGGACTACATTGTCTGATAAGATAAGCATTGGTTAATATGTCACCAGCGATTTAACTTGAAAAAAAGTGAGTTGAGTTATGAATTAATAAAAATAAGTGAATAATTAATTTGAAATGTCACTTGAAAACAGTGCTATCTTCGCTGACACTGAATTAATCATGACGATTAATGAGTTTCTCAAATTACTCATTTTAACATTTCATAAAATATTAATGTGTTGTTTCAATCTTATAGCCTTGATTAGTTCTAAAATTTCCGATTTTAATGAAGTAAGTTGTTTTATTAAATCAAAAATGTCCTAGTCCGGTCATGCCCAAGGAAATCCATAACGTGTATGTGATCTCGACAGCAGCTTTCTGATTGAATGAATATATAGACATGGGCATGTCTTATTGCAATGCGAAAGGAATCCCATTTTGTCCCATATTTAAAAACAACATGTTCACCCAACAACTGTTTTATGACACTTTCAGCTATGTCAATACTTGAACATTTAATAAGAATAAGAGTGTATCCAGATGGCTAAAGAAGATTTGCAACATGGTGTTTTATTTTGCGCTGTCTACAATTGTAACCCGTACAATTATCATTACTCAGAATACTACAACAAAACTACTGTCAAATACAACGAATACCAACCCAACTATTACACAACATTGCCGTACATATTTATTCAGCTACGTTGTTTGATATACATTGTAACATCATTTTATTTAATATTTTGATCTACCGATGAACCTAGTCCTTAGTCCTTTAAAGTACTTAAAAAGAATTGGTTCATCTAAAAATGTGACCTGTTCATAAAAGAGTAGCAATAGCTCCTATATACAAATCATTTCAATTTCAAATTTGTTTTTTATATATTAATTGATTGTTTAATGCTACAGTACTCATAGGAAGGCCAATAATGTTTGCATTTTCTCAACATTTGTCAACCATTTAACTTAACTTGTCCCATTTACTTTGCTTGAAAGTAAGTGCAGTTATGATTTATGTATTTTAACATGATCTAGGTGTACTATAAATTCTGATTAGTTTATATTAAAACAATTTTTATTACCCTCTGGCAAACGCAACATTTTATATAGTACACATTCTTGTGCTGTTTTAGGTCGAAGGTTTGGAAACCCACATCATCGGATTTTGGAAACTCTCACCACTGTCCTTACCAATAGCCTGCCAACTCGCCTATCGAGTGACTCAATGGAAACAATACAAGCAATCAAGTATTCCAGGTATTATGACTCCGAATTTTTTTATTTCTTTAGTCTCTAAATTGCACGTTGCACTAATAAATGGAATTAGTTTTGGAAATACGATCTTATTACGCGTACCAAATGAAACGTATGACAATACAATTATTGATCAAATGATGTTGACTTTTCTCGTTTTTAATTTCCTTTAATCAGTACTTATCCGGCTGTCAGGATTGGTAAACAGTGACGTTCAAAAAATTATGTAGATTGAAAATGTTAAATCACAATGAGGAAATTGGTTTTGCAAAATAATTTATTTATTTTAGATATAATTATACCCAGAGATAAACATCATACAATTTATTTTTAATTTCGTTTCTTTAAAGTACACACCAACCTTCATTTAGCTTCAAGCGTTTTATGGTCAGCACAGTGCAGTTGCATGCAATTTTGCTTGATATATGGCATTTTCCTTTACGGTTACGTATACCATATCGAATAAAGAGATGTTTTACCCACTGAATGAAACACAAACTAACAGAGATTTCGTGTTTTATTGTCAAAGTTGACCTCTGTGTGGTGAGTTCTTCTTTTCCCAAGCTAGATGCGAATATCAATAACATAACGTTTCGAGGAAAGCTGGTAAATATCCTTTTGACCTACGTTTGACCAGTCGTGATTGACTTTCCAGTCGTGATTTGAGGAAATTTAAAGAAGCAAGTTAGCAATACCCATGAAATCTAAACGTATTGTTGTGGATTTATAAGATTTAATGCTATCAGGGGTACTCCCAACTGCTGCATAATTATTATTTTGAAACTGAGACATATGAGTGTACTTTCCTACATTCTGATAAAGAGTTCCATAAAAGAAACATCCCATATATTGGTTGATTACACTGAGAATGAAATACGATTGGTTGACGGGACTATTTTCACGTTTCATTGATAAATAAAACGTGCCGACACATGTATCGCCATTCAAAGAAAAGCATAATCGATGAACATTCTTATACATTTAATACAAGTTTAAATTCTAACACATAATTTGACAATTCATCAAAGTGTATTCGCTATGACTGTTTTTTACAAGAATGATGAAAATTTGCACAATTCTTTAAAAAATCAATGTTTTAAAAGAATTGTGTAAATTTTGTGACAACCGGATCAATGACACGTAAAAGAGTAATGCAAATATGTTGACACCCGTATCAAAGCAACGTAAATTAAAACCACTGCAAGATGGCGGGCATGATCTAAAACTTTGAATCGATAACGCATTAATGTTAAACTTAAGGGAACGAACTATAATAAAGAGCTACATTTCATTTTTGATTTGGTTTATTCAATGCTTTTAATAGTTTCTACTTTCGTATCATCCATATATGAATTATTATATGATTTCTCTGAAATATCAAAGAGATCATTGAAGAACGTATAAAGATATTTATTTAATGAAACATGACATTGCCATTTTTATTGTCTTAAGTAATCATATTCTTCCATTAGAATTCGGAAGATAACGTGTTATTGCTTGTTACTGAATACATGTTACTGAATACATCTACGTACTCTAGTAGATAGTACTGTTACAGAGAAAGACCATCATATGTTAATAATTTATTGAATTTCAAACTGAATATCTATATCTTTGACATTAAGGGTTGTTATTAGTAAATAAATATACTTGTAAACAGAGAAAGTTTTGTCAGACCACGGGAATTAACTTTTTGGAAGGTAAATATTTCATTTTAGACCAATGTCAACATAACGGTTAGACAGACATGTTATATGACTTAGTGGTATTTAACAGCATTGCAATTAAATATGGGCTTGATTACTTTCCTGATCTCCGTTCCAGATGCCATCCATACATATAAAGCTCAAACTGTTCGATAATTTCATGATCCGTTGTGTCATTAAGATAGTTTGTATTGTTTCTCACGCACATGCACACAATGGTATAAACATTATTTTTAAAAACTGCACCATTACAAGTTAATGTAACATTAAAGTTTAGGAGATAATACAATGACAGCCAAGGACAATCAGTACAGTTAGATTATACTACACTATTAACTAATTAAAAAAATATTATTATATATATTTTACATAGTTTATAGTACATGTTTTGAATATCTTAAAGGATGTTAGCTCCTCAGTAACAAAAACTCAAATAACCTTTAATCATAATGTTTTTATATAATAAACCAAAATGAAGTGGCAATTTCTCAATTTTGACAAATTCTGATTAAATATTTATCAAAATGAAGAAACGTAGTATTTGTTTTAAAAAAGAAAGCATGTTTTTAGTACAAAAATAGCTTGAATCTTGATAATTTAATCGAAATGTTTGAATACATGTTGTGCCGTGGCGGCTAAAAACCCTCAGTACCATATGTATTTTATCTCTGGAAGAAAATTATGTTAACTCAAACATGTTTTCATATTAAAGAAAGTTTAATACAAAAACTAGTTTAAATTCAAGATCTATGGATCATAACTTAAAACAACATTTTAAGAAACCTAGTTCACATTAACATTGTATAAAAAATCTTTAAACTGATTTAGTTTGATATTCAAACACGTTTTGGTTGAAAAGTTACAAAACATTTAGAAATCCATATTTGAATTAAACAAACTTCTGTTACGCTGCTTTGATGTGATTAAAGATAGTTTGTCTATAACCTTCCACAGCATTTATATACATAAACCTGATACATTCTGGTTGCTCTTTCATTGCCAGCATATGTGATGATTTTCAAGATAACATATGGGGTAAACATGTTGATGAACATCAACTAGGGGACAAAATAAATTTCGTTTTGTTACACAATCCCCGTGTCTATGTTCCATGCAATCTGGGAATGATCACAATCTGCAGATTGTTCGCTCACAATCTGCAGATTGTTCGAACAATCTAGGAATATTTTTCATTCCTAGATTGTTTAAACAATCTGCAGATTGTGAGACCTGAACAATCTGGGAATGATCACAATCTGGGAATTTGCTTGTTTGTAGAATATTTTGCATTGTAAAATGAGCTTATTTAGGTTTTTATTTTTGTTTATTAGATTGTGACAGGTTCATAGCTCGCCTTTATGTCAAATTGAGGGAGTATAGGGGTCGATTCCTAGATTGTGAAGGGCTAACATATTGTCGTTATGTCAAACTGTGAGGGTGTATGGGTCGATTCTCAGATTGTGAAGGGCTTACAGCTCGCCTATATAACATACTGAGGGAGTATTGGGATCGATTCCTTGATTGTGAAGGGCTCACAGATCGCCTATGTGTCAACCTGAGGGAGTATAGGGGGTATAGGGATCTATTCTCGGATTGTGAAGGGCTCACAGCTCGCCTATATGTTAAACTGAGGTAGTATATAGATCGATTCCTAGATTGTGTAGGCCTCATAGTTCACCTTTATTCAAACTTAGAGGGAGGGTATAGGAGTCGATTCTCAGATTATGAAGGGCTCACAGCTCGCCTTTATGTCAAACTGAGGAGAAGAGGGGTCGATACTCAGATTGTGAAGGGCTCATAGCTCGTCATTTTGTCAAACGGAGAGGGTAGAGGGGTCGATTCTCAGATTGTGAAGGGCTCACAGCTTGCCTTTATGTCAAACTGAGGAGATGAGGGGTCGATTCTCAGATTGTGAAGGGCTCACAGCTCGCCTTTATGTCAAACTGAGGAGAAGAGGGGTCGATTCTCAGATTGTGAAGGGCTCATAGCTCGCCTTTATGTCAAACTGCGGGAGTATTCGGGTCGATTCCTAGACTGTGAAGGGGTTACAGATCGTTATTTTGTCAAACGGAGAGGATAGAGGGGTCGATTCTCAGATTGTGAAGGGCTCACAGCTCGCCTTTATGTCAAACTGCGGGAGTATTCGGGTCGATTCCTAGATTGTGAAGGGCTCTCAGCTCGTCATTTTGTCAAACGGAGAGGATAGAGGGGTCGATTCTCAGATTGTGAAGGGCTCAAAGCTCGTCATTTTGTCAAACGGAGAGGGTAGAGGGGTCGATTCTCAGATTGTGAAGGGCTCACAGCTTGCCTTTATGTCAAACTGAGGAGAAGAGGGGTCGATTCTCAGATTGTGAAGGGCTCACAGCTCGTCTTTATGTCAAACTGCGGGAGTAAATGGGTCTCTTTTCAGATTGTGAAGGGCTCACAGCTCTCATTTATTTGAACTGAGGGAGTATAGGAGTCGATTCCTAGATTGTTAAGCGCTCACAGCTCTCCTATATGTTAAACTGAGGTAGTATGTGGATTGATTCCTACTTTGTGAAGGCCTCATAGCTCATCTTTATGTCAAACTGAGAATGTAAAGGAGTCGATTCTCAAATTGTGAAGGGGTTAAAGCCCACCTATATGTCAAACCGAGGGAGTATACGGGTCGATTCCTAGATTGTGAAGCTCTCATAGTTTGCCTTTTTTTCAAACTGGGAGGGTATTGGAGCGCGTCTGTATGTCAAACTGAGGGAGTATAGGGGTCTATTCTAAGATTGTGAAGGGCTCAGATATCGCCATTATGTGAAACTGAGGGAGTATAGGAGTCGATTCCTAGATTGTGAAGGGCATTGCGCTTGTCTTTGTTTGTTGATTTCGCTTGTATGGGGTTCAATTCACATATTGTGAATATGTGGAGGTAGAAAACTAAATTTGTATGTCGATTCTGCGATTTCAGATTTTCATTAATCATAGTTTGCAGTGACCCGTATAACACTGTCTGGAGGGTGTTACTATTTATGTAGAAGTAAGAATTAGTTCTTATATGTGTAAAAAGTTTGCGTATGGAAATCAATAAATAACAATTCATTATGAAAAGTAAACTTATTATCTGAAAAGTTAATTACACTGAAATTTAATTCTTCACTCTCGCTTATTCAACTTAAGTTAGGTTAATTGAGCATAATTATACTATCTGTATCATCACAAAACACTAATCTCCTTTGGTATGAATTACTTGCATAGACACTTACACTTACAGGGTACAATGAAGGAAATAGTCTCGTGATGCTAAAAAGAGTTTCAAACATCAAAGACAACAAATTCTGATTCTTATATTATGTTCATTATGGAAACTTGATAACTGTTACCTTTTCCCCTAATTTTCTTCCTGGATCGTGAGATTGAAAGTTTTTTATACGAAAGATGCAAAAATCGGAAAGTTACTTAATCTTTTGAGTTTGTATATAAACAGCTTTTAAATATATGAATTTATAAAATTTATAATACTCGAACAGTTAGCATTTTGTGTTGTCGTGAATAATGAGCCCAGATGTCTAGCTGGGTCTGCTTATCAAAGCAACGTGTCACTGTGTCGCGTCACTACTCAGACATGCGCGTAAATTTGCGTACAATCACATTAACTTCCTCTCTATAATTTGATGTTTATCATGGGGCAAATACTTATGCAATAATGAATTGTCTGGAGTAAAATGTTTAATTGCTCTTCGGTCACACTATGGTCAACATTTTGACACATATTTTTCTTTAACGTTTTTAATAGTTTCCGTTATATCGGTTTGTGAATTTTACAAAGAAATGTTTTATTTGATTTATTTGTTATCTGTTCATGATTCAATATTGTAAGAAAAAATAAAATAAAATCCATATTAAGCATTCTCTACCTTTGAATTTGGTACAGATGTAATTAAAAAGCTATAAAAATCGGTTGGGATTATTTATGAAATGATACACAGATATTATTAGGGATTCGTTAGCACTCTGTGACAAGGATTTGTCGCCGCTCAAGGTAGATTTTAATATTATATCGTTTTTTAAAAAGTATTGATTTGATCGGAATCTATCATATAGTGGGCATTCAAAGAAATAATGAAAGGGATCCTCCCGAATGTTTCCACAAGAACAGGCGGGATTTACTAACAACAGTAAGTGGACTTGCTTTGCGTAGTATATTTTCAATATGATGCTGCCATTTTCCATTTTCATCTGTGTAAACATGTTTTTATACCCCCGTATATCACGTAAAGTCGACCTATGAGCCCTTAACAATCTGCGAATAGACTCTTATACCCTCTCAGTTTGATAAATAGCCAGCTATGAGCCCTTCCCAATCTGAGACTCCTCTACCCTCTCAGTTTCATATATAGGCGAGCTATAAGCCATTCATAATCTAAGAATTGACTCCTATACCCTCTCAGTCTAAATATAGATTAACTGTTAGCCCTTCACAATCTGGGAATCAACACCTATACCCCCTCAGTTTGACATATAAGCGAGTTGTGAGCTCTTCACAATCTGAGAATCGACCTCTATATACTCCGTCAGTTTGATTTGTAGGCGAGCTATGAGCCCTTCACAATCTGAGAATCGGCCCCTATACTCCCTCAGTTTGGCATAAAGACAAGCTATGAGCCCTTCACAATCTGAGAATCGATCCCTATACTCCGTCAGTTTGACATATAGGCGAGTTGTGAGCCCTTCACAATCTAGGAATCGGCCCCTATACTCCCTCAGTTTGACATAAAGACGAGCTAGGAGCCCTTCACAATCTGAGAAACGATCCCCATACTCCGTCAGTTTGACATATAGGCGAGTTGTGAGCCCTTTACAATCTGAGAATTGATCCCCATACTCCGTCAGTTTGACATAAAGACGAGCTAGGAGCCCTTCACAATCTGAGAAACGATCCCCATGCTCCGTCAGTTTGACATATAGGCGAGTTGTGAGCCCTTCACAATCTGAAAATCGACTGCTATACTCTCTCAGTTTAAATAAAGGTGAGCTGTGAGCCCTTCACAATCTGGGAATCGACCCCTATACCCCCTCAGTTTGACATGAAGACGAGCTATAAGCCCTTCAAAATCTGAGAATCGATCCCTATACTCCGTCAGTGTGACATATAGGCGAGTCGTGAGCCCTTCACAATCTGAGAATTGACCCCTATGCCCCCTCAGTTTGACAAAAAGACGAGCTAGGAGCCCTTCACAATCTGAGAATCGATCCCTATACTCCGTCAGTTTGACATATAGGCGAGTTGTGAACCCTTCACAATCTGAGAATCGACTGCTATACCCTCTCAGTTTAAATAAAGATGAGTTGTGAGCCCTTCACCATCTGGGAATCGACCCCTATACCCCCTCAGTTTGACATAAAGACGAGCTATGAGCCCTTCATAATCTGAGAATCGATCCCTATACTCCGTCAGTTTGACATATAGGCAAAATGTGAGCCCTTCACAATCTGAGAATCGACTCCTAGATACCCTCTCAGTTTCATATATAGGTGAGCTGTAAGCCCTTCACAATCTGAGAATTGACCCCTATGCTACCTCAGTTGGACATAAAGCCGATCTGTGGGCCTTTCACAATCTGAGAATCGACGGCTATACCCTCTCAGTTTAAAAAAAGGTGAGCCGTGAGCCCTTCATAATCTGGGAATCGGCCCCTATACCAGCTCATTTTGACATAAAGACGAGCTATGAGCCCTTCACAAACTGAGAATCGATCCCGATACTCCGTCAGTTTGACATGTAGGCGAAATGTGAGCCCTTCACAATCTGAGAATCGACTCCTATATACCCTCTCGGTTTAAATAAAGGTGAGCTATGAGCCCTTCACAATCTAGGAGTCAACCCTTACATCCCCTAAGCTTGACATAAAGACGAGCTGAATGTCCTTCACAATCTGGGAATCGGCCCCCATACCCCCTCATTTTGAGAAAGAGACAAGCTGATTGCTCATCACAATCTAGGAATCGATCTAGGAATCGCTAAATAGAAAAACCTTAATAAGCTAAATAATTCCCATTCTATAATGATGAAAATACTAATAAAACACACATTCCCAGATTGTGATCATTCCCAGATTGTTCAGGTCGCACAATCTGCAGATTGTTTAAACAATCTAGGAATTCCTAGATTGTGAGCAAACAATCTGCAGATTGTTCGAACAATCTGCAGATTGTGATATACCCCAGATTGTTCGTAACATCTACACGTCATATCACACAAATAAACATTGTTCTATTTAATCCACCCACACATTCTTGATTTCTTCCTGGTCACCAGACAAGACATAATCAAAATGGTTGGAAACATTAATTGGTACAAATTTGAAATGTTAGAACTAAGAAATATTGCAAAATGGAAACAATAGATTTATCAAACGTGGTTAAAAGCCATCGTAGAAACTGGTAAACCGTCACTATTAATGCAGTGTCAGACATGGCAGAGTGTGAACAATAAGCTGTTTTCAGGTTTGCAAATATCTATCCAAAACCAAGAGATCACAAGAGACCATAACCATAAGTGTACATACGTACATGTACGTATTATATGAATGAATAGGTGACACATTGTTAAGTTTTATGCCAAAATAACAAAAGGTAAGTAAATAATGTTGAGAAGTGTTCTCATATACCATTTTTCATTTCAATTTGAAAACAACAATTCACTATAAAAAAGGAAAACTACAAAGAACAGCTCTTATATTAACGCTTATTATGAACACGAACACATAACCTTTATTATTGCCATTAAGTAGTTAGTAGTTAGTTAAGTTTTTCCCAAACAAGAAAAACGTTTTAAGTTTGAGAAAGTTGACAAAGTATGAATCATTTGTAAAATATTTAAGCGAAATATATTAATCACCCGGAAGTGCTATATCAAGCGAATGTCAAACTCTCATATAAAAGGTGTAAGCTGAAAAGAAATAACTCTTACACAATCTTTAAGCTCTTTTACATTCCCTTTCAAATGAGCATTTAAAATTTATGTTTAACTCGAAGTGAAACCATGATATTGAAAAACATTATGCAATTCTGGTGTGTATTTTGTGGAAAACAGTCATCATAAAAAAACGCATTCATAACTGAAATGTCAAGAAACCTTACACTATTCTATGTTTGTTTCTGTTTGGGGGTAAGTTAACATTATTTTCTTTCCAGAGATATCAAATTGTGGCTACCACGTTTTCTGGTGAATGTTCTGGTGAATTTTAAATTTAATTTATTTTTTAAAAATAGACTTTGTCACCTATGTAATGATGTTTCATTTCATGTACTTAGCTTTAAGGAAACAAATCGACATTACAGAAAAATATCAATACTGGCAATATAGAAATCGGATCCCAAATATTCCCGCTGGCAATAATGTTATTAAATTTCAAACCCTAAAGCCAATAAAATTGACTTTGTAAAAGACGGATAGCAATATCAGCAGTGTAAAAAGCTATTCAAGTTGTGACAATAATTTTGAATAATGTAAAAGGTACTTATTAAATTAAAACTGTTTAAAAGAGTATGTACGTGAACATGAACAGCTGTTCTCACAAAAGCAACGATAATGTTAAAAATTAAAATCTTTTCTGTTCTTTGATACTCCTATAACAAGGGATAATTGGGTTCAGTTATGAGGTGTTTTACCCCCAAAAGATGATGCATTTCGAATAAACAGCGACACTGTTATGAAGGTTCAGTGATAGATGAATCGAACAAAAACATTGATAAATACAAATTAAGAAATAAGCAATAAATTTTCGAATCTTTTTACAGTCTTTTCTTGTTTTTCCCTGTATATTTACATGTTTAATTTTTCTAAAAAATATAGGTTGTTTCTCTTATGTTAGGAGTGTGATTTGTTAAAGTAATATACATGTAAGCACACAATCTCTCAAAATGGTACGCATGTAAAAGAAAATTGAAAGTACCTATTTTAACTTTTGATCTATCACTTTGTTTGTTACAGCCAGCGATAATAAAGGTTATTTCTTATATGCTAAAGAAATACAGATTCGTTCCCTCTCATATGAAATCTTACCATAAAGGCATAAATCTTAACACTTGAAAAATAATTCTCATAATTAGGTTCATTCCAATACGTGAGTCACCACAATGTCTCGGTCATATTTTAAAGCAAATATCTAGGTGATATATTAAAGTAAATGTCTTGTGTCAGTGACAGCTTGATATTCATGGCGATAGATGCATAGTTGTTTTTCAGCCAAAGGAATGTTGTTATTCAAGGAGTCTGAAGCAGAATTTGTTTAAACCCCTTGGTCTTTCGTCCGGGTACTGCTGTCGTAGCTGCACGGGACACTAATAGGAATGTTGAAAAATATTTTGGAAACATGCATCACATTTCTTAGACGAATTAATTAGGTTTATATAGAAAATTGACACATGAACTGTGAAATAGATGACTCATGCTAATAAGACGCTATAATTTAATTATACCGTGAGTGTTTGAAGACCTAATCTCATTAGCTACCCTACACACTAAAATATCAAACGACTGATTGTGATGTATATTGTTTTTGAGTTGCAATTTAAGTTGGAATTCAGCCTGTAATGTACAGATGCAGAGAGGGTAATGCTTTACAGATGTTCATCATTTTCTTCAAAAAGATTTGTTTCTGTCCTGTGGTTTGAGGTTTTCTTTTCTGATCTGATCTATTCAAACTTTTATCTCAATTGTAGGATTAATCGTAAAAGCAAAGAAACGCCGTTGTTTCAAAGCCACAAAATGTACCTAGTAAGATGTAATTATGAAAACCCGAAGGCTGAATCTTTGATGGTACATAAGAATTGCTTTCATGTCGAATTCAGATTTTTTAAAAAGTGTTAATGGCTAATAAAAGTCGAAAACAATACAAGGTTACTATTGGTTTGCTCTTCGAATTCATTACCCATCCAAATGAAGTATGTATCTTCAAATAAACAATATAAAATATATTTTTAACAAATCTGTCGTATGACAATATCTCACTACAGATATAGCTTAATATATAAAATCAGATTGAGCTACCTCTGTGGGGAAAGACTGTAGACGGTCTTTTTGAAATCAGGAACTTTATTGATGTCTGCTGTGTAAATTATTGCCATTAGACTATACTCGATAGCACCGCATGTACTCATTAAACCAAGGTGCAGAGTCGGTTTTTGCAGTAAAGTAGTCTGTGTTCCAGGATATATATCCGACATGGTATCTTTTTTGATAAAGGAAAATTAATCAAGATGTACATCTTATCGTTCTCAGAAAGAACGAAAGTTGGCCTGCCTGAACTTGTTGAAATCGTTGAGATTTTTCTGAGAGAGTACAAGATAAAAGATTAAGCACAAGAAACATTCGTATATTTGAGAACTTTTGCAGCTTATTGTCATTCCTGTCAGGACACAGTCCATGATCGAAATTTCGAAATACATGTTTCTATGGGTTGAAATGCTTTGACAATATGTTTACAAAATGCTAAATAACTTCTTCCAATAATACGTACCTTTTAAATACCATATTGTAAATATCGATGCATTATTTCTACTTATTTGTCACTTTCATTATTTTTTCAAGAGCCAAACAACGTGAACGAGGAAGCAAATTCTGTCGTATCGCTGTAAAAGGTAAAATTGGTAAAATTGGATTTATGATTTTTTCCCTAACAATAATTGTTTCATTACATTAAAATAAAAGATATACAAAAAATATCTTATTACATTTCATATGTACAAGGAAGTCTCCTGAAGACTGGTATAGAAATCATCAGAACAGATTTGGGTTGTTTTTTAAATTACATCTTCTATATTGCTGAGCTGGTACATATAAATTTTATATCATGCACATAAATATCATTACACATAAGATTGCCTGATGAGAAAAAGATAAAATGAAAGAACAATAGTCTACATCACCAGGATGAAATGAATTGAGAAAATGAAGTTGACTCATTTGTTTTCAATTTAAATAAGAGTGAGAGAAAAACAAAACCATACATCAACTTTAACATTGAAGTGGAAATAAAATTGCAAAATGATACTAAATTTTATTATTTGAACAGGGATAAAGAATCTCAACAAGATAAATAGACTATCAGTTTAGTTTAGACCAATCATAGATTGAACTTTACAAATATTTTTGTAAAAAATTCCCTTTGTGATAAATTTCTTTACAATGTCCATGCACAAAAAACTTAATGACAATGAATTCGATAACAAAATTTAATAACAGAGTATATATTTAGTTCAACATTTATTCTGATTCATGTTTTATCAAAAGAAAAATAATTTCCATTTCTATAATCAGTTGAACGTCTTTGTGAAAAATCAGATGATTCCGTTTTATTCATGATAGATATTCATGAAACAGTACCTTATAGTAAACAATTTTGATTGTTGGTGTTCATATATTCTAGCTGTAACATTAACACACAAATTGTGGTAACCATGACAAACGAATGAAAGTAACGAATACATCAAAAGCATTACCCATTTCTTTTCTGGGCAACATTTGTAATAGAGTGTGAGTGAGTGAGTGAGTTGGGGTTTAACGTGCTTTCAACAATATTTCAGTTATTAAACACGTGGATGACAAGCATCCAAAAGAGAGTGGACAGATCAGGGAGAAAGGGATCGAAAGGATGAGGGAAAAGACGGAAAGAAAGGCATAGTGAGAGATAGAAAGCAGGATTTGGAAGGACTCAAATTTGGTCTGACTTCTACCCTTCGACCTGTCCAGCTTGGGTGCCCCTACCAGGAGCATGTAATCTCCGGCTGGCATAGCTCTCGGGGTCTCTGAAGCACTCAAACCACCACACCACGATAAGGTATTGAGTCCAGTGGTGGATTTGTAATAGAGAGTACCTTACCTTTAAGAATAATTAATAAAGAGTTTTCTCTGTGCTTTCAGATTACAGTTGACATACAAGCAACACGTGTTACCTCTGTTTTTACGGCTAAAATTAAAGTTTCATGCGTAATATATTCGCAAACAATCGTAATGAATGGAGAATCCAAAGCCGAGATACCAAGAAGCCAAGAACCATGAGTTGCCAACGTTTTAATTCCTACCATCTCTGCATTATCCTTGAATTGGTTTCACAATGTTTTCTTATCATATTCATTGTCAACAGGGTACATATGTTCATAAGGAGGAATACAATTACAACACGATGGAAAAGAAATCACAATACAAAGGTAAGGTAGCGTTACATTTTCCCCAAGGAACTATACAGTTACATATGTTAACAGTATTTTTTAAAATTCAAATGATGCCTTAGTACAACATTAAATTTCGAAAACAATTGTAGTCGAAAGAAATCTTTGAATATCGAATTTTGTAGCTACAGGACGGTAACATAATACTCTCTGCATCTTTTTGGAGGCATTGCACGTTCATCGTACTGCAATGTTCATATTTCACAATGACTTGATGCACATCAAGTACGTTTTCAAACAAGTACTTGTTTTCAGAAAATGTCAGGATAGTTTGTCGCCTTGTGCTTCCTTAGAGTTTAATTTACATATCAGGTGAATACAGTCATAAAATCAAATAAGAAAGCACTATTAGTCTCTGGTGTTATTAGGTTACAGAAATACCTGTCAGTCCTGCTGAATATAAACATAAATGCGTATACTCACGCTCTTGCTCTAGGGTGCATACTATGAATAAATATGAGCCTGTAATGTACACTTACACCTAAGCATACCGAATGACCAAGCAAGTTTTAAACCAAATTAGAAGTATCACATCTTCAAGATTTTGCAATGTATCACGTAAGTTTGTTTAGTCCGACCTTTAATGATCGTTATACGTGTTATGATGAACGGAAAGCCATTTAATGATCGTTATACGTGTTATAATTAACGGCATGATAATTTATTAATTTAATTTATTATCATGAGAACAAGAAGGTTAAGATAGATTGTAAGGATGATATGTTTAGAATACTCAAAATACTCGTTTGCTTGCTGGCTTGATTGCATTTTTGAAAGAGCAAGCTAATTTCAAATTTATTTTCCGCTTTGAAAGGTTAATGAGTTTGCAATGCATTATGAAAGTTTGCCTACTCCTTAATGATTGTAATGTGAGTCATGGTTAACGTAAGTATTTTTCACAAAATAAGGTACAGGAAGTTAATGAAATGTTCAGGAGATTATTATGTTTTTTTGTGTAATAATAAGTGATTATTTAATGATCTTATGTTTGAATACATACATAAATTATGAAATAGTTATTTTCTCAATAAACGCTTAAAGTTATGGTGCCTGCAGCATCACGTTTACAAGTATAAATATGTTTGACAAAAGCCAACTTGAAATATCACAGTAGTGTAATACCTTTGTGGGTGTCGTCATATTTTATTAGTAACTCTTCTGACATTTTTTTACATCGAAATGCAAAGTGATGAAAATGTGGCAATAAATTTTAACATGAATGCAAAATCAAATGTTTCAGATTTTGGTAGGCATATAAGCAACTATCGCTATTACCGGAGATTGTTCAAAAAGACATTTGCAGATAAAAGACAAAAGTATCACGAAATCCAGAGAAAAAAACTTGTTGACTCAAGAAAGAATCCTAAATTGTTTTGCAACACGGTAAAGGACCAAAAGAAAGCACCTTGTATTTCCAAAAAAATATCATCTCAGCAATGGTATGATCATTTCATGAATCTTTTACACAAAGATAACAACACTACAGGTGAGATTCTGAATGAACCGGAATGTGAAAATGAACTAGCTATAAATAAGCCATTTTCTTGTGAGGAGATCAGGAAAAGTCTTTTACAATTGAAAGTGAAAAAATCTCCTGGTGAAGATGGAATTGCAAGCGAATTTCTGAAATCGTCAGAGCCTTATATAATGGTTACTTTAACTAAACTGTTTAACAAGCTTTATCTTTCAGGAATATTCCCAACGGAATGGGGTAAGAGCATCATTTGCCCACTGTTCAAATCCGGCAGTAAAGATGACGTAGGGAATTATAGAGGCATCTCCTTAATAAACACAATTTGCAAAGTTTTCACATCAGTGATTAATAAAAGACTCCAAACGTGGTGTGATGAAGAGCAGGTAATTGATGAAACCCAAGCAGGATTTAGACCGGGCTATTCGACCGTGGACCATATATTTACGCTTCACGCAATGGCACAAAAATACCTTTCTAAAAAAATGGACGATTTTACTGCTTGTTTATTGATTTTAGTAAAGCGTTTGATTGTATTAATCATGATATTCTGCTTGATACATTGAGAAACGTTGGACTGAAAGGAAACATCTTAAACATTTTGATATCTATGTACAGAAGCCTCAGTGCATGTGTAAGAACTGGAAACGGTCTCTCTAAATATTTCAGCTGCAACATGGGTACCAGGCAGGGCTGCGTCTTGAGCCCAAAACTTTTTATAATCTTTATTAACGAACTAGTTTCAATGATGAATAGAACAGAAGGAAGGGGGATTTTCATCACAACAGAATTGCCGGATGTATATGCTTTGCTCTTTGCCGATGATGTGTCATCCGTTGCCGATTCTACTGCACAATTACAACGAAAGATTACTGTTTTGGAAGAATTCTGTGACAAGACTGGGATGAAGCTTAATTTAGATAAAACAAAGATAATAGTATTTAGAAACGGGGGACCACTTAGAAGCTACGAAAAATGGTTTTTCAAAGGTCAAAAAATAGAAACAGTAAACCGATATAGATATCTTGGTATTGTGTTTTCCCCAAAACTATCTAGGAGCAAGGCTCAAACCACCCTTGCGGCACAAGCCCGGACGGCTATACTGGCTATTTATCAATACCAGAGAAAATTCGGAGACTTTGCTCACTCTGACATATTCAAGTTATACGATAGCATGGTGGTTCCAATACTTTGTTATGGTGCCGAGGTGTGGGGGACATGCTTTAGCAAAATCATAGAAACCGTTCACACCTCATTCTGCAAGCGTTTTCTCGGTGTCTCAAAATCAACCCCAACAAATATGGTACTCGGAGAGTGCGGTAGAACCATTTTACAACGTGTATATATGACCCGAGCTATTGTCTACTGGTGCCGCGCTATCCATCTTCCTCCATCAAGACTACCACATCAAGCTTATCTTATGCTAAAATCCGCCTCAGAAGCAGGAAGAAAAACATGGGCTGCAGATATTAAATCCATTCTATACAGACTTGGTTTTGGAATTGTTTGGATACAGCAAGAAATAGGTAATACGGATATCTTCATTTCAACTTTCAAACAACGACTAAACGATACTCTAACTCAAGACTGGCACTCCTCCCTCTACTCTAGCAGCAAGTGTTCAACCTATAGACATTTCAAATCTATGCTTAACATCGAATCATATCTGACTCTTGATTTGCCTGTCACATATCGTAGAATTTTAGCAAAATTTCGATGTTCCAATTTTCCACTAGAAGTAGAATTGGGTCGACGAAACAAAATCCCAAAAGAAGAAAGACTGTGCAAAAGATGTAGGAAAAATAACGTTAATGTCATCGAAGATGAGTTCCACGTGTTACTTAAATGTCCCTCCTACGGTGAAATAAGGAAAATCTACCTTGATACAACCTATATACAATATCCAACTATAAACATTTTTAAAGTCATATTACAATCAAATGAAAAAACTACTTTATATAACTTAGGTAACTATCTTTTAAAGATGCGTTCTTCATTACAAACGAATGTAACTTGATGCATGCTGTGTATAAACATTCATGTTGAATTATGTTTGTTTGGCCAATGGCCTTATACTGAATAAAATTTGTCTGTCTGTCTGTCAAATGTTTTAAAAGGAACATGTTCACGGTTTACTTCTAGTCATTTGATTTTTTTCATTAGCAAAAGAACATATATTTTTTATTAAAGTGCCTATTTCGTTTTTCATTTTAATTAAGCAGGAATTGTATTGGGCAAAACAGTTACAATTAAAGGTATGTTATGGCTTTGATGTATAATAACCATAAAGTTTACCCTTTTGGTTACATCTTATTTTTACAGCTATCTGATAATTCAGTGGGCCAAATGAACAATTTGAAATAGCAATCATTTAAAACCTTATGCCCGTTCAACGAGAACATGAACAAGTGCCCAAGACTATTTTGGATAAACATCAAAGCTTGATTTCAGACTGAAACTTAAATGTCAACAGATCACCAGAAAGTAACAAGAAAACTAAACGAACTAATGTAAAAAGCCGACACCACCTGCCATTTAATTTTTAATGCCACGCAGTGTTAGAAATCTGTAATGTATGTAAGCTTTTTAACCACATTCTTTTTAACGTGATTACATAAATACCATTCGAGCAAATTCAAGGCATTTTCTCGTGTCTAATTGTGCAGAATTATATAATATTTTATATTTTATATGTAATGGATTATGCATGAGGAAGAAATCTCTCAACAAGCGGCCACTTTATGGTTGTTCACGAACATTCTTCTTAAACAGTATTCCGATTTTGCGACTACATGAGGTCGAAGTTGTGTTCGAATATTTAATGTGTATTCTACATAAGAACATCGTGGCATTATTTAATATGAAGTTGGGTAAATGAGAGAGTTATTAAACAATGGCGCCACTGCTAATGATATGTACGCTCATGTAACTACCGAGGGTTGTCAATGTAAGCAGTTGTTAATAATTAAGAGGAATTGAAGATAAAAAAATTATATGCATATGGTAAATGTGGAAATTTATCAAGTGATAAATCGTTTCTGGTAATTTTATTCCCTTAGTCATTTACACTACTCTCTGTCTTCTCTAAATGTATTTGTTATCTTACAACAATACTATTTATGCTGATTAAACTGTTAAACTATAAAACTTAAACTATGAAAACCACGAGAGAAATTATACTTTGAGATGTTATGATGAATGTCATTTGCGAAGGTATATATTAGTCAATATTAGTTTAACGTATTCAGTAAGCACCTAATCCTGATAGCTTGAACTATATAACGTTAGAAGATGGCTCTTTTCCTACCTAGGACGTACACTGTACACCAATCGGTTATCATTTACATTTCTAGAAGGAAAAGGCTTATGAGGCTTTATAGAGGGCAAACCCATGTTCATATTCTTCTACAGATGCAATAGACTCAGAAACCTTAAATATGTGTACTGACTCTTTATCAGATGAAGATTAGGAGTTATAGTTTTCGAGACCCGTGAGTCCTAATAGCTTTAAATCTAATAACCCATAACCTTAAAGCGCCTAGACTCTGGAAGCTAAGCTCTTGTTTACAGAGTCCTCAGCTGATGAGAATTGTGATATATGGATTCGGTGATCCTGTGACAGCATACTTGGTGACCTTTTGACCATTTGTAAAAAGAATAGATATTGCCTTTTAGCCTATTGCTTTGATTTATGAATAAAGAATTTGACATGAATACACATGTGTCGTCCCATTGTTACTGAGACAGCAACCTCCTCTTAACTGTCATTTTAACAGGAAATAATCCTGTTTAATTAGAAATTACAAAGGATTGCATCAAATAGAAAATCTGACTCAGATGCCATATTCATCACAGCTCGTAAGTTAAGTAAGTTACCCTATGGAAAATTCACACTATTTACCTCATTCGATTAGATAAACATAGTATTTATGTTAAGCATTTATATGTACCCTCTATATGTATTTTTTTATTTTGTAACGTTTTGATTCGTTATTAGAAGAACGTTCTTTCAGTGGAATTAGTTATCAGAATTTTGAAAATCAGCGTATTTGTTTACGTAAAGCTTCTACAATATCATGCAATCGAATGGAAAATGCTTTGAACCGCTCTGTAAATGATAAGTATATGAAACGGCCCCTGGTACTTTGAAGCTTATTTCACTAATTTGGAGAATACTACTAAAATTATAATCCAATTACTTTCTTTGTAAGATAGTTATTTGAAGCGTCACTATATCAACCATTAAACACTGTGTAATTTTTCAGCAATATATTTGCCCGACGTTGTCTTTATGTATCGTAAAAACTTTGTTTGTGATTGTCTGACCTAATTTCTTGTTTTTGCACAAATGATAAAATGCACATCTCAGGAATATTCTGTCAACAATATCTGCACAGGGTTAGTGTTATTATCAACAAGCTTCACCACGGAAGTTCAAGTTTGTTCTCGAACAAGATCCTTTAAACAATCGCATCGACCGGCGATTCGAAATTTGTGGCTAGCTCTCATATGAATTGCTAATTTTCCCGCTTGAAAAGCACATATAAAGTGTGTAGTTCGCTAGATGCGATTACGGACATCGGGACGTAAAACCTTACAGCTACTTTGAAATTATTTCATCCATAACGCCCACTAGATAAAGTGACCAGTATTCCAATCTGAATATCCGAAAGGGTTTGGAGTGTGTTTTCTTAGATCTATTTCCATGAGAAATCAGCCAAAGATAATTTACATTGTTGTATATCGTGTACGTATATAAAACTACATCAAATAAGGCAAATCTTATCATCAAAACTCTTTAAAGAACTACATAAATTAAAACCTTTCTAAAAATACATAATTAGAACTACATTTTTTCTTTAAATTGACCTTCTTTATTCTCAAATGTTTCCCTTGACCAAAATCTTTCAACTGATAGTCACAATATTCAACCATTATGATTCATCAGCATATGTGAGTCCGCAACTCCTCCTAGCACTGCGCAAGAATGGCTTGTCATTTTTCCACTCTGCACACTGTAGTATAAGAGTTTCTAGTGTTCCTTTAATAAGACAGCCAAAAGGCTGGTTGAAACTGGTCTTCTCAAAATTCTGTTAAAATTAATTCTTTTATAGGAACAATATAATAGTATTAATATTTAAGTAATTCCGTATTGGACTAGTTTAGGAATTTTCTCAGCATGAAACAGAGTCCAGAACAAATACACAGGGGAGTGATTTATAGATGCAATTCATCGTTAATTATCATTTATTTTATAATTAAAGACAACAAATTCTATTTGTTTTTCAACAAAGGATGGTTGAAATTTCGCAGAATGTCAATTAACGACTTTTAAACAAGTCTGTTGTAAATGATGAATGTCACGAGATGTGAACAATACTCATTCCAATGTTGACGTGCGTGTAATTAGGTAGACAAATTAACTGCAAGATGGGAAGTCCAACTACATCTATTAACTTATCCTAGTTGTAAACAACCACACCCGTACATCTTTTTTGACAGCATCAATACCATGTGGCTTTTATATTCTTACCTTAAAAAAAACAGATAAGAATTTAAGAAAGACTTCCTGGATAAAAAGTGTTACACAGTAAATCCGTTTGTTAAATGGAACATATTTTTCTTTAGAGAATTAAAGAATGATTTTCTGGGTAACAACATTGTAACGTTTAAGCTTACTCAATCTAGTGGGACACATGTCACTTTAAAAATAAACTACCCACAGGAATTAAACATGTTCAGCTTCATAAGTCTAGCGATCAGACGTACACAGGAGTTCTATCCTATTTGCATCAGTACAGCAATGGTACTACCCCACAAGGGTATATGAACCCTTTATCAAATTATAAACATAACCATCTCTACCAAGAATAACTTAAATATTCTATGCTTTCATTACTTTTAAAGTTCGTCTGTTAAATGATTTAAGTTAATAAGATGTAAATGGAGTGCTTGATTCAATGTAAACAAAATAGTTTTTATTATTTTGTCGATGCATTTGTGTAAATTAACACGAAATGTGAATGATTTCAATTTGTAACACCTAACGAAATAATTAAGAAAATGTATGTCTCGTTCATTGAACAATAATAATAATAATACATTTCTAAATTTACATTTACATTGCTTTGAGCCTTTCCAGTGTCCAAAGTCTTCTACAAACGCTGTTAAATGTAATTGGCACGTTGAATTCGTCAGACATTTTTGCACCAGAGAACCTTTAATCATATCATTTCGACTATTATTCCTATAAAGCCAACCCCCTTGGCTATTAATTGTTTTAGCAAGAAATCTTTTACTTAGTTCAGAAATTCATCAAGGATGCTCTAACGTCAGATAGCATCACGTACGTGATCAGATGTGATTTCTTATAGGGGGAAGGTATTTGTGATATCCAACGTTTATATGTCTGACGTGATCAGTCCTGTGATGAAAAAATCATTTTCATGATTGTGCCGACATGATAATCAGTGACAAATAAATATTGTGAATTTACTAATGATGAAAGGAGAGTTGCTTAGCTTTTGCTAGGTTATCTGTTGAATGTTTCTACACAACTTTTGAAATGAACAGCGAGTGCGACATTTTGTTGCCTGGAGGTGCTGTCACAATGAATCGTGGTCGCTTGCATCACTAAAGTCATAAGCGTGGTCGCTAACATCACTGAAGTCATCATCGTTGTCGCTAGCATCACTGAACTCATCGTCGTGGTCAATAGCAATACTCGAGTTATTTGAATATATCTTATTCATGAAATAAGGGCATTTAGTTGTAAACTTTCAAATAATGTTGATTGTTCATTTGTATAATTATCCCGTAAATGACATCAATAATCAAATTGTGGAAGTATGTTATTTCGAGTGTTTGTCTAGTTGATCTATATTTAAAACGTCTTAGGCAATTAATCATAGGACTTACAGTTTTTACTATTTCTTCGATTTGTCTTTTCCAAAAGCAATCCTTTTTAGATAAACACCTAAATGTATGTAGAAGCTTACTTCATTTACTTTCTGCCCTTTCATTTCTATCGGTGAAGACATAGTGGGGTTAACTTTACGAGAGAATAAAACAGTTTCAGTTGTTGTAGGATTGAAATGTATTTGCCACGCATCGGCCCAATCAGAAATTTGGTTTAAATTATTATTCAATATTCTTGCTGGTGTTATCTGGATCTTCAACGACAATGTACACTGATGTGTCGTCCGCAAATAATCTAATATTACTCTTTAATACCATCAACGATATAATTTATATAGCCTAAGAATAGTAGTGGTCCCAGAAAGGAGCCCTGATGGACTCCTGCCGATATGTGTTTATGTGTATGATTGGCCATCTATTACTACTTTTTTTAATCGATTGGATAGATAGTCGCGAGACCAATCGAGTAAACCTCCACGAATGCCATAGGCTTCTAATTTATGTATTATACCCCTGTGCCATACTTTGTCAAAAGCTTTACTTATATCACCGAAAACAGCCTTGACTTATTTTCCATTATCTAGAGCATTTGCAATGAAATAGTATTGATAAGAAGGTCGTAGGCAGTACAATCACCCGGCATAAAACCTGACTTCAAATTGGTTAAGACATTATTGTCTCGGAAAAAGTTGAATACATATTGGAAACCACATTTTTCAAACACGTTCCCAATGCAGCTAGTAGGCCCAACAGGTCAATAACTCTGAAATTCATAGGAAATTTGCAGTCACAAAATGATTTATAGAATAAATACGTAAGGGGGGTGGATAGCGATTCCGCGGTTAGTTTGATAAACTTATTATTTTGTTTGTCAGGGTCACTTGCCTTATTCATATCAACTAATAGAAGAATATCTTTAACTTCGGTTCGTGTTAAGACAGTTTCACTTAATGAATAATCATTTCTATCAATAATAGATGGTAGCGGTTTGTCTGGGGAATCAATTTTAGCTTGGTCAATAAAGTAATCATTAACTATGTTTGCTTTTTCGTTAGCGTCTTCATGAATAATACCATTGTAATAAAGAGGTGGCAATACTAAAGTACCTTTCATGGCGGCTAGCATTACTGATATCGACGTTGCGGTCGGCAGTATTACTGAAATCGACATTGTGGTCGTTTGCTTTTCTTAAATCATTCTCGAAGGACGTTAATATTGCTTATTTCAGTAGCCCTGAGGTATCACGAAAACATGCAATTGAGAACATGTTTATAAACTTGTGCTGCTGTTTCAACTGTCTCTCTCGAAACTGCAATGTTTTCACTACTTTCAGGTTCAATTTGTATCCTCCCTCACAAGCAGTGAGATCAGACAGACGCAAGTCTTTCTCTGGGTTGAACAGTTTTTCAGACAAAAAATTACCTGGTCTTATTTCACCATAAAGGCTGTTAAGCAAGCAGCCCATACACTAACATGGGTTAAATCTGACACATCCAGTCTAGACCTCAGAGTTAACAGCAACTGGGGGGAGATGGCCACAGCGGGGTCTCCCAGTTCACGTTTCACTCCACGTAGAATACATCACTAATTCCGTTTTCCTTCTGGAGATTTGATATGGGTACAAGATATCCTCGTACTGATTTGTAACTGCTGAATCCTTTCACATCAACTAGGTATGCGATGTAAAATCTACAAAAATCTAAATATGATTTTTGCTGGCTATTGTACGTCTTCTGCGTTGACACTGCCAAAGCTTTCGACTTCATTCTCAGAACGGTACCTTGCAAGTTAACTCGTAGAGACCTTGTCGCCCCATCAGCAAGCAATGAATGCAAAAGACATGTGATTCAACAGGTTGAATCTGGGAAATGGTATGGCAGACAAATGAGGCAAAATATCGTATATCATCCAATCCAGTCCGCAACAGTATTAGATTCCCCTTTTAAGTGCACCGCTACCAATTCAATGTTATTCAAAGCTTTTATCCAAAATTACTGCCGAACATATTTCATGGCTGCTTGACTACGAACTGTTCCTGTTTCGCAACGGGAGCCTCCAGCGTTGTATTGATTTTTATACCTAAAAACACAATGCTCTGACTGGGGCTGCCCCCTCGAGTTACCTTGTCTGCTCGACATTTGGATGTTAATGGCACTGATCATCTTTTCTTAGCAACTGATGTTCCCGGAGAAGTTGATTCGGACTTCCCCATCGAAATTGTTCCTTCGCCTGGATGTCCCAATATTCCTTGTCATATAACAAGACTGACGTCCAAACATTTCTATTTGCTAGTCTAAAAACGTCCCGCATGTAGCGATGATAGCCTAGCACTGTTTGCATGGAGGCCCTCTCTTGAAACATCACATCTAATATTCCCAGACTAGCATATCCACACATTTCCATACTGATATATATAATATACTGCTAAGCGGAGGCTTAACTTAACTTGCTATTGTAGAATTGCAAATCACCTTCTTTTCTACGTCGAGAGTGTTCATCCAAATGAAATCTGTTATCTGACGGGCATTACCATCATCAGCGACATTTGGAGTAACCTCCCTTTGTTGACGCTCGTCGATGCGATCATGTGACGCCTACATGTCGTCAAGGTCACCTCTAACTTTCCTTATTTCTGTTTTCAGCGATTCTTTTTGCTTTTAAGTGCCCTCAATTCTGTCTCTAAAGTCAAACATTCATCTTCAACTGACCGTAGCTGATTATATGGTCCCTGCATCTAGGTGTAGTAAACGATGGGTCTCCAAACAGCGAGTCGACTTCTCGATCACCTATGCAACGCAGTCCACTTCCGCCCGACTCACGTTTCTGAGGCCTCAAAACCTCCAGATCTTCGCCCATCTTTACCTTCGCGTTAACTTCTATCCATTATGTTTTAATACCCGCCCTTCTTAAATGATATTTCTTGATTTAATTTGCTGAGCACGTAAAAAAATTATGCCGCCGCCATATTGCAACTTCAACAGGTCAAACTATACATTTAGTTTACCTCTATTGTCTATGGGAGGACAAAATGTTCAAGTTGATGAAACTGCAAGTTCTGAATAAATCGGAGTACAAATATGATCTATAGGTTGTTAAAGGGAGGTAACTCTGTGACCTAAAAAAATACAATATTCCTACAACTAGGTAAACTCGAATTTAACATATCAAATTCCTATTATGTTGATGGGAATTTTCATTGTTTTGTCATCATTTATGTGGTTGTCAAGACCATTTACATCATTAGACACCTTCATGAAGCTGCAAAGCAGAGTCCCAACTTCGGATTAATGTTGAAAAACATGCTATTTTACCTTTGGTTTTAAAAACAAACACATGTTTTGAAATCTGTTTGCGCGTTTGTCATCATTGTGACATTTTAAGTAATCAGCTGTCAGTGATTATTTAGCAATCGATTTGGTCTCGTTCATTTGAATATTGTGTCAGGTGTTTTAATATGCGTTAAAAATATTAAGTATTTTCATGATTTTTACAATTGCTGCAACCTCGCATGATAATTTGATGTGAATAAAATGGTTAATAGCTTGATTTGAAATACTGTCCATTAGGTATTAAATGAAATACAAATCTTGTAATAGGTTTTGCGTGCTGGATGCTGCCACTAATAGACATATTTCTACGCCGTTTAGATTGTGCTACGACAGGGTTAAATGTATATCATTCATCAAACAGTTGCCTACTCTGTGTTCCAAAATAGCCTTCATGATTACCTCACTTTTAGAGATAGCATCAGTATACTAGAATGCAGTGAACGTTTAGTTTTGAGCGGATCATATATTTGCAGTTCTGATGGGCATAGTATTAATGAACGACTATTGTCTATGTTTCCATAATCTGCCATGTGTACTCAATGGATCTTGTTACCCAAACAGATTGTGATGCATAGAGTACCGCTAATTTTCTTCTTGGCAATCTATAATCACGGGTTGATCCAATGATATGATCATGTTACGCATTTAAAAAATATATATATATATATTTAAAAACGTTGGACTTTTGTTGCAAAAAATTGTCGAAATGGTTAGTTTTTTAACGAAATCGCCTTACAGAGACGAGACGTTTATAAGTTAAGAATACATAGAGATTACAAATTATGATTTGTAAACACTCCTTTGGAATCCTCCTTGTGTAAACTTGACCTCTTTCTTACAATATCTTTCAAACACGCAGTTTCAATCAATTCTGTTACTGTCAACTGTCAGTTACGAAGCCAAACTTCCTGAATATTCCCACCATTCCAATTATTGCTGGTTTAATCAATGTTTGTTTTCGATTTTCTTGAATTCTATACTAATAGCAACTTGTCTAATGACGTGCTAACCACGAAAATTAAGACGTTTGTTAAAGCGGTAATTTGCTAAACATTAAGAATTATCAGGAAGCCAGAATAGAAAATAATTTGTTTTGAGTTTGATCATCAATCATATGGTAAAGAAAAGCAATTAAGTCTCGGGCTCTCTTTCTTATTTGGCATTACAATATATAACTCATATATAACAGAACATCCAGTCCGAATTTCGAGTAGTTAAACAACGCATATTTCATGAACAGAGAAATCCATTATCTTTTTTTCTAACGCTTAAAATAGATCTTTACAAAGACTCCACTTTGAGGGATCTATTGGTTGAAACCTATAGATCATATTTGTACTCCGATTTATTCAGAACTTGCAGTTTCATCAACTTAAACATTTTGTCCTCCCATAGATAATAGAGGTAAACTAAATGTATAGTTTGACCTGTTTAAATATGAGTTTGCTACACACACAAAATTTGATTTGTTGTAAAACTGTTTTCTCATTGCAACATCAATGTAGTCTATTTAGCGACAAAGGCAATGCATATGAAAGACAACATTATTTTGTTCATGTGTTTTTCATTTTTTAGCACGCAACTGAATATCACTTTACAGCTTTTACCTTTGAAATAGTCATATCAGTTGAACCTACATCAGCATTTGTAAATCACTATGTAACTGTTCGATATCAAAAAACTTTTAAGTCTACATGATAATCAGAAGCTTCGAAATCGTTAGATCATGTGAAAAACCTTATTCAAATAACATATACTCGTCATCTTTAATGCAAGTTTTGAAAAGCATTGGAAAGTTTTAGATAATCAGAATCTTCCAGTTCTATCTTATTTCACATATAACCAGGAAGTAATCTCAGAAGTGAAAATAAGTATCGATGTTGCCGACAGCTACGTCCTTGTCAAATGGATCGACGATTTCGTAGGTGTAGATTGAGATTATTTTCTCCTCCTTCTTTGTCTCCTTTCTCAACTAGAATTGACGTATTTGAATTACACAACACGAGAAAGTTGAAAATACATGTTTATCATATTCATTATAATATATGATTTAAAAAAAAATAAGAACCGCTGCAGTTTCAAAAAAGTTTAATACTAACAAAACCATCATCCTTCTCTAAGTTATAATTACCATTTTAGAACTATTTCTCACTAACTGGAAATAGGTAAATGAAAATGACCAAATACTTTGGCGAGTGTTAATACAATGTCAATTACTATTGAACAAAACACATTTGGTATCACTAGACGTCCATTGGTGTATTATGATTGGTACACAAACTAAACGATTTGCAAGAGAGAGGCTGACACAAAAGAAGCAGCAACTTCCTCTGCAGGGCAAACATCCTACTAGTTTCACTGACAAGTTTTAGCTTTGTAGAACTGTGAAAAGAACTTTTAATGAAATTATATGATAAAACAAATGTTTAAACGATTTCTGATATACAAATATGCTGAGGCGTATAGTCTGAGTTGTTTATGTATTAAGATCTTGTGAAATCACAAAACGAAGCCTTTGGTGTTAAAAGCTTCCCACTTGATAACATTACTCCTTGTCTACCAGTGGTTAAGGCAGATGTAAGACTAGGGCATCCTACTACATAGACATTTGTATATCCTCAAAGCTCCTTCAATACCAAGAGTTAAACAACCTGTTGTTGAATCTTTGTTTTGTCAAAGCATGGACGTCAAAATCGAAGTTAAGAAATAGAGATTATTACCCTCGGAAGTGTGTCATATGATTTTTACGAAACGAGTGTGAATTTTTGTATTACCCGAGCGAGAGCGAGGGTTACACACTAATTCGCACGGGTTTCGTAAAAGTCATATGAAACACTTCCGAGGGTAATAATTTCTTTATTACCGAGTCTATTCCATTTTTAACGCATGGAAATATTCAGAAAACGGTCTCCTTTCTTTGCGACGGCCCGCTACAGTGACGTCATGAACAATGGTTTTATGACGTCACAGACGACAAAATACGGCCACTCGCGCTGAAACAATCGTTGCTAGGCAAAAGTGATATGTGCACATGTGCTCATATTGAAAATATGTCACCGCTTATGATAAACCATATGGGTAATAAATATCAGATCTGAAGTATCAGGCTGTACGAGCATTGTATCAGTTTGTTCTGAGGACAATTCTCTAGCGAAGGCAGAAATGGTACTGTTGCAGATAGTTTATACAAATGTGACAATGGTAAGAAATAGTAAAAATTTATGATACATTTACTATCATCAATACAGTTCATAATACGTAATAAAAGTTACCGTATTGATTGACAAGTCCTTCAGTCAGTGAATAAAGTTGAGAGGGTGAAATAATCTGTTTCAAGAATTATTTAGAAAACATATACTGACATAAAAAGAAAGTCATCAAACTTTCAGAAAAAAACTGTTTTAAAATTTATACCCAGAAGAACTGTCTGATTATAAAGTAACATCAGCCAACTACGTTGCTAAGATTGATTTGGAACATGAACCTGGTATTCATTTTAATTTTAATTATTTCAATAGTATCAAAGCAAAGGTTAAAAACTAAAGCTTATTCTATTACAGAACTAAAATGTGAAAAGATTTGTTCTTTACTGTTGTCCAAAATGAAATTAATTACAAATCAATGTAAAGGCTTGTCAAAGTTTAATCCTTTTTATGCAAAATTTTTATCCTTCCCTTTAAACCAAAATAGTTAATTCGAATATTTACAATTATTGACGAAGTTTAGCAACTGTAAGTTTGAATAATTCTTTGATATGTTGTCCAATATCTATATTTAAAAAGTTGCCCAGTATCTAGTTTCATATATGTAGAGTAGAATGACAAATTTACTGATTAATTTAAATTTTGTCTGAAATTTACAAGTTAAAAAGTGGTTTGAAGTTAAATTTATTTATCATAGGAGTAAATATAAGTACGACGAAGAATGGATAATTCGAACTTCGGACCAAAGTTTTGATAGTATTATATCCTTGACATTACTAACAGCTTGAATGTTTGAGGAGTAATAACTGTCAAACATTGTCAAAACAATAGTCACGTGATTATGTTAACAATATAGTAATAAGAATAGTCGGATAGCCATGAAAAGAATAGAATGTACAGAGTTTGCACTTTTGCATTAAACAACAAAATTATGTTCATGCCAAAAAAACTGCGATTAAAATTGTACTGATTATTCTTTTAATAGTTCAAAACAAGTGAACTTGAAATTAAACAGGTAGGAGTGTAGCAAAACACATTTAATGTGATAAGAGAGGATAGCAATAATTTTCAAGAAAAGGAAATTTAGTCTTCAAAATTCTAATTAGATAAATTTAATTTGTAAATGATGACTTTGGCAAGATGACTATGGCAAGAATTTTTATAGGTCATGTGTTTATTCATCACTGAAAATTAATTAAAACACTGAAGAAATGACAGATTGGCGACAAGTTAAGAAATTGTAGACGATTTTGAGTTTTCCTGGAATACTGTTTACCAACACGTTGCAGTCAACTATGCAGCGCAAAACGGATTTGTACTTCTGTCAGCTGTGATGAAAACGTATCTGGTGGGGAATTTGTTAATAATGAGTATAGTAAACAAGTCGAAAAATATCTTGTTGCCAGGTGTGTTAATGAACATGAAAATATATTTAATGTAATTCTTATGTTTTCTAATGTATTGTAATATTGAGCTTATAAAATCAGTAAAGATCCGTCACCGGGGCTGTAAAGTAACTATACTTCCTCATATTAGGGTCTGATCCTTGTAATTTTAAGTTTGTTTTCAAAACTCACAAATATTCGGAAACATTTTACCTATTTTTTCATACGATTATCAGCGATAATCATTGTCTGCATAAGTGTTCTTACGACGGGATTACATATGTCAAAAGAATTAAGATTAGTGAGAGAGATACATACATACATACATACATACATACATACATATATACATGCATACATACATACATACATACATACATACATACATACATACATACATTGCAAAAAACATACATACATACATACATACATTGCAAAAAAACATACATACATACATACATATAAATATATATACATACATACATGCACACGTACGTACGTACGTACACACATACATAAATACACACATACAAATATACGTACATACATACATACAAACATAATTACAAGTTGTCTTGTCACTTTCACTGATGACAATACAGCACGACACAACCTTCATCTCTTCAACATAGAGAAGGGAAATATAAACTATATGTAACTCGTTAAGTTAAAAGGTTAACATAAACATCAAAGACATTGCTTTCCTGCTATGTTATTTCATTAGATCATCCAAATAACAGCCGAGACACACTGCAAACTGTTAGTTATTCCATTGGTCTTTTCCAACAACCTCTACTTGATAATAATTATGCTAAACATGCCAATGTGTAATGAATCTGACAAGAATACGAATAGCAAAACTTCTTTTGAAGTTTGATGTGTGATGTTAAGTTGCATTTTTTAACCTAACGTGCATTTCCTGAAGGGCAACATATATTTCTTTAACTTTAGTATCAGCTTGCCAGTACCATGGATGATATGAATCATGTTGTCTGAATGTATTTGAACAGGTTGATAATGAGTCATTCAGATGTTTAACAATTAAAATATATTATTTAATGGACAAACACCATTGTGAACCTATGATATTAAAATGCTTATTTACATTTCGACAAAAAAAGTGCAAACAGGGGCGTAGCTCGGGTTTTGAAGAATGTACTAAATCGAGGTCGCACAGTGCTTGAGGTACCTAGGTGGTTCTGGGGGCTTGCCCCCTAATCCATATAATTATTTTAGATAAGAAACTGATAACGAAATATTAATATAGTTAAGATTTATTTATTTATGTTTAATAGAAGTATTTTTGTTGAAAACAAGAATACCATATTTCATTTAGGAGACAGGAGGGTAGGATGCCTCTTGTTTTACGGACGCCAGTTTTGGTGTATTGAATCCATTAAATTGTAATAAAATCTTTAATTGATACATGTGAAGGTCATTTAAGATGTTGCCTATTACATGCACCCACTTGGAGTTAAATGCATCTATGCATCTTTGATATATGGCGTCACGAAATATGGAAAAATTACCAATTTTGCTCTGCCATCTCATTTAAGTAAGGCTTTTGAATTAAGCTTTAAAAGTGCGTCTTTTTAAAAACTTAAAACGATAAAGTAAGGAAAATGTGTATGAGTTTGCTTCTAAAGAAAGGTTATAACTATGTTTCAGTTATAATTATGTTCTATTGTATCGTCTTACATTTATGTAACTAGCGTTTCTTTTGCCGATGATATTGCTATGAATTGTTGAAGCTGAACGTTTCACTTTGAAAGTAGATCAAATATGAGATAACTCCAGCTTAGGTATATTTCTGCTGGAGCCAAGAATCTGAGAGTCAAAACTTTTGAGATCAAAGCAAATGACATGCTTTTAGTGACAGCGCATTACTGAACGTTTGAAGTAATATTGATATTGCTTATGATAAATAACGTCTATAGTAGATATACAAAATCTTAGTTTCAAAATGTTAGGTTTTAAATATGATTTTTGTTTTGTTAGTCAAATCTGAAAGAAATTCCAAATTTGGGTGGCTAAATAGGAGAGTGAGGGATCATTAACAGTCAACATTTGTATAACTGAATGTTAAAATAGTATTCGTATTGCTTATAGAGTGGGAAAATCATATCTTAGTTTCAAAATGATGGGTTTTGTTTTTAATGTATTGTGAGTCAAATATGAAAGAAATGCCAAGTTGAGACGGTCATATTAGAAAGTTAGGGCTTATCAACAGTCTCTTGATGAAAAATAAGATATTTTTTTATATGTCGGAATATCATGTTTTGGCATCATTATCAATCACTGATGTTGTTTTTGCCACACAATCAAAAACACGGATCTCTTTTGGATGAATTCAAACTTGGTAAAACATTATCCTATTTATTTTTTAAAACCCAAAGATATTAGCAAAATGAATTTGTACATTTTGGATTGTTACAAAATTGTTTATAAATATATTATCTAACAAAAAATGCCTTTAGTTTTCATTCTGTTTGCATTGATTACATTTTTATTGCTGTTCAACACTTTCTAAAAAATCAGAAAATGAAGATTTTTCAAAATTGTTTTGTTTTGATATCATACGCCACAAATTTAATTCAATTATTCATCAAATGTATGTTTAAATCAGTTTTTGTATACAATGTAAATTTTGTTCAATGTCTCATAGACGATGAGAGATAAATTCGAGCCACTAGGTCAAATTTCAATGCAGGTACGAAAAGTATATACCTTAATCATTTAAAGATATATTTCCTTTACAAATTTCATATTTGAATATGGGTAGTATAAGCATGATATGAGTACCTCCGTCCCATCTTGACGTCCCAACTGAGGATTCCAGGTTGGGACGCGTCCCATCTTAAGGTTGCAAGTCAGCATGATACATATATTCATATCTATATGTGGTAAAACATATAGGTCATCTAGGATATTTTCAACTGTGAATGCTATCACAATATTCATACTTGGTTTTTTTAAAAAGAAGGTATCTTTATCATTTTGCATTTTCAAACTGATTGGTGAAGTTTATTATGGGCTGTGCTTATTTCAACACTTGATACTTTTGTTTTTGGATATATATATATATCTAAATAAATATGCATTATGCCGATAATGCCATATGTAATCGGGTAACCACAAAGAAAGAAACGTTGATTTGTTTTTTTTATTATCCCAGATTTCTCTGCCTGTACATTTAGATTATATTCTTATATTCATAAGCTTTTTGAGTAGACAAACATTTATATTCCATATCGTATGGAAAGGTGCTTCTTCCACTTAAAGTCCACAACGCTTTTCTAAATATCTGTCTTAGGCAAATTGTTGAACGTTATTTGTTAACCAAATAAGAGGGTTGAAGAATAATCACCTGATAACTCGACTTTTACGTAGGTTTATTCTATTGTGTTGAAGGATGTGATCGTCTTAAATATTATATAAAATATAAAATATGTTTGATAAAGTGAACAATCATTATATAAGATATTTCTAAAAGCCTGAAAGCCTCAAAGATCTATTTATGTCTCTTCAAATTTTGCATTGATAATTCAACAAACTCAATTGCCTCTTTTCATGGCTTATACCACACATATCAGAACAAACTAAATAGGCAACCACTTAACATGATGATTGTTCTGAACACCAGGATTTTTTAGTTTATGGTTCGGAAATGAAATTCTAATAATGTTTGAACGAAACGGCGAAAAGAAAAGTAGAATAAAATGAAAATCAAAAAGGCATTACTACACATGAAGTTATTCTATCTAGAATGTTTTATAGAGCTAGGCCTTAAAGTGTTTTGACAAAAAACAATATCTGCGTTTTTATGGAATCGACTACAAATGAATGTAGGAAGAAACTGATCATGAAAACCCTTAAGGACACCACTGCAGATGATCATTGTTCCACATGCGTAGCTTCAATAATCTAGGACTCATGGTTTTTGAGTCCTGAGATCATTTCCATATCCCCCGGAAAACGTTTGGTTGGGATAAAGTCAAATAATTTGTGTATTTAAGACAAAAGATCAAAGGAGTCATGGTACATGTACATATGTAGAAGCAGTCAGAATTTGTTATTGAACAATCAAGGATAAAATGTAGAGAATAATACGTAAAGTTAAAACATTAAAACCTTAAAATCTGGGACTGCCTTTATTGTCTTCAAATGCAGTCATCCACTGAAGTTGCATCCTTTATGCGTCATTACAGCATTAAAGCATGTTACTGCCCGCAAGAGTCTTACATTACTGTAATAACGAGCTTTACAGCAATGGTAAAAAAACATATTCGAAATTCGTTTTATTTTATAATATAATACAATAAATGAAATCTAAAAAAAATAAATAAGAATATAACTCCAAAAATACGTTAATCAAATAATTTTTTCTGAAACAAAAAACTTGTTTACTTGAAGTCTTCAATAATGAGACATCCCAGTAATTCTGGTGTTATTATTCTGTTGCTGTGGCACATTGAGTACATCTTATTTGCGTCTTTAAAGCAATAGTATCTATCTAGAATAACTTTAAAACTCGATATCTTCATACTTTTTGTTTTGTATAAATGGATGTAACTGTAAAGGTAACTAGGATATTTCAATAAACAGGATAATATAAATCTCAACGCGAATACCTAATGTGTTGTAATTCACTTATGTCAGGTATCATTACCAAGTGCATTTGTTTTGATTCGATTTGAAATGAAAAAAAATATTTTGTATATGCACTCATGTAAATTGACACAAATGACATGATTGTAAACTTTGACACCATACAGAATAATTAGGAAAGTGTTTTCTCGTACTTTCAAAGAGATTACATGCTACATTGCTACAATGCTTTGAGTCATCTTTTTCGACAGTCTTCAGCAAATTATGTAATGAAATTTGCATTAGGAAATCTTTGGCATCTTGCTCCAGAGAACATATAATCATATCATGTGGCCTTCTACTGTTACAAACACCCCTTGGCTTGCAATTGCTAATCAAGAAAGTTTTTACTTAGTTCAGAAAGGGCAGCAAGGATTTGATTACTTTAGATAACTATACATTAATTATGCGTGTTATTTTCTCATATTTGGTAGGAATTTGTTATATCCAACATTAATATTAATATTTAAGACATGCCGAGGTTAGCTTGAATAGAATGACGAAATCATCATTATCCTGATTATGCCCACAAGATATTCTATGACCAAAAAAAGTTGAATGTAGTAAATGAAAAAGGAAGAGATGCTTAGCTTTTCCACAGGAGAGGTTCCCTATTGAATGATTCTATATCACTATTAAAATGGACAGAGCTTTTGACAGTGTTGTGGATTGTGACTCAGACACAATGCACGTGGTCTGGCATTATAGAAAGAAATCGTCATTGAAGGAAGAACTAATTAGCCAAACTATTTTCAAATGTGCTCCCGTTTTGTGGTGATATCATTACATAGTTAACAGTGTTAGTTGCTTATTATTTTAGTTAGTACCTTACTCATTTCATTAATCCTCTTCTGCTCCTAGAGATCGTCAACAAGCCGATACTAACCCAGTGCTATGTTTGACCCCATGAAAAGACACAGTTCTAACACAACACTCTAGGAATTCCACTGTGACGACTTTACAATACGTACATATGATAACAAAAATAGTTCAAAGAGATTACAATGATTTATTCCTTTATGGTTCGTAAACACTCTTGGGCAATCCTTATTATGTAAATAACTTGACATCTCTTTTGCAACACCTTTCAATCAGCAGTTTAAATCTATTCTGTCATCATTAATTGTCAACTGGGAACCCATATCCTTCATATATATCCCAGTGTGCTAATTTGTTCCTTTAATCAACGTTTGCTTTCACTTTTGATGAATGTTGTACATGTAGCTACTTGTACCTTTTAGAAATCACATTACACTCACACAAAATAAATTGTTTGTTCCCACGGTTATTCGGATCCCCTATGCCAACATCGATAATCATTTATTTTTCATGAGTGTAAACAACAAACACATGAAAGACATTTGTATTTTAGGTGCATAAAAGGTCTGCCTTCCTTTTTCAATATTTTGCAACAACTTCAATGTGTTTGTGATATTGGTCCATGTAAGGAAAAGAAAACTAATTTCCCAGAGGGGAACGTTAGTGGCCAAACCTTTCTAAATGTATTTGTATATATTTGTATTGAAGATTCTGCACATGGAATTACAGTTAGTTCTTGAAATAGACTGAAGTTTAAGTTTTTGAAGTACAGGTAAGACAGTCAAACATCGATAATGTTTGACACGAGATATTAAGATTATCGTTTTATCATGTGAATAAGATGTCGCCTCAATTAGTCAGTTATTCCTATGCTTTTCAATGTTGAAAACGTAAAAGTAGTCGGTAAATATATGGCTTTTGAAATCTTTACCAGGGAGCCATCAACAGTACATTTTAATGACTAAATTGAAATGGTATTATGTAAACCAGAGCTTTCAATGATTTTTTCCACTTGCGAACTGTGAAATAAGATACTAATCTCACTAGGTAAAGAGTTTAAAATCCTTATTGGCCTTGAACATAAATCTTTAAAAGAATTCAGGGATCATTTTCAATGAAGAAAATAATCCTCGTTGTGTGGTGCTAATGATCACACATCTGGTGAGAACAAATCATTTCTGCTTTCTCTGGCTTTGTGTTCCACAGAGAAAATAATAGGGCTTTAGAATGTAGCCATCTACAATTGCTGAGGATATATCAGCATTAAAGTTGTTCATGACAAAATCAATTCAACAATTAATTTCAAATTAATATCAAATTCAACTTAATTCTTTACTAAAAAAACTTCTCCTTGACAACATTATTCACAGTTATCCGTTAATGCATCTTGTTATGCCCGTAAGTGCATTTTTAAAAAGTCTCTTTTAAAAGAGTAATTCAAATAATGTTCTTCTTTTTGAACCATTGCAAATTTCTTTAGATGCTGAATATTGCACTATTTTCTAGACTCGCAAATAAGATAAAAATATTATTTTATCTTTATTCCTAGATCTTTAAAAATTAATATTTACAAAAACTCTATTTTCGGAGCTATTTCTTACAACCTGTTTCTTTAACTTGTAATTTCTTCAGTTTTAACATTTTCTTTTCTGATATTTGATACAACATGATTGATGAGAAAAACATATAGTTTATTCCTAAAATATTTGTTTCCGCCAAGGGATTTGTTCTAAAAAAGATTTAGATGATTTTTTAAACTGGTATCTTCATTTGGCAAATCTTAGATGCACCATAGTTTAACAACTTTGGACTCTTTTTTTAAATCTTGCAAACAAAGATTTTACAAAGCATCCCTATCAATATGTTCCGAAAACTATGACGATGAAACATAACCCATCTGTCATTATTTTATTTATTTTTCAGCAAAGCATTGAAATATCTTTTTTTGGTTAGATTATTGAACAATGATACCTTCCGATACCTGTAAGATATACGACACCATTAAAACTGTATGAGGATCAAATGCTTTCAAATCTTTAGCTCATATAAAAAATCATATCTAAACATCAAATTTTCAACATAATTTTATAAAAGATTACAAAAAGCACTAGCAATATCTAGATCACCAGGAACTACAATTTAAGATTGCATATAACTAGAAATGAAATTGATAAATATAAAATAAGCTATGCTTTGTGCAATTGTGCCGACAGCTGTTTGCTTGCCATATGGATCAGTAATTCAGTAGATGGAGTTGGAGATGATTTCCTCCCAGGCGATGATTTGTTTTTCCCTTTCATTAATTTAATGGAATTATTTGAAATAAACAAAGGAGACACCTTTTTAGAATAACCATTTTAAACGAAACAAAACCATCTTCCCTCTTAAAGTTCTGATTACAATTTTATAACAATTTCTTAAATAACAAATAATATGACGAGAAGAAATAAGATGAAACAACAGATATTACAATTAATAGACGTCCGTGTTTGGTTCATGACTGGTACGCAAAGTTAATAATTTGCTGCAACAGCAAGTGAGAGGCTCAAACATACGAAGCAGCAAATTTCTCTGCAGTGCATAAATCCTACAAGTTTCACTGGCTAGTTTAAGGTTTGTAGTATTTTGTACTTACTCATGAGTGAAGCACCCTCATTGGTGATTAGGTGCAATATATATGTTTTTCATGAAATTATGCATTAAAGCAAATGTATGAAAGATGTAATATTCCAATTTGCTTAAGCTTATATTGCCTTGTCATTCTGTAAGTGCCCCTGTAATATTTGTGATAGCTCATGTGCTTAATTGAAAACGAAAATTGATACCACTTGTATATTTGTCCGAACTATCTCACAATAGTCTCATGCTGTGTTTTTAAGCAAGACATTTGATTCTCGTTTCTCGTAGCTATACCAAAATCCAGCGTATTCTCCATTGACGTTTAACAATTGAATACATATTTGTATAGCGTTAACACCTTAGCAGTCCAGCATTCACTGTCATAGACCTAAATGCCATTGTTTATGTCACCTAGCAATGGCAAATTTTAAATCTTATAATTTTGAAAAAAAAGACTGCCAATGACATGAGATTTTTGAAAACTTGTAATTATTTGTATTCGTAAGAAATTAGCCTTTTTTACCCTATAAAAATGAGAGCAAACGAACATGAGAAGGAACATCAATACTTCATTAGAGTACATTGTCTTTGTTGCTTATATAATATAACCACACTCTTTTAGAAATGAATATCCTCTTACTGATATCTTTATATCAAAATCCACAAGTTTTAAGTGCACTTCAGTTTTATATCTAAAGATTGAATTTAATAAGTTAAAACTCCAAAATTTATCAACAATTTACCTTTACATTAATTGTTCTTGTACCTTTTCTTTCTTAAAACGTAGGATATACCAGGCATCGACCTGTTTTGTTCAGTGTGTTAGAGTGTTTTAATAATCATCTGTTTCATCTTCCAATTATTCTATTTTTCACAATGAAATGATTATGTCATAGACCATCCATAGTATAAGCATAAAAGGGTAGGTGTCAAATTGCCAGGTTTATTAATCAAAAGGGAATTTTTCAATCCACTTCAAGAACATTTAAAGTGTTACGAACGTTACAATATCGCCATTACAATATTATTTGACACAGTAACTAAATAATTTAGTTCATGTATATCTGTATATGAAACCCCCCTTATTACCCAATGCTTAGTGAGCGTCTGTCATTCTACTGTTAGAAGGCAATAAACTTCCCTATCATTTAAATCGTGAAACGTTAATGGTATCTTAGTTCTTTCTATAACATCTAACGTAACTTTGGTCAACAGAAAAACCTATGTGTCGCCACATTTGACTATACAAAGCATGCTATTGAAAATTGAAATGATAGCAATGTCTTGTCAGAGGAAATTGTCACACTCAGGTAGACCTTAGAGGCTTAAAATCTATTATCAACTTATGCGGAAATAACGTGACAAATAGCGATTGCTGCTATTCCCAGAAACGCTCATTTAGCCGGTACATGTCGGTAAAAGTAGACAGTTGAAAGCTCTTCATTTCAGAAGTTTTAGAAACTTTGAAGTCTTTGTTGTTTTTGTATTGAGCTCATGAACTTAAGAACACCAAGTTTTAGGGACACTTGTATAGAAATATATAAGTATAAAAATGTCCTGGTTCAAGCATTTTAAGTGCTACATTTCATTGAATCAAATGTATAAATATATAAATACAATGTGCAATTTAGTGTTCATACACATGTGAAGAGGAGTCAAATTAATAATTCTCTGGCATCACTAGTACTGATTTTAACATATTTCTTACACCGTGACTGCTTAGCGTTAAACATAGTTTTAATCAAGACAATAAAGTCAAGTTATTGTGTTAAAAATGTTTACCCATTCATACAGAATAGATTTGTAACTTTAATACTCTAATTAAGTTCAAATATATATAATTCACAGAGTTCGACTTCTTGCATTTAATGACAAAATCATGTTCGTGACAGGGCTGCCAAAAAAAACATGTCACATAAGATAAGATTGAATAATTAATACAAACTCAAAACTTGTCCTAGAATTACTTAAGGTAAAACTGAAGCAAATAATGAGTAATAAACAGGGATCTTAAGGTACCTGAATTTTTCTTTTACAAATTTTGTCAAATTAAATAAACTTTAGCAAGGTGGCAACAATGATTTTTTTTAAATCAGTTTATCACAATAAATTTTTCCTTGGTCATCTTACAAGTCATCACTAATAATTAGATACAGCTCCGAACAAAACAATAAGATAAGTTGTCAATATGACACATAATGAATATAAGCTGAGAAAGGTTTCGAGCTTTCCAGGGAATACCGTTTGTTAAATTGAGTTTTCAATTTGCAGGCAACTATGCCGCGCAAGACATATTTTAGTTCCTGTCACCTATACTCGTTAAAAATTTGCTAATGCAATAGATTAACAAAGCGTTGCAATGGGCTATTTGAATACCTGATAACTGTTCCGATGAATTTGATGTCATGGCGAATAGAACAGTTTAAGAAGTGTCCTAACCATGGTGAATACTTTCCGAACCAAACATTTAGACATATCATCAAGATCTCAATATTTACTTATATAATCACTTTAGAGTTACCAATGTTCAGAAAACTGGACTACTTGGTTGTGTCTCGTTGTTAAAAGATACAATGTTAAGTTATTTGGTGCTTCGTACTTTTTCAGACCTGAGCGTCAACAGTTACATTGAAAGAAATCATTTGCCAATTTCTTTCTTAAATGAATTACTTGTACCTCCCAGACACGAATCGATTTTAAAAATTACCGACAACTAACAATTTATTATTTAGAGGAAACGACGAAAATATACTGATTAGGAAAATTTAAAAAGATTGCAGAAGGGCGTAATATTGCGTCAGTTCGGACAACCGCAAATGGTGCCCCCCGCTCGGTCAGTTTGTCCTTACCTTAATAGCTTCTTATCCTTGATAAGGATGCTTATGTTAACAACTACCTATGCTTATGAATCTTATAGAAGTAGAAATATTTGTTCTACTTCGAAGTTTGGTTTGTGATGTAATGTTTCATGGCATTTATTTTCTCTAATGCGTTTTTCTCTTCTTTAACTTTAGTCTTGTTATCATCGAGCGAGTGCTATGAATATTGTGTGACGTCAATAGTGTATTTGAACACGTTGTGATGTCTTATAAGTGTTTTATTCAAAGATTTATTGCAAAATTAAGTATTCAAATAATGACGCCAATTTTTTTCTACTTAACGCACTTAAATGGAAATATACATTTCAATAAGGCACAAAAGCATAGAGCAGATTATTTTCAAACATTTGGCAGAAAAAAAATTACCCTTTTCCATTTCAATAGGAGAAAAATGTACTTTCAGTTATGTTGACTGTTTTACAAACAAGAGAAACGAGAGCTCACCATGTATGAACTATACTTGTGAAGAATAAAAGCTATTCAACACCTAACTTGGCTAACAATGAAATAGAAATTAACATCAAAAGCAAGCTAGAGTTTATTTCAAGCTAAATCTCAACAAGGCACAGACAAATAAAGTGCCTTGGAATAAAAGAACGGACCCTTTCACAGCGATATAGCTTCTTCATCACGCTTTGAAATAAACACTTAAAAGATATGTTATAAAATGTAAAAACATCACTGTGAACCGATGATATTGGAAACAGATGAATGCTTGTTTCTGTTATGTTGAAGTTTATTTATAAAATACATTTATCATCATTAAAAGGAGGCACTTTGCTCGATTACTGAACATACAGGTAATCTGACGTAAACATATTTACATTGTATATATGTCATCATTGCTTATCACATATCCCCCGTGCGTTGAAATGTCAAGAAACTCTACACCATGTTCTGTTTGTTTCTTTAAATACATGTAAAACTTTATTTTTCAGGGACTTTAAAATTTTCACAATATCTGTTTTACATGCACATTTATATTGATTAGTGAAAACAAAGTCTTTGTCAACTTAATATGTGAGGAAGTAAGTAGATGTTATTGACCATGTAAATATTAGATTAGAAACACGTGTATTTAATACGTTTTCTGACTTGTTTACGTAAAGACATCAATATTACAACAACATAATAATATAACTATATTACACAAAAAGGAAAAAGTTTAAAGACCTAATCAGATATACTTTTCAACCAATATGGAACAAAACAAATGTGAACATTAACAACTAGACAATAGATAAAAAGCATGTCAAAATCTAGAATTGCTTTAATAAATGATATAATTAATAGTAATTAATTAGTAAAATTCAGTATTAGAATAGAGAAAAAAGATGATTCGCCCTATGTTCTTCACGATAATGCCACCAAAGGTGTTCTTTGAATTTACAATGTACTGCAAGAACCAGTTAATAGTATGGTTTAACACAAATATAAGGAAAAGTGAGAAAGTGACCTTGAATGGTCAATAACTTAAGGTTAATGGAATCAAATGAATCAAGTGCCCTTTATTTCTAAACTTAATTCATAATCAAGATGGTTTCAATACTCAATCCTACATAGAATGTTCCTGATAAATGATCTTCTACATCAGATGAAAATAAATGCAGGAAGATAAAGCGACCATAAGTATCGTCTTATTCGATTGTCATATTATAGAAAACTATATGAAGCTAAGTTAAAGAATGGATAGGAATAGGTACGAAAAACAACAAAAACTTTTCAAAACGAAATATTTGGATATCCCGAATACAGACATAGAGTACTCAACATTATTACCGTTAAGTACATCATCTTATAACAAATTTTACATATATCAAGAATGAGTTAACGAAAACATAAAACACTGAAAAATTCAACGCTTTAACTACTCAAATTGTATCCCTTTTTAGTTAACCTGCCACTAACTAAAGAACCAAGGCTAATATCGTAGTGCTATAGCTTTATAAAAGTGGAACTAAAACTGATGGTTTTAATTGGATAAATAGTATATGTTATATATATTGTATTGCATGATGTTATCAATTTCTGATAAGAAGAGTTTATTGTTGTTTTTTGCATATGTGTGTTTTATATGTAACTGTTATATCCACTTAGCACCAAATATGATTTAAAAAATATAACAACAATATATTTGAGTCTGTTATCACACATACATGCACGATATTTTTTCTGATAACCAACTGGTTAAAACGGTTTTTAAAAATGTGCCTTCGTGTCATAATGATGTTATTATTTGATAATTATATGATACAAAAGGGAGATATATAAATTGTCTGTTCGTCAATCAGTCAACAATACTAGAGTTTCTGACTTACTTACTTACTTACTTTTTCTTACATAATAGTTGGTCAGTAAATACCAAGATCTAACATGTCATCAGGTTTGGAATACAACAGCATTATTGCTTTTGTTTTCGTGCTACATTCAAGGAATCACTATAACAGACATAGATAGATCTGCGAAAAACTAATTTATATCCATTGTAACAAATTTATGCGTAAATATGAGTGTGAAGAAATACATTTTGTTATTCAGAGGCTCTACGTAAACAAAGTTTTTTCATATCGAAAGAAATATTTTTGCTTTTAACTTATTGACTTTTCTGTATCTTTCCGGACCATGCGTCATTAGATGCATTGATAAAGTAACAAAGTTGAGTATACAACTTGTAAACAACAAAAGAAAATTTTGTCTTAGTTTTTGAAAACAAAAACTTGTTTTCATCTTTGTCCTAATTGTGTTAGTGATTATGTCTCTTATAATAATAGTTTCAGTTGATGTGTTCATTTCATTTTTGTCTCAGATGTTGAATATGTTCAGATCTTTTTATAATTTCACGAATTATATCCCCCTTTTAGTCCCTTAACATGTTGTGATGTGAATTCTTTTTACTTGATGTGAAGGAATATTTGGCAAAAATTTATGTAGTTACTTATATAAATAATGTGACTGATGATACTTGTGGTTGGATATAATAAAAATTAATTATTAATAATCCAAGGTATTGCAAACCTTGTTAAACTAAAATAGGCTTTACGTGGTGAGGTGAGGTTATTTGGGGTTTAATGCCGATTTCAAGAATATTTCAAGGTGAGGTGATTTGGGGTTTAATAGCGATTTCAAGAGTATTTCATGTATATATCGGGGCTGTTAGTATCATTGCAGGGAGAAAACTCGTAACACCATTATGGCTATGCAATACGGTGAAACCTACGAGTATCGAAAAGAAAAAGTTCGTACTCTTTAACTCTTGGAAATCTTATGTGACAAGGTTAAATTTATCTCAATCATTCAACAGTCATCCTGCTGCATCAGCGTAATTCATCAGCGTAATTGAATCCGCTGATCCAGCTTCTTCCATATACTCTGATATCCTTTAGGTCAAAAGCCTCGAATCGCTAGCCTTCTAACCAGCCAATGAGACGACTCGAATCCAGCAACAGCGGTACAACCCGGATGGAAAATTCAAGAGAGTAGCTCCAAGCTCCATGGATAACGACATTTCATTGGCTGACACATTAACAGGTGAGCACCGCCACGAACACCAAGCCGCGCCAGCCGTAAGAGGGATTTGGCTCAGAGATCATGGTGTAAGGAAAACTCTCCATCAGCGGATTCAATTACACTGACGAAGCAGGATGTTAAACAGTTTTCCGTCTCAATTTCTAAAAGAGCTACTTTTTTCTAGGATTACACCAGGGTACTAAAAAAACCTTTGATTTGGAAAGGATCATACATTTGCTGTACTGATGGGCTGGATATGGAACTTGTATACAACATTAAACTTACCATGAATACAATGAAGAAGTCATTTTGACATTTCATGATGCTTCATTGCCTTAACGAATGTTGATTTATTTGAAGATGTTTCAGAGCAATTAATAATTTCCAGTTAAAGAGGTCTGAAAGGTATAAAGTTTGAATAAAATTGAATGTCTTCCAAAACTAAGCTATTAAACAAGTCTTAGATATTAGTAAAAGACTCAATTATTGATCATTTACTAAATTCCACTTCTGTTCTTTCAGTGAAATATAATGTAAAGGTCAGGTAATTTTAGGCACTTGAATTACCATGTAAGGTTTTTTAATAGAAAGGGCAAGATATATTTCACTGGTTCATTTATCACCTGAGAAGTGGTGACTCACGATACATGTACCTGATAAACTCACCACCTGTATGGTCGGTTACTTATCTAAAACATTTCTTGCAAGATTATTTCATATTAAATTAAGCCGCTCTTATTTTAATAGTGATGATACCCATATAGTATACGACACATCACTTCAATTAATTTGGATTTTAGCATCATGTAATTGATTGTAGGTCCAAATGATTCGCTATGTTGGAAGTGTTAAAAATGTATATAAGGGCACCTCGTTCTGTAGTCAGAATCGTGTTCGTGGGCGAAATATAACAGAAACAACATACAGAGAGGAGACACTAATTTATCATCCAAAACTGTGTTCCACAGGGCCCGGGGATATCGCTTGTGGAAGATAGAGATATCGTTTTGATAGTAGATTTTGAACAATGCCCTATTACAGTCAAGTTCATGACATCACAATTGTTTTACATTGTCAAGTAATGATGTTGTCAAGACAATGTTGTGACATCACTCCACTGAGAGTCTAAGAGTAGTGCAGTGTTCAGAAAATCACATTTTTCACGGAATCGAAATGAAAAATGATTTTCGATGATAAATAGAATCTCACCCTCGTGTCTTCTGATATCAAATATATCAACACTCGTTGATAAAAGTTTTTGAAAGCTTTATAAGAAAAGTGTTCATGAAGTGTTGCCATATAAATGTCAGTGAATGCTGTACATACTGCTTTCTAAAATCTGAAATGAGATTTAAGTTTATATCTCTATTCCAAGAAATACAAAAATGAATATTTACATACACTCTATTTCATATGAACCATCTGTTTATTTAGAAGTTGTAATTTTTTAAATCTTCAAAACATTTTGATTTCTAATATAAGATAGTATTTGATATCAGAAGCATCAAAATTGATGAGATACATATTAAAGATTGTTTTTAAAATATAACTAATTTACGTCCATGAGTTTTTCTGGGTTTTTTCATAGAATTCGAATCACTTCAAAATTCGTTGTGAAATCTTTTTTTTTAGGAAAATGGAAAATGTCATCCTATCAATATATTCAGAGACAAAATCTATGAAAAAAACATTATTATGTTAATATTCAGATAGTTAGATGTGGTAAAATTATCGAATATTCACACATTTCTGGTACCCCCTGGTCGTTTGTCACTTTTTAAAAAGCCATTTAATCAGAATTAAATCGGAACTTTATAAATGTAAGATATCCGAAACTTTTAAAACTATATGATGATCAAACGAATCCAAATCGTTCGGTCATGTAAAACATCATTTTTCATTAAAACATCATGTAAAACATTTTTCAATATGTTTTCATAAAAGATTTCTAAAAGCATTGAAAATATCTAGATCATCAGGAACTGCATTTTGAGTTGAGTCGGATATCACTAAAATCTAAATGATACATGTAAGTATACAATATATTGTGGAGGATGCCATTGCGCTGACAGTAGTATAAGTAACTATTTCTTGAAATTGATTCACAAGTACTTCAGGCAGTGTATTGATTTACCATTAATTGAAACACACACATTACCAGAGAGAAACGCGAGAAAGGGATATATATTTTTAAAGAATTAACTGGGAAACTTATCTTGCCATTTTATTTTCAGAAAAAAAACTGTTCTTAAGATATCAACCCGGAGGCACACTCTGAAAATAGTGAAACATCAACTACGTATATGACGTTGAATTAGAACAAAACCCTATTAGTGTGTATAGTTTCTGTGCAAAAATGTTTTCATTAACTTTATACGTAGTGTAAATATCATCATTTTACCATGATATTGTGGTCAATTAAGTTTTATTTATCTAACTATCATTATTTATTCACACAATAGTTCGAAAACTGAACTCATTCTATTACAGAAACAATCTTTGAAATGATTTGTATAACAGTGAGGTGAAACATGCAATAAATTAGTCATTGTAAAAGGTTATATACAGTTAATTCTTTAGATTCACATTCACATGAACATTTTAACCTAAATACTATTTACCAATATTTTTTTGCAGAATTGTTAGCAAACACGTGTTCGAATAATACTTTACAATTTTCTATTTAAGCTAGACAAACATTGAGTTGTTATAAACCTGCCGCCTCTCCGCCGTTGTTTCCCTTCTTGTTCAATGCCTTTTATCCCTTTATGAAAACAAGTGTCTTTAAGGTCGTTGTATTTTTTTACTTATATGTATGACGCATATAACACGTACGTGTAGGGTTTTATCCATGGCAGTCTCTAATAATGTAATACCAATGCAATCGACTTAATTGTAATCAACATATCCCATAACACAAACCGTTCGGCTGCGGCTTAAGAGCCCCGTGGTTTGAATCCCGCAAAGGGCTCGGAAACTTTGACTGCAATAGAGAACTGTTCCACGCGCAGTTTAAGTGCAATGCTACACTGAATTTCAACGCCGTACCACCCATGGTTCACTAGTTCCAGCCGATGCTCACAGGTGCATAACCACAATGATGTCCCTGCAATAATACTAGCCGTGGTTTGTTGGAGTCATATAAGCCAAACTTAATCAATGGTGTAATTTGATCGCGAAGTATCGGCTGTTACCATAAGACACATTTTAAAGCTTATTGTTATTTTACAGTGACAATAAGCATGTAGAACGTCGCAATTATTATCGAAAATCGGACAGTGGCGCAAATACGCAAACTTAATTTTTTGAGACTCATATTTTATAAGGCTGTTTTTAGATTTTCATGGAGACTCATCTTAAACAGCCAGGAGGGCAGTCAGGAGTTGATAGTGTTTGTTGGGATATATAATTAGTATACATGTATATTAGACGCGATATCTACACCTCTGTGAATTTATAAGGCTGTTTTTAGATGTTCATGGAAAACCAGTACTTGTCATACATGTATATATGTCTATTGGACATGAAAAGTTAAGCTTGTTTGATTTTTTATCACCATATATGACATTTAGGTTTAGGTATCAATGGTAAATAATATGTTATGAAAACGCGAAGTGGCTGTTTAAGTTTGGTGTGCCTTTAAATCAAATACCCTCGAACGCAAAAATTAGTTACATTCAATAGTTATACATGCCCTTTATATAGTGATGAATTGTAACATTGTTATAATCGTGACCACAGTATGTTCAATACTAGGCGAGTTGGATAGCTGACGGTATGATCCGTGTTGTCTGCGTTGCCTGACTCTTAGGGAAGGATTTGGAATCCTTTGAAGGACTCAATCTGAAACAGTAAAAGAGCTGATAATAATGCACAAAGTGTGATAAGACTATGATAATTAAATTAAAGATATCAAAACGAGGTTATTCAGGTTATAAACTCTTCGAGATATCGCTGGAAATATTATATAAGTTGAATTGTTTCAGTGTTCAGTTCTAGAAGTTGGTAGTATAAGGACGACAATGATATATGGAAAAACAATTTCTTTATTACACAATGGCGACGTTTCGGTATCGATTTTTATACCGTTTCGGTATAGATCTTTATACCGTTTCGGTATAGATCTTTCAACCGTTTCGGTATAGATCTTTATACCGTTTCGGTATAGATCGAAGTGTCGCCATTGTGTAATAAAGAAGTTGGATATCCATATATCATTGTCGTCATTATCTAAGTTACTTTAGATAAAAAGGTCCCACACCATTTTATTTTGGAAGCCACATATAAATATAAGATGCTTTAGGGCTTATCGATCATATAAATAGAGAGAAATTGCTCACATTATTTACCCATTTATTCAGAATTCGACGCCAACTTCGGTACTCTGATCAAGTCTATCATGAAAAATAAATAACCTCCTCTATTTAATGACAAAATAAGATTCATGAGAGTGATGGAGCTTCCAATAAGTATGACAACCTAGAACTGGTCTTGGAACTATGGTTCAAGTGTAGAGAAACACATTTAATTGTGTTATAAAATAACTTGTATAACTGGATCTTTGATTATACTATAAAGCAAGAATGTACCCATATGCTCATGAATTGAAACTTGCATCTGCCGATGTTGTCAAATCAGATAAAGTAAGTTTTAACTAATTTTAGCTAAATGGCCACATGGATTTATTTTTAAAAAGTTAATCCGAATAAAGAATTTCTTAAATTATGTTACATTATTACGCTATTCTTCGCGCATAGTAAGATATAGCTCCGGGCAAATGAAAGTGAATGGATAAAAGTTTAGAACTTCGAAGTTAATATTTTGGACTTTCTTTGGAGAAACAGTTAACGAACTCAGATTTACAATTACAGGCAGTATGCAGTCCAAGACGGAGTGCCGTGATAGAGAGGTTTCAATGGCAACTGCAGTAGATTTATGAAAGGCGGTAATGAGTTATTTGAGACATGAATAACCGTTCTGTTGAATTTGATTTCATAAAAACAACAGAAAGTGAGATTAAAGCGAAAGATTGATTGATATCAACTTAACGTAAGTGATAAATACTTGTAAAATCCATGTTTCTAATCATTATCTTACGTAAGAGTGTTAAATGAATATGCATATATTCTTTAAATTTCTAAATTGTTTACTTCTCCTTAGTTATACTCATAGTTTTCATATTAACTCATATTTTAAAAGTTTTCATTTTGTGTAAATTAGTGAAATTCACCAACAGAGTGAAAAATACCTACTTTCCAAACAAGAAAAGCCTTTAAAAAGGCAAAGTTGGAGGCACCCTAATTAGGCTAGGAAATACTGCGAAATAATAGGGTACAAATAGGGTAGGATTTGCATGACGGCAAATGAGTAGATTAAGGCCAACAAAAGAACAAAAGACCTACATGCTATCCTTTATTTAGAAAAGGTTATATAATCATTTGTTCATTGTATCAAATAAAATAGAATAGTTAGGCAAATATGCTACACAGTTCCTTTTTAAACAACACTCAACAGTCAGTCAGTCACCGATTTATCCCTTGGAGAAAGGCGAAAGGGATCTATTTATAGGATATAGGATATAGGATATATGTCACAATTGATAGCGTCCAGCACCGCTCAAGATGTTCGATGGTTTTGCAAATTATTAAATATGTCCACATGCATCAGTTATAAACCATTTGTTTCTAAACTTTCAAGGATTGCCAGGACAAGATATATTGAAGTATTGTCTGAAGCGTATTTCAATAACTTTATCTCTGTCACTTAGTGATATCACACAAGTTGACTCGCCTTTTCACATTCTCTACTTATAGACCTGTAGCTGCTTGTTTCTCGCGTGTACCGTTGTAAAGGAAGGTATTTTTACTAATATGGAATGGATGTTTCTGACCTTTCATGAGAAATCTTTGTGTCTTATTTAGTTCACGTGCATTCATCAAGAATTGCACTGCCGTTATGACTCTTAAACATCACTGATTGCCCTTCACGTTGAGATTTGCATAAACAATCGTTTTTCGTATTAAAGGTTGCCAATTATTTCGGAATACCCACATGGTCACGTGGTTCTAAATTTAATACAAATGTGTTCATTGGTTTACGATATTGCCGAAATACAAAGAGGATAAGTATGATTGGTTGAAAGTTCCTTTGAAAATTCCAAGTGTAATATAGATAGACATATCAGCTTTTAAGATGGTTGGAGGCATAGGCCTCCAACCAATAAGAATGAGAAAGTGACAGCAATCCGATTTATCAAAATATAGATGGAAGGTATTATTTTACGGATGTTTATGAACACAACAAACAGATTAATCTTTAAGTTAACAGGGGTGAAATATCGTTAACCATGGAAGAATTTGCTATATCAATCAATCAATCAATATTTATTACCGTGATCAGGCCTATAACACATACGAGTTTCATTTCCTAACATATTTATCACATTTATTAAACAATCCCATTTCTGTACACGGAGTATACTTTGATGTACATAATACTTTTAAAAAAATATTTCTTTCGAATGATACTGTTGATAGGACCTAATAAGTGAGAAATTATATTCATTTTCAATATCATTTGACTGGCATTTTCTTACTATTCTTGATGCTGTAAGGGCGACACGTGTAACCTTTACTTTCCTTTCCCTCGTGTAGGTGCAATGAATGATTGAATGATATTGATCTTATTTTTTTAATTCACAAACGTATCTAATTATAGTTATTTTTATTCAGTTGTCACAATTTCTTATGTTCAAGGCAAATTAACAGAAAGTTTACGTAAAATTCAAATAACTCAAAGCTGTATCCTTTGTCTATTGATTTCATTCCTTGAACTTATCAACATCTTCCAGAAGACAAAATGGTAGAGAAAATGATATTTTGTAAAGTTATGTTGCAAAAGAACAATTCCCCTAAGACGCATTAATATTAAAATCACTAAACATTGTCAAGTTTTGATCACGTTTTCTGTATGAGAAGCAATATAGAAATGTTAACATTTTTAAATAACTACATAAGCGTTTCTTGTTTGAATCAAGGTACATCAACATCAAACGTAGATTAGACTGAAAGTATTTCAATGATGTTTCAGTTATTGAAAAAGGGTCGACACGCTTGCAATAGTGAGCGGACAGATAAAGGAGAAAGGGAACGAAAGAACTAGGGAAGAGACGGAAAGAAAGGCATAGTGTGAGACAACGGGTTTGAGGACTAACATTTGGTCATGACTTTACCTGTCAAGCTTTGGTGCCCCAACAAGGTGCAGGAAAGTTCCGATTAGCAAAGCTCTCGGGGTCCGAACCGTGTGAACCGACGATATAGAAAACAATGCAATGCTTGTATGCTATTCTGATGTATATTTGTAACATGCATTCATCAACATTCAAACTGTTCACTTTGTCGATTACGGAGCAATCATATTAAAGTATCTTTTGTAAATATATTTTCATTTTTTATTTCATCATCGCTTATGGCATATCCACCATGTGTTAAAATGTCAAGAAACCTTACACTAGTCTATGTCTGTTTCTTTTATCAGACAGATAACCTTATTTTCATTTTAAGGATTTCCAAGATTTTTGTTTGAAATAGGTGTTTTGCACCGGTTTTGTAGTTAAATCGTTTTACGTATACATTTTATTTAACTTATATGAATGTTCCATAATACTATTTTTACATGTGCATAAAGTTAAGACCGGAGGAAAAAGATTGCTTTTGACATTTATTTTTAAGTTATTGTTATTAAGTAACTGCACCATATGCCTTTCAAACGAATACTGTTTTCCAAAGAGTGGATGTCGTTTGAGGTTTAAGAAGTTCAGCCATTTCACAGATTCCCACTAATAAGTTTTTTTAGCGAGCTTATTGGTGCGAGAGAGCAAGTGATATCTGATGTTGTTTTTACGGCAGAAGTCGAATAATGCATTGACAAGCCTTTTAAAACAATTTTTTTACATTACCAAGTTTATAATCACATTGCTATGCCGTCTTATGCGTGACGACGTAATAACACACTCGTTGATAAATTTAGATATAGATTTGTAGCTTTTATGAACTCGTGTTGATGTACTTGATATAAACGAGGATTAGGGGTTGTCGTATCAAATGGTCCGTGGCTGGAATCCCGCTGGGGGCTCGGCAACTTTTCATGCAGTAGAGAACTGTTCTACACGCAGTACATTTGGTTGCACTGCTACGACAAAAACTGCTTTGCCTACAATCTCTCGATTTTAGTTTGACTATATGTCGTGCAGTCTGCCTCATGTCTGTCTCATTACTCGAATTTAATCAATCAAAGTCAAAATCAAAGTCAAAGATGTTTATTGTATGAGAGGCCTCCGGCCCATATACATTGGAGTTACATGAAATAGAGTTAAACAGTTCAATCTCAAAGTATAGCTACAGCATAGATTTTAACAGATTATCTTTCATGGACATTACATAGGTAACATATTGGGAAAGCTTAAGAATGCAAGTATTCACATCAGAAGAAAGAATTTGTTTGAAAGCTATGATTGGAGGCTTAGAAAAGTAACTATCTTGGATATACTGTTTACGCAAATCTTCGAGTGGTTGACAAACAAACAAAAAGTGTATTTCGTTTTCAATACCATTTTTACATAACGGGCATATTCTTTTGCTTCTATCAAATGTTCAATGAGACTCACAAAGTGAAATTCTTCAACCATAACCGTTTGATAATAAAGGCTAGATGAGGTTATTTTGGCTTCCATCAATAGAAGATATATGTTTACTATACATGGTTACACAACATAACGTAATAATAATAAATCCTCAAAGAACACATTGCTATGGGCTTTCAGTTTTTCTTCTGCAAATGCGGTTAATCGTAATTGGCTGGATGAACTCTTCAGGCCTTACGCACTAGAGAACCTATAATCATATGATTTCTCCTAATTTAACATAATAGAGGCTTCACGTTTCTACAAATTATTTCGGCAAGAAAATGTAAGGATTTACTTTGTCCAGAAAGGTCAACAATGATGTCATATCGCTAGATTGTAAGAGATAAGAGATTAGGTGTTATTTCCAAAATTTGGCAGTTATTCATGATAGACTACCTACATATTTCTGTTGGTGAAATCATGAGTTCGTGGACGAAATAATGATGAAATGATACATTCCATGTGCAATGATACAACAGAAACTACAAAAAACAGCATGAGCAATATTCCTTTGGTTTAATTGATTCATCACCACAGCCTATAAGAGTGTAAATTGACAATAGCACGTTTTGTAATAATCTCTTATTTATGCTTCTCCTGGAATATAATTTTATACAAAATGTATAATATTCAGAAACTGACATCTACATGCAGTACATGCAGTACACATCCTTATTTTAAAAAGTCTTTTGAGGATTGCATGTCCATGGAAATGTTATACTCTTTTCTTTAATATGGTATATATGACTTCACCTGTCAACTGAAAAGTAAGGTAACGTGAGAATATAGCGCCTGGAAAAAGGATGATAGACATATTCACCTGTCATCAGTATCCGTTACTGACTATTTTCTTTAAGGTGGGCGTATTTGAGTTCAACGATAAAAGACAATTCAGATTTGCATTAACATATCCCTTAAAAAGTCTCTATAAAAATAAACTTAAATACACTGTCAATTCTACAACAAACGAACCAAAAAAGCGTCATCCCTCCACCATTTTATATTTTAAAATTAACTTTTAATATGAAATATAAATTGTAAATGAATAAGAACAGGTGCCAATCACATAGAACAACTACTATGCAAAAAAGGACACCCATGCTTGTATTATTGATTGGTTAGCACTCCAACAACTCCAGCGAAGCGTAACCCCCTCAAGTTTCACTGGCTGGTTCAAGTCGAGGTGGTTCGGGGTTTAAAAACGGTTTTCAGGAATATTTCATTTATATCACAGCAGGTAGTAGTATTGCTGGGAGGAAGCCCGCAACACCAATTTTGCTATGCATTCCATTGAAACCTGCGAATTTTGGCTGGAACTAGCAAACCATTGGCGGTATTGCACTAATATAATGTATCGTTGCACCCAAACCTTACAGTGTGTAGAGTAGTTCTCTATTGCAAACAAAGATGCTACTGGCGGGATTCGAACTCCGCATCTCTTGATTATCATACATTAAGTTATATCCATGTATTTTCATTTATCATAATAATCCTTGCTTCTAAAGTGCTTCTCAAAGAGGTTGTTGGTCATGAGACTATTTTCTTAGCAAACGTTATGAGAAAGGGTTGAAAAGGGTTAAATCTTTTCAATCTTTTGTCTTTTTAATACACAACATATGAACTTTTTCCATATTGATATTACACAACTGCCGAAATGTTAGTGAATACCTGTATTTGAATGAAAAGGTGAATTCGTAGACCAGACCGGTTCGTAGACGTAAAGTTCCGGTTGATTCGTAGATCCAGACGTTCATAGAATTTTAATGAAATAATCGGATACTTGGTTTTGTTGTTATTTTCAGTCTGAGAACGTTTTTATCTTGAATAAATAAACAAAAGTGGTAAGTATGCATGTCTGTCTAAACATCAATCAACATCAAACGAGAAATTATCATACCCGGCAGAGACTCTTAGTCTGACTTAGTGTCAGCAGTCTATTGAGGGAAATATCAAAAATCAACGGGCCACTGGTTGCCGACCAGTGAACAGAATGAACAATGTAGTGCTAACAATGTGCTTAAAATGTGAACAATATGAAATACGAAAATATAGTGCTTAACAGCTTTGCAATTGTTATTTGTTGATAATAATAAATGCGGGGATGCGGTAAAGTCGTAGACAAAACAATCTCATAGACACGAAATCCGGTGGAGTCGTTGGCACATCGAGCAGTGAGCTCGTAAACAGGTTTTAAAATAGGATAAGAAGCAATAATAACAAACTTTTATTTATCAAACCCAAGGATTCGAACACTAATACGTTCGATTAGAAAAGAATAAATGAATAAAAACTATGAATAGTCAATTTTGTTGTGTTTTGCAACTATTAAAGTAACCCCATACCCATGTGTTATTTTCATTTCGTTTAGTTCTTGTTTGATCTTTTGATAAAATGAATTAAGGTAAGTATGATTATATTTAACAACAGCAACACAATAAACACCAGCATAGAGACGGGAAGACATCAGGGAAGATGAAAGACGGTAAGCCACTGACGATCAAAACAAATAGCGCAATTCATCCGCCGACAACATAATTATAGCAAATAATGTTTTTACATTAAACATTTATTGAACACCCATTGTTGATATAAAGTATATAATTAAGTTATTTATATTTTCCAGATTCGTCAGGAACGTCATGACGCTGCAGTTTCTGGAAGAGAACCATATCATCCCCGTCTTCCAGACGCTGAAGCACCAGGCGTTGACACCCAAGTTGGAGGCACTCTGTGATCATGTCAAGAAGACCATAATGATGTATAAATATTATTTATTGACTCGAATCTCTTTACTTCCACATCAAATCGGTCAATCTTCATCATATTATTTTATTTCAAACTTATATCAGCCAAATATATGTATACTTGGTGTTTTCCCTTACATCGATTTTGTATGGTTGTTTTGGTACTTTAAAAATACAGAAGACAATGATTTTTCAATATTTCGTTATCGAATTTACAAATAAGTCAGTTTTTGTATAGAATGTATTTATGGTCAATGGCTTTTAGACAATGAGAGAGGAATCCAAGCCATTTAGTCAAGTAAACGAATATAAAGTTAATTTTTCTATGCAGATACGAAAAGTATATACCTAAATGATTTAAAAACATATATCATTAACAAACTTCATATATGAATAAGTATATTATTAGCGTGATTTATGGGACGTCTCTATGGCACGGGATTCCAAGTTGGGGTGATACAAATACATATTCAATGCTTTCGAAATTGAAATGAACGTTCCTGCTCAAAGTGCATTATTGCAGTTTATGCACAAATTAAAAATCATTTTTTAAACTATCCACATTTTCTGCACTTTATTTGCCAACTTCATTTATCAATAAATTTGTCTAATGTCTGCCTCCGAATAGATAAATCAGAAGAAAAGCTATTTGTAAACCTTACTTTTTTAAATGATATAAACCATAAATAGACATGGGGTAAGTTTTATGTAACTTTATGTAAATGAAATAGTCTTATTCATGTACAATTTTATTGACTTTGATTATGATTCTGCCTTTTTTTACCTGCAATGTTAAATAGCATTTTTTTTTCTTTTTTCACACCTAGGGAACACATTTCAGATACTTATTTCCCCGATTTTCCAAAATGAAAAAAAGATTCACAATGGTATGCAACATCTTATCACACACAAAGTGTAATTTGTTAACATCTGAACCGATTTTCACAAGTTCTATTCCTGTTAAGTTTGCACACTCAATAGGACCAAAGCTATCTTCTTGTTTTGACCATGGTCTATTGCCTTTGTATGGAATTTCATATAACCTCTCTTGTTCAACAGCGAGATAATTAACATTCTTTATTTTGATGTTATCAAAGTGCGTTCACTACAGTGGAATAGCAGAAGAAATAAAATAGTTAACAAGTACTTTATCATTGATGTAAAAGATACTGGTTTTAAAGAGTTGATAAAGAAACTGCTTTTAGCCCAACTATATTTATTGCTTTTGTTAAGTAGTTCATACATGCGTGTACAGTGCAGTCGAACAGCAGAAGAAATAACATAGTTAACAAGTAGTTAGCATTAATGTAAAGGATTGTGGCTTTAGGAGTTGATAAAGAAACTGCTTTTAGCCCAGCTGACAAAAGATATCTCTGCATAAATGTTTTGTCTTCATTTTTTTGAAAATTGGAAAGAAATTTTGGAGAAACTTTCATTTGTTTTTATGACAATGATATATTATGAATGTGAATTACATCTTGTTTTTTTCTAAAAAATGAAATTGAAATTAAAAATCACATACATGAATCTTTCATGGTATATTCCTTTACATGGTTCAAAACCAAAGTACTTTCAATGTTTTCGGACACAGAAAATACCTATAGGTGCACAATACAAAAAAATTGATATTTGATGACAAAGTTAGCAGGTATTGCTGAACATTGTTGTGAAAGCAGAGAAAACATATAAAACTTATTAGAATAGTATAAAACACATCAAATTGATAAGTATTTTTACTTGTGTACATAAAGTAATCAGATATGAGACATTTCATATGATTTTATTTTGTCCAAATCAGTTACTCTTTGAAGGTGCGTTCTAAGTGCATATTTATTGCGTAACTGCAACAGTGTTACTCACCAGAAAGACTTATGTGAAGTGAGCAACCTATTACAAACGTTACTTTCACCATCAGCAATCATTCAAATTTTAGGTCTGTTTATAAGGCAAACTTATTAATTGGTTAAGATATATTTTTATCTTCATTTCATTAGACTATGTAGACATAAATTGCTGCAAAAACTAACCGCACAACAATGCTAAATAAACATTGAATCATAAGCTGTTTGAACAAACAAACTCGTTCGATGAATGTGTTTATCCTTTTACTGCAGGTATCAATTTTGGTTTGAATTTATAAAACATAAGCATGAATTATGAATATTAACATAATACATTATCATAGTTTCATGTTTGTAAGCGAATCATTGCTTGTTTTGTATATTTCTAATAAGATTCTTAAACATTTAAGTTTATATAGTGTACAACCCTAGAAATGGTTTCAGAAACTCGTTGACAGATAATGTTCCTCGCCAGTAGCTCATTACCTCGAATAAATGGTTGCAATTTAATTTTGAAATAGTCTGAATATAATGAACATGCCTTGCAGCTCTATCTATATGTCAAAGAACAATATAGAGGAATTCTCTGATTGATAAAAGCTGATGATGATGATGATGATGATGATCACTTCAGAAAGGTTTGAAATAATGACTAGACAGTATCACATACGCGAAATGGTATCATTTCTCATAATTGGTAGGTAGTTGTGATAGCTGACCTTGATATTTATGTTGTAGAAATAAGGAGATCACGAACACTAAGATGATGAAATCATAATTATCCTGGATATATAATGTATACAATCTGTGCCAAATAAAGAGATTGATTGTGATAATAAGGGGAAAGTTACTCAATCTTTTTTTATTTGTACTAAAACATTCACCATGTCGATAGTTTAAAGGGTTAGTAGCACGTTTTTTGTAAGGATTTATTTTTCGAATTTTCCCAAATACATATAATTTTGTACCAAAAGTATTTTATTCAGGGTGTGAAAGCAATTCAATACTAAACCAGATCATACGTAGATGTTTGGATGTCCCTTGGCTTTCATGTCAAATATATTTGTCAATAAGTAAAACAATATTTCACAAAATACATTCAACATTTTTGCAATAAGTTAGATATGTAAAAGATTATTTGTATTTTGTTTCATAAAAAATTATCTATTTCAGTAGCTTTGTGTTTAAATGTGAATCTGCGTTTTTTGGAATATCACTCATTTTCTAATTCTTATTCCTTTTATCAACTTTTAATACTGGTTTTGTTGAATCTTTTCCTGATAGAAACATATCCCCCTTTTTAATGACGTTACAACCACGCAAAAGACGTCTGTTATTATGTTGGTTTATTTTAGAAGATTGATAAGTTTATGCTTTTTGAATATCCTTGATCGTGTGTTACACTGTGACTAGTTTCTCTTTGTAGTCCTTAGTGATCTTTTAATGTGATTTGTTTTATTACCATGTTGCTCATTTTAATACCAATTTTAAGAAATTTTGTTTGCATGATCTGCTCCATACTGTGATTTTCATTGAAATTACTCAGAGTTTATAATGAATTCAATGACCATGTCAAAATCATCGATAAACACTTACATACACTAAATATCATTTGTCTTTTTCATGTATACATATTTATAATTTTATATATAAACATATCCGAAAGGTTAGCAAAAATGTGTATAATAATTTATGTATAAAATAAAGAATGTATTAAAATGTAGCCAGCCTCACAACGTCTCCATTTTGTGGCCACAGAATAACAAAATCGCTTTAGCTTCTTGAGGAGTTTTACGGCACTATCCCTACGGCGTTTATTAATGTTAAAACTTTCAGGACGTCTAGCTCCTTGCGTCTGGAGAGAAGTGAGTCAGTTTGGGTTCCACATGTTCTGAAAATTTCTCGAGTTATTAAAAACGTGAATGACAACCATCCAAACGAGAGCGGGCAGATAAAGGAGAATTTTATCGAAATGAGTAGGGAAAAGACAGGGAAAGGGATAGTAAGAAACACAGAGTAGGTTAGGACTAAAATTTGGTCTTTCTTACCTACCAGAAGCATGTAAGTTCCGTCTTGCATAGCTCTGTGTCTCTGAAGCACACCAACCAACACAGCACTATTACGTTTCGAGTCAAGTGGTGGATGAAAAAGAAACTACTTCATGTCATGGTCAAATTCTCAACACGGCAAAAGTTATTTTTAAAAAGCCCCACAGAACTCTTTCACTGAGAGGTGGCTTCATTATCATACTTTTAAAAACAGCACTAAAAGGTTATAACATAATGAAAATACATTTGTGTGAGCCAAAGATATAGAAAACAAGGCAATGATTGTTTATGCTATCCTGTCGTGTATTTGTAAAACACATTCACTATCATTAAAACTGTAGACTTTGGCCGATTATTCAACCTTCATATCTCATGTAAACATATTTATTTTGTATATATTTCATCATTGCTTATCACATATCCACCATGTGTTGAAATGTCAAGAAACCTAACGCTAGTCTATGTCTGTTTCAGTTATCAGACGGAAAACCTTATTTTCATTTTAAGGATTTTCAAGATTTGTGTTTGAAATACGTGTTCTGTCACTGCTTCTGGAGTAAAATCATTTTACATACACATGTTATTTAACATATAAGAATGTCAAAAATAGACTTTGTTTGTTCTGAATTATTTTTTGTATATGTACATAACGTTAAGGCCAGAAGAAAAAGATTAATGTAAAAATCCCTTCCAAAATATTGCTTTGCGTGGATAAATAAAAGTCATCGTTTCTAGTTTAGGTATGTTTCGTGCAATGTACCTCATGTCTGTCGCATTACTCGCATCTAAACAATTAAATGTTTAATGTGACATACAAAGTGAACAATGTTTGCTTAAAACGATGAGGTGAGGTTATTTTGGGTTAATCTTTTGATAACATTAGGTCGTGTACGAAATAATGATGAAATGAAACATATCCTGTGCATTGATACAACTACTAATTAGAACGGCCATGTTTTATTAGCTTACTGGATTTACTACCATAGCCTATAGGAGTTTGTAGGGAAAATAGCACGTTTTTGTAAGAAATGTTTCTTCGAATTTGTCCCTTGAACATAATTCTATATTATTATTATATTTATGGAATGAAACAATTCTTTAATGAATCTGATTTGCGGTTTTAATGTCTATTGGCTTTGATGTCAAAGAATTGGTAAATGATTAAAACATAATTCACATACTGAGTTTAACATTTTTGCAATCAGTGAAATATGCCAAAGATTCTTCTCACATTTATTAGAATTAATCAACTTCAGCAAATTTGAGAATAAAACTGAATCCCCGTTTTGTCTGATTGTGTTTTTGTAAAATCACAATGCAATTCAGACCTGAATTTTTGAAACCATCCAATAATTATTCATTTAATTAACTTTTGCCTCTGCTTTTGTTTTATTTTTCACTGAGAGCAACTTGTCTCCTTTGTAAGGAAGTTACCACCACGAGAAAGACGTCTGTTTCAGAAGTACCATTAGGAATAACAAGGCCTAATGAATAATCATTACTTTCGCATGAGATTGAAAATCAGTCATATTGAAAGGAGTGTATGTGCAGTAAGGTTTTCTTTTCCTTTTTCTATTTCTTCCAGCAAGTTAAAAGTCATTGGCTAAGTAACTCTTCTGGCTTCATTATTCACAAATGGTAAATGGTAAAGCTGTTACAAATAGAGATGTAAAGTTTATCTTTTATATTAACCAAATGGTCTGCATATGATATCGTAGCTCATAACTGCTGAAATTAGAGAAGTTTTATGACACGATCCTTGTGGCTAAGAGACCTATACTTCAATAATCTGTTAACGTTAAAACACGATCTAGAAAGTCTATGGCTTTTTCAATATAAATGAGACGTAAAACCCATTAACTTTGAGATTTCAAGTCGCTAATGATTTTAATTGATTAAAAAAGAAAAAAGTCAGCAAGATATGCCACATCTAAACAATATCAGGGACCCATAGCCACATTTTCTGTACAGTTAAGCTTTCTATGATATTTAAATTCTCTCTAATATAAGATTCTCTACGAACTAAATAAGTTAAAACTATATAATCGTTATTGACCCTGAACGAAAGAATACAGTTTTTTTGAAGGCTCAATGTAAGTGAGGAAGATTTAAACTTATTTCGTGTTTGACGCTTATGAAATGCTACAGGTCCAAAGAAAACAGGACATTGCTATGGCTTTTTGTTCTCGAGCGAATGAAATTTGGTTTCAGGATGTAGCTGTCCCTACTTGCTGATGATATTTCGATCTCAGCTCCCTAGAACTAGTTTTGATAGAGTTGTAAAGGTCAAACAATTTTCGTATTGAATGACGAACTGACAGAGACGCTAGACGAAATTAGCCTCTATCGACTGCCAAACTGCTGTGTGACCACGTCATATGATTCCGTTTGAAAGCATTACAGTTACATTATTAATCTTCTTAATATCATTTTGTTTTCACATTGCCATTAACATGTAATTAGATGTATCCCAAATTATGAAAGCACGCTTGAGAGCTAAATTATCATTGAAGACATCTCAAATGTCCTCAAAACACTTGCCCCTAAACAACACTCTTTTAGTTATTTACTTCATGTCTGTGGTATAGATTGTACTTATACATTTAGTTCGAAATGTCAAATAAAGTGTCTTAAATGGTCAAATTTATATGACAATGTTAGCAAATATTCATTTTCTTTCAACTGTTCCAAATAAATCATGTGAAAATTGAGTGTATTATTATGTAATAACTCTAAAATTAATATTTAAGTGACACAAGTATGTTTTATAATTTCTTATGTGTCTTAAATAGGAACCAAATTATCATATGTCCTCCGTTAAGTTCTAATCGTCCCTCTAAAAATGCCAAAATTTCTTGTTTTCAAAGATTTATGAAAAATGGCAACAAATCACGACTTTAGCATGTGTATTGTCACTATACTGAACTAATAAGCACTTTGATGCTGATTTCCAGAACCAACTACTACTTCTCTATAAAATAACACCATTTATGAAGTTTGACATATTTGACCCCAACAACATATTCTGTGGCCCTTTAAAAGATTTCATTACAGGAACCATTCTGTTCAACCTGAAGGTCGTATTCATCTTCTGATTTTTAAAAACTTGTAGTTTCTTCAAATTTGACAATTTGATCTCTCATATAGGATAAAATATAGAGTTTGGCATTTAAGAATCACTAGCTTACCCTTTTAAGTTTGCTAGATGAAAGTAATTAGACATGTTTTTAAAAAAATATTTTTATTTGCCACGTATGATCGTTGATTTGCACAATAACATGCTGGAAATCTAAGAATTTTGGGACTTCTTCTGAACCATGTCCCCATTCAACTACGTTTTCTATAAATGACAACGCTAATAAAACCTTATTCATGAGCTTATGAAATATCACAAAGTCCTGAAATTTCCGATTCCTCACTCACTTTTTAAATGGCTTCAATATAAGAATTAAAAACAGAACTTTTAAAATTGAGGAAGATATCCGAAACCTTTTGAAACTTAAGGAATATCAGAAACTTCAAAATCGTTAGACCAATTATGATATATGATAGTGTTTGATCTTCACAAAATCATCTGAGCAGAAATGAAAACTTGACACTAATGAATTTCAATATTTTTCTTTCTTCTGGTCAATCTGGCTATTAAGTCACTTCAGAAAGATCAAGCAATACGATATGGTTATCTTAGAAACAGATTTGTGACTTCAACCTCCATATGTGAAGAGATGTTTGGCGGAAGTGCTGCTGGACGTTGCGCCTTGAGACCCCATAATGGACAGATGTTCACACCTATTTATCATCGTAACCGACTTGTGTGGTCCACAAGACACATAAGGTTAACTCAAAGATTTGGTTTTCTTCAGTAACAAATCTCGATTCACCATGAGATTTGCTGAGTGAAGGGCCCGGTGGTACCAACGACAATGTGAACGTACGCTCAAGTCTGCGTTCGTGAAGTAATTGGCTTAAACCTAATATAAAAAGTCTAGTCCCTCCTGTGTGTGAAGTTTCATCTTTGCTCAGTATCTTATAAAGGATAAATCTATAAGAACACATTGAAATATTTATGACATTAGACATTTTAAAAGGAAAAAGCGTTACACAGCCACTTGTGAAATATTAACTTTACAACCTCACAAGATGAGATAAACATGTCATAAGAAAAGGGAAAGCAGATATTCAATTTACTAACTTTATGTTTTAATTTGTGTTTTATGTTAAAATTGGTCACTTTTGGTTGTGTATTCGAACACTTGAACGCGTGGACCCTACAAAAGCCGGGACCAGAAGTCAAAGGGACATAACAACACTGCTCTAAATTTCTGTTTATATTATTGCAATAATTTTTTGTGCCTTTATATTTTGCATAGCAACATAGAAAAAAACTGTTTGTATTCTTAAGAAAAGTTTCTTCCATGCCATTTATGAATGACAGAAAAAGGCATGGCAAGAAACCTAAGAATACTTCGGTAACTGATATCCTATTTCTTCAGAAAAGGTATCATTTCAATAAGATCACTCTGCCGATAACCTTAATTAAATATATTTTAAGTGTTGTCAGGTGAAGATTGCATTTAACAAAAGTTTTACATGCCAAGATATTTCAAAAGTTTAACTTTAACTTAATAATTTTTAGCACATTAACTAAATATAAAAAGTGAGGCTTAACAGGCTTCGATGTTACTGGTAACGTTTTAACAATTATGAGTTTGTCCATATAGTTTCTTTAAAGGGTTGTTGTGGTGTTTGTTGAATGCCCTGATAAAGCTTTATCAGGTTATTTCACACTGTATTGCTGTGTTGTCTCTTGCAAAAGGTTTTGAAATTCTGTGAACCAATGAATGTATCTTTTGTTTTGAACACAGAGTGACGTACATACAGTTTCAATTGTTTTAAAAAGTATGGTTATTATCTCTAACGCATTTGTGTAATCAACCTGGCGTGGAGTAATCCGTTTCATTTTCCAAACATACAATTTTACAAAATGACATTATACATAGCGACACGTATAGGCTTGTCCAGAATCAAATCATATAATGGTTGTACAAATAATTGTGTAATATTACAATTAGAAATTCCAATGCTCACCGGTTAGTAAGGGGAATAAGTAGACACAAAAACTTACTATATCTTCATCGCTGTCCAGATTTGTTGAAATTGTCAGTCTAAATAGAATGTGAGTGGTAGTTTGTAAAGCGCAACAAAACACACATTGAGACAAAACCAATCATTATTAATGGAACCTAAGTATTTTGGCTGATGTTTAACTTTATATAAAAATACCACAATGCTAGCTGAACGTCTGTCACAGTCGTATCACGGTATAACTCCTTATCATATACATCATGTAAGAGGTAATTTGAGCTTATATATTGCTATGACTTCTAACTTATTTTAAGTCAAATATAAAAGTAAAAGTTTTGTGATCACCACGGACAGGAGGATAACTGTGACAATACAATGCATGGTAGTGAGCGAGTGTTTATATAACAGTGTTCTGTCAGACGAACTTTTCGCTCAGATAAACTTTAGGCTCTTTCAATTTATTGTTAGTCCTACAAGAAATAAACTCATAACAAAACTTTTATACCTGGATCAGTTAACCGTTAAAATATAATTTACGATTATAAATTCTAAAATGTGAAACAAAAAGTATGGCAGCATTTGATATTTAGACGAAATAAATCAAAATAAAGTAACGTAATTGCGCATACTGTACGGTGAAAAGCAAATACAAAAGTGTTTGTCGGAAATCAAATGGTGACTACCAAACCAGAAAAGGAAAACCTTTCATGATAATATCAATAACTCATCGAGATTTTAGAAAGAGTTGAGAATTATTTAACGCAAAGACATTACAAGTTCTAATATCAAACCTGTTAACTGACTGAACCATTTTAAAGAATGTTTTCAATAGTGCAGACTTAGAGCCTAGCAAAAGTGATACCAATGTTCAAGATGAAAAACCGCTTGATGATTTTGATGCATATATTTGCCATAAATAATAACGAAATCCACGATAAAATACACCATTTACAGAATGGAAAATCCCCAGGATATGATCATATAATAATTGAAATGCTAAAATGTTCAGAGGCTTTCATAGCCCCATATCTGAGAATAAACAAGCTTTAAGATGTTTAATGATACCATAATCCCGGACCAGTGGTCAAAGGCAATCATCATACCTCTACATAAGAAAGGGAATAAAGATTATCGTGACAATTATCATGTAAGAAAAATATTGTTTTATTTTGTTCTAGTTTGTAGTTCATCGTACATGTCTCTCGTATATGTTGAGTAAAATGAAACGTCAAGAGATCGGTCTAAATTATTGTATTTAATGTATACAGATAGGAGTAAAAAAACCACCCGATTCATTATAATATACAATTATTTCATTTACATGACTTCCACAACAATCATGTCAGTAAGCAAATGCAACGATAACATCATTTAATCAAGCAAACTTTCAACACTCCGGTAACTCTAAAAGCATGCACTAAATTGTCCATACAAGTTTAATTTTGCTGAAGATATATACAAAAACGTCATTATTGGCCATATACATCGGTAAAAACCGCGAAAGCTTATCATGGTGGGTAAAGTTCAAAGTCCCAGTTCTTAATATAAGAATTTATGGACATAAATTAGACCAAGCTTTTAGTGCAATTTGCCTCTCAAATGAGCGGATAACTCCTTGTCTATCAGTGAATAATACAATTATTCGTATCCGCGAACAGAATACCCGGATGTCACTTAACACAATCAGCTAATCAACCTGTTGTTTGACCTTGTTTTGTTGAGGTCACCTTGTCTAACATGATAAGCTATAAGGAAAGTCGGTTGCTGGTGGCTATAGGAGTGCGAAACTCAGTTTAGAAAAGGAGTTGCCATAAAGCATAGACGAATTTGTTCTACTGCAAATATGAACTCAAATATAATAACATCAACATTTGAAAAACTATCAAATACAGTAAACGAGACAGTTTAAAATAAGTAGTTTATTCTTTCATATACGATTTATGCAACATTGTTTTTCAAGTTAATTGACAAGTACCGTACACACAAGCTTACCAGTAATTAAAACACACTGTATTTAGGAAAACAACTAGGTGTACCGTAAAAATCCTTAAAAGGATGTGCTATGCATTTTGAAAGATTTGGTAAGAAAGTAAATCGTGAATTTATAAGGTCATTTTATTTTCAGATTCAAAAACTTGTAACTTGCAAAATCTGTTTTGAGGAAATCAAGTCAGGGTCAGTGCTTTAAAATACAGTCCTCTAAATATCATATACCTCTTTACCTCTAAAAGTTATATCATGATACCTTAACGTCTAAATATAAAGTTAAACAAAAGTTTGCTTCATACAAGTGTGATAATCACGGATTTTATGCTCGTTTAAATTTTGCCCTTTAATACAGAGAGCTATTAAATAATGTCCATAAAGTATAGTGTTAAGAAACTGTACAAGGTTTAAAGTTTTTACAAATATAGTGAATATATATCAGAATTCCCTGCAGTGGCTGCTAATGATAATGATAAAAAAATAATAATGAAGATAACAAAAGTTAATGATCCGATAACTAACACTTCCTTTTCCCCTGTATGAGTAAATGTAACCGACTTCATCTGTCAAAGAAAGAAAGTATAAAATGAATGATAAAATGTTTTAAAAAGTTTATTTGAAATAGTAAAAATGTAAAAAGAACCAAGTGTCAATAGTCTTGTCAGCGCTGCAAAAAGTTCATTTTTTTATATAAAGCATATGGTTAAAAATGAAATATTATACATAATCACATCATTATTATTGAAATTGCACCTGTGAACAAATTAACAGCGGAATGATGTTTTTATTCAAGTTGACATTTGTTTCAGATCTTAGTTAAGTAATGATTGATGAAAACAGTTTAAGCACGTGTTTATCAATAATATCTTTTTCTTACAATAAAGAATAAATACACAATTAGGACTTTTCTTTTAATTTTCTTCTTCTTTTATTCTAAAACAACCTGTACACAATACGCAATTACAACATTTCAAATCTAAGCTATTATCAGACAATATCGCATCATTTCCATATGTTATTGATTAGTATTGGGCATTATTTTGACATTACATGATATATAACCCTAAATGCTCATAGTCAAAAACTCATTTGTATTAAAATCTAATACAAATCCAACTTAACATTTTAGAACTATGCATATTTTCTGACATGTATTCGTCGAATTGTATATATAATAACCTTTTATAAGTTAATCTCCGAATAAGTGAATCATAAATAGACATGGGAAATAATCTCTTTCATTGACAAAGTGAATGTGTCCAGCAGTGTTTTTCATGAAGATAAGGAACACGCCATTTATAATTATTTTCCGAACATTTACAAAACGGTTATTATTTTTCAAGATAACATAGCAACCATTTAATCACACAAAAATGTGTTATTTTTAGCGACAGTTGTGAACAGACTATAAAGAAGTTTTATTCCTGTTAAGTTTGCATACTCCGGAATCCAATTGGTTTAGACCATGGTTTATTACCTTTGTGTAATATTTCTTGGTCAAACAGCACGATAATTATTTAACAATATTTCGCTTTGACATTGGAGACTGTGTTTTCAAGTTATTTCGGATAACACATGCTACGATTGGAGTGTTTTTCCTGCTTCGATACTGTTTATTGCCTTTGTTAAGTATGACAAAACTGCAAATACTCAACAGTCGAACAGCAGGAGAAATAACATTGTTGACAAGTACTTATCTTTGCGATTCTTAAGTGTTGATGCATACTCGTTTTTAGCCCAGCTAAATTTGACAAACGATCACCTCCATATAAAAGTTTTATCATCATTTTATTATATAATATCGGAAATAAATTTTGGGGAAACCTTTTTGAAATAACAATCTTTTCCTTTCATGACAATGATACATGTTTTATTTTAAAAACATGTTATATTATGAAAGTGTTGTCGAGTTTGACAGCAACATTTAAACCTACTGAATTCTCACAAAAACAAAAAGTGAAACTTGAGCTGAGCAAAAAGGGAAGGTGAATTTATTGATGGCCTCATCACATTAACAACTTTGTAATCATAAAATGTTTATTTTCAGAGTTCCACGGGAAGGTATCTTAATTATTTCGTAAGCACTTGTGTAGACAAATCCTGAAACAATATTGTTCTCTACCTGGTTTAAGGAGAATATGGAAGCACGTTTTGTTGCAGTCAAAGATCAATAGAATTAAGTTTTCATCAGCAAAACTTACACATGCATGAAGAATAAAAATCTATTTTAAGTCAATATGTAAAATCAACAATTAAAATGATTTTACTTTCATTAAAGAAAAAAGCTAATAAAGAAACAGTTATCGAATCTACAAGGCGATATGATACTTTATTGCATTATGTATACTTTCATGCTGAAGACTACAATGTATGATTGTCTGTGATGTGAATGATGTTTGATATAGTATTCAACAATAATTGAACAGATATTTGATATTTGTAAAAACATTAATCAAATCTTTGTTTCTTTCTATGACAACAAAATCAAATTGAAATTGAAAAACACACATATGCATCTTTCAAGGTTTATGCATTAACATTGTTCAAAAAAGATAGGAAAAAACTTTTAAATCTTTATACGTAAAATACCTAAAAGTGCTCATTTTTACATTTGCAGAGAAAGTCAGCATTAATAGATGATCTTGAAGAGATTTTATAACATCTAAAACGTATTAAAATAATGTAAAAACACATCTTATTGATATTTCCTTACTTGTTTACATTAAGTCATCATTAATGAGACATTCCGTTCGCGTCTGTAATTTGTTTGGCTTCCTATTTGCGTCACTGCAGCAGTGTAACTACCAAGAGAGACCTATGTGAACTAGTCAACATAATACAAACTTTACTTTCGCCATCGTCAATCAAACACATGTAATGTATATTTCTCATGCAGCTAATAAATTTAGATCTTTCTTTTAGCTAGTTTCTGTGATATAACATTGAAGCTGAGTTAGTCAACAAACTGGTTCGATGAATGTTTTGACACTTTAACTGGTACGATTTTGGTTTATATTTTTTCAAAAAACCTTAAATGATAAATGTCAGTATAATACATAAAGTAGAGTTTATTAACCGAGGAAGTGTGTCATGTGACTTTTACGAAACGACTGTGGATTTTTGGTATTACCCGAGCGAGAGCGAAGGTTATACACAAATTCGCACGAATTTCGTAAAAGTCATATAACAACTTCCGAGGGTAATAGTTTCTTTATCAAAGATTCTATTTCATTTCAAACGCATGGAATTATTCAGAAAACGGCCTCCTTCCCTTGCGACGGACCACTACAGTGACATCATTAACAATGGTTTTATGACGTCACAGACGACAAAATATGGTCACTCTCGCTAAAATAATCGTTTCTAGGCAAAAGTGATATATGCACATGTGCTCAATTGAAAATATGTCACTGCTTATGATTAACCATATGGGTAATAAATAATCATAATTTCTTGTATGGATATGAACTAATTGATGGTTTGCACAGTTCTTACTAAAATTTCAGTTTTCATACTGAAAAGTTCAAGATATGAGTCCAGGCATCGACTGTTTTACAGCTAAGGTACCTCGTTTGTAGATGATTACTTTTAAAAAATGGTTGAAATTTAACTTTGGAGATCGCATGAACAAGTTTGAAAAAACCTAGCACCTCTATCTTTATCTTCAATAAAACAAAATTCTCTGATTGATCAAAAGATGGTCACGTTAGAAAGGTCAGCCAGGATGTCACAAGACGGTATCACACAAGCGAAATTTCATGATTTCCCTTAATTGGTATGTATGTCGACTTTGACATTCCTGCTGAAGAAAGAAGGACATCGAGTACAGTATAATGATGAAATGATTATTACTAGTATTACCGACAATATTTAATTAAAATTCCAAATAACTAACTAACATAGTTCTATTTTCTGAAAGAGGATGCCTATCTCTGTGCAATGCTACTCAATAACTGCTGTAATCTACATGCCTCATGTTGAAATCGTTTGCATTTGTTCACTGAAATCATTACGCAAATCTATCAAGAGACACCTTTCATAATCTCTCAAGAGTAACTTGAGAAACTTGATAGTTTTACCATTTTGCCCCCGACCTGTTTCATTTTATGTTGAACTTACGGCTCATTCAACTCATTCGTTCACGTTCTCAACTTTGTATTATGTTCATTTAGAATTGAAAAGTTTTCATTTTGAAACAGAGCAGGAAGATCTAAGAAATGACTTTGCACTGTGTGTATAGCCTTTGGGAAAATAGTTTCCTGAAGTGATTGTTGACTATCTGTAATAGATGTTCCATCATTGTTTCCAATAAATTAATAGACCCATTTACTTTTGCCCCGGTCTATCCAATTTTTTTATCCAATCCTTGTTAGTATTCCGTTTATCTTATGACTGTCAATTTCATGTAATTGAATCTGAACAACAATTATTTCCTAAGCAGATGTTGTTTCATGTCATTATTCTCATTTTGGTCTAATTCATTTCCTAGTTCTTCAATTCATCAAGTTAAGTTTATAAGGTTTCTTTTTTTTTGTTTATTTTTCATCTTTCATTAATGTGTATAACTCTGACTTTCCATTGACTCAGTCTTGTTACAGATTTATTGTTTATTTTGGACAGTTCGTTATGAAGAAAACAATGTACATTTTTGCAAACCCATTGGGGGATGATTTATATACATGTTGAATTCACTTTAACAGTAATCCAGAATTGAAATTGTGAAAGGGAAACGTCGTGAAACGTGGAAGAGTTCTTGCAGAAACATGGTGTTGGTCGACTACCATAGCAAAATATGAATCCCAGTGAACATCCTTGGAACTATTTGTATAATTTGAACAATTGTATTGATAAGCTTACTAAGCTTGAAATACCAAACCCTCCAGGAAATGCATGCATAAATTATCCTATTGACAGTGTACAAAAACAGTTATTGCCTTACCAAAATTCAGAAGTGGCGCCACAAGTCAGCAATTATTATTAAGTAATAAAGATGGCATACATTACTAATTGATTGTAACACCTTTCCTTGTGATTGTTTTTCTTTTTGTGTTTTCAGTTTGTGTACGACGTTTTTAAAAAAAATTGTTGATGTGTTTTATGTCCGGCGATGACAAATAATATTTGCTACAGTGACAAAATAATGTGAATCTTTGAAAAGGTAAATTAAAATAACACTTATCAACATTTGGCATTTAGTTTACTAGAAATTATTTAGATGATGTTGAAATCGTCTTTCCTTTAATTTTTCTCTTTATAGTTTCGTAATGATGTCTCAGGTTTACCTGAAACCTTATTACAAGTAAGTATGTTTTACATAGTTAGGCCTATGTAATGTATACAGTGTTCTACATACGGATGTCAGTGATTTCAGGAGTAAGTTAACTTGAACAAGACGTTACATCTCTTCTCTGTTGTTTTACTTGATAATCCAATTAGTCACTGAGATAAATCGAGGGCAGTTGTTTTGCTACTCGTTTCGTCTTCTCTGACAAATAATAAATAACTAAAAGCTGAGAAACTTGGAATGTTATTGCTAAAATGCTGATGCTTAATACACCTTACAAGAATAGAAGTATTTATCTCCTTCAATAGGGTAGATAGGTAGACTTTCCACTGAATTTTTGTATTCATAGCGTGCGTACCTAAAGTCAATCATGTATTCGATCATTTTTGGTTTAATATTAAAATGTTTTATTCAATGGGGACAGTTTACGTAGTTAAATGCAAAAATAACAGAAGAAATGCAAATGATGAAGCAAAGCTTTATCCTTCCTCTACTGATTATATCACTTATTTACAAGCACGGTAAGGAAAAATGTCACAGAATAGATTATTTTGTCACAATTATCAATCTTAAAGAGAACATTTCCCTTTTCTTTCCAATTTTCATTTTTTTAAATCTCTGAATATTGTCTTTGGTTGCTTAATGTTTTGAAGACGCCAAAATGTATATTTATTTATGTAAGTGTTTCAAGAACCAGAGAAACGTTTTTCGTTTGAGTGAGCGAACCAAGTGCGAATCGCTTTTGAATAATGAAAGCAAAATCAACATCAACCTCAACTTGGAATGTATGTCACAGTTAAAGTCTCGACACGGCACCTGTTCACAGAAGAATAACATATTCTAAAAGAAATCACAGAACCTTTCACACCGAGGTAGCTTCTTTAGCTTCTTTAACATGGCCTGCTTTCACAAAGCTACCTTACCTAAGGTTAACCTTAACTCCCATACTTTAACATTGCACTGAGGTTACCGTAAGGACTTACGCTCACCCTTGGACTTTGTGAGAGGAGGCACATATCTTTAAGATAAAACCTTAGATGATATAATAAAGTGTAAAGTAATCACTGTAAACAGTTCAATGCTTGTTAATGCTATTCTTGTGAGGAGTAGTAAAACTCCCTGGCGAGATTGGAACCACGGACCTCCTGATCCGAAGCCGAACGCGCTAACCACTGCGCTATCCCGCCCCTTCATAACATGAGACTTGTAAATTATAAAGGAATGAAGAGAATGCCATCAAATTACTCTGTAATAACATAATCGTAAAAAGTATCGCGAACACAATTAATAACAAAAGTTAATAAAACATGATCATATCATAATAAATCATTCTTTGAAATGCAATCTCAGTCACATATTACCCAGTAGCAAAATATTACTGAAAAAACACGCAATTCTGCTTCATGGCTTTTTCATTCTTTTTTACATTGCTTTATCCTTAACAAAATTCAGGATACATTTGTATTTTTTTCAATGTTATCTTTTGTCCACATGTTAACAAAAGCATGTCATTTCACCTTTCAATCAGGCTGTTTTTAAATGTCTCGTGACGTTTCAAAATACAAATTCCTGATTAGAAAGAAATTCCTGATTAGAAAGAAATTCCTGATTATTAAGTAATTTTTAAGACCAAATTGTGGTTTCAAAAGAGAATATAATACACCATTTTTCATTTTCCATCTCAGAGATCCATGTTGGTTTGGAAGTATCTGTTAGAATAGAGTAAGCAGTTCTTATTAGCCAGGAAAATAAAAGAGGAAACGGTGACAGCCATGCTTAGCTTTGACCTTTACTGTTAGGATAAAATGAATACATGACACACGGTTATAATTGTAAATGCCGGTTATAATTGTAAATGCCGTTATTATAGAAGATATATGCAACTGAATACATATTAAACATATTTTGCTAGCTTGGTCTCTAAGTAATCTTGACCAAAAGGGTAACATACGGGGTTTTCACATCAACCGAAAGAGGAATCATATAAAACATTTATAAAGGAGTACTCTTTTTTTTACAGGCAACATTTTTCTCCATATTCCAAAGGAGAACCGTTGAGAAAAATATAATTATAATTATATAATTTTCAGTACCGCCAAATACAAGAAATTAAATTTTTAATTTAAGTTAATTTCCAAACATTTCAATATACTTCAAAATAGTTGTTCGAAACTTTTTTTGAGGAGGCGAAAAGGACGGTATCATGGGCATATATGAGAACCAAGAGAACAAACAACGAGACGGATAAGTCTATCATAGAATATATTATTGCAGAGTTAATTATTAGACTTGGACAATCTTTGGGTTTTAATGTTTTTCTAATTCATTTAAAAGCGAAGAAAATAATACAGGGGCCGGGGATAAGTGTGTTTTTGTCCCTGTGTGACTCCTACAATACAAGGGAAAATGCGGATTGCTGTTTAAAACACATGCATGATTTAATATAAATATACATAGATTTCACGACCTATGCCATCTTTACCTTGATCAACCAATTCCACAATGCTGCCCTCAGATATGATAACATTCTTTGACTCACTTACAGGTTAATCCCCCAATGGTAGCTGATTTCATTGCATAATGAACTGTCATTAAACAATATTCGTATGAATAAGTAGCAGTCAGCCCTGTTTATTTTCAATATAAGAAAATAGAGTTCTCATTGCCATTATGTTATGCGGTAGCATTCACAAATATTATGTACAATATGGTCATATCAATATTATTGTTTTACAAAATGCATTCGTGTCAGTCAATAAAAAATATGAAATATTTCAAATTGTGACAGAAAAAAGCAAATCTTTCCCGTGAATTAAAAAAAGTATTTAAAAATAAATTGCTATGTCTTCTTTGGATGCGGTTAAATGTTGTTGGCTGGATGAATTCGTCAGACATTTTGCGCCAGAGGACATATAATGATAATATGATTGCTTGTAATACTGTTATTACGCCATTATTTGTCTACAAACTTATTTAAGCAAGAACTTGTATGCTTTTACTTAGTTCAGAAAAGTCAGTAAGGATGCCAAAATGCTAGACAGTATCACATATTGATTGAGGTTTGATTCCTCATATTTGATAGGTATTTGCGATAGCTGACGTTCATATTTCTGTTTGAAACACCCAGAGATCTTGTACTGGATATTATTTGTTTACTGATAATGCTGACAGTATTCTTTATACTTTATATAGGCCAGGAAAGATTTTTATCTGAAAGAATGTACAATACACTTCACTTGATACAACCTGTATTATATTCAGAGGGTCAAAAAAACGTGGTACTGAACCTGATCATCAATAGCTGTAGATGGAACAACCAAGCATCATGCAAAATCAATTGGTGGCATTTTTTTCATCCTGCTAAATCAGGGTATATGAATCCGCTCTCGCTCCTTTATAATATCCTGATCTCTTTTCTTCGCTAGCTTTCTAACCAGCCAATGATACGACTCGCATCCAGCAACAGCGGTTCAACCCGGATAGAAAAATCCATTGAGTTCAAGAAAGTAGCTTCACGCTCCGTGCATAACATTTCATTGCTGAAATATTAATAGGTGAACTAAACCACGAATATTCTAGCTGATCCAGCAATACGAGTTGTTTGGCCCGAAAGAGATCAGGGTACTAGGAAGAGGCGAGAGTGGTTTAGCAGGATTAAAATTTTTTGGGTAAACAGCTTTTAATCCCGTGGGTTAGTTAAATTATTCATAAAACGTTACCAATATCGTTGTGTATTTTTTTAAAATTTTTTATTATAACTTAAAACTTGTTTTTTCTTGAATAAATCATATATTTTCATTTTAATCATCTATAAGAACGTGCTACTGCCCCTTTAATCAGATGTACTACTAATCAGCCCTAACATTGACACATACAGTCATTTGCCTTGACTTTTTTGTTTTTCACCAAAAGAAATTTCTTGCCATTTGGAGTAAAATTTTCTAATTGTTTTATTCACATGTTCGTGCCTCTTTGGACCATTTTCATATTCTGCTGAAGTTGCAATGTGGAGTCGGAACGTATGGACTTGTCCTTTGCTTTCGACAAAATACTACCTTGAAATTTGTTTGCGTGCTTGTCCTCATTCTGTCAGTATAAAGAATGAGCTGTCCGAGATGTATCAATTAATGAATAGTGAAATCAAATAGTATCTAATATATATATATAGGAGACATGTAGAGCAATCTTGTTCGAATACCCTCTCTTGGGAGATCACTTTTCCATGAAGTTTCAGATGACACATCAGAATCGCAAAATAGAAAATGTATGATGTACATCAGCGTAATAAATCCTTATTGGGTTTTGTACAATATAGAAAATGTATGATGTACATCAGCGTAATAAATCCATATTGGGTTTTGTACAAAACGACTAGTCCAAGAAAGTAAATGTAATATAAGAAAGATGAATTATTATGTTATGATTTTATACATCTGTCTTTGACAAATCAATCTAATTACTTGAGCTTATGAAACATTTTGTGATGTCAACATTACTTGATTTATCTTCATGGTAGGTTTCGTGTTTTCTTAATTATACATTTGCAGTCAATAAGTAAAACACAGACAGACTCTTGTTTTTCATCTCTTCAAACTTGAAACGCGTGTCAAACTAATGCTGACATTTTCGCACCAAATCCTACACTTTGATGAGCGAGTCAAGGAAATATTTTACTTACTCGAAGAAAAATATCAAGAGTACAGTATAAATTTAGCTGTTTATTGGTGCAACAATTCATCTTCATTCAAATATTGACCCTAACCTTATTTTTCTCTAAATGTCGTTTTTCGATAACAAAAATAACACCGCTATAAGGATAACTGTATTTAAAAAAATTGCGTCTTATATAAATGAATATTTGTTTATTGATCAACTTAAAACAATCAACATATATACGTCCTCGTATCTTCTGTAAATTAGTTATGTTTCAGTCATTGTCGCTCGCCATTGTCCGGTTTCCGATCATAAATTACAACTTAAACCTGTCAGTGTCTCAATACTGAACTAATCAGCATAAAGACGGATATTTTCAGAAACAACCATTACTTCTCGATAAAATGATACTAGTTTTAATGTTAGACATAATTGACTCCAACAACTGTGGCCCTTTAAAGTTTAAATGAAATCATGTTTATCTCAATAAAACGTAAAGAGCAAGTCTTTGAACCGGAGATAGTAGTTAGCAGTCAAACATTGTTGTTTTACTAACATACGACACTGGTGTTACATGTATCAATAAAGTACACTAAATATATCTTTGTATATTGTTTAATAAAATGAACCCACTTTAGTTATCTTAGATAGGAACTATGAAATAATTAATTAATGTTTCCGAAACATCTCGCTATTACTGTACATGGTTTGGAATGTTTGAAATTGTTTTGGGAAATATTTAAAGCATTGTATACATGGGAGAAGATTAGGTGGAACTGGCCGATGTTAGGTCGGGACTTTCGGATATTTTATAAACAATTCTGCTTAGATAGAAATCCAAGAAGTTGGTTTGTTGAGTGTTCAAAGCCATTTGAATAGATGGTTTCATCTAGACATGTCGTTATATAAAGTCTCACCCCATAAAGTTAAACATGGTCGAGAAGTTTTCGAAAACAACATACAGAGGTGAGTTATTGTTGGCGCTTGAGCAATATTTCAGCTAAAAGCGGCGAGAGTAAGTCAAGACAATTTAGAAGATAATGCAAAGAGATTAAAATGTTTCATTGCTTAAGGAATCGTTAACATTCATGTGGAATAATTCTTGAGGAGAACTTGATCTCTCGTTAGCAAAACCTTTTACCCAAGAAGTTTAAATCAATTCTGTCATCATAAATCGTCCATTGGGAACCAACACTTTCCGAATATTCCCAAAATGCCAAGTCTTGTTCCTTGGATCAACTTTAGCTTCCGCTTTTCATGAATATTTTCCAGATAGCAACTTATCTTCTTAATATTGGCATCACAACCACACAACCTAAGACGCTTGTTCGAGCTTAAATGTGCATTGAACAAATAGTAACAAACATGAATAATGTAATTATTTATGAATTTGAACATAAAATAAATGGAAAAGAAAAGTTATTTCAGGAGCATAAAGCTCCTGCTTTCCGCTTTAAACATTTTGCAGAACTTCAAAATCACTATCTTTGTTTCATCTGGCATTTGTTAATATTTCATGTAATATAAAAAAAACTTTCAAAGGAATTATTGTTGGTTAAAGTTAATATTACGTATTGTCAACCAATCTGCACATGTTATCTCAGTTTGAATGACTTTTAGATAAAAAAAAAATAGTGACGTGAGAGTGTTATCACTTGTTGGAACTCTATCCTTCTGACCTCACGCATCCTGCTGCATCAGCGTAGTTGAATCCGCTGAGCTCCTTCCGTCTCATGGCTGACCGCTTTATTTTCATGGCCATACGTTCACATGTTATTTTTTCAGCAAATGAAATGTCGTTATACAAGAAACTTGAAGCTACTATTTTGAACTCATTGGATTTCTAAATCTGCTAGCCGTTTCATTGGCGCATTAGATAGCTAGCCTTACGAGGCCTTTGGCCTGAAGGAAATCAGGGTATTTTGAAGGATCTCAGCGGAATCAAATACACTGATACGGTACGACAACCAAACATCGATAACCCGAGAATAAGAATTATAAATTCTCGTTTTTAACGTGAATGAGCCATCATATCAATTGCCAGTTAATCTGTATTATCTAAACTCGGTTATGATGTTCATTCTTTGAAAATATTGAAATAGATACACAGATGTGGCTCCTTAGTCCTTTATCATGAAAATTTATTTATGAATCCGATCCGCTAATAAAACTTTTCTGCATTCTATGTTTTTTTGTTCTTGAGCAATTAAAAGTGGGTTTCTGGTATTGCTTGTAACGATGCGAAAATGTCAAGAGAATTTCAAACATTAAGCATGGACTTAACAGTACATATATCAATTTCTGTATAAAAATTATTTTTATCCGAAACCTTCTGAAAATATTCGATGATCGATAACTTTGAAATCGTTAGATCATTTGAAATATCAGATACAGATTGATCAGCACAAAGATCATATAAAGAAAGATTTTGGAAGCTTTAAAAATCTAAAAGTTATTGAAACTTCAGTTTAAATTGTTTAATTTGAAACATAGAAATGAAGATGAGGAGCATATATTAAGTTATCAATGGTGCCGTCGTGTTGATTGTTACTTCCTTTTTAAACGAATCAACGATTTTGTACAGTTTACGAAATAGAATTTATCGCAAGAGGTAACTTATGTTTTGCCGTATACAGACAACTTCGAAAAAGTTCATTTCTGTTTGTTGCTCTGATGACCTATCGATTGTGAAAACAATATGTCGTTCTTCTGTCTATGAAGTCAGCTGTAGTTTACCAGGAGAGCCAGCATCCCGCTTAATCAGCGTGTACGAATTCGCTCTGGCTCCTTCTTAATACCCTGATCTCTTTCGGGTCAGCGTCTGAACGAAATGTTGTTTTCTAACTTGCATATCAGAGTTATTTTAATGGTTACATACAGTAGTAAGCTTTCAGGACAGTCGGTGATTTGTGCCCCGCTTTAAGAGTATGGGAAACAATTTGCATAAAGGATTCGTCACAAATGACAGAACAATTTGCATTATTTATAAACGTAGAAGTAAAAAGAAATAATAACTGCAATAAAAGAAATATTTTAAAAAAGAAATATAGTTTTATATACTACATAATTGAAAAGTAGAGCAGGCACTGTAATAGTTTATAAATACTTTAGGAACCGCGTCCAGGTGATCAAAGACGACCTGTTTCGTAGACATAGGTGTTTTAAAAGATTTGATAAGAAATCAAACCTGGATGTTATAAAGGCTATTATTCTCTGATTCAGAATCTAAACACATGCAAGATCTGTTTTCGACCCGGAGGCAATGACTGAAAATATAGTTTTCTAAAAGTAATATCAGTAGAGTAGCTGAATTAACATTACAACACGAGTCTTTAAGTATGTAGAGTGGATGAAAAAAGGTCATTTCACTTTTTAACTAGTGTAATCAAAATTGTCACATGGTGCATCAAGCTTGACTTATAACACCATTAACATTAAGAGAACTACATGGATAAAAGTTCTTTATCATGATAAACCTACCATTAATTACGACATTTTTATCCAAATGTTTCTGCTTTGTTATCACTGAAATAAGTTTTGATATTGCCTCCATACTAAAGTTTAGGATATAAAATATGTATTTATGACGTAACCATAGAAAATATGTACTAAGATAGCATAATTTCTTCACAAACTTTGAGAATTACCTTACACCTTTTACATTTTCAAAGTCCTTGAAACACATTACGAACCAATTGAAACAAGCTGAATTCTTTCAGAACCTTTGCTTTTGAAGGAGAACTAAACATGTCTTTCTGAAACTGTTCTCTGTAACATTTTTAATCATTTTATTCATCCTGTCTCAGGGTAAGACGTATAGCTGACGCTCCACTCTTCTTAACCTGGGTGTCAACCCCAGCAAAAACTTCGCGTCGTGTCCTATTCTCTATAAAACATTCTAAACATAATCAACCAATGACTGCCCTTGAAAGACGAATCGGCAATTTAATATTGCAGCGCCCATCCCTTCAAATTCAAACCGAGTGAGTGAGTGAGTTTGGGATTAACGTCTTTTGAACAATATTTAAATTATTAAACACGTGGATGACAAGCATCCAAAAAAGGATCGAAAGGATGAGGGAAAAGATGGAATGAAAGGCATTGTGAGAGATAGACATTAGGTTCTAGAACGACTCAAATTTGGTCTGACTTCTACCCGACGACCTGTCAAGCTTGGGTGCCCCTGTCAGGAGCATGTAAGCTCCGGCTGGCATAGCTCTAGGGGTCTCTGAACTGAGTTAAGTGGTGGAAAATCAAACCGATCTCTTTAAACGGGATGCATGATTTGTTGTACTAAACTAACCAGAATCGCAAAATGGGACTCGGACATTATCACCATGGTCGATCGGTTAAAAAACGTTCGATTCCAGTTTGTCTATCTATGGACGTCGCCATTTAGCGTAAGAGCGAAAGCCAACTCCTGTTCGAGAGGCTCTCTTTGGTTGGCTGAAATTTTATCGCACACCATCTCTTATAAAAAAAGTATTTGATTGGCTGAATCATGGGTTACGGCGCGAATTTTTTGCTGGGGTTTACACCCAGGGTTAGAAGAGTGGAGCGTCAGCTATACGTCTTACCCTGAGACAGGATGCATTTTATTTTCCTAAAGATGTTAGTGGATATATTATCGTACATGAGACAATCACTGGAATATGTCATCTTCTGATAACTTTTGTTAACAAAACTTTCAAAATGTTAGTTAGCCATGCCAACAAGACGCATACTTGAAAGATTTATTTTCGTCCCGTATATAGAGGATACTAAACCACTTTTCCATTTTATGCTATTTTTATTAAACGAGATAATCATACAGTATAAAACGAGCGAAAGTGAGTTTGTTACCAAATCATTAACGAATTTAAATTAAAAAATAGTATAATATTGAAGAAAGTTTAATATTCTGTTTTAATAGTTGACCTCAGTTATCAAGCATGATTGCCGAAAGTGTACTGAACGAAACATTTCCGCCTCTTGGCCGCCATTGTGACGGCGGTGCCAACATTGTGACGTCATAACCACACAATATTATGACGTCATACGTGCAGCGGTATGACACTAGTTTAATATCGCCGTATTATTTATACCCCCGCCTTACAGCGTAAGCGGGGGCATATAGCGTTCATTCTGTCCGTCCGTCTGTCCGTCTGTCTGTCCGTCTGTCCGTCTGTCACAAATCTTTGTCCGTAGCATATCTCCTAAACTATACATGCTAGCTTCACCAAACTTCATACACTTATCAACCATGATCCTTAGATGTGCCTTTTGAGGGTTAGACCAACAAATGATTTTTATTTTTTCGCGGTTTCCATGGAAACATGACTAAAACAGTGACTCTATGACCAAGTCCTTTGTCCGCAGCATATCTCCTAAACTATACATGCTAGCTTCACCAAACGTCATACACTTATCAACCATGATCCCTAGATGTGCCTTTTGAGGGTAAGACCAACAAATGATTTATATTTTTTCGCGGTTTCCATGGAAACATGACTAAAACAGTGACTCTATGACCAAGTCCTCTGTCCGGAGCATATCTCCTAAACTATACATGCTAGCTTCACCAAACTTCATACACTTATCAACCATGATCCCTAGATGTGCCTTTTGAGGGTTAGACCAACAAATGATTTTTATTTGTTTGCGGTTTCCATGGAAACATGACTAAAACAGTGAATTTATGACTAAGTCGTTTGTCCGGAGTATATCTTCTAAACCGAACATGCTATCTTCACCAAACTTCATACACTTATCAACCATGATCCATTGGTGCGCCTCTTGAGGGTAAGACCAAAAAATTATTTTTATTTTTTGCGGTTTCCATGGAAACATGACTAAAACAGTGACTCTATGACCAAGTCCTTTGTCCGCAGCATAGCTCCTAAACTATACATGCTATCTCCATCAAACTTCATACACTTATAAACCATGATCCTTAGATGTGCCTTTTGAGGGTTAGACCAACAAATGATTTTTATTTTTTGCGGTTTCAGTGGAAACATGACTTAAACAGTGACAAAGTCCTTTGTCCTGAGTATATCTTCATAACTATACATGCTATCTTTACCAAATTTCATACACTTATCAACCATGATCCCTTGATGTGCCTTTTGAGGGTTAGACCAACAAATGATTATTATTGTTTTTGCGGTTTTCATGGAAACATGACTAAAACAGTGAATTTATGACTAAGTCGTTTGTCCGGAGTATATCTTCTAAACCGTACATGCTATCTTCACCAAACTTCATACACTTATCAACCATGATCCCTTGATGTGCCTTTTGAGGGTTAGACCAACAAATGATTATTATTGTTTTTGCGGTTTTCATGGAAACATGACTAAAACAGTGAATTTATGACTAAGTCGTTTGTCCGGAGTATATCTTCTAAACCGTACATGCTATCATACACTTATCAACCATGATCCATTGGTGCGCCTCTTGAGGGTAAGGTCAAAAAATGATTTTTATTTTTTGCGGTTTACATGGAAACGTTACTAAAACAATGACTATCTGACAAAGTGCTTTTTCCTGAGCATATCTCCTAAACTATACATGCTAGCTTCAACAAACTTAATACACTTATCAACCATGATCTCTAAGTGAGCCTTTTGAGGGTAAGACCAACAAAGAAAGCCAGACTATAGTTTGAAGCGGGGGTATGTGAGCTGTGCTCACTTCTTTACTTGTTTTGTACTGCAGTAACTTACAAGGGCGAGTAATAAAATCTTAATTTATAAAGTGGTAGTAATAAAAACAACACGTCAATGGTTAGTTCACATACTTGTGAAAATAAAGTGAACAGAAGATACAATAACCACATGGCTGTCCAAAGTTTGAGACACATTCTATGTCAAGTTCATTATTCCCTAAAAATAAACTGTAAGTGGTTCTTTTTAATGTGAGACCCTCCACACCCATTCTCTCTCAACAGAGGTAGCTCCGTCATAAATTCCTATACAACCTCTGTCATAATTCGAAGGTTTCTCGGGCATCAGGCAGTTTCCCCTAACGGCGATATATTGCAACTTAAACTACCTAGCAATATTTCAGCCAATGAAAACACCGAATGCTGCGGAATGCATGGATAACATATATGTGCAATGATTAAGTCGCAAAATGAGGTGTATGTTTTCTGTAAACACGACTCAAAGTGCAAGGTGCAAATTTAAAAAAAGTTTAGCTTTTGTAAAGCTTCCGGAAGCAACGAAGGCGAAACTACAGAGGTTGTATAGGAATTTTATGACGGAGCTACCTCTGTTGGGAGAGAATGCTACACACCGAGATATATCAATTATTACCAGTTAAAATGTCACAAAGCTTACTGAGTGTCTGTTACTTTATAGTAATAAAGTATACCTCTTCATCATGTGAATCTTGTAAGAGTCAATGGTATCTAATTTCATATATCCATTTCTGTCTTATTTACTGAGTTTTAAGACGTTATGTGATACTAAGAATCATTGTGACGAAACGAACCATGTCTGAAAGCTCGAGCTCCTACCATATATCCTGATCTCTTTCGAGCCAAATCCCTCGTGCGGCTGACACGGCTTGATGTTCGTAGCTGTGCTCACCTGTTATTGTGTCGGCCAATGACTTGTCGTTATCCAAGGAGCTTGAAGCTACTCTTTTGATTTTCCTTCCGCTGTTGCTGGATGCAAGTCGTCTCATTGGCTGGTTAGGTAGCTAGCGATACGAGGCTTTTGGCCTAAAGGATATCAGGGTATATGGAAGGAGCTGGATCAGCGGACTCAATAATGCTGATGTAGCAGGATGCACTGATATAAACTCTAGAACCTACCACATAATTGTCTATCCTATTAGAAATATATCTCAGATTTGCTAACTGCTATTGGGAGAAACACGAATTTAGTCTCCTATACGTCTAGCGAAATGGAAGATATTTACAGTTACTTGAACTTACAACTATTAACATCATGTCTGTGCTAATGATAGCTGATTTGTCCGTCTTGATAGAATGTATGTGAGGGATTTTACTATGTGACCCTTAGTACATTGAGATGTCTCAGACTTTATCAATTATAACTTAATAATTTGGCTGATGTTAATAAGTATACCTCATGTTATAATGCATACGGCGCCTCTGTCATGCATTTATGATATGCGTACATTACTTCGCTCTCTCTCATTACTAATACCCTGATCTTTTTCAAGGCAAAAGCCTCGTGTCGCTGGTTAACTAGCCAATGAGACGACGCGCATAATAACAGTTGAACTAAGCAACGATTATCAAGCTGATCCATCCATATGAGGCATTTGGCCCGAAAGAGATCAGAGTATTAGGAGTGAGCGAGAGTCATATACGCTGATTTAGCAGGCTGCTGAAAATTGTCATTAGTTAATTATTGTTGTGGAGGAGCAAAGCGTTTAAATGTTATTCCGGTATGTATTTGTAAAACACATTCATCATTATTAATAACGTGGACTTTCGCCTATCACACAGAAGACATAGTATCCAATGTAAACATATTGACATTGTATGCATTGAATCAATTCTTAATACATATAATAGCCATGTTGATGCAAACCCTCCACACTTGTAATTAGTTTTTCAAATAAGTACGTTCGTTAAAATTTGTCCAGATGATAACAAAATCAGCAGAATGTCAATTGAATACTTTTCAATCAGTCTGTTGCGAATTATGAATGTATGATTAGTGGGTTATGGCTAAAACGGAACCGTGAAAAAACGGCACCAAACTTCTTTGGCGAAAACGGAACCAATTTGGCGAAAACGGCACCGTTTTTTACTGGCGAAAACGGAACCATTGATGGCGAAAACGGAACCAAGGACAAGATGAAACGGAACCAAACATTTTCAATTCTTTTATTCATCATAACAAATTATATAGGGAATAATGTCGTTGATTTAACATATTTATTGAATTATATATATTATATTATATTATATTATATTATATTATATTATATTATATTATATAAGTTACTTCATTTGTCGCTTTAATCTGTTGAAGATGCATGTACTGTATATTTAACGTGGCGTCTTTATTCCTGTTTAATTCCAAAGCAATAAGAAATAATGTGGTTCTATTTCGGGAAATAGAATCCTGTAAGACATAAACCAAATATTTCGATATTAAAAAAGAAATGAAGAATTGAAGGATGTGGATTGATGTATATTGTATAATAATATGCATTGATTATACAAACTGGTTTTAATGGTAAATAGTAACATCGAAATGATTAGTAAGTAGTAAAGGATATGTTCAATTAAAACAGGTTATTGTTATAAAAACAGGTTGTTAATCAGCGCGTGTATCAGAACAATAGACAATAACAGGATGAACTCAAGCTCGTCTTTTTGACACATTGTCATTTCCCGATGTCCAAGTAGATGAACTTTCATTGCTCCCAAGAAACTCAGTGTCAGAGTAACAAAGTGTATAAAATGAAAGGGTTTCCGTCAGTACAATGTCTTACGATGGCTACGTGTGATGTGCAGCAGAACAGTACGAAGAAACCAACTTGCCGTTTCGTGTGATAATTGTGACCAGCTTACGCACAGTACATGCGATACTGACATAGACACGACTACGAACAGAGGTGCAGACAGATTTAAGTGTACCTGATGTAGGACCTCTGACCCCGCAAATCAGTTCTCAATGACGTTAATTTTAACGTATCCATGGCTACTTTGTTGCGTGCCCACCCGAAGATTGCGTCAAAGACCTGTCGGACATAAACATGTCTCAAGCATCACTTCCTGAAGACGTTGATGTTAACGAATGGTATGGATGACACTCAGTTATATCATAGTAAAAGTATTACTAAAACGACTATAAAAGGGTAAATTTAACACAGATTCACATACCATCAACATTAGAATATGATATTTTTATGATGATTAACAATTAAGCACAATTATAGATACCTTTTTTAATATGATTTATCACGTTTCAGTTCCATGACGGAGTATTCTGTTTTGGTCGATCCACCTGTCGCTAACATCCCAGAGAGAACCTATACCTTGGTAGAGGCAGGGTCACAGAAAGGAAAGACCAAATTAGTAGACTCATTTGGTTTCTCATATGTGATTCGCGTAAGTAAAGAGTAAAATCTCAACAGTTACTTCGAAATAGTTACTTATCATACATATAGCATATATCAGTAGTCAAAATATGCCACAATTGCGCCTTTTCTTATCTTTATGCTTCTTTGTTACTATGGACACAATGTAAACTTGTTAATTACAGAAAACGGCTGGACAAAAATCCTATTGGCGTTATAGTGTGAGAAATAAGAAGGAGACCTGTCCCGCCTCAGTTATACAAACAACAGACAGTTATACAGAGGGGAAACACAGACACTGTCACCAACCTGAGCCGGGCAAGGTGACTGCTGTCAGAGTGCGAGTTGAGGTAATTAACGTGGCAATTGTTTGTAATTAACAAAAAAACCCAAAACAAATAGCCGCGTAGGACTAACTTTTGATACGTCGATTGCCTGAGGGCAGTATTCGATGATCTGTTTAGTGCCTGAGGGCAGTATTCGATTATCTGTTTAGTGCCTGAGGGCAGTATTCGATTATCTGTTTAGTGCCTGAGGGAAGTATTCGATGATCTGGTTAGTGCCTGAGGATAGCTTACGATGATGTAACAAAACAGTAGCTATTTTATTGGAAACAAATTCTTTATTGTTGAAATATTATTTGAATAAATAGTTTAACAAAAGAATAGGGCGTCATTATATGTGTTCTACCAACAGGTGAAGAAGAAGGACGTGGCTAACATCTTCACTGCAGAAAGCCAGATAGTTGAGGACGTCGGATGGACGTGATGGATTTCGAACTGGCAACATGGAAAGCTGCTGCAAGATTTCTTCCCGACGTGTGCCTTCGAGGGTGTTTATTCCACCTCACACAGGCTGTCTGTAGGAAGATTCAGTAAATAGGGCTTGGGGTAGATAGAAACGCCTTTTATACTTACTTAGATAAACCTCTATCTATAATATCCACATGTAATCGTTTTTTTTTATTGCTATATTTTTACACTCACCATCTCATGTAATAACATTCTCGGTAACCAAACATTTATGGTTTTGGGTTGCGTACAGGAAGGATCAAGCTTTCCACAAGTTTAGAAAGAAACTTATGGCTCTCCCATTCTTGCCAGCTGGTGACATTAGCCGAGTGTTTGAAACCATCGAAGCCAGAGTGACACCAGAAACCAACATCGCACGACTCATCCGATACTTCAGGAGACAGTGGATCGACCATGCAATGTTTAATCCTCGGACTTGGTCGATCTACAACATCACTGTCAGGACCAACAACCACGTCGAAGGTATGTTCATTGAAGTGATATAGATTGCATAATATAGCTGTATAAACTTACCAATAAAGCCACCGTTGATACACATGTTGCAACCTTCACTAAACAGATAAAGCTATTGGTTAAATGTTGCAATAAATATGTATATGTATATTACAGGTTGGCATCGAAGGATCAACGCCAGAGTGTCAGAGCAGTCACTTGGCCTGTACAGGATTCTCTCAGCCCTGTACGATGAGGCATCCTTGCTGCCGATCCAGACGCGGATGATACAAGATGGTCAGCTGAGATGCTACATCCGTCAGCAGTCCAACCGCAGACAGCAGGAGATTTTCATTCGCTGGCGTCAATACAGACGCGGGGATATAAGTGCGGCGGAACTCCTCACCAAAGCTCCAACACTACATGCTCCAGTTGAATAAACACAGACAGATAAGTTTCCCATGCATGACAACATGTTTTGTTATGATTGCCATGCGAACTTTTTTTGTACACATGCCATGAATTTTGTGCCACTGTGTTACTTCAATTTATGGGCACAGTTATGTAGCGGGTTTAATCAACAACATTTATCCCAAAACAATATGTTATGATAAATAAAAGAAATGAAAAACTTTGGTTCCGTTTCATCTTGTCCATGGTTCCGTTTTCGCCATCAATGGTTCTGTATTCGCCAGTAAAAAACGGTGCCGTTTTCGCCAAAGCAGTTTGGTGCCGTTTTTTCACGGTTCCGTTTTAGCTTGCACCCTATGATAAGTAACAAGAGGGCGATTTCAGATAGCTTTTTAGGCCATGTCTGATACTCTCTAGAGAATTAACAGTGTAATGCGATCCGTCAGTCCGTCTGTCATCTAGGTAAAAAATTACTAGAACGACGTTCAGTTTATTTCGATCAAAATCTTCGAAAAGTTCATTATCACCCTTTTCTTTCAAATATTCCGTTTTTATCATCAATTTCTTCTGCATTATGCGAAGCGAAACGCTTTATTATCGCAGTTCCCTTGATCTAGCGTTCTTTTCTTTTTACAAACAATGCAAACAAGGGAGAAAATCTTTGATTGTATGTAGTTGCTAGGGACGCGCCCAGTTAACATAGAATAATATACCTACGGTACCTGACCGCTTTTGGCCAATGAGTAGCTGACATTGCTGTGCAAGTCGAGATAATTACAGTTATTTACTTTGCCAGTTTGTTTTTCTTTCACAGCAATTTCTTGCCATATGGATTCAAATTTTCGATTGATTTCTTATTTACGATCTTGTGCTTGTTCGGACCATTTATATAATCGTCAAGAAAATTGAAAACTGTACTTTGCCTTTGTTGTTGACTGAAAACTATTCTAAAATTTGTTCGCGTGCTTGTCCTCATTCTGTCATTATAACGAATGATCTGTCCGCGATGTATCATGTGTTAAATAATGAAAATAAATTAAATAGTACCATACAGGAGACATTTAATCTGGTTTGACGACACTCTTCGGGGGGATCAATGTTCCATGGAGTATCACTTTACACACAGAAAGTTGATATAACTCCGGGTAATGAATAGCTATTGAGTTATGGTACAAAACGACCAGTCCAAGAAATGTCACGGAAACTATAGGTCAAACGATGTGCATACTTATAGACTATAATTTAATACATTTGTTTCTGATCGATCGAATTTTTGGAGGTTATAAAAGTGATGTGATGTCAACTATACTATGTTTGTTTTGACTTTCATGTTTTCTGAATTATACATTCGTAATGTCTTAAGCAAGCATTGTCTCTATTCAAAGAAATACATTAAACTTAAATATCTTCATGATGAAGAGAACGATCTGACAGTTTATGTATCAGCCTTGATAGAATCATGTGGGCAATAAAATGTAACATTCAATTTTCTTGGCATATGGGAACCTTGGAACCAAGCTTTGGTTTCTTTTTAAAAGCTATTTTTGAGAAGAAAGGTTACAACTGTTTAATGACTGATAAAAATATAGATGTAACCTGACAAAAGAAGAACCAAAAGAGTATATAAGAAAATGAGTTTGTTCCTGGTTTCAACCATCCCGCAACAAGGTTTGCATTGGCCTGAATCTCTTTTAACCATTTTGCGATTGTATTCATCCATCAGTTTCATTAGTCACATTGTATACGGTTTGTTTTCTACATTATATTAAGTAAATCATGATTGAATTATTTATCAAACTTAAAAACTAAAGGGTACCGAAATGCAAAAATAATTATTGAATTCGAATATATCTCCAAAGCCAATAACTGCAAGTATTTGAACCTGTCCGAGATACTGGTGAACGCTCAAACATTGTTCTTATACATAAATCTTAAAACAACATTTGTGCTATCAGTGAAATGTACAAACTCTTTTTTTTCACAAATTAAGCCACTTCAGTAATCTCACTTAGCAGTTCTCCGTTTTATGTTTCATTCAACTATGACACATCTATCCATATAGCTTGTGACGCATGAGTACCATAAAATTGATTGGGGAGCGCCCAAAGCCATTTCAATAAATGTATTCATCTGGCGAAGTCGTTCTAAAAGTCGGAGTCGTATCATAAAGCATTATCCGATAAATTTCAACTCAAATGAGAAGTTAACGTAAACACATGAGAGATAAGGACATCATGAATAAAGACAATAACGAAATTTATACATATAGATTAGATTTTCTTGCTTAGGGAATCATTTACACTAATTTGAAATCGTCATTTTGTAACAAGCTTGACCTTTCTTGCGACACCTTTCAACCAAGGAGTTTAAATCAAATCTTTCATCATTAATTGTCAACTGGGAACCGAGACTTTCTGAATATTCGCAACATAGCAACTTCGGCTTCCACCTTTGATTAATGTTTTACCGAAAGCAACTTGTCGTCTTTATAATAAAATTACAACCACGCAGAATTAATCGTTTGTTCCAGTGGTAATTTGCATAAAAAAAAAATTAATAGCCAATGAATAATCAACATTCACGAGTTTGAACAGCAAACACATGGTAAAGAAAAGTGAGTTTAAGTACAATGAGGTTCTGCATCCTGATTTTAGCATTTTGAAGAAATTAAAAATCATGTCTGTATGTCATCTGACGTTAAGTTATTTATCATATAGTTCAAGTATCTTAAAGCAAACTAAACTTTCAAAGGAATTCTTATTGTTTTAACTAATCAATGATACTGCACATGTTGTCGCAATCTGAATGACCTTTAGATCTGAAAAAAGTGACTCAGTTTTCAGTTTTTGAACACGAGGCTTCTTACCCTAATTAACGCAGGCAAACATCGATAACCTTAAATTAATTCTTAATTTTCGTTTTTTATGCACATGAGATATCATACCAAATAGCCAATTAATGTATAACATTTAAACGGGTTGAAATATTAGACAAAGATCAAGTTTCGTGAATTAAACATTTTTCTGTTTGTTTTTTTTGTTCTGGAGCAAATGAAAGTGGAATTTAGGGAGAAGCAACATCCTTTTGGTTAGGAGACATACTTTAAAATGTTAGCTCTTGGAACCAGTTGTTTATAAGAGAGAAGAAGAAGCCCCAAAATTCGATTGACGGACAAATCTACAGAGCGACGCTGGACGCCATTTATCCATCTACCTATGTCTATTACTTTACTCAATCTTCTGACTTTACCTGGTTAAACCTATTTGAAAGGTCACAATTAAATTCATTCATTTTCTTCATTATAGTATAACTTTACATTGTTATTTCATATAATATATAATGTATGTGCTTTTACAGAATCTTAAGCAAATACTTTTCTTGCCTAAATTTAAGGTCACAAAATATTTAATATGTTACCTAATAGCTGGGTATTACAGCTTTTCTTAACTGTTTATATATGACGGGGTTACCGAAGTCCTTTTAAATGAACGGATTTTTGCTTACATAGCAGATTGTTTTGAAAAAGGTCTTTCCATCACTCTCTTCGCACGTTTTAAAGCGACGTTTTTAATTCGCGTGTCCGGTATCGCCTGTAATGATGCAAAAATGTTTTTAAATATCAACATTCATAAGATAATTTCAAACATTATGCATACATGTATAGTAGCTGTTGCAATAACGATTTCCGTAAAATTAAATGTATCATTATCTAGAAATGCCTTAACAACGTATCACCACCTTATTTATTTAGAAGTTGTAGTTTCTCCAATATTTCACATTTCTAATTCTTCATACGTGATAGATATATGCTTTGTTGTTTAAATCCTTATTACTTTACGAAAAGAAGTAGAACCGTTTTTAAACTAATTTGCCACATCTTATAGGTTGTTACAACTATCTAGTTACAAATAGCTAGTTACAAATATGACAATTTTGGACTATTTTCTGAAACATGTCCAACTTCGTGTCTCTGAAAGATAACGGTAATGTTATTCATAAAACATTATTTATGACCTTTTGAAATATTAACATCTTTGAAATCACTATTGGAATGGCCAAACATCAAAACCTGAATCATGAATTTGGCGAAGTTATCCTAAACTTTCTGAAACTATAGGATTATCAAAAACTTTGAAATCGTTTGATCATTAGAAATATTAGATTACGTTTGATCATCAGGAGAAAATCAAAATTATTGAGATTTGAAATATTTTGATGAACAGAAACGTCAACGTTGAAAGTGTGTGTAATATGAAGCAAAAAATTTAAGAATGAGTATTATTAATTTGTTATGGAGAATGCCATTATGCCGGCAGCAACGTTTTTGTCAAAAACATTTTTCACGTGAGGTTACATACGTTTTGCCCATATACAGACAACTTTGGAAAAGTTCATTTCTGTTTGATTCTCAAATGATATATCGATTGTGAAAACAATTTTTCATTCTTCTGAAAATGAGCCCGTCTGATTAGAATATAAGGGATCGTTTGTGGTAGAATGTATCTGCTTGATAACGAAAGAAGGATCTGTGTCGAAACGTCGCTTAACAAGAATAAAGACGTTTTCATACATATAATCTCTACATTATCATCATTCCGTCTTCTAAAAAGGTCAGACGGAGACATTGCAAATTTTGTTCAGTCCATACTACCTATTTTCGCTGATGCGTAAATGCATATAAAAAACCCTTATGTTACAATACTTATGGAGCGTCTATTATTCTACTTTTAATCATTTGAATCTTGTGAGAGGTAATGATATCTCCACCCTGCTTCATCAGCGTAATTGAATCCGCTGATCGAGTTCCTTCCCTATACCCTGATATCCTTTAGACCAAAATCCTCGTATCGCTAGCTATCTAACCAGCCAATGAGACGACTCGCATCCAGCAACAGCGGTACAACCCGGATGGAAAATTCAAAAGAGCTCCTTGGATAACGACATTTTATTGGCTTAAACAATAACAGGAGACCACAGCCACGAACATCTAGCCGCGCCAGCTGTACGAGGGATTTGGCTCGAAGGAGATCAGGGTTTATGCAAGGGGCTCGATCAGCGAATTCAATTACGCTGATGCAGCAGGATGTGATATGTCATTTCTTGCTTATGTTAGTCAATAAGTGTTAACGACGGATTAAAAGATTACACGTAATCATCGTTCTGTCAGACGAACTTTCTACACTCAAGTAAACTTTTAAAGCTCGCAAATAATTGTCCATCCCACCAGAAATACATTTAGAGCTTGGCTGACTGCTGTTGACTCGATGAAACTTGATGGCGGATAAAGTTCGAAGTTTCCAGTATTGAAATCATGGACATTAGCAAGACCAGCTTTTAGTGTAATTGCTTATCAATTTAAATAATAACTGTCCATCAGTGTTGGACAATTGTCAGACCAGGACATCTTCATACATCAGCATATTGATATCCTCGAAGCCGCTCCCATACCCTAGTGTACATAGATACAAACAGCGAATCACCCGTTGTAGTTTTGTCGAGGTTTTGTTATCTAAACCTAATTCGCTTTTATGACATTCGGTGTAGATGATGTAGCGTCTCGCTGTACGAGTATGGTATTCATTTTGTATAGTAGTAGTTGTATTACTGCACATAGTTTGAACTCAAAAATGATGTTACGGAAGAAAAAAAAATAACAATAACTATTAAATACAGTAAATGAGACATTTTGAGAAATTATTGTTCTATAAATATTTTATCCAATATGATTTTTCGAGTCAATTGGCAAGTACTGCAGGCACTGTATGAGACATGGACTTTTAGGTGAGGTTAGGTGATATTGAGTTTAACGCCGCTTTCAAGAGTATTTCACTTTGATTTATACTATTTTATATTTAAATTAATATTGCCTCAGCAAGTGAGATATTTATAACCAGTGATTACATTTCTTAGTGCAATCTGTTGCAATCTACGGCAGGCACTGTAGAAGTTTACTATACTAGTAATGACATACGTGGTTTCAAGGATCTTATAAGAAATCAAATCTTAATATTATAAAGACATTTTATTTTCAGATTGAGAACTTCATAGCATGAAAAATCTGTTTTTAAGATGTCGTAATATCTGGATACTCGTACCAGTCAAATCGCCCAAGCCCCAATTGGTCAAATTGCCCAAGACTGTTGATCAAATCGCCCCAGATTTGGTCAAATTGCTCCTGTGAATTACCCCAGTGTGTTGTGAATTATTAATTGTGCACAACTTGTACATCTAACTTTCATCTTTAATCATTCAAAACACATTTGGGCAATTTGACCACCCCTCTGGTGCAATTTGACCAATTGGGCTGGGGTGATTGGAGTGGTACCCAGCCCACTGATATTTATAGAGTAACATTTAAACATGAGTCTTTAATTAATTTAGTAGAGCGGCTGATCAAAAGTTTGTTTCAGAACTTTCAAACAACTGTAACCATTATGGTCATATGTCTCTCCTTTAATTTATACATTTTACGTTATTATGATAAAGTTAATACAGAGGGGTGGAGCACAGTGGTGTAGTGGTTAGCGTGCTGGCCCTTCACGCCGACGAGTCGGGTTCGAATCCCGCTGAAGACACCAAAAATTTGTGACATGGGCAAGGCACTCAGTGCACCCAGCTGTTAAAATGGGTACCTGAACATACGGTTGTACGGACCTATATGGTCACGCTTGGTGCTTAGTAGCGCTTCAGGGTAATGATGTAGGTAGCGCTTTGAGCATGTCTTAAATAAATATCCACATTATTATTTATTAATGATAAACCTACCATCAACTAAGATATTTGTTTTCAGTTATAAGAATACAAACTTTGCAAACGTTACAAAAACCTAAAACATGACCGATTTGTGCTGTTTTTGATGTGGCCGTGTAAATGGAATGGAGTGAATTGCGACTCTGAACATGGATACAAATTTGTTTCTATAGCATCAATCCAAAACTGCACATCAAATAGTGATTAATGTAGCCCCCATACAAAGTTGTGTTTTTTCAGATTTCTAAAATATCTTCTTGTAACATCTCCATGGATACAATCTTATTTCGACAATGTACACAGTTAGCTCAATTTCTAAAGCAGGCCTCACACTCCTTTTTGAAACTTGAAATAATAATTTCTCTACCATCTTCTCTAAACATTTACAAAGTTCTGGAAACAAACTACGTATCCATGAAAACAAGATGAATTTGGACCCTGTGTACGGAAGCTTTGATTCTTGAGTAGAAGTAAATAATGTCTTTCTGAAACTGTTCTCAATAGATTAATCAGATTTGTTTTCATTTCAAGAAAATATAATAAAGATGATATAAGATGTATTACCATACAGTGGGGGGATACCTGGAATATGTCACCTCCAGATGCCTTACGTTTACAAAAAAATTCAAAATATTAGTTCTCATGCAAATAAGCGGCATACATGTGATACTGTTTTCTTCCCGTTTAATTCGGATTTTTAACGTGGCAGATATAATAAAGAATATTGATAGAAAACATCTTTTGACAAATGTCCATTGCAAGGGTTCTATATTCAAAGCAATATCCGAAGACATTGCTAACAAGTTATTTTCCCATTTCATTTGAATATCCTGGCATCTAGTTAGACCCAAGCTACGGAAAGAGCGGTTTCCGGTTTCCAGTTGATACCTTTGTGTAGTATTCCACAAACAGCAGGAGAAATGACATACTTAAGAAGTACTTATCTTTTAAGTATGAAACTGCGGTTTCAAAATGTTGATACACAAACTGTTTTATTATTTCAACTCCAGTTTGGCAAATGGATGTTTCTGTTCAAGGGTTATGTCTCAATTATTATACCATTTGGCAAAGGAACGTGGGATAGATATTGATCAAATAACATTTGTTTCTCTTTATGACTGTGATATACGTTTCACTATTATCACATACAATACATGTTTTCTCCATACCAGTTATATAATTAGTTTTTGTCCATATTAACAGTAACGTTAAACCCGTGACATGATTTAAGGTACCCCGCGATGTATGTTTCATGCTATCGTTTTATTGAGCTTTTATCAGATTTGTAGCAATGTTAATTATAATCAACCAACTAACAAAGCTTTGATAATTTAAATCTCACTGGAGATTAACTGTGAGCCTTTCAGTATTGAGCACTGAAACTTTTTGCAACAATTGTTGGTCTTCTAATATCAACAATTATGTAACTATGAAATGATAATGTCACAAATTAAAAAATATGTTTATCATATCAGGTATCACCGCACGTGATTATCAACATTATTAACTTTAAAGGTTGATGAAACGGCCATAACATTGTATTCAATAATTGGTGTGTGAAATTTTTAATCAACAGTTTAAAACCTGGATGTTTGACAACAAACCTAAACTGAATGGCGCCAAAACTGAGTGTATCGTCTAAGGCCCTCTGAAAACGCGCACAACTTTGAGTTGTGAAGGTTTTGATTTTGACAATGCAGTCATTTCTTTCTCTGATACCGTTAAAGATCTTGGTGTTATTTCGGACTCCAATCACTTGATGACCATGTCTCAAAAGTTGTAAGAAGTTGTTCGAAACATCGGTCACATCCGTCAATCACTCACAACTGATGCTGCTAAAACCTTGTAATTTGCTTAGTCATTAGTCTTATAGACTATTGTAACTCTCTCCTTGCTGTCGCAACCAAGGCCCATATCAACAAAGTGCAGCGTATTCAAAATGTCGCAGCCCGGATTGTTACTCAATCCAAAAAGTATGGTGATGCTTTAATTTGATCAGATTGAACGTGTGTTTGCTCCTGGCAAAATCATTATGACGATCGTGCTATGATAATAATGGCACATGACTTACAAGTGCAATAGCAGAGTTGTCGGATAACTTTGCCCCATATCGGTGAGGATATTGACCAACTGGTCAGATAACATCTGAGGTAGGTCAGTAACATGTCACACAATGGTTAGAATGTCAAATCTCAATATCGATTTAGCCGATTGTTAATGGAAATTCACTTGCATTGGTGAAACTTTGTGTGAATATCCTGTTCCACTTTTATTTTACCATTTCATCCACGAGTTCAATGAGTTTAATAAATTGAAAACACGTTATATCCCAAATCACTCACTCATTACTTTGAAGATAAGCATACTTGTAAAAGTTGTTAAATTACGTCAAGGTTGATGAATAAAATCCGAGGCGGGACTAATATACATTGTTATTGCTCACAATCAATGAGGCTCATCACCCCTTAAAAACACAAGTCATTAAAAACATCAGGAACCTCTAAAATTGACAAAAAAATGGACACCAACTGAAGAAATATTTACGAGATTCCAGCATTTACATTTGAAATGTATTTTACAGTATAGACTGGTTGACATTAACATTTCATATTTTTATCCACATGTTCAATGATTAAGATATTGTTAAAATAATTTAATCTTACTCACTCACTCATTCATATAAAGATTAAAATACTTTTAAAAGTAATAAACTTATATAAAGGTTGTTGCATAAAACTCTAGGCCGAACTAATATACAATGTAATTGCTCATTATTAATGAGGCTCATGGCCTTTATGAAAAGAACGCCTGCCTATCTGCATACATGTATGTACCGTTAACATTAATTTTAAGAAATGCAAAGAACAGCAAATAAATCGGTATTTGGTTTCGTGCAGGAGAACGTGTGTACGTGATATCAGAACCATGTGATCTTCAAAGTACGTACACTGACCACAATGTCCGTATGAATTTACAATTTATATTTATAAGTTTTGCTGTGAGAATCATCGTTCGATGTGTTATAGTATGACTTTTATGTTAAATGATAAGAAATCATTAACAATTCATTGATCATTTGTATACATGTAGGTGGTATTTTCGTGACGTAAATTGAAACCCTGTGTTATCAAGAATGTAAGAAGTTAAATCTTTTTACATAAGTTGTTATCTTTATAGTTAAAACTTCATATTATCTTTATACAAAGAACCGAACGACGTTACCATGGAAATAACTTCAAGATATTTATTGATAATTAAACAGTTACCCATCAGGAATAATACTATCATGTGTATATGATTAATTTAATACCAGCGCCATTAAGCGGATTTTTATATGAAAAAATGAAATAATAGAATTTTGATCCGGAAGCTATGCATTACGAATTATACCCTGCCCTTCGTTATTCGAAGACTTCTGTCGTATTGTATGCCTTCATTGCTATCATAATATTACATATATGTATAAAAAGATAATAAATTGTATCCATAGATTCCATATATTACATGTAAATACTCAAAATGACTAATGATCGTCAGAATTACCAAACAAGCCAATTATCCAAGTGAGAAGGTTCTAAAAACACAATTTCAGTTATGGATAAAACATGACCAAAAACCATTATTAACTATAGAGGATGTTCAGCCGCCGGATTTGTACCAGGGCCGTTGGGCGTATTTTTCATTTGAAAGTTGGTTTAGACTTGCCTTTCGCCATAAATAAAAAAAATAATTTTTTCACTGAAATAACATTATTTGGAGCAGGATGTTTCAACATAGTATCGAATATCCTGCCTGGTAGGACGATTGTGTTCTTGTAACCTGTATACGAGGGGCATTATGTGAGTAATGTCCTTGTTTGTGAGGTAGAAGAAACTTATAACCTATATAATGCCCTCTAAGAACAACACAGTGGCGTCACTTAAGGTTTATGAAACTCATTATCCTATACCTAGCAAAAGATTCGTGTCTATTTAAAATAGCTCTTAGCGAGAGAATAAGTAGGGTTTCACGTGCTATTAGCGAGTTTTAATTTGTTGATCGGTAAAGGGGGAATGACAGGAAGAAAAAGGGATACAGCAGAAGGTTGAAAGACAAAACATTCGTCTGATCGCTTCAGTATGTGTACAGCTTTGCTGCACCTGATCGGATGTAAGTCGTGGAGACAAATAAACCACTATACACCAAATACCGTACCGGGGAGGAGTCTTTGGCGAAGGATGTAGAAAATAAGACACTATTAAACCCATTTTGATCTTTTAAAGAATCCGTTTTTATTATATATTAAATGCCTCTTAATATAGCATGACATTTTGTTCATTAACTTAGGGCTTTACACGTATGTATAGATTGATATCAAATTTGGATATCTGAGAAAATACCTAGACGTCGAGTCAAATTTGGATTTGGTTGATTTCAGCTCAGTACGTTGATCAACCAATTTTCGACGTCGGAACAACGTTAGTTTCGTGAAGTGGAACTTTGGTTTGTTTTTCGCGATGTTTTCTGGCCAGTGAACATAGGTGATTTCTTTTGAAACATTTGTTAGTTTATAATGACCACAAATAAGTTTTGTACTGTTTTCAGAAATGAAATGAAAAATGAACAAATTAAGAGTTATCAATGTCATTTCGAAAGAATACTTATATTGAAATATAGATAAGTGAACGTTCATTCATGCGAATGCCGCAATAAGAGGAGTAACTGTGTTATAAGATTTAATTAGAAATGAACTATGAACATGGTATAATTCAACAATATTGATTTTTTTCCCAATCATTTTCACTATTGGCGACATAATAATATGATTCCAATAAAGAAAAATGTTATCACAAAACTGTTTTTTCACTTTTATATTTTTGATGACACTATGCTTTAATCGTTTCAGTAGCATATAAACATTAAAATCCTGACGCATAACGTAAGTTCTATTAATCGGATAACACGTCATCTTCAGTCTACTTTCTCTGATACGGCTTGTGATGCAGCTGAACCTAATGAATGAGTGGGGTTTTACGTGCTATGAACAATATTTCAGTTATTAAGCACGTGGGTGACAAGCATCCAAAAGAGAGTGGACAGATAAGGGAAACAGGGATCGAAAGGTTGAGGGAAAAGACGGAAAGAAAGACATAGTGAGAGATAGACAACAGGGTTTAGAAGGAATCAAATTTACTCTGGCTTCTAACCGTCGATCTGTCCAGCTAGGGTGTCCCTACCAGGAGCATGAAAGCTCCAGCTGGCATAGCTCTTGGGTTCTCTGAAGCACGCAAACCACCACAGCACGATAAGGTATTGAGTCAAGTGGTGGCAGCTGAATCTAAGAGCAAAGACTCTGACATAATAAGTTCGCATAGAACACTAGAAAAAAGAAAGAACGTTAATAAAGTTTAAAACTCTTTAATCCAACAACATACTTGATGCCCCTTTAAACAGTTTGTGTGACCTGTCAAACATATTTAATCTGTAAGGTCGTCACTTTATGAATAGTTGATCTGTTCAAAGAAAGAACCCGAAATACATAAATAAGGATAATTCAAAGAGGATAAGTGAATGATTATTTGACAATACTTATGTGATCCTTTGTAAGCTTAAAGTGTTGACATGCATCGAATGTATATGTATCATCCAAAACTGCTAATCCGCCCCTTCTTAAGACTATAAAGTGAAAAATAGGCTAAAAACTCAAGAGAAAGGATGTACAATTTCAAAAGCTATTTTCTGATCGGGAATTAAAGCGAAATAAAGTTTGTGAAATTAAAACTTGTGTTAAGAACCTTAATTAAAGTATGGACTTACACAAAACTGCAAAGAATTCACTGAACTTCAGATTGACGATACCATTATATCTGCCTCCCAACAAGTCAAGAACCTTGGGGTTGTGCTGGATCAACAGCTCACGATGAAACATCATGTCACAAAACTTTGTCAAACATCAAACTTCTATCTCCGCAATATAGGAAAAATCCGCCCATACCTGACAGAATCATCAGCTGTAAAACTCCTGCTTTCATTAATCATCTCCCGCATTGACTATTGCAACAGCCTGCTCTTCTCCAAAGAACAGATTGCCAGAATGCAACGTATTCAGAACACAGCTGCAAGAATTATCTTCAAATGTCCCAAATTTGACCACACAAGCCCTCTTCTACATCAACTTCACTGGCTTCCAGTTGCTGCCCGCATTGACTACAAACTCCTAGTTCTAGCCTACAAATGTTTCACTAACACTGCTCCATCATACCTGACAGAACTCCTACCTGTTTACAGCCCACAACGCACATTAAGATCTCAAGATAAAAGTCTGTTTGTCACCCCTAAAGTAAAATCCTCAACCTTTGGCAAAAGAACTTTCTCCTACTCGGCATCAACCAAATGGAACAATTTACCAGATCACCTAAAATCTGCTGCCAGCCTTTCAACCTTTAAGTCTCAACTGAAAACCCACTTGTTTAAAGAATACTATATCTAATATATCGTCCTGGCCCATGAGTGCAAAGAGCACCCTGTGCTATACAAATGAATGTATTATGGAAAGGAAGATTCTGTTTCATCTAATTTCTATACCATCGCTTCGCTTGGATGTAAATTTGAATTTTATTTTAAAGACTAAATGTATTCGGTGTATATCAAGGTTCGGTCACTGGGTTCAGACTGTCATCACTGGTTTTTAATTTTAGATATGGTGAGTCAAGCCATCCTACTTTGGTTAGATATCGTTGAATGTAAAAGTACAGGTGCATATCAAAAGTTTGTTCACATACCTGCGCACAGTAGTGCAAATATCATGTAATTTGGCATTTCTTTGAGGCCCCGTAGCAATGCGAAAAAGAAACGGATAATTTTGAATTTTCAATACAGAAGTGAAGATCCATTGCACCTTAACGCAATCGTATGCCATACCAAACAGTTTACTGTAATAGATTTTGGCAGGTCACTGAAGTGACCGAGGGTCAAAATTACGAAAATAGTAAAACGTATTTTTCTCTACAAAATCCTTCATAAGTGATCAACAGCTTTAAACACAAGTCATCTTTGTTCTTTTCCATTAAGTCAATATGATGTTGCTAAATTTTTGCTCAGAAAGTTGAAATGGAGTATTTTAATCAATATTTAAGGAAATCGAAATTTTGAAAATGTGACCCCTTCTGTCTACTTGATAATGCCAAAATTCTAATTTTTACACGATGGACTAAACCATCCCACAATAAGTTTAAAAACATGGCTATTTTACACTTTTGCAATTGGACATGCTTTGTCATTTCTGTTGAAAATATTCTATTGACCTTGAAACCAAACCCAAATTACAGGATATTTGCACTAAGATACAGTGGTATGTGAACAAACTTTTAATATGCAGCTGTATCTAATTTCCTTTTGATACATTTTATATAGTTAAGTAGATAAGCTTGATACCTGTAGTGCTGCTGCATTTATTTTACAGAATGTTAAAATAATAAAATACAAATTCATTATAGACTGATTGAAATTAAATGTTTGGATAACACACATTTGTTAAAGAAGCATTTTTTTAAAAGTTTTCAAAGCAATAGACAAACATGGAAATTCACCATAGCTAGTTAGTGTGTGTAAAGGATCACACACACTCTACCAGGAAGATTCACGATTCTTCTTCCCTAATGGTTTATATTCTCTTTCTATACGTTCGAATTAATGAGAGATACCTATTCAAGACATATCATTTCAAGACGAACCTAATTAAAACCTAGTTATTTATAATATTGAAGCCCATGGTACTGATATGAATATTCTTGAGGTTACATCAACAGACTTGGAGAAGATTACACACAAAAATAGTCTCTTGGTACTTTCTCGTGAGAAAACTAAATTTGTCAAATCATTTAGTCGAATGCTCATCTCTTTAATTAATCATTGTCGTAATTTTGGTACATCAAGTACTTTTTCACTGATTTTAATAATAAGATACAAAAGAGATTTTAACATATGACATACCCTAAAACAAAATTGAGAAGAATTCGCTTTTTTCCTTTGAAGACCGACACTTACCTCATCAACTGGTGTGGTGGTTTGCGGGCTTCAGGGACCCGGAGTGATATGTCAGTAGGAGCATAGCCGCGTCTGGTAAGGCCATCCATGCTAAAAAGGTTCATTGGTAGAAGCCAGACCACATTCCAGTCGTTCTAAAAACTGCTGTCTTTCCCTCACTGTGCCCTTTCGATATATATATAAACAACAAACAAACAAACACTATTGTTTAACGCGGCTTGGGCAATATTTCAGCCATTAGCGGCGTGAGATTAAATGAAATGAAATTGATTGCAAAAGCAAAAACATGATACAGCACGAAGGCTGTAAAAACATCAGCAAAATATCACAGAGTCGATTAAAAGCTGATATACTATGTATAAAATTTTACAACTTATCAAATAGATTGATTTCCTTTAGATAGGATAAAATACGGTGGTCACCGATTTGATTAAAAAGTTGTGAAACTGAAACATTGAAATGTTTCCCTTACTTGTGCAGTGTCCCAGCATTCGCACAGGATGTGCTTAACTGTGAGGGGACACTGACAGGGAATACACACAGGAGGGTCTTCCCCCTTTAAAAGATACTTCTCTCAGATGTATTTAACCTGAAGAAGCCATCATGATACAACGCGCATATTAGTGCATATGACTATGAACCTTATTCTGTTAAGACATTTTTTCATAAGAGTCCACAATACACCTACAGTATGATTGTTGTCGATAAGTGCGGTGACAGTAGTGTGGGCACATGTTTTCATCTTTGACAACATAAAACCTGGTCAAATGGTCGACTTATTGTGGTCCAGAGGGACATTTTAAATTTTCGATAATTGACTGCATTTTACAAGGACACTCTTGCCTTCATACCGACATGGAGTGGACACATTATAGTCCAAAGAGACATTTTAAATCCCGATAATTGACTGCATTTTTCAAAAACATACTTTCCGTGCGTAAGAAACAGAGGATTCAACTTCCTTTTAGTGTAAGATTTTGAGATAGCATCATGGGTCAGCATTTATAAGAGCATATACTAACATACTGACCGATTTTGTAACAATGTGTGACAACTTTAGAGTAGACGGACACATGGCATGGTTATCAAATGAGTGAGTTCCATCGGGCAATGTTTCAGCCAATAGCCGCGTGAGATTGAATGAAGTATATATTCCTGCAGAACAAAAAATATGAGAAAAATACAGCAGCAAAATATCACAAACTTGTTTAAAAACTGATTTAGAAAGTTAAAAATGCTTAGTAAATAGCGCCCTGAGATTTAATGAAATGAAATTGTTACAAATGGAAAATTATGAAAGCCCGATGGCTGTAAAACATCAGCAAAATATCACGACGTTGTTAAAAAGCTTATTTGAATCTTTATATTGCTACAACTTATATTTTTAATATTAGCTGCAGTGTTACGTTTACATAATAAAACATTAGTTTGATGTAGGGGAGTTCAGAGTGTTACGGGAAGTCAATTTGCAAACAGTCACAATCATCTTTTTTCTTTGACCTAATTTCAAACCAAGAATTTTACCTGCAAAGGTGTGACACATAATGTAACCACTGCGTCACAAAGCACCTTGAATAAGTCAGGAACAATTTATGTCATAATGATTAGAATATTCTTACTATTCCCGTCTTGAGTGTATTTATCATTTATTATCGGGGTCACATGCATATTGCTTTAATGTTCATGGCAACATTTGAATATTTGTTTTAGTCTTCGATCAATTGAGTGTACATATTTACCAACAAATGATTGAATTCGTTGCATTTCGTCATTTATAGCTTCCCCCCCCCCCCCCCCCCCCCCCCCCCCCCCGAAGGTAAAGTCAAAGAGAAGCCTTTTGACGAGAGTTTGTTTGCTTCTGGCAATCACATCGTGACGATTATAAAACTGCACAGGACTTACAAATGCAATAGCAGAGCTGTCGGATAAATTTATTCTCTATTGGTGAAGATAATGACTTCCTTGTTAGTATGTCAAGAACAGTGCATGTCAGACATAATGTTGGAATCTTAACCCACTCCCTTTCTGGCTTTGTCAATTTTTGGTCTGGTCGTTTCTTAATTGTAGATCACTTGTGAAACTCTTGATAAATTTCAATCATCAATTCTGTAGTAAATACTTGTGACATGTCAACCTTGAAGAAATGGTATAGGGAATTCATCTTACCGAAGTTTTCAATTCAACTCATGAAAAATATAAACTTAAACTTTGCTAGGTGCAATGATCCGTAATTAAATCTGAACTAAAGTTAAGACCAACAATAACTTGAAGGCAGCACTTCAGTTTTTATCAACTGAAGACGAAATTCTTGTCATCTTGGTTCCTTTTGGTGTTGTTTGTTCTACGTTCACCTATATCTGTCCAGAAAACTGTTTTTTTTTGCCCATATGAATACCAGTGCAGTTAAAATAATTTATTCCGATGCCTGAAGTAGTAAACAAGGTTAAGTGGTCCCCCTTGTTTTTTCGATAAGATTTTGTAAAATAGTTTCATTACTTGTGCAGTGATTGCAATCGCTATATTATAAGGAAAGGCCAAAATTATCAAAATAAGAATAGCATATGGTTATATCAGAAATAAAGTTCTATGCCATTCATGTTATTAACCATAGAAATATAACATAATTGTTAATATGCTACTTCAAATATTGAGGTATAATAAATAAATGTCATTTACTAAATGAACAATTTAGCCAAGTGGTCAAAACATTCCCATTACTACTAATTTTAATTAACATATAACGTCTTGAGTTTAAAAATCGACTATCTTCTGAAAAATTAATCATGTTGGTCACGAAAAATGCATTCATTAACATTTATTTTTAAGATCCGTTGTAAGCAAAATGTGAAAACTTGTTCAACTATACTGGTGGCATCTATTTAATCTTTTGTTTCTCGCTTTTCCTTATCACAAGAAATATTAGACATATTTCAGCTTTTTATGTTTAAACCTTCTATATTTTAACTTGTATGTTTGCAACAAAACAACAAGGAGAGGATAAACCAGATTGTTCGACAAAGAATATGTACTGCAATTTCATACACAGTTAACGTACATATGAATATTCATATTGTCTGGCTCGTTTATCAAAAGCATTCTGCAACCTGATCATTATTGTCTGAGCTCGACAAAGCAAATAAAGTGAAATAGTTTGCATGATATGAATTGATTAGGTAGGAAATGGGTTTTAATTTTCAACAACACTCTAGAAACTAAAGTTTTTCTTTGTCGTCACACTACGTCTGCAGTTATACGTTAAAAGCATTACTAAACGCCATAATGAAACAAAATAAATAATATAAAATTAACACAAAATTGTCATAAATTCAGCCACAATGGGTAATATATATTTATATAATATATATATCAGGGCACAGTTTCTTCTATCATAAAATGTACATGTATATATGTATGATATATTTCACAATGTCATACTGCAATATACATTCGGCAGATTGTATTCCTAAGGTACCTACCTTAACAGCTTTGGCACGTGATTTTCGGGAAACGAACTTTTGTCCAATTTGATTTTGACAAGTCCATCGTAGAGTTCTTTTACTAAATGACATATTTTGGAAAAAGTTACTTCCCTTTTAAACACTATAGAGCGTTTTCATTAAATACACACCAGGGGGAAGATGATATTAGTAACTACGAAAGTGACATAACTTTGAAACTTGAAATTCAATGTAAATGTCTTGAAATTCCAAGGAAGTAAAAATACATATACACCCAAAATCTGTTTCTTTGTAAAAGTAAATAAAGGTGAGGTGTGGTGAGTTGGTGTTGGCGGGAGAGTAAATAAAGCAATGTGCTTCACGTTATGACCTCCCTCAATAACTATAACTATCACTAAACAAAAAAAACGTGTAAAAGAATAATGATATTTTAATCAATGCTTTACTTAAATTTTTAATGTAAATTCATATCCGATTACGTCGAAGAAAGTACAAATACCTGCACAAAAACGTAATCAAATTCAATTCAATTCAATGGTTTTATTGTTTCAAGGCCATTTGACCCATAATACAATGGGTGAGTGAGTTGGGGTTTAACGTGCTTTGAACAATATTTCAGTTATACAATACATTAGATGTAACACATGGAAATTTATACACATGCGCATTAAAGGATTTCTCCTCGTACACGAAACACGTTATATAAGAATTTTCCCATCAGCAAAATATGATCATTAGATTCCATTAAATACATAAGATTTTTAATATTTTTCTTGTGACTGAATAATACCGGCACATCATCACGAAGAGTTTGATACATTGGACAATGGTATATAATATGCATTTCATCTTCAGTTACATTACATAAAGAACATTTAGTATCAGAATTGTCATAGTCACAAAAACCTTTTCTAATACATTGTATTCCAAGACGGTTGTAACAGCTTCTGAAAATTAGCAATGCTTTCCTTTACTTCGTATTATTGATGTTATATATATACATTTCAGAAGTTAATGATGTTTTTATTGTGGAATAGAATTGCAGCGAGTCTTTATCTGTAAGTTCTGCGTGCCAGTTTTGTTTTGCACAATCAATTAATCTTTTCTTAAATATCTTTAAAAATACAACTTTATCCCCTACTCCCTGTTGTACCCAGACATGTCCAAATCCATATGTGAATAATAGATGCCCAGTTAGTACAATTTCTATGACAAGTTTGCTTTAAAATAAGATATGATTGATGTGGGTATCTAGATGATGGCATGGTTATCAATCTGAACCAATATCTGATGCAGTTTAAACACGAATTGATATACAAGGGATATCTCCCACTTTCTCCATATATAGCGACATTAGGGAAGTTTTTACTTACATTCAATACAAATTTACAGAAAGATCGATGAACGATTTATTGTTGATTCATTTCCTTATATCCCCATATTTCGCTACCATACATCAATATTGGAACAATTTTCATATCAAATATCCAAAATGCATCACGAATACTTACATCATATTTACGACTAGGACTTTATGGGGAACAAAGCTTTGTTAGCTTGTTGTGCTAAAACATTACATGCTCTTGTCCACACAAGTTTAGGTGTCATCATTATACCGAGATACTTATATGCATTGACCACTTCGATTTCTATATTATCATAGGTCCATTTTTCAAATCTTGACAGCCGCCCTCTGTTTCGGAATACACTCCGTTTATTTTTTGCAGTATGAATCTCCATACCTCATTTTAAACAATAGCTCTGGAGAAAATCTAATTGCTTTTGTAGCTTGAGAGGTGCATCAGCAACCAGAACTAAATCATCCGCAAAGAGTAAAGACAAAATGTTATACATATCCTCTGATATAAATATTCCATTATCAAAAACTTCACTCATAGACTCGGTCAGCTCCTTGATAAAAATGGAAAACAGCAACGTAATCCAAATTGTATTTAAATGATGCTCTGATATTGTATAGTAAATGGTATTATATAAATGAAATATGAATGCACATCTATGACTAATAACGATAATATTACGTCGAAGGTTAACTCATGTTAACGGTCTTATACATATTTATTATTATACTTATCAGTTGTGATTATCATCTGTTTGTAGTTACATTTTAAGAGATTTTTACTAAACCTGAATAGCCTAACTGTTTTCATCGTACAATTGGATATATAAATTACCTATGCACCGGATATGAGTATTACAGAAGATGTATTTGAATACTTAGAGGAAATGAATTTGTCAAAATATACATTTTCACACCCACAACAGATTCTCACAGATTCACACAGCTCAAAACACTTGACAAGGCTTAATACTGCGAGATACAAACATACTTCACATAAAGCATTTTTTTAAAAATCGTTTAGGATTAAGAATATCTTGGTATGCATGAAAATGATAGTTCGAGATATAACTTCAGTCTTGCAAATTCACTTCTATAACTTGAATATCACAAATCTAGAATGCCTATCAAAGAAGTACTTCAGACTTGATATCTTGAAATTTGTATGGTTAATCTTTATATTTGAACGACATATCTTGACAATTGAATGTAATTTCTTGACAAATGAACGTAACTTATTAAAATTTAAACAGTTTGGACATTTTTAATAACATGTTCTAAGATTGCTCAACGTGCCTAAAACGTTAAACCACTTTGAAGATAAAAAGAAAACACAAATATATTTTTTTTGCATCCTGTTGCATGACTGTTATTGAATCCGCTGATCGAGCTCCTTCCATATACCCGATATCCTTTAAGCCAAAAGCCTCGTATCGCTAACTTTCTAACCAGCCAATGAGACGACTCGCATCCAGCAACAGCGGCACATCCCGGATGAAATTTTTTAAAGAGTAGCTTCAAGCTTCTTGGATAACGCACAGCCACGAACACCAAGCCGCTCTAGCCGTACGAGGGTTTTGGCTCGAAAGAGATCAGGGTATATGGAAGGAGCTGGATCAGCGGATTCAATTACGCTGATGTAGCAGGATGAAAACCCAATGCCAACGAACTTACTTGTAATTGACATCGTCTTTAAAGAGCATATGATTTCGTACTAAGTCTACTAACTTATCTTGTGGAAAAGAGCAAACTGAAATTAAACACAACGGACTGAAGACAAACCAGTGACATTACTCAACAGTTGCTGACATATTGCCATACTCCTTTAGGTGAACTTTTCAAATCGAAAAGTGAACTCTTAAACGCTGTCAAATAATTATTGTCTTTCCCTAGGGATATTTCGAGACAAATTGCGCTAATTGCCATACAAGAAAAGTTAATACAGACCGATAATCCAGTCACGTTGAAAGCTAATTACGTGTGATCACGTTTGAAGTCTCAGTTGAGCCTTTTCTTTATCAAAACCTGTGAGATTTCACTAAACTTTGATCACCATTTGAATAATTAAACCTAATAAAAATCTATAGTTTTTAAATTTTAATATAAGAGATACTTCAGATTTCATATAATGGTTTTTGGTGATTTACTTCTACTAATAATAATTTCACCATGGTTTTCATTTATGTAGTCTAATTCCTATATTCGGAAATGATCATGACTGATACATCAAAATTGATATACCCTTGGCAACTAAAGGGGTGTTGGTTGTTCGCATAACTCATAATCTATTTGTTAAAAATATATGTTTGCAGTGTAGAGTAGCAGTGGTGGCTGCGTGGGTTAAATTCGAGCACGAAGTCATCAAGTCAATGAATGCACTTTAAACACCAATGAAAAGTTTGCAAAGCATAGCTAAATCCGACGCCTACTCCGTGTGTTTGGGAAAAAACAAATATAACTTCATATCTGAACTTTTCATGTACTTTTAATTCACTCAAACATCCCCTACATCTTACTGAAATCTGATAGATTTTTCGTACAGACTGTACGGACGATTATTATTGTTAGATAAATAGGAAATGACAGGACAGTCAAAGAGCGTCTTGCTATAACAGCGTATTTGAATCCGCTGAGAGCTCCTTCTAATTACCCATATCGCTTTTGGGCCAAAGGCGTCGTATGGCGGCTTGATATTAGTGGCTGTGTTCACCTATTTAGTTAATTTTTTCAGTCTATGAATAGTCCTTATGTAAGGAGCTTCAAGCGACTATCTTGAACTCAATGGATTTCCATCCGGGTTCTGACGCTGTCGCGGGATGGGAGTCTTCTCATTAGCTGGTTGGATAGCTGGCAACATTTGAAAGGAGCTCTCAGCGGATTAAAAAAAGCTGATGCAGCAGGATGGTCTAACAGTTAATACGCACTCGGCGACTATTCACTCTAAAGCATAAATAAATACGCACTCTGCGACCATTCCCTGTGAAGCATAAATAAATACGCATTCTGCGACCATTCACTGTGATGCATAAATAAATACGCACTCTGCGACCATTCACTGTGAAATATAAATAAATACGCACTCTGAGACCATTCACTGTGAAGCATAAATAAATACGCACTCTGCGACCATTCACTGTGAAGCATAAAAAATACGCACTCTGCGACCATTCACTGTGAAGCATAAATGAATACGCACTCGGCGACTATTCACTCTGAAGCAAAAATAAATACGCACTCTGCGACTATTCACCATAAAGCCACCACTGGACTCAATATACCTTATCGTGATGTGGTGGTTTGCTTGTTTCAGAGACCCTGATAGCTATGCCAGCTGGAACTAATATACTCTGCGACCATTCACTATCTCTATCTCTCACTATGCCTTTCTTTCCGTCTTTTCCCTCATCCTGTCGATCCCTTTCTGCTTGTCATCCACTTGTTAACTGAAATATTGTTCAAAACACAATAAACCCCAACTCGCTCACTACATTTAATTAACAAGTTCCATATTAATAGTTGCTAGTAGCAAGATCATATTCATTGTAAATCTGTAACTTAAATAGTAATGGTCAATCGTTAAATGCAAAGTGGTTCAGTAATTTCAAACTACTGCTAATTTCTAATATGGTAAGTAGAATAACTAATTATACCTTCTTTTTGAACACTTTTAATAAAAGAAATTAAGTTGATTTGTAATACTATAGTATATAGCGAAGACTATATGAACTAGCATAAGCCAGTTGAAGTTATAAATCTTTTACATTGTGGTGGCATACTTACATGTAACTATATCAGTCATATTTCTAATTAAGGTTTATGAAACATAAACATATTGAGGCTTCTATTCTTACCCGACACATTATCCCGCTACTCAATCTTACATACTTTCAGAGCACAGAGGTCGGCAATAGAGACAAATGCTTTCCGAGAGCATAAGGGAATTATTGAGGTTTCTTAATGATAGTTTTGAAACGCCGTCGCTTTATAACTTGCATCCAGTCAGGCTTCTTACTTTCAAAACCGAGAAACGTTCGTACTAGGACAGAGGTTGTAAAGGAATTTATGACGAAGTGACCTCTGGTGGGAACAAAATGCAATTTCTGAAGGCAGTACGTCATGCCAGTCTGTTCTTGGTTATGTAAACCCTGTAAAAAATAGCCATTTATTAAGATTTACGGCATGCTAGCTAAGTTGGCATAATCACTTAAGAAAGAGTTAAACACAAGCTTTCTGCAAATCTTTTAAGAACAAATTTTAACACAAACTATGTGTCAAATCCTCCTAGGAAACATTGAAACACAAACCATATGTTACAATCTCCTTAGGAACACATTGGTAAGAAAATCATCTGTTAAATTTGCTTAGGAAATATTGCGACACAAACTATCTGCCTAATACTTCTAGGACTTATTTTAACAACGGTATCTAGTTCTATCTAGAATTTAAACAAATGTTTGTTATCATCGAAGCCTGTACAATATTTCAGTCGCTACATGTTCATTTCGTGACAGCGTTCCGTCAAGAAATCTCTTGTGCACATCTTGAGCCATCTTCACAAGGTCACGGCCGAAACGAAAATTTTCAAACTCTTCCCTTCTTCATTATTTTAAATTTTGAATAATGTTTCCAATGGAAAGGTATCCGTTTTCAAACAATATATATATATTCCACCACTTGACTCTTTACCTTATTTTGTTTGGGTTTAACGTGTTTTTAACAATATTTCAGTTATTAAACACGTGGATGACAAGCATCCAAAAGGGAGTGGACAGATCAGGGAGAAACGGCGACGATGAGAGAAATTAAAGAAAGGCATAGTGAGAGATAGACAGCAGGTTTTAAAAGGATTCAAATTTAGTCTGGCTCCAACCCGTCGACCTATCCAGCGTTGGTGACCCTAACAGAAGTATATTAGCTCCAGCTGGCATAGCTCTAAGGGTCTCTGAAGCACTTTAACTACCACACCACAAGAAGGTATTGAGTCTTGTGATGGAGAGGACAAGGTAGAAAATAGACTCTTGAATCGATACGTTTTCATCTTGCCCACTTCACATTGAATGCACGTTATCAGAAAGTGTTGGTATAAAGCTATCGGATGGCATAGGAAAATGCGTCGCTGATTGCACAAATTTCCAATCAGCGCTCTACATTTCTAGACCAAGAAAAACCTTCGTATTAAGAGAGAGGTTGTTTAGGAATTTATGGCGGAGCTACCTCTGTTGGGAAAGAATGGTTACAAGCTTGAACTCGCCGATCTTTTCCATCCGCGTTGTGCCGCTGTTGCTGAATGCGAGTCGTATTATTGGCTGGTTAGATAGCTAGCGCGATACGAGGATTTTGGCTTGAAAGAGATCAGGGTATTAATTAGGAAGGAGCGAGAGCGGATTCATAGACGTTGATGTAGAAGGATGTGCCTAATGAGGGGTTTGATTTATGGATTTGGTGACCGTGAAACCCCTCATAACTGCCTCGCCCTATAACACCTTTTTTCATCCTCTTCTTTAGTTGCAAAAGATCTGGAAATTTGAAACCCTTGATCATTATTTATAGATTTTATGATCATATTACCCCTAATGAGAGCCGTAGGGACAACGTTCTAAAAAAACTACTTTCATCTTCTTCACCAGAGGCAAGAGGTCTAACAAGCTTAAACCTTTACAGACTCCTTAGCTGACGGGGCTTCTAGATTATAGATTTGGTGACCCTGTGACCCCTAACAAGGGCCTGTAAAACATTTAGAAAGCAAGAAGCCTAGAAATCTAAACCCTTGTGCATAGAGCTTCTTCATATGGGAAAGACCTAGAAATGAGAAACCTTTTGTACAGACTTTTTAGGTGATTGGAATATTAGGTAATGGATTAAGTGATCCTCTGATCCCTAATAAGGACCCTATGGACAACGCTCTAAAAACCTATTTTATCTTTTCCAGAATCAAAATGCCTAGAAAGCTAAACTCTTTGGTACAGACTCTTTAGCTAATGGAGATTATAATTGCTACACTCTGATTCTGTTGTCTCCAATTGTTTGTTTTTTTCAAATAAGTTATAGATGGCCTGCTGAGGTACAGAGCCAATGGCGCTTTTTTTCGAATTATCACCAGATCACAGTTAATCTACTTCAATTACTTTAAATGAATTATTGAACTTTACATATAGAGAATGAGGTGAAAGGCGAAATGATACAACCCCGTTCAATATTTTAAAAACAACATGTGAACTCACTTCGATTACAGACAAAGTAAGAATGAATTGATTCAGTCGTCCTATTACACTTATGAACGATAATCTAAACGTGTATGCTAGTATAAGGTGGTCATTAATTGCAAGTAGATTCTGCCTACAGGCCTTGTATGTGCTAGGTTACGAAAATACAGCGAAAAACGTTTCAAATCTTTGAGACAGTTTAAATAGTTCGTACACAGTAAAGTCATATTACATAACGTGGGTTTTTTTAACTAATTTATTTCATTTTTTATATTCCAGACGTTGTCAGTAAACATTTAGCAAAAAATACTGTACTATTTTAACAGCCTCCGCTTCTTAAAATTTAATAGGATTTTTTCATTTGAGCATCCCTGGCGTTATCGTTATATCCAATTGTTTAATCATTTTAAAATGTTGAAGTGGTGCATATTTTCTCTAAGAACTCCATTGTAAAGCAAATTTGTTACATTAAAAGAAGGACTAGTTGAAGCGTTTTCCAAGTAGGGTAATGTCCTCGTATTTTCCAACTCCTCAGACAGATGTGCCCTTCGGAACAAGGCTCCATTAGTTTGAAGATATAGAGAGCCACTCGGACTTAGATTTACACGAAAACAACACGAATTACACACTGGCTCCTTTGTGGTAAACCGTAATCAAATTTTAACCTCGCTGCAATCAGAACGAAAAATCCTTTCTGGAAGGCGGCGAGGTGCTAAATTCCATTGACGAAAAAACTATTTCATATGAAAAAGATTAATAAACTGAGCGTCGGTTTCTGGTCGTCACTTCTGCTGCATTACATGTTCGCAGATTCAGGGCGGTTTTAAGACAAGAAACCATGTGAAACTTCTTCAAATAATATGTTGTCAATTAATGGCATTTTATTGCGTCCTTTCTTTGAATTTTATCATTGGTAAGAGTTGTATAGATGGTCTAATCGGATACCTGCAAAATGAATAAATATTTCAATTTATAATTGTTATATTAAATTAGGACATGCATTTTCAATATCGGATTACAGTGTCAGTTGTAACTTTATGTATATCAAAAGCAATGTTTTCATTGTTTACTGTTTACATGTTTACTATTTAAAACCAAAAGCGTACAGTATAGCGTTTTGTTTAAGGTCGAATCCCTGCCTTGTATTTTATTCTGCGGAAGTTCATTTCATTCAAATAGACGATTACAAGGAACACTGATGCTCATGTGCCGTGGATTTGAAATGAGGTAAAGTGAATTTATTTTTAAAAATGGGCCCATTGCATCTGTAGTTTGACTCAAACCAAAGCAATGTATTATTTGATGTTTTTTTACCTCTTACAAACTATCTCCCACTCCCTCCCTCTCTCCTCATATGTAGCTCCCTCTCCGTCTATCTTCTCTTTTCATATAATTTATACTATGACTCAATAATTTGGTTAAATTAGTATATTATCTATCTAATCGTATTGTTGATTATTTTATGTCTTTCTGAAAATGTATTGATTATTCATTGGAATAAAAAAAAAGAAGAAAGAAGTGAGGTACAGAGGTAAAACCATCAGATTCTTACTTTCCGAATATAGATGGGGTATCAATATAAGACCATAATGACTACTGAGACATATTTGAATATTAAAGGTCTTACGGTAGATCAAATGAAAATAACACTGGAATATAAATGAACGGACACCTTGTTGATGTTGTATCAAAGTGAGTCAGTGTATACAAATTAACAAAGTAAATCCCGGTCTTGTCCAAAAAGATTGCAACGTGTTCATCTAAATACCAAGGGATAAAATAATTTATGCATTGATACAAATTTTAAAACCAGCGTTTAATCTCACAAACCTCCCACCTTTCACCTATTGCATCCTTCTAAAATCTGAAAATGCCAATCAGACATTTATTTGATACGGATAGCAAGATGACATTGATATATGCTGTATTGTTGTGTTCCCTTAAACGCGATCAGCCCGACAACGCATGATAAACTATTTTTACCAGTGTCCAATTAAACCCGCGCCAGACAGAATTAACAATCAACAATCTTTAACGAACCGAATGCGTATCAATCTGGTCACACTGACATGACGTGGTACTTTGAGTCATTTGGGGTGACTATAATATATTTTTAAAATGTTAAAGTGTTTGACCGATATAATTTTCTATCATTATAATATTTTGGGTAATTGTCTTGAAACGTACTTTTCTTAAAAAAAGACCCAGCTATTTCTATCAGGCTTGTTATATCGTACATTTACATGTCAAATTGAACATCAATTCCAATAACATGTTCTAGAGATAGTCATAAGGGGGAATAAAGCATACAATCTACATACAATAATATATATTAATATAATGATAATAACACAATTGGCTGCCTCATAATTTCGATTCGGAAGACATTTAACAACGACAACAGATTGATGTATAAAACATTTTCTAATCAATCATCATTTTAGAAAATTGGATTTTTGAAGCACAATCCCTCTCCTAGAGACTTTAAACGTCTTTGAACGAAAAAGGAGAGGGCGTACTGTAGATAGTTTAGCTACCAACGAATTGAGTTTAAACAAACTCAAGCACACCTTTGCGACTTGTTTTCTAATTAGCATGCTTCCCACCAAAGTTGGACGATGTCAATATTATTTCTCTTAGCGAGTGAGAGAGTAATGTGATGTTATATCTCTTATAAGGAAACCCAATGACAATTGTATTCAGTTTCACATTCAGTTTCACAATAACATGATCATGATCGTAAGACTATTGTTTAAAGCATATTTATCTTCATGAAAACCTTTCGAGTGCTCATGCTATTCAAACCATGATATTATGAGACTAGATTTTGTGGGAAGAACTGGCGTGCGTAACTACCTTGGAAAGAGAACGTACCTCGACTTACATTGACGAAAATTCTCCAAGTGACAAACGATGTGGTGTAGTGGTTAGCATGCTGGCCCTTCACGCTGACGACTCTGGTTCCAATCCAAAAATTTGTGACCTGGATCCAAAACTGTGTTGTGTCCTTGGGCAAGGCACCGCATCCACATTGCACTCAGTCCCCCCAGCTGTGAAAATGGGTACCTGAATATAGGGTTGTACGAACCTATATGGTCGCGCTTAGCGCTTAGTAGCAGCTTTGAAAGTACACTTCCCTCAGGGTAATGATGTAGGTAGCGCTTTGAGCATGTCTTAGGACGTGGAAAAGGCGCCATGTAAATATCCACATTATTATTAAGGATTCAGCAAATTTTGCTGAATCCTTATTGTTATTGGCGTGTTTATTATTTTTATTATTATTATTATTATTATTATTATTCCACGATTTTTGTGAACAACATTCAGCCAAAACTACCTACTCGATTGCAACAAAACTTTACGACCTTATAGCCCTTCCAACGAACTCGCGACTCGTAACTTTTCAGCCAATTCTAACATTGCATTAAAGGCCCATCGCCATTCAAAGTTTTGAAAATTAACATTGGAAAAAAATTCAAAACTGACTTAGAGACTTGAAACTTGTTTTAAAAGATGCGCAATAAAATTGCAAGCAAAAAAGCAAATCGTGGCAAATTCGTAAGTCACGTGGTTTGGGCGCCATCTTGAATTTTCACACTTTTTAGGAATGTCCGACCCCATGCACTTTTGAGCGGACACTGCACTTCTACTACTTGGTGTAGAGAAATGATACTTACACGGTTTCACAGCTGAATGATTGTCCTAAAACAAGTTTGTCTTGGAATTTGCAAATTCTTAATACTTTCCCCGCAGCAAACATCCAAAGTCAGTGAATTTTCAAAAATCGCAAACTTCAAGGGCAGATAACTCAAATACCTACTCATCGAATTTCGTGATGTTTGCATGAGAGATGGATATGACCAAGGTCTTTAAGAATCAAGAATAAAATCGATCGCGAACAGTCATTTCCGGTCATGAGTGAAGGTCAAAGTTCGCAAATTCAGAAAAAGACGTGTAAACAGTGTTTTCTTGTAATGTCGTAACAAACAAACAACAAATCGCACAACGTTGTGTAATACCTCAAAAGACAGGTAAAAGAATTTAGTATCATGATATATCAGCATTTAATTCAATAGTGTTCATGACAACTGAGATACAGACATTCAAAGTTGGACAATTTCACGTTTCATTTTGAGCGTGACAAATAGCAGTAATACATGAAACAGCATGACCACAAAACTGCTAGGAGCAAAAACAGCACATATTCTGAAATGATCAGAATTGTAGTACATGATCACTGCAACATAAGCATATCTGTTAGGATGCCTTTATTCATTGCCTATCCTATAAACTATAAACTTGTATTGATTCAACTATATCTTATATATTATACGATATTTGTGATATATCACCTGATACGAATTTAGTTTCAATTAGGTTTTTGACTGGTAACATATTGTGATCGTAATTGATTGAGTAGCAAAGTTTTTTCACATTATCAATTTCTTTGCAATAATCACACATTAGTTGAGATGAAACACGCTGTTGTAGCTAAATGCGTCGACCAATTTTCATGAAACTTTCAGGGAAGATTGCTAACATCACTATGTGCGTAATGAATGTTCTTTTAATGCGCTGAATTCGTTTGTCGTAGCAATACATGAAACATCTCTGGCATTTATAACCAAAGCATTTTTATTTAAAATTTTACATTTTTCACACCAAAAATATATTGACCCAATGATTAACATCTCAGCATTCTTAAGATAAAATTTCATTCATGTCCGAACATCGGTAACACCTCGGGGATTTTAAAAAAAACCCATCTTGTACCGTGCTAAAACCGTGCTTTGGTTTGTACTAGGGGCGAGATCGTTTTGTTTACGAATTCCTTCACAATTTCCAAAGGGAGAGAACTCTACATCGAAGGTTTACGAAGCCTTGAGTGCTGCTGGCAAGAATAGTAACAAACTTTGTTGATACAAATCATCATTTAGTCCAAAGAGACAATAAACATGGATGTGAGCTATGTGTTATCCTTTTACTTTCGGTACGATTTTAATGGCGAGTTTTCATAAGGGGCGAGATCGTTTTGGATACGAATTCATTAACAATTCTTCAAGGGAGAGCACTCTATGTTGGATTATCGAAGGTAACGAAGCCTTGATTGATGCTGACAATAATATTAACAAACTTACACTCAAAACGTTGTTTTTTTAGTTCTTCGCGCTCGTTTAATTGACATTTGACCTTCTGTTGTTATAATACGATGTTATTTCTACTTCGAGTCGGCATTTAAGCGTGATCACATTAGAAAGTAATACCAAGTGTTTATTTAGGTCAAAATGGCTGCCGTCAAGGACACATAGGTCTTCCTCGAAGTTAAGTAGTTTGTACATGCACAATAACCAATGCTAGTTATTGCAAACAGTTATCGCCGCTTTACAAGTATCCCCTCGCTGTAAGGTATTATAGGACTTTATTTTTTCCCCTAATATTCGTCACTGAACCACCGGTCCGATGTTCTGATTATGATAAATAAAGAAAATTCATAAAACAATATTAGTTTATCACATGCTATGAAACAGGTAGTCAGCACTTATGAAATATAGCCAACATTACGCAGTCACTTGACCTGTTGAAAGTTCTTCTTTTATTTTTGGAAATGTCAGATTTATTGAAAATGATCTACTTAGTAAAAATATCAATTATGTGATGAGTTATTATTTTAAAAAGAACATTGTGAGAATTGTCATGTTTAAAATTGACTCTACTTACAGCATGGGTCAACTTAGCTTACAAACAAATTGGCTATAGCAATTTCAGATTCCTTTTGCCTACAATCCTTACAACAATATCAATGGAATTGATAAAATCAATTTTTAATGCAATGATTATATGTAATTATTAACATATATTATATGCAGAGCATGTTAGGAGGGTTTTGGGAGGATAACTTGTCAACCCAATATGTAGATGTGTCTTTTGAGAGTTAATCCCATTGTTCAATTAGATCTTTGTGTTTCTATGGAAACAAGACCCAAACTGAATATATAATAGATTATTTGGCTGATGCATATCTCGTATTCATTGCAACCTAGTTTCACTAAACTCAATAACAAGAATTTGAAGTCATATGATGATATAGGCACCCATTTATGGTTTTTATGGATCCAATGAAATACTTATTATACTCTAACATTGACCTGTTATCAACAATGAAAAAGTTAAGACGGCCGAAGTCGGCTGAAGATAAATAATCTATAGCCAGCTGTGTACAAAATAGGGGATGATATAGACAGTTGATAATGGCTGGGTAGTTTTGTGTGCAGCTGTTCAATTTACCTTAATTCTGAACTGAGAATCAAGGATGATATATGATTCATTAAAGCAAACTTGTAATGTATCCAATTTGAAAAATGTATTATAAGCATTGTTATTGGATTATGATAGCTGCTGCCATGGTAACCATTCTGGCTGTAAGCAAAATTAAAGATCGTAGTTCATGCGGATTTAATGCAAGGTTGTATGAAATACCTCTGGTCTTTTAGATCAACTTTATCACCTGAAAACGTACATAGCTGTAAAGTTTCTTACGAGGTAGATTACATGAGTGCAGTTCGTTAGTAATATCAAGCGATATGCATTTCTGCATTTGTAGTATATACCAAATATTGATGTGCACTAGTGCATCAAGCAAGATCCATACACCTGTCACCCATGATGTCTTAGGAGCCTTTTAAGAGAAATATTGGCAGGAACCCTGAGAGTTTTGTTTTCCCCAAAATTCATTCATTTTAAACCTGTTGGATGTTTGTCATGGCCTTTTAATTTGCTAGACAGATATGTGTATTCAATTTCCTTTTTTGTTTTAATATTGAACTGTAGAACCTTTCAAAAAAATTTCTTGGGAAAAGGACTATTTACAACTTACATACAATTTCACATCTGTATTGTTCAATATTCATTAGATTTGTAGTTAGCCTATTATCCCCAGCAACAATGTTGATATTGCAACAGATGTAGACTCTGGAATCTGGAACTTTGTAACAGTCAACCATTTCATTTGAAATATGACATGAATTGAAATTGAAAATGTAATAGGCTGTAATTGACAATTTCTAAGCTACCTACATAAAATTTGGGTTTGTGTAAGAAAATGATCAATTTATACGAGAAGTGTTACCCAATCCTGTCCTGTTCAAGGCTTGTTCTGAAACCATCTGATTTTGAATGAATGTGTATTTTGATACATAATTACATAAAACTGTGACATGACTTTAAATTTTTCTCAATATTTATGTAAATCAATTTTTGTTGAATTATAAATTTATGAGAAAACTAAGTCCTGGTGAGCTCCTACCATCTGAACAAAATATCTTATTTTCATCAAATTTTGTAATATGAGAATATGTTTGTACAATTTGGCATTGTTTGTTCAAAAGTGATGACTTTGTTAAAAAAGCAGTTGCAGGTTCTGCATGGCTCATAACATCTTCACATCTTTTAGTTTTAAACCATTTGGTTTCAAGATTAATAAATGAAGGTATGTCATGATAAAAAAATAATGGTATTGGAGAAAAGTTTTTCTTATTGGCGTGGGTTGGTGATAAATTTGAAGTCATCACTGGCTAACTTCTAAAGAAATATTCTGATTTTGCATCAAGATTTATTAAGATACATTTATTTCATGAAGAAATATCTTGATAAATAATATCAAAGTATTTTCTTAACAAATGTCAGAATTTTTCTATCAGAACAAGGGGATTGAAAGAAAGTTGTTCACCTTCTGTCACACTGGTATGTCAAATATTGCTTTGAATCCAGTTAGGTATGATCATGTATAATTAGACTTGAACAAGTGTCATTAATTCCAATTTTGAGTATTTTGGTCAATTTTGAGATTTGCGGAAGGAAGGGAACTCATTTTGAAGAAATTGTTTGTGATTCATGTCTGGATCCTGAGTGTTCTCTTGGTGTGTCAAGTTCAAGAGAATAAAAAAAGTTCCTTTTAAGATACATCTTTAAAGACAATGATTTTTGTGAACCCAAACAGTAACGTTTGTACAAAAGTGATATTTTCCAGTTTTCTGTGCTTTGTTTGGCTTGATAGCTTTGTTGAGCAGCACAACATACTTGAAACTATCATGATGAATGAATATGATCTGAGAGTAATTCGTGAAAAGTTATGTGTGTTTGTCCCACTATTGCTAATTAAAGTCATTTTTCAATGTAGAAAAGATTAGAAATCATTTGTAAAATTGATAGAATCTACATGGAGAAATGGATTAAAAGTAAATTTGGGCCCTGCTACATATAATTTCCTTTTAAAAAAATGATTTTGATTGTAAAAAGTGTGAAAAGATTAACACCTACAACCGTCCACAGTTTTTAATGATTTTTTTCAATTCAAACCATTATTGTTCAAACAATATGACAATCTTTTCCTATTCAAGCGTTATTTTGAGTTTTTGATAAAAGCAAGAACAAGACACAAGAAATCTTCACAATCCTGTTTACTTAGTATACATCATTCAATTATTCATTGATCAGATTATATGTAGCTTAAAAGTGTTTATTTCCAGTATTTTGTAAAGCTGGCGAACATAAAGAGGGGCTGTATAGAATGTTACCGGAAACACTTACTATGGCAAAGATATTAATTTCAACTAATTATTCTTGTGGAATAAAAAAGTTGATCCCTTTGGCCAATCATTCCTGTTGTGTTTGCAATAATTTTTATTTTTATGCCCGTTTTACAGATAGGTGGCAATTCTTATCATGGCCTGCCATTTTAGCTGAGCTTGCAATAAATCAAGTCACAAGTACAATTTACTGACATTATTATAATTGCTTCATAGAAACCTAATACATATGCAGTCCTAAATGAGTTTATCAACTTTTTAGTTCATAGGCCTTAAAAGGCCCGATCGGCTTATGACATTTTGTCCAGCTTCCGTCCGTCCTGTGAATAAACTTTTCATTTTTGTATTTCTTCTCCAGAACCATTGGCTCTGGGAAATATGATATCTTTTGTTCAGCGTCCATAGATTTGGTGACCCTGTGACCTCAAGCCCATAAAACCTATTTTCATCTTCTCTAGAAGCTACAGGCCTAGAAATGTGAACCTTGTGTACCCACTCCTTAGCTGATGTTTTTTTCCCTAGACTTGGTGAACCAGTGACCTGTAAAATAGGTCACTGGTGCCATGCCCTTAAAGTGACACATAGTATGTTTTGGGATTTGTTATGTTCCTTGAATAAAGGGCAAATTACCAGATGTCCTCAATCAAGTTCAAATCGCCTACCTAACTCGCACCCTTATCTCCCTAATTCCCAAATTGCGCTATTTTTATGTTTTTTTAAGATAAATGAAAAATGGCCATATAAATGTTAGGACGTCGAAATTCTGCATACATTTTACAAGCAACCTCAATTTACGTTTGTATCTGCTGTAAATAAGTTTCCAAAATTACGTTTGAGTCATTGACGCGCATCATTGTCTGGTTTTCGATCACAAATCGAGACTTGAACCTGTTTATTGTCACTATACTGAACTTATAATCACTAAGATGCTAATTTTTTTAATCAACATCCACTTCTCGATAAAATAACACCATTTATGAACTTTGGCATATTTGACTCCAACAACATACTATATGGCCCTTTAATAAACTAGAAGCAAAAGGCCTAGAAAGCTGATAGTATACAGACTCCTTAACTAATTGGGATTATGATTACGGTAGGTCTTTAGGTCATCAGACTTTGGTTATTATCCTCATCATTATTCTTATTTTTGTACAAATTTATTGTATACTTTAGCTTCAAAACTACTGATGCAAATTCCAACATTGAGGGATGATAGCTTCTAGGCTGAAATTGATAAACATGAAACAAAATATGAACTTCCTACTTCTGGATAAAGTTTAAAGACCCTTTAAATGGCTCAAATTAACATTAGCAAAATTTTAAAATGCACTGAGAAACTGGTTTGTTTAAAAAAGAGATGTGCACTCACACTTAGAGAAAAAGGTTAATCATGACAAATTTGTAGGTCTTTAAATGCCATCTTGCTTTAAGTGCACTTTGGAGCATTGCAGACCCTGCCCATCTTTTAATATCTTCTCCTCTGAAAATACTTACACTTAAGAGCTGAAACTTATACATAATGTAGCTATTGCAAAGTCCTATTCAGGATAATCATCAGAAGTATGTAATCCTTATACTTTTTGATCAGTGACCATTAAAGCTTTGATTACAATGAAAAATCACAATGTGAAGGGCACATAATTCTAAAACTTACGTCTTGAATTGCATGATTTTACTGGACAGCAAGACATCATTGTGGTGTACAAGAGTCATTTCCAGTTCAATTAAATTTTTAAAAAATTAACGGGGTCATTTTTCAAAATAAATCCATTGACTTGAATTTAGATTTAAAAAATGCGGAATGGCATGAAGCTAAAAAAAGGTTTACCAGTGCGACATTGTAGGTCACATGATTTAAGTATATTTGTACATCTTTGCAGTTATGCCATTACCAAATGGTAGTCAAAATGCACCTACAGACTTAAAAGTTGATAATAAAAGGAAAACTTTACATGCTATTCTTTATCAAACTTCATACACTTATCAACCATGATCCCTTGATGTGCCTTTTGAGGGTTAAATCAACAAATGATTTTTATTTTTTTGGCGGGCTTCCATGGAAACATGACTAAAACAGTGAATTTATGACAACGTCCTTTGTCAGGAGTATATCTTCTAAACCGTACATGCTATCTTCACCAAACTTAATACACTTATCAACCATGATCCATTTGTGCGCCTCTTCAGGGTAAGACCAAAAATTAATTTTTGTTTTTTGCGGTTTACATGGAAATGTTGCTAAAACAATGACTATCTGACAAAGTGCATTTTCCTGAGCATATCTCCTAAACTATACATGCTAGCTTCAACAAACTTAATACACTTTTCAACCATGATCCCTTAATGAGCTTTTTTACGGTAAGACCAAAAAAGAAAGCCAGACTATAGTTTGAAGTGGAGGGTATGTGAGCTGTGCTCACTTCATAACTTGTTGGATTACCAACTTCTTACTGTTACATTTGGCAGTTGCTATATTCATTACCCAATCAGAACTCATAGGCCATAAGGCCCAGTTCATTGAAACTTGGTATGTTGAACAATTGACTTTGAAAGTGGTGCCTTTTGGAGTTTTGAACTGTTTCATGATTTTATATTCTATAGTTTTTTGGTTGCTTTCCATGGAAACGTAAGTTAAAAGTTCTGTTTCAGGGTAAAACAGGAAACCTAATGCTGACCAAGTCTCGATCCTAATTAGAATGCATTTCATTATCACTAAACTGTTTCGGTAGCATTCAAATGAAATAAAAGTTTGGAGTTTAGTGGATTTATTCTTTTTAGCTCATCAGGTCTGAAAGACCCGATGGGCTTATGGCATGGCAAGCACAGGCCCTCGGATCATTAAAAAAAAAATGAAAAATTTAAAAAAAACTTTTTGAGAACACCCCCTGAATAAAATTGTTCCTCTGTTAATAGTATATGGAAAGGCCAGACACTCCGTTCGCCCCCACCCGCTTTCTTGACCGAATGCTACAATAAATAAGCACGCCATCAATATAAAATCTATGCAGACATGATGTCAAATGATTTGCCTTTCTACTCCAACTTACTTAAACCAATAAATCTGACACTTGACCTTGCGGGGTGTGTGGCCGCAGCGACAGATTTCATTGGTTTGATGCAAAGTTAGGAACAGATAACTCTAATTCTCCGTTCTTGCAACCAATGAGATCTGTCGCTGCGGCCACACACCCCGCTAGGTCAAGGTGACGAGCGGCCATTTGTCCCATCAGCATTAAGTTGGGCGTGGAAATTGTCTTTCAAAACCCCAAAGATTTATTGGTTTAAGTAAGTCGGAGTAGAAAGGCAAATCATTTGACATCATGTCTGCATAGATTTTATATTGATGGCGTGCGTATTTATTGTAGCATTCGCTCAAGAAAGCGGTAGGGGGCGAACGGAGTGTCTGGCCTTTCCATATACTATTAACAGAGGAACAATTTTATTCAGGGGGTGTTCTCACAAATTTTTTTTTTTAATTCTTAAATTTTTTTTCATGATCCGAGGGCCTGTGATGGCAATGCGTCTGGCGTCCGTCCATCCGTCAATCCATCTGTAAACTTTTCACTTTTGCATCTTCTTCTCCAGTACCAATGACTGTAGAGAGCTGAAATTTTAAGTGCATACTCCTTGGCAAATGGGGATTCTAAATTGTACATTTCGTGACCCCATGACCCCAAATGGGGTCACAAGGGTCAAAACCTTAAAAATCTATTTTGATCTTCTTCTCCAGTTCCAAAAGGTCCAGAGAGCTGAAAAGTTGTGTGTAGACTCCTTGGGCACTGGATATTCTAAATTGTAGATTTTGTGACCCCATGACCCCAAATGAGGTCAGAGGGGTCAAGACCGGAAAAACCTAATTTCATCTTCTTCTCCAGTTCCAAAAGGTCTAGAAAGCTGAAAAAGTGTGTGTAGACTCCTTGGTCAACGGGGATTCTAAATTGTAGGTTTAGTGACCCCATGACCCCAAATGGGGTCACAGGGGTCAAAACCTAAAAAACCTAATTTAATCTTTTTCCCTAGTTCCAAAAGGCCCAGAGAGCTGAAAAGTTATGTGTAGACTCCTTGGGCACTGGATGTTCTAAATTGTAGATTTTGTGACCCCATGACCCCAAATGAGGTCACAGGGGTCAAAACATGAACATCCTATTTTCATCTTCTTCTCCAGTTCCAAAAGGTCTAGACAGCTGAATAGTTGTGTGTAGACTCCTTGGGCACATGAGATTCTAAATTGTAGGTTTGGTGACCCCATGAATCCAAATAGGGTCACAGGGGTCAAAACCTTAAAAAAACCTAATTTTATCTTCTTCTCCAGTTCCAAAAGGTCTAGAGAGATGAAAAGGTGTGTGTAGACTCCTTGGCCAATGGGGATTCTAAATTCTAGGTTTGGTGACCCCATGACCCCAAATGGGGTCACAGGGGTCAAAACCTAAAAAACCTATTTTCATCTTCTTCTCCAGTTCCAAAAGGTCTAGATAGCTGAATAGTTGTGTGTAGACTCCTTGGGCACATGAGATTCTAAATTGTAGGTTTGGTGACCCCATGACTCCAAATTGGGTCACAGGGGTCAAAACCTTAAAATCCTACTTATATCTTCTTCTCCACTTCCAAAAGGTCTTGATAGCTTAATAGTTGTGTGTAGACTCCTTGGACAATGGGGATTCTGAATTGTAGGTTCGGTGACCCCTTGACCCCAAGTTGGCAATGGGCCTTTTTTATTTGATTGTGAATAACTCGGACGTTGGGACAGGCTATCTTTCCTACACTGCCCATGACCCTATAGTCTTAACCACAAAACCTATTTCTATCAAAAGTCTGGTGAGCTACAGAGCCCATGGCTCTATTTTTGATAATACTGAATACAAGAATATGGCTAAAAAACTATTTTTCAATATAGTTAACACTTTTTCAACTTGGTTGGAGATACCTCTGACTAAGTTGATCACATCCTTGCTTGACAACACAGCACAGACATGATTACAGTCTGAACTGCTTTTTCGGACCAAAATATAGAACTGGAATATGGAATCTGTATTACACCGTTTTTAAATGATCTTAAGACCATATTAAAATGTTTGCACCAAATGTTGATGCTAGTTTTGCTGGGATGCTGGATTTGACAGCTGCCGATATCGACAGCTATAGCTTTAATAGTTTCTGCTTGCAACTGTCTTTTTGTTTGCGATGAATGCCCTTTTTGTCCTCACACTGCTTAGTTATTTTTAGTCAGTTTCTTCAAAACACTGGTTAAAAAAACTGTTTCATATTTCTTTTTCCTCAGATGCCGAGAAGGAAGAACTGGCGAAAAGGGGCAGGGAACAAGAAGACTTCTACTGAGGAAGCTGTCCTCACTAAAAACAGCAGCACTAATCCGGGACAGCCTGTTATTGCTCGCAGGTTGTCCTCAAATGACATGAGCAAAGATCCAGGACAGCCTGTTATTGCTCGCAGGTTGTCCTCAAATGTTACGAGCAAAGAACCGGGACAGCCTGTTATTGCTCGCAGGTTGTCCTCAAATGACATGAGCAAAGATCCGGGACAGCCTGTTATTGCTCGCAGGTTGTCCTCAAATGATACGAGCAAAGATCCGGGACAGCCTGTTATTGCTCGCAGGTTGTCCTTAAATGACATGAGCAAAGAACACCATTCTGACACCCAAATTGAATCCGTGATTGGCAACCAGTTTGAATCCTTGATTGGAAACCAGTTTGAATCCGTGATTGGAAACCAGTTTGAATCCGTGATTGGAAACCAGTTTGAATGCATATTTGAAACCCATCTCAATGATTCTGAACAAAACCTTGAACAAAATACCACTGTAGAAGAACACTATGAAACAAATTGCTCTGTTGTGAATGCTTCTTTTCACCAAGGAAGTACGGTGTTTGGTCAGAATGCAGGCCGTCAATGCGTGGCCATGAGTTTGTCATCAATGGTATATTCAGAAGTCACTAATGCAAGAAACTGGACAACAAATGACCTTAATACAGTCATGTTTCATGGAAACGAATTGTACACGTCTTTGCAACAGTTTGCATCAATTAACCATGCATATTTGAATGTTGAAGAGCTTCCAGAAAATGTTGAAATAAATGGAACTATATTCAGTCTGAGGTTAAGTCCAACTTTTTTTGGCCTCTTGAGCACTGAAAATGACAATGCCGTCAATGCAAGCATGTCCTTAGCAAATTCCTTGAGGAGATCTTTTGACAGTCACAACTATGCGTTTGTTACATTTTGTGAATCTACACTTGCTATCCTTTCCACAAATGACTCATTTCATGTGTTTGATTCACATTCCCGAAACAATGCTGGTGAACTCTCAGTCAATGGTACATGTATTGTAGCACATTACAACAGTTTGGAGCAGGTACATTGTCACTGTATGCGTCTTGCCACGTCCATGAATTCACATGTGAACTCCCAATTTGAAGTAACTCCTGTCACTGTTACAGCCGTACGTTCTGATGAAAGTCTTGAGTTGCAAAATACTGTGATTGACATTGCTGACTATGACTCAGATATTCTCCCGAATACACCTGATAGTGAAGAGAGAACAACAATGTTTGAAACGGTGCATGATCAATTGGCATTCAATTCCATTGGTCGGAAGAGAAAACAAAGCGTCTCCAAAAACAAAAGACAAAAACAAAGGAAGATTTACATGAGAGAGTCAAGAGCTGAGAAGAGAACTTCAGATACTTTGAACCATGAAGTTGAATCTGTTAAAAAAATGAAGAGATATAATGAAGATGCAGAATATAGACAACGCAAAAAGGAAGATAGCAAACGGAAATATGCTATGGACACAAGTCACAGAGAATCTGTAAAATCGGCAAGCATTGAAAGATATGCCACAAACTCAAAACACAAAGAAGCCTTGAAAAGTGCCAGCATAGCCAAATATGCAACAAACCCAAAACACCGTGAATCAGTGAAATGTGCCAGCATTGACAAATATGCAACAAATGCAAAACACTGTGAACTTGTGAAATCTGCCAGCATTGACAAATATGCAACAAATACGGAGCACCGTGAATCTGTGAAATCTGCCAGCATTGACAAATATGCAACAAATACGGAGCACCGTGAATCTGTGAAATCTGCCAGCATTGACAAATATGCAACAAATACGGAGCACCGTGAATCTGTGAAATCTGCCAGCATTGACAAATATGCAACAAATACGGATCACCGTGAATGTGTGAAATCTGCCAGCATTGACAAATATGCAACTAATGCACAGCACCGTGAATCTGTCATATCTTCAGGTATTGACAAGTATGCTAATAACAGACAGTATTGTGAAGCTCTTAAAAGTGCAAGTATTGACAAGTATGCTGGAAATGAAAGTCATCGGGACACTGTCAAGGCAGCGAGTTTAGACAAATATGCCACAAATCCTGATCACAGAAAAAAATTGAAAACCAGAGTTAAAAACCAAAGACTGTCAAAGAAAAAACAAAAACAAAGTATTCAACATGTTACTGAAGCATTTAGATTATCAATAAAAGAAGGTCCTGACTACGTGTGTGCTGTTTGCCAAAGAAAACTGTTTCGTAAACAAGTGATTCAGTGTAAGAAAGAAGTTTACATGGCTAAAAGTGAGCAGTCTTCATTAGTTGCTGATAAGTGCATCACTGAAACTTATTTGCATACCTGTTCTGTAGATTGTCTGGAAACTTGTACCTTATCAAATGAATCATCATCAAAACTGTGGATTTGCCACTCATGCCATCAAAAAGTCTCTCGAGGAAAAATGCCAGGTGAAGCAGTTGTAAACAATCTTCAGTTACAACCAATTCCTCCAGAACTTGAAACTCTGAATGAACTTGAGGAACATCTGGTATCATTGCACATTCCATTTATGAAACTCGTTCCTCTTCCAAAGGGTGCACAAAACTCAGTACATGGGCCTGTTGTCAGTGTTCCATCAAACATTGTCCAAACAGTGAATGCATTACCGAGAACTGACTCAGAAGATCAGCTTGTTCAGGTGAAACTTAAAAGGAAACTGACTTACAAAGGACATTACAAGAACCAATATGTGAACAAAACCAAGGTCTTTAAAGCCCTTAACTATCTCCATGCTAACAACAGATACTACAGAGATGTCAATTTGAATGAAAATTGGAATAATCCACTTCCAACAATTGATGAAGAAGAAACCGTTCATGAAAGTGATGACCAATGTGAGATGGACGTTGCTGATGAAAATGCTGAAAATGTTGATTTGACTCGTGAAGAATCTGACAATCATGGTATGCTGTTAGATACATGCTTACAACCCATTGACATTGGTCAGGAAATACTTGATCAACATTTTGATCAAATAACGAGTATAGCACCAGCTGAAGGAAATACTCCAACTCGAATGCTTCAAGACAATGATGATGAAGCCAAAGCCTTTCCATGTCTATTCCCAAAAGGTAGTCCAATCTATCATGACAACCGTGAGGAGAAACTGACTCTGTCACGTTACCTGCACTGTAGACTAATGAATGCTGATACAAGATGTGCACAGAGCATTCCCTACATTTTCCATGCCCAGTATAGATCTGAACTTGAGCAGGTCATCTCAAAAGCATCTATTGCTCTACGCAAAGGCGCAGGTGATTGCTGTAGACCACAAATTAATGCTGACACACTGAGTGATAATGAGTCATTGCAAAATCTCCTGAAAAGTGATGAAGGATATAAATTCTTGACGCCGATACGAGGAACTCCCCCTTACTGGGCAGCTGCACAAAAAGATCTCTTTGCCATGATTCGCCAGCTTGGCATCCCAACATGGTTTTGCTCCTTCTCATCTGCTGAAACGAGATGGCCTGAAATAATTGAGAGCATTTTAAGGGAAGATGGAGATCCACGTAAGGCAGATGAACTCGATTGGAATGAAAAATGTGCAATTTTGAGAAAGAATCCTGTCACAACTGCTAGGATGTTTGATCAAAGGTTTCACTCATTTTTGAGAGAAGTTATCATGTCTCCTGCACAACCTATTGGCCAAATCAAGGACTATTTCTTCCGAGTTGAATTCCAACAGCGTGGTTCACCGCATGTTCATTGCTTGTTTTGGGTTGATAATGCTCCAAAGATAGATGAAAACACTGATGATGAAGTAGTTGACTTTGTTAACAACTATGTTTCCTGTGACTTGCCTAACCAGGATGATGACTCTGAATTGCACGAGATTGTTACCAATGTACAGAGACACAGTAAGAGACATTCAAAAACTTGCAAAAAGCATGGAAAGGAATGTCGTTTCAATTTCCCACGTCCTCCTTCTCAGAAAACCTTTGTTTGTCGTTCAGAAACTAAGACTGTTGAAGTTCCAGTTGCTGACTATGACACAATGACTGAAGATGAACGTAGAGTTTTTGATGAGAAATTACAAGAGGCAATTGACAAAAATAGTCAAATCATGACTAAGGATCAAGCTAGAGAAATCCTTGGCAAAATATGGCAAGCCTTGCAGAATGAAAATCTCAGTTTTCATACTGTTGAAGAGGTGTTCAGACACGTTGGTATTTCCCAAGAGATCTATGAAAATGCATCAAAAACTCTTTCAAAAAAGACCAGTGTTGTCCTTAAGAGAAACTCATCAGATGTGTGGGTAAATCAGTACAATCCTGATCTCTTGCGCTGTTGGGGTGCAAACATGGACATTCAATTTGTAGTTGATGCATACTCATGCGTTGTTTACATTGTGTCATATATATCAAAAGCTGAAAAAGAAATGGGTTTGCTACTTGAGCGGGCACAGAATGAAGTGAGGAAAGAAGGAAATGTAGATGCCAAAAATGCAATGAGAAAGATTGGCACAAAGTACTTGAACAGTCGTGAAGTGAGTGCACAAGAGGCAATTTTCCGAGTATGCACACTTGATCTCAAAGGTTGTTCAAGAAAGGTTGAATTCATCCCAACTGTCAATCGAATCAGAATGAGTATGCCTCTCAAACAACTGAGAGCAAAGGTAGCCAAAGGAGAAATAGATCAAGATGACATATGGTTACCCAGTACTGTTGACAAATACAGAGCCAGACCTGACACACCTGAGTTTCATGACATGTGCCAAGCCACATTTGTATCTGAGTACAGATTCCTCTCAAAATCTGAAGTCTCCAATGTGGCTGATGAAAATCGACGCACACCTGTCATTGCCTTACAGAACAATCTTGGGCATGTCAAGAAAAGAACAAACACTGATCCAGCAGTTGTCAGATATGCCAGATTTTCAAAGGAAAAAGATCCAGAAAAGTACTTTCAAACAAGTCTTGAATTGTTTCTTCCCCACAGAAGTGATACTGAACTGTTACCACAACAGTTTCATACGTATGAACACTTCTACAATAATGGAGCAATTGCAACAGCTTCAGGCAATTTAGAATCTATCACGTCAATTGTAGAAAGAAACAGACAGGTATTTGACATGAATGCTTCAGACATGCAACTTGCACAGGACATGCTTGAAACTTCTGGTAATCTTGAAGATGCCTGGTCACAGATATGTCCACAAGCTGAGGTTGATAGACTTGAATGTCAAGAGCTCAGAAGTAATGATCAACCTTTTGATTTGAATGAAACAGATGATGACCAGAACATTCCAGATTTGCTTCCTCACGAAGAACGTGTTTCACGAGCAGAAGCACTTCAAACAAATGTTTCCAAGGAAGAAGCACAAGCAATCTTGAAATCCTTGAACGAAAAACAGAAAGAGGTATTCTACAGTCTTAGACAATGGTGTCTTGACAAGCGAAATGGCAAAGACCCTGAACCTTTTCATGTATTCCTGACTGGTGGAGCAGGCACTGGCAAATCACATTTGGTGAAAGCTATTTACTATGAAGCTACACGTTTACTTGCTCCAATTTTGGATCGCCCTGACGACACATCAGTTCTGTTGATGGCACCCACTGCAAATGCTGCATTCAATATCAAAGGTTCCACTATTCATTCAGGATTTTCTATTGGAATTGCAGTTCCAAATCAGTATCAATATCTGTGTGAAGATACTTTGAATACACTGCGATCAAAATGTGGAGGGGTTCAGATTCTTATCATTGATGAGATTTCAATGGTCCACCAGAAGTTGCTGTCGTATGTCCATGGAAGATTGAAACAGATCAAACAGAAAGATTTCCCTTTTGGCAACGTCTCTATTCTTGCTGTCGGAGATTTTTATCAGCTGCCACCAGTAAAAGGCACACCACTGTACAAGCCAGTTCTTGGATACGATCTGTGGAATGACTGTTTTTCCGTGGTAGAATTGACAGAAATAATGAGACAAAGAGACTCAGAATTTGCAGCTTTGCTAAACAGACTCAGGAAAACACCAAAGGTGAACAAAGATGATGATGAAATCAGTATTGCAACTGATGATCTTGATTTGCTTGCAAGTCGTGTGACAGGAGAAACCCCTAATTGTCTACACATATTGTCAAAAAATGATGAAGTTGACAAGTATAATCAAGATATGCTTCAGAAAATGTGCACAGACATTTTTGAAATTGAGATAGAGGAATTTGGAAAGAATTTGAGAACTGGAGAGTTTGAAAGGATTTCATCTTCATCTCAAAATATTGGAATTGATGCTAGAGTTCTCCTAACACAGAATGTTGACACTTCTGACGGCTTAGTGAATGGCGCTTTTGGCAAAGTTTCGCACATTGCAACTGAACAAGGAAAAGCTTCTGTAGTGTATGTTGTCTTTGATAACAATGAAGTTGGTAAAAAACTGCGCAGAAGAAAGAGAATTCCTGCAGGCATTCCATTAAACAGCACTCCCATTTGTCGTTATGATGAAAAGAATGCATATGCAAAGAAAATGAAGCGTCAATTTCCATTAAAATTGGCATGGGCCTGTACCATTCACAAAGTTCAAGGGTTGACAGTAAAGCAAGCAGTTGTTTCTCTGAAGAACATATTTGCTCCAGGACAAGCATATGTAGCACTTTCTCGTGTAACATCATTACAGGGACTCATCCTCAAAGACTTTGAACCAAAAGCAATTTTTTGTAGCAGTGATGTGTCAGACGCCATATCAAACATGCCTCAGTATTGTCTGCCAGCTCCAAATGAAATCCGTGACCACATGTATCACCTTGTACTTCAAAATGTTGAGGGTTTGCCTTGCCACATTGACAATTTGAGAAACGATAAACGCTTTCATTCTGCAGACTTCATATTTCTCACAGAAACTTGGCTGTCGGATGTTCAACATCCAGTTCTTGATGGTTTCATGTTCAAGCACAAACAAAGATCACAGTCATATGATGAATCAAGAGCTGTGTTTGCAAATCTCAAAAGTCAGTCTCATGGTGGTGTAGGAGTTTTCTGGAAGAAACATTGTGAGTTTCCACATGTTCATTGTACAAACCTTGAATATTTGACAGTTTTCATCCCAGAACATACAACAACTGTTACCGTTGTTTACAGACCACAAACATACAACCTGACTCTTTTCAAGAACCAGCTACAAGTTTTGATTGATGAAATTGGGGAATACAGTGACAAGGCAATTATTATGGGAGATTTTAATGAAAATGCCCTCAAAAGTTCCTCTATCCAAAGGTTAATGGAATCCCACAGTTTCACACAAATTGCAAGATGTGCCACCACAGAAGCAGGTACTTTGCCTGATCATGTCTATGTGAGAGGTATTGACAATGCATCGGTTGAGGTTTTGCCTACGTATTTCAGTTTTCATGATGCAATTGAAATCTTTTTCTGAAAACTTTATAATGTGTCCCAACAAGACACACAAATGTCAGAAATCCTGAGGTGGAATATCCACCCACTGATCATTTGCACACCTGATTTTTTAAGGTGTGCAGGGGAATTTTCATAGACTGGGTGGTCCCCTATTACTTTACTTTATACATATGTTTTAGGTCGTATGTTACGGAGAAAATACGAGGGTAAGTCAAACTTTTTACAGTTCGTAAGTTAAACTGTCAATTCTTTGAATATTATTTGAAAATAAAAAAAATCTGGATCATAGGTAAACCATACAGTTTCTAGAGTCAATTTCAAAATCCATTATTTATCAAACCTAATCACCGTTTTGTCACATTTTTACTCTTCACTTTTACTTTGCAAAGATTCTTTTAGCATTATTTCAATTTATTGCATGATCCATTTACATGAAATTTGGATTTAACCATGCATTTCATAATTTACAAACTATTTAGTTTAGCTTTACTTGACTTACCCTCGTAGTTTATAATCTGTATTTTAGCAATTTTAGAATCAGTAGTCATATTTGTATATACACCTAATCAAACAAATATGTGTGACATATATATGTGAATGTTATCAACATTGCTATTTGTCTAGATAATCTTTTTTAATGATGTTTCATAAAATTCACATTACATACACTTGTTATTATTATTATTGTTAATATTGAAGTTGTTATTGTAAGTGTTTTTAATGTTCCTTTTATTCGTTATATTTTTATTCAACTTCGGTTGTTGACAATAATTACTTATTTACACTGCTTTGCAACTTGCTGAAGGATAGATTTTACATGGACAAAAGGTGATAGCCCTCAGGCTATGAAACAGTCTCTGAAACTCTTGATTTATCAGTATGATTCTCATCTGGAAATCCTGCTTGGCAAAACTTTCAGACATCATCATCATCATCACCATCTTCATATATAATGAAAATTGATTGTGTTTTGTTGTATCCAGACATTCATTTCGCAGCGTTTCCCACGATGGAGGAGACCTAATAGAGACAGTGATTGTGTGTGATGTGAAATAAGGATTGACGATGTTGGAGAAAACACCACAAAGTGTTCACGGGACATCATAAAAGAGACAAAAGTGCCGTTAAAATTAACTGATAGTCAATTGTTGCACTATAATTTGGTATGTGTAAACCGAGTTATTTGGTTGCAGAACACACTTGATACTGTTTAAATGGGATTTATTTTACCCCACAAGTGAAACCAGATTTGACAACATCAAAAGCAAAAACATGCAACAGGCTGACTTCATCATTGATGTTACATCGAACAGACTGGTAGTTTGTAACTGCCCAACTGTTGTGTATTTGACTCTCAAATTTTCGAAGCGTCCTCATGATAAAGTAAATAAGAAGTTCAAGAAGAAAAGCAAGTGGCATATGCAGTTTCTTTACTTAAGTTTTATCCAGTGACATTAAATCAATGTTAACAAAATTCATCATGCTAATGCTGTTTGATCATTTTAATAAATACACATGACATGATGGTAAACACATCGAAGTTTGCTCCGTGCAGTTTTGTTCTGTTAACAATTTCTATTTCAAATCATTGAAAATGTGTTTATTTGATAAGTGCTAATGATAATTTCAAACAACTTATATCGCATTTTACTATGAAAGACTTGAAAGTTACTGGTAAAGAAACATATTCACAGGTTATGATTTTATCAATATGTCATTAATTTATATTCATTTTAGTGCGTATCCTTTGATTAGGTGTATATATAAAATGAAATATTATATTACTAAAACATTATTATTCGTATTCTGTTGTTTTCAGTTTTTAGGTAATCATAAGTTTTTAAGACTTTCGTAAATAATTATTTATTTCAATTTTAAAGATATGTTTGCGTCGTGAAACAGTTTGATCAGTTTTGAACAGGTAATGATGCTATGAAGTGTAAATTCTAATCATGCAGAAAAGTGATTCTTATTTAATCAAAAGTTATTTAATAGAATTGAACAGTTTTATCATCATCATATAACAGGATTACACAATGACAATTATCATGTTGCTTTACGTAAAAGGTTTTAAATACAATGTGATATATCATTTTCCAAGTTGAAGGTTACAACTAAATTATTTCAACGTGGAGTAATAATCATGCAATCAGCACAAAATCCAAATCATTATGAATTACAATATCGTAATTCAAATACCTCAAATTTCTCTGTCTATACAAGTGTTAGATATCCATGCACTTGTTTGAAAGGAGATCGAAACACAAATGGATGCAGTTTTGTTTGTAAATCCCGTTTCGCAAATATCACAAGTTTTGGAAATATAGGAAGTCCTACAAGGAAGTGTGATTCTCTAACAATCAGCTTGAAACATAAATGGATGCATTTCTGTTTCAAGTTTGCGTTAGTATTTTATTAACCTAAAACACAAAAGTCAGGACTTTTCTTTCTTTCTAGTCTTACAATGAACTTGAAATACGAGTGGATGCATTTTTGTTTCAAGTTTAGCTCTGTAAACCAAATACCTTCAAATCATTCTTCAATATTCTCCACATTTTGAAGTGTCAATGATATATTTTGCAAAAGAACATTACATCTATATCGATTTGCCACAAACATTTTCTACAAAGCGTTAAAAAATTATTTTTACTTTTATGTGTATATCACCTATTGTTATTGTGATATTATGCTTGTAATGATTAAATGTCGTGAGAGCTTAGCTTGACGACTCCCTTACTTACCTGTTGAAGGTTATAACTTAATTCTTTCAACATTGATGGCTAATCATGCAATAAGCCCAAAACCCAAATCATTATGAATTACAATTTTGTAATTCAAATACCTTGGAAAAAATTGAACACTGCTACATATGTAACCTATCTCATAAGTGCAGAAAAATTATCTGTCTACAGTGTAAGATATCGATGCACTTGTTTGATAGGAAATTGTATCACAAATGGATGCAGTTTTGTTTGTATTTCCAATTTCACAAGTTTGGGAAATAAAGGAAGTCCTACAAGGAAGTGTGATTCTCTAACAATCAGCTTGAAAGACGAATGGATGCATTTCTGTTTCAAGTTTGCGTTAGTATTTTATTTACCTAAAACACAAAAGTCAGGACTTTTCTTTAAAGTAAAATGGTATAGTCTTACAATGAACTTGAAATACGAGTGGATGCATTTTTGTTTCAAGTTTAGCTTTGTAAACCAAATACCTTCAAATCATTACTCAATATTCTCCACATTTTGAAGTGTCAATGATATATTTTGCTATCGAACATTACATCTATATCGATTTGCAACAAACGTTTTCTACAAAGCGTTTAAAAATAATTCTTACTTTTATGTGTATATCACCTATTGTTATTGTGGTATTATGCTTGTAATGATTAAATGTCATAAGAGCTTAGCTTGACGACTCCCTTACTTACCTGTAAGACACCTTTACTTGTAAACTTTTCTGTAAGTAACTGGAGGCTCAGTTTTGCTGTATATATATGTTTTTATGATGTTTTTGTGTTTAGTTGTTATGCATGCGTTAAGAGAATAACCCCTTCCATTGGCTTTAAAGGCCTTTTGATAATTAGAACAGTACATTAAATTTCTAAAGCATATCCAATTTGTCATTTTCTCATTTACATTTCTATATGTCACTATTCATCTAATTCATTCATGACCATACAAATAATATCAACTTTACTCAACTGCTTTCCAGGTGTCATTTACATTTGGAATAAAAAACATCATTCTTCATACTTATTACTTTGTGTTGTATATGCAAGTTTTATATTGATCACAACATCATACAACGTATTCAATACATTTGCTAGATGTTGAAAACATGACAATGATACCATTTTTGGAAAATTTTCATCACAGAGCTTGTCGTCATTTGATAGTAAATGGCAGGTTTATCAGAATTCCAAAATGGAATAGTTGCGCAGTAACAGTACAAACAGAGGCGTAAATCATGTAAAATTCATAAGTAGCGTGTTTTTTTTACATTAACAACTTCTTTGCAATAATTACAGTTAAGTTAGGTGATTACTTGAGATGAAACATGCTGTTGTATCTTAATGCGTCGGAAACTTCCAGGGAGGATTGCTAACATCACTATGAACGTAATCAATTAACTTTTAAATGCGCTGAATCCGTTTGTCGTCGCTTGCGACTATATTTATTATTATTATTATTATTATCAAGGGTTATGAAGACGTTGACAACCAGGAATCCTTGTTAAAGATCAATGCTACAAAATACACATACATTATCTTTTAGGTTAGCGGGTTCGGCTTCAGATCAAGAGGTCCGTGGTTCGAATTCCGCCAGGCGCTCGGCAACTTTGTCTGCAGTAGAGAACTGTTCTACACGCAGTCAGGTTTGGGTGCAACGCTACACTGAGTTTCAGCGCAGTACCACCCATGGTTCTTTAATTCCAGTCGATGCTCGCAGGTTTCACCACAACGCATAGCCTCCATGCTGTTGCGGGCTTTCTCTTTGCAATAATACTAACAGCCGCGATATAAGTGAAATAATCTTGAAAGCGGCGTTAAATACCAACTCACCTTACCTCATTATTCTTTAGCACCGCAGTGATAGGTAACACTTTATCATCTTTGACTTGAGCATGATCAATGATATCATTATATCATAATGCTTTTGCATGAAATAAAACGACAACACAATAAAATGACGCCTTTGAAACATCACAATGCTTTGAAGCTACCGGGATTTGGAATTGTTCATACATAAATTCATAATTTTTTTTATGAATATTGGTTTTGGTTGATAAACCGAATCTCCCAATCGAGTCGGCGAGCCTCTGATGTTTGTTTGAAGTTGTGTATATCGATATGGTATCAGAAAAGGTGATTTCTATATCCAAAACCGACACAAACTACATCTACAAATAGTCAGACGTTCATCAAGGAAAATTGTAACTCTTCGATCAAGGCACGTTCCTTAATGTTATTCTCCACAACCATGTTGACTCTACTGCCAGAAGGACAACAAGCACTGGTACATACTCTGAGGAATTCAAATACCTTTACATAATTATTGATTAAAACCTGAAGTGCCGAGTAGGAAATTGGAAACGTGACTTCAGAACACGCGCTTCTTTTTTGAAAGGAAATATTCTCAGCCCCAAGATGAACATCAAACAGAGGGCAATTATGCCCTTATGAAGGTCACTGACACTTCTTGTAATATAAGTAGGATGATTCCCATAAATATTAAGTAAAGTTACAATTTCAGCCACATGGCGCTTCCTATAATACTATATCCTTAACGTGTTTTCAATAATATCCCAGTCATTCAAGACTGGATGAGACACCCAAAAGGGGGGAGAGGGGGAGGGGTAAAGCATTGAGAGAGTAAGATAGTCGGTTTAGAATGACTAAAATCTTTATACTTCACTGGAAAGACATTTGCAAATGTGAAAAAATTTAAGTTTATATTTTCGAATTGAATTCGTTTCAGAACAAACATAACTACAACTCTGAAACTATTTGGTGGAACGTAATGAAACGCATACGTGTAACCTCTACGGTACGTGGAAGTGCTTCAGTGAATAATCCGTGCAGATTTTCCGTTCCCGGAAACTAGTTGTTATCTAATGTTATTAGATTATTTGATAAAACCTTTTTCCTGTATTGGAAGCTTCTGTTATACAATTACCTCTACGGAAAGCGGGAGTGAATGTGTAAGCTATGCTCACTAATGCTCTTGATAAAGGTGAAAATAAATGAACTTCTGGTTTCATAAATATTGACAAAATTTATATCGAGACCAAGATCCATGATTAAAAAGCTTGTAGGAACTTTCTAACAAACGCATCAAGCATTTCTAATTGGGTCGTCGCAGATCAGCATCCTGAATATTCTGTGAAATACGTATTCTCCTGTTTTCTTCCGATCTAGAATAAAGTATAAATTGTGCATGGAAACTTTCCATAGCATTGTATCGTTTAGATACCGTCAACAAGAATGCCATGTTTGACGTCTGAACAGCCACAGAGAGAGGGAATGTCATCAGCAAAAATTAATCAGCAGAAGGACAGTTGCCAGAAGTCTCCGCCATTTTTAATCCACCCCTGGACTCAATACCTTAACGTGGTGTGGTGGTTTGCGTGCTCTAGAGACCCCGAGAGCTATGCCAGCTGGAGCTTTCATGCTCCTGGTAGGGACACCCAAGCTGGACAGGTCGACGGTTAGAAGCCAGACTAAATTTGAGTTGTTCTAAAACCTGTTGTCTATCTCTCACTATGCCTTTCTTTCCGTCTTTTCCCTCAACCTTTCGATCCCTTCCTCCCTTGTCTGTCCACTCTCATTTGGATGCTTGTCATCCCCGTGTTAAATAACTGAAATATTGTTGAAAGCAAGTTAAACCCCAACTCACTCATTTTGGTTTGCGAGCTTATCGACCATGGAGGGAATGGCCTTGACCCGATAACATCGGCTCAAGCGATTAAGGTGGGCTCGCACTATACTGAGATGGCAAAGGCGAAAATGTGACAGAGTGCTGTATACCGATAAGAGTATGTTTCAGGTATCCTTCCGATGGTCACTTAGTTGTCTACATAACTGGCAGGGAATACGCAATTGAACTCAGACCTCTTGTAAACATCAACTTATCGACCTTCTCTAGCGTTAAAAACTTAACAACTTTTTGGAATTTTGAATGTTTTAGTTTACATGGACACCTTAATGAACAATAGGGATAGGTGTTCATCGGAAACTTTATCTAAATAAGCGACATAATTCTTCGTCTAATGCCTGGATGTGTTGTTCAAATGAAGCATCAACACCAAAATCTAAGTATACTTATCTTTGGCAATCATTCAGCAGTTTCGATGACAAGTGTTTGACCAAGATGGCTTTTCGAACTTTAGACCTGAAGTCTATTTTGAAAGGAAATGTATTTGGAAAACATTAAATAGCCATTCAAAGTAAAACTTTCAAATGATACCCAGGGAAGGTTAATAAGGTGTTCTTCTTACAGTGTATCTATTCATGCAACAACATTTTGTAGCAGTAAGGCAGGTGCTGAAAATAAGGTGAAAGGAGATTTCATTCTCTCAACTGTATGAGCGAGTTGGGTTTGGTAATGATTTTAAAAGTTTGAGCGGTAACAATACAAGCCTGCGTACTTAATTATATCCCATTGACAGCTTTAAGGTGTAATCTGCTAGAGGCAACAAATCAACTAACAGGTGCGTCATTCCCTTTAAAGAATGATTTTGCCAATCTAGTTCAAAGTGATCATGTGCGAGAATGTTCATAATTGTTGCATCAATTTTTAAAAAAATATTCTCTCCTAGCCCTGTCAAGTTGTGACAGCACATATTTCTTCGTTTGAAAATGTGCAGATAAAATGACTTTGCCGGCAAATTAAAAGATCAAATGATTACACATGGGTAAAAAAGAATTTCCGGATGTCACTCACGATTTTGAGAAGCTAGTTTCCTCAACAATGAAAGAAACACAAGGAAGGAATTTTTTGACAGTCCTTGTTCCGAGATATTCCAAAATGTTGTAAAAAACGCCACAATCAGCAATTATTTCAAACAATCACATAGAATGCTGTCAATATGTTATTATCAAGAGACAGCTGTGTCGTAAATAAGCATCTATAATTTGGAAAATGAGTCTTATAAAATTTCTCAAATTGAAACTTTAAACAGTGAAGGTTTTCCACATAATTTAAAAAAACAAATTAATATGTAATATTATCTTTACAGCGGTGTTTCATTCGCCGCTTTCGACCTGATAAATTTGTATAGTGTCAACAAGCGATCGTGTAACAGGACTCAATCGCGAATAAAATCCCAATTTAACAAGTTAAACTAATTTTTAAATCAAGTGCAACTACAAGAAATTAGCTATCAGACAATCTAGAAGGTCTTTTAATCACATTTGCTTTTTATTGGTTGTTAGTGTGTAGTAGGTCATTTAACTGGGGCCCAGAATGTGGACTTTTTTTTCATTGAATAGCGGAAAATATCGTTATTTTGTCATTTCAAAGATAAAAATGCAAATGTAGGTAGGCGATGTGAACTTAACTAAGGACCAATGGTCTTTGGGGTATTATTTATATTAAACAATATGAAAAATCATTAACCATCTCAATTGCACTTTAATTGATCTATATTTTAGGTGAGGTGAGGTAGGTGAATTGGAGTTTAACGCCGCTTTCAATAGTATTTCACTTATATCACGGTTGCTTGAATTTTTGAAGGGAGAAAGCCCGCAACACCAATGTGAAACCTGCGAGCATCGGCTGGAACTAGCGAACCATGGGTGGTACTGTGCTGAATTTCAGTGTAGCATTGCATCCAAACCTAACTGCGGGTAGAACAGTTCTCTACTGCAGACAAAGTTGCCAAGCCCCTGGCGGGATGCAACTTCTGGTCATCTGACCCGTATGATATTAACATAGAAGCGGCTTTTAACCCCAAATAACCTCACCTCACCTCAAATTCTCATCTTTTCCTCATACTTTCGATATCACCCTAATTTATCCACCATCTAAACCCCATCAATCGCTCACAGACCTGTTGCCTTGAATTGAATGTTATCGGTTATTATTTTGTCATTAGTTGGAAGTTTTGATAAAAATCGACAACAAATATAGAGTGCAATAGGAAACGCTAGCCAAAATGATATAACGCGATTGGCTCAGGAAAACCTAAATAAGAGTAACAAGAAATGAGCTACTGTTTATTCTTTGATAAATGAAATGACAACTCTGCCTTTAAATGGAGATCAAAACGATAATGAAGAAATTTTTGCAAGGTATCCAAAGCAATTAAATCAAGAACAGAGCTAGTTTTGCCCAGTTGGTTTTAAGATCAAACCGCACATTTTGACATCTCCTTTGAAAAATAAATAAGATGAAACAGATCAAAGATGCCAACTTCATTGAATCTGCAACTGGTTTTCTTGCGCTTAATTATTTTTATGCTCCTCATGTTACAAAGATGTGATGTTGCTGGTGCGGGAATTACACTTATGTTAGACAACAACTCAAAAGCATCAGTACGTACATGTAAGTGCGGCAGATACTGTTTTTGGACTACGCATGTAATTACAAACTATTTATTTATATTAATTTAATGTCTTTCATAGCAGTGGCACCAACGTTATTTACTATTTCAGTGTGACCATTAAGATCGTAAACTAAATATGGATGTCGCCTTTGGTCCTTAAGAAATCCAAAGCTGTGTTAGTCAAGTGTGTTTATTCATGTTTGTAGGGTATTGGCCTATGTACATGTGCAGTCCAATACATAATGTTGGTCTTTTAAATCATCATTTGTGAATACATTTTTATGCTTGTCATCCACGTGTTTAATAACTGAAATATTGTTTGTTCAAAACACGTTAATCCAAACTCACAATAGTTTGATGTAAGAAAAGCGAATACAAATTTCTTGTTTATAGTCCTGTCTTTTTCTTTTGAAGTTTGAATTATTGAATAAAATCGTTTTAAGGAAACGTAAAATCGGAGGGTTCGTAGAGAAACTGCTTATTTACACAAACATATGATGCAAATTATCTTCCGTCTTCCAAAGAATTCCGATTGAAATGCTAAATCAACCTACGTTATTCATGGCCAAATGCTGATCTCATCGGTGCAACAAAGATGCTCGGAATGAACATTTGTTAAATATGCAAATTGGTTGAAAGAACAATAAACTTTCCAAAAGCTCCATACATGTGATAAGCTAAGGCTTTTTCCAAAACTAACTGAATATCTAGAGGGAACAAATGTATTTCCATTACTATGCCAATGCTTGAAATGTTGATCCCTCTGATATAGTAATATTAAGCACACGTGTCTTTAAGATTGTATTCATGGACACACATATAATATCCTCTATATACCCTTTGTGATGTCACTATGAACTCATTTTTCAAAGGGGCCGAATGTCAAATACATATGCAAACTTAAGAACTACAGCTGTACGATTTTAAAAAGAAGTCTTAAACACAACTCTCCAAGTGTCATGGTGTATGGTGATTATTGCATTTTCTTCTTATATATTTACTCCTATTGTAGAAGGATTAACTTTTGGAAAAAGGAGTACACTTGCTGTTATATCGCTTACAAAGAAATCTGACAATATGATGCTTTATTTGATCGAAATTCATAAAAAAAACCAAGTAATAGTTGTAGAGAAAATCTTATTCTCAACTGGTTTTGTAAAATAATTGGCACAACTAGGATGTTGGAATATATCCAGATTTCATAAAATCCTTCATTCAAAGAATAAAACATATAAATTAGATGAAAAAAATTACACGAACACGTCTTCAACTCTGTCGCAAGGACATACCGAATTCTATAATAAGTACAATCTGCCATCTTGTGGCCGTCGATAGCTGGTAATTAACCCTTTATTAATAACAATCCTGCTCAAGAGCATACAAGAGGAAACTAAGGTCGTAAACTCGTTAACTAGACACTTGTTAACACGAAAACTTCCCTGGCTTCCTGCAGATTAACCAAGCGGCAAATATTGCAAGATGCAAACACTTTTTTAATGGAAAGCTTGCATTTTGTCACCGTGAAAAAAAAACACTATTAATTTGCCATATTATGCGACCTGACAAGAGGTGTGTGCAGTTTACAGTAGAACGATTTCATCTTTTCCCTTATCTCACAGTACTAACTGAAGCGTTGTTAATGATTATTTTTGAAACGGAAATGCATCAAATCATTTATTTACATTTAGCCAAGAAAGCGTTCTACTTTTAAAAACAGAGGTTAGGGTAGGAGAATATGACTTTAGCTCCCTATGTTGGGAGAGCATTAAATACCCTAAACAGAATAATACGTTGTTTGTAATGACATTATAGACGGAAACATGTGATCATGTGTGTCAATAAGTATTTCATGGTAACCGACACAGGGACTTTTTTGTGTCTTTAGTATAGCTGATGTGGTACGATCTAGAACCTATTATTCTATTATTAAAACGGAAATTTGGTGTAATGAAAGCAGCCCGGCGCCAATTTCTGCATATGCACCACGGTACAAATGTATCCAAAACATGACTTACTCCTCTTTCATAATGAGAAGTTTAGTGAATATGTAGTAACTACTCTATACCTTGCAGTACCGGTATCGCAGAGAAAAGTTTAAACGAAGTTATTATTGAAGTATAAAACCATTCCATACCAATACCGATAGACATAGAATATTTCTCATGAATATAAAGCTATTTGTTTTTAGCTTTGAGTAAGATTATCAAGTAGAGAAGAATTTATTTATTTAAACTCTCAATGATCGCATAAAGTATAGGATCCTCGACGCCAGAACTAGAATGGATGTGTCTTTGGCAGTGGACCGAAGATTCATCATTCCTGATACCTTTGCATTGATTGAGGATTATTTTCAGTTGAAATTAAATTCGAAACCAGTAAAACGTTTACACAAGTCTTGTCCGTTGCAGCAACATGCATGGTACAGATAATACATGGAATCTCTGAAACGATCTTACAAATGGCACGATTGAAAATTCTTAATCACATACATCTAATGTACGTTTCGACCTGACTTGGTATAAAAAAGGCGGATTTTTGAAACACATTGTGACATTTCACAAAGAAAGAAAGTTGTCTCAGGCAGTTGCTTTTACTTTTAGTGACCATGGACAAAATGCATTATTGAATTATATCTTTCAATTTCGAAAATCGGAAAGGCTCAATTACCATTGCGTTAGATATTGGTATCACTGCAATAGTATCGATATGCAACGACAAGAGAGATGCATGTATTTATCAAGTGACTTCGGACTTTCCTTACAAAGACGTAGTCATTGCAACCAAGCAACAGACACAGTAACAGATCTTTTGTTGTTCAAACTTGAATATTTCATCTATTTAAATTGCACAAAGTAGGTTGTTGGAGTCAAAGATGTCATACTTATAAAATGTTGCACTTAAAAAGTTAGTGCATGTTTCTATAAGTTAGACTATTCATATTTATCAGTGTCCACTATTGTGACAAGAAATCAGTCGTGGTTTATGAACTAAACCTGGACAATGACGCGTCAATGACTAACACGAAATATCGAGAACTTGAAAGTAATTTCGGGTATAAAGACGTTTCAAAGTTATTTCAGATATATCACGGCCAAATTTATTGCAGGGGAAATTTCGCAACACTTTTGTTAAAATGCAATGCGGTGATACCTGCAAGCATCGGTTGAAACTTCTCTGAGATTCAGTGTAGCATTGGATCCGAAACTTACGGCTTGTAGACCATAAGCTCATCTTTTTCCTCATCCTGTCAATCCCTTTCCCCCTGAACTATCCACTCTCTTTTGGATGCTTGTCATCCACGTGTTTAACAACTGAAATATTGTTCAAAGCACGTTAAACCCCAACTCACTCACTCACTCACTTTACTGCCGACAGTTGTCAAGCCTTGTAGGGATTTGAACTACTAACCTAAAGATCCGAAACCGAACGCGCTAACCACTGCACTATCCCGCTACCAATACACATATACATATGGTAGTGTTTAGTATCTCATTTAACAAAAACATATATAAATGGGATACCGAATGTTAAATTATTATCACTTAATATAAATTCGCCGTTTTTCGATACCTGAAAACAATGGAATTTTATCATTTAGTAATTTTAGAGAGAAGGCTGAAAGTTTAGAAAAGCTCACTCAGGTCATAAGGTATTTTAGCTCTAATTGAAAGCTATTACAAACAGAAAACATACTCTTTGTCACTTGAACCAAAGGAAAGTAAACAGGTCAGCAAAAGAAGGGTAAGGAAAATTGTGTTGGTGAGTTTTCGACGTGTGCTTTTTAAAGAATTAATAATGAAATACGTAGATGAAAATCATCCAGATTTTGAGCAGAAAGGTTCAGAGAAAGCCTTGAGACGAGCTGAGGTGAGATTTATTTATTGTTTGATTTCAGGAATCTGGTTCAAACAGGAATAATTTAGCTATAAATCAAACGAAATTGGATGAAATTAAACTTAGTTATGTCAATTATCAAAAAGTATCAACTCAGATCCATTTGCTATGTTTAACTGCATTTAGAATTAACACCATACTATTGAGAAGCAATAAGGACATAACGTTTGGCATATGTAAAGTACTTTCTAATTGGATTGATATATTGATAGTATTGTTTTCCGTATACACTGTACAAGGTTTCAAACTATTTAACGATATCTTCACTGATGAGCCAGAGAACATGTATTTGATGTGTATTTTACATCCTGCTACATCAGCGTAATTAAATCCGCTGATCGAGCTCCTTCCATATACCCTGATCTCAAAAGCCTCGTCTCGCTAGCTATCTAACCAGCCAATGAGACAACTAGCATCCAGCGACAGCAGCACAACCCGGATGGAAAATTCCGTTAAGTTAAAAAAGTAGCTTCAAGCTCCTTGGATAACAATAACAGATGAGCACAGCTACGCACTTCAAGGCGCGCCAGCCGTACAAGTGATTTGGCTCGAAAGAGATCAGAGTATATGAAAGGAGCTCGATCAGCGGATTCTATTACGCTGATGAAGCAGGATGTGTAATTTACAGTGAGGGACAAAGTGAAGAGCTTTGGAACATTCAGACCAGGTCCAGTTTTGAAACATTGTCATTAATCCTGTAGATTATAATTTTTTTAAATAATTACTCACATTTAACTTGCAAGTATGACAGGCCTTGTCACGTTCAGTATTAACAATCCTTTAATGGAAACAAGCTTAAACCTAGAGTAACACTAATAAGTTTGTATACAGATCTGTCAGTATGAATAAGAACTTTCATTAACACCATATATCGTTACCTTGAAGGATATTGGCGGTGAGGTGTAAACCTTCCATATCATTATCTAATTCATTCCGACAAGAAGACGTGACTCCTTAATGCTCATCGACAGGAGATCAATTCCTTGCCGCCTGCCTCGTGATATCAAAACGTGACTATAAATTACAAACGTGATCATACGCGTTAACAGTAAGTACATTTAGTAAATTAACAGAGATTATTTGATGGAAAGCGTGACCCTCGGAAGAAAGTTCATGATTTTCTCAAAACTATTTCAAATTATCAGTAATGTCTAACTTGTATGTTGTTAAACACATCAAATTACATGTCATAAGTACATACATGCTGTGACAGCAATTTTTTCTCATGCCTTATGATTATTTCACTTTAATAAAACTGAAAACTATCTTTTAAAAAGATCTATTTGAATAACTTTATAGATAACCTCCACTGACAGAGCGTTATAGTTCTATTAGAGATGTAGTACATGTATATTACAGACCGAATTAGTCACTTACGTACATAACACGAGTTTATTTTTACACTGCTAGGTTCAATAATATCTTTTGCTAAGAAGAAGATCAGTTTAATTAATGTGTCAATGAACTACTGGAATGATATTAATAATGTTGCTTTGAAATATAGCGCTATGTCAACACATGCGCATTCTTAAAATGCGAAAAATTTCCTTGAAAATAAGTTCTCCAAAATCCGTTATAACTGAAAAGATCCATATTTTCCCCGTGTTCCGTTAACAATCTGCCATCATGTAAATTCGAATCATCTTGCCCTCTTATATAGAAAAGTAAAAAACGTCTCAACATTTAAATGATTCAAGAAATGAAGCATACAGATCTCCTCTCTGATTTTCAAACTGCAAAAATACTGCAACATGCACTGTTTCAGTCGATGAAATACTACATGCTTAGATACTCTCTTTGTTGTCACAGAGGCCTTTGCAATGATGCAGTCGCTAGAGATGACGACTGTGTGGTCTAACATTCAATGGCAAAGTGTACATTCGACAAAGGTTAAGATTTTCCGGGGCATACAGAAATAACTGAGGCTTCGCGTTTGAAAAAAAACTCTCTAGAAACTAGATTGCATCCATCCAGACTTCTAAATTACTATACCAAGAAACGCTCGAAACGACGTTCCTTCTGCTAATACCTTATGAACAACCTAATGTTACATTCCACTGACATATGAATAAGACTGACAGTTAAATCTTTCGGATTGCATTAAGGAATATAACATTTGTACACTGAAAAAGAGGTTAATAGCATCATGGTATTTCATGAAGTCTTACATGGACTGGGCTGAGCATTAATTCTATGCCGCAGAGACTGACCAGATTAACTGTCATTTGCAGCAGCTGCCACGAGATCCCAGATCACGTGTAATGAGGTTTTGTGACTGATCGGTATCAAGACCGCTTTGAAATATTCCAAAGAATCAGCATCAGAGGAATAGTGAGTGAGAGAGTGAGCTGGGATTTAACGCCGCTTTGTGGTACTACGCTGAAATTCAGTGTAGCATCGCACCAAAACCTGACTGCGTGTACAACAGTTTTCTACTGCAGACAAAGGCGGGATTCGAACCACGGACTTCTTGATCCGAAGCCGAACACGCTAACCACTGCGCTATCCCGCCCCCCTTAGAGCTAAAAATGCCGTTCATACGCAAACGTCACTGTTGTCAGATTAAATTACACATTTGATTTGCGTTGATTAAGGTGAGTTGTGAAAGCCGTATTAAAGTTTAATAAATTATATTAAGACATGTATAAGATTATTTGGCTGTGTACTGTAATGAACTCAATTTTCATGTGTTTGAAAAAGAATATATCATCGTATTTGAATACATTCTTATGGAAGACTGCAGCCAAACCAACCGCATGTTTGAATGTTTCTTGTAACAAGTAATGCTGCTAAGCCCTTTGATTTAACTCAAAGAATGTACTGTTATGTTTATTAACTGAAATATTCTTCAAAGCACGTTAAACCCCAATTCACTCACTCACTTACAGGTTGAACGTTTCAGGACAAAGATATATTAATTTAAACGATTACAGCAATGTTCAATACGACGTCAAAATTGATACAAGACGATGTTATGGATGACAACTTCTTTATTTATTTTTTTTCCACAACGTTTCTGGGCTACTTCTTGCCCCTTCATCAGGTGGATGATAAACAAAATTGCCCCTTCATCAAGTGGATAATGAACAAAAAATGTTTGTCCACCTGATGAAAGGGCAAGAAGTAGCCCAGAAACGTTGTGAAAAAATAAATAAATAATGCCAAATCCAGTAAAAATGGATATTTCCACCCATTTTTCGCGGTCCCGTTTTCATTCTACCAGATAATTGTTGATATTTTTCAGGGTTTTTTTGTACTGAAAAAAATCTCTATTTACATTTATTCAATCGGAATCAATGAGAAAATATGGAAATTCACAACATACTTGTTTAAAATCATGTTCGTAGGCACGCCACCACGACGCTTGTCGCATGTTGGTTAATGGCCATTGGTTTTGTCGATTTTAATTAGCTGATGAACTTGAATAGGTGGGTCTAGATTTTCATTATCTGATGAACTTGAATAGGTGGGTCTAATGATCGAATGACGTATTGAGTGACATTTTGTCTTGTTCGTGCTGCTGGAATTTGAATTCTTTCGCGTTAATAGTAAAGCTATGAATGTATGCAAATATGTATATTTGATTAATAAACCTTTCGTAAACAGCACTTATGTGTATATTTACCTATTGGAACTGGCAGCAAATATTATTAAATTCATAGATGTATAAACTTAAAATCCGCTGATTGAAATCAATGTCTGAAGTTTAACTAAAATATATTTCAAAATGTCCATTAAGTTTAACTAAAATATATTTTAAAATGTCCATTAAGTTATAATTATTTTATCGATTCATATGCAAAAGTTTTAAAGACAGTTTTATGGGGGAAATGTATACATTAAACTTAAAATGAGAAAGGTAGTAATGCTAATTAAAGCAATTCTAGCAAATCTAGTCTATTGAAACTTCAGTAGACAGGTAATTAAACATCATAGGTGAAGGTAAACATCTCGGGTGGTTTGTTATTTTCCCAGTTAAGTATGTCTGTGTTACTATGACATTTTAAGCGAAAGGTCATTAAATTCGGTTTAAAAAGTTAAAACCAATTTCATTTTCAGAGAAATCAAAACTGTCACTTAAATTTTATATTTACATACTTGGTCTCATAATGGAAACTCGAGAAAAATGGCACCAACTTCTTCCAGAACAGCAACGATAGCGATGTTACCATAACGTCTATTTTAGGCCCAATCATTACAACATAATAACTTAGAACCATGTGAAACCAACGAATGTTAGGAAAGTACACTGATCTCATTGTTATTACAAACACTGGCAGGTCAAACACGTTCTAACAAGGTCGCTCCAAAAGTCATAGCTGCGTGTGTAGCTGCATTTACTACTATTAAACCATCCTGCTAAATCATCGTATATGAATCCGCTCTCGCTCATTCCTAATAACCTGATCTCTTAAATAAAATAATTTATTTGAAAATTTATAAAACTGAAAATAACGGGCCGGGTTTGTAAGAATAAATTTAATTCAAGTCATATGAAGAGAATATACACACACTCATTTCAGGAATTGTCTATATAAAAATACGCATGAAATATTTTTGTAAGGTAGAAGGGTATTAGGGACGAGCGAATGTAGGACATGCGATGGTGTAGGACATCCGTCTACATCAGCGTAAATGGAATCTGCTGATCGAGCTCCTTCCATGTACCCTGAAAACGTTTAAGCAAAAGGCTCGTATCGCTAGCTGTCCAATCAGCCAATGGATAAGTATTTTGAGAGGTGCTTCAGTAGTTTCACGTGAATCTGCAGTTCTACCTTTCAAAAATATTTCATGCGTATTTTTATATTGACAATTCCTGAAATGAGTGTATTTTTTACTTCAAACGACTTGAATTAAATTTATTCTTACAAACCCGTTACTTTTAATTTAATAATTTTTCAAATGAATTATTTTATTCGTAATGTGCTAATATTTAAATTTACACAACAGGTGTTATTATTTTTGTTTCTCCGAGAACAACTGTTGTTGTGTATCAGTTATAATAATTATAATAATAATGTAATAATAACGTATTTATAGAGCGCCTCCAGCTGAAGTGGCGCATAGAGTCGGTTAACGAGAGTCGGTCTTGAAAGCTTTTATGAAGAGATGGGTTTTCAGATTTTCTCTAAATATCTGGATTGATGTGGCAGACTTAAGTTCAGGGGGATTTCCATAGTTTGGGTGCAACATTAGGAAGTGAACATAATTTGTGTTTTTTAAAGACCAGTCTGACCAGACCTCGGAGCACGAGTGGGTTGGTAGACTTGGGTCAGTTCTTTGAAGATAGCGTGGTCTCGTCTTTAGAGCAGAATATGTGAGAGTAAGGACTTTGTACTGGATCCTCTCCTTGACCGGAAGCCAGTGCAACGTCCTCAACACGGGGGTGATGTGGTAAAACATTTTGGTCCGCGTGACGACTCTAGCAGCCATGTTTTGTACCCGTTCAAGGTATGAAGATGAACTAGACTTAAAGGGACCATTCGAGCGGGGTATTTTTTGTGGAAACGAAATTCAGGAGGACTTTCCTGTTAACAAATATATATGATTTTTACATGATTCTTTTCACACTTAATTTCAAATATGTACACGAGGTAAACCTTTCAGTTGTTCAAGATTTAACAATTTGACAAAGAATCAAGTGTATCGATCAAAAAAGAAAAACTTCGTGAAATGAAGCCAATCATCGGAGCTACGAATGTGGAATGCATTACTACGACAAAACATTGTCGTAACTGACAAATTTCATTATGAATTATTTGTAAATATGCCGCTCTTCTATCAATCTATTTGTTATTTCTTAATTTTGTCAATGATTTAGCTTAATACAGCATTTTCTCGCAATGCAGATTTCTCGCAACACTAACATTTCAAGATGGCGGATGAAAGCCGCTCGAATGGTTACTTTAATCAGCAGGGAGTTGCATTAATCAAGAGATTATATTACGTAGGAGTGCACACGAAGTTTGGTGGTTTTTGTGTCCAAATATTTCCGTATTTTGCCGATGCTTCTGAGATGCATTGTGGCTGTGCGTGCTGACTTGTTTTGTTGATAGTCACACCAAGATTCCTTACTTAATCCACTGCTTGTATCCCGTGGGCATAATTTCTGCAACTGATGTTTAGTTCACGGTATCATAAACTCTGTTTTGTTTTCATTGTGTTTTAGAAAGTTTGCACACATCTATTGACGAAGGTCCTGTTCACATGATTACAATTTGTCTTGACATGTTCGTTCGAAACAAGCAATACGACGTAATGTATTTTCAAGGCAGTGGTGCAAGAGAAAAGATATATATTTACACTGAGGATATATATATGTACACTAAGACTGCCTGCAGTCCTTGCTGTCGTCATGTTAATAAAACATCTTACTCACTTGCTTACACAAAATGTCCCGGCCTCTTGTGTGAACAGTCAATGATATACCTGATGTACATGTTCAAAGTTAACAAATGTCTCCTTTTATGCTAAAATCCCACATTGACAAAAGCGGCTTCAATAATTTGAAAGATTATGACATTGTTTACATGCCCTTGACCTTCATGAAGTCATCTAACAAAGTTTATCAGCCCCCGAACTAAAATTCCGAATTGAGTCAACTCTGCATTGGCCATTTTTATCAAAGCACGTTCCATGATTACGATCGTGACTAATTGCTGGCAGAAGCAATCAAAAGTTCATTCTGAAGAAATCGAAGGCTTCTGTTTTTTTCTGCAATAGTTGGAAAGAAAGGTTGAAAACAATTCTACTAAACGGTACTCATATACAAACCTGTAAATGATGTGGTCTTGTTCTTGAAAGATTTCAATAACAAGTTGCAGAAATAAATATTACTTCACCTTAATACATCCAGCCATTATGTAACAGATGGTGTACAAGGTTTCTGCTTTTAAGTCATTTTCCTTCTATGGAAGATAAAAATAGCTGATCAGGGCGAGTGTTTTCACCAACTTTCACCTTTTTATAGACATTTTTCTGTGACCCTTAGTAGGGATCAACAGTATCCACAAATCTATAAAATAAAATGCCAATCATCTAAAGGAGTATGTAACCCAAATTTCAGCTGTGTTGGGTTCATGTTTCACTTATTTTTTGGACATTTTTCTAATGGAAGAGAATATGAAATGGTATTTGGGGTGTTCATGTGGCCGAGAAATTTCCCTGGTGAATGGTTCTGAAAAAAAAGATGAAATAGTTAAATAATCACGGACAAATAGAACGGACTATTATCAGATGACATGTCATGAGAGCCCAACGGGCCTTTTAAGTGTGATGACCTAAATTTCAAAGCCTCTAGGTGCAGCGGTTCATAAGTATCGTTCCAGCTGAAGCTCGTAGGTTTCAACGCAATGCATAGCCACTATAGTGTTGTGGGCTTTCTCCCTGCAATAATACTAGCAGCCGCGATATAAGTGAAATAATCTTGAAAGCAGCGTTTAACACCAACTCGCCTCACCTCATAAGTATCGCGCTTACAATTGTTTTAAATAAACAAATTAAAGTATCATAAACTTGAAAATAAAGTCAAGGTCACCAAACTCTGTTGGTGTCTGCATATTTACCATTTGTAGATTAGTACTAAGTTTGGAGACTCTAGTTGCAGTGGTTAACGTGATTTCATGGCAAAGGATGGCATGAGGATAATGTCCACACTGACATTTTAGAATACACCGTGAGCTCATACTGCTATATATATATAAGACTCACAAACTGTCAATGAGAAAGGCCATGCCTATGACGAAAATCTCAAGATAATACTTGATTACCACGCTCCTCTTAAAACTAGTTCAGTTATTATCCGTCCAAATACAGGATGGTATACTGATGACATCCGAGAGGAGAAGAAGAGTACAGATTCAAGGCTGTACCAAAGAACTTTGTCAGTGGATGGCAGTAAATTATCTCAAGTGGAACAGTGGCAAGACCGAGTTATTGACTCTGGGATCCAGAAAACAACTCTCAAAACTTCCAGAGAATCTAATCATCAGCATTTGAAAGGACAAAATCAAAACATCCGACTCAGCTAGAAATCTGGGAGTGATTTTCCAATCTTCCATGTCTCCTGACAGCAAATCAAATCTTCTCAGCAAAGCATCCTTCTATCACATCTACAATATCCAGAAAGTTCGCAAACTCCTCGACAAAAGCACCACCCAACTTCTCATGTCAAGCCTTGTTTTGTCCAAACTAGATTACTGCAACTCTCTATACTACAACTTGCCACTTCATCTTCTCAACAAACTTCAAAGAATTCAAAACTCTGCAGCTCGAGTCGTCGCCCGTGTGACTCGTTATGAATCTATCTACACCACACTCGGAAACCTACACTGGCTCCCAGTTTCGAGCAGAATTAAATACAAACGTCTTCTTCTGACTCACAACTGCATACATGATGGTGAATATCCTATGTACTTGATAGATATCCTCAATGCCCATGTACCAACCTGTTCTCTCCGTTCATCTAATGCCATGTTCCTCTCTCAGCCGGCTACAAGGTCAACTATGGGAGACCGTGCATTTGCCTTCGCAGCTCCTGTGCTCTGGAACAATCTGCTACTATGCCTCAGAGAAATCAACACAAGAGACTCTTTCAAATCAGCCCTTAAAACATATTTGTTCAGACAATCTTTCCCATAAACTTCTCTTCTTTTCAAGCGCCGTTGAGCAATCACTGATTTGATAATTAGGCGTTCTAGAAATGCATTATTATTATTATTATTATTATTATTGTTATTGTTATTAAGAATGTCCAAATTCTATGTTGAAATATATATAAATATATATAACCAAGATGGAGTATCAGTTCTTTATATTTTTGTTGTTTTAACAGAACAGTTTGCACTTCATTCTCGATGGGCAGAACGATTAATGGCCTTTCCTTGATTCTGACTTACGGACAGAATTTCTGAAATTAATATTGTATTAGTACGTTATCCCAATGCCGTTTGTACTTGTGGCAATCTCAAATAAACGTTGTAAACGAATTTCTGCCGACTGTTTCTGTCGTTGCGGACGTGAAACGTCTTATATATTTGATCCATTAGTACCATCCATTAATTTATAAATACATTTTGTACTATTGATCCATAAGTTTATGAATGCATCTAATACTTTTGATCTAAACTGACTAGGAAAAGAAACCTAACAATTTTTACATTATTTTTTTGGTAACTGACGTTTGCTGTCCTGGAAGTATCTAGAAACGAACGCATAAACGCAACCAACATGTATGGACGTCACCAAGACCGTCAATTTCCTGTATTGTTTTTTTCACGCATTTTGTGAAAATCATGTGTTTTTGCAAACAATCAAGAATGATGGATACCAGGGGTATAAAAGGCGGGCATATCGATTGACGAATGTCACATCCGAAAAAAAACCACTTCAAAGATGCCCAGATTAACAACAGAAGAACGCGAGAGGGCAATCGGTATGCATACCATGGGTGCGACTCAAGTCCAGATTGCACAGACATTCGGTTGCAACCGGGTGACAGTAGCTCAACTCATTCAGAGGTACAACCAGACAGGGCAGACTAGGGACAGGCCTAGGAGTTGGAGACCACGTGTTACAACCCCCCGTGAAGACCGCTACCTGCGAACTTTGCATCTGCGTAACCGGTTCCTTACAGTGACGTCATCGGCCAATACAGTAATAGGCAGACGTATCATTCCGTTCACAGTAGCCAGGAGACTACGAGCAGCCGGTATTCGACCATACAGGCCTTTCCATGAAATGACCTTGACCCTACCCATCGACAGAAAGACTCCGTTGGGCTCGCACTGTGCGACGGTGGCAACGGCGTGATTGGTAGAGTGCATGTGTATCGGCGCCGAGGCGAGAGACTGGCACCAAATTGCATCCAGGAGGTCCAGCCCTTTGGTGGAGGGGTATCATGGAATGGGGAGGGATCTGTGGCGATAGAGAGACGAATCTTGTCGTCATACCTTCCATACCTTCTTCAGCAGCCACAAGGTGTTCTTTTACAACAGGACAATGCTAGACCCTACACTGCCCGACTCGCACAAGACTTTCTTGCCAGAAGAAACATTCCGGTCTTGCCTTGGCCGTCTCGTTCTCCTGACCTGTCGCCCATAGAACACCTTTTGGACCACATGGGTAGACGTCTCAGACAGAGACCACAACGTCCAAACACTTTGGCTGAGGTTGAACAAGCCATTCTGGACGAATGGAACCAGATTCCCAATGACGTCATTAAGAGACTGACATCGCCGATGAGACGACGCGTTTTTGCATGCATGGCTGTTCATGGAGGTCATACCAGATATTGAAGTTTTGTGGTTCTGTTTTCCTGGAACAATTTTTAATTTGAGAAACGTGCTACCGAACATGTAAAGTCTCTTTTCTGACCCCTGGCATGTTCGATTGCCAATACAACATTGGACTTTAATGTGACATTGATCCTGTCTCATCAGCCGTTTGTATCCATGCATTTTAAATGCAATACACTTTAGTTGATCAAATTCGGGTTTTTATTTTATATTTTATTGTCAGATACATCCGATGTTAGGTTTCTTTTGCTAGTCAGTTTATTAGTTAATGAAATCATCTTATGCTATCGATCCATTAGTTAATAAATGTCATAAAGGCGAGTCAATTTGTGGGATATCGCTTCGTGACAGACAAAGATAGAGGTAGTGAACTATGCTTTAGACTTTAATTTAATATAACTTGTACTGGCAATCTTTGAGAGTTGAGAAACAATTAGTGATACATATGGATTTATCGGATACCTTTGATCCATTTGTTAATGAATGCATCTGTCCATGACTGGCGAATGCTTTACATGAGCTACTGATCATCAATAAGTAACAATTGCATTAGGTACAAATACAAACGTTTTGCTGTTATCTAATTGAAGGGCAAGTTCCATTAACTCTATGCTTGATTGATTAATTGATTATCTTGCCTTTAACAATATTTCATCCAAAAGAGAGAAGGATCAGGGAAGAGGGATTTGAATGGTTGAAGGGAAAAAAGGCATAATGAGAGATACATCACTGCTTGTAGAACGGCTAAAATGCGGTCTCGCTTCTTCCCGTCGACCTGTTCAGCTTAACAGGGGCATGTAGGCTCCGGTTGGATCATTGTATGTCTGAAGCACGCAAACCACCATGATAATTTATTGAGTCAAATGGTGAATCTTTACTCATGATAGATATGAGGGTATTGTAGAAGCTTCGCGGACACGAACACGTGTTGTAACTAGGTATTTTGAGAAACACCTATCAGGTGTGGCGCACCTCCTAAGAGTCGAGTGGGTATAGTCGATTAACATGAAAACACGTCATTATTGGCTTCTATTCACGCAACTGCAAGGAGGAAGGCATGATATACGTTAAACTACACTCACTACACAAGGGCTAGTAGAATGTGTTTTGAAAGGTTTATTTCGTCAAAATGTTGCTAAAAAATATTATATTTACTCCTTGTGTATCATCTTCAGAGGGTCAAAACATGCAATTACTATATCTGATCATCCGTAGTCGTAGAGGTTATAATCAATTTTTGAGGCGTAGAATTTGATACGCATAGCTTAACCGATCATGGTTCGTTCGTTTTAAAACTGCTTCTTTTAATTAAAAAAACATTGTCTTCAATTGGAAACATTTATTTTCGTTTACGTGAATTGATTTTATAAATCAAAAAAATCTTGTCACCGCTTCTTTAAAACACCGTTACTGGCTGAAATATTGCTCCAGCGGCGTTAAACAATAACTCACTCAATTACTCTTTTAAACATGTAAAATTATGGCGTGTACTTGAATGTATTTTATACAAGATAAATATTGGTTAAGTCAAAGACGTGTTTTAAAAAATGATATTGGAAATGGCGGAAATTAGCTGGAAAGCAAATATTGATATTCATGATAATACAAGACTGAGACATTCTAAATTGAAATCGTGCTACTTGGTGACATTGAAACTGAAATATTTGCAAAACAATCAATGTTTAAGACAGGAGCTTTTCGGAAGTTGTTATACTTCGCCAACTGAATTAAATATTTCTTGTATGCCTTTCTGAAGTGTAGCTTTGTCACGAGTGAAGCCAAAAGATTTCATTTCATTATTTATTGAGGTGGTAATCTGCATTGGTTATTGGTTGGAGGCCCCACCGGCCTCCAACCATCTTAACAGCTGAAATTCTCTCTAAATTACAGTTGGAATTTTCAAAGTAACTTTCAATCAATCATATTTAGCTCTTTGTATTTCGGCAATATCGTAAACCAATGAACACATCTGTATCAAATTTAGAACCACGTGACCATGTGGGTATTCCGAAATAATTGGCAACCTTTAATACGGAAAACGATTGTCTCTGCAAATCTAAAAATTTAAAGGGAACAGAGGTGTCTAAGAATAAAAAAATACAGTACAATTCTTCATGACCGCACGTATATTAAATTAGACGCGTAAATGTCGCCTGAAAGGTTAGTAAATTATATTCCTTGTAAGTAAAAAAAACTCCTTTACAACGGCACACGCGAGAAACAAGCGGCTACAAGTCGATAAGTAGAGAATGTCATAAAGGCGAGTCAATTTGTGGGATATCGCTTCGTGACAGACAAAGATAGAGGTAGTGAACTATGCTTTAGACTTTAATGTAATATAACTTGTACTGGCAATCTTTGAGAGTTGAGAAACAATTAGTGATACATATGGATTCATGAATTTGCAAAAGAGTCCAACACTTTGTGCGGTGCTTGACGCTATCAATTGTGACCAATAGATTCTAAAAATAGATCTATTTCCAAGGGATTAATCGGTGACTGTTGTTTAAAACATAACTGTATAGATCTATTTATTACTGCAAGTTTGCCTGACTATTCTATTATTTGATGCTATGAACAAATAATTGTATAACTTTTTTCTAAATAAAAGATAAAATGAAGGTCTTTGTTCTGTTAATGGCCTTAATGTACTTATTTGCTGTAATGAAAATCCTATCCTATTGGTACCTTATGATTTCGCAGTATTTCCTAGCCTAAAATGGGTGCCTCCAACTTAGCCTTTTTAAAGGCTTTTCTTGTTTCATCGGATGCGGATTGGTTATTTCATCGGCAAAACTGGACTCAATACCTTATCGTGGTGTGGTGGTTTGCGTGCTTCAGAGACCCTGAGAGCTATACCAGCTTGAGCCAACATGCACGTTGGACAGGTCGACGGGTAGAAACCAGACCAAATTTTAGTCCTTCTAAAACTTGCTTTCTATCTCTCACTATGCCTTTCTTTCCGTATTTTACCTCATACTTTCGATCCCTTTCTCCCTGATCTGTCCACTCTCTTTTGGATGCTTGTCATCCACGTGTTTAATAACTGAAATATTGCTGAAAGCACGTTAAACCCCAACTCGCTTATTTCATCGGATTGATAAACCATTTTATAACCCACGTGGGACTTCGTAAAGGGGTTTCATAACAATCTGTTATGACACATATCTCATAACACTTTCGAGTGATTTGATTGGCTGATACATGAGTTTTGACGTTACCGGTACTACTTTCATCAGCCATTTCATTCATGATTTCCATTCATAAGTTTTCGTTCCTAAGCACACGAAAAACGAGAATTTTCATGATATAATCGACATTTTTTTTTTTCATTGTGGTTACATGCAGAGCTTTTCTTTCCTTTAATAACTGAAATGTCCGTAAATAAATAGTGAAACGATACAATCTAAATAAGTAACAAAATTCGTCTGCTAGGTCTGTCGGGAATCCTGTAAACAAAGATGGCGTCACCCGTAAAAATCAATGATTTGGTCAAAATCGATGGAAAAGTCTCAAACCAATGGTCAATGCCATCAACGTCCTCTTGCCCTCCTCCACAAAACATGTCAATGCAATTAACTGCAAATACCCCTCACGTAAATTCCGTCTCTCACGTTCAAAACACATCTCGGAGTCAACACAAGATAGGTTTGAAATCCGCATCATTCGAAGTTGTTGGTAGTGTCTTTTGAGGTCCAAAAAAATGGACGGTGGAGTTTTCAACATTAACATTGATTCTCGACAAGGGGAATTCCCAGCCGGGACGAGCCATTGCCACTGTCGACATCCGCCAAGCATCGCCGTATTGTTTACATGTTGTGACATTGTGACATGTCCTCTGGTGATGAATAGTTGTAATTGAATGAAAAGCTTCTTTTCCAGTTGACAGTTTTTGAGACATAAATTTCAATGTCATTCTCTTTTGAGGCCAAATGTTACGTGTGCCATTCAAAACATGTCTTGTTAATCCGTCGTTTCCGAACAGTTCTCTACGTCACGACGTTTATCAGTTCAAAATGTTGACATTTTTCGCGTGTTTATGCTGAATTACAGATTTGTAGCTGAAACCAAGTCTCTAAATGGAATGAATTAGATCATTTTTGCTTTAAGTTGTAGTTTATGTTTATGTGTTTCTTTATCAAATATAAAGAACTACATTACACCAAAGCAGCGTACGTTTTCCGAAGTGAAGGGGCCGACATTCCAATCACCAGTGCAATGTATTGATCCGCGTTTTGAGTTTCTCTTTAGGAAAGCTAAATTTTGCTTTAATTTGACGATGTTTTCGTTGTAAAAAAAACGTGGGTAATAAATAGGATACAAAACTCGTTCCCCTTTCATATCAAGTTTATGTCCCTCGTGAAATAATTTTGTTTTGTCACTCGCCAAGGCTCGATCGTGACAAAACATCGTCGTTTGATAACAAATATTCCATAATTTTTTGGAAAATGGCCGTAACCAGACTGGAATTAAGGTGGTCTTCTTTAACTTAAATTCAGTAACCTTATTCTTCTGTTTGCTTTAAAGTCGTTGTTACGGTTAAAACTGCCCAATTTGGTCCCTTTTTATCAATGGGTCATTTTCCGAAAAATGAGATTTTGGGGGTCCATACTGCTGTAACTAGTGACTTTTGCTTCTTAAGAGATCCACAATAAAGTTTGATCAGTGGAATAGGAATAAGGGAATTATACACGTTACAACAAATAATATTTACTTTCTGAATATAATCACCTTTTGATCTAAAAATTATCAATTTGTATATCTACAATTATTCAAAATATCCGAGATGATATCTCAATGAAATTACGTTCTTAAATTGCAATATTATAATTTTATCATATCATACAATTACTTTTACTGCAATGTGGTCCTCTCTATTCTCAGACAAACCTACTGGTGAACAACATGGGGGTGCTTAACCTTTTTTTATGTATAAAAGGTTATGGTGCATAAGAAGTTCAAGCATTCAGTCGGTATTAGGGCGTTCGGCTTCGGATCAGGAGGTCCGTGGTTCGAATCCCGCCAGGGGCTCGGCAACTTTGTCTGCAGTAGAGAACTGTTCTACACGCAGTCAGGTTTAGGTGCAATGCTACACTGAAATTCAGCGCAGTACCATCCATGGTTCGCTAGTTGAGCCGATGCTCGCAGGTTTCACCGCAATGCATAGCCACAATGGTGTTGCGGGCTTTCTCCCTGCAATAATACTAGCAGCCGCGATATAAGTGAAATAATCTTGAAAGCGGCGTTAAACACCAACTCACCTCACCTCACCTCGGCATTAGGGTATATTGCAACCCTAAAATAGGACTTATGTGATGAGGTAATTTAATTCTGTACCTTACCAATGAGTGTCGGCAAATTAAAATTACATTTCATGTTGGTAGAAATGTTACAATATGTCCAGATACTAATGCGAAGTCAAGTTTACAAGATCTGCAATATATATGTAGGTAGCAGACATATAAATCAGAAACCTTAACTTTTATATTCAGAATAATTAAAACGATTTGTTATCACTTACGTTGTTATTCATCATCAACAGAATAAAAGTGGCATGCTATTTCAGCCATTCTCCAGCGAAACATCATGACCTTTAACCTATATTAAGAATGTTAACTAATTACCCTAGGAACAAGGGGTGTCCCAACATTTTCCGGCCTGACCATCAAAACCAAAGAAACATTCAAATGTATATGACTTTTTTTTAGCCTAAAGGATATTAGGGTTTATTATATTTCAAATGGTGAAATATGACATTTATCGGTGAAAATAAAACCCGTATTTTCACTGAGTGAAATACAAATGGTATTCTAATCAGTGAAATGATGCAACAATCATATGACGTCATCTGTGACGTCAAGAAACAATTAAATGACGTCACGCAACGGCCCCGCTTACGAAGCGATTTAGCTATTCCATTCATATAGTTATGTCATTTACGAGGTTTTTGGAAACATAATAAATAGAACATTTGACATTTCTCGTCGAATACCATGTATATCTCCTCTCGTGAAGTAGAAATTTATATATTTACACTCGTGGCTGCGCCACTCGTGAAAATATTAATTTCTAATTCACTCGACGAGATATACATGGTATTCAACGAGAAATGTCAAATATCCTCTACATATAGAAGGAGCTCGATCAGCGGATTCAATTACGCTGATGCAGCAGGATGTGATATATTTGACTTCTTTTATTTGCCTATTGAGGATTCTAACTGCAAGTTTACGCACTTAACCTGCTTCGTATTTCATGAATTAATTACGTTAAAAGTAAGAAATATTGAGACCGAAAGATAGGAATTCGAACTCCAACTCATTTCATATCTATGACATCCAACCCTAATTATTATCTACGAAAATATTTCAACATTTATGATTCTTCATTATTCTGTTATTATACCTGAAATCTGAAACGACTAATCTAATAGGGGAATTATTTTGATAAGTCGACTAAATTATTATATAATTTTTTTTTTTTAAACGATCCTATAACAATTAACATAAGCAAAGCAATAAATGTTATTTTTGACGCCTAACCATCCCTTGTGGAAAGAAAAGCCATTACAATTTTGTCATTGGTGGTGTTAATATTTAAACAATAGCCAATCATGGTTGTCACCCTTTTTTTCATAATTTTCATACAAAGGCTTGTTATTTCTGTTGCCTTCTCTTACAAATTTCCATTTTTGGAAAGCGGCGTCAACCATAATAACACCACACGTAACCTATTTGTTTTAAATGGTGTAAAAAAATCAACAACACTTTCGGTCTCAACCGTAACTCAATCTACTTGCAGTAGACATAACTCTGTGAAATTGTTTTGATTTATATAAGAGCAACAACAATCACAGTAACTATCACAGAATCAACCACACTTTACCGCAAGTTGTTATTTTCAAGAACAAGTGAAAACTAGTAAATCAAAGAACCTGTCCCACAAGTAGAACAGTTTTAATAAATGGGTTAACGTAACGGACATAAACATCCAAAGCGTTAATGTGAGCTGTTTGTTAACGTTTCCTGTCATTCAAGATCCTGGTTTTAAGAGAAGCAATAGGAGTGAATTGTAAATGCCAAAGATAATGTTGCGATCATGATCGGTGAGTAATGAGTTTGTCATAAGCAAATACTAAATTACATAATTGTTTGAATATCGTCACAAAATTTCCATTCTAATTATCCGTTAATTGTAATGCAAATACTCATACATATTCGAAAAGGATCAATTAAATAATCCAAAACTCTCATACATTGATATGAATAATTACATTTAAGCTTTTTTGCACAACCTGCATAACTATAAATTAATAAAGTCGTCGGTTTAAGAGTCGGATTTCCGTGTTTCGTTACATATTAACAGATGTTAGGACATCATGACTGTTTGCTAAACATGCCACTTTCCGCGTCTAAACTATAAAACCGGGCTTACAGTTGCGTATTTTACAATATGTGGTTAATTATTATGTTCTATAGTGTTTTATAACATAATATATATTGGCTGGTCTAATCAACTTCTATTAATAAATGGTCGAAACAGTATTCCTCTTTGTCAAATGAGATGGTGTGTTCTTATTACCAATTATGTTTGAGAAAACCATCTCCAAATAATCGTGACAAATAAACTGCTCTTAGGATATTAATTTTATTGCACTGTATACAATTGTGTTCAGTAATAAAACATTTAGTATAAGGTGTTATTTACTAACGTCAATTAACTTAAGCTTCAGCTTCTGTTGCCGTTGTAACACCATGTCAAATTTCAAATGTGTTCTATTTTTAGTTCATGTTTTAAATGTCTTAAAATCAACTATGGAAAATCTGGATTTGAGTTCCTTATTTTTTAAGATACACACCCTTGCTCAATCAGCGTACATGAATTCGCTCTCGCTCATTCCTAATACCCTGATCTCTTTCAAGTCAAAACCCTCGTATCGTTAACTATCTAACCATACAATGAGACGACTCGCATTCAGACACTTCAGCGGCACAACCCGGATGGAAAATCAATTTCAGTTCAAGATAGTATCTTGAAGTTCCTTAATTACATGTGAGCATAGTTACGAATATCAAGCCGCCAGCCATACGAGGAATTTAGTCCAAAAGAGCACAGGGTATTGGGAAGGAGCGAGAGCGGGTTCATACACGCTGATTTAGCAGGATGTTCAAATAGGGAATTGAAAACAATAAATATTTCATAATAACGATAAATAAAGTGTTCTTAAGCTAACAACTATCACTTAAAAAGGGGAGCAATTTTCAATGAATTGTACGTTGTTGAAGCTTCACTCTATCCTTACGCCATATTTTCAAATGTAGATACATACTACGTCTTAAAGTAATAGTGACAACTCTGACAAGTTGCTGTTATCTAAAATTACGATGTAAATAACCTCTATTAGAAAGTACTAAATTGTTTTATGATTTTGTTATCTAATAGATAATGAATAAAACTTGCATTATAACTTTTCATTACTTTCTTTTACGTTTACTTCTCACATAGCAATATACTAAAAATTAAGTATAAATTAAAAGGGTTATAAAAAAATTAAGTAGAAATTTTAAAGATTTATCTAAACAATTTACATTGTAACATTATGTTACGTTAATTTTTCTTGCTATTGTTAATTTCTCTTCCAAGAAACTCGAAAACTGAGTTTTTAAGTTGTTTTCATACAATTTATGAAAGATTTAAGAGGTGTAATTTAGTAATGGTCGAATGAAATATCGGGCCTGCAGAATTTGTACAGAAGGTAAAGAAATTATCTTTGTGCTACTACAGGGAAGGATGTAATGGCAATATGATGCTCTTTGAGTCAACGATTTAAATTTCTAAAAACATAATTTCTAAATGCAAATAATACATATCTACATGCAACTGTGATACTATCAAATTTGGGCCCTACAGTTAAGGCAGGTTTATTTGTTACCACAGTAACCAGCTCTTTCTTACAAACAGTCCGCTCTTATGAACAAAATAAGGTTACCGATAACCTTTGTCCAGTGTGTGTTATTTAGACCTGTGTATCGTGACCTTAGTGTCGAGAAAATATATCCCGATTCAAGTTTTACTAGGCGAGACGATATATCATGGCAGTATTGCTAAGGAAGCTGCGAGACGATTATCATCACGATACCATGGTTGCGATACAATACGTATCCCGATGCTCTACAGTTTCATAGATAGAACATAAAAACTGATGTTATTTATCTGATACAACCTGTCATAAACAATAAATAAATGTAAGTATATAAATTCAGAGAGACTGTTAAATTATGGGTAAAGTGTCAGAAATATTGTACATCTTCTGTTTTTCTTATACCAATTAATTTTTCTAAAACAGAATTAAAAACATAACTTTGTCAGTTTAAACAAATTTTGTAAATAATACTGGGATATATAGTCTCTTTTCGCGATACATCGATGTATTATTGACCCTCACGATATAAATATCCTGATATATTGTCTAAATGTGTTTTGTATCGATGCACTTGTATCGGGCAGTAGACGATGCAAACATCGATACTATGGATGAATCGTTACACCACTAGTGTTATTTATTCATTAACATTTCGCGTTCAAAAAAACTTGCCAATTAGACACTCTATCTGAATGTTTTTACACTGCTTATACTATGACAACTAAAATAATACAATTTATTATAATGATTGACTAATTAGAACCTTGTGCCCATGCCTTTCACATATTTCTTGCTTAAAGCATAATTTATTTATTTTCCCAACGACTAGTGATTATCTAATCTGAACATCTGATTAATGAATGAATATCGCAAAAAGAGATGTTTATGAAAACTGTATTCCTAATTTAATATGTTGTTTCATTCCTCTTTTGAGACAGGCTCCGGGGCATTTAAGAAACGTCTAACCGAGAAGGAAAAGCAATGAACTTAAGGAGTAGAATGTAACCAGAGCGAATCAAATAAAAAAAAAGCGAAGTAATCAAACGATCTCCACTTGATTAGCACTTTCCAAATCTACAGTGATTTTGATTTTTGAAAACAAATTATCAATATATTTAACATTAGTTTCTACAAAAATATTAAACAAGCAATGTAAAAAGAATTTTTTTTGTATGAGATTTTCAGCCATTATATGTAAGACCAAAAGAATTCAAATACTTATTTTGGATATAACTCTGCTTCATGAGTGTTTCAGGTGTCTCAAGTAAGGTAGTATTATCACAGGGAGAAAACCAACAACACTATATTGGCTATGCATGTTAGCATCGGTTGGAACTAGCGAATCATACGGGGTACTGTACTGAAATTCAGTATTCAATTGATCACAAACCAAACTGTAAGTAGAAGATCTCTCTACTGCAGACAAAGGTGCCGAGTCCCTCGCAGGACTTACCACTGGGCTATTCCGCCCCGAGTGACAACTTAAATTGTTTAAAATAGGTGTAACTTCCACTCAATTACTCAGTCTTTTCTATTTATAAAGTGTTGATGTTTATGCGAAATATCTTTTGAGGGAGCAGTAGTATTTTTTTCTAGATAAAAAAAATGATCTCATGAAAATGAAAGTAAATTTTTGCAATACATTGTGTCTTAATCAATCATAATCGTTTAAGCTGTGTGAATCCATTTCCGACCTCCAAGGTGATTAATAGGTGTTCACAAATAAATGGATTCTAGTCGTTTTTGCTTGATACTTTAATATCTTCTGTATGACTACGAAATGCTCTTGAAAGCGGCGTAAAACCCTAAATCACCTCACCTCACATCTACCACTACGGCATCCTCCTGCATCATAGTAATTTGATCCGCTGATCGAGCTCCTTCCATATACCCTGATGAACTTAAGGAATTTTCAATCCGGGTTGTGCCGCTGTTGCTGGATGCAAGTCGTCTCCACGGCTGGTTAGATAGCTAGCGGTACGAGGCTTTTGGCCTAAAGGATATCAGGGTATATGGAAGGAGCTCGATCAGCGGATTCAATTACGCTGATAAAGCAGGATGCCACTACGGTGGATCGGGTACTGTTGTGAGGTTATTTGACTCTCTATACAAAATGCATTTAGCATATGATAATATTTATTGGATACAAGTTTACGAAATAAATCTTCCTAAATATAAATCTGCTAACAGGATGTCAGAAAATGTGCTATTACCCTTTTACAATTGTTTAACCATACATGAATTTTATAGGAAATATGTCTATAAGTCTAAAAATAGGATAACGTAACTTAAAACATGATTCATATGAAATAATATTAAAGAACAGTAATAGAAATATTAAATGAAAAAATGATATGGTTTCATGCTTAACGTGCAAATGGAACATTTCCAATAATCAATTATATTTTTATTAGAGCAACTTGATGTTCGACTATTTTGTTGAACATGCCATATGTATGTCCTCATATTTCGACATAGAATTTGATCACATGATAAAAAAAAATTAGGAAGGAATTTGGTTACTTGTAGTGGGATTTCTCATGAAAACGCAATTGGGTTATATTTTTAACAACCATTAAAGATCAGAGCGATTATGGAATTAACATATAGACAATGAATTTTTAAGTACGCCTTATACGTATCTTTCAAAAGATATGTTAATGATTTTCACATTGCTTAAGTTTACGTTGTTCGTATCATGAAAAGTGTTGATATTGGCAGACATAAAAGTAAATCAAGAAAATAAAAATATCGCCGCTAGATGGTATCACATTTCCATTTTTTAATGTAAAGAAATCGTCAATACTTACATTAGTCTTAACCTAATGGATTTGGTGATCCTATGGCAGCTCATAAGGTGAGCTTGTGAAAAGTTAAAACTTGAATTGTAGATATCCTGATGAGCTTAAGGTTTTAGAGTGATTAAGACATGTCTAAATGATATCCTCTTTTTAACATATATCAACTGATTATGTGCGTTTTAGACTGATTATTAAAAAAGAGCATCTAGTTTGTTTTTTAAGCCGGTTCTGACAATTATCTGAAACGAAGTATATATGATGGATACAGCTTAGATCTTCAACCTTCAGCCAGATCCATCTGTCTTAATGTTGGGCCAAAAAGTATTGATTTAAGAAATAGAAGACGAGTTGGTGTGCATCTATCGTTGAATAAAACATAGCAGGGAGCATAAAACACGAAGGGCGCAAGAGTGTTTATGCTCCCTGCTATGTTTTATTCAACGATAGATGCACAACAACGAGTTTTCTATTTCTTATATGAGATACCCATAACAATTACTTGCTTTATATATCAAAATAGTTGAAAAAGTATAGTATTTTTAACAAAAACATTTTGAAAACAATGATGCCTCTCGCCGTGCATTATCATGTATAGGGTGGGCGCTCCAATATAAATAGAATCAAATTTATTGAACAATCCATATGAATTTGAAAATTTCCCCAGGGGATACGTTACGTCTCTAATCCGAGCTTTTCTTTCTCTGCAAACCCACACCTCTCCTTTTGGTTTCGAATCGACAGACGCCGAGTCAGCCATGATGGATAATAACCCCCTCAAGTTTGATCAATGGACTTGGCCAATATGACGTCATCTGTAACGTTATTGAAATGACGTCATTAACCTCGCGCAAGGTTGTATCGTCAAATAAAGCACATCGTCGATCCCATTGTTCGCCATTGTTTTAATGCCGTGGGTATCTTATATATCTTTTTAAAGGTTTCCCCTCAAGATTCAAGGCGAGTTGATATCTGAAGGTATTGAGTTTTTATTTTGGGATACCGCCATAAATCTATAAATATCGAGTATAATAAGACATATGGGGGAGATGGACAATAAGTATAAAGACACGATCGCAATATCTCGAATAAATAATCTCATAATTATCAAATATATATGTACCATCTACGTATGTAGGTTAAGACTGTTTATTCAAAATGATTAATTAATATCTATATTAGTATCTCTTGATTAATCCTTGTATGTAAATATCAAGTTTTTGGAGTAAAAACTGAGAGATAATGGTTTTTGCGTCAGAATTACATAATTGATACGATGGGGGAAAGATAGTTTGTCATTCCAAGTCAGGAGTTTGTTATTGTTTATACTGACAAATACTTTATAGAGAAACTATTATTTCGATTATATTATTTTGACTTTTTAAATCATGGGCGTAATCAGGAAGGCGAATCTGCTTATAAAATGCATGTGCTGTGACTTTACTTCATAGTCACCTACATGTACGCATGGTAATAATATAAAGCGGTAACCGTGAAGATGTGGACAAGTTGATGTTCCTAATGCATAAGTTCCACAAGATAGTTTATCAATCAAATATCCAATTTAGGTATTAGAATTTGATTTTTGATAATTTCAAATAGAAAACAAAGCCTTTCAAAATAATGTATATGTGTGATGTGTTTGTTGTTACATGGTGTTTCATGTTCGAGAAGGATATCTTACCTTTTAATTTTGTCTTAACGTATTTGCACGGGAACTGGGAAGACATATGGCCTCCAATAGAGTTGGAACCCGGTAAATGCAATTTGAAATTAATTTTATTCTATTCTAATCCAACCCATTTAATGACCCCCCATCTCCCCGCTCTACAAAAATAAGTTACGAAACATCCCCCTGATCTGAACGCCCTCATAGTAACACAGAATAAACTAGAAAATTTAGTCATTATAGACATTATTATTGTGATGTGTTATGTATGTCAATGTTTAGGCATCCTTGTGCTAGGCTAATGTTATATTTGCACATGTGCAGTGTCGATTCACGTGTTCTCCAGTGCAGTTAGCAGTGTTACTCGGATGAAAATGTTTCTGTGAAAACGGCACAGTCAAGAGGAAAATAGCGGGTTTGAAAACGACTTATAGTACATCTGGCCTCGAAACGTCGACTTATCTAGCTTGCTGGACCCCTGTAAGAGTAGCTAGATCTCAGGGTCTCTGAAGCTTCGATACCGTCACACCAGATAAGTTACTCAGTAAAGTGATGGTGGGGTACGTACATATATATGTGTGCATTTTATCACAACGTTTTTGTTTAATCATTTCCTTATTCTTAATGTATATTGTTTTAATGTCTATATATGTTTCTCATAAGCCATTTACTGGCTGGGCTTAAAATTTTTACACATCGTGATTGTATAGAATGTATCTACTTGTGGAATTGTTGCGTGACACATAATTAAACATTTCTTCTTCTTTTAATACACAGTTGTTTCCTTAACATGTTGAGATCAGATAAAACAAGTGTTTGCCACTAACATGGCAATGTCCCCCGCCATTATGAGATATTTGGCAGAAGTAATATTATCGCGTTAACAATGTATTACAGTGGTCAAAGTATCATGGTGACCATGTAAATGAGGTCAGGGTCACCAATGTCGGCTGGCGTCTGAGTCTTCCGCCATTGAAAGCTGTCACCAAATATGAACACTCTAGGTCCTACGCTTTACGAGATACGCGTTAACAATGTATTAGAAATTGGTCAAAGTGTCGTAGTGACCTTGAAATGATGTCATGGTCACCAATGTCGACTGGCGTCTGAGTCTTCCTCCATTGAAAGCTGTCACCAAATATGAACACTCTAGGTGCTGAGCTTCACGAGTTTGTCGTGGTGACCTTGAAAATGAGGTCAAGGTCACCAAAGTCAACTGGCGTGTGAGTCTTCCTCCATTGAAAGCTGTCACCAAATATGACTACTCTAGGTGCTAAGCTTCATGAGTTATCGCGTTAACAAGAATCCTGACGTACGTACGGACAGACGCCGCTGAATTCATAGTCCCCTGTTCCGCGTTGCGGCGGGGGACAAAAAGCAAGAAATTGGAATTCCATAAAATCTAACATATTACTGTATTATATTTTTTCAAAGAGGGTTAACATTCATTACCTTAGAAGGCAAATTAAGTTCACTACCTCGAAAAGGAAACTGAAAAGTAACTTAAGACCAAACCTACGCAAGTTGACTAACAACGTTTTTTGGGGGGATCCATTCTTGTATGACTAACCAAAATTTAAGATAGCTTTACCGAGCAGTTAAAGATTACACTTATTATCCGACCGAATTTCACAGCTGCCCGATTAAATTGAATTAAGTAAGTCATCAACACCATTTGTGATGTCGAGAGATTTCTTACCTAATTTCTCTAATCATAGTATTACGGAAAGTCGCAAAGTTTCAAAGCTATTGTGTAATTTATGTCTTTTGTTAAACGAAAATTAAAAATACAAATTGTCAGATATGTAGCGTTCACTCGAGTACATGCAACCATGTGTCTTTGAAAATGACTTTTCTTTTGCAGCTAACTTTACCATTCTGAATGGAAATAGGGCAAATGAACAATACCTATACTGCACTATTTTGTCACTAGTCTTTTTTCTGTCACCTTACAAAATGTGGCGGTGTAAATAAGATTTTGTAAGCAGTTAAAATAAGATTTTTCATTATCAACTTGAAATTTAACTTTCTCCCAGAAATAAGTGTAAAATGATCTCGCTATTTAAAACGGAAATGTTTGAAATGGAATCAATAAAATAAAAGTAGAAATATAAATGTATTTCTGCTTCTTTTTGAAAATGGAAGGTTATGATTTTTCTTGACCGAGTTTGCAATATGTTATTGTGCATTAGTGTCATATTTATGAGATATTTATATATATTGAGTTAAGAGTTACAGATTTTTCCTCTTATCAGGGTTATGTTAATGTTTGAACATCTTTAATGCGTAAGTTCATATGACATAATATTTTTAAATGTTGATATAAATTTATTGGATTGATGATCATATATAAAATTTTCCATATATTTGCATTATGGAGGATTGCATGATTATTTCTAACCAACCGTATTGAAAATAGAGGATATAATATGAGTGTCCATGACATGCGATGTTTATTACACGAGCACCCTATTATAAGTATATCCCGAGCCGGAGCGTCGTAAACATAGTAATTCATGTGCACGGATACAATATTATTATTATGAATTTAAATTCATCAATACCATTAAAAGTAATTTCAAATGAGCATGTGCCTGTGGAGGGGGGGGGGGGGGAGTCATTTCAAATGAGCATGTGCCTGTCTGTACGTTATATATCGTATCAGCATAAATGAATCCGATCTCGCTCGCTCCTGATACCCTGATCTCTTTCCAATCAAATGGACCTGATATTCGTGGCTAAGTTCACCTGTTACTATCTTAGCCAAGGAAATGTCGGTCTGCAAGATGCTTGAAGCTACTATCTTGAACTCAACGGATTCCTAATCCGGGTTGTGCTGCTGTTGCTGGATGCGAGTCGTCTATTGGCTGGTTAGATAGGTAGCGATATGAGGCTTTTGGCCTAACAAAACAGGGTATATGGAAGGAGCTCTATCAGCGGGTTCAATTACGCTGATGTAGCAGGATGAACAGTTCTCTACTGTAGACAAAGTTGCGAGCTCCTTGAGGGAGGCGAACCACGAACTATCCCCTTCCATCTTCCATTTAACGGAAACTACGTGTTTGATAAGTGATATATAGTTGAAAGCACGTTAAACCCAGACACTTTCACTTAAAAGAAAATTTTCTTTCTTGTTTCATGGATTTCTATCAAAAGCGAAACCACCACTATGGGTAAATAATAGATTGCTCGTCTAATTATGACTAAACTAGCTGTCAGGCAACATAAAAGCCAATTACAATTAATGACAAATATGAGGTGAGACTTTGAGAAACTAACAATTAGTTCATGGTGGCATTTGTAACGAAAATGCTGTAATTGGCGAATTCTTATCAGACGTTGTAATTTGGGCAAGAATTTGCTTTTAAATGTATAATTTAGTTTAGTACAGTAAGGTTGATCATTGTTATCTAATGTAGTGGATACACGTTTATTTCTGTCGTTTCAAGGGTATCACCTCTTTAAAGCAAGGTATTAAGATAATTTCGTGTCATCCATGGTGAGGCTAATGTTACATGTATAAGCATCGGATCAAATGATAATACAACTGACTATGTGAAGTAGTTTTTCACCTATCATTACCTTAAGCTTCAGTTCACTCGTTGATGAATATACATGAGAGCGATAATCCTTTACAGAAACGTAAGTTTCATTATATTGTTCTGGAATACTAACTGATGATTTTTTTCTCAGTGGGCTCTCATGATCTGTAGCAGCAGCAGCCTTGGTGACAAACACATTAAAGTACAGGAAATGCGGCAAGGACTATGTCACTGGGGCTGGCATAAGATTACGGCGTGTGTGGGAAGATGGGCAATTGTAACATTCAAACTCGTTTCGTCAAAGTCATGACACATTTCCTTGGTAATAATCTCTATTTATGCAATTAGAGAACACCATCCTGCTACATCAGCGTAATTGACTCGCTGATCGAGCTCCCTATATATATGAAAGGAGCTCGATCAGCGGATTCAATTACGCTGATGAAGCAGGATAAGCGAACACGTGCACATGAACAGGGGCTTTTATGGACACATTTTGCTTATTCGTCAGCCATATCGCCTCTGTTGTTCATCAGCCTTTGTTTTGCTTGATGTTGAAGATTATGATATATAGTAATCTCCAGGTAAAAAATATCAACATCCAAATGATCCGAAGTCTTTGCCAAAGACAGAGATATCACTCGGTTTAATTTTAAGAAATTCTAACAAAACAAATTGTGTTCCTTTCATCATGAAAAACGCAGATTTCATCAAGTCTCAATTTTGTAAATAAATACACTTGTGAAATTATATTTAGATTGAAACATATCCAAAAATGGCTTCAGCTTCACAACAGTTTGTCCCCACATTATATACTATTGTCTTTGCACTCAATACCTTATCGTGGTATGGTGGTTTGCGTGCTTCAAAGACCCCGAGAGCTATGCCAGTCGGAGCTTACGTGCTCCTGGTAGGGTCACCCACGCTGGACGGGTGGAAGCCAGACCAAATTTGAGTCCTTCTAAAACCTGATTTCTATCTCTCATTATGCCTTCTTCCGTCTTTTTCCTCATCCTGTCGATCCCTTTCTCCCTGATCTGTCCAATCTCTTTTTGACGCTTGTCATCCACGTGTTTAATAACTGAAATATTGTTGAAAGCACGTTAAACCTCAACTCACTCACTCATTAGTCTTTGCACAATATGAGAGATTCTTTAAAATAGCCTTGCATTTGTGAACTTCCCAACCGGACTTTAGCTACAGACAATGAATGCCTTCAAATTTTCTTCCTGGTATATTTCTGTATGGCTTTAAATTACTCTTCTTAATATCTTTTTAATAATGTCTGAATCTGCTTTTGAAATCCTGCAGTGTCTGTTTGATTTTGGTGATATTCCAAGGAATGCTAATAAATTGCCAGTCACTGTACAACTTCCTTAAGCAGCAGGGGTAGCACGCAAGAGTGCCTTTTCAGTCTTATTTCATCCTGCTGCATCAGCGTAATTGAATCCGTTACAGGCTCTTGGTAAGGACACCCAAGCTGGACAGGTCGACGGGTTGAAGCCAGACTATTTGAGTCCTTCTAAATCCTGTTGTCTATCTCTCACTATGCCTTTCTTTCCGTCTTTCCCCCCTTAACTGTCCACTTTATTTTGGATGTTTTTCATCCACGTGTTTAAGAACTGAAATATTGTTCAAAGCACGTTAAACCCCAACTCACTCACTCCCCCGTTGATTGAGCTTCTTCCATATACCCTGATATCCGCTAGCTATCTGACCAGCCAATGAGTGAGTGAGTTGGGGTTTAACGCCGCTTGCAAGATTATTTTATTTATACGCGGCTCCTAGTATTATTGCAGGGAGAAAGCCCAGTGTGGCTATGGATTGCGGTGAAACGTGCGAGCATCGGCTGGAACTAGCGAACCATGGGTGGTACATCGCTGAAAGTTAGTGTAGCTTTACACCCATACGTGACTGCTGTAGAACAGTTCTGTACTGCAGACGAAGTTGCCATGCCCCTGGCGGGATTCGAAACACGGACCTCTTCATCCGAAGCCCAACGCGCTAACCCGCCCCCACCAGCCAAATAGACGACTCGCATCCAGCAACAGCGGCACAACCCGGATGGTAAATTCAAAAGAGTAGCTTCAAACTCCTTGGATGACGACATTTCATTGGCTTAAACAATGACAGGTGAGCACAGCCACGAACACCAAGCCGCGCCAGCCGTACGAGGGATTTGACTCGAAAGAGATTAGGGTGTATGGAAGGAACTGGATCAGCGGATTCAATTACGCTGATGTAGCAGGATGCTATTCAGGCATGCAGCGTATTCAATTACGCTGATGCAGCAGGATGTTTAAAAGCCCATGCTGTTGTCATTCATAAATTACCAGCAGCAACTTGCTTAAATTTTGTATTTTTTATAAACAACCAACACTGTTGTTTGAGATGTCTGCGATGAAAGGAGAAAGTGTGACATGAACAAGACGTAAACCAATAATATTATGTTATATTATAACGAATACAAACCCTATCTTGATTTACAGTTACCATCCTTCAATCAATCAAAACATATCAAAGGTAAATATTATCATTCTTTCATAATAACCAATCAGTGTCGAATTTCGTCAGTCATGAATACGCTAAATGGTTAATTATTTTTTAAGCAAGCTCTTTACTGTGAAAAAATGTTAATTTACGAAACTTTGAAAATCTCTAAGGCTGAATTTACACTACGACCGTCTTTCTATGCGTTGCGTCGTGCGTTGCGTCATAAAAACCGCGAGCAGTACATTTTCAATGTGTGCAATACACTACATGCGAATTCAGCATGCGTTGCGATCCGATGCGAATGAGATAGGAAGGCCTGCTATTTTTTACGCAACGCAATTGAATTCGCATGAGGAATTCCCTGGTGACGTCACTCAAATGAGGTATATCCCAACCACGTGGACTGTCAGGTAAGGATGTCTTCTATAATATTTTTAAAAATACTTGATTACACATGTAGAATTGATTATATGTATGTTGAGATATCAATTTGGTGTGTGTCTGCATCTACTTTTTCATATTAAACTGATTTATTTCAGTTTCATCAAAAGAATCATGACAGGAAAGAAAAGTCAGCGTACAATACTCGATACCGAAAGATTGATTTCACTTGTCGAGGGAAACAGCACTTTATCCGACAAAAGATCAAAGGATTATAGAGATGTAGATGTTGTGAACAATATTTGGACATCAATAGCAAAGACACTTGGCGTCAGTGTCTCAGAAGGTAAAGTTGTATATCAATGGCACTTCCTGAATGGAAATTCCTCATTATTTTGTTCAATTATAAATCTTCGTTCCACTAGTAATCTATATATACAATCACACATTGCAGCCAGGACTCGCTGGAGGAGTATCAAGGACACATATATCAGAAAACGACGGGAACTACGAGAAAGCAGCAGAAAGAGTGTTTCGGGGAGGGATGACGTGAAGGAGCCCAAATGCGCATGGTACAAATTGTTGGGCTTCCTTACGACTTCATGGATGATGACTTGTAAGATTATATACGAAGTCTAGATACTTGATGTTAGTGTGTCATTAATGATACGATGGAATGTTTCATTTTACCATAGACAATATAAAGTCAAATTCTGGAGAAACATGTTTTTAATGCTTAAAGCAAACATAATTTTCAATAATGTTTGGAACAGTGAACATTATCATTTAATTGAAAATGTGAGAAAGAAAAAATTCTTATTTTTTTGCAGCACAGAAAGTAACATGACAAGTGACAACGATCTGGATAATGACGAGGCCCTTGAGGAGTCCACTGACTACCATTCTGGTGGAAGCACCAGGTAAGATCTTATCTTACTCTGAAAACAGTCCTCTCCTTACAAGGTCAGTTTGCCATGGGACTTGACCCTGATTGTTAAAGTACTGTTTAAATGCATCTCTCACATTCTCTGCCTCCTTGCTCACTCGCCTCTTGTGCTTAGGGAGGCTGGACCATGAAGAACATTCTTCAGCCGAACCATCAGAACGCCTCTGCTTTGTGGCACTGGGTGTTGTAGAGGCCTGCAGGAAATTGTGTAGTACGCACGCTGCTTTTACAATGCTTTTGGCTGTCTGGGGTTCCACTGCTATCTTTGTATGAAACACTCTCCATCTTGCTGCGAGAATGCCAAAGCTGCTCTCGACTATTCTTCTTGCCCTGCTTAGCCGATAGTTGAATATTTTCTCATCTTCATTTCGCCCACGTCCTCCATAGGGTCTGAGGAGATTCTTCAAAAGCGGCAAACGTTCATCAGCGATGAAGACATACGGTAGAGGGCCATTCTCCTCTGCTCGTGGCAAAATTCTGTCAGGCGAAGGGACAGTTCACCTGTTCTCAAAGCTTGACCAAACCTTGAGTTCCTAAACACCCCTGAATCATTATTCATCCCATATGACCCCACATCAATCATCACAAACTTGTAGCCAGCATCGACTACAGCCATGAGCACAACAGAAAAAGTCCCTTTGTAATTAAAGTAAACAGATCCTGACTTGGCTGGTGCTCTCATCACAATGTGTTTTCCATCAGTTGCTCCACAGCAGTTAGGAAATTGCCAGGTGTCTTCAAAATCCTCTGCAATATGTTTCCAATCATCGGGTGTTTCAGGAACCTTCATTACTTCTGGTTGTAGATATTCCCAAATCACAGAGCACACCTCTTTGACAATCCCTCCAATGGTACAGGCGGCTATTCTGTAGCTGTAGGCCAGAGATGCAAAAGTCTCTCTTGTAGCTAGAAATCTGAAAATGAAAACAGTCGTTTGAATACGTTTATTTGTGAATCTCAATATGTTTTCCTTTTGTTCAGGGAAACCTCACGCCAAGTAAGCCCTACACCTTCGACGCCACGATCTATCTCCCCCGCCTCCGTACCACCAAAGAAGAGGCCACGGAAGTCCGAAGTTAATAGCTCTGGACTTCTTTGCGTTCTTGAAGAGACGAGGGATAGGAACCGTGCACGACAGGAAGTCAGAGACAAAGTCATCACGGAGTCTTTGACCTCACTAAACAAGGAGCGTGACAGTGATGAGATGTTCATGTTATATGCAAAAGATTTGAAGTTGCTTCCGGATGCTTCAAAAAGTTTGGTGAAAATCAAAATTGCTCAGCTATTTCACGAAGCTCAATTTGATACCCGTCAACAACCCCAGGAGTACATTCCCCAGGGCAGTCACTTCAGTTCCGCTGGTATGTGGAATATGTAAAGTCATTAAGAGAACGATTATTTTTGTATTTTCTCGATATTTTCAAAAGTGTCTCCTTAGTACATGGAAGATGAATATGTCCTTATTTTATTACGTTTTATTTGTAAATCTGATATCAAAGGGTTCTAAAACCCTAAACCTTAAAGATGGGTTTCACTTTCAATGAATACATTTAATGTATCAGTCTTGAAATTAAAGAGTTCATTTACATGCTTAATCTTGTTATCTTGTTTGTTTACCTTATTGTTACAGCCAATCTCTCCCTTGCAGAAATAGGTGGTCGCATCCTTGTTTGCTGTTTCGACAATGTGTGTTCCAGTTTAGACAGCAATTCATAGAATTGCTCTTTAGATAGCTTAAAATAATTTTGGAACTTTTCATCATCGTCTTCTAACTCTTGTATCAGTCGATTACAGCCTCCTTCAAGTAATCTTTGTTGGTGAAGGGGATGAACCCACCACCTCCGTCCTTTATTCTCTTCTTCATGTACTGAAATTACCAAAGAGATTAGAAGCTCTTCCTCCATATTTTCTTCTACTAAGTTAAGCACAAGAGCTGAATCCATCATACACTGAAAATAGAACACCTTTTGAACAGAATTATGTGATATATAGGGAAGTGTAAGAGTTAACTTAAACGCACATGGCAACGCATGCGTAAAAAAACCGGTCGTTGTCTAATTCCAGCCTAAGAATATATATTTTCTTATCGCAAACCTTATGACCACTTTAATATTGGTATCATGGTTAAGATTAATCCATTTATTCACTTCAAGTTAGAAGATCATCCAATATAATAATACCACGCGTCACACGACTTACTGAAAATTTGCCAAATATGTCCTATACATAAGGATATATCTCCTCACTTCTTTGCTATTGGCTTGAAGCTTTACCTATTTCTAGAAATAACTCTCAGAGATTGATTTCCATTCATATTTGTCTTGTATGAGGCGTATCAAATTGAGTACTAATATCTGGTGATTGAATTATCTCGGCCATTCACTTGTCGTTTTACAATCGTTTAGGGTTAGTTCAGCAAAACATATCTAGTACAATTATGAAAGTAAAACAAAGAAGAATGAAATGATTAGTCACTCTTGAAAGGCAACTTATCCCCTAATGTGTAAAATTAACTTAACCCGCTACTTGTACTGTATGTATACAAAATTATTTAATTGTGTTTGATTAATACATAGATTCACAATTAGTTTAATCCCTTAATTTTACCTATATTAGTAAAGCCAATCAAACATTTTGTTAAACATAATTTGAACTGTACTCATATATTAGTAAAGCCAATCAACCATTTTGTTAAACATAATTTGAACTGTACTCACTCGTATGTTTATTGCTATTGTTTTTTCAAACAAGTCTCATACGGAGTTAAAGGGCCATGCCATTATCTAAGTAGGTAAACTCAATCAAACATGCAAATTTCTTGGTGTTCTGGGCTGTGTGTATTTTTGGAGGTGACCGTTGCTTAAGCTTGTGTATGCTGAAAAATATATAAGTATTGTATACACACGGACAAATGATTTCACATCCAAAACGCGTGACAGTCAATAATTCAAAACACGCTTACTAATGTCTGTTACGTCCTATGTTCGATTCCGGCCAGGGGCTTTGTCTGTAGTATATATGTTCCATCCTGCTGCATCAGCGTAATTGAATCTGCTGATCCAGCTCCTTCAATATACCCTGATATCCTTTACGCTGATGTTGCAGGATGCATCTGTTCTACATACGGTAAGATTTAGGTGCAATGCTACATTGAATGTCAGCACAGTACCAACCATGATTCGCTATTACGAAATATTTGCATCGACCCTTTTACCATGAAATTGATCAGTTATTAAAAGAATACTGGCCACCATGAACTTGTCAGCGAATGTTAACTATAAAAACGATGTTTCTTCTTGAAAAAGTTTCTTAATACATTATCGTTTAACTTACCAATATGCACTACAAGAATACTTACAGTAGAGAGAGAGACATGAAAGGCTCTAGGACCACGAATCAACGTAACTTGATAAACAGGATCGTGAGTTCTTACTTCACGAACGTTCAGTTAACAGTCCAGACACCATTAGCGTCAGCAGATATCTGATGTGATTATCCAATTATCTTCATTAATTAACTTATTTATGTCTAAGCCGAGATTTGGAGGCAACTCACAGTGGTCAACAGTCGGTCACTCAAAATGTGGTCATTGGAAGAGACATTAGGTGTTTCGAGACCACTAGTCTACAGTTGTTGCAAATCAACGCATGTTACTAATCTGTAACTTTTCGACTTCAAAACATCAATTTGTGAGTGAGTAAAAGTTTGTGTTGAATGTGTTTTCAATAATATTTAAGTTAATCACGCTGAAGTTAAAATATACAAACGTAAGTGGACAACTCATTAATTATGTTTTTGTAAGGCCAAGTGTACAGACAGAAAGAAAGGCAAAGTGAGAAATTGACATTGAGAAATCATATTTGGTCTGTGTGTCGAACAGTCAAGCTTGAATGACCCTACCTGTAGCATGTTAGCTCCAACTGGTAGGGCTCAAGAGGTCTCTGAAGCATGCAAACCACCACATTACGATAAGGTTTTGAGTAAAGTGGTGGAAACTCAACTCCAACCAGTCTAGGATATTATTGACAAAGATTTGCAGTGTAACAATAATTGTATTGAGAATGAGTGAGTTGCTGTTTAGCGGCGAGTGTTTAATGAAATGAAAATTATTGTAATAGCAATTGCATACGTTAACCTTGTAAACATAATTTTTCAAGTCATTCTGATTCTTATTCATTGATGATCAGAAATCCCATGGCTAAACGCATGAGGTAACCCCTGTCGATGACTACGAAAAATTGAAAACATTAAACTTCCTTTTGTATAATCATCATAAGATGACACTTTAAGATGTCGCTGGTTCATAGTTAACTCAAATGCGATTTCATAAAGTGTTGTAGATACAATAAACAGGAATTTTCTTAAAACACATTATTAAAGAGAACTTATAATATGTTTGCCTTAATGTCGTCAACATGACATTAATGTCATAACGTTAGCGTAATAGCTAACATCAATTACGTCGTTATTTTGATTTGACCACTTACAATACATTTTTTTGGAGAAATATTTTGACATGTTAACCAGCTTCTTCACCAACACCATGCCGTTCTCTACAGGTAATAAATTGTTTATCTATCAAGTGATAAGGTTATATTGTATTGCGGAAAGATTGTTTTACTTTGAGTCGTTCTAAAACCAGTTGTCTGTCTCTCACTATGCCTTTCTTTCCGTCTTTTACCTCATCCTGTCGATCCCTTTCTCCCTGATCTGTCCACTCTCTATGGGATGCTTGTCGTGTTTAATAACTGAAATATTGTTGAAAGCACGTTAAACCCAAACTCAATCACTCGCACTTATAAAGATCGCATTTATAAGTTGCCAAGCGTTGGCATTTCCCTTTTAATAATTACTGATGAACAAATCTTTATGCTCAACCAGTTTACTTTCACTACAGAAATGACTTGGTTTCCGGGGTACGGAAACCAGCATGAAACGACATGGAAACCAATATTTACACTTGGTTTTCATAATTTCAGTCTGGTTTTCGTGAACTTGAAACTACCTGAAAATTACCCAGATCCGCGTCTGGTTTCCATCACGGCAACATTACACACTATCCAAGCGGGATCCAGTTGGCTTCCGTGATTTTAGTTTACTGTTGGTTTCAACCTGGTTTCCACAGTTAGGTTTATCGTAGGTTTCAACTTGGTTTCCGTGTTTTAATTAACTGAAGGTTTCAACTTGGTTTCCATATTGTTTTAGTTTAATGTAGGTTTCAACTTGGTTTCCATATTCTTTTAGTTTATTGTAGGTTTCAACTAGGTTTCCAGTCTAGGCAAAACAGTTGGATACAGAAAAAATTGATAAACTGACTAACGAAAAACATGGCACAAAAATATGGTGGCGTCTTACTAAACGTTTTAATCAAAACAAAACTACATTAAGATCGTTTCCACAAATTCTCTGTGACAACAAAATGTATGACGATAGCACAGAAATTGCAAACCTGATGAATGATTATTTCACAAATCGAACTAAAGTTTCTCATCCATATAAAGATATTGAAGAAGATATTTTTAACATTAATAATCCTTTAAGAGAGTTGATTCTCAATACACTTGAAGTTCAGGATATTCTTTTATCACTAGATACGACAAAAGCAACTGGTCCTGACGGTATAAGCAATAAGTTCCTCAAAATGAATGCCAGATTACTGGCCGCTCCCCTCTCAGAAATCTTTAACTTATCGCTTACAGAAAAGATTTTTCCGCAAGTTTGGAAAGAAGCGTCTGTCGTCCCTATTCATAAGAAAGGTAGCGTTAATGATTGCTCTAATTACAGACCGGTTGCACTTACGAGTTGCCTTGCTAAGGTATTAGAAAAGTGTGTTTTTAAACATGTTTTCAATTATTTCAGGGATAATGACATACTTTCAAATCTCCAGTCTGGTTTCACCCCAGGAGACTCTACTGCTAATCAACTGACGTATTTATATGATTTCATAGCTAGAGCAGTAGATAAAGGAAAAGAAATCAAAGCTGTTTCTTGTGATGTAAGTAAAGCATTCGACAAAGTTTGGCATAAAGGCATTATACATAAATTACAAAGATATGGTATACAGGGTGACTTAGTAAAATGGTTTGAGAGTTATCTTGACAATAGAAAACAATGTGTTGTAATCAATGGATTTCAGTCTGATAAAAAAACTGTCAAAAAAATTTGCAGGTGTACCCCAGGGTTCAGTTTTAGGACCACTCCTATTTATTGTATACATAAATGATATAGTTGAGGGTATTAACAGTAATATACGTCTTTTTGCGGATGATACATCTTTATACGCGATTATTGATGACCCCTACGAAACAGCCATAGACATAAATGACGACTTGAAGCGAATTGCGGAATGGGCAGAAAAATGGCAAGTATCATTCAATCCGAATAAGACAGAATCGATTCGTTTTACCCGCAAAGTACAACCAATTCAGATGCCAGATCTAACCATGAATGACAATGTTATTGAATCAGTACAGAGCCATAAACACCAAGGCCTTATATTCCAACATGATTGTTAATGGAGCAATCAAATTCAAGACATTGTTAAAAAGGTAACCCCGATGATAAATTGTCTTAGAAGCCTCAAATATCGATTAAACCGGAAAACGTTGGAAACCATGCATAAACAGTTCATTCTGCCTGTATTCGACTACTGTTATCATATATGGGATAATTGTACAAAGCACCAAGCTGATATGCTTGAAAAACTTAATCTTGATGCACTTAGAACCGTCTGTGGTGCCGTTCGGGGTACCAGCCATCATAAGATTTATAAAGAAACAAAGTGCAAACCATTATGTCATAGACGATACGTTCATAAAATGACGTTGTTCTATAAAATGGTAAATCACAATACACCCAGCTATCTAAGCAACTTGGTACCTGTTAAAATATCGGATACCGTTGATTACAATCTTCGTGATGATTCGAAACTCCAGACTTTAGATTGTAAATCTGTAAACTATGCGAGATCTTTCCTTCCTGACGCTGTTAAACTTTGGAACTCATTACCGATAGAACATAGAAATTCGCCATCTTTATTGACTTTCAAAAATGCTCTCCTCCATGATAATGAAACATACAGTAACTTTGACCTAAATTATGGCAGCAGATTTTGTCAAATCATACATACTCGTCTAAGACTTGAATGCAGCGACTTAAATGCACACAAGTATGAAAGATTCATATCACAATCGCCCGTCTGTGCTTGTGGCCATTGTTATGAGGATTCAACTCACTTTTTCTTCATATGTCCTCTTTACAGCACTATAAGACACAACATGTTTTACTTTCATAGAGGTTTTGATGTAAAATCAGTTTTGTTCGGAAACATAAATTGTTCCGCTACCGAAAATATGGAACTTTTAACATCAGTGCACAAATTTATAAATTTAACAGGCAGATTTGCAAAATGACTTATTGATTGATTATATTTCAATGTTCTGTATTACTTGCATTGGTAATGACCTTTTGGCGTTTGTAAAAACAGATTAGCACTCAATTTTCTGCAATCATTGCGTTTGTTGTAATTATAATGAACTGTTGTTTCTGTATATTGTATATTGTAAAATCACCATGACATGTATCATATTTGTATCTTGGAGCGGTATTTACATAAGCCTATGGCTTGTTTACCAATCCAATTCATCTTTTTGAAATAAATATGTTTAAACCACTAGGTTTCCGTGTTTTAGTAAATTGTAGGTTTCAATTTGGTTTCTGTGTTCTTGGTTTATTGTAGGTTTCAATTTGGTTTCAGTGTGTTTAGTGTATTTAACCAGTTACTCATCATTCGGTTACTCTGGTTAACTCTCACATTCTCAGTGGGGTATCCTCCCATCATAAATAGTGCATGCAATGTAATCCAATAAATTCATAATGACAAAGATCATAGTTCAATTCATTATATTGCTTTCTGTATTTTCTGTTTATCTTAAATAAAGTTTTCAGATTTATTAGCACTCATGGATCCATTCTAATGACTGTCATATGAATATGTCATCAAATCATCTTTCGTCATCTAAACCATGGATATATTTAAGATAATTTATCGTTATTAGATTACCAGACATGTAACTGCAGTACCTTTACAAATGATAAGCAGTCAATTTGGTCTCTGATAAAATGTACATAAAATAAACATACATAAAATAAATCTAAATATACAATGAATACCCCATAATGCTGATAACTTTGTTATGTTCTTGGGTAAGTATTATGTTCTTTTTCAAGAACTAATATCAGTAACCTGTATTCAATGCACCAACTATATAAACTAATATATGCTGTATGATATCAATCATCATTAAAGTAAATTTAAAGTATGGATTCCATGTACATACACGTATGGCAGTATCATTATTTTTAATAACTACAACATAACTTATTACTTAAATAATTGTCATTTACAGATTCAGATTAGACGAATCCATTAGACATACCAACAGCAGATACCAACTTTGGATAGTAACCATCAATATGAATCTTGCAAAGCTCATACCAAGTCAGAGAGTTTAAACCAAGAAGAGGGCTGGACATAGGCCAAACATTGTTGTAGTTTCTCTACATAATACATTTGTATATATAGTGTGACTAATTATGTAATGAAATGTTTTATCCCTGATTGTAAGCTGAGTCAGAATAAACAATAATTCAAAGTAGCTCAACACGTCTTTTCTTCAAAGTGTTACATCAATTGGTAAAAAAACAACTGTGAAGAGTATCCTGATGATTTTTTTTTACATTGGTACCTTGTTATATCAATAAAAGTCTAAAATAGGTTCCAGCAACAAACCAACCTACTTGAATAGAATCTGAGAACTAAATTGTTAACAGAATAACCAGTCATTTAAGTATCCATATGGTTTCCATGCCCGGATATACATAACAAAAGAGATTCCAAAATGGAAACCAACCGGATACCCAGTCATTTAGTTTCAATTTGATTTCCTGATACGGAAATATATATAGACCAGAGAATCCAAAATGGAAACCAACTGGATAAGAAGTAACTTAGATTCAGTGAATGGATAAAGCTAGATACCCACATTACACACTTTCCTGATGGTTTCCAAAATTCAGGAAACCAAGTCATTTCTGTATTGTTTTAGCTTTTGGGTTTTTGAAGTTTTCATTGGATTAATCTAATAATAATTCCTGTATTGACGGAGAAAAAATGTCCTCGGCTAAATGCCTCCACTCCACAAGCTTGCATAAATTATTTATACAAAGCAATATCAATGTATAACTTTGTTTTAACTATTATTACTTCTTTAATTAATGTTTAATTGCAAAGTTATATGTATAGTAGAAACAAAAACAAACGTTGCTTTTGAGAATCTTGTTGACGAGATATAAGCGCCGATAATAAACGGGGTGCGCTAAATTTACTTGCGCAGCGAAAAGAGGCATGTTTAAACGAGCAAGATCTAAAGTTAAATATTAATGTTCTCCCTTTTTATTTGTACCATTTTGTTCAAAATTTCACAAAAGGCAAAGTAAACATGTAGTTATTAAATCAGATTATTACCCACATGGGACCTTGTAAAGGGGTTTCACGCCCCTTCGGCACCCTATATATAAGAGAAGCACTTGCAAGCGGGCTGATCTTCGTAAGGAGACATTTTAGACAAAAATAGAGGTCATATTCGTGTCTGTCAGCAAAAGTTTAATTTAAGCCTTCGTCTGAAAGACGATTGTTGTAAAGACGAATTTTAGTATTACTCAAAAACATCCAGCAGATCTTTGGCAATCGAGTGAAAATCCCGATGAAGTTTCTGGTCGCTGATTGGTCAATTCCGACCTTACGTGACGAATGTTTCCAAATAAGGAAGAGGTTACTTGGGGAAAATCTCATGATAGAAACGGTGATGCTGCCAACATTGGTCACGTCAGTGTTTTAACGTCTAAGTGTCATTATATCTGTTAATAATTATTTTGTGTATCATAATTTTAATGCAAAAAGTTATTTTTAATCAGAAATTGGAGGGATTCACTATGGAAGGGGATGTGTGCCAAAAATGAAATCATGTAAACTCGAAATACATCTGTACACGATTTCGCAATGACCATATTTGGAAGTTTAACGAAGACTGCCGACGATTTCCGAGGATTATCTGTATTCGACAACAACGCGACCTCCCTGTTCCAAGCTCCATGCAACACTGTGCAAGCTTTCCGGATAGCGTTGAGTTGAGTCTATCGTAATGCGCGGAGTTTGGGCCTGTTACCTTCACCTTTTATCAAAATGCTTGGTGAATATAGATCTAGATATATTTTCCTACTGTTTTTGAAGGGGTTATAACACGAGATTTATCTCATGAAAGAACATAATGAACTTTAATTATTGGTTGGACTTTACTGGACACTAAATTCTGCACAACTTACTGCATCGACATGATTCACTATAAAAAATCTCATTTATATATCAAGGTAGGGTTTCAAAAACTCACCAAATTACGAGACTGGTTTTAGAATAATGAAACAACGACATACTTGACGCGCGAAGACAAATAACAGTAGAAAAAATATATCTATATTGTATCCCCACGTTGCCCCTAAAACACGGGCATGTAATTCTTTCAAATCAACAGTTAGAAAATAACTACGTAACGTACCCTAAAGTTAGGGGAAAGTTCCAAAATCATTGAAAAGAATCATTTTTTTCTTTTGTTATTCTTTCATTTGGTCGTTTAACCAATAAATATTATTCCGTTAAAGGAAACATTGATTTCAACTAATACCGTTTGAAGTCATGTTTTAAAGCTACGAACGTTCCAAACCAAGACGTTTGTAGACAGTTTGAACTAAATTTGTCAAAATCACATGACTGGCATCATGTGACATGTTATTTTTAACTATCCGCCCGATCGACAGTTAGGGTATAAGCGAATGGTCTAGTTTTGCCCGGTCTGGCAGGCCGCCAGTGAACGTCGGGACAATGTTCAATACATATTTGCCAAATTTTAAGCTCCTGCAAATTCAGATGATTACAAAAATTTAAATCAAAATACCTTTGTAATCATCAAGATGTAAAAATTCTAAGAATTATTTGAAATACATGATTATACATTTCCATAGTATTACGTATAATTTAGGGGTCTACAACTTAGATTTCTCGCATCAGAGAAATCAAGAAAGCAACAAAAACACGACTATTGTATTGTAAATGATAGTTAATTTTCAACGATTTACGTTGTGTGTATCTTGAATTTTATCCAAAGGTGTGTTTAATTACCAATGTTACCAACTGTGTTCATCAACTGTGTGCAAGTGCACAACTGAAGAGATTATTACGCCAGTGCGCATTGATGAGAACATAAGATTAGGGGTTTTTTTAAATCAAACTTCACATCAGTTAATTAAATGTAAACCATTATTCTTCTAGTGATAAATCGTAATTAGGTGATGTCATAAAATAATAATCATTTAAAATTAATTAACTAAGTATGGTGTTGAAAGATTGTTAAAGCATAGTTACTGTGTAGACAAAGGCATCGGAAACGCTCATATTCCATTGTCATAACAGTTACTAAACATGTGCTTTGAAAACAATTTTACTTTTCAGTTTTGTAAAAATTTGTTATGCTACGAAATTGATTAAGTATTTTTATCTATTGAAATCGGCCCCCGAAAAGTTAATATGCGCTGACTATGTCACAAAATCAGAGGGGCTCGAAAAGAGGTGACGTCACAAAAATCGCGATCAAATAGACCTTTTCGAAGTTCGGAAATTTTCTTGCAATAAACACCGGTATATTTTATAGAATGACGTATTCAAAACAAAAAAAAATTGATAATGGTCAGATAAGAAATAGTTGCAAATGTTATGTGTTCTATTTCAATAGTTGCTTTTTGCCTTAGGTGCTCGAAAACACCGTACGCGAGTTTATAAGAACTTTGATAATTTTAAGGTGAAAGTCACATGTCCAAGCTCCGCGTACTGCGATGGACTCAACTCAACGCGATCCAGAAAGCTTGCACAGCATTGCATGGAGCTTGGGTCAGGGAGGTCTCGTTGTTGTCAAATACCGATCATCCTCGGAAATCATCGGCAGTCTTCGTTAAACTTCCAAATATGGTCAATGCGAAATCGTGTACAGATGTATTTCGGAACATTGCAACTCATGTAAAACTCAAAATGCAAAAGTTTGTTTCGTAAGGCTGATTTTACAACTCTTCACTTTTTATTTACCATTTGTAAAACGTAACTTGTAGCATTACTAAATGTGTATATCCCTCTTATTTGAAATAAACAAAAATTAGTTTCGACTTTGACATTTCTAGAATTACGTTTGAACTTTGCAAAGTTGAGAACAGCAAGTTGAGTTTTACAGGATTAAAATGTTATGTTTGCATACTTGGACTTGTCTTTTCGAGAATTGCATGGTTGAGAACGACATGTTACAACTTGCTAATTACGAGTTTACATGATTTTATTTTTGGCACACATCCCCTTCCATAATTCACAGGAAAGACTTAGCCTAAGTGAAAATGTCGCTGTTTTTATTAGGCCTAATGAAACTAAATTCCCACGCTACTAAATGAATTTAAGATATTGTTAAAATACTAATAGATATATAGATAATTACCTACCTTGTAGTAAATATCTATTCATACTTTTTCTTAGGTGGCTTTTGACAACTCCTAGCCCGGAAACTTACACCCCGGCCCGGGTCTGGATATTCACTAATCAAGATGAACCTAGGCTTACATTACTAAATCATTAAACATTGCCCTTTAAAAAAATGCATCTAATCAAAGGGATGAGAACATCATGATGCGTCCAGGGGTTAACTATTGTCAGTAATCGAAACTAGATGCACCGCGAATCAAACACCGAATCACTCGGTCACATTAGAAAATAAATATGGTAATTCTTACACAAAATGACTGACATCAACCTAAAATGACAGTACTATTTGACCTCTGTTCAATGCATCATCTAAGAGGATTCGAAGAGAACCTTCGCCCACTGACACAAAAGTAACAATAGTTCTTAAAAAATCATGACTGTGACGATCCCCGAACAACAATACTAACCACAAGATACGATGTTAGCGTGAAGACTACTGCGAAATAAGATCAACAATTTGTACCCAAAGAGCTAAACTTTCCAAAATTCAAAATTTCCAGGAATCACGGTAAACGTAAATGGCGTCAAGTCTAACACCTCTCGCTTCAATGACAAATGGCGTCTGCGCATGTCCGGTAAGAAAAGTGTTCATTTTTTTCACGAGAGGTGAATTTGGTGAGGGATTCTAAAGATAGGCCGGATTCCCAACAGGGACGAGCCATTGCCACTGTGGACATCCGCCAAGCGTCGCCGTATTATTTACAGCGATGATGAGTATTATAGATGCAATTGAATGAAAAGCTTCGTTACCAGTTGACAGTTTTTGAGACATAAATTTCAATGTAATTCCCTTTTGAGGCCAAATGTTACGTGTGCCATTCAAAACGTGTCTTGTTAATCCGTTCTTTCTGAACAGTTCTCCATGTCACGACTCGCCTGGAGTGACGGCCGACTGACGTTGAGCCGAGATTTAGGTTACATTTATCAGTTCAAAATGTCGACAGTTTTTGCAAGCTTATGCTGAATTACAGATTTGTGGCTGAAACCAAATATTTAAATGAAATGAATAAAATGATTTTTCTTTCAGTTGTAGTATATGTTCATGTGTTTCTTTATCAAATGTAATGAACTACATTACACCAAAGCAGCGGACGTTCCGAAGTGAAGGGGCCGACATGCCAATCACCAGTGTAATGTTTTTATCCGCGTTTCTCTATAGGGATGCTAAATTTACTTTCTCTATAGGGAAGCTAAATTTTACTTAAATTTGACGATGTTTTCATTGTAAAAACGTGGGCAATAAATAGGATAAATAAAACTTGTTCCCCTTTCATATCAAGTTTATGTCCCGAGTGAAATAATTTTGCTTTGTCACGAGCCTTTGCGAGTTTGATATCCTAAAAGTATGGTGAGACCTGCCCCACAGCACACAAATAGAACACGAAGCAGATGGGTTTTTTTATCAAATGCTATTTTAAGATTAGATGAAACTTGCACAGGGAATGGTCAACTTGCTTGTTACTTAACAGAAGTCAAAGGTACTTTAACACTTCCTTGTTGACTCCTACCACTGGACTCAATACCTTATCGTGGTGTGGTGGTTTGCGTGCTTCAGAGACCCCGAGAGCTATGCCAGCTGGAGCGTACACACCCAAGCTGGACAGGTCGATGGGTAGCAGTCAGACCAAGTGTGAGTCCTTCTAAAACCTGCTTTCTATCTCTCACTATACCTTTCTATCCGTCTTTTCCCTCATCCTATCGATCCCTTTCTGTAATTGAAGTTTAGATTACCTGTACGAATATTTTTGAAATGTGAAAGGGGAAGCTCGTTTGTTATCCTATACTTAAAATTATTCGAATATTTCGAAAAAAGTAGAAACTCAATATTATAGGATACGAACTAGAAAGTTTCTAGATACTTTCTAGTTTGTTTATACGTACGGTGTATGTATATTTAATTATAGCTGTAAAGTAGGTAAGACACAATGTGAATTTATTTAAAGGCACTAGTGCACGCTTTTACGGTTTTAATTGGCTATTTATAGGTTTAAGTGGACTTATGCACTCACTTAAGCTTTCTATCGATGCAATGAAATACTTAAAATTCTTTACAATTGACCTGCAATCAACAGTGAAAAAATTTAGACAGCCGCTGTCTGCTTGGACATATAATAAATCTAAGGTTAGCTGTTCACAATACGGATAAATTATAGACAGTTGAAAGCGGCTGAACACTTATTATGTGCAGCTGTTGAATTTACCTAAACCCTGAACTGAGAACAAATAATGAATTATGCTTTATGAAAGCAATGTAAATAAACCGACTTAATAACACAGCATTAGCATTGCTATTAGATTGACCAAAGCGGCTGCCGTTTCCGCTTTTTTGGTTATAAGCAAAATCTTAATATTTCCGATATCATAGTTCATGCGGATTTATTGTAACGTAACATTAAATACTTCCGGTCTTTAAAAATCAACTTTACTACCTGAATACGTAAAAATTCGTTAAATAACTTACGAGGTAGATTATTTGAGTGAGGTTCTTGAATAATATCGAGAGATATGCAGTTTATAGAAGAAAGCACCGAAAAGGGAGACTACACTGTAGTAGCCATATGTTCCCACCTTTACGCAAAATTTTGTCTCTCCATTCCCTAAACCTGACGATTCGTAACACGTCCTCAAGAGATTTTGTTTGAAACCTTTGTCACAGTCCCTCTTAGTAATGTTGTGTTTCGCTCCCTGTAATTATAGAACATCAAATCAGTGTAATGCGAAAAGACAAGATTCAAATAATACTTGTCGAACTGGGCGTGTCAATCAAACAGTTTTACATATGTTAAGATTATATTGCGCTTTGATAATGCAACTACTCACAAGATGTTTCACCAATAGATATGGATTTAGAAAACTCTGTATTGTTACAATGATGGTTTGGTACGGGTCGCTTGGTCCCGAAATAATTTTACAGTGATCGAGTAATCACACAATTGTTAAGATTTACTTCGGGGTGCATTAATTTAAATAAATTTATCCTGCCATTTTCAAATACCGATCTTATGAGTGATATTTTACACCTTCACATTCTGATCTGACTTTCATACATGCACGAAGTTAACGAAGGTTGAGATGGTTTTATACATACACAGAAATAGCAAATGTCGTGCTTGTTACAATCAGGTGTAAAGCGCTTCTTGAAGAAGAAGGGTAGCTTGAAAGGTATGCTGCATCCGTTGGCGTGTTCGCTGCATTCAGAGTAGGTTCCAATGGGCAACGAACAACGCTGCCAGTACTTGCACCAACATCGTTGTAACCCTGAAAGATGACCCCGAAAAAACCCCACTTCAGAGCAATATATTTTATGAATAGTGAGTGAGTTTGAGTTAAACGTGCTTTCAACATTATTTTAGTTATTAAAAACGTGGATGACAAGCATCCAAAAGAGAGTGGACAGGGAGAAAGGGATCGAATGGATAAGGGAGAAGACGGAAAGAAACGCATAGTGAGAGATAGAAAGCAGGTTTTGTAAGGACTCAAATATAGTCTGGCTTCTACCCGTCGACCTGTCCAGCTTGGGTGCCCCTAACAGGAGCATGTAAGCTCCAGCTGGCAAATCTCTCGGGGTCTCTGAAGCACTCAAACCACCACATCACGATAAGGTAACGAGTCCAGTGGTGGCGATTTTATGAATACTCACTAAATTCAAGGTGAGATGAGTTGGTGTTTAACGCCGCTTTCAAGATTATTTCACTTATATCGCCGCTGCTAGTATTATTGCAGGGAGAAAGCCCATAACACCTTTGTGACAATGCATTGCGGTGAAACCTGCGATCATCGGCTGGAACTAGCGAACAATGGGTGTTGCTGTACTGACACCCAAACCTGACTGCGTGTAGAACATTTCTTTACTGCAGACAAAGTTGCCGAGCCTCTGGCGGGATAATTTCAAAAGAGCCCGATACCATTTCCAAAGTTAAGTTAGGTAGTTTTAACGTGCTTTCAACAATATTTCAGATATTATAAACTAATCACATCCGCTCCTGGGAATTTTCATCAGGACATTTTTTAATCCATTAACCTGTTCTTGTGTCCTTTATGAAACAGTAACTCAACGAAAGAGTTTGATGCGGAATGTGGACACCTTGGTAACCTTGAGATCAAAACAGTCAGAAATTAGAATATGGAATGTCAAAGAAAACGTTCGCTACTGATTAACGGTGAACACAGATACATAATCGGGAACTTATGTTGCAAGTCAATGTGTTCAAGGCAAGACTGCGCGGATCCTTTTCAATCTCTTTTACAACGATGCTCCTCATCAACTCCCTTTAACTCGTACGACTACCCTTAAGGGGAATAGGTGCTGTTTAATTCAGAAACTGTTATTTCAGTACTGAGAGAGGCCACAAGGTCTGTATTACATGAACATGGTAAATCTATACATTTATTCAGTTTTAGGGGGTAGCACATTCTATCTGCACTTAAAAGTTCATCCTACCAGCGTAAATGAATCCACTCTCGCTCTTTCCTATTACCCTAGTCTCTTTTGAAGTCAAAAGCGTATAACTAGTAATTTGTACAACTAGTGTAACAAGTATCTAAGCAGTCAATGAGACGACTCGAATTCATCAACACAACCCGGTTATTAATATCTGTTGACGCTTCAATCTCCTTAATAAACGACATATAATTGGCTAAAAAAATATCAGGTGAGTATAGCCTTACAAGGTATCAGGAAGGAGCGACGGCTTCATTTACGATGATTTATCAGGATGTATATGAAATTTAGCGTAACGAACTTGTACGAAATCTGTCTTTAATACATCGGTAATCGCAAATTATATCAAACAATCCTTATAATTACGAAATCCCACTTGTTTCTCAAAATTATTTGAACAAATCCTATTTCTGTAAGCATGACGTCAGTTTGCCTTTCGCTAAAAGCAACAGTGCATGGTTGAATCAAAATTGAGAATCACATTTCATAAAATGATGGATTTAATATGATATGAATTTGTTAACAGAAGCATTCACTCTCATGCAATTCTTGAGTATATGTTGATAACGATTGAAATCTTAGAACACGTTTACTATTTGTTTAGATAGAATGTGATCTTGTAACAAAATCATTTAGTTATTGTGTCTATGCAAGTGGTGAAACACAATTGAAAAAAACCATTTGAGGTTTATCACAGAGGAACATTCTTCTCATAAAATGTCGGAATTTTAGGATAAGACGAAAACAGTGCGATACTGATTTCTCTTCTAGGTTAGCTCACGAGTTTAATTTTTACGTGTTATCAACAATGTTTCTTATTTTACGCACAGATGAAATCATCCAAAAGAGAATAGACACGTCAGAGAGAAAACATTCTGCTAAATCAGCGTTTATTAATCCGCTCTCGCTCCTTCCTTACACCCTGATCTCTTACAAGCAACAACCCTTGAACGGCTGGCTCGGCTTGAAATTCGTGGCTGTGCTCATCTTGAACTCTACGAAAGTTTTCCATCCGGGTTGTGTCGCTGTTGTTGAATGCGTCTCATTGTCTGGTTAGTTAGCTAGCGATACGAGGATTTTGGCTTGAAAGGGATCAGGATTCATACACGCTCTAGACAAAAGGTTATTAAACTACTCATGTCGGTGTGGCTTCTACCCGTCCACATGTCAAGCTTGGATGTCTCTACAAAGAGCATGGTAGCTCCCACTGGAAACCGTTTTAGGGTTTCTGAAGTACCTAATGCATCAGATTGTGTCAAAATTTTACCCTCCACAGTAACAATTTAAGCATTTGCATCAAGAAGTCATAATAAGACAACAAGCACGTTAAACCCCAACTCACTCACTCACTCATAATAGGACAAAATACTTACCTTTGAATCACTTCGAATCTTTGGTCCCAAAGAGCTTCTCATTGTGTATTGTATTTATCATAAAACGCTCCCGGATATACACCTCCGCCAACGTAAGAGAGGTGGCCAACACTTACACTTCAGCTTCTGAAAGCGTTCACATAAACGCCCACGGAAATACACATCAAATACAGAAATCATTAGCATATTTATTTTATAAAAGCTGTTCGTCCTTGTGACAGGTTGATGGTTGCTTCCTGCCAAACACATAATGTGTATACATAATTCGTACTTAACCATCATGTTTCACCAGCGTATTTGAAACCGCCCTCGCTCCTTCCTAATACCCTGATCCCTTTCAAGCCGAAACCCTCGTATCGGCTAGCTATCTGGCCAGCCAATGAGACGACTCAGCAAAACCCGATTGAAAAGTTGGTCTAACTTCAATATTTCTTTACAAAACTTGGTATGTGGTTAGGTCTAGTGGTAGCCTGATGCCTTTTGCTAATTTGAATATTCTTAATTTTTAGCTCATCAGGTCTGAAAGACCCGATGGGCTTATGGCATGGCAAGGCGTCCGGCGTCCGTCCATCCGTCCATCCGTCCGTAAACATTTCACTTTTTCGACTTCTTCTCCAAAACCAATGACTCTAGAGAGCTGAAATTTTATGTGCATACTCCTTGGCAAATGGGGATTCTAAATTGTAGATTTCGTGACCCCATGACCCCAAATGGGGTCACAAGGGTCTAAACCTTAAAAATCTATTTAAATCTTCTTCTCCAGTTCCAAAAGGTCCAGAGAGCTGAAAAGTTGTGTGTAGACTCCTTGGGCACTGGAGATTCTAAATTGTAGGTTTGGTGACCCCATGACCACAAATGGGGTCACAGGGGTCAAAACCTGAAAAACCTAATTTCATCTTCTTCTCCAGTTCCAAAAGGTCTAGAGAGCTGAAAAGGTGTGTGTAGACTCCTTGGGCAACAGGGATTCTAAATTGTAGGTTTGGTGACCCCATGACCCCAAATGGGGTCACAGGGGTCAAAACCTAAAAAACCTAATTTCATCTTTTTCCCTAGTTCCAAAAGGTCTAGAGAGCTGAAAAATTGTGTGAAGACTCCTTGGACACTGGGGATTCTAAATTGTAGGTTTGGTGACCACTTGACCCCAAATGGGGTCACAGGGGTCAAAACCTTAAAATCCTACTTTCATCTTCTTCTCCATTTCCAAAAGGTCTTGATAGCTTAATAGTTGTGTGTAGACTCCTTGGACAATGGGGATTCTGAATTGTAGGTTCGGTGACCCCTTGACCCCAAATGGGCAATGGGCCTTTATTTGATTGTGAATAACTCGGACGTTGGGACAGGCTATCTTTCCTACACTGCCCATGACCTCATGGTCTAAACCACAACACCTATTTCTATCAAAAGTCTGATGAGCTACAGAGCCCATGGCTCTATTTTTTTCTGGTTTCCATAGAAACAATTTGAACTTAGTACATCTTGGGGGAATGCTCCGTTCTTGGGTCATATCTGTTGAACTGTTGAATATTTAATTTACGTAACTTGGTTTGTGGTTCGGTCTAGTGGTGGAGTGGAACCCTTTTGCTATTTTGGTTATCCTGAAATTTTTTTTCTTGTTTCCATGGAAACAATTTGAACTTAATGCATCTTGGGGGTATGCTTTCCTTTCCCGGCGATATCTCCAGATACGTTCAATATTTCTTTTTTTCAAACTTGGTATGTGGTTAGATCTAGTGATGGAGTGGTGCCTTTTCCAACCTACATCTAGAAATCTAATGAGTATTATTTTACTAAACCTTGAATGTGGTTAACTCTAGTGCTTTGGTGGTGCCTTTTGCTACTTTGGTTATTTTTAACTTTTATTGGTTTCCATGGAAACAACTTGAACTTCGGGCTGTAGATGCGTATTATGATATTTGATGACTTTGAAAGTATCGAATGTCATATTCCCTACTATCGAGAAGTTGACAAATATATAAAACTCTTCCATTGAACTTGAATATATCACGAGTCATTATTATGTCAAGTTCATTTATGCTAATATATTAACCTTTTAATTATATGTTTGATAAGGATTGTTTCTGATATAAGTGACAATAAGATGATTAGGTTGGATTAACAGTTTGGAAGGGAAACATCACTGTGCATTTTTTATAGTTCACAAATGCGTAGTACTGCCCCTTTTCGCATAGCGTGGTCTAAATGATCGGACCAGTGAAATTAAGGCAAGGGGACAGGTTAGTGGTGGAATTTTTGATAACTTGTTGCATGTTTTAAGTTTTGGCATGTACACGTTGTACCTCACAAATTTGAAGCAAAATAAACAAATGCATATTCAACATAAATAAAAAGAGTGAGCTTCCAAGCCAAGATCACCAATGCATCTGTGCATGATGCTCATTACAAAGTCTGATTAAATGCATATCGGACCCCGATAGAAACTGTTACTTTGATGCGCGTGACCCATTGTACAATGCGTATTGTTTTTACCTGGACTTCCACCAGCTGTTCTTAATTATCCATGAAAGAACTGAAAAAGCATGCAACACCAGGCAAACAGTCACGCGATACAGAAGTATTGATGAACATGATCATAACCATGATACAGTCGTGTTGACCAGAAAAAGCAAAGTTGTAAGCATATAATTAACCATATATATGCTGATGATTTTGGTATATAGTGAGCTTTCTTTTGTAATGATAAATACATTATAAAAGAATCGCAGCTGCAATCAATGATTTGAAGACGGAAGTTCAATCTACAGTTAAAATTCAACATCGGAGTGCATAATGAGAGTGGGACTTCCTATTCTTTACGAGCTCGACAATTATCACCCCCACCCAGAGATAAACCGCTACACACAGGAGTTCCAAAATACGCCAATAACTTCTGATTTCTGTCACAAACGAACTAATCACTAAAAATTAATAAAAGTTAAAATAATGGTAATTACGAGGTTAGATTTTCAGAAACTGACAGTAAGTACATAGTGGCATTGACACGCAATTGATGATTCTTACCAGCCCTTGTAATTTGGACCAAACATGGAGATGAAATGAATAATTTATTTAAGGACAGAAAGGTTGATAATTGTTTTGTTATGTTGTGGATAAAAACATTTATTTTTGTCGTGAAAAGGGTTTCCCTTCGTTGAATTAAGGTATTTCGTTTCATCCATGGTAAGTCCAATGTTATTGGCATGGGATCAAATAACACAACTGACTATGTGAAGTAAATTCTTTCACCTACCATTACCGTAATCTTGAGTTCACTCGTAGAAGAATACATGAGAGCGATAATCCTTTACAGAAACGTTAGTTCCATTATAAAGTTCAAGAATATTAACCGATGATTAATTTCTCATATAAAGATTATTTTCAGATTCGTTACCTGAACAGAGTCTCGACATCAGATATTGAAAAAAATAAGCAAACTTATCATCTTCTGAATTAAGTACATAAAAATACTGACGGTAAAAGATAATGCAACACATTAGTTTTCGTTGATAAGAAGTAACATACTGACTCTCAGTAGGCTATGATAACATACATATCGGTAAAAATTAAATCTCAAACCTATGATTTTAAGTTGTGACGTCGACCAACAGACAAACTTCAGTTATAATCGTTTGATGTTCTGTCAAAGTGTGATTCTTCTTTCCTGCTAGATCACGTTAAATGATTCCGCTCTCGCTGCTTCCTAATACCCTAATCTCTCTTGGGCTAGATGCCACGTACGTTTGGATGGGGTTGATATTTGTGGCTTATTTCACCCGTTTTTATTTCAGCCATTGGAATGTCGCCCTGCAAGGAGCGGGAAGAAATATCTCGAAGTCAACGGATTCTCCATCCAGGTTGTACTGATGTTGCTGGATGCGAATCGTCTCATTGGCTGATTGGATGTATAGCGATACGAGGCTTTTGGTCTAAAGGATATCAGGGTATCTGGAAGGAGCTGGATCAGCGGATTCGATTACGCTGATGTAGGAGGATGCTATAGACACTGGACGTGACTTGGGTGATGAATAAAGACAGCGAGTTAAAGTCACCACTATGGTTAGGATCATTCTCACATCAAGTTTTTTATCATCTTACAAACCACAAACAATCAAAAATACAATAGGTTAACATCATTACGTTTGTCATGGAAACTTCATAGTCCATAAAGGCATAGAAATAAACAATACTTACAGGTTAATGTGTCCCCTGATTTCGTTCAAATGATAACATATCATTTATGTTATTTTCAATGTATTTTGTATCTTTTAAGTTATATTTTAAAGATTTTGTATAACTTCTAAATTTATATTTTGTCTATTTCGTTATATAATACCACAGTGATTTCCTGCCTACTTAAAAACGAAGTAAATTAAAAGCTCTAAAATGCTTTCAAATGATCGATACATCACAGAGTCACAGAGTGCTATAGCTAATGACATCAGTCTTTTGATATATTTTTAACCGTGTTCATATGACGTGGGATCCGTCTTTCTGTTTTCGAAAAAACATTATATATCGTTCCCATTATCTCTTAATTCCTTGGAAGCATTGGACATTATACGTTGGGTCTTCGTTAATTAGGTCTAGCACACTGAGAATTTGTTATCTAGAATGTGCAATATATAAAATATACATTCACCGTGATTCTCCCCTCCAATTGATTTCCTTTTCGAACTCCTGTCCAACCATACACTACATCAGTCTCTCTTTAGCTCGTACGACTACCTATAAAGGAGCAGTGCGGCATATTTTCGACATTTTTCACTAATGACTGTTTGAAATCCTTATAAATATATCTTTCCAAATGATTTCAAGTCTAAGCAACCGAAGTTATAAAGTTAAAGTTTTTTGGGTTTTTTAAATTTCTCGTCGTTTAGTGGTCTGTAAACTAGGTAAGGAAATAAACTACTTAGTGAAATAAATATTATTAGAATAAAAAATATTTTTAGATATCTATTTATGCTTGGAATATTCATGTCGGTAGCATATAGAAATAATTATTGTCTCGCAATATATTCAGTGCGTTTAGAACCAAAGCCATTTACGTTTTTTTATCATCCTTTATATTTTGGAAAAAAGATAAAGGCAAGTCAATGCCTAATTTTTTAAGAAATATTATAAACACAGGAAATGGAATTATGCCGTGGGAAAAAAACAAGTTAATATCAATTCTCAATATGAGGACAATGTAATTCAAAAACCTTTTTTTTTCATCTAATCTATCGAGCCAGGGTTTGTCAACAACAGCAAATGTACTACGCATGTAGCCAAAATCATGGGTAAAACATTTTGTGTGTTCTTTCTTACCAAAGATATCAATGGAATGATTGTTTGATAAATTAAAACTGCACTGGGAAACTTAGAACCTTTTCTCCTCTTCGTACATACTTAAAATTCACTTTCAGCAACATATTTAGGCAAACCTCGGATTTTTTAAAATATTTTCAAATGATTTTAAAGAAAATATTTCTTTATGTTACAAGTTATAAGTTGTAAGGTTTATTTATTCCCGTGATGAAGTTATTTTGAGGTGTGGATCATTTTTTTGTGTGCAGGGATTTAAAACAGATTATCTCCCTCCGTTGTCAGATGAATTTGTTATATTTATACAACTATGAAATTATATTATTTGATGAAAATCTAAAGTAAAGATACATCAATACAGTCCCCATTCTGCTAGGAAATAGCTCGATCAGCGGGTTCATCAATTACGCTGATGAAGAAGGATGTATAGTCCCCTTTGTTATTTTGTTTATGTATCATAGTTCATTATACCCATGCTGCGTAGTAGTCTTAGGATATATGGCAGTCTGAGTGTACGTCCGTCCATGCGTCTGTCTAAAAGCATTAACTGATCATTACTCGAAATGTAAATTACTTTAAAACCTCACGTGTATGTATGTTACAAATGGGGTGTTGATGTGCCATTTTTGTTCAATAACCAATATAACACAGTAAACTATAGGCCTAATAACAGTACACAATCACCGCATGTATTCAAAGTATTCAATGACTGAGTGGTCAATAATCGATAATAAGTTATGTAAAAAGATCAATTTTAAAAGTTCATTTTCAATTAAATATTAATGTTTTTATTATATATGTAAAAGACTAGTGGTTTTAATTCAAACTTAACTCTTTTTTACTAGTTGTACAATAGAGGAATTGCATGTTCAAAGACCTTCACATGAGTTTCAGCGTTGCTATGAGTCTACATTTAAGGCTGTACTTTTGCAATAAATCTGGAGTTAACACTTTCACAATATATTGCAATATTTATTGCAATACGACAAATCTTATCGCAATATATCGCAATACAATTATTTTGGCAATACCCACCCCTAATGTTTTGTAAGAATCAACAGATGAACCTATGCAGTTATTTTCAAATTAAACACCTTTTCAAATTGCCTCCCTTGGGTGTAAAGCCAGACTATTGAACTAAGTGCTATGCACTTAGCAAATACCCAAAGTAATATAAAGAGCAATTTCCTTCAGCTTTTTAGTATATATCGCCTTAAATTGACCTGTAAACAAAATATTGAAAAATAGCCTGTTGAACTACAGAGCAAATGGCTATATATCATTTTCAGAGATAGTTGATCAAGCACCTAGCTGCATGCAGGATAGTAGGTTGTCAAAAGTCAAACACTCACCACCAACTGACAACCTTGGATTTGATTCAACTTTGATGGCTTCCTGAAAAGAAAGTTTTGAATAATTATATTGACCGCTTAACATGAATAAGTATCGAATAAGTATCAGTTAAAACATAAAAAAAATAATAATTGTATTTTTGTCATCAGAAAACAAAAATGTAATGTCACACAAAAGGATTAAATTTGAATAATGTTTTAGTTATCAGAATAACTTAACTAAAAAGTATTTTCAAGGCTGAACTTTGGAAGAACTGTTAAAATTTTCAAAATCAAAGATGGTTAAATCCTTGAAAAGATTGATAACTACAATATTTGTTAAAATTCACTATGTAAACAGTTCTTTTATTTCACTTAAAATTGTATCCTCATTTCTTTTGATAATTTAAAGAAAGTCCAATCAATGACAGAAAAACTAATGTTGATAATAATATCTGTATGAAAATACTTCCGACTTCAACAAATATTTCTTGATTTTTTTTTTAAATGCTTGACATTGAAAATGTATTCATACTGCTTATTATCGTCTTCTTCTACAAATAATATAACATAAAAAATATAAATTGTTTCCAAACTTTGTAACATCTACATAACCTCATATGATTATTTTAATTCATAAATTATAAAAAAAATTATAAAACATTTTGTTAGCAATGAATAATATACCTTTAAAATATCTATACAATGTCATATCATTATCTCTAACTTCTGAAGCTGAAAATTTCTTGAGACCAACATCCAAAATCAAATTAGTGATTTATAAAGGTCCTTGCTCAGTCGAAAATAGGAAACATCACGATTGAGTGAGGCTTATTTATTTTGTTAAGTTTGAACAAATCAAATCCTAAGCGTATTCAACCAAGTTTGACTTGAAACAATGAAAAGTTAAAATATAATTTTTGCTATAAATTCATGCTTTGGTTTTGAAGGAACCGAAAAAACTTCTCACTAACCTCTTGAATCGGCGTTGAACGGACAAATCCGAATTGGACAAAATCTCCAGGGACAAAATCCCCAGCGGACAGAATCCCCATCCCAAAAACAACAACGTGGACAAAATCCCCAACAATCCAACTAGAATATGTCTTTGTTGGTTTTTTTAATAAGTACCCTCATTACATTATTTTATTTTAATGAGTAGGCTTAATAAGGATTTGTTTTCTTTATAATCTTTTCTTTATAGAGCGTTGTTTTGTTTTTAAAAAAATTTCTTTGATCAGTAGTACTAACTGGTTGAAAGTGAAGTTTGAGAAATTATTATTTCGATAAATGAAGGAACTTTGTCATTGATAGTAGTAGTCAGAGAGCCAGCTGCTGCAGTATTCAAGATACATCCCACAAGTAAAATGTCGTAATCGTGACAACAACCAAGAAAAGCTCAGAAACCTCTGCCTTGCATTTTGTGATGGAAGAGTGTCTGAAAGGTTTCACTGAAACTATATTAATTAAAAAAAATCATGAACATGCTTGAAAATCGTCATTAGTGATTTTCATATGAATAAAATAATGTGTTATATACTCCTATACTCTTGGGTTGTTTTTTTACATCTTGGGGATTTTGTCCGCCGTGTTTTTAATTTGTCCTAGGGTATTTTGTCCACTGGGGAGTTTGTCCTACGACCGGATCGGTATAATATTATGTAAGTATATATACATGTAGCTATAAAACATAAACAAGGTGTGAGACAGTCGTGTGTGCCAGGGGACACATTTCTGAAATATCATGTTTCAAGAGCTTATACTTGTATCAAACCTCTCCAAAAATACCTGATGTTTCGATTACAGCTAGAAAGGTTAATTATTTAAGTTTGTCAATTATAGTATACAATATAGTAATGACATTGTTTTTACGAACCTTTTCGTTAAGGTTATGATGTTCCTTCAATCATGGTGCGATTGAAATTCCTGTCTGTTAAAAAAGTAAAATAACAATTTTAAGATATTTGCTGTCACACCATGACTTCGTATTGTTCGTTTGGTTATATTTTTCTTCCAGGTCCGGAACAAGGGCAATAACTACGGAAAGACATAGTTGTCACGTTTCTCCTTTTCAAACCTTGTCAAGGTAGTGGTCCTTGGAACTTGAACACCGTCTTCTCTTGTCCTGTATTGAACTGTTGCTCTATATCAACCTTCCACTTCGTATAAAGGGTTAATAAAGAAGAATATCATGTAAAATATATATAGATTTTTAATTCAAACCATCAACCACATCAACCTAACGTAATTATCAATTTAGACTTGTAATATTTAAGATTTGTATATTGTGTTATGTTATTCTTGCCAAAGCCGGCGCAAATATGTCGGGTATTAAGGTTTTTCATAATGGTCACGGGCATTCCAGTTTTTTTTTCAAAATAACTCGTGATCTGATTGGCTAAACACGTTACGAATTGAAGTCAAGTCAAGTCAAATTTTATTCTCAAAAAGCATAAATGATGACATAGAGTGAACAAAACATACATGAATATATAATAACATACATATCAATGGAGCATACGCAGACCATTTTTTATATAGAGAGATTTTAACAAGTATCGGTTTGTATGTGATGGACATAAAGGAAATATATTTTTCAATTGATGAATGTTTACAATAATATGCAGGAAGATATTTATTTCGTAATTCATTTGAAATATTACACTCTAACATTAAGTGAAATTCATCCCCTATCTTATGCTTACATGATGGACATGGTCTATGTTCTCTATCAATTTTATACCATCTACCAGTTTCAACTGGGAGTCTGTGGTTACAAGTTCTACGTTTTGTGATATACATACGTAAATTCAAAGGAAGTTGCAATAAATAGTTTTCAATACATAAATTATCCTTAAACTTATCATAATAACCTTTAGAAGATTGAGATTTTTTCTCTCTCCAATTTTGCATAAATTGGTCAAGCAGTACAGTTTTAACACTATTAACAAGGCAATTCGTACTTTGAAATTCTTGCTTTTGCCAAATGTAACTATAACCTGTACTTCTAGAATAGATTTAATTTCTGTTATCAGCGGGAATTTTGCATTAAACCTTGAATTATGATAATTTAGCATTAATTTGTATAGAATACTTGACAGTTTTTCATGGGATATTGATAACTTGCACCAATATGATAGCATTCTCAATTTGATTGAAATAGTAAGTGGGTATCTTCCAAGTTCCCCAAAAACCATGAAATCAGGAGTTGACGTTTTAACCTTCAATATATATTTACAAAATTTTAAATGAATACGTTCTAATTGAGTGGTGTTTTCGTAACCCCATACTTCAGCACCATACAATAATGTTGGCTTAACAAGTTGATCAAAAAGCTTAAGCTGACAATCAATAGGTATTTCTAACAAACGGATCTTTCTAAAAATAGCAAACATTGCAAGTGATGATTGGTCTGTTAGCCGTTTTATGGCTTTACAGAAGCGACCAGTGCTTGTAAATAGGATACCAAGAAACACATAATCTTTTTCTAATTGTAAAACAGTATTTTGGAGAGTAAAAGATGGATGTCTGCTGCTAGTTCTTTTTGAAAAAATTACAACTTTAGTTTTAGAAGTGTTTACTCGAAGTTTCCACCGAGTACAATATTCATCAAAAGCTTCCAAACAGAGTTTTAAATCAGAAGAAGTTTGAGAAAAGAGGACTGTATCATCTGCGTAAAGAATTACCAATTTGTTCCAGTGCAAAATCATATACATAGTCCAAACCATTAACGTTGAAGCTTGTTAAAAAAGATTCCAAATCGTTTAGATAAAGAGAAAACAGAAAAGGGGACACGTTTTCACCTTGTCTTACACCAACATTTCAAGGGAAAAAATCTGTTACACTTCCATTATGAGAAACGCAGGATTTTATATGTTGATACATGTTGTTTATGACATTAAAACATTTTCCTGAAATACCATTATCAATCATTTTACGCCAGAGGCCACAACGCCACACAGTATCAAATGCTTTACTGAAGTCAACAAATACACAGTACAATTTCTTATTCTGATTAAGGTAAATATCAATCAAAGCCTTTAAGATGTAAATGTTATCGATGGTGGAGTAGTTTTTCCTGAAGCCAGCTTGTGCGAAGCTGATGACGCCACAGCTATCAGAGTAAGCTTGAAGCCGGTTATTTAACACGGATGTGAATAATTTACCCAAGCAGCTTAAAAGCGACACCCCTCTATAATTATCTGGATCACCAGCATTCCCTTTGTTTTTTATAAATAGGCTTAATTATACCAACAAGCCATGATTCAGGAATTACACCACCATCAAAAACAAGGTTGAGTAGCTTTACATATAAAGACAACATTACATCAATAGAAGACTTAATATACTCATTCATTATATTATCTAATCCACAAGCTTTGTTGCTTTTAAGACAATTGACAGCAGAAACAATTTCCTTATCAGTAATTACAGAATCTAGCATATCATTATTCAACACACTTTCGTCGGTATAAGCATTACAATCAACCTCACAGGCTTGGCCTGCATTCAGGTCTTTGAAATGGTCAAAAAGCTTATCCTTATCAATACTTAATTCCTTTTCCGAATAATTATCAAAAGACTTTATAAAATTTTCCAAAATGATCTTTGGTCATTATTCTGCGAATGACGTTTAAAATCTTTAAACAAACTTTTCAAAAGTTTACTATAACATTTGCCAGCTTTAATAAATTTGGACCTGTTTGAAATACTCTTGTTACGTCCAAAAGCACGTTTCGTGGAATGATAATTGCGTCTCAATGTCCTACATTTATGGTTGAACCAAGGTTTGTGCCTCCTGCTGGCTTTTATTGATTTAACTTTAAAAGTACCGAATGTATTCTTAGCAGTATTAAGAAACATATTTGACATACGGACGTTACACATGAAAACACATTATCACAATCGACATTATCCATTAGTGTACATAAACTGTTAACAACAGATACATCAATATTATTTACAAATTCATTACGGAGATTAATATCGAACTTATTTACATTAGTACGGGGTGTAGTATATTGTTTATTACTGTTTTGACCAGTACATCGGTCGCTGCACTTAAATGAAAATGTCACACAACAGTGTACATCCTAAAGTCACGAAGAAATGACAATGGACAAAAGTCAATTCCCCCTCCATGATTTTGATGAGAGAGTGCGCGTATGGAGGACCTCGTTTAGTCAGCTTGTCCCCAGGAACATTTTACCAATTTGTTTGGGGAGGCTTTTCCTACATCTGGAGACTGTATTAAATTTTGGTAACTAACAAGGTTCACGCACAGGTGATCGTTATATTCAGGAGATTATGGATCCTGTAATTATTTATTATTTCGATGACCACAGACTTGGCACAAAACCCTTCTTCATGGACGACAATGCACGACCTCATCGTCCACGTGCTGCTAACAAACACATCTGACCAATAAAGCTGTGACACGAATTCCATGACCAGCATTGTCTCCTGATTTGAACCTATTCGAACATATTTGGGACATCATGGGCCGTTGGGTTGAAACAACGAATCCTCGTCCACAAAACCTGAATGAATTTGAGGCAGAATTAAGGAGGCTGGCTAGGGTGATGCCAAGAACAGTTATTCAGGCACGTGGTGGCCGCACCCGAAGGTTATATGTATAATTGTTGGAAATAAAAGTTTATATTTTATTTTAATTATTCAAATGTTATGAAAAAAAAATTCTGTTTAAAATCGTTATCATGTTTCTTATTTCTGTAAGCCGTTTATTGGGCGGGAAATGTCTGTAAAAAAATTCCTGATAAAGTGTCCAAGGGGTGATTGTTTCAGAGTATCAGAACGTAAAGACCTCGGCGACCGAGGATGAGCCGTTGTATGAAGAGTATAAATGTATTACATTAAACAATAAAATAATGAAAGAAACAATTCAAAATGATTACGTGTTAATAGTTACAGGACATAGTTATAGGATATCAAACGAGCTTCCCCTTTCATATCAAGTTTATGTCCCTGGTGAAATAATTTTGCTTTGTCATGAGCCTTTGCGAGGGACAAAACAAAATTATTTCACGAGGGACATACACTTGATATGAAAGGGGAACGAGTTTTGTATTCTATTTATTACCCACGTTTTTTACATTGAAAACATCGTCAAATTAAAGCAAAATTTAGCTTCCCTATAGAGAAACCCAAAACGCGGATTAATACATTACACTGGTGATATGAATGTCGGCCCCTTCACTTCGGAAAACGTACGCTGCCTTGGTGTAATGTAGTTCATTATATTTGATAAAGAAACACATGAAAATAAACTACAACTGAAAGCAAAAATCATTTAATTCATTTCATTTAAAGACTTGGTTTCAACTACAAATCTGTAATTCAGCATAAACACGCGAAAACTGTCAACATTCTGAACTGATAAACGTGACCTAAATCTCGGCTCAACGTCAGTCGGCCGTCACTCCAGACGAGTCGTGACGTGGAGAATTGTTCGGAAACAACGGATCAACAAGACACGTTTTGCATGGCACACGTAACATTGGCCACAAAAGAGAATAACATTGAAATTTATGTCTCAAGAACTATCAACTGGTAAAGAAGCTTTTCATTTACTTGCAAGTATTCTTCGTCAGAGGACACATCACTGTAAACAAGACGGGGACGCTTGACGGATGTCGAGAGTGGCAATGGCTCGTCCCGGCTGGGAATTCCCCCTTGTCGATAATCCATGTTAGATCTAATGTTGAAAACTCCATCGTATATTTGACTGGAAAAGGCACTGCCTCCAACTTTGAATGATGAGGATTTCAAACCTATCTCGTCCAATACCTTTTCCATCGATTTTGACCAAATCATGGATTTTTACGGGTGACGCCATATTTGTTTACATGATAGACCTAGAAGACGAATTTTGTTACTTATTTAGATTGTATCGTTTTTCTATTTATTTACGGACATTTCAGTTATTAAAGGAAAGAAAAGCTTGAAACCAAAATGAAAAATAAATTTTATTCGATTATATTATGAAAATTCTCGTTTTTCGTGTGCTTAGGAACGAAAACGTATGAATGGAAATCATGAATGAAATGGCTGATGAAAGTAGAACCACTAACGCCAAAACTCACGTATCAACGAATCAAATCACTCGAAGGTGTTATGACACATTGTTATGAAACCCTTTACGAAGTCCCACGTGGGTAATAATCGGGGTTACATAGCGCTCCATGGGTCCGCCCTTGCTTCCGTCTGTCTGTGCGTCTGGAATCGTTTCTTGAGCATTACTTGAGAACTATATGACTTGAAAACAACACATTTGGTAAGAATGTTATCAACAGAATGCTGATGAGCCTTTGAATAGTTAAATCTGCAGTGTGCAAATGATTTTAAAATATTGACAAAATCATTTCTGTAGCTTATTCGAAAACTATAAGAAATAGAAACTTCTTATTTGGAATGAATGTTACCAGTTGGGTGAAGATATGTCTTTTAGTGGCCATGACCAAACGCAGCAAAACTACATGTTTGTTATTATATGTTACATATGTGTTTACCTTTCCAACTATGTAATAAAAACGGCGCAACCCATTATCGTCATGCTTGTCCCCATTGGAAGGAATGTAACACTTGTGTAAGCATATGTTTTCGTAATGCACCTTGTTCATTACAAACGAAATGATTTCCTTTATTTTCCTTACTATATGACTTTCAGTTTAGCCTCTAGCCCTCCTTCACGTCATCCAAACTGAAAAAAATTACGTTTTTTAATATTTGTTTTTATTACTGTCGTAGTCTCGTTGATCAGATTATAGACATAAAATCAGAAGCCCATGCAGTAGTCTTTCAAAAATTACCAACAACCATTTATTGAAATTGTGTCATTTTTTCTAAACAACCCTGTTGTTGATATCGCATGTACAATACGTGACGCAACTTGTTTTTATAGCGAATAAAACACCCTGGGCAACTTGATTCACAGTAAAAAACATAAGTAAATATTAGACGACATAAAGTTTACACGGTAGAAAAGGTTTACTCTGCGATGCAAACCGTTAACATTACATGACTTACTGAAAATATGTCCTTTACATTCGGATATATCTCCTCAGTTCTTTGCTATTGGATTGAAGCTTTACTTATTTCTAGAAATAACTCTAGAGATTGATTTCCATTCATATTTTTCCTGTATGAGGCGTATCAAATTGAGTACTAATATCTGATGATTGAATTATCTCGGCCATTCACTTCTCGTTTAACAATCGTTTAGGGATAGTTCAGCAAAACATATCTAGTACAATTATGAAAGTAAAACAAAGAAGAATGAAATGATTAGTCAATCTTGAAAGGCAGCTTATCCCCTAATGTGTAAAATTAAATTCACCCGCTACTTGTACTGTATGTATACAAAAATATTTAATTGTGTTTGATTAATACTTATATTGGCAATTAGTTTAATCCCTTAATTAACCTAGTATGTTAGTAAAGCCAATCAAACATTTTGTTAAACATAATTTGTACTGTACTCACTCGTATGTTTGTTGTTATTGTTTTTTTTAAACAAGTCTCATAAGGAGTTAAAGGGCCATGCCATTATCTAAGTAGGTAAACTCGATCAAACATGCAAACTGACTGTGGGTGTTCTGGGCTGTGTGTGTTTTGGGAGGTGACCGTTGATTTAGCTTGTGTATGCTGAAACATACACACACGGACAAATGATTTCACATCCAAAACGCGTGACAGTCAATATTTCAAATCACACTTACTAATTAAAAATGCTTCCTTTGACATTTATACACCACTGTTGGTACGTCCCATGTCAGATTCCCGCCTCGGGCTTTGTCTGCAGTACTATCTGTTCCATCCTGCTGCAGCAGCGTAATTGAATCCGCTGATCCAGCTCCTTCAATATACCCTGATATCCTTTACGCTGATGTAGCAGGATGTATCTGGTCTACATACAATACCAACCATGATTCGCTAGTATGGATTATTTGCATCAGGTAGTTTTGATTTAAGTCCGTGTATATTCCACGAACACAAAGTAAATGTAGAGTCAGTCATTTCTTGTTTGTTTGGTACAATGTCATTAGATATATCGTTTAGGCCACGGCCGATGCCCTATTCCTGTGAGGGGGGTGGTGCTGGTTTCCTGGGTACCCAGTCACGTCTCTGTCCCACTTTTCGAATATCCTCGATGTCATCGTCGTAAACATCGATAAGCTTGTCATAACTAAGAAATGCAACAGAGTTTTCATCACGAAATTTCTGCATGAAAGGGAACAGTTTGGACCTGATTTTACGAACTCTTTCTGTAAAATCTTCTGATACCCTGTAGGTTTTATCACCTTTTAGAGCTTGACGTGCTGTGCTGAGTACAGTAGATTTGTCCTTGAATGAGGCCATCTTCACAATAATAGGTCGATTTCCTGATCTAGCATGCAGTCTATGGGCTCTTTCAATCTCAATGCTGTCAGCTTCAGTTATCTTCAGAATATTGTTCATAAACTCCCTAACACGTTTTTCACACTCTCCCCATGTTTCGTTTGCCTTATCAGTCAATCCATGGAATATTAAATTATTCCTTCTTGAATGGGCTTCAAGAGAATCTAATTTATCTTCGAGATTAAACACTTTGTCTTTAAGTTCATGATTTTCATTTCTGAGATGAACAACCTTATTGTTAAAGTCATTTGTAAACACATCGAACTTGGTATGAAGGGACGTGATCTCGGATTGAATACTCATCAGCGTTACTTTGAGGTCATTTAGTGTACACGATGGAGTCTCTTCTAACCTGTCAGGTAATACACAGACACCCGGAATATTTCTTGATGATAGTCTTGTCTGTGCCCTGTCTTGAGACTGTGAGCCATGATCCTTTCGAGGGGGGCCGGGATTGCATTCGACGTCACCAAGACAGTCAACAGTGAGACCACAACTAAGCAGAGACGGAGAGTCAAGCGTATACCTGCGGGTAGTCGTATACCGGGGCGAAATTTGACTGTTGGTCTTCCACGGTACATAAAAAGTCCAATCCTACCTCTCCACATGTCAGTAGTTATCCCCATTGTGTAAGATCCGTATCCAGGACACTTCCGAAACACACCTTCCTTATAATTTCTTGATTATAAAGACTTTAAAAGTGATTGTATACACCTTTTTGTCGCCAGCTCACACCTGTGCATCTCGCCATTACCGGATCACGTGATCATTATTTGCATCGGCCCTTTTACTTGAAATTGATAAGTTATTAAAAGAATACTGGCCACCATGAACCTGTCAGCGAATGTTAACTATAAAAAACGATGTTTCTTTTTGAAAAAGTATCTTAATGCATTATCGTTAAACTTACCAATAGGCGCTACAAGAATACTAACAGTAGAGAGAGACATGAAGGCTCTATGACCACGAATCAACGTAACTTGATAAACAGGATCGTAAGTTCTTACTTCACGAACGTTCAGTTAACAGTCCAGACACCATTAGCGTCAGCAGATATCTGATGTGAGTATCCAATTAGCTTCATTAATTAACTTATTTATATCTAAGCCGAGAGTGGGAGTCAACACACAGTAACCGCAGTGATCAACAGTCGGTCACTCCCAAATGCGTTTTTGGTAGTAACATTAGGTGTCTACATGTGCAAAATATTTATCTATTTATTTAAAGTTAATATGTCATCTGCGATGCAATTTAGAACGTATGCGAAATAGCACAGTTTTCTCTTGTGACCCTTGTTTATTATCAACACGTGGTTTGCTATTTATAGACAATTAGGTCAACATATTCACTGCGCATCTGTAACAGAAACCGGATGTTTATAAGCAACCGGATGGCGATGTGACTTTTCGATGTGAGTACTAATAATATATCCCAAAGACAGTTACATAAATTTCACGTAAACAAGTGCTTTGCTCGCATTACTATCGTTCGACGTGAACACAAACAACTCTATCAATCAGAGACAGATAGGTGCACGTGTACCTGATGCGTTGTTATCACATGTGACAGTGTTGATTGACTGAGAGTGACACAGTGAGAGTGTGACTAGTGGCCACATTTTATCCAAGGAGGATTATTTAATTCTTGCGGTATCTCTTTTTTGGTTGGGTGGGCGCTGTTCCACTACGGCACCTTTTTCTTTGTTTTTATTTTTGTTTTCTTTTCTTTTTCTTTGTTTTATGTTTTACAAAATGGAAAATTGTTCCCTTCTTAACTTCCCATTTGATGTGTGTACACAGGAGACTTTGTTTTCAAGACTATTCATAGGTTTACTTGTATCAGTAGTAGCATATCACAAACCTCTATCCACCTTATATGGACTTATAACTTACTTAAATCTTTATCTCTGTGTTGACTATGGGTAATTTAAAAAAGATAAGATTGATCTCAGCCAATTGCAGGGGATTAGCAGATAAAAGTAAAAGAAAGGAAGTAATGACAAATTTTAGAAAAAAAGAATTTTCTATAATCCTTTTGGAAGATATTCATATAGCAAGAGAATATGTAGACATTATGAAAAATGAATGGGGATTGCAAAGTATAATTGCTCCTTTTAGATCCAACTCTAGAGGGGTTGCAATACTATTTAATAATAACATTGATCTTACTATACATAGAACTTTAGAAGATGAAAATGGAAATTATATCATTGCTGACATAACCATAGAGGACAAAAGATTTACCCTGACTAATGTATATGGACCAAACAGTGACGATCCAAATTTCTACGTAAACCTTTTTGATAATATTTGTAACTTTGATAATGAATCTATTGCTATTGTTGGTGATTGGAATTTGGTTGTTGACCCCTCGATTGATTTGGAAAACTATAAGAACATAAATAACCCTAAGGCAAGGAATATTGTATTAGATAGAATTGAATCACTTGACCTTGTGGATGTTTGGAGAGAGCTCTATCAAGATTTAAGAAAATTTACATGGTGGAAAAATCATCCTAGACAACAAACAAGATTGGATTTCTTTTTAATATCACAGGATCTATTTAATCTCACACTTGATTCAGATATTTTACCTGGATATAAAACTGATCACTCAGCAGTCAGCTTTACTTTCTCCAATTCCTTAAGCCAGGAAAGAGGGAGGGGCTACTGGAAATTTAATACATCCCTACTATTGCATCCCGAATATGCAGATGTAGTCAGATCAATATTGAAGGAAACTATAGAAGAATATTCATATGTTGATAGAAATAGCGTTAATATAAATGATGATGAAGTTAAACTTAAAATTAGTGATAGTTTATTCTTGGAAACTTTTTTGATGAAGGTTAGAGGTAAATCAATCTCTTTCTCAACTTTTCTTAAAAAGACAAAGAAGGATAAAACCAGGGAATTAGAAATTAAAATAAAAGACTGTGAAGATACTATTACAAGAAATTTTCATAATATAGAAGAATCTTTACTCTCAGATCTAGCAAAGTTAAAATTAGAATTACAGGAAATTAAGGAAGAAGAAATAAGAGGAATTCAATTGAGAAACCGAATCCTTTGGTACGAAGAAGGAGAAAAACCAACAAAATATTTCTGCCATCTAGAGAATAGAAACTATGTCAGCAAATCAATAAACAAAATTATCACGGATAAGGGTGAAGAAATTACAGATGGTGACCTTATTTTAAATGAAGTTAAGGGATTTTATAAAAAAAACTGTACTCCTCAAATAGGAAAGAATATGAAACTGACTCTCATTTAGAAAATGTTGTAACTCCAACCTTAAATGATGAACTTAGGGATAAATTAGAAATGGAAATAGACATGAATGAACTATCATCTGCAGTCAAGAATATGAAAAATAATAAAAGCCCTGGAATAGATGGTTTTCCAATCGATTTCTTTAAATTCTTTTGGAAAGAACTAAAATTTTGGGTTCTTAGATTCATTAAAGATGTTTATAGAAGAAATATGATGACACTTACTACGAAGAGAGGAGTTATCACATGTATTCCTAAAGCTGATAAAAACAGAACTCTATTAAAGAACTGGAGGCCAATAACTTTATTAAATGCATTATATAAAATTATAAGTGCATGCATAGCTAACAGATTGAAGATTACCTTAGACACTTTAATCCATGATAATCAGACTGGATTTATTCCAGGCAGAACACTTAGTGAAAACACGAGATTATTATATGATATTATGTTTGAAACTAAGAAAAGAAACATTAAGGGTTTATTGACATTAATAGACTTTGAAAAAGCTTTCGACACTGTTTCCAAAGATTTCATCAAAGCGGTTCTATTAAAATTTGGTTTCGGTCCAGAGATTATACGTTGGATTAATTTATTAACTTATGACACTACATCATGTGTTATTCAAAATGGACATCTATCAAAATTCTTTTCAAATGAACGAGGCTGCAGACAAGGAGATCCTTTATCACCATACCTGTTTCTATTTGTAGCTGAAATCCTTGGTTGTATGATCAGACAAAATGACAAAATAAAAGGTATTGTAATTGATGAACATGAATATAAATTAGGCCAATATGCTGATGATACTGAATTACTTCTCGATGGATCAGAGAATAGTCTATATGCTGCTATTGATACTATCAATATATTTAACAACATGTCAGGCTTGAAAATAAATATTGACAAGACTAAGGCAATCTGGATTGGCTCAAAGGCAGGTAGTGGAGATGTACTCTGTAAAGATTTAGATATAGAATGGCAAAGGAATGAATTTGAAGTTTTAGGAATTAAATTTACCCCCCATTTGAATGGCCTGTGGGTCATCAACACAAGAAAAAGACTTGAAGAAATAAAAAGACTAATGGGATCATGATGAAAAAGACATTTGACACTGACAGGCAAAATTACGGTTTTAAAAACTTTGGCTCTTTCAAAACTGGTGCACATTTTCAATAGTTTACCTAACCCACCTGATGACTTTATTACCTCCCTTGAAATTTGGGGCAAATATTCAGGAGATTGTCGAAACTGAGAATCCTTTTTGGAGGGATGTTACTAGAGCTTGGAAAATCTACAGTCGAAAATACATGATTGATGATGACATAAATGAAATCCTATCCCAACCAATATGGCTTAATTGGGTACCTGGTGTAGATTGTGTTGGAGGTGACCTTTAAGCGCTGTAATCGTCAGCTTGGGTTAGACCAGGGTAAAAATGATTGTAAAGCGCCCGTGAACAGCCCAGCTGAAACTAGGCGCTTTAAAAATAGATTATTATGATTATTATTGTCATGATACATGACCCTATCTGTGACATGTTATCTCCAACTGGTAGGGATCAAGTGTTGAGAACTAAAGGTGAGGTGAGTTGGTGTTTAACGCCGCTTTCATGATTATTTCACTTATATGGCAACTGCTAGTATTATTGCAGGAAGAAAGCCTGCAACACTATTGCGGTGAAACCTGCGAGAATCGGCTGGAACGAGCGTACCATGGCTGGTACTGCACTGAATTTCAGTGTAGCATTGCACCCAAACCTGACTGCGTGTAAGACAGTTCTTTACTGCAAACAAAGTTGCCGAGCCCCCGGCGGGATTCGAACCACGGACCTCCTGATCCGAAGCCGAACGTGCTAACCACTGCGCTATCCAACCCCCGTTGAGAACTCAACTTCATTTATACCAGACAAGGGTACGGTATTGTTGCCAAAGATTTGCAGTGTTAAAATAATTGTAATGAGATGTCATTTACATGTATTTAACATAGTCAATTGTCGCTATCATCAATACTGAAAATAATTACATTGATTCAGAATATCTTTGTTCATACCATTTTAATAATTTTATTCTGGACGATCTCTATCGTTTGAAATTACTGAATAACCGTTAATCAATAATAACCCACTCACTGTAATTGATGCAAAACTTTAACAGTAAATAAATGCAAACCGCATAAACTTGCCTTTAGATACGTTAAGCCTAATTTTGTTTTTCAAAGGTATTAACTTTAGTTGCTAACGGCAGAATATGTTGTTCACTTAACTATTCCAAGTACTAGTTTCTAATTGGTGTCAATGAACACTGGCCAAGCGTGCTCAATAACAAAAAAAAAACCCATCACATATCAAACGCATCTTTTTTAACAAATAAAACTATTAAACGCTATATAGAGTATTGATTTTTTATTCAAGTTATCTTATGTATCAATAAAAGTAAAACACTCTTAAATAAATCTTGAATCATTCTATCGTGTTTAAAATCATTCGCCATTTTCATCAAGGCGTGTTGTGTAGAATGGATATAAGGTTTTTGTCTTATAGAAATACTTTAAGGCAAATAACTACACACGTGCACATTTATTTGTACCTCTCTACGAGCTTGAACCTCTGACTTCAATTTATTACTGTGGTTGATTTGATAAAACTGCTTTCAGACAAACGTGATCGAACAAAAAAGATCCGGTTTGCGAGAGATGCATTGCACGGCATTACCCATATCGTGTACATGGCATTGTTGACAGAGAAAAAGGTTGAAATAGTTGTCAATGTTGTCAATGAGGCTAAAATGTATCTTTCATTTTTTTTTCGTTTCGCCTATAACGGATGGAACACTAGAGTATATTTAAGTAAAATATTAGATGTAGGTCCCAGCAAAAACAGTCTTTGGTAATCAACTAATCAACATGTGCCATTAGTCCTGGATCGGACAGAAAATCATCAAAACAGTTGTATTCAGCTTATCGAGTTGATATCTGGCTAACTGACTGATATTTTAAACTTTTTGATAGTTGTCAGTGACACCCTCCTTAAATTTAAGTTTAGTTAATTTCTTGTGAGAAGAAAAGGACGTTGATAAAACAGTACATTTGTGAAATGAATTATATTGCTGCAACATCAACTTCAGAATATGATATGACAAACGTATTTGGAGGTATGTGCTGATGTTTCCTTTCTCCGTTAGCCAATTCCTGAATTCTTTCATCAATGTGATTAACCATACCTGTAGACTCTGTACATGAACAATTGAATATTTGTACCTTGATTCGAAAATGTGTTATGATTTATCCTATACATGTTCTATATTTCCTACGACCTTTTGATGCTATTGAGAATTATGCTCGGCAACTTTGTCTGCAGTAGAGACTTGTTCTACACGCAGTCAGGTTTGGGTTCAATGCTACACTGAAATTCAGCGCAGTACCACCCATGGTTCGCTAGTTCCAGCCGATGCTCGCAAGTTTCACAGCAACGCATAGCCACTATGGTGTTGCGGGCTTTCTCCCTGCACTAATACTAGCAGCCGCGATATAAGTGAAATAATCTTGAAAGCGGCGTTAAACACCAACTCACCTCGCCTCACCTGGTAAAAAAGTTATAATCATATGAATAATATCCATGCGCATTTTGGAACAAGATTCATAAGATGCTTCAACAGATGATGAAAATGTCACCATATTGGTCAATTATTGCATTGTCTTGCAGTAACATGTAGTAATCAATAGAAATACGCGGTTAATATTTTGAAGGCGATGATTATCAGGGGTTTGCTTTGCGATGTAAACATAGGTTTTCATCAATATATTGAATTTAAGTTCCAGGAATTTACCTCAGGTCATCATACCATTTGTAACAATTAGTACCGAAAATAGGACAATTGGTTCCATATCTTATGACGCATCTTTACTGTTGGCTGGAAATATTTAACCTCTTTCCAGGAGTAGCTGTAACTTCAGCTTATGTCTGAGGCACATTGAAATCATTACTAACATCAGATAACTCACTTTGATCATCCCTATACGTGATGTTACAATCATGTTAGGGATTTCAAAAAAAGAGCAGTTTTCAAACAAGGGTATATCTAGTCTTATCGAAGACAAAGAAATCAAATGACTAAATTTACATAATGACATACAAGTTTCCTTGGTAGCTTTACCGCTTATGTGGCACATAAGGTAAAATAGTTTACCTTTCACATTATGTATACAAAAATATGGAAAAAAATTGGTGCTTGGGAGTTTCATTAGCCCGAAACAGCATATATTAGGAATGAAGGCAAGCTTTTGTTTATTTTCGAAATATACACTAAAGACTTTATCTTAGATTGGACTCCAAACAAATGAGCAAGTTGATGCTTCATGATTTATGTTCAAACAAGAAAGTAATATTGTAATTGTTTAAATAGTAATGCTGCCACGATTTGATAAACCATGATAAAACACATGTTCACGTTCAGACTGATTTATCACGACTAACCAGGATGTGACTGACCTCAGGAAAATAACTTGTATGCTCAATTAGACAGTCACGAACTTTACATACATGTGTTGGGCTCCAAAACGAGAGTGGACAGATAAGCGAGAAAGGGATCGACAGGACAAGGGAAGAAAGACGGAAAGAAAGGCATAGTGAGAGATAGACAACTGGTTTCAGAACGTCTCAAATTTGGTCTGGCTTCTAACCTTCGACCGGTCCAGCTTGGGTGTCCCTACCAGGAGCATTATACGCTCCGGCTGGTTTCGCTCTCGGGGTCACTGAAGCACGCAAACCACCACACCACGATATGGTATTGAGTCAAGTGGTGGCACATTAGTGTTACAGCCCATCGGAAACTTCTATCCTTCAAAGTTGGTATCTTCTTATCTAGGTGGTTGTTGTTAAATAAGAGCATATAACATTATCCGTATGATCTAATACTAAAATGTAAACACATACGGGAATGCATGCAGTCAAGAAGAAATCGTCAGTGAACTGAAATGGAAAAATAAACTTTAAAGGTATTTGGCTTAAGGACATCGTTTAGTATAAACCTAGAGATTTTGAAACGCTTGACACAATCTTATTGTTTATGATTGCCTATGCAGATTTTAGGAACAATTTTATATACCTTGAACATTTGCTCCGGTATTATATTAGTATGGCGAGACCTGTCTCACTTAACAGCACACAAATAGAACACGCACGGTTTGTTATCAAATGCTATTTTAAGATTGGATGAAACTTAAACAGGGAATGGTCAACTTGCTTCCTTGTTGACTCTAATCTAGCGACAACAATACTCTGGTTAATGAAGTCATGAAGCATTTGACAGTTGGGTCTCTGTTCGTGATCGTCAGCTATAAAGGTCTTCTTTTTTGTATTTTATGTAAATGAAGTTTAGATTACAATAAAGACAAAGGAATACATGCCAGAGAGCTCTAGCGGGAATCAAACTTGAACAATTTTCGTTGCATTTAAGAATTTAAGGATCTACCTTGCCTGATATCTTCATTTGACAGTAAGTATTTGGATGTGCCATAAATCTTTGTATTTGAAGGTCGTATTGCCAGAGAGCTCTAGCGGGAATCAAACTTGAACAATTTTCGTTGCATTTAAGAATTTAAGGATCTACCTTGCCTGATATCTTCATTTGACAGTAAGTATTTGGATGTGCCATAAATCTTTGTATTTGAAGGTCGTATAGTGAGTAATCATAGCTATTGATAAGCCTCTCAGCATATGCCCATGGTGGGCTGTAACACATTTAATATTGATTAAAGAAGCAGCAACAACCACGTTCATGTTGACCTAAGCTTGTGATCAGTTACGCGATTGTAAGGCTTTTAAGTAACCAACTTGTTTCGTTTACAAATACACAAGTGAGCAGAATATGCAAATCATCCGAAGTCGTCATCCTGTATTTTGTCATAGGGATATTATGGCAGTCGACTAGTACATATATCACATGAATGAACAGGACTGTTCCTCTTTAAGACTAAAAAGCTGAGCTGATATGGTGTTTAACGCCGCTTCCAAGAGTATTTCACTTATATCGCGCCTGTGGCTATGTATTACGGTGGAACCTGCTAGCATCGGCTGAAACTAGCGAGGTGAGATGAACGCCGCTTTCAAAGATTATTTCACTTATTTGGCGGCTGCTAGTATAATAGCAGGGAGAAAACCCCTCAACACCATCGTGGCTTTGTATTGAGGTGAAACCTGCGAGCATCGGCTGGAACTAGCGAACCATGGGTGCTACTGCACTAAAACTCAGTGTAGCATTGCATCCAAGCCTGACCGAGTGTAGAACAGTTCTCTACTGCAGACAAAGGATTCGAACCACGGATCTCTTGATCTGAAGCCGAACGCGCTAAGAACTGCGCTATCCTGCCTCCTCAAGACCAAATAACGCAAACTCTTGTTAATACAATACAAAACAAGAATGCATGCATGCCAATGAGATAATGGCATGTGAATAAATACTTCTCGTCTTTTAACATAGCATTTTCATTTGAGTTTTGTCAGTTAATTTGCCTCTAAGAATCTCAGAAAAAAAATGCTAAACTGTCTCACAATCAAACTGCTACAAAATTGATTTTTAAACAAAGTCTTTCCAAGTTATCTCCTGTTAAACAGAGCTTATATATGGCCAATTACCACTCATTTAGTCCATTAGGTTGCTCAAATCAGTTCTTTCAACACTTGTACGGTTTGATTGGAGCAAGTCTGGGCTTGAAATTGGGAAGTCTTCTTGGAAGCCATCAAAATCAGCGACGCCGTTAAAAAAGTAATCCTTGGAAATTTCTCAGAACAGAAAGAGTACACGCCTATGGGCGACTCATTCGTTATCATAACCCTTTACCATACAAGCTTTCAATTAAAAAGGGTTTGCCATTTGTGAAATTTGGCAGATAGAGTGAGTTGCACTTAACATGGGCTAGGATTATCAATGTTAACCTTAAGAGAGTGCTTCAGGTAAAGAAGTTATATTTTTAGATTAAGATATACCTTAGCTTTTTGTAGGGAGCATTGCAGATATATTCGACCTTTGAAATACTGACCTCAAACTTGTAGTGAGTGAGTGAGTTGGTGTTTAACGCCGCTTTCAATATTATTTCACTTATATCGCGGCTCCCTCAACTTGAGGTTGTATATTCAAAACCGATAAAGGATAATGCTTGAATATTAAGGTAGACTTGGGGTTGTATATTCAATAAAGGATAATGCTTGAATATTAGAAGAAATAAAACGAAGTGAAGGTTTTCTTACCATTGTTGTCTCTTTCTCGAAAGTTGTTTTTATAAAGTTGTTTCTGATCGTTATTCGTTGGATATAACTTGCAGAAAAATAAAAGAATGTAAATTGATGTACATTTTACTAAAACATAAAATAACATCAGTTTTTATCAAGGGATTGTTTTGTCACAGCAAATTTATTTCAATTTCCTTTTAATTGGCTCTTTAAAAGTTATTCATCTCGAACTGATGTATCTCTAGTTAAGAGCATCAGTGCGCTGTATAAAAACAAATACATATATATGTAAAGCGTTTTAAATTCATACAAAGCAATACTGGCCTTAATTGCTAATTGAATTTTCTAAATTGGGATAATATCATTACAGAGCATCTGGAAACTTGTTAACTGCAGTTTTTTCCGTGGTGTATGGGCGTAGCAATGCCTTAAAAACTTTTAGAAACTTTATCATTGGAAACAATACGTTCAGGTAATATTGAGCTGAACGTCCATATAATTCCATTATACAGATGTTTCAAATTCGACCATATGTTGCTTAAGCGAAGGCTGATTTTTATCAGAAAATACGGCATTGTCCATCTCGATAACTTGTTTAATTGAAAATTCTTGGAGATTTTCGCTATGAAAATTGAGACGCATAACCTTTTTTAGAATCACCTGCAAAAGTTTTAGAGGGATTTACATTTGTAATTTTAGGGTAATACCTAATTATTTTTCAGAAATTGTAAGAAAAGTTTGATCCTCACTTGTACAACTGAAGTTGAGAGAAATATATCGTTGTTTAAACAAGGATGACCTAATGTACCAACGTGTTACCCTATTCTTTGCAAACATGAAGCTCTCGGATGTATCCTTTATAATCTGATACCTGGTCATAATGGTCATTAGTTTGACGAATATACTTCATAAGTGTCACACGTATCTACAGCTACTGTACAATGTTTGTTTCGCCACCGATATAGGATTTTTTTAAATTGTCACCAATTAATAAAACAATAAATAACAAACCATACTTTTGTATCAATATCGTAAGAGTTTATATCTACACCACGCGTACAGGGTACACTTATGCTATATGATGCAGCCCGTTACCAACAAGAGGCATGGGTAAGGAATAATCATTGCATATTTTCATATTTCTTTAATGTAATATATTCCGGTAAAACCTCACCAAATGATTTAATAACGGTTAACGTTTTGATTGTATTAAATCCCTTGAACAAATGATTTGAAGTGAAAGTTAATTAGAAATAAGTTTTACATTTTGGACCTTAAAGTTCCACAAATCTATGCCAAATGTGATCTTGTAAGGAACCAATAATATAATCTGTAGACCTTTGAAGGACAATAATTCTCTTCTTTCACTCACAAAAACGGCTAAAATAGTTACAATAAAGCGATCTGGTGAATAAAATCAATTGGAGTGGACAGATCAGAGATCGAAAGGTTTAGGAAACAGACTCACTTTGCCTGTCATCCGTATTTACTATCATCCTTTCCATCCATTTTCTGCCTCTTCTGTCCACACTATTTTTTGATGATTTTCATCTACGTTATGAATGACTGAAACTCCCTCATTTCCCCATGTGGACAAATCCAAGGAGGAAAAACGGGTATTCACATAACCGTATTCACATAACAGTTTGCAAGCTAGCCGATGCTTTAACAATACCCTCTGAGTAATAGTAACATCATCCTTTTCTTCTCTGTTACCCTGTTCAGTGTATAGCTACTTTTCAGATTCCATTTTTTTAAAAAACTGCTTGTACAATCTCAAATTCGTTCAGTCGAGTATTCTGTTTCTCCGGAGATTTATTTAAATAATTATCGAAATATTCACAATCTAAATTTGATGACAGCCCGGACAATGGCAACTGATTTAACAACCTTTACTATTCCTTTAAAGCAGAAGCTTAATATTGATGCTCCTATTGTCTCCTATGTCTATTCTTGAAATCCAGACAGTTTAATTGCCCTTCTCATGAGAAATAGGGTTTGAAGTTCAGCTGCAGTAGCAAGACAGACGGGATTATTGCAACACGGAAAATCTTCCATATGTCACATGGTAGGTGCACATGGACTCTTGTTGTCTGAAAGCTCCGTTTTCACTGAATGACAGCCGAGCTCTACCTTTTTCAACTTGTTCAGACAAAATGTCATACTTTTAAAATTGTCAAGTTCACTTATCAAAATAATATTAAATATATGGTTGCAGAAAAACATTTTTTCATGTCTGAACTCAGCAATTACAAAATTCAGTTAAATATCAGTGAAGCCTTTTTAACCCGTTTGATGTCAATCATGTTATTCTACTTAAATTTCTCTTGAGTTACAGAGTGCAAGTATAAGTGAGAAAATCTTTGTAGGATCAAAGCGACCGTTTATGTTGCCACATCCTTTGAACGTATTCTTAATAATGCCCCAATAGATGATTAACCATTCAAATATGCTGTTAGTAAAGGAAACGGATGCTAATGAAAGCCACCAATATTTGTTCAGGTCACCATATCTGTCAGATGGCATAATAAGGCTGGGAATGTTTTGTACAGAAGGTATTTGCAAACAGATCAAAGATTTATTTCATGTCTACAGTCTATTTTTGAACATCAGTGTTGCATAACCAATGCAAACTTTTGCAACTAAGTATCCTCCTGACATTTAAGTGTCTAATAATTTTGGTAAGAATACATTTGATAACATGGCCGTTCCTACACACTTGAAAGTCATATCCGCTGACATAGTTTATTTTAGGCAGAGCTGGCAAGCAGATTCCTTCTGATAACAGAAAAACTTGAAATATGTTTTTTATTTCCAAAACCAACACTAGATGAAAGAATTAATTTTAACCTTCATTACGCTTATTCGCTGCACTAATGCCTAGGGGGTATCTGATGTTACACCACTAGGGATGGTTATTTCTATTGTTCTGAGGAGTCATTGTTTCCTAATAACCAACCTTAACCCCGGGTATTTTTAAGTGCCCAGGGAGTTATCTATGACATAACTCCCGAGTATGCCATTTGACGTCTCCAATTAGGGGATATTAACACCTTTAATGAATGTTATGTCAAATGTTCTGACTGAAATCACCTTGTACTTGCTCGACTGACGTGACAGTCAAAATTTCGAAGTTTTACAAATAAGAGTAGAAAGGAAGAGTTGAAGCGCGGTTCGAACGCGAATCTTCGGAACAGCGAGCAGCGATCTTATCCATTCAACCACGGAGACTGCGATGGTGATAGGGGTGCATTTTGTCTTGTCATCTTCCTTCATGTTGGGTTTTTAAATACTATATATACAGTAATAGTAAAAGATGTGAAAACGTTATTTTACGATGGGAAAATATTTATTTCGTGTTTTCCACGTGGTGTAATCTCTGTCAGATACCTTACGTCCTCGGCTTCGCCTTGGACTTGGTATCTTCCCTCGAAAATTATACATCGATAATTTTCAAATATTGTCTCTCGGCTTAGCCTCGAGCCAATATTTGAAAATTCCCTCCGTGATAATGTTGTATTTAAAGCAAAATATGAAAACGATGTGCTAATAGTTTTATCAGATGCCATACGAAAGGTTATGTCTAAATACCCTAGGGAGGTTATGTGGAACGTTTTAATTTAAAACTATTTAAATTGATCCTAATTGTTAGAAAATGTTATCATACCTATCAATAAACAAACCCACGTGGTGTAAGACGTTTAGACACCCCATCACGGGAGTTATGGATTAAACCTCTCGACTTCGTCTCGAGGTTATAATCCATAACTCCCTTGACGGGGTGTCTAACCTTAACATAATAACATGCTTTTTTATAAATGCCTTCTAAATAACCGCCATCAATACTACTTAGTGATGATAATTCTTATTCTTATAATTTGCTTGCAAACCAATTGGGCTAACCCATTATTGGGTAAAGCCATGGACGCACACAGAATACATTTGATTATTAACAATATCTGTAATTATTTATTGAAAAGTGTGCATGTGTATCCTTTTGCTCATAGTCACCTTCTATAGTTAATATGCTTTCTGTGGTGTTGCTTTTTCTTCTTCGTTAAACTCAACGTTTTACTTCTACAGTGGTTTATTTCTCATATACATTTCAAATAACTTTTCCCGATGCAAAGAAATTTATTTTTCATGCCGATTCCAGTTTTAACTTCCACATGAACAGTAAGTTCATTGCTCACGCTGATTTTATTCTTTTGTTATTATTAACAAAGCGCCGTTTTAAGTGACACTTGATATTTGTTCACTGGGAATTGATGTACTGGACCACCACTGGACTCGATACCTCATCGTGAGGGATATGGGGCTTAACGTGCTTTGAACAATATTTCAGTTATTAAACACGTGGATGACAAGCATCCAAAACAGAGTGGACAGATAAGGGAGAAAGGGATCGACAGGATGAGGGTAAAGACGGAAAGAAATGCATAATGAGAGATAGAAAGCAGGTTTTAGAAGGACTCAAATTAGGTCTGACTTCTACCGCGAGATTTAAAGTAGTCGCCACACTTAGCACTATCTCTCTGTTGATACGTTTATAAAGTTGTATTTATTAATAATATTACGTTTTATTTTTAAATTGTGCACTTTTATATAAACAATATTGATATCAATAGGTTTATCAATGATTACCTTCATGTTGATGATAGTCTTGGTCAGTAGTCCTATCGTCGGCTCGAGGATGTGATCGATCTGCCCTCTAGTGAAGTCTTCTCTCTGAACAACACTCGATGTACATTTCCCTTCTCTTGGCCTCACCGAACGCCACCATTACACATCATTCGCTCTGGTCTTCTGCAAAACAAAATGAATGGTTTAAATAAACCGGTTTCTTAATAACGGTTTAATAATAAATAATTATAATGTTATACCTTATGGTCCAAATATCGCATATTACTGACATATATTTACACCGGTGAGCACGGTATTTAACAGATATTAAAGATATTTAAATTTCAAATGGATTATATTAATACCTGAACACTTTTAGTGTAACCACGATCCTCGACCAGAAGTGTTTTCCTCTGATAGTCCCAGTCGGAAGCACTGTGCAGGTTGGCCGCGCTGGAATCTCTTCAAATGGTCGTGGTGCAGGGTCGGCAGTTGAACTGAAATTAATAGATTTCTACAAACTGCTGTTGTCTTCAGATATAATTACAGATTTACGTTTACAAGGGATATTCCCGCCAGTTGCTCTGCAACTATGTCTGCAGTAGAGAACTGTTCTACACGCAGTCAGGTTTGGGTGCAATGCTACATATTTATATGGTAGTATTTTATTGTCTTAGTGACTTAGCAAAAACGTTTGATTTCAATCGGAAACGTTAATATTTTTTTTAAAAATTTAGCACAGACGTACACGTACACTGTTTTGGCATATGGATGTAATGCTAGACTCTTTTCATTATGTCATAATATTCATATGCAGTTATCAATATAACAGTGATTTTGTATGTCATGTTCAGTGGCGTTTTCTTGATTTAAGTTTTGCAGTAAATTTTGATTTTGAGATTACAATACTACTTTTACAGTGGGTCTGTCTATAATGACTCTCCTTGGGACCAACTATTATCTACTGAATCATCAGAGGAAAATCCAATCAGATCGATTCATAACACATGTAAATGAGGCCATCTTAAAACGAAATAATAACTTACAATTCGTTGGAGAACAAGAAAAAATGTAAGCAATATTCACATGCCCCCGCAGACTGTCTGATTTCTTCTCCCTCTTCCAAACTCACATGTAAACACAGTTTATGATATAAAGTCCTTTGGTTTGTGCCATACAACTTAGAACATCACAAAATAAACAATGCATCAATGAGTTTCATTACAAGTCAAATTGCACATTCAAGTGCCATAACTTTGTGAAAAATAATATTTCGGATATGGCTTTCGACCTCGATCAAGAGCATCAACAGGTGTGACCAAAACCAAAATTTCATTAACCAAAGTGTGATACTGTCTGAAAAAACATTGAAGCATAAGACCTGTTAATCACTAGAAGTCCAATTTCAGAAGCAAGGGCCGTAACTCTGTCAAAAATAAAATTTCGGAAATGGCTTTCGAACTCGATCGAGTGTAATATCAGGTGCTTTATACCCAAGCTCCCCCGCCGCTTTTGTAGCGGGGGTATAAGTTTGAAAGTTTTCTTCTACAAATCAGTTGTGCCAAATAGCTTGGAGTCACAAATATCAATTGATAACAATGTTTTTTAAACTTCATGTGATTTGTTCAGCTTGGAGTGGGTATTAACTTGCTTGCTCGTCAAACGTACATTTTAATAGGATAGGCTGACACATTTAGGTTTATAAACTTGATATTAAACAGACATATAATGGAATGTCAATTGTCAGCTGTGCTCTTTTATTTCCATCGAAATGTAACAGGCATGGCATTTTGAAAGGAATATGCAAGTCAAAAAGGATAGTTTGAGTTTAAGTAAGGATATATTTGATATTGATAGGTTGAAGACATACCACAAAAACACTTTGTGTCTCAATAATTCTTACAGAAAAACCTGTTCCTGCAGAAAATAACAACAATGTCAGTTGTCTTTAGGCATGTGGAAATTTATCATTACGCAAGTTTTTTTCATCACAAAAATTATGTTGTATTTTTGATCCAATGATCTTTTATACATGTAAGTGCACGATAACAAAAGTGGATTTTCATAATGAAAATGACACATGATTACTACAACATTATTATTGCCTTTTTTGATGAAGCAGTTTTGTGACATAAAACAAACAATTGTGTTAAGTTATTCTTTTTTCTTTTTTTTTTTATCATGTTCATGTAAATTCTTAAAACTGGAACGTACATCAAGCTGGATATTTTCAATTGACGACAATTTTTTTTTTGAAATACAAAAAACGACTTAAGTGATGGCTTAGTTTCTCAATCAAGATAGTTTCGGGTGAAAACAATTACCTATCTAAATAGACAAACTTATCGAAAGAGCTTGATTCTAAAGACCCCAACATAATTCAAGCTGATGTTTCACCGCATTGCATAGCCACAATGGTGTTGCGGGCATTCTCCCTGCAAGAATACTAGCAGCCGTGATGTTAGTGAATACCCCAATTCACATCACAAGTGAAATACTCTTGAAAGCCCAAATCACCTCACCTTACCAAATAACCCCAAAACTGTAGCTAGTCCATCTCGTAACAGGAATCGAATTCAATACAAGGTAGACTAGTTGATGTAAATTGTGTTCCCAGTACCCCTAATAAAAAATTGACAGGTATTTAGCAATTAAACTAAAACTTTTTTCCTTCATCAACAAAGGTCCACATAGAAGAGGATATTATCATACATAAGTTTTTATATATATATATATATATATATATATATATATATATATATATATATATATATATATATATATATGTATGTATGTATGTATGTATCATCCCAACTGCGGATCCGCCCGATCTTAAGATGGGACGCGTCCCAACTTGGGATTCCAAGTTGGGACGTCCCATCTTGAGATGGGTCGGGGGATACAAAAACATGTTAATAATATTCATATTTTATAATGAATTGTGTCAGTAAAACATGTTTTTAGATAATTTTGTTCTATTCCTTCCACATCTACGAAGAAAATTTGATTTGATGTTCATTTACTTCACCTTCTGACTCGGTTTCATTTGTTATCGAGTACGAACGATTCAACACTACTCAAACAATTATCAAGTCCCATTTGATTACTAATTGAATCACATTTGTTAAGCGACATAACAAAATCAAATCAATATATAGATTTATATTTAGATAATAGTTTTCAGCATTTTTCAAACGACCAATACATGCGTAGATCGAACAGCTGTAAACAGAGAGAAACCAAACGGCTCCACATTTCACAGAGGTATATTTGTATCTTAGTTTCTTTACAAAAATGTGGTATAAACTGTTAACAATCAAAGATATGAAGTTATTCTAATACAGATCCAAGTTTTACAACACTAGTGATAAATTGCTTTTTTAAAAATGTATATTTAAAAAACGTACCTGATACAAAGAAATGAATAATCCATGCAAAAACCTTCTATAAGCAGAAATTAAGGTACTCTCCATCGTTACAATCCGGCACTGAATACACTGAATGTGTTAATGTGACAGCTTGGCATGACAGAGGACGAATGATTGGGCACCAATTTGCCCACCGTAGGTAGTGTTAGGCTAATACAACATATGGAGACACCATAAGCCCGTGTTGTTTTAACAAATTATTACCTTGTTTATCTACTTGGCGACTTGGTTGAATGTATCAAATGTAAAAAAAATTTAAAAGTTCCTATAATCAAAGTCTGGTTCCCCAACATTTTAGATATTTTCCGCTATTGCCAACTTAGGACTTGAATATTCCCCAGTAAAGCATATCAATATATTAAAATCTATCTTAACGGCGACAAATCTTTGTCACAGAGTGTTGACGAATTTCTAATAATCTCGCTTTATCATTTCATAAATGATACAAACGATTTTTAAAGCTCTTTCCTAAAATTTGTACCAAATGTAAGGTAGAGAAAGCTTAATATAAATTTGAGTTTAGTAAGAATAATTGCAAATGTATATTTCCATCAATGTACTTGATATCTTAATAATTTTATGTTTTGGTTCAGGAAAATAATTTATATAGGCAGTTGCTGCCTGTTTGTTCATCCTTTTTCCTTTTTGTATATATATTCTGAATATTGTGTAACACATGTTTTATGGAAATAAAATACTGTTCAAATCATAGTATTATACTTCCTAACCATTATATGATTACACCTATTGCAACTCCCATACAATGCAATATGATAATATTTTACAATAAGCAATGACAGTTTCAATATCAAATTTGTATAAGAAATGACAGTTTCTATATCAAATTTGTATAAGCAATAACAATATGAATCATTTAGTCCTCTGAAGATAACACATTAGATGTATGTATGTACAAAATAACTCGATATATAATTGTTAGTATCTCAATAAAACTTCGTTGATGTGTATATAGAAACCTAATGCCTTTTTTCGGGGGGACATGTTAAGTAGCATATTTAAGATAACAAAACGATTAGTTAAGTAAACTTTCAGCTGTAAAACAACAATATTACATTGAAATGTAATTCTTCCCTCTCACCTACTCATCTTATTTTACTTAGTTGATTAACTTATTAGCAGTAACAACACACAGCAATTCTCTCAATTCAACGCTTCTAACAAGCCAAGATAGACGCTTGTACATATAAAAACAACCTTTTTATACTGATCGAACTCATATGTTACCTCGGGTTAAATAGAATTTTTTTTTACTCAACCCTGTACCCTGGTTTGTGTCAAAAAGTCTTGTGAAGGTAAACAAAGTTTATTAATGAACTCAAAGTCAACAAACTCCGTTTATAATCTTCTTGTAGTATTGACAAAAATGAGTTGAAATATTGTATTTCTAATGATGTTAGATTTCATTTTGGTTACTTTACATGATAATCGTTCTGTTTATTAAAAAAAATATTTTGAATATATTCAGTTTGGCCAAAACACTTTCATCGAATAACAATACAATAACAATAAACATAAATATTTGATCACGTCTGCTTCCTATCAGTGATATTGCCGATAGGGGCCAATGCCTTGATAAATAAGAATGATAATCATTGACTAAAACAACAAACGCTCGGCGTCTACCTTGTAACAAGCATGCTCATGTACAATTGGTACCCATTCTTGTCACTAATTGGAAGGTGACACACAGGTATTGGTGTCATAACCGAACCGGATGTTTACCAAAATACCTTCGTTCGGACCCCCTCTCCCCCCTCCCCCCACCCCACACACTTCTCTGAACTACCAAGCAGGAATGTTTGCCAATTGGACCACGACACTGATCAGATCAGGTTCGATCGGAAATAGGAGGCATAACTGGATTTATTTACTGGACATCTTGTAAGCATTGACGGAATACCACTTATAGGTTAGTGTTTGTGAATTATGGTTAAGAAAAATAAAGTCTTAGATTCGACTATCAAACACAATGAGTACATTGAAATCATGCTTAACGGAACGGTTTATGTGTAAGAATTTGAACTGATTAGAAGGCATTAGCATTCTTGGTATTCACTCAGAGTGGGTTTTGAGTGTATATTTCTTTTTTTTGCATTTGCTTAACATGCTGTCACAATTAACAAAAATTAAGAATAATATTATAATGAAATAATTTATAAAATTGTGTATAAGAATCACTTTTGAAATCGTATTGTACTATGATGAAAGACTCGTATGCGATGAGAGATAGATATAGCCAATAAGTCATTAAAATCAAAATAAAATCAAAATCTCTGTCGAGGGCCTTAAATCGCTTATCTAAATGATACACGTTACCATGTTATTACTAAATTCAACATTACAATAAGAATATTATGAACATGTTAAAGTATTCGCTGTCCCATCTCAAGATGGGACGTCCCAACTTGGGATTCCAAGATGGGACGCGATCCCAAGTTGGGATGATACATATATATATATATATATATATATATATATATATATATATATAATAGACAATCAATGGAGAGGAGTTTGAAGAGGATCTCAGTAGGTTTATGTTTATACACATTTCAAATGCACTTATTAATCTTCAAATTTAGTGATCAACATCAAGAAATGAAAAATTTAAAAGAAGTGAATGGAAATGTTTTCTATTGTGACATATTCAGGCTTTTGGAAATAATTTGCTACAAGTATTTTAAGAGAGCTGCAATACAAGGGTTCTCCTTCATACATGCTCAGTCATGTTGAATAACAAGACAAGCATTGACATCACGAAAATGAAAATTGTAATTAGGAAAACAAATTTGATAATCATGTTAAATGTTCAGATACCAGTTAACAATATTCCTTCATACAAGTTACTATGGAAATGTTATAATATTACCCTACTGTACAATAGCCAACTGGATAACATGCATAAAACAGTTATTGTTATTGATCAATGTTGCTCAATTTTGGCATAAAAACTTTGAAGGATATAATCATATCACTTAAATAGAGATAATTTGTGCAAACATATTAATATTTATATTGAGACAAAATGTTCTACAATATCCTATGTGCTACAGGCTTGTGGCTTCTCTGTTGGAAATAACTCTTTCCAGTTTGAATTTATTATACACCCATACCCGATCAAATGCACTTGCATAGCATATATTATTTTTACATTCTTGATGGACACAAATATCAATCGGAGTATGATTGACTTGACACCCTGAAGGTACTTTAAAACATGTTGATATAAAACATCCAAATAACCATATTTTCAAGCTTTAAAATTTTCAGACGGTCTTAATGTCAATAATAGACTGTTACTGGAAATGTCAGACATATATATCTAAAACACCGTGAAATTACCGAGGTATGAATCATTTGAAACTAGTTTTCAGCTTTAAATTTAAGTCATCATTTTTTTTTTCAAAGAGGAAGAAAATCATTCCTATGTTACATCACGAAGTAAGTCAAATTGAGGGTTCATAGCGTCAAATCTTTTATCTATAACTCTTATTAAAAAGCACATACAGATAATATGTTCCTTATTTATACATGTTTTTAATGTAACAGGATGACACAATAAAGGTAATTTTGAATATCTACACCTTTACAGATAATGAAAATGAAACGTGGTTTGCCTTACAGAAATTGGTAATGTTAACTTCATCTTCTTTTGATAGTTAGTGATTCGCAAAATATTATTAATATTATACTTGATGTTAAAATTATCCTCAATAAAATAGCCTTATTTGTCAAGACTATTGATATCAAGGGATAGTTCACTTTCCTCATTCATCAAGAACACGAGACAACTTGAAGATAAGAAAACAATTCAAATCCCCTTCTTCTGAGTCACGTTCAGTCTACATACATAACGAACTGAATGCACTGAATAAGATAGCGCAGTGGTTAGCGCGTTCGGCTTCGGATCAAGAGGTCCGTGGTACTAATCCCGCCAGGGGCTCGGCAACTTTGTCTGCAGTAGAGAACTGTTCTACACACAGTCAGGTTTGGGTGCAATGCTACACTGAGTTTCAGCACAGTACCATCCATGGTTCGCTTGTTCCAGCCGATGCTCGCAGGTTTCACCGCAATGCCTAGCTACAATGGTGTTCCGGGCTTTCTCACTGCAATAATACTAGAAGTCGCGAAATAATCTTGAAAGCGGCGTTATACCCCAACATACTCACTCACGCTTAAATGAGCTTAAAATGGCCACCTTCTTAGCGGATGTGAGACATCTTATAAAGTTAATACACTATTGTTTGAACCTTTACTTCAAATTACTTCATCGTAACTTGTTAGTTCCCTTGAAACCATGAAGTCCGAACAAGACACCTTTCCACAAATACACACAATAAAGGCGAGTCACTTCAAGACCAATCACAGTAAAAAGATTTTCTATCAACGTTTTCTGATACGCGATCGTGAGTTCTTACTTCACCAATGTTCAGTTAACAGACCAGACGCCATTAGCGTCAGCAGGTTTCAGATCTAATTACCCTAATAACTTGTTACCAACTGAATTCCAAGTAGGCGGAGAGTGGGAGTCTATTCACAACCGCAGGAATCAACCGTCAGTGACCTAAAAAAAATGTTAACTAGAAGAGACTCTTGAGGTCTTGAGACCACTTTTTAGCTCATCAGGTCTGAAAGACCCGATGGGCTTATGGCATGGCAAGGCGTCCGGCGTCCGTCCATCCGTCCGTAAACTTTTCACTTTTTCGACTTCTTCTCCAGAACCAATGACTCTACAGAGCTGCAATTTTATGTGCATACTCCTTGGCAAATGGGGATTCTAAATTGTAGGTTTGGTTACCCCATGACCCCAAATGGGGTCACAGGGGTCAAAACCTAAAAAAACTAATTTCATCTTTTTCCCTAGTTCCAAAAGGTCCAGAGGGCTGAAAAGTTGTGTAGACTCCTTGGGCACTGGAGATTCTAAATTGTAGATTTTGTGACCCCATGACCCCAAATGAGGTCACAGGGGTCAAAACATGAAAAACCTATTTTCATCTTCTTCTCCAGTTCCAAAAGGTCCAGAGAGCTGAATAGTTGTGTGTAGACTCCTTGGGCACTGGAATTTCTAAATTGTAGGTTTGGTGACCCCATGACGCCAAATGGGGTCACAGGGGTCAAAACCTGAAAAACCTAATTTCATCTTCTTCTCCAGTTCCAAAAGGTCTAGAAAGCTGAATAGTTGTGTGTAGACTCCTTGGGCACTGGAATTTCTAAATTGTAGGTTTGGTGACCCCATGACGCCAAATGGGGTCACAGGGGTCAAAACCTGAAAAACCTAATTTCATCTTCTTCTCCAGTTCCAAAAGGTCTAGAAAGCTGAAAAGGTGTGTGTAGACTCCTTGGGCACTGGAAATTCTAAATTGTAGGTTTGGTGACCCCATGACGCCAAATGGGGTCACAGGGGGCAAAACCTATAAAACCTAATTTAATCTTTTTCCCTAGTTCCAAAAGGTCTCGAGAGCTGAAAAGGTGTGTGTAAACTCCTTGGCCAACGGGGATTCTAAATTGTAGGTTTGGTGACCCCATGACCCCAAATGGGGTAACAGGGGTCAAAACCTAAAATACCTAATTTAATCTTTTTCCCTAGTTCCAAAAGGTCTAGAGAGCTAAAAAGGTGTGTGTAGACTCTTTGGCCAACGGGGATTCTAAATTGTAGGTTTGGTTACCCCATGACCCCAAATGGGGTCACAGGGGTCAAAACCTAAAAAAAACTAATTTCATCTTCTTCTCCAGTTCCAAAAGGTCCAGAGAGCTGAATAGTTGTGTGTAGACTCCTTGGCCAACAGGGATTCTAAATTGTAGGTTTGGTGACCCCATGACCCCAAATGGGGTCACAGGGGGTCAAAACCTGAAAAACCTAATTTCATCTTCTTCTCCAGTTCCAAAAGGTCTAGAGAGCTGAAAAGGTGTGTGTAGACTCCTTGGCCAACAGGTATTCTAAATTGTAGGTTTGGTGACCCCATGACGCCAAATGGGGTCACAGGGGTCAAAACCTGAAAAACCTAATTTCATCTTCTTCTCCAGTTCCAAAAGGTCTAGAGAGCTGAAAAGGTGTGTGTAGACTCCTTGGCCAACGGGGATTCTAAATTGTAGGTTTGGTGACCCCATGACCCCAAATGGGATCACAGGGGGTCAAAACCTGAAAAAACTTATTTCATCTTCTTCTCCAGTTCCAAAAGGTCTAGAGAGCTGAAAAGGTGTGTGTAGACTCCTTGGCCAACGGGGATTCTAAATTGTAGGTTTGGTGACACCATGCCCCAAATCGGGTCACAGGGGTCAAAACCTAAAAAAACTAATTTAATCTTTTTCCCTAGTTCCAAAAGGTCTAGAGAGCTGAAACATTGTGTGAAGACTCCTTGGACACTGGGGATTCTAAGTTGTAGATTTGGTGACCACCTGACCCCAAATTGGGTCACAGGGGTCAAAACCTTAAAATCCTACTTTCATCTTCTTCTCCAGTTCCAAAAGGTCTTGATAGCTTAATAGTTGTGTGTAGACTCCTTGGACAATGGGGATTCTGAATTGTAGGTTCGGTGACCCCTTGGCCCCAAATGGGCAATGGGCCTTTTTATTTGATTGTGAATAACTCGGACGTTGGAACAGACTATCTTTCCTACACTGCCCATGACCCCATGGTCTTAACCACAACACCTATTTCTATCAAAAGTCTGATGAGCTACAGAGCCCATGGCTCTATTTTTGACAGTTTTTAGAAACCAAATGATGGTGTTAATCTTTAATCTTTAAGACTGAAATTAAATCAACAATTATTCAACGAGACTAATATATTTTTTAAGTTTACAATGTTATATTTTATATTTAGGTTTATGTCGTTACACATATTGGCTACTATTGTGATTACAAGGATTACAATAGAGGCTTCAATGAATTGGATCGTCTTTGTAGAATGTCGAGTGAGTGAATGAGTGACTTGGGGTATTAATTCACCCCTGGAGATCTCATCGTTGACGTCACTATCGATATCTGACAACAGTAAACAGACATTATTATTATTATTATTATTACATTATCAACGACAAATCCACGTGCATGTGATGCACAGTTGATCGAAACCGAAATTCATTTGTTTGCACAATTGTGCAATAAATGCTTGTCTAGCCAACCTCATTTAACTCCAACCACAGCTAATGGCACATGCTCTCTCTCATCCAGCTTCCCAATTATGAGATTACCCTGACACCAAAACAAGTCTTGTATTCCTAGCCAGCTAACGTTAGTCATTAGCGCTTCAAATCGAGTAGGAATATGCGTTTCAAGTTCATACGAGGTGACAAAGTTGATTTGAATGCATGTTAATGGTTTTCATTGAAATTTCATAAATGAAATAAATAAATCTTTAAATATTATGAGGTAGTGAAATCCTACCTTATTGTGTGTCGGTGTGTATGACATTTCCAAACCCAACCTTGGATATCAGAATTTAAAATGAAGATGTGATAAATGTTAAAATTGTATATGATATCGCACTGTTCTATGGAAAATTATGCTTGTATGATTGATCTTATATCGTATTGATAAATGAATACATAACTTTTCATCCAAAATGATAAAAGCTAATAATAAGAGATATATTTATACAAAGTAGGGTAAACCCGTACCTCTTTAACAATAACCTCGTGCAATCACGGCAATGGATGATAATCTTTCTACAACCAAGCGTGTCTAGGTGCGGTGTTTGCGTAACTGACCGCCTTATAACTGATGGACGTTTTGTAAGTGATAGGCACCATCTACATGATATGATTGGTTCTTCATCCGGGTGAGCTTGAGAACCAAGCAAGTGAGTTTATTGCAAAGCTGTTCTGAGGAAAAACTTTTGAAAAATTTACTCCAGCGTGATTCGAACTTATGCTATTACGACTTTCCTCTCCACAACGGCCCGAAAGCAGCCTCGTAGCTCGCACGTTCTGGCGAAATCTCAACAAACTAATCACAATGACTCCGGCAAAGCCTTCGGTATCGGTATAAAGGGGCAAGCTACCACCGTTCACCCTTGAATCGCCTCTATCCTCATTTTAAACGCATGACGTGATTGGTCCGCTGATGAGTTATTGTCTGCGTTAAACTAGTGTCAGAACGTGCGGGCTTCTAGGCTGCTTTCAGACCCATGTGGAGACGATAACCCTTGGAGAATACGTTCAATTCACGCAAGAATAAGAGTTATAATATTTTATTCCTCGGAACAAAGTCGATTTAACCCTAGCATAAAACTCCCGGGCTGGCAGAATGGTTACCGCGTTCGGATTCGGATCAAGATATCCGGGCTTCGTATCCCGCCAAGGACTCGGCAACTTTGTCTTCGGTGGAGAACTGTTCTACAGGCAGTAAGGTTTTGGGTGCAATACTACACTGAATTTCAGCCTTGTACCACCCATGCTTCACTAGTTCGAGCCGATTTCACCGTATTGCATAGTCACAATGGTGTTGCGGGCTTTCTCCCTGCATTAATACTAGCAGTTGCGATAAAAGTGAAGTACTCTAGAAAGCGGCATTAAACCTCATATCACCTCACCTCACCACAAACACAAATGAGGACAGAGGAGATCAAGAACTTCAAAAACACGATTCTTTATTGCAGGATATTACACCGTAACTGAGTGAGTGAGTGATTTTGGGTTTAACGTGTTAAAAACAATATTTCAGTTATTAAACAAGTGGATGACAAGCATCCAAAAGAGAGTGGACAGATAAGGGAGAAAGGGATCGACAGGATGAGTTATTGTTTAACGCCGCTTGGGCAATATTTCAGCCATTAGCGGCGTGCCGACAGGATGAGGGAAAAGACGGAAAGAAAGGCATAGTAAGAGATAGACATAAGGTTTTTGAAGGACTCAAATTTTGTCTGGCTTTTATCCGTCGACCTGTCCAGCGTGGCGTGTAAGCTCCGGCTGGCATAGCTCTCAGGGCCTGAGGCACGCAAACCACCACACCACAATAAGGTATAGAGTCAAGTGGTGGTGCCCGAACTGAAGTGTACCTACTATGAAACAATGTTACCTTTGCATTTACTAGTTTTCGTTATTATAGTGGTATACAGGTAGGAAGGTAGGTGGATTTAAGGGCGACGTTGGGCCAAAAATGATCTATTTGCGCCCGGCATTTAAAGTAGTGGTTAAAATGAAATTAAAATAAGAAACATTTAAAATTTATTTGCTATCATATTTACCTGTATTCTTGACAAAATCTAAAAGTGATCTCTAAACAATGCCAAACATTAGATTTTCTCCAAGAATAGATCTCAATGAGAAGACGTTGGATTTAGAGATAACAACCTCTCCCAGGACTTATCGTTGATGTTTATGACCTTCACATTCTATCAGAAAATTGAAGACTGTTTCTGGGCTATTGGTTAAACAGTTGATACATAATGGCGTTACACCTTTGTCTAATATATGCCTGTAAGCATTAAACCACAATGGCCAAGTCTCAAACGAGTGAGGATGATTTCTTCTCTTCGATTGTGTCGTCGGATTTTGATATGATTCTTAACCTTTGGGAATGTACTGTACATATGCCTTGCAGTGCTGCCACAATCCCAGTCATTTTGCCATTGTTCATCAATTGCCTTATTTATGATGGGATAGATGCCTTTTGAAATTGGACAGATATCATCAATATCAATTTGAAATTTAGTTAGTGATGACTTAGCAAGATGATCAACCTTCTCGTTTCCAACCAGTCCAACATGAGTAGGAACCCATACTATATCGCATCTTATATAAGTTTCATTCAACATTGTGTGAAGATGTAAAATGTATAAAATGTCACTGCGTTGCCCATATACACCTGATTGTATAGCTTGGACTGCCGCCAAGGAATCTGTAAATACAATTGATCGTGTTAAAGTGTTTATGTTTTTAACCCAAACTAATGCTTGATAAATAGCAGATAATTCTGCAGCAAATACTGAGATGTGATCTTGTAGTCTGAAAGTTTCCTCTACCCCTAAAGATGGGATATAGAAAGCAGCGCCCACATGTCATGATGCTGGATCTTTTGAGGCATCTGTATAGATATGGGTGAATCCGTAGTACTTTGTCCTTATAAAATCTTCTGATATGGCTTTGATGATGTTAGGGCTCATTTGTTTATTGACAATTGATGCTAAGTCTTTGTTTATCGATGGTTGTGTTAAGCACCATGGAGCTGATTTTGGGAGACTGAATTGGGCGTTAAGTTTGAAATCTTGAATGTTGCACTTATGTGCCAGTTGTTGGGCAACTAACCCAAAAGGTAGTTTACCATGACTCCAGTCACAGATTGCATATTCAATGCAATCATGTAACACGTCTCTAGCCGAGTGATACTCAGAGGAAGATACTAATGATAGATAAGTCCTTAGAGCAGATTTTTGGCGGCAGTACTTTAGAGGAGGTTCTGAATATTCAACTTGCAGGGCAGCTATGGGTGTTGATGGGAATGCCCTAGTTGCTAATCTTAAAGCTTTTGACTGAACTCGATCAAGTTTAGTTAAATGGCATTTTGCGGCATTCATAAAAATTTGATTGCCATAATCTAAACTTGAGAGAATAACAGCTTTATAGAGTAATAGCAGTGAAGATTTATCAGCACCCCATTTTGTTGCACAGACACATTTTAAAAGGTTCAAACACTTCGAACACTTTCCTGATAAGTAAGTAATATGGCGAGCCCAAGTTAACTTTCTATCAAAGTTAACTCCTAGAAATTTGAGGTGAGGTGAGTTGGTGTTTAAAGCCGCTTTCACGATTATTTCACTTATATCGCGGCTGCTAGTATTATTGCAGGGAGAAAGCCTGCAACACTATCGCGGCTATGCATTGCAGTGAAACCTGCGAGCATCGGCTGGAACTAGCGAACCATGGGTGGTACTGCGCTGAATTTCAGTGTAGCATTGCACCCGAACCTGACTGCGTGTAGAACAGTTCTCTACTGCAGACAAAGTTGCCGAGCCCCTGGCGGGATTCAAACCACGGACCTCCTGATCCGAAGCCGAACGCGCTAACCACTGGGCTATCCCGCCCCCCCCCCTAGAAATTTGAAATCAGGTACAAACTTGATTCGTTGACTTCCAATTGTAAGGAAAGAATTCGGATCAGTTTTACGTCTGGTAAAATTCATAGCCACAGATTTGTTTATGGATATTCTAAATCCCCATTGCAAACACCATTTAAAAACAGAGTCTAGTCCTGATTGAATAAAACCACGAACAAATTCAAGATTTGTTTGTTCAAGATTTCCAAACCGGCCTATGCGAACTCGAATAGTTCTATTAAAGAGAAACGATCCAATCCATTTAAGCATACGCCCCTTAACACCCAGAGTTTGCAGTTTAAATTGAAGTCCTTGACGCCAGAGCATATCATCAGCTTTCACAAATCATGTATTCTTGATTGCCAATAGCCTTTTGCGCCTCTGTTTGAAGGCGAATAAGTTGGTCAGTGCATGAGTGATTTTTCCTAAAACCGGATTGTATCCTTGTAAGAAGTTGGTTTGATTCCATGTGATAACTCAAGCGGTTACTAACTAACCTTTCCATGATTTTACACAAATTAGATGTTAAGGCAATTGGTCGATAAGATGATGGTAATGAGGTATCCTTCCCTGGTTTTGGAATAGGAATGACTATTGCTTCGGTCCATGCTTTTGGTAATTCACCATAAATCCAACTTTAAATTATGATGTCTCTGACTACCTCTCGTGAACTATTAGGCATACGTTTGAAGTGTTCATAGCAAAGATCATACGCACCTGGAGAGGCATTCTTACCTTTATGAACTGCCGATTTTAGCTCTGCAAAAGTGAAAGGCAGATCCAGTGGTGGACAAGGTTTTAGTATTGATTGGTCAATAAATGATTTAAATTCATATTCAATTATTGTAACCTTGTCTTTGAACTCAGTGTGAAAATTGTCTATACTGCTTACGTTTTCAAATTGTTCGGCAAGTAACTCTGCATTTTCAGGATTTGTAACTGCTTCTCCATTGGTGCCAAGGACTGGAATTGGACTTTTGTTATAACTTCCACTTATTCGTTTCACCTTCGACCATATAGATGATAAAGAGGCATGTCTATTGATACTGGAGATACAAGATCGCCAACTTGAGCGTTTAACCCGACGGACTATACGTTGATATTCAGCACGCTTTTTTCTGAAGGTTTCAAGGTCAGCAGGAAGTGATGTTCTGCAAACCTTATTATATGCTTTGCACTGGGCTCGATTAGCTTCATCACATTCCTTAGTCCACCAGAACTGTGAAACTTTGGGCTGATATTTTCCAGAGGTTTTATCAATGCATTTATTTGATATTTCAATAATAATGTGAGGTTATTATTAGATAATTCAATATCTGATGATAGAAGATCTTCAGTAATTTCATCTGTGCATTGTCTAGCGAATTCATTCCAGTTGGCTGACCTAAATTCCATCGAGGGACGCGGTTTTAAGTGCGTTAAAATATACTAGAGTGTAAACTGGAAAGTGGTCACTTCCTAGCGTATCCTCTTGGTATACATCCGACTCACATTTTGCAGACAGAGAAGCTGTTACAGGGTGAGATCTAGTAGTAGTATATGTTAGATTGCCAACGTTAACACGAGTATCCTTTCGAGTTTTAATAACCACTAAATCGGCATTATCATTAAAGGTCTCAATGACTGACCCAGCCAAATCGGTCTTTTTGCTACCCCACATTTCATGATGGCTGTTGAAATCTCCACAAATGATAAAAGGAGCTTCTGCATTTTCGAGCATTTTTGTGTAATCAAAGACTGATGGTGCACCACTGCTGTAAACATTAAATATTGTAACAGCACGTTGGTTACTATTAAAGACCTTAATAACTGATGCTTCAAATTTAAGTATTGGGAGGGTGTACTTTGTATGCAAGGTCTGATTTTACAAAAATAGCACATCCTCCTCTGCGTGGATGGTTTGTATTTGGCTCAAAGGTAGCTCTGTCTTGCCGAAAACCGACATAACCATTAATTTTGAAATGACAATCTGGCCACAGGAATGTTTCTTGGTTACAAATAATGTCAGGCAAGGTATCGCGTGTGCTGAGGTGATGTTTTAGCTGAGGTCCATGTGCTACTAAACTCTGTTCATTCCACTGCAGACTGCTGAGAAGGACCAATGCCGACTCCATCATGATTTTAGAATAGAGAATGTCCTGAACCTGTCTTCTGGAACATCAAGTTAAAGATGGGATTTTGCAGCTTCCATGATTTTGCTTATTTGATTTTCTCTATTTGGAGAGCTAAAGCATACAGTGAGCACCTCCAGTAAGAAAGTGGAGGGTTTTCAGTATATTGTGTACTATGCTGTACCACACTTGTAAAGGATGGTGCATTATCTTTAACTGTGTGTATAGCTTCTTTGTAGGAGATCTTATTTTCTACCCGTAAACGTTGTACCTCAACAGCCTGCTTATACTTTGAGCAGCCCTTGTATGCAGCACTGTGGTTACCTCCACAATTTGAACACTTTAGTTTATCTTTGGACTGGTAATCCTCATATGAATGACTACCACTACAGCGGGGACAAATTTGAGAGGAGCTGTTACAATTGTTTTCTGTGTGCCCAAAACGTTGACATTTGTAACATCTCGGAGCAGGAGGAACATATAACCTAACCCTGAATGATTGATACAGCATTGTCACTCTCTCAGGGAGAGTTTGAGATGAAAAGGTAAGAAGAACAGATGTTGTGATATCTTTCTCTTTGCCTCTAAGCAGACGTTTGGCCTCAGTGACCTTGAACCCTTTAAGTTCGGAAACTATATCTTTCTCAGCAAGTTCCTTATCAACGTTGTATATTACACCTTTGCTTTCTCTGAGACTTTTGGGAACTTGAGTTTTGATGTTTTTACCACAAAGTCTAGTTAAACCCAATGCCCTTTGTAGTTGTTGTCTAGATTTGCACCAAAGTACAATATGACCCCCTTCAAGTGTCTTTAGGCTCTCAATATCCCCAACGTTTTTCTATATATAGTTTGCAAGTGCTATGAGATAGACTTTAGTGTGGTACGGGGATCAACAGGGGAGAGAACAGCAATGAACTTTACTTCTGGTTCTGAAATATCAGATTAATAATCATCTTTTAACTTTCGTTTCTGCCGTTTTGAAAGCATGGTTTGAAAGTTGCTGGAATATTCAGACTCTGTTTAGTATTCTATTACTTCGTCTTTTGACCTTGTAAAGTCCCCAACAATGTCATCGTCAGTATCGGAATGCACTCCTCATCACTCAACAATGTAATTGAATTACAAAACAGATCTCCACGAAGCAGAGTTTTCGTAATATCAATCAGTTAAGCTATCCGCGAAACAGATGTTATGTAATCTGGTACAAAGGCCACTCAGCCCTTCAATCTACGAAGAATAAATGACCCAAGCGCACCCAAGCGCGACTAGCTTACTCGTTAGCAAGTTCATGTGTACCAACCTCCACAAACTGATAAATATTTACATAATTATTATTTTTCAAAATAATGTAAATAGATATATGAAACGCAAATACAACACCTTAGTTGTATTAGCAATATTCAATCGAAATTGAACAGAGTAATTGCGATACCAAACCCAATGTAAAGCAAATACGAAAACTATTTAGCACAGAGACTGAGAGCGACAGAGACACGTCTTTACTCGTCAGCGTACCTAGCTAAACTCCAGTGGTATACAAATACTGTCATGAATTACCTCCCTTGCAACTGTTAACACCACATAAGTAGCAAAACATATAATTTACCCTGATGATTAAATTTCTGTGAAACAGGTCGGTATTGAAGTTGCATGAAACTTCATCAATCTCCACAGTCGTTCTATAACCTATCGACTTTATCTCACTATGCCCATCTTTCCGTTTTCACCTTTATCCTTTTAGATCCCTTTTCTCCCACATCTGTCAAATAGTTAATCCACGTGTTTAAAAACTGAAATATTATTGAGAAAACGTTCGATTAAAACTTACTTACCTTTTCATATGTTATATCTTTCTAGCCCAAAGAAGCGTTAATTCTTCTTGTGTTTGGTATAACTTTGCTGAGAAAGTCTGGATTTGTGACATCAATTACACTTGTACAGTTAGCCCTGTCCCAAATGCCTTTCTTTGGAACCCAATTAGTATGCTATGATAGATGGTTGTACAAATATCTCTGCAGATTTAATAATTTCTAATGTTATTGTTGCTTATACTTGCACCAGCCCAAATGACGTAATTGAGTAAGCCATTGATAGAGAGAGACTGGTGCAAATAAAGCCGTATTAGAGGTTTAAGTTACAAATCTTACTGTCCAGGTCCTTAGAGAATATGTGACGTGATCTTTCTTATATGTTTAGGAAAAGGACAAGATAAAGATGTGGAATAAGTAATACGTACCGTGCTTGCACGGCAAACTTACATTTTAAATGGATAGGCTGATAACGTTTTATGTGATTTATATAAAAAAAAACCATTCAGATAAATGGAATGATGCTTGTCAGCTACAGTCTAGAGATCTTTAATTCCCATGGAAATGTAACATGAATGGCATTTCGAGATGCATATGCCAGTCAAGGGAGATATTTTGAGTTTACGTGAAGATTTATGTGATTATGGTACGTTGAAAAATTCTAATATACATAGAGAACAAAGTTAAGCACCTCCCTATTTTCAAAATTGCAAAATGCATCTGTGGAGAAAAATACGACAATATGACCAAATGGACCCCCTTGACATAGAAACTAAAGTTTAGGTGACTTAGTATCTTCAAAATCCTCTTACATGATGATATTTTGAGAACTTAAGATCAAAAAGATAATGGTACTTATTTTTCAACCAAAAAGTATGCGAATGATGCTGATGGTAGTTGTCATGAACAACAATTTAACACTTTACAAAGGGGGCCGGATAGCGCAGTGGTTAGCGCGTTCGGCTTCGGATCAGGAGGTCCGTGGTTCTAATCCCGCCAGGGGCCTGCAGTAGAAAACTGTTCTACACGCAGTCCGGTTTGGGTGCAATGCTACACTGAAATTTAGCGCAATACCACCCATGGTTTGATATTTCCAGCCGACGCTCGCAGGTTTCACCGCAGTGCATAGCCACAATAGTGTTGCGGGTTTTATCCCTGCAATAATACTAGCAGCCGCGATAAAAGTGTAATGATTTTGAAAGCGGCGTTAAACACTCACTCACTCATTCCAAATCATGATATTTTTAGGTCCATACTGCTGTAACTACTGACTTTTGCTTTAGAGATCCATAGTGAAGTTTAATCAGTGAAATAGAAATAATGGAATAATACACATTGAAACAAAAAATAAACACATTCACCTTTTATTCTAAAATTACCAATTAGTATAACTGCAATTATTTAAAATATCCGAAATGATATCTTAATGAAATTACGTTCTTAAATTGCAAAATTACGATTCTATCATTTCACGCAATTACTTTTACTGCAATGTAGTCCTCTTTATTCTCAGACAAAACTTACTGGAGAAAAACTTGGGGGTGCTTAATTTTTTACCGTATGTATATAAATGAAAAAAACCATTTGTTATCTCTTTGAATTTATAAAAAATATATATCTGCTCTCTTTTAACAGGTGACATACTGTGATTACGCAAATGTTGGTCCTTAAGGTAATGACTAGTTTAAACTGATAGGTCCAAGAGTTGATGAGTAATAATGTCGATAAGTTTCGTCTGAAAATAAATGAAAGATACTATTGTAAGTACACACGATTACTACGAAAATGACAAATGACATATGACATAGATTATTATAGGGGGTTAATGATGCAATTTCTTTTATTTAGACACAAGTTAATTTTTACAAGTAAAGATTTATGCATTCCTAGTGCAACGTTTCATCTTAGTTCTAAAAAACTGTAACAAACATCTAGTTGGTTAAAGCCATTTTTAGACAATTTTGGTTATTTCTACAAACCAGTGATGTTGTTGAAGTACAAGAAATTACTTCAGCAAGGGGGTACAGCCCCAGTCAGGATGGTATCGGATGAAAACAATTACGTATCTTGTCATGGAATCTTCCAGGCAGACTCATTTACTGAAGAATCTTTGATTTTTTTTTATAAAATCTCATTAGGGATGCTAGTCTGTCTCGTTCCAGGAATCGAATTCATTCCCCTGACTCGACGGTACACAATCTCGTGGATATCATTGTTAGTATTATATATTATTAATTACTGTTGATAATTTGTAAGGGTTCCGATTTAAGGATTGAATAACATTCTATTAAAAAAAATCTTTGATTAAAGAAATTATACCCATATGTTATTAATATCATTTAAATCAAAATCTGTAATAAAAACAATTTGTCCAAGATTATAATAAGTAATAATGAAAATTGTGTCCCAATTACTCGCAAAAGTTATGAATAAACATTTAACACGATCCAAAATAATCATTATAGTAAACTTGTTTTCCTTTGAATCATCAACAAAGGTCCATTATAGGATTATAATCTTTACATATGACAGTGTCAATTCTCTCCCAACAGAGGTAGCTCTTTCATAAATTCCGACAGTATATTTATTTTAGTAACAATTTCTCCAAGGTGTATGACAGGCAGTTTTAAATGAAATGTTACTCATATGTCAGAACATCACAGATATGTTCTCAGGTTTAGCAAAAAAAGTCGAACCGCAAAGGAATAGAGCGAAACGACCACAGTTATAGACGAAACCCCATCACAATGTATCGATACGAACCAGCGACGATCAGCGCTTTTATTAGCGATAGCGTAAAATGGAACACTCGTTTTAAGTTTCATATTATTCCATACGAAATTAAAAGCAATGTTTGTTTTGAAGTCTCTCTGACACGCGTATGCTAGACTCACTGAACGAATGAATAGAAATAGTTCTGTCATCTAATCAAATGTCCAGTTTTTTAGACCAACTTTAATTCCCATGATAACCAATATGAAAACTTTAAAACCCGGCATATTTGTGCCCGCTTGGGTAAGAATTTAAGTTAACTTAATACTGCAAATAAAAGTCTCAGCTATCTGATTTATCTTCATAATAGTGTGACGGTAGCCTTGCAGTATATTCTCCAAGCAGTATATAACGCATCCTGCTACATCAGCGTAATTGAATCCGCTGATCCAGATACCCTGATATTCTGAAAGCCTCGTACAGCTGGCTATTTAACTAGCCAATGAGACGACTCGCGTCCAGCAACAGCGGCACAACCAGGATGGAAAATTCCGTTTAGTTCAATTGAGTAGCGTCAACTAGGATAATGACAAATTAGCAAAAAAATTAGTCTTTTATTATTTGAAAATTAATATCAATTTTATTATTTTTATTATCATTTTAGTTTAGTTTATTGTATATTGGTTCTGCTGATTATTGAAAACCTAATTATTCTTCATTATGAACATAAATAGGCGGTTATAAAAATTGTCGCCATGGCATAAAATATTGCGGTATGTAAGTTACGCTGTGTGTCTGGTTTCGTCGCCTATTAGCCAGAGTAAAGAGGTGACTCATAAGAGATGGGAAACTTAGGAGGTTCGATTGAAAGGTTCGACCTTGAGATTGAATAAACCGAAGAGTTAATTATTCAACCATTACTATGTTACATTATGTCTCTTGAATATAATAGCCACATAAAGACAGTTGTTAAGTATCAAACAATATTTGTCTAGGATTCTCAGACATATTTTTTGTCAGGCGAGGGGGATAGTAAAAAAAGGCTTATTTTACGTCCCTCTGAAATCGATTACGCATTAAATCGCATGAAACAAAGATATATATTCGATATATTTGTATTTATGCAAGCATGCTTTAATTTGTTTGTATGGTAAGATGATTTAATTGAAAGGACCAAGCCTATGTTAGTGAAAGTGTGAATACCATTTTAAGAATGTTGAATACTAAAAAAATTCAAATTCCTCCTTATTATGCTGCAGTGATGTTTTGCTTACTGTTGAAAACTTAATTATCTTTAATTGGAAGTTACGAGAAAATGATGTAAAGTAGTTGAAATATGAAAAATGTTTTATCTAAACAATTTTTCCTTGATCTTATAAAATATGGAGTGCCAAACAAGGAACACGAACTACCAACTAACTAAACACAACTGGTTCATATCATGTTGATGCTTCATCATAACAATCATAGACATATACTAAAGACCTCGAGGTAATGTTAAAGTGACAGAGAGTATGTTTCCTGAATTTTTATGTTGCTTAAATAAGAACCAAAATGCCATCTGGCTTGAATTATGTTCAGATCCCCCCTAAACTTGCATCTTTATCTCTTAATTGCAAAAAAATGGTTTCAATGTTATTACAAAAAAGCTATATTAATGTTAATAAGTCGAAATTATGCGTCAAATAAACATTAAAATATGTTCGATGACCTACGAAACACTCCTAATCAATATTTGTCTTTATGTCTGCTGTAGCAAAGTTTTCACAAAGATATTTGAGTCATTGGCGCGGGTCCGGTTTTCGATCACAAATTGCAAATTAAACCTGTTTATTGTCTCCATAATGAACTGATAGACTCTATGATTGTGATTTTCAGAAACATCCAATGCTCATTGCTAAATAAACATCATTAATAAAAATTTTGACAAATTTGACTCATACAACATACTCTGTGTCCCATTAAGCACACTTTTTTCTTTTGAGTATCTTACTGAGCTCTTACGTTATATGATAGATCAAAGGAGGCGTGTTCAAAGAAAATGTCAAGTAATTATGGACATATCTGTATATGTCTCGTCCATCATTTATAGATCGTGTCTGGAATGCTATTACAATTAGGTATAAAAATTGTCCATTACAAGTTATGGATATCAGCAATTTGTCAAAAATAGTGCCTTTTAATGTTATCCGATCGACAATTAACATCTGTGGTGGATTCGTCATCCCTTTTTAATATGTGGAACACTATTGCAACAACTATAACTTACTATTTCTTCACAATGTACACAAACATACACGTTTCATACCGAAAATCTGTCATTTAAATGACATTTAAAGTCATCCTGCTGCATCAGCGTAATTGCCTCCGCTGATCCAGCTCCTTCCATTTACCCCGATATCCTTTAGGCCAAAAGCCTCGTATCGCTAGCTATGTATCCAGTCAATTGGACGACTCGCATCCAGCAACAGCGGCACAACCCGGTTGGAAAATTCAAAAGAGTAGCTTTAAGCTCCTTGGATAATGACATTTCATTGGCTTAAACAATAAGAGGTGAGCACAGCCACGAACATCAAGCCGCGCCAGTGCCTTTTTAATGCTGACGAGCGAACATTAACACCAGTGGTTGATTATGCGTCTACCCCTTTTGTTATGTGGAAACCCCAATTGGAACAATTATTACTTAATATTTCTTCGAAATGTAAACTAACACACGAATGTTTCAGACAGAAAATCTGTCATTTCAGTAGATCGTCTGAAATATGCATTCTTGTTACTGTTTTTAGTTTCGTGCAGGTAAACGGATACAACAGTAAAATGACTATCCTGATGCAGATATACTCACCGTATATTCATAGATTCGATTGTTTTAGCATTTAAATCCTGCTACATCAGCGTATAGGAATCCGCTCTCGCTCCTTCTTAATACCCTGATGTATATCGAGCTAGATCCCTCGTATGGCTGGCGGCTTGATATTCGAGGCTCTGCTCACCTGTTATTTTTTCAGCCTATGAAATAGCATTAATAAAGGAGCTTGAAGGTATTAGCTTGAACTCTACGGATTTTTCCACCCGGGTTTTGCCACTGTTGCTGAATGCGAGTCGTCTGATTGGCTGTTCAGTCCGCTAGCGATACGAGGATTTGGCTAGGGAAGGAGTGAGAGTGGATTCATGTACGCTGATTAAATAGCTGTTTCCGTTTTCAAACTTTTTGTTGACATATTCAAACTTTGCCAATATCGAATTTCAAGCGTTGTTAAGGAAAGGTGTTACCTTTTTTTTTTGGATGAAATAAGTGTTATATATATATATAATAAGAATCTAATTATAAGGTGGGTAGATGTTTCTAAAGTAACTTGATTTGGTGACATATCACTGAGTGCAGACGTCCTCTAATCATTATCAATAACAAGTGACATATCACTGAGTGTGGACGTCCTCTCGTCATTATCAATAACAAGTGACATATCACTGAGTGTGGACGTCCTCTCGTCATTATCAATAACAAGTTACACATCACTGAGTGTGGACGTCCTCTCGTCATTATCAATAACAAGTGACATATCACTGAGTGTGGACGTCCTCTCGTCATTATCAATAACAAGTTACACATCACTGAGTGTGGACGTCCTCTCGTCATTATCAATAACAAGTGACATATCACTGAGTGTGGACGTCCTCTCGTCATTATCAATAACAAGTTACACATCACTGAGTGTGGACGTCCTCTCGTCATTATCAATAACAAGTTACATATCACTGATTGTGGACGTCCTCTCGTCATTATCAATAACAAGTTACATATCACTGAGTGTGGACGTCCTCTCATCATTATCAATAACAAGTGACATATCACTGAATGCAGACGTCCTCTCATCATTATCAATAACAAGTGACATATCACTGAGTGCAGACGTCCTCTAATCATTATCAATAACAAGTGACATATCACTGAGTGTGGACGTCCTCTCGTCATTATCAATAACAAGTGACATATCACTGAGTGCAGACGTCCTCTAATCATTATCAATAACAAGTGACATATCACTGAGTGTGGACGTCCTCTCGTCATTATCAATAACAAGTGACATATCACTGAGTGCAGACGTCCTCTAATCATTATCAATAACAAGTGACATATCACTGAGTGCAGACGTCCTCTAATCATTATCAATAACAAGTGACATATCACTGAGTGTGGATGTCCTCTTATCATGGAACTTTTCAATCACAATACGAAATGGAGAGATTCTTATACACTAGAACTCCGAAGGGATTGACTAAACAACTCAAATCTTCACTCCAGTTAGTAAAAAAGGCTAAGTACTAAAGCCAGAAAAAAAGTTTTTAAAATGAGAGAGAGATTAACATTCGTCGCTTCATTTTAAATCCTTCTGCATACACTCGATGCGTAAGTCATTAGTGTGCCTCGATTCTATAATATTAAGGATGTTCGTTTCTAACATTATCTTTTTAAAAAAAATCTCTACAGAGTGTATTTTATAACAAGGACGAATTTTAAGAACATGTAGGAATACATTAATATTATACGCACGGTTACTCGGTCGAATATATTGAGGATACATAGTATAAAACGAGCAAAAGCAAGTTTGATACCAATTCATTAACACGTTTGATAAAAGATAGTATTTAATTGAAGTAAGTTTATTATTATGTTTATTATTTGACCTTACTAATGGAGCGTGATTGCCGCGACATTGCCGTCATGGCGAAGGCGGCGTTAACATTATTACGTCACAACCACACAATATTGTGACCTCATACGTGCAGCGGTATTACTAGTGTAATATCACCATCTAAATATTGCACAGCAGTATTTTACACAGGCGAGTAATGATAACGACAGATTTTTAAAGCAACATATGTGAAAATAAACGATTGATTTAATCATGCCCTTTTCGCTCATTTTATGCGTTTTTAATTCATTTGTTGTGATAGCACAAAAGTATTGAACAAATATGAATTCGATTAAACATATTGTAATTCTTGAAGACGAATTCACGCAGGTTGTAACTAATACGGATTAATTGAATAGAGATATCGACGAACCTATTCAGTCTACTATAGGCCACGAGACCCTTTTACAAATAGAATTCCGTTCTGTTCTGTTTTTTTGTATCGACGTCTGCTCTTGCATCGACGTGACAGGGTCATTTTTATGGAAGCTAGTGTTCAAACGAAGTTATTTAACCTGAATATCAAATCTATGAGATTCTGGATAATTTTAGGTGGGGCTAGATCATCTATGTATAAAAACCCTTAACAAGCGTCCATAAAATACCTTATAATCTCGTCTTTCAAACTCAATGAAAAGTTTTGATAACGTCCACATGTTCACATCAGACAAAGGTAATAGATTGCACGGGAGATGAAATAACTGTTTTCCCCTTGTGCGAATAAAATCGTTATTTTCCAACTCATTTGTGCTTTCAATTTCCGTTACACTTGGCCAGTGATTCACAGTTTTTTGTTAATGAAAACGTTAATGTTAGTAATAGCCTAGACAACCTGTTGTAAACAAATCTAGCAAAAACTTAATATTTCAACACTTAACATACGTCCTATCATTATTAGTTTTAAAAAACTATCCTTGAAAAAGACAGATTGTAACTATATGAAGTTAATTACGAGACTATGGCCTGAATATATGCAAGGGCGATTTCATTGATTTTTAGAGGTGGTTTGAGGTTAAATGCTTTTTTCAAGAGTATTTAACGGCTGTCAGTATTATTGCAGGAAGAAAGCCCGTACCACTGTAGTTGCTATGTTGTGCTGTGAAACTCGCAAGCATCGTCTTGAACTTTAAAAACCCCATGAATGTTACTGGACTGAAATTCAAAATAGTATTGCACCCAAACCATACATGACGAAGAATAGTTCTGTAATGCAGACGAAGTAGCCGACAACCACCACTGCACTCAATACCTTATCGTGGCGTGGTGGTTTGCGTGCTTCAGAGACCCTGAGAGCTACGCCAGCTAAAGCTAACATGCTCCGGTAAGGGCACCCAAGCTGGACAGGTCGATGGGTAGAAGCCAGATCAAATTTGAGTCCTTCTAAAACCTGCTCTCCATCTCTCATTATACCTTTCTTTTCGTCTTTTCCCTCATCCTGTCGACCCCTTCCCCCTATCTGTCCACTCTCTTTCGGGTGCTTGTCATGCACGTATTTAATATCTGAAATATTGTTCAAAACACGTTAAACCAAACCTCAATCACTGTATATAATTAAAGGCTTGAATGTTTACCGAAAATAGTGGTTACATAGGAAAAAGTTTTCCTAGATATTCGCTTATTATGACCAATATAAAAAGATCGCTTTGGTTTTCATGTGTCCACGAAAGACTGAGTAAATTAAAAAAAACTCTCCAATAAATCATTTGTTTGGGTAATGCTTATCAAATAACTGCCGAGGTTTACTTGTATTTATGTATTACATTATGGGGTTACAAATAAATGATAGTTGATACAAACCTGTCACAACACGGGACATACTTGTACACATGTCTTTTGGATGCTTGTCATCCACGTGTTTAATAACTGAAACATTGTTCAAAGCACGTTAAACCCAACTCACTCACTCACTCACTGTGCACATTTCAATGCATCTATTTCGTCAGGTGTTTCTGAAGCGCCCATAAAATGACAACTACCAACCCAGAATTTGACAGTTAAAAAGAACATTCAAGGAAAGTCAAAACAATTACACATGCACAATACAGTCCATTTGCATCGTTTGTTTTGCTTATCATATGTCAATAAATACCAATTGTTTTGCCATTAAAGGCAATAGATATATAGGATGAACGTTCATCTTGAATTATTGAATTTTTATTATTGAATTATAGAACTATCAATTATCAATTACTGATATCCATTTAAACAGTAATGTTCACAAAGAGAAAAATATTTTGCTTAGGTTGGCTTTTGGCAAGGATTGATTTTTCAGTAATTCATTTATATACTTTAATTTAATCTAACCTTAAAGATCCATTTTCATCTTTGCATAATGTTCTAAGTAATTTTAACGTATTCATTGCAAAATTAGAAAACGTTTAATTCAAACAAAACGGCAATCGGACCAAAATTCGTAAAATAATTGCAATTAAAAGAAAGGGCATTCCCGAATCGACTTGGTACTAAAGAATAGGAGGGGCGTATTATTTGCAAGATCGCGCAAAGGATTGTGGTACGTAAACAGAGGATGTAAACAAAGATGGCCGAATCAAGACGTTCGCGGAGACCGAGTCGAAAACTCTTAGAAAGTTTGGAGGTAAGGAAACGTTTTCATGTATTGAAACAGCATTTAGTTCGATAGAATATACGTTTATGTGCTCGAATAAATCATAAATAAATATACATCATCGTGATCGGAAGCCATAACAATGAGATCGCGATAAACAGGAAGTATGGTAAATCCTACACATAAAACTGTGACGTCATGGATTGTGGGTTCGTTTATGGCTACGGCAAGTTTTGGAGGGTGGTACAGTGTTGCATCTAGGCAGCGTAATTGCGTAATTAACGCAGTTTTATTAACTAAAACGCATATTTTATTTTTCATGCGTCAGATGTTACGCAAAATCTTCCATATGTACGCATTTCCCTTGTAAGCAAGCGTCAGAATATTTTTTTTCATATTAAAAATCTACACACGAGTTGTGAACAAAATGAAACTCGCTAAAGATTGGAAAAGCCTGAATGTCTAAATTTAGAACTGACCTTCTCGGTCATTATTTAGAAGCAACAGCGATGGTGATTGGTCGAAAATGATACGTCATTGGGTTCTAGTACTAAAGCAATACCGATTGGCTGACAAGTGTCACGTGACGCAGTGGAATGATCTCTTCAGCGATCGTGTTTCACGATGTCAACCTGCCATGTTACGAAGTTTTGATGGCTAAACTTTGAATATTTCGCAGTTTTATATCAACCTTTAGTGACCTAGCGATGTCTAATCCGAAAAAGAAGCGCATTACTGACTTTTTTACACAAATTACAGTAAGTAATTCTGCCGATGTGACAGTGACAATGAACGGTAATCCAACAGTGCCGATAGAAAGTGAAAATGGCATCGGTCTTGCGGCAGGCCTACCAAATGATGAAAACGATCAAAACGATCAAAACGATGTCTCAGATGATGATATTAATGACAATGTTGACAAACCAAAGCGTAAAATTGTACACAACTACTTAGATGATACCCATATATTTTTAGATGGTGGGTTGCATGATACCCACATTTTTTAAGTTGGTGGGTTGCATGACCCATGTTAAGGGAATCCTAGATGCAACACTGCCAGTGGTATACTTTGAAATTAAAATTAAATACTTTCTCGTTGATTATAAATTCTTTTTATGGTCTCAATAAATTGTTGAAAGATTTTTCTACAGAACTGTATAGTCGGATGTGCGATATATGAAAACGGAGTTATTACGAATGCAAAGTTGAAAATGGATTTTTAAACGCTGAAAGATACAGAAAAATATGTGTTAGAATTTTTTCGTCCATCTTTTAGGATTTATTTTACATTAAGATTTTAGTCACATTAATTGACGTTAATTAAGTGCTTGCGATAAGGATCAGCTTGTACTATTAGACGTATAGAAAAAGAGTACAAGTATGTCCCTATCATATGCACCGAAGGGAAAATCTTATTTTAGATTTCTTTCAAGTAAACATTGTACCAAGTGTCAACTTCTAACATCCCGAGAATTTAAAAACTCTGTCATTTTATTCAAAGGAAAACATTACCCATTATTTTAAGTTCTCCATGTTGAAAGACTTGTTTAAGGATGACTTATTATCCATGTTAAAACACTACATGCATTGCAAAGTTGCTCTAGTCGAGGTTGTGTCAACTATAAACTTTGGTGTCTAAGAATCTTCCACAACACCCGGTTTACAAATCAGTAACTCGCAGAAATAAAGTTACTTATATTATATATTATTATATGGGTCTCCATAACATAATATGTTTACGACATAAGTGCCTAAATATATGAGCGAGGGCGAGATATACTGATATTTAGGTATTAATGTAATAAATAAGATATATCATGGGCACGAATACCAGTTTATTCCCGAGGTCGCGAAATCAAATAAAATAATCAAATACTGCATCAAAGAATACGAGGATTACCCGGATTCAGCGCATTCTTAACTCAACGTCATGGGTAAACTGTGACGTCAAAGCATTGTTATAGAGATGAGGTGAGTTGGTGTTTTAACGCCGCTTTCAAGATTATTTCACTTTTATCGCGGCTGCTAGTATTATTGCAGGGAGAAAGTCCGCAACACAATTGTGGCTATCCATTTCGGCTAAACCTGCCAGCATCGGCTGGAACTAGCGAACCATGGGTGGCACTGCGCTGAAATTCAGTGTAGTACTGCGTGTAGAACAAGTCTCTACTGCAGACAAAGTTGCCGAGCTCCTGGCGGGATTCAAACCACGGACCTCTTGATCCGAAGCCGAATGCGCTAACCACTGCGCTATCCCGCCCCCCATTGTTAAAGACGTGACGGTCACAATTAAAGAAAATATATTTTGCGCATCGTACCTCGTTATATGAATATTTATCATTCGAACAACTGTCAATAAAAAGTAAAGAACAAGTACATGTGAGAAAATAAAATTTATATGGATAATTTCTAAATTTTAAATGGGCCGTAAATTGTATGTATCTCGATGATTTTCCGATCATCTTTGCAATGCTATTCGTTCAATCGTTTTCATTTATTAAACGCTGATAAGTGTTACATTTGTAAAACAAGGCAGTTTAATAGCTGAAGTCACAAGTAAGTAGTTCGGAGTTCTATTGCGCATATCCTACTGTCAGAGAAAACTTGATCTTGATGACGTCATCTTATGATATGCAATACTCTCTCACACATTAATATGTGCCGCCTTGTGCGCTGGTCGAATATTCGTCGTATGCATTTAGGGTTAAAATTGTAAATCATCTAAATGAATATCAAAAGTGTTGAAATCCACCCATCCCAAATCTTTTGGTTCTGAACACAGCGATCACACAATTTTACGTGACACATTGGATTGAGGGTCAGGGTAACTTTAGGGGGATAAATTTTAGAAAATTTTGTATCACATGATCATGATATGTCCTATTAAGAGCAACACAAACTAGCGACAGCATTAATAATGTTTTGTTTTTTCTTTGAAGAAATATTATGGGATAGGAACCAACAATATTTCATCAATGCACAGCGAGTCAGTTGATCATTAAAAGTCTGGGAGTCGACGTAAAATATGTCATTTCATTTATTTAAGTTTATGTATGATGGCCAAATTGGTATCGCATGTCAAATAGTCTTTAGTACTGTGCGCTAAAAAGTTTTTCTGAGGTTTCCTTCTGCGATGTCATAACAATCGTTAGAGTTGCACAAGAAAGATAGAACGTGTCAGCAATGGTAACATTGTTAATGATAACTTAATTAATTTGCTTGTCTGTCAAAATACTCATAATTTACACATACAGATAGACCTTATATTTGTCCAGACTTTTGCAGAAAGAAATCGAAAATGGAGAGTTGTGTTGTTTCAGCTATGTTATCGATATGCTGATACCACTATTGTAATTGGGCATGGTTGACTAAGATATCTTTTTCATATAGAAGAAAGATATTAGAAATTGACACTTGTGCGAGATCTAGAGTTATTTGCTTACGAACCCTAATTGAAAGAAATGAACAGTTTTTATCGTATGCATGATAAATTGCTTAAATATTTTGTAGAAAGTGGTTATTTTACGAATGCTTCGCGCTATAACTGTTTAATGTTAAACAGTTTAACACTTAAACTGACTGGTCCCTCTCATCTTCAGGGGAGGTAAGTGACTTCGTGTCTGACACACATATTTGAATATGCAGATAAGGGTCAACTAATATAGAGGTGGGGCTAAGCTCTTGTCCGAAGATCAAAACAGCTAACAGTAAAGGCGTTTTCGGGCAATAAAGTCCGTTTCCCCTACGAATTTTGAGGAAAACAGTTAGCTGTCTTAAGTTTCTGATGAGTTGTTTTTTTTATCAGGTAAGAGTTAAAGAATTAGGTTTCTATGGCTTTCTGTTTTTTGATCCGAACTGCCTATCATAAGCATTGGTTTGGATTGATAATTCCATGTGGAGATTGTGTTCAATAAAAGTCTCGCTGACTGAAACGTCAAAGTCACTTGTCCAAGTGAATATCTTTATGATAAAACTTTTCCTGGAGTGATCTAATTATAAAAGTAAATGGGTCTTCAAAAACGACAATTGTTAATAATGATTTGTACAGTTATAGTGGGAAATATATGGGTTCCAAGACAGTAGTGGCTGAATGCTTGTGTTTCTTTTAAGGAAGTAATTTTCTAACTAAACACGTACATTTTTCATATAAAAAAATATTGTTCAATCATAGTTTGTACACTAGGACTTTCCCATATACAGCTTCATCATCGAAGACATAAAGATAACCTTTTTCAAAGAGAAATTTGATGTAATATTTTCTCATGCTCTCTCCGTCCAAGGGTAGTAAGTTTTGGACGAAACTGCCCTCTGAGTCAATTTTTACAACCAGACCAGTACCTCTGTCTCCAATATATACGTTCCCGTCTTCATCAGAGGCCGAGTTCACTGGGCTTTCCAGGCGGTAGCAAAATGTTTGGAAAGATTTGCTGGCGACATCAGATGGTACAGGGTGAAAATATTCAGCATTTCCCACATAAGCAAAAGCAAGCTCTCCATCGAGAGGAAGAACATAGACCATTGAGGTCATGCCATCTCTAACGACGACCTTGTTGGTTGGGGTGACGTGAAGGCTTCTTATTTTTGTTAGCCCAATGTTGTTCAAGAGCTTTGGTCGAAAATTCTGCAGCAGTTCACCGTCGGCGTTATAAACCCGAAAGGCAGTTGTGTACGAATCGACGTATTTTACTGTGATGAGGTTTTCCTTGAGAACACCGACTGCATCATAACCTTGGTCAAGATGCAAAGACTTCGTGCACCTCAGCTTTGGGAGAACTTTGAAAATGTCGACTTTATGATGATCGTATGGGTAGTAGGCGATAGCCCTGTTTGAGTCAAGTTTCAAAATTCTGCAGATATCATCCAAATCGTATGTGCATAAGATTTTGGGACTTTTCTTGACATTGACAGACCTTAACTCTTGAGTTCCTGTCACCATGAGCATTATGTATTTGGTTTGATGGCTAGATTCTAGTCAATCCTTTAAACATTACTAAATTAAGAAAGATCATGGAAAGCATGCACATGTTGTTGGGTAATACGAATGCATTTAACTAAATTCAAAGACCCTTCAATTTCTTCATTATGCATAAAGTGAGTGAGTGAGTTGGGGTTTAACGTGCTTTCAACAATATTTTAGTTATTCAATACGTGGACGACAAGCATCCAAAAGAGAGTTGACAGATCAAGGAGAAAGGGATCGACAGGATGAGGGAAAAGACGGAAAGAGAGGCACAGTGAGAGATAGAAAGCAGGTTTTAGAAGGTCTCAAATTTGGTCTGACTTTTAACCTTCGACCTGTCCAGCTTGGGTGACCCTAACGGGAGCATTATACGCTCCGACTGGCTTAGCTCACGGGGTCTACCAGGTAACAAGATTCGGATGGCCCCTCATGACTCTAAAATATAGGGCGCTAATTTCGGTTGTTAAACTTTTGCAAAATGTCTTCACCTTTGACACATCTGGCGTGTTATGACGTAGGCACGTTTTGAGCAAGCAATAAGAAGACAGAGATCGGTAAAGAATGCATTATAACACATACATTTGCAAATAACCAAGTTGATCTGATTGTTAAAGTGTGAGTTCCCGTATTTTTGTCGACTATGACGTCATACAACAATGGTCATGACAACACGGTAGCGGACCTCCGGAAGAAAGCAGACGACTTGTAATTTACGTGGTTCAAAATGGAATATAATTTGTAGTAAAGAAATAATTACCCTCGGAAACATGTACATGTTTGTGTAAAGCTCTCGCTCATACAATACAAGCGTTCATACTTGTTTCGTTGAAGTCATACAACACACTTCCCCGGGTAGTATTCTTTGTCTCTTTTCCCAAAGATGGCGTATGGAGTCACAAAAGCAGAGGCCGTATTAGACATAGTATAAGAGAAATAAATATGCTTATCATTCGCAAAGTCCTAGATTTCTACTCCCATTTGACTATTTGCGATTGCCTCTTGCACAGTTTAGAAACTAAACTTCTAAACTAATTAATTCTGTTTATCCAATGTATTCTTTTTTCGAGTATTGTTGTACGTCTTATGAATGAATCGAATTTTACCAATTTTAATACATAAATTCTATAGATAGAAAGATTTCTTGACCGACTTTGCAATCTTTTCTCAGACTACGTCAATCCATTTCCCAAACACTAATGGTTTCAATGTTGTGTTGCAGTTTTACTGGACAAGTGCCTCCCTAGTCTGCGACTATGAGTAACCCCTCATTTTTGCATAAATTGATATACATGTGTAATGGGTACAACATCCATTAACATGCAGCAGTTCCTTTAAGATAAAACGAGTTCATACAGTCCAATGATACCTTTAGAGTGTGCTGCAGTTTTCGGTTGGTTTGATCTGCCTTTTCTTGTCCTCAGGATTCCTTCCGCCTTCGTCCCAAGTTTTTTCTTCGACATTGGAACCTATTTATGGCGCGCCATTCTGGGAATGAATAAAACACTAAACGTCTTTAATGTGAACGCAAGCGTACGCGTTGTTAAACGTACAATCTCCCTTATCTATCTCGTAGGAGTATATGTATCCTTTATTCATACTTTACTCATTACAAACTCGTGTTACTAAGATGCATTGCAAAACGTCATAAAACTTGATGACAAGCTATTCTGCTCATTCCTAGTTGATTTAAGAATATTTAGATGCTCAGTGTGTAATATTAATAATCACGTAATCATAAATCTGTAACTACTCTAAACCTTTTGGTGTACAAGGCTCACGATAAAAATCTATATTTATTTAATTCAGTTGATATGATTAAAATCAGATTTATGTTTTTTTTTTCGATGTTATTATGTTTAACTGATTGAGTTGGGGTTTAACGTGCTTTGAACAATATTTCAGTTATTAAACACGTGGATGACAAGCATCCAAAAGAGAGTGGACAGATCAGGGAGAAAGGGATCGACAGGATGAGGGAAAAGACAGAAAGAAAGGCATAGCGAGATATAGACAACAGGTTTCAGAAGGACTCAAATTTAGTCTGGCTTTTACCCGTCGACCTGTCCAGCTTGGGTGTCCCTACCAGCAGCGTGTAAGCTCCAGCTGGCATAGCTCTTGGGGTCTCTGAAGCACGCAAACCACCACACCACGATAAGGTATGTTTAAAAGCTTTTAATAGTAGAGCGTGACCTTACCTGTTTGACCCTGATAAAGGTGTGATACAGTTAGTATGAATCTTATATCTTATCGTATCGACTACACAGGGAGTAGTCGTTGCACTTTATCGAAAATAGGGAGCTATTGTATTCGAATCATGAAATCAAAATAGCAAATCATAATCGTAAACAAAACATTTACAATTCAAGAATTAAAATTAGATTGAATTAATTCTGTAAAATGGAAATTATAAGATACTTTAAGTCGATTGCCCTGCTGACATGACCTACTAGAACGTAAGCAAACAATGGAAGTCTATCATCAGATGCAGCTATCATGTAGATGTTCGTATGTATACATCTGTAGCCTTGTGGACGTAGTTAAAACCATTGTATCAGGGGCTTGTATCGCATAGAAAAAGCGTGAGAAAGACACCTGTGTCTATAGCCTCTATCATATTAGCTTTTTAAATAACTAATTGCCAAGGCATAAATGTTTTATGCATGTTATAAATAAAAGAATAAAGATTTAAAAGTGACAAGACAGGGATAGGCTAATTAAAAATTGGAACATTGCATACTAATTAGGATAAATTAACTGTATGTTCGGTTTGTAAATAATAACGTGTAACTTGTGTTTGAAGTGTGAAGAAAATATTTTATAGAACGTCTGTCATTTAATTTAATAACACGATCAAAATGGGTTTAATAATCTATACTTTTAGTAAAACAACGACAGAGCGTGGTTCTTATTCTAATTGAATATACGAGTAAGTCGTAAATGAGTAGTTTTCAATCATTTAAAGGTTTTACACTTATATGGATATGATTAGCGTACTTATGTTAAAATCATAATTAATAAAGATTTCAGCTAATCAGACATACGATGTTGTGAATTAGACGATTGTCGCTAATTAATTATCGTAACGAACTGCGATGCACACAATTCTACGCAGTAGTCTAGATTTAAAGCGTGGATTCCTCCCGAATTGTTTCTTTCATTTCAACACAGGTGTGTGTGCGACTATCAAGTACAACATACTCGCTTACCCACTGTCATCCCTCACTTCAATATAACACTTGTAAGAGTCGCGAATACAATTGGGTTATACTGCACGTTACCTTGTCACCCACAATGATGGTTGGCATTACTGACATTTCTACCCCTTGCGAGGACCAGATTTGATATTCGTGGCTGTGCTCACCTGTTATTGTTTCAGCCAATGAAATGTCGTTATCTAAGGAGCTTGCATCCGGGTTGTGCCGCCATTGCTGGATGCGAGTCGTCTCATTGGCTGGTTAGATAGCTAGCGATAGAAGGCTTTTTGCCTAAAGGATAACAGGGTATGTGGAAGGAGCTTGATCAGCGAAGAAGCAGAATGTAGCAAAATCAGTCTAACAGTCTTTCTCAAGTCTTATTTAACGACATACAACCTTAAAATGCCAATATTTCCTAAAATATTTAAGGATTCAGCAGAAATGCTGAATCCTTATTGTTATTGGCGTGTTTTATTATCTCCTGCCATTAGCAAATTCCTTAAATATCTTACTCGACTGAATCGCATATGTCATATACGAGGGGATATCAAGAATTTCAATTATCACGGAGAATGTACTGATGATTACGGACCAAATGGTCACTGTAGCATAAGTGACACATGTCTAGTTTCTGGGTCAACAATAGTATTTTCGCGACGGCCGGTTTTTCGTCTGTTGACCAAACAGCACAGTTCCCCCTGGATGGGGAAAATTGAGGCGTGCAGTGAAATTCAGTTTTTACATTTGAAGGGCTCTACTGCACTTTAAATTCATGTTTTTAACAATGACCATCCTATGGTCACCTGTTGTGAGTTGGAAAAGGAATTTCCAAAAAACCCACTGATGAGCCAAGAAGTGGACGCCAAACACTTACTGCTGATATGAATTAAAATCATCAAGAGGGTTGAAAAGCTGGTTCAAGAGGTGAGGTGAGTTGGTGTTTAACGCCGCTTTCAAGATTATTTTGCTTATATCGCGGCTGCTAGTATTATTGCGGGGAGAAAGCCCGCAACACTATTTCGACTATGCATTGCGGTGAAACCTGCGAGCATCGGCTGGAACTAGCGAACCATGGGTGGTACTGCGCTGAATTTCAGTGTAGCATTTCACCCAAACCTGACTGCGTGTAGAACAGTTCTCTACTGCAGACAAAGTTGCCGAGCCCCTGGCGGGATTCGAACCACGTACCTCCTGATCCGAAGCCGAATGTGCTAACCACTGCGCTATCCCGCCCCAGCTGGTTCAAGAAGATCGCCGCGTAACTCTACAAGTGATAATGCATGAAACAGGTATGAGTTATGTCAGTGCATGGAACATACTCAATAATTATGTCATATGTCCAAAGTGTCAGCACGTTGAGTTCCTTACTGACTCCATTGCCAAAACAGAATCGAAGGAACATGTCACGACAGGGTTTGGATAGACCTATCCAATTCATTATAGTTATTTCGAAAGATTTCAAAACTGAAATTTAGGGAAGGACAAACATATATTTGGATCAATATTTTGGTTTTCAATGACAATTGTTATGTGGGAAGGCAAACTGTTTTCTAGAAATTTTGTCAGTAAACTTTTCAAAAACTTCGTGATTTCCTCCGAATTGCTTATAGGTGCTAAGAAATCAATGTACTACAAGCTAAAACTCGTCGTGATTTATTAGGTCAAGTTCTGTGTATTTGCGTATCTTTACCTGACACAGCTGTACTTGGAACAGCAGAAAATGAAAACAAACAAGTTCATTAGTTTAAACCATTCCCACCACTGGACTCGATACCTTAGCGTGGTGTGGTGGTTTGCGTGCTTCCGAGACCCCGAGAGCTATGCCAGCTGGAGCTAACATGCTCCTGGTAGGGACACCCAAGCTGGACAGGTCGACGGGTAGAAGCCGAACTAATTTGAGTCCCTCTAAAACCTGTTGTCTATCTCTCATTAATGCCTTTCTTTCCGTCTTTTCCCTATCCTATTTTTATCCTATCGATCCCTTTCCCCTGATCCGTCCATTCTCCTTTGGATTCTTGTCAACCACGTGTTTAATAACTGAAATATTGTTCAAAGACACCGTCTGACTCAATACCTTGCCGTGGTGTGGTGGTTTGCGTGCTTCAGAGACCCCGAGAGCTATGCCAGCTTGAGCTTACACTCCTGGTAGGGACACCCAAGCTGGACCTTTCGACGGGTAGAAGCCAGACCAAATTTTGAGTCGTTCTTAAACATGTTGTCTCTGTCTCACTTTCCATCTTTTCCCTCATCCTGTCGATCCCTTTCTCCCTTATCTGTCCACTCACTTTTGGATGCTTGTCATCCACGTGTTTAAAAACTGAAATATTGTTCAAAGCACGTTAAACTCAATCTCACTCGCTCACTCAATTCTTCAAAGCACGTTTAACCCCAACTCACTCACTCACTTAAATGAGGAATTTATCATATCTTTCACAAGTTTTGCTTAATACTAGTAATTATACCCCCGCCTTACAGCGTAATTGGGGGTATATAGCGTTCATTCTGTCCGTCCGTCTGTCTGTCCGTCTGTCTGTCTGTCCGTCCGTCACAAATCTTTGTCCGGAGCATATCTCCTAAACTATACATGCTACCTTCACCAAACTTCATACACTTATCAACCATGATCCCTAGATGTGCCTTTTGAGGGTTAGACCAACAAATGATTTTTATTTTTTGCGGTTTCCATGGAAACATGACTAAAACAGTGACTCTATGACCAAGTCCTTTGTCCGGAGCATATCTCCTAAACTATACATGCTAGCTTCATCAAAATTTATACACTTATCAACCATGATCCCTAGATGTGCAGCTGCATGCCTTTTGAGGGTTAGACTAACAAATGATTTTTATTTTTTGCGGTTTCCATGGAAACATGACTTAAACAGTGACAAAGTCCTTTGTACAGAGTATATCTTCATAACTATACATGCTATCTTTACCAAACTTCATACACTTATCAACCATGATCCATTGATGTGCCTTTTGAGGGTTAGACCAACAAATGATTTTTAATTTTTTTGCGGTGACTAAAACAGAGAATTTATGACTAAGTCCTTTGTCCAGAGTATATCTTCTAAACCGTACATGCTATCATCACCAAACTTCATACACTTATCCATATTGGTGCGTCTCTTGAGGGTAAGACTAAAAAATTATTTTTATTTTTTGCGTTTTACATGGAAACGTTACTAAAACAATGACTATCTGACAAAGTGCTTTTGTCTGAGCATATCTCCTAAACTATACATGCTAGCTTCAACAAACTTAATACACTTATCAACCATGATCCCTAAGTGAGCTTTTTGAGGGTAAGACCAACAAAGAAAGCCAGACTATAGTTTGAAGCGGGGGTATGTGAGCTGTGCTCACTTCTTTACTTGTTGAATTACCTTTTACTGTGATGTTTACAGGAGACAGTTTTCCTTCAAGGGACTGGTAGTGGTATTCGTGGTAGTGTCCAATTAACAATGGAGGACCTTCTCCAGGAATGATGATGGGTGAAGTGTACAAATTCATTCCATCCTGGGAGCTTGTGAATATGTTATAGGCACATTTAAGACCTTGGCTAATGCCCTCACTATCAATTCGTCAACATTAGTGCCTGGAGATGACATTTTCCTTAAGTATTCTTCCCATCGTTCCGAGACAAAATTTGCAAGAGGTTCTCCTTAAAAAAATTTAAGTATCCTTAATGAACAATAATTTTTCTATAAGTATAATATTTATTTGTGATTTTCTTGACCATAAATGGTGTTATTATCAAGTATTTATTGTCCTCTTAACAATCATATTGCACTACGTAATGATGGTATGGTGAGGATCATTGACAAGAAAATGATACATTGTATGGGTGTTCTTTCAGGAAAGATTACACGTCCTTGTGCAGCTTGATATGGTCACAAGGCAGTTGTTTATCTAACCGTCCCATCTGATCAATGATTGCATGAAAAAACAACCCATCGCCTGGTGTTTTATCTCGGAATCTCATCCCAGCCGCTTGAACAACCATTGCAAGTCTTTGTTGCTGTTGATGAATGCAGGAAGCAGCTGTCATGGACCCAAAGACTGCAACTCGTATGTCTGGTACAAAGGGAAATGTAAGTTTGTTAATGCTTTAAACATTCTCTAAGCAAACAATTAATATATGGGATATTTTCAAAATTGGAACATTTTCTTTTTCAAAAAGGGGTGAAACAAACTCCTTAGAAATGGTCAACTTTACATCAAAATAAATCATCAACCACCAGATTACTCTAAAATAGTAAAACGCAGGATTAAATGTACTGACATACCTTTTAATTGATGATTAAGTAATTAAGTGTATGGAAAATGTCCTGACTGTTACAGATTTTTAACCAGAGCAAGGATTTTCAAATAGATTCTGAATTTCTTTTTACAGCCCACCACTGGACTAAATACCTTATCGTGGTTTGCGTGCTTCAGAGACCCCGAGAGCTATGCCAGCTGGAGCTTACATGCTCCTGGTAGGGGCACCCACGCTGGACAGGTCGACGGGTAGAAGCCATACTAAATTTGAGTCCTTTTAAAACCTGCTTTCTATCTCTGAAACTCTCTATAACTGAAATATTGTTCAAAGCACGTTAAACCCGAACTCACTCTTTTTACAGTGCCATTCACATCTTCTGCACACATTAGTTAAAACGTGATGGTAAAAAATTGTCAACATGAATCATTAGAATCTAAATTGATACCTTTCAGTAGCTTGACACTTAAAAAAGGAATTTCTGAAATAGTTTTGTGTTTGTACCCTTTTAAGCGAGGAAAAATTAACCTAAACAAACGCCTGGTGCATAACTCTACATGAAGAAGATTGTTTCATATAGCCTGATGGATTAATGAGATCAGTCAATTAATACTGGTTAATGAGATCGGTCAATTAACACTAGTAACGGCATGGACAGGATTTGTAATTGGTCGTACATATATGAAATCAATCCAATTCAACATAGTTTTCATGAGTTTTTAATTACTAAATAAAATAAATAATTTAGCTTAAATGTTTACCCTAATTGAACTTGCCAAATGCAGGTAAGATGATTAGGTTACATTGAGTGGGGGGCGGGATAGCGCAGTGCCAAATGCAGGTAAGATGATTACATTGAGTGGGGGGCGGGATAGCGCAGTGCTTAGCGCGTACGACTTCGGATCAGGAGGTCCGTGGCTCGGCAACTTTGTCTGCAGGGGAGAACTGTTCTACACGCAGTCAAGTTTAGGTGCAATGCTACACTGAAATTCAGCGCAGTACCACCAATGGTTCGCTAGTTCCAGCCGATGCTCGCAGGTTTCACCGCAATGCATAGCCACAATGGTGTTGCGGGCTTTCTCCCTGCGATAATACTAGCAGCCGCGATATAAGTGAAATAATCTTGATAGCGGCGTTAAACACCAGCTCACCTCACCTACATTGAGTGAGTGAGCTTTAAGACATTGGATGGAGGGTTTTAGTGAAATACTTTTATGCAGGTTTTTGTTGCTCTGTTTGAAGATGTCATTACAAGACTAACATACAGGTTTGTATGTTTATAAGCATTATAAAATTATTAAGATTTGCATTGCAATTCATATTTCACATTGTAGATCGTGAATTGACAAAAAGATTTTTTTAACATTGATAATTATATGCAGATACATAGGAGATACACACTATAAATATATGGTTATTACTATTTGCAGTACCATCTGTTTGTAGAAGAGGGCGTTTGTGGTAATAGTTTGCGGACAAAAATATTGCTATGTCTTATTAACTGCCCAGTTGTGTTCACGCCTTCTTCAAGAAGGGATTTAATGTTGTCTTTTACTCTCTCGTCTATTGGAGCTTTGAAATCTAGATGGGGAAAAAGTTTATGTCAGTCATTTTAACTCAAAAGCCTATTAGGTTTGATTTTCTTAATGCATGGTTTGGTGTCATTCCTTCATATTCTCCTCGCCTTCTGCAAAGCCATTGACTCAGGAAATCTTGAATAGAGAGCCAAATTCTCTATAATTTATTTTGACTTTTAGCATAATTATCAAGGACGAAAACTAACTAGCAAATAATTCTTACGTCCCCAGTCAGATGATCTGAATGACTGTCCTTGTCAGGAAGGTCAACACAGATTTTCTTTTCCATTGTGAGAACGTCCCCAAAAGATGATTGAAGAATTTCCGCAACTCCTTAGACATCTTTTTTGTTTTGATTGCATACTATCTGCAGCAGGCTTTCCAGGAAGAAAAATGGTTAGTGACAGGTAAAGCAAATGGTTATAAAGGCACACTCGTTAAATGTTGAATTAAAAGGTGTTTTTAATGATTACTTTTGATCTTGTTATATTATTATAATAAACCTACTATTTATGACTACCAATCGTGGTTTTAGAACATGAAAGTACCAAGTGCACTTTACAGTTAAGAGTTTTCGTTTATTATCAAAAAGGTACTTTTTGCCATTAACCTCCTCATTGAAAAAGGAACGGCAAACCTTACTGTTTTATTCCAAATTATTTGTTATTTTTCAGTTACTGCCCTTGTTCTGTTTTGTTTCAAGGAAAATGTTGTAAAAGGTGGTTGTTTCAAGGAAAATGTTGTAAAAGGTGGTAACCAATTTTGCAGGAAATTTTATGATTACTTCCTCTTGTTATTATATAGTACTTTGACCCATCACCAATTTTCAGAACGCTTCCCTCACTATCAATTGAGGTGGGATAGCGCAGTGGTTAGCGAGTTCGGCTTTGGATCAAGAGTGGTGGTTTAAATCCCGCCAAGGTCTCTGAAACTTTTTCTGCAGTAGAGAACTGTTCTACATGCAGTCAGGTTCAAGTGCAAAACTACACTGAATTTTAATGCAGAAGCACTATTTGTTAGCTAGTTCGAGCCGATGCTGGCAGGTTTCATACATAGCCACAATGGTGTTGTGGGCTTTCTCCCTGCAATAAAACTAGCAGCAGCGATATAAGTGAAATAATCTTGATAGACGCGTTAAATCCAATATCACCTAACCTTTCACCTCGCTATCAAGTAGATTGTAATGGTAGCGATTTTTATCATGTTAACAACCATCTGTTATGGATTGATTTTTTTTATATCTTGATTGAAAAATGAAAAAGTTTTATTTCTTTCTTTAACATCATTTAGCATCTGAATCTTTAGAATATGTATGATCTATTTCACCTGGAGTACCTTTGATTGAACAAACAAAATATATAAAGCTAATTGTATTGTTATTAAATTTTCGTTTTGTTCACTACATCTCAGATTCGTGGAAACTTTCCTTGCGTTATTATACCCCCGCCTTACAGCGTAAGCGGGGGTATATAGCGTTCATTCTGTCCGTCCGTCTGTCTGTCTGTCCGTCTGTCACGAATCTTTGTCCGGAGCATATCTCCTAAACTATACATGCTAGCTTCACCAAACTTCATACACTTATCAACCATGATCCCTAGATGTGCCTTTTGAGGGTTAGACCAACAAATGATTTTTATTTTTTGCGGTTTCCATGGAAACACGACTAAAACAGTGAATTTATTACTAAGTTCTTTGTCCGGAGTATATCTTCTAAACCGTACATGCTATCATCACCAAACTTCATACACTTATCAACCATGATCCATATTGGTGCTTCTCTTGAGGATAAGACCAAAAAATTATTTTTATACCCCCGCCTTACAGCGTAAGCGGGGGTATATAGCGTTCATTCTGTCCGTCCGTCTGTCTGTCTGTCTGTCCGTCCGTCACAAATCCTAAACTATACATGCTAGCTTCACCAAATTTCATACACTTATCAACCATGATCCCTAGATGTGCCTTTTGAGGGTTAGACCAACAAATGATTTTTATTTTTTGCCGTTTCCATGGAAACATGACTAAAACAGTGACTCTATGACCAAGTCCTTTGTCCGGAGCATATCTCCTAAACTATACATGCTAGCTTCACCAAACTTCATACACTTATCAACCACGATCCCTAGATGTGCCTTTTGAGGGTTAGACCAACAAATGATTTTTATTTTTTGCCGTTTCCATGGAAACATGACTAAAACAGTGACTCTATGACCAAGTCCTTTGTCCGGAGCATATCTCCTAAACTATACATGCTAGCTTCACCAAACTTCATACACTTATCAACCATGATCCCTAGATGTGCCTTTTGAGGGTTAGACCAACAAATGATTATTTTTTGCCGTTTCCATGGAAACATGACTAAAACAGTGAATTTATTACTAAGTCCTTTGTCCGGAGTATGTCTTGTAAACCATACATGCTATCATCACCAAACTTCATACACTTATCAACCATGATCCCTAGATGTGCCTTTTGAGGGTTAGACCAACAAATGATTTTTATTTTTTTGCGGTTTCCATGGAAACATGACTAAAACAGTGAATTTATTACTAAGTCCTTTGTCCGGAGTATATCTTGTAAACCGTAAATGCTATCATCACCAAACTTCATATACTTATCAACCATGATCCATATTGGTGCTGGGGGCGGGATAGCGCAGTGGTTAGCGCGTTCGGCTTCGGATCAGGAGGTCCGTGGTTCGAATCCCGCCAGGGGCTCGGCAACTTTGTCTGCAGTAGAGAACTGTTCTACACGCAGTCAGGTTTGGGTGCAATGCTATACTGAAATTCAGCGCAGTACCACCCATGGTTCGCTAGTTCCGCAGATGCTCGCAGGTTTCACCGCAATGCATAACCACAATAGTGTTGCGGGCTTTCTCCCTGCAATAATACTAGCAGCCGCGATATAAGTGAAATAATCTTGCTAGCGGCGTTAAACACCAACTCACCTCACCTCACCCATATTGGTGCTCCTCTCGAGGGTAAGACCAAACAATTATTTTTATTTTTTTGCGGTTTTCATGAAAACGTTACTAAAACAATGACTATCTGACAAAGTGTTTGTTTGTTAAGGGCTAACCGCTCGCCTTTAACTCAAACTAACGGAGTATGAGGGTCGATTCTCAGATTGTGAAGGGCTCACAGCTCGCTTTTATGTCAAACCGAGGGAGTATAGGGGCCGATTCCAAGATTGTCTATAATTCCCGATCCCTATACTGCATCAGTGTCATTTATAAGCAAGCTCTGAGCCCTTCACAATCTGAGAATAGATCCCAAGGCTCCCTCAGTTTGACATATAGGCGCGCTGTGAGCCCACTGCGCTATCCCGGGACATTTTCAATTCTATAATCACATTATCATATAAATACTTTGGGTCATACTTGAAACGTACCACGTTTGATAGAGACATGCACTTATGGTTCGAACTTTCTTACTCCGACGTCTCCGGTTTCCATACAGATTCCCATTTCGCTTCCAGTGGAATGATATGAGACTCCCTCAAACGTAGCATTTCCTATCCATAAACAATTGTGAGGTTAACACAATAGTTGCATGTGTGTATGTTAGTTATTTTCTTAATGTAACAAATGTCGATTGTGGTTTTGACTGAAAGGGTTAACATTTAATTTTCAGTCACTTTATGATTATATTAATGTCATCCGTTTGAGGGATATTTAATACAAAACCAAAGTTGATTCAGACACCGTTTATTGTAATTTATGTTCATGAGTAACTGTAAAAAAAGAAAGCACAGAATGGATGATTTTAAATTTCGACACTAGTCAAGAATTGTTACTGTGCTTATTATGTTCATATTAACATTATCGCATCCATAACTCCTTTTATCTCATTACAATATGTACATTGGTTCATTGCTTGTTACATCTGCACTTCGATTTGCGTCTACCCGGCTAACAAATGAACTCTTCAAATAAGCAAATGATTTGGTTGATTACTGAGAAAAAAATTGATTTAAAGAAAATCGAGCAGATGTTGTTTGGTTTTTTTGTGTGAAATTGAAATTGAACATCATCTGTTGTTTATCCATATGAAATTAAAATTACTGTCAGTTATACAGTCATAAACATATCAAATGGGTATAGAGTAGATAATGTGAAATGACATTGAGGCTGTAAGCGAACGCGATTTTATACATTGAATAAGCTTTAGAGAAAATACATATTTAATAAAAAAATCCCAAGCCCAAGATACTTATATGTATAATACTTTAATATCCATACATTAAAAGCGGTATAAAATGGAAATAAACATTTTAGATACAATAAGAAAACATACAATGATGTGGCAATTATGAGAAGCGTAAAAATTCAACAATTTTCAAAATTTGATTTAAAATATAAAAATGAATGCAGGACAGCTTTCCATGAACAGATATTTATTTTGCATTCAATCATTTCGGATCCACAACTACGACATGGACGGATAGTTAAATTTATGTTTACTGACTATCGTTTAAGAATGATTATCTGTCCGAGGGACGAACATCTTAGTTAATGTTGAGTGACTATCGTCCAAGAGTTATTGTCTGTCTGGGGGATGATGAGTTCGGTTAATGTTGACTTAATATTGAATGATTACCTTTCTTTGGGAGGAACAGTTCAGTTAATGTTGAGTGACTATCGTCCAAGAGTTATTGTCTGTCTGGGGGATGATGAGTTCGGTTAATGTTGACTTAATATTGAATGATTACCTTTCTTTGGGAGGAACAGTTCAGTTAATGTTGAGTGACTATCGTCCAAGAGTTATTGTCTGTCTGGGAGATGATTAGTTCGGTTAATGTTGATTTAATATTGAACGATTATCTGTCTGAGGGATGAACAGTTCAGTTAATGTTGACAGACTATTATGCAACAACGGCTATCTTACTGTTGAATGAATAGTTTGGCTGGTGTTAATTAACTATCGTTCAAAAATGATTGTAACCTTGCAAACTTGATAGGATCATTTGTGTTAAATGACTTTTATTTGAGAATGATTATATGTCTTGGTTGAAAAGTTCAGGTCATGTCAATGACTATCGCCTTAGAAAGATTATGTAAAGAATGAAAAGTTCAACTGCTGTTAACTGACTAAAATCGTTACCTGTCTGGGATGAGATAATGCTGGCTATCGCCTCAAAATGATTATTGTCTCACAAAGGTCATCTGCCTGTGATGATAACTTTTTAAACTATATATATATCGTCTTGAAATGTTTATTTTCTTATGATAGTGATGCAACAATTAATGACAAGCTATGTTCTTAAAAGAAGAAATTTTATGACAAGTTATCTTCCTAGGAGAATTTTCTCCAGATTTAACATGGGCGCTTCCACCAACATAGACAGGACAAACGCAAAGCAGTATGATAACCCTGTGAACCCAAAAAACAGCAAAACCTGAAACATAGGAAAATAGTTTCTTGGAATTAGATGTTGCTAATAACAGCGATTGTATTGTTTTATCAAGTTATTATAAAGGAGGTTACGATAATCCAATCATTATGACTTATCTTTACTGCTGAAGCGATCGTGAAGAATTAATTTGAAAGCAATGATTGGAATTAAGGTACCAATTGAATACAATTCATTATTTGATCTTATTCAAATGGAATGGGTTCTCGACGATTGGATCGAGAAGGGTCGACAGTGAAAAGGCAACACATTAAATCATACTGTCAGATAAGGGTAGTGGGATAGTTTATGATGACTGTTATTTCAAAAATCTGACTGACGCTAAATTAATAAAAAATAGTCGAACTTGCCCCTGTTCTTTGCCATATTCAGCTCTTATGACATCATGACACGATAGAAGTTGATATCTTTAGTGTTACTACTACTTACAATCCAGGGCGCTGTGTAGTGAATGGTACTGCGCACAAGAGAAGGTGCCATCATCATCAGAATCGGATGAATCAAGTACGTCCCGTACGTCAGACGAGCGAGCGGCTGCCACCACGCCCAGGACAGCATCCAGTTAACGATACCTGGTAAATGAAAACTTAACGTGAGTGCCCTTTGAACACCAGGAGCTTCAAGGGATGTCAAATATTATATGCCTTGAAACATTATTTGTGTTTAAAATATCAGTATACGGTAGGTCTTTCCGTTCTTATGGACCTTAAATACAGCCTTGGCCCCTCCCTTTTTAGTTAATAGTTAATTGCATAAGTTTCATGACTTAAAACAGGCCACTGCACCACATATCATCGAAACCAATTCTAAAAGTTATCTTTCTTCTGTATATATTTCCAATCGATTCTCCATCAGAGAAAAAATGCCAACCCCTAATCTTTGCTTTTATCTGTCCTTTTTTAAAGGTTGACATTTACAACCGAAAGCTTTTAAATGTGGTTATGTCTCACCATGACAGTCTGACATTCGGACGACTACCTAACAGGACTACTGCCAAGAAGAATTTGTTGTCATTCATGCTTAACGATACGTCGTTGCCTTAAGGAGCATCCCTGCCTCTTTACCTCCTTTTCCACTGCAGCACATGACGATGACCCACGCCAGCACACAAGCCCAGGCCGGTCTGAACAGAGTCTCATGAGCTGTCTTCGCTTCTGTTCCCCACTTCGGTCTCCCAGGGGCGTTCTCGTCGTAAGTGGCATAGTTACATGCCATAGCTAAAATCAATGCTAGGAGCCAACCCAAACCCTGGAAAAACTGAAAGGGAAAATTGTATAAGAAGTAATAGTGGTATGTCATATGCCCCACCAAAGCTTAGCGTTGTAATACTCTTTGCATAAATAAAGAGAACAGTTTTGTTCTGCATAATCCATACTTATCAAGTGAAGGAATCATTTACTTAATATATCATTCAGGACGAAATTAGAATTTGCACCAGCATTTCTCCGAGTCTCCATTAAACGCCTGACCTCTAGTAAGCGCCTCAGGGGATCAAGGCAAAACGAAACAAGAAAAGCCTATAAAAAGGCAAAATTGGAGGCACCCTAATTAACCCTACTTATCGACTTGTAGCTGCTTGTTTCTCGCGTGTACCGTTGTAAAGGAAGAATGTTTTACTAATATGGAATACATTTTACTAACCCTTCATGCGAAATTTATGTGTCTAATTTTAGTACATGTGTTATCATGAAGAATTCAACTGTCGTTTTGACTCTTAAACAATGATACTATTCAAATTTCAGATTTGCAGAAACAATCGTTTTCGTATTAAAGGTGGCCAATTATATCGGAAAAACCCACATGGTCAAGTTGATCTAAATTTAATACAGATGTGTTCATTGGTTATTCGATATTGCCAATTACGAAGAGGCTAAGTATGATTGGTTGAAAGTTCCTTTGAAAATTCCAAGTGTAATAAAGAGAGAATTTCAACTGTTAAGATGGTTGGAGACTTTAGCCCCCACCCCATAAGAGTCGGTCTTTTATAAGCTCCGGTTCGCTTATGAATGGTATGTTCTATTCTGTTAAGTGAAAGCCATTGGTGGAAGGATGTAATGTTATGTTATTCTGAACCAAACAATGCCGAGTTAGGAGATAAATCCCTTCTGTTTTTTTATTTTGGGGTTGTATGTCGTGCATTTTTCACCCCTAAATTTAATTTCAAACCGAGCTTGCGAGGTTTGAAATGTTTAATTTAGGGGTGAAAAATGCACGACATACAACCCCAAAATAAAAAACAGAAGGGGTTTATCTCCATTCTAACATGACTAATTAGTAATATAATGAGGAACTAATTTGCCTTGCGAGACAACAATGTGATTAGGTCGAACCAGTACAGACCGGTTCCACTTGCTTTCGAAACTACGGTACAGTTCATTTTCAAAGAACACGTTTCAATAATAAAAGAAATATCAAAACAATTTTAAATAAAACCCGTAAGTATTTATTTCATTGAGGATAAAATAAAAAAAAGACCGATTTTTTTTTATCCCATCCGAGTTACGTTTTTCACGTAAATACATAGGATACCTATCACCCCTACAATACCGACAAGGACTGACCAAATCAAGGGACGTTACTCTAAAAGTAGTTATTTACTGCTAGCGCTAACTTCTCACGCAAGATGTGAACTGATTGAATAAACGATCAAGAAAGCTTTATAGTTTGTCATGGTTGAATACACTGTCTGGAAGTGTGGTCACCTATGAATGAGAGGGGGGAAGGGAAGGAAAGTTGAAGAATAACGTAGGTCCCCTCTGTTCACATGACGAACCGCTATTACCGCGCGTTACGGTAAGAAGCGAGCTCGGTTTGAAATTAAATTTTGTGATAAAAAAACAAACTACTTCGAACAAATAATATACCACAGAATGGATTTATCTTCTAAATTCCTTTTTTTTTAAAAATACGGTATTCTCATTGTCTGTATAGAATTGATTTAAGATATATTTTGATGTTGTCTGTAAGGCGATGAAAACAGCAAGTTCAGCTAATGGAGTTTGTAAACGTGCGCGTATGAATGTGAATCGGTCGTAAAATTTAGAGGTGATTATCAGCGAAATAATCACTCCAAAATTGATTGTGGTAACCAATCAGAAAGCAGTATCTTCATTCTAGGTTTCGTGTCATGTTAGAATACTCATTTAAAAGATGATGAATTAATATTTATCACATTTGAATAGGACATCAAAATATTTCAATAACGATTTTTGGTGAATGTATGTTAGTCTGAAGCAATTGTTCTTTTAGGACGAGTAGAGCATGACGCGCACATATAGACATTGACCGTGGTAGCACGAATAGAGAACGTGTAATCCAAGGCATTTCACCAATCACTTTACACGAGCTTTTTACTGATCCCGTGTATGGACACATAGAATTCATGGGGGATAAACCATAATTTACAATATCTGATAATTGAGCACTGAAATTTGTGTTATAGTTATCTATATGGGAAACTTGCAATATGAGCACAATCATAAACCCCAATTCGAACCCATAGAGATTGAGAATGCATACAGAGTCGTGGAATTTTGAAAAATATCATTTCGGCTCATGGCGGCTCGTTGGTTATTTCTCATGAAGCCACTCATCCCTAGGCATTCTGCATTTCGGAGTATAGGGTTTATCTTTTATTATTATTTATGCAATGCCCCACATTTGCACAATCGTTTTTATCAAAATACAAATGTAGACAAGGCTGTGAAGAAACTGCGCTATGTCTGTTTTATCAACTTACATAGGACATCTTGAAGTCCGACCTGGATTTGTGGAGAATATATCCGGCAGCCACTCCGATAGCGAAGGTACTGACTCGACACCACGGCGCTTCGTAAATGTCCGTGAAGTATTTACCCGCGTTACTGTTAAAATATCAAAATTATAATGTGGTATGCAATATTGAATTTACAAACTGTATAGGAAAAATCATTGTAATAAGTAAGGAAATTGTTACGAAAAATCAAAGATTTAATCACATATTTGTAGAAATATTAATATTAGAAGTAGTCCTTAGAAAGGAAACTAACTTATATAATATGAATAAAGTTTCATCATGTTGAAAATGTATTTCAAACAAATTAAGATGCATTCACATATCTTACAATGGAAAACATCCTGCTTCATCAGCGTAATTGAATCCGCTGATCGAGCACCTTCCATATACTACCCTGATCTCCTTTAGACGAAAACAACGAAGGAGTTCCTAGTAAAAAAAATTGTAACGTACGTAAAAAGATCTCCATTGATAGACATTGAGATTACTGCTGTTGCGATGATTCCCGTCAGGATGAGTGCAATGGTCACTAAAGAGCCGATGATGTTCGCTATGGACTTTGCGGAACTCTTAATTCTGAAAACAATAATAAGTAGTTGTCAATTAGTTTAGATGGAAAGCCGCGGACAAATTTTGGTTGTTACTTTGCTGAATGCCGATAATCTTGCCTCTCCGTTAACGTTCTGCCTACAAGAAACCTGGTTATTCCATCAAAGGTCTTGTTTCAAACCCCCTCACCGTCACTTCATTGACTGAAAGTTTAGAAACCGAGAACTCTTTGAAAATATAGTCGATGTAAACTTTTGCTGACTTTTAACAGAATATTTTTAATGAGTCACTGTCAAATTACTGAATTAATAATAATGAAAAATAGACACCCTACCCAATTGCGAACGGGACAAGGGCCACCGGTGCAATGACATAAAACTGCATGTCGTTTGCTAGGAACCAAGACCATCCGAAACACTGAAAAAATAAATTGCTATGTAATGGAAGACACTTTGGTTACAGACAGACAGACAGACAGATAGTTTATTCAGTCTCACCTCTTACATATATACAAAAAGGCATAAAACATAAAATGTACGAGCCACCCTTAAAAAAGGTTATGAGAGACTATTATACAGAGTTAAAAAGAGCACATGTGCTATAAAACATAAATATTATCCATTAAAAGGGTAAATTTACATTGACATATAAATAAGGTATAAATTGATTAAAAAGGTAGAACTTCATTATTTTAATAAAACTTTGCGGCGTTGTTCTAAAATTAGTTTGCAGCTTCTGGCACTTATTCTAAAAACACTTGGGCAAGCTAAAATAAACGAGAGTCGTTCAAGGTCGGTTGCAGTATTAAAAAGATTCCATTGTGATTGACACGCAGTAAAAAGGGGTTTTCTTATTGCCGTATACAGCGGACAATGTAGCAAGACGTGGAATTCATCTTCAACCTTATCTTGGCAGTGAAAACATCTTCGGTCTTCCAGGGGAGTGTTGTTGTAGCGGCCGAGTTCAACCTGTATAGGAGCAGTCCCACAACGAAACAGGGCAAGTGCTCGTCTATGGGAGCGTACCAGATCCTTCCTTATATACTCCTCGCATCCAAAATGTTACATGTCGTAGTACTGCTCTACTCCGATATTACATATACATTTTGCATATATTGACTACCTTGTAAATTGGCCTTGCAATTCGCAAAATTTATCTCGTTTATCTGAGATCACTTAATTCATCTAACAAAACGTTGTACTGTCCCATTAAAACAATATTCAGCAAAGGCTCTATGGAAACTCTCACACTGGTCAGTGTACCTGGTCAGTTGTCCGGTAGACGTTGTTGATGTACAGGAGGTTCACCCACCAAGACCGGAGACACATGGGCCTGTCCGCGATCCCCGTCCAAGCAGGCCCGTCTGCCATGTACAGAACCAGACACGTGTGTAGGAACAGTACGAAGGCGTAAGCTGGGGTTAGTCTGCGGCAAGATAAGTGACGCTTTGTTATTGTAACAGATTAAATGAGACTCAGATGACAGTTTGTGATCGTAACAAGATCAGGAAAATACTTTTATAACTAAAACTTAAAACTTATTTATAATGTTTCACTTACAGTATTACATCATCTATCTTATTTCACCTTTATCCTTTTAAGAATGGTCTTTTATTTTCAGAAAACAGAAAAACATTCAGCTTTGTACCTGAGATAGCGGTGCACGTAGTACATGAGCATGTGTTTCACCTTCAGTCCCCCTGCCTTCTCTATCTCCCTCAGAAACAGGTAGGTCCCCAGCAGGCCACTAGGATTCAAATATATAGCTTGATCTGATAAGTATTGACTTGACCCTCTCTCTCCTCAAAGAGGTAACTCCGTCAAAATCATCTTTACTAACCTCTGCTTCAATAAAAACTTTTCTCGGGCTTCAACAGGTTGCTCTAGCGGCACAATATTGCAACACAAACTATCTAGCAATATATCAGTGGAACGTTCGTATGAAGACAGAGGTTAGTAACGAAGCTAAGTCTGTGGAGAAATAACTGTCTTGATCATATCAAATTCAACAATTCCTGGTCAAAGGCGGGTTTCGGGGTTTAACTCTCTCGCCATTTTAAAACTGCCTTCGATAAAATGCGCAGAAATGAGTGTACTTTACATCACTTTAGATTCCTCAATCCGCCAATGTTTAGAGGGAGAGTTAAATATTACATATGTATATTCAACCTTAGTTTACTAAACTCTGCACCTTTTTTACTTAACTCGGCACCATTTTACACCATTTTTAAAGTTTAAAACTTCTCATACCATAACTGTACTTACACAACTTTGTTAACATGACCCTTAATAAAACCTTACGCTTAAAGATTTTCTCATATTTAATTTGCCGTTTTGAAAACCATGCATTCAGCACTTTTTCAAACCTCAAGGTGAGTTAGATTTTTCATACATGGCTGCTTTGAATTATATTATGCATTTACCGGGTTTACTCTCCAACAGCAAAATGACGACATTTGTTCAAATAATTAAGCGGGAAGTACCACAAGTTTTCACCTGAGGACGAAGAAGGAATCCACAGACAATGTGCCGTTGATGACGCACTGAAAGTTGAACGTACCCATGAGGCCATAAGCTTCAGCCGGATTGTCTGAAAATAGTCAATTACTGAATCAGTTGCAGCAGAAGAATATGGAAGGCAACAAAAGAAACCTTTATGGATGATACAGATAGCTTAAGGACTGGGACATGGAATTATCCAGAAAAAAACTATTCCATATTCTAGGTGGTTATTTGTCATCAAAACGTTGTTCCACAGGGGACATCACGTGTGGGAGAACAAGCGATATCTACTAGAAGATACAATTTGGAATGTAGATTTTGAACGATGCCCTGACAAGTATATGGCATCTAATTCATAAACATCGTCAAGTACTGGGATAACAATGTTATAACGTAATAAACATGATATTTCAAAGATGTTCATATTCCATTGAAACATGAAAAAAAGATTATGGATGATTAATAGATTTTTATCCCCTAGTCCTCTGGTCTCAAATATTATTTCAACAGTCGTCGCAACCGTATAATTGTTGTATCTTTTCTCAACTTGTGTTCATATGTTTGACATCAGAAGAGGCTTGCTGTGGTTCTCTATAAACCTACCAACGACTGATATCATGAAGAAGAACGAGTGACCCAGAAGCACCCAGCCGATACTGAGGACCCGGATGCCGTTCAGACAAGTGAGAGAGCCGGGGGTGTTCTTCACGCTCAGCACCTTCTCCGCGTTGGTCACGGCAGAGAAACACAACAGCAACCGCTCACACAGGTTTCCTGAGAGCGCAGAATAACAGATGTTAAACTTTAATTGTTCTACCTTTTATTTGTATACGGACCCAAAACAAACACTTACCAACCGTGGATATTTTGAAATAAAATGGACACTGATATATTAAAATTTATAGTTATTAAAATTTCCGCTAAAGTCAGCTACCAACCATTACCTTGTCAGTAATAGTGTCACATGTAATCTTCTTCATTTGATATTATAACAACGAAAATTGCAACCTGAGAGTTGCTTTTGGGCCAAAAATAGTTAACGATATGTCGATGGTGCAATCCTACTGACAAATACGCTGATGAAATGTTGGGCACAACATGATTTGTTAAGGTAAAACGCTAACCTTTACATTTTCACTATATATTTCATTGACACAAACACGATAAAAATGACACGTATATTAACAAAACTACGTTACGTTTTGCAGTCTTCTCGCTCCGTTTTGTCACAGGTTGCACTTCAACAATGGCGTGACCATTTTCCCCATTAACCTTTGTGGGTTCTACATCTCCATTCACAAACCCTCCGTTCAAGTGACCATTTCCATTCGACAAGCTAGTCTCGTCATGTTTCTCAGAGTCCACGTGTTTGTAGATGTCGTGTAGCTTCTTTAAATCGGCTTTGCTGGATATGTCTTGAGACTCTTTCCTTCCCCGAATGCTCAGGTCTAGGACAGACCCGAGAAGAACTAGAACTGCCAGTACTGACGTTAGGATGCTGAAAGTAGGGTTGAAAATTGTATACTTAACAGCATTGTTTCTTAACGTATGACAACAGAATGTAAGTACTTTTGGCAAACCTCAGAATAATATGCTTAAAGTAGCAATGACATTTGATACCTTTGCATACCTGTAACGTTAGTATTCTGAAAGTAGTGATAACTCTGTATTTCTTTGACAGTATTCCGACTATTGATGCTTAGCAAGAAGAAAAACTAATGAATCAATTGGGATATTACACATGTAGGATCTTGTTATAAATCTGCTTTCGACGAAAAGAAGTAATTACATATATAATTAAAGAAGGACAATTGAAAAACAAAATTAAGTATTTCATTTTTTTTGTGTTAGTAATTTGTCGATACGATTGACCTCAACTTGGCCGCGCGTCGGTTGAAGGGTCACCGGTCAAATGTCATGGCAACTACTAGTGTGATCGATTAACATTAAAAAAATATGTTTGGAGTTATAATAAACTATATGCTAACAAACGAAACTGGACCTTTAAAGTCAATAAGAAGTTATCCGATTTTGGTCTTAACAAACATGTATAGTTCTAACTATGTCGTGACATCAGTAAATAATTTATTTTTTTGTGCTTTGGTACAAAGTGGAGTGACAATGTGCGCCGACTCTCGTTTTGGTGGTGATAAGCTAGGACTTTATTGCAATTTTAAGTACTTTCTCGATAATGAATTTTATGTGAGATGTTATATGCCTGGTTCTTAAAGACGAGCGCTTGCTAATTTTAGATGTGGAACTGCCTCTTTAAGAATTGAAACGGGACGTTATGATAGCACAGCGGTGACCGAAAGAATCATATTGTTCTGATAGGATAGAAGATGAATTTCATGTTTTACTGAACTGTCCTTTGTACAAGGATGAAAGATCTCAAACTTTTAAATGTATGTCGTAACTAATGTTTAATTTGGACACTTTGTCAGATGTTGAAAAGATGTGTTTTATATTGTCCAGCCATAAAATGTGTTTTTTATCTGCCAAAATATGCCATTAAATTTTAATGAAAAGAAAGTCTCATTTTTATGGTCGATAAGGATACGTTTTATTTAATGATTATTCCAGTGCCTGTTTGATATCCTTGTAAATATATTTCAAAGTCCCTCATAACTCCGCACGGAGCGTCTTAATTTTTTCCAAGACGATTTATTTTAATGTGAAACCATGAGGTGAGACTGAAATAGACCATCTGTCTGTCTGACTGAATCAATATAACATACATTGCTCCCACTGCTTTCATATCTTCTCCCACTGGGCCATGTTTTATCTCTTGGTGGCACAATACCCCGGCCACGGTCAGAGGCACTGTACGGGTCAGCACTGGAAAGAATAAAGTATAAATGCCATTATTACGGTTCACTTGAATGAAAGTACCGAAACTTACTAAACATAGGGATGGGTATGTTTAGAAAAGAAGCATTACTTGTGTATAAGCGTGCATACCAGAAATGTCTCCCACGAATAAGCAAAGTGCAGGGGAATGGGGGTTGGTAAATGAGTACAGTTTCAGGCGCGCTACATTCCTGCTGCATCATCGTAATTGAATCCGCTGATCCAGCTCCTTCCATATACCATGATCGCTTTCGAGCCAAATCCCTCGTACGGCTAGCGCGGCTTTGTGTTCGTGGCTGTGTTCACTGTGCTGGATAGCGCAGTGGTTAGCGCGTTGGGCTTCGGACCAGGAGGTCCGTGGTTCGAATCCCGCCAGGGGCTCGGCAACTTTGTCTGCAGTAGAGAACTGTTCTACACTCAGTCAGGTTTGGGTGCAATGCTACACTAAAATCCCGCGATATAAGTGAAATACACCTACTCAACTCATCTCACCTCAACTGCAAATTGATTCCATTATTTAAATTGTAGGTTCATATTACATAACAGTTTATTGGAAAATAATTACTTTAAAAGGGTAAACCTCCACTGACTTTTCACTTAACCCGAACATGTGTCGAACGAAAAATGCATGCGTCCTTTTCAGTGTGAACACCTTTAAATTGTGTGAGTAGGGGTAATGGATTTGTTTACTTTAACCAAACTTGTTACCTAGTTACGGAAAATGAAATATTGATAAGGTTTTCGTGTTCTAATATGACCATGCTAGCTGTAACAAATATTCACATGTAAACCTTAGACTACAAAAACTTTGGATCTTTGTCGGAAAGTGTCCAAATAGGCGGAACGAGCATGAACGATTCGGAAAACATTCAAAGTCCTTTTTTAATTCATATTTTGATACAAAAATTAAGAAAGAATGGAGGTATTTCATACATATGCATCGGTCTTACATTAAGCATATAGTTTATTTACATCAAATTCAATAAAGCTACTTCGTTGGTTTTTGTTTGCCACCGTGGTGGCACGTGGTGTGTAGCTCAGTTGACCGCTATCAGTGAAGTTCAGCAACATCTGGCGTGGTTCGCCGGATGGGTGGGTTACCTGATCATTGCTGTATAAATTGACAGTTCAAGGCTTATTCCCTGCCCCATACTGGGCACGAGTTGAGAAACTTGTGGTGTCTCCTTAGGCAAGAGACTATATTCAAAATGTGCCTCTGTACCCAGCAGTAGTAATTGGGTACCTGGTGTAGATTGTGTTGGAGGTGACCTTTAAGCGCTGTAACCGGCAGCTTTGGTTAGACCAGGGTAATATTTAATGCAGGGTAGCGCATTGAGCATGCATTCGTGTGTGGATAACTTGCGCAATATAAATATTAATTATTATTATTATTATTATTATTATTATTATTATTAACCTTTTGAATAATACATTTAGGACAAGTAGACTTTTAACATTACCTTTCTGCAGCCCGTCTTTGACCGTTTGGGATCCGCAAGTCTTTGGTACACATAAGTGCCAACTTGCTGCTATCGGGCCTCCATATGGATTCTGTGCAGAGATTTATCATGTCATTTGAATCCAAACGACGGTCTTCTAACCAACTATCTACGTTAACTGGACAAAACGACAGATGTATGTTACGAGGAAGAGCAGTAGAAGGGTAGTTCACCTTTGAAAAGTTTAGGAGCTATTCAAACTTATCTTGGGAAAATTTCGAATCCCGCTAGGGGTTTGGCAACTATGTCTGCAGTAGAGAACTGTTCTACACGCAGTCAGGTTTGAGTGCAATGCTTCACTGAATTTCAGCACAGTACCACCCATGGTTCGCTAGTTCCAGCCGATGATCGCAGGTTTCACCGCAATGCATAGCCACAATGGTGTTGCGGGCTTTCTCCCTGCAATAATACTAGCAGCCGCGATATAAGTGAAATAATCTTGACAGCGGCGTTAAATCCCAACTCACTCACTCACGAAAATTTGTTCAAACTAAGAAATAACATATTCGGTAAAATACACCATAAATTGAAATCTGCTACATCAGCGTATTTGTCTCCGCCTAGCTCGATCATATACCCTGATGTCCTTCGGCCTAAAACGCTCGTGTTGCTATATAGCAAGCCAATGAAATGACTCTCATTCAGCAATAGCGGCACCACCCGGATGAGAATTCAAACAAATGTCAATGTAGGCTATAAATAGCAATGAGTAACCAGCTGTAAGCGATGGGAGCGTTTTAGGCCGAAGGATATTAGGTTATATGATGGATCTAGGCGGAGACAAATACGCTGATGTAGCAGGATGCATAAACTAATGTCAATTTCGACAGTAACCATCAGTTATTCGAATTTCTCAATAGTAAGGAGCCGAAGATCGATTGATCGATTCCTGCCTCTATAAATATTGGACAGTTGCTTTTGAAATAATCTTTGACACTTTCATTTCAGAGGCTTTGCCAAACTCGCTTCATATTTGTAACAGTCAATGAAATGCCACTGTCATTTTGTAAGATCAGTTTATCCTTTGTTCTGATTAGTGAATCCCAGAAAGAAAGCAGTGCTCATTCATTGATGAAGCAGATGCAGAAGCAGATGGATTGTATCGTTAGGCTCAAAGATTAAAATTCAGATTAAATTTAAACCGTAGCAACGGAGCTACCTCTGTGGGCAGAGAATGGACTTGAGAATGGTATATTCATCAATGGCTGATCCAAGGCGGATGTCGGGGATCCATGGGTTTGTAATGAATGATTTTTACATATAGGAGTAAATGCACAACAGAATGATTGTCTATGATTTGTCTTTTCTTTTTTTATTCATTCTTCATTTACTTCATAAAGACTGCGGGCCATGAAGCAACGGGTCAAAAGTTACTTAACAGAAATTGATGATGATATAAATCAGTGATGTAAATTAAGCACTTTTCAAAAGCAGTCTTTCCTTACAGTATCTTAATATTTTATATTTTTATGATTACATTTTTTTAAATATGTGACCTTTTTTACCTTTTCTCTCTTGACCGAATGAACATTTATCAAATAACATATCTCACGGATTATATCTGGATAATGCTCATTTCCTACGATTTCGAAAAACCAATGGTTGTATTACTATTCCCAGGGACGGGGCAGACTGGTTGCCCAGACCAAGGGAATGGCCGGCATTTACTGGAGCGGGTCACTGCTACCTCAATAAAATGATCACCATCAATAGATTATCATCATGATCTCGTATCATTATCACGTCAGCAAAACGTTGAAAGCCACAGAATAAAGGTATTGGCATCACGTGCACTTTATAGGGCACATCTGTACTAACAGGGCAAACTTATTTTGGACATGGACATGAAAGTCTGATGTGTGACCTACCGTTTTAACAGGCATTGAAGCCATCAGCTGTGGGGGGAGGCCAATAGATACTATACAGGTGTCCGCACTGACCACGCGGCCTGTCCGGGGGTTCACATCACTGACCACCTCCAAACACTCCTCGAAATCGCCCATGAAATTTATGTTGCCTTCCAGAATGGTTGGACCCGGTTTGCCGGCTGCATCGAGCACTGGTAATAAATTTCATTTTATGTAATTCAAACTTTTATATATCATGAATTATTATACAATTTTTAAACTTTTCTTAATTTGCATGTAAATATGACAATATATGTATATGTAGATAATTACAAAAATATGTAGATAAGGAATCTATACGTAGAAAAAAGTAACATTTCCAATTCATTAAATCAAAATATATTCCCTACAACAAGGTATCTAGAAACTTTCAGTCAGTTGAAATAAAGAAATGTAATTGATATTTATTCCAAAAATATTATATCAAATATTCTAGAAACAGTTATGAGTTTTAAAACTATTTAATCATTGTTAGAATAAATCGTTGTGTGATTTTTTGGCAGTAGATTTCATATTTCTGTACTTTATTAGGCCATGAATGTGTGCACAACACAGTTTAGAATTAGTTAAATACTTAGAAATACTTAGGTTTATCTAAAATTACGAATCAAATGTTTCCTTTAAATTAAAGGGTTATTTACCAATGCTGCATTTAGAACTTAAAATATTGATTCATGCGTACGTAACATACCTAAAATGAAATTCTTAAGATAAAAAATCTGAATATATGCATATCTCTAAATCCAATAATCAGGGTTTCATTTAAGTACATATGTTGAAATATTAATTTCATGTATTTTGATAACGTTCGAATGTATTGTGAAATATCCGTGATAATCAACTGTGTTATCAGTCAGTCATGATAACTGTCGATGGACGAAGATATAGTATCAACCAAAAATCCTAAACTATACATCCTAAACATTACTGTCACTAAATTGGCCTTTACTATGACCTGATATTCTTTTCAAAATCCTATAAACTTAATCAGTCATAAATTGAAGACCAGTCTTTTATGGCAAAAAGATAATACCAATTGCATTGGATGTACGAAAAGAATGTATTATTGAACTCTTTTGCAATGCTTTATGTCGTTGATCTTGCATATAGAATTACTGAATGTTGATAAAAGGTTTCAATATAAAACTGATCGGTTGAGGAAGATGATAACATAAATCACTTAAAATAGCGCTTGTGATCGAAAACTTGACAATGTCTCGCGTCAATCAGTCAAACGTAACTTTGGAAACTTATCTAAGGCAAAAAGAAATTAAAATTTTAGTTTATAATGTTTGAAAGGTTATATAACTACAATGTATTCATGTAAAAGTACGCGTAATTTCGACTTCAGCCATCCATTAGGGTGTTCTTTTTACACTTGTAGAAAGTTAATGCTTATCAAATATTGTCATTTGGGATGCGATGTGGAACATTTTGAATGGATATCATCATTACTAGTTTTTGATACATACGAAAGCCAAAACAAATAACCATGAAAAACAGTGAGTATATATTTAACTGAACGATTTTCCGTTTGTATCTCGACTCGTACACATCTTGGTTAGTGGGAATAATCCTGTTTGAATACTCTTGGCTTTCTCATAAGTTAATAACACTCACCATGTGAAACCTGAAAGAATTACGTTTGTGGATGTCACATGTACTTACATACAAATCTATATACATATTTAATTAAGTTTGTCAAATACGATGTTTATCTCATCGAGTAGTGGGGCTGGAGCTGATATTTTCACGAGTGGCGCAGCCACGAGTGAAAATATCAACTTCAACTTAACCACGAGATGAGATAAACATCGCATTTGACAAACTTAATAAAATATTCTATTTTTTATATAATTTCATTCTAATTTTGTTGGTTTTTAGTGTTTATGATGTCGATAAACATTTCATAACCCTAAAAGTAGTCCCGGAACAAAATGGCCCTGGAAACTTCACCAGCAGTGACGATATATTATATCGCTACTGTCACCAGTGACGATATATTATATCGCTAATGTGACCACATACAAGGTTTTTTTTTCACTGATAAATCCCAGTATTTCATTGCTTATTATATAATAAATGTAGTTCTCCTCAAAACGTAATGACTATATAATATACTATTAATACTATTAACATTATTAATATTTATTATATATTTACATTGTTTAGAATATCTGTTACTTTCTCATGTGCATTTTGCTACTTTTGTTCAAACGATAACCTCAGTAATTGATATATGATGTAGTTTATCTTACAGTCACTATTTAGAACTATCCCTTGCAATGTATGTGTTACTATGTGTAAAAACATAAGGTTTCTTTGACACTTTATTTGGGTAAATCACGTACTCATTTCCATTCGAATCTGAGATTTCTAATAATTCATTTATTTCCATTATGTTATTTCTTATATCAAAGCTTAAAATGACAATATTTTGCGTTTTTCTTCGTTCCTGTGATGAATGTACAATCAACCTTACTTATAACGTGTCTGAATATGACCATATCAAATCTTACTTTTCAACGCCCACATCTCTCGACCCAGCAGCTTTTCAAGGAAATATTCCAAGTCCTCGTTGCAGGCCGAGGAAGTGCTTGAGTTTGACGCTATTCCTCTCAGAAGGCTCGGTAACATTGGACCCAGGTTTGTGAAGAGCTTGCCAATGTTCGCGGTGTTCAGTATGTTTCCGCTCAGAAGGTTATTCAGCACCGACGTATCAAACCCAGGAGGAAGTTTACCCATCATTCCTGCGGCCCATGAAGGTAGAGACGGAGAAGAGGAGGTCGTATTGTTCGGTCTGGGCTTCATCATGGCGCCAACAAATGACGTGATCGGGTTCGCATTATTTGTTATATTGCGCGCAATATTATTCACAGCATCTACCAGAAATGAGAAAATAGAGTTGGTTTGCGTCGTTGACTCAACATAATTTAACGTTGGTCTGAGATTTGACGTTGAAATAGCTCTATTTGTTCTACCAATGCTTGTCAGTGTAATTGAACCACTGGTGCTGTCTTGGAAAGTTGCACCTGAAGTGTGTTCGATTGTGGATTCTTGTTTGGATTCAGTTGACGCTTCCAGGGGAAGGTTTGATGTATCTGTAGATGATGCAGGTGTACTTGAACCGTCTACAGACAACGATACAAAAATAGTCACAATAAGGCAAAAGCAAACAAAAGTCCTCTCCATCGTGAATGCGAATAACCAGCTCAGAATACAAGTTCCTATCCCTTCCAAAACAGAACTGGTAGGAGACCACAACCCTGGCCTATCGGTATATCAGTGTAGATGGACGGGTTATTGTCAGATATACGTGCTGAAATGCTGAATCATAGGGAGATTGTTGCTTCACTACACGTCCCTGTGCTCAGATATAGCTTTGACTCAGACGACATCCACTGGATTCCGTTATCACTCAACACAAAGTTCGATCGAGAGACATAAACGGTCTAAGTCTCACACACAGCACGAAAACGTTTGGCTTGATTTATACGATTTTGACCTAAGACAGGCGCAGGCTGTAAGTCACTATACTAGTATATACGCTTATGCCGATCGTGACATACCCAATATACATTGTTACAGCTTTGAAAATGTATGGGAAAATATCATTTTATTGAAATAACTGCATCGGCCTTGATGTATTGAATACACTTAGTTATTTCTGTGATGACGAAATAAATCACCGAGAAGTAGTCAAGATATCTATACAAATGGTTTTAAAGGGAAAATGGGAATTTTTTTTGCCTCTTTTTATTCAAAAACATTGTCTGGCAGTTGTTAACATTTATTTTTGTTTACGCAAGACCTCTTTGTTTGCCTAAAATAGAGTGATATATCCCCTCCAAATCCTCTCTGCATTAATTGATTTACACCAAAAAAGGTGTTAGTATTTAACAAGTTCCGTTTCTCGACTTTACCACTAATGTAACCACTGATTACAGAAGAACTTAAATATCTTACATATTGAGTCGTAATTTGTTATGTAACTCTCTTTGAGACGAACTGAAGTGTTCGGTAATATACAGATTCGTTTAGCCTGTATGCTTCAACTGTATTTCAGTTAAAACCAAAAATGAATAATGAACTTTGAATTTAAAGTATGTAAAGGAGGTTGTGCACTGAACCTTAATTAAATGGAAAGCGTTTATGGCATTTAGACCATTCACACAGATTATAAAACTGTCTTTCTGTCATTACTTATACATATCATTGCTCTGTATTTGACATCTATTGGTCAAAGTGTAAAAATCCCAAGACGAATATTGTTTTCAAAACTTATACTGTTGTTTAGATTCGCCTTAACAGGAATGTCCTTCGTCGTCTTTAAGTGCACGGTGATATCGGAATCTGACCCTTCGGCGCACCATATACGGAGAGACGAGTCTCACAATCATCGTGTATACCTTATAAAGCCATTAGGTATGTTTACCGTATAGAAACATTTGCAACATCCCAAAGGTTTGTTTCACTTTCTGATTTTTCAAAGTTTAGGATTTTGGTGTCTTATGTCTCGAATCAAAAGGCAATGGCGTTCAGGTTTCTGGACGTACAGGGCAATTCATATATATATATATATATATATATATATATATATATATATATGTATGTATGTATGTATGTATGAATGTATGGATGGATGGATGGATGGATGGATGGTAGAGGATATTAAAGGAGTGTCCATGACGAGTGCTTAATAATAGTATATACTTTGAGGTTGATTTTGATTATTTTCCTTGATTTCGCGACTTCGGCAGTACTCTACTTCCTGTCTCTCTATTGTCTATGAGACTGTGACAACAGGAATGTCATAGATGTATATAGCGACTATAGATGTCCTAAATTGTATTTAACAAAGAAATCACACAATAATCACAGTTTTGTGTTCTGTAAACAGTCTTGCAGTGCCTTTCAATCTGTTGATGATGTCTATGTAGTACAAAAGTAAGAAACTAGAACGTTTATAATGATGACGCACTTGTCGGTATCGGCATCGGCATTACTCCATGTGATAAATTGAGAAATAAGTAACATGTCAAACATATGTGGAAGAAGCAAAAAATAATCGTCCAAATGAAACCGAAAAGGCATTATTTGCATGACATTGAAGTTTGGTAAGCGAACTTTTGGTAAGCGGTTGTATGTACACGTGTACTTAGTCAGCTATGAATTGTGGAACAGCTTATCTGGAGGCAATCGCATGGTTTTCAGGACGAAAACAAAGCTTTCGTGTGCTCTTATTTTCAATGTCTTTATTTGGTTCAAAATCTGAAAAGGTGTGGATGTGCTAGTTTATAACAGTACAGTTTACATTTTCATGAAATCGAAAAGAAATTCTTCTGGCATGACGATTATAAATTTAATTGCGTTTGACACTTCTATCCTTTTTGTATTTGTGACCTTGTTCAGTACTTATTTTATGTAGTAATATATGTTCATGAAATTCAACAAGGAATTAGGATGACATGGCGAATATAAATGCAAAATATTCCTCTGATTAATGATCGTAAACCTGATTTTTTAAATAGCATTCCATGCAGCGGCTGTGTATGAAATAGAAGGGAAACTCAATTACTAAGACTCAATCACTCTTATGTTGTACACGTTCATAAACGTCTCAACCTAGGAATATATTTCTTAATAACATTGTATGGGTTATCAATTCCGACAGAATCAGTTGTGAGAGTCTCACATGCACCTAGCCTGCACTTTTCTTTCACTTAGGTCACGCCGTTACAGACATGATTACTATACTTCTTATTTCGGTATATCAATAAAAATATTCACTAAGCCAAAATAAACATTATATAATTTTTTTTATCTCATCAGTGTTTTTATCACCCAACGTTGACAGACATGTAACGTGTAATAGATGTGAATATATTTAGAGTGTGATATTTTCAAGGAAATCATTTTATCATTGTCATATCTTTCATTGTAATAAAAATTTCTTTACAAATACTTGTACCAGTGCCAAAGTAACCGTTCATTCATTCAACAATTGGGAGAACATGTGAGGAGAGAGAGGAGATTGGCTATTTCAGGGCATATGGGGGGATAGGCTTTCACTTAAGCTTTCTACCTATAAAATGAAATGTTTATGATCTTTTACAATTGACATTTAGTGAAAAGGTTAAGACAGCCAAATTGGGCTTAATGTTTAAAAAATCTATAGTCAGCAGATTACAAAATGAAAAAGGTAGCGACAATCAAAACCGGCGGTTGTAGTAATATATGCAGCTTTTGAATTTACCTTAACTCTGAACAGAGAAATAAAGGATGACATATTGTTTATAAAAGCAATCTTGTAATTAAACCAATTTTTAAAAACCGAATTGTAAGCAATGTTAATGGATCAAGACTTGTTTTCGGCTTTATAAGCAGAATTTGAATATTTCCGATATCTTCTTTCATGGTGAATAAATGTAACCCTGCATTAAATACTTCTGGTCTTTTAATATCCCGAATACGTATGTATATAAATAACTTACGGGGTCTTTAATGATATCGAGAAATATGCGTGATCTGTGCATTTGCTGTACATACGAAATATTGGTGTGCACCAGTGCTTATAAAAGCTATCAAAATTATATTTTATTCAATGGCTTGTCGAATTGACAAGGCTTAATTTATAGTATAACTGACTTACGAAAGAAACATGCAACTGCGAGCGAAAGGTGATTAATGCAAAAATGAATCATCTTTACTATTATCTCAAAGGCAAACAATAGTGAACTATGTTAGTCGACAAATATTGCGACACAATACCAACCTGTTATCAATCACGTTCGTACACGTAAAGTAAGCACCTGAGAAACTATTGCAACACGTGAGTCTTAAATGACTGTTGTCATACAAATTTATCATATTCGCTTGGTGAGGAGCTAGTTCATGAAAGAGTTAGATTCAGGTAAAACAAACCTACAGATATGAAAAACAACATGTTTCAGAAAACGCTAGGTTTATCATTTTTAAAAAGTCATCGAGGTAACCCTTGTAAAATGGTCAAATTTCATGGTCGAAAATTAATGTTTTATTCCAGGTATATTGTTCGATGCGGTGCGAAGAGGTAGATATTGACTTTTATTGACTAAGACTGATTAATTATTTGGTGATGATCACAAATGATTCCCCAAAAACCGTTATCTTATGTACCAAACAAGTCTTTTGCACAATATGTACGTGAGGCCATTGTTTCCATTATTTATAGTTTCGCTTCTTTCATCCTAATTATTAATGTATTATTTATTTTTACTAAATATTCATCTTGTTTCAGTTGTCGAAAGCCCTCGAAATAAGTAATGCATCTACGGTGTCAAAATGTGTAATTGCATTTTCAGGTGAATTCCATAAATGTAATTATTGTCATCAAAGATTGTTAGTCTTCCTAACTTCTACCCTTTTTGTTACCCGTTTATCAATGAATGTTTTTCACACAGATTAAAATCATTCGAATGGAACATTTTTGTCATTACATATATTCATATAACGAATGCATCATTTCAAAGAGACTACATTTTCGAATACCCGGGCTGTGGTTAATTCATCTATCAACCTTTAGGTACTCTTGTATTTCTGCACTTACTTTAGGTTTGTTTGTTATTTTATTAGTAATTTTAGCGTTATGTATGGTATACAACTAGAGTCAACGACACTGATAACAACATACCTATCAACCCTCAGCTTGCAGCAGATTAACAGATAAGAGTGGTTTATCACGCTGACCCATATTTCGAAGGCCACTGGTGCACGTATTTCGCAACTCGGTTAGTTATTTACGTCAATTACAAATGATGTTTATCAAAAAACCGAAACATGGTTGAAGTGAGACAGTTTAAAGATTATTTCATTATTCATTGTACATTTACAGACATATGAAAGATCCCAGAGCCTAGGTTGACAGTCTATTGCATAAATTCAAAGACGGCATCTGTCAAATCAACATGATTGGGAATCTACCAGGTGAATTGTTTGCTGGCTGAGAATTGCGAGATATCTATGTTAGGTTAAAACGGTAATGTAAAGAAATACAAAATGGAAAGCGACAATAATGGGTATCAGTCTTGTGTGAGTTCATGGGACCATTTTGAGCGTATTTTGTACTTTCGGAAAGCTAAACTTAATTTGAATATGCACTTTGCACATCGAATCTTCTTTAAAGAACATTTTCGCTTTTTTTAGCGACTGCATCACTCAATAGCTCTTTGTGACTAAAATATGTAAACCATGCATGCAGTTACTTCTTTAATTGAAATATTACAAGATAGATTACGTTGCAATATATTGCTGCTGGGGGAAACTACCGGAAGCCCGAGTAGAGCACGGATGTGAATAAATGGCGGAGAGAATGACAGACACCTTGATATTTTAGGTTTGCCATATATGAATTTTGGTCATGCAAATAGTAGCTACGCTGTTGCGAAGGGACTGCTTAAATCATCGACCTTTAAGTCTCATTAAGAACAATACCTGATACTAGACAATGAAAACCTTCGCTCTGTTACGTTTTGTTGAAAACACTCCTCAAGTTTCATTGACAATACAACAAACCTGTAAATCCTTGGTGACAACCAGCAAGTAGTGTCTTCTTTGGCGTAAATTATCATAAATATTGTTTATTAGAAAACAAAACTCCATGCATCGTTAACGAAAATGAAGAGATTATGTGAATATTTTGGATTTAACTGATTGTTAAAAATTTTTTAAGAATTGCCTTCAACATTTATCAAGTTTAAGGAGGTATAAACCATTTGCGCAGCGGTTTTTAATTCAATTCTTATAAATGAATATAAACATACTTGGTGTTTTTAAAACATTTAATCGCTCCAAATATAAAAATTTGCAACAAATAGAGCTGCATTAGCTACTCGAATAAATTCAACCCTCAACAGCATGAAAGAGACAAAATGTCATTTAAAACGCAAATGGATTCCTAGCCCCGCCCACATCTCGTCCATCAGCCTATAGAAATCCACAACGCAAGTAGCCAAAAAATTAATGAAAATGATAAAAAATGAAAAAAAAAAGTCACACGTGGCCTTGAAATTGCTTTAAACACAAATCGCTAATGTAGCGTAGATATCATATACTAGTGGTGTTTGAATCTTGATCTTTCAGACTCTGTTTAAATAGAATACAGTTCTAGATCTTCTTGAGAAACCAAGCTAGAAACTGTAGTTGATCATGAACTTAGCGGCTGATCCCCTATCAACGAATGCCAGAGCATTGCTGACTTATGCCGTCTGAGTTGACTTGACCGCCGCCATCCTTCTTTTAGAGGTGGAGATTTGATTGGTCAGCTATTGACTAGGCTTTGTCGGAACTAAACTGATGTCAGCACATACGCTACTTGTGGCTACGGTCAGACCGTTTTAAGTGGAAGCCATGAATAGAATTAGTTCAAATCTCGGTGTTGTCCAATGTTCATGTTTTATTCAATTCGAAAAGAATCAAGAGGGTGTACAATGTAAAGAAGTTTTGGATCATTTGAGAAAATCTTTAACGAACCTTGAAAGGACATGGTGAGAATATGCCATTCTATAAGACAATGGGAAGCGTTGAATGGTCCACATAGTTATATGTTCCATAGCATTGGAGAATAACTTTGAAAATGTGTATAAATTGGAATTATATTTGGATTAATCAAACATTATCCCCGACGGGTTAAAAAGTCAATAGAATTACTATGGTTGGCTGTTATTGCATTTACCACCCGCTCTTCGGTTGGCTACTAATTAGTTCATTCACCGATCATCGGGTTCATATTGATATTGTTAATATTTACCTCCTCCCAAATGTATTTGCTTTTGATAATCAACAGAAAGTCTCTATCATACAATATATTACTTTGAATTTGTTGATAACGAAGCTTTGAATGGGGCAATTAAGAATCTTATAATAATGAATCCCTTGAAGCTCATGAGCAAAGAAACCATGAAGTGGAACTATTTGGTACATTGAAAAATAAAGATAGCTTTTCACTTTGACATTAATTATTTATTGTTTGACTTCTTCTGTCAACAAAGCAGTATCATGTAAACATATTGAATAGATTTTACGTAGATCTTTACTTGAATGGTTTGCGTTGTTGTTTGCGTGTTTTTTTTATTTTAGGAGTGTGAACAACGAATATTCCAAGAAACAAATTGGTCCAAAGATTAAGAAAAATTATATCTTTTGAATTCTTTACATGTGTATGGTTTACAGTATTTTGCAATGTGTATGCCCTGAAAAAAATACATAATTGACTTTATTAATTGATTGATGTATATTTGAAAAGATATCCCATGGCCATAGTCATTCAGTTGTATTTTGTAAATGGCCCTCCGGTTTTTCCTTTGTTTTATTAAGCCATGGCCACACCAACAGTAGCTTTTACGTCAACGTCTGTTCCGTCCCAAACATCTCCTCGTCCAGACTCACTCACCAGATCGGAATCTTCTACTCCAACTACAACACAAACCTCGCCCACTATCTCTGATCGAGGTAGGTCGAGCGTCATTTGATAAGTGCTTCTTCCACGGTGATAAATAGTTTTAGTTTTATGACTACATAATCTCCTTTCTCGTTTCGTTGGGTCTTGATGTTCTTGTTATTCACGGGTTCAAGAATCAGATCTCTGAACGAAGAGATTCATTGAAACATATACATTGACGAATGTTACGTCAATTGCTATTGTGATTCATGTTTGTTACACTCCATGGTATACAGAGTATACAGTTTCTTGTTCTGGTACCTTTAGACATTTTAAATTACCCGTTAGGTCGTGACTTCTATCCAAGAGGATTTCTAAGCAAAACTAGTTCTTTCACCTTATATATTTTATAAATGGCTTTCATCTCTATGTCAACTCGAAAGTGATGTACATTATCTAGTTGAAAAGGAAACAACCTTCTTGGTCAGGTTATAGATGGGGTATATTTCTTGACCAATACCTTAAGAATTACTGTTTTCATAGTAAATAATCATTCTAATGTTAACGATGATATTTTCATTACTGAAGAACTCTCCTGTAGGTGGAAAAACAGGCAAAACCTGATAGCATCCTTGACTTACACAAATACGGTGTGGACATCCAACACTGCCACTCGTTGGTGTACCAAGTGCGAGGCTGTCAGGAGCATGGGCTGAGTCTCTTATATACTGATGGTACAGAACTCTCATCTTTGGTGATCGGCAGCGATTCCAACTCAATGTCTGGTGTCAATGGAGGTCCTTCGGTTTCTACACCCGGTATTCTCAGCTGCAATGAGTTTAGGTTAGGTCGTGTTTTCTTTTCATTTAAGTAATGAACAAAGGAACACATCTCTGTAACATAAAAGAAAGAAGCACCTTTTCAAAGTGGATACAACTATCCGGGATAAAGTTAATATAGTATCAGTTACATTAGATCATTTAATCCACAACTCCAAACTGTTCATGGTTCTTGTTTCTCAGGTGGTTCTGGGTGAGATGGTCAGGTAACAGAGTTATGTACCGATCTGGGATGGACACAACAGCAGCCCCAACCATTAATTACACAGATGACGCCGTATTGCTGGTCAAGAGACTCGGTCTGAAGAGGATCAACGTGTCTCCGTCTGTCATCAGACTTGGTGAGTGAGTTTTCACGTTTGCTACTTTAACTTTGTTTTCCATTCAGAATGAAAATTTGATACTTTGTTCCGCCTTTCAACGTCTTTCAGTTATCATTCATGCATCCTATGGTAAAAAAACAATTATTAGTAACCTTTATCTTTTAGGATCTCATGGACGATCTCGACTTGAGAGAGTCCTCGAACTTGGGAAGTTTGCAGATGGTTCGATAGACGAGGTCCCTGCTAACCATTTTGGAGCATGCGCAAGGAAGTGCTCGAACCATGCTGATTGTGGGTTGTTCAGCTTCAACCAGGCAATGGGTCTCTGCAGCATCTTCAACAGAATGACGTCAGCATTCACTGTGACGTCATCAGATGGTTGGAAATCCTGGAAGATGCTTTACTGTTATCAATAAATTTTTTTTTTTTGCATTTTGCTATCCTTCACAAAACTTTTCATAAAAGATCAGTTTCATGGTTATTTAAAAACATTTTTTTCGTTCTTCAGACAAACCTATACACTTTTACTTTAAGTTATTAGGAACTATGACCCCTCTTTTGTGGTAATGTGAACAACGGACATTAACGATTGCTGTTGTTTGAGTTTTATTTATCTTTGGATGTTGTTTCTAAGAACACATAAGCTAGACCATAATAATCTCTCTTTTCTCCCTCAGATTGGCACAATAGAACCCGTATTGGCACAATAGAACCCGGATTGGCACAATAGAACCCGGATTGATTGCAACAAGGGTAAAACGCTATCTTATTATGCCTGGGTAAATCCCATTAAACATATTTTCTGTAAGTGTAGTATTCCGGGTGCTTTTGATAATCCTCAGCGTTATTCAAACTCATTGATGATTCATAACGTAGACCATATTTTGATAGATCATTTCTTACAATCAAGGAAAAAGACAACTTTTTGAAAGGAGTTTATTATAAATTTATGAAATGCTCTCCACAATTTGAAGAATACCTACTCTTATCAGAAGACATCTAAACCAATTCTTAAATTAGAACTTCCAATCACAAACTACCAATAAAAACTGGCAGATGTAAAAACATCCCAAGAGAAGAGATATTCTGTAATTTATGTGGTTCACATTTGATTGAAGGTGAGATTCATCATATATTTTAATGTCACTCCTTTGCAGATATAAGTAGGTCATTGTTTCAAGAATAGTATTTGTCCTGGCCTAGTATGTAAAAGTATCGCAAACTTTTCACAAGTAAAATTTCAACTCTCAAAAAACTTTAAAAGATCATTAGGACTGTTTGTGGCCATGTCTATTGTTACATTCGAATCAGGCAGTTATCTTGATGTACATGTTAGAATTGTATATTCTTTACTCATGTAACACCGAAGATGAATCAATTTTTAGTAAAAACGTGTGATGATGATGGTTGAATTAGGCAATCACCAGAAATATTTCACTGCTTTGTGGTTATTGTTCAAACGAGAATTATGGCTCAATTGCGCAAGGAAGAAATGTTTTCGCATCATTCAATGAAGAGTGAAATTTAATTATCGTCTTTCTCTGGCTGTTTGTTGTTTATTCGTGTACACTTGCTTTCTTTCTGCCTTATCAATTTGTTTCTATTCGCACATTAACTTCACGTTTACATCTTAGAAATGTACACTCCCCCACCACTGACTTGAGATTGGTGCTGACAACAGAAAGACTAGTCTCCAATGATCTTGATAAAATGTACCCACAAACGTTTTACTTTAATTTTTCTTCGAATACTAAACGTGTTTCTAGCATAATGCTAAACCTATTGTTGTTATACCCCCCGTTACAAAGTAAGGCGGGGGTATATAGATGTCATTCCGTCCGTCCTTCCGTCCGGTCATTTCCGTCCGGTCAATATACTCAAAAACCGTTAGGTCTAGATCAACCAAACTTTGCGCACTTGTTAACCATATCATTGTCTTGGAATTCATTTTTGTCGTTTCCATAGAAACGTCATTTTTTACTTAGTTATATAGTTTACAATGGGGACATATGTTCTCAGAAGCTATTTCTCCTAGAGGAGTGAAACTTTGGTTATGGATACACCTGATGATACTCTTTCTCGATCTCGAAAGCCATTTCCGAATTTTTTTTGGAAAGAGTTATGGCCCATTTCTGAAATTGGCCTTGGATGATTAACAGGTCTGAAGATTAAATGGGGAGAAGTTTCCTCAGACAATATCACACTTGAATGAATTTTTGTTTTTGGACACACCTGTTGATGCTCTTGATCGAGTTCGAAAGTCATTTCCGAAATATTAATTTTGACAGACTTATGGCCCTTGACTTCACAATTGGACTTGTAGCGAATAGATCTGTTGCTCCAATGGGGATACATTTACTCTTAAACTATTACAGTTACTTTTAGTAAATCAGGTTATCCAGAATCATATTAATTCAGACTAGCGGGAGAAGAAATCCGACGGGCTGCGGGGGTATGTGAGCCATGCTCACTTTTTTCTTGTTTTACATTTTTTCACCATTCGCATGTAAACTGTCATTAGTTTAGTTGGATTTATTTATTTTCTTAGATGTATCGCCTGTGTCTGTGTTTGTTAATACACAAGAGCGGTTTATGAAACATTTGTCATTCATAATTATATACCTAGTTCTTTACTCCACAGATATGTTGTAATAAAATGTTTGTTTGTCTTTCGAATATATGAATGTCTTTAATTTCATATATCAAATTATGAACATGTGTTATTTCTTTGTTCAAGTTGCCTTGTTATAATGAATCGAATACTGGTAAATTATATGTCATGCACATATTTAATTGCCTTAAATTAGTGCTACTACTAATGGTAAGATGGTATTATCTTGATATAAACTACCAGGCAAGAGAAAGGTTTCACTCATATTTCAAATCTATAAAATAAAAACAAACGCAGGTAGGGGAATTCTAACGATTGGTTTATAAACAGAATTCATTTTTCATTATTCTCCTTAAAAGCATCCAAAAATCGGCATACTAACATGAATGTGGAGTTCAAAGACAAGTGCACAGAAACTCTCAGTCGTCACAGGAATCGTGGAATATGTCATCAGCTGCGAGTGTGACCACCCTTTGCATCCATGCAGGCAAGTAAACGCCGCTTCATTGAAGTCGTCAGGCTTCGGAATTGGATCCTGTTCCACATTTGTGGTTGTTTAGAGGTGGTGGCACCAGCTGTCTCAAATTGCGGTCAAGGTGATCCCAAAAGTGTTCAATGGGATTCACATCTGGTGAGTTGGTTGGCTACGACAAAACAGTGACGTTGGCGTTCTCGAGGTAGTCTCTTACAATTCGGGCAGTGTGAGGTCTTGCGTTGTTGTGTTGCAATATCAATCATCTTGGCTGTTGTTGAATGAAAGGAACGACGAAAGGTCTCAGTACCTCATCAGTGTATCGCTGACCAGTCACATTCCTTTGCAAAACATCCAGCGGCGTGGCCATTTGGCCATTAGGCCAAATCTCTCTCTATATAACGCAGTTTGGCGCGAGACGCTCGCCACTTCGTCGATAAACTCGAACCATGCCATCGTTGCTGAGTAGGCAAAACCTAATCTCAACTGCAAACAGCACCCTCTCGTCCACGTCGCTGACACCGGCGTACAGTACGTGTCCATAGTACTCTGCGTTGCCTCAAAAGCATTCCACGGAAGGGGCGATGGGCTCGTATACCAATCAAACGATGTCGAGGGAGGGTTGTTCTGGTGCTGATGACATGAGCCAGTGCCGGCGCCGTTTTTGATGTCGCCGTCTAATGTAGCGATCTGAGACCGCAGTTGTTACCCTAGGTATTCCATATCATGGTCTATCCTGTGTCTGGTCTGTCTGCTGGTAGCGTATTAACAGCCTTCTGATTTATGGTTTGGCTGCAGTTGAAGGTTCTTGCCATTGTACGTCGGGAACAAGGGTGTTTATGCAACATTGCTGCAAGCGCATCACAAATCATTTCTCAAAAAACACGTTTTGCACGTGTTTGTGAATGCACAATCCCAGTGGCTGCGTTCGATGCGCCCATGTCGAGGCCACCAATCAGTAATACTTTCATTTCCTGCTTAGCGTTATACCCATACATACAAGACCTCTTAATGTTTTACGTTTCTTCAAAAATTTGATATGATTGACTGTCGTTTTTTAAGATAAAAAAAGATATTTTAATTTTTAAAAAGTGAATAAACAAGTCCGCACCCTTATTTGTGTTTCATTCTCTGAAATCTATATTATTAATTGATTTCAATAGAAAAGGGAGAAAGCAACTGAACAAAAGCAGAGAGCACTTATATAAATACAGCTAAGATGACACACTGACACTTAGATAGTGATGAATTTTATAACAACATCGACAAGGTCTTGAATTCGCTTATGATAAAGGGGGCCTTAGTGTAGTGTCGTAGTTAATTGCTAGAGTCAATCAATATGAATTTAAAATCCTAACATTAAAATATACCATGCTATAAAGAAGAGAAACAAAAAGTTTATCAAAGAACATTGAGACGTAAGTTTACTAATAAATGAACTTATCATTAGAAACGTAAATGCATTCTTAATCGAGATTTTTTTAAAATATCATAACTGATAAATGTTTGCAATGATGTAATACCATATAACTTTAGTCGTTTTAACCATGGTAAGTGAAACTGAAATTTGAATTGTGTTAGATAATGTGATCTGTATATATAAGCTTTACCCTTACGATAAAAGTTGCTCACACTTGTTTATCTGAGGTGAACTCAATTCAATGGAAACAAATGATGTGACTAGCTTGTTATGCCTTGCGTGTGTGAACCAGCGTCTTGAAATCCTGACAGACACGCCCAACCTGGTATGAAGTAATATGATGGGGTTCGTCCGCAGTTAGGATGGCGTTTGGATGCTGTTCGGTTGCATTGTAATGTCACTTAGTAAACCGCAGTTGAAATGTGGTCTAATGTCACTCAACTGCAATTAGATTGTAGTCTAATCTCTTGAAACCGCAGTTGGATTGTATACCGATCTCAGTCAACCGTAATTACGTTGTATTCTGAGCTTATTCAACCGCCCTCTAATTTAAGCCTTATCTCACTTAAAAGCGGTGAGGTTGAAGTCCCATCCCACTCCACTGCAGTTTGGTTGTTTTCGGTTATCACTTAGCCGCAGTAAAATTGTGGTCTGAACTAACTCAACCGCGGTAACATTGTGGTCTGAACTCACTCATCCGCAGTAACATTGTGGTCCGAACTCACTCAACCACAGTAGGATTTCATTCTGAGCTTATTTCACTGCAGTTGGATTGAAGTCTGATCTCACTTTACCGCAGAAAGGTAGTTTCTTGATAATGTTTCACATTCACAGTTGATACTTATAACTTATAACTTATATGAGGATTTTCTTACATATTATTCACTTTAATTGAAATACAACAGCCATTTTTTTTTGGATTTCGTTTGGACAGCAATTGCACAACTTCCTATTTGATTACAAAACATATATTACATCAATGTGCCACATAATCATTTTTCAACATAACAATTATACAACATAACCGTTGTTAAACTTAGCATTGGGTCGTAAGGTGGATGAGGCAATATTTTGAACTTTGGCTTAAGGAAGAAGACATATGGGTTTAGATTTTCAAAATTCCGTTTATCTAAATTTTGAAATAAGATTGTTCTTATAGACTTAAGTTTGAAAATGCATCATGTGTAAAATGTATGCCCAATAGGTGGATTACATGTCCGACGCTAGTGACTTAATAGAGTTTTGAAAAGAGAAAATAAAAAAGGGGTTTTCGAAGTTTTGACACCTGGTCACTTCAACTTTATGCTATGAAATTAGACTATGATGTTGAACATTTGATCTTTGCTTCTGACTTTCGAAAACGATATTGTCGGTTTAAATTCATCCGTACTATGTTGATGCTCATAAATACCGAAATGTATGCACTTTGAAAGACAAGTGAATAAACTTTCGTTATGCAGGTGTATACGAGAAAGGTGACCTTTGTTTCTTAATGTTGACAGTCTTTGAATTTGAGATACATGTGGGTAATCAATAAGGCGGTAGCCTATAAGAATTATAATGACCACCTAGGAGCGATTACTATTTAGAGAGAACACCACGTTTTTGACTTAACCGATGAAGATGCTAGGTTGTTCAATTATGGGAAAAACTAAATAAACATGTTTTTCTGTTTAAAGCTTGAACAAAAACCAAATAATGAAGATGATATTTTGCATATTAGATCATTATCAACCGGTTTCATACAAATATGATCATTAGGTTATTTTACATATTGTTGCTAAGCACGTAGTATAAACAATGGCAAGGGAGATAAATCACCATGTTATTTGCACTTTTCACAATTCACAATTTCACAATTACGTGCAGTCCAGTTTGGGCTCATATCCATTAATATAAAAAGTTTTCTTTGATTTCCCGAGCTCTTCATTCTGTGCGCATTTTTTTAGATTGGACATATTGTAAAAATGGGTTAGGAGTTAGTTGTGCATTCATCCATGTTCCCACTAAGGGGTAATACATATATAATTTGAACTTTTACTTTTTTTATGTACCCGCACTCTTGCTCCCAGTGCAATCTCTGTATGGCTAATATATTCTGCACAACCAGCACACTTAAAAACATATACCTCTTAAGGTGCAAGATATGTTCACCATTAATTTGAAATCTTAATTATTTCTTAAAATGAATGAATTTATCTCTAAAGCATCTGGGCATGTCCCGCCATTTGCCCTATTACATTCTGTGATTCACCCACCTTGTATGATTTGATGGTCAGTATGGCATGCTTTTGATAACAGTTTTTTTCAGATGTTACTCTGTAAATGATTATCAGTTTAGTATCTTCTAGCGAATGCTTTAATTTTGGACATATCTCTAATGCCTGATCGTGGTTTCTAACTTTTGGCAAGACATTTGGTGTTTACTATTTTCCAGGCGTGCATTAAAATTTGCCTTGCAAAAGTGGGCCTATAACTTTAACCAAAATTACTTTTATTGACTAGAGGCGATTGTATTGCAATCGTTAATTTGTTTCCTCTTTGTGAGATCCCTATTTTCAATAGGTATACTAGTAACGGTGCCTTTTATTTGCCGAAGTGAACTAACGATAAACCTTGCTTAGAATTACCTGTAAATAGCTGAAGCATTCCAGGTAAAATCGATCCTCACTTCGCCATAACTTGTGTCTCCATAGAGTCACTCCTTGAATTGGTAACTTCTCTAGACAACACGTAGAAGTTTTGGTTGATCTTTTTCAAAGGTTATATAACTAGTAATCATGCAGATAGTTGTTGATATTTCGGCATCGGTACACAAATGAGTGTTGTTCGATTTTCACTGCAAACTAACAGTTGTCATGTGTTTGGTACTTTTGGTTGAACATGTGGAATATTTGAAGAAATATAAGCATAATTGGTGTATCGCAACGCATGAAAGTTAAATATGATACTATGAAGAGCGCGGAGCTTTTCTTTAACACATCTCGTTCCTAAAAAGAAACCTTTCTGTCAAATTTAAGAAAGCGATGGAATCAGCTCACTCCCTTCACGCAGTCCACACTGCCAATTCACACTTCTTTCATAGTTTTCGTGGACCTATATCAAACATTGAACTAACCTCCTTAAACACCGATTTTCAACATCAACGGAAAATCGTGACGGCTGATCGCAATTTACCGACCAGTTAAACATACGTAGCGTCGCCAGGCGTAAACAAGACACGATTTCGTTCAGGATTTTTACATTAACCTATTAAATCTGGATTTCAGGTGTGATCATAACTAATTTTATGTTGCATTTACTCTTTTCCTACTTCTTATTTAATATTTTCTGAATTTTGGCATCATTATACATTTACAATAGCAATAAATGAATAAGTTGATTTTGACATTATTTTGACAAATACTTACAATAAAGACAAAGGTTAGTGACCACATCAAACAATTCTTCACTGTATAACTAAAGTAAGCCATCGAGAAGATTGAGGAGTGTGCAGATATTCCAAGAGTCACTAAATGTATGTAGACACCTCGTAAGGTGTTAGAGTCAACTGGTATCAAAAGAGCCAATTCATGCGATGTTCTGATTTTTACTGAAAAGTAATTTCATTGCTTACAGATTTATTCAAGTGAGGTATGAAGAAGCGGTTTTGACAAAAAAAATAAAAAGACATTCTAATTTTAACCTCAACTGTTAAAGAACACCCGCATTATTTAAGACATGTATGTTCAAATTCGTGACAATTAAATGATTTAAACATTTTGAAAAGAGTAAGCGAGTGGCAATATCGTATAAGGCGTAAGACATAAATGTACATTTGATATGAACAAAATAAGCGTTTCAGTTTCATTATAATTTTTGCCTTGATAATGGTATTCAACCTCTCAGAAACAATCATTTCAACTTAAACTAAGTAACAAATCGCACCGAAAAGCTCAAACTTTAGCAACTGACAAGGGACTGTTGATGGTAACAATGGGTGCCGAAAGGTCAAAAACAATTTGCGAACAAGGTCGGGAATTTTGAATGGGTTTTTAACATAAATACCTTTTAAATGCTTTTAGATCAAATTCATATAATATTTGTTTAGGTCTGAGCGTATGCAGTTTTGATAAAATAAAGGCAATAATTCTATTATTATAAGCAAGTTAAAACACATAAGTATATGTTTTCAATTACGCACACTTTTCTTTAAGAATATACTACCGTTAAGGAAACCCTAACTGAGGGTTTGTTTGTTTTCAATTACAACTGTTTGAATTCTAGCGGAGAAGACGTTTCCCCGTGGTTGCGTCTGGGTGAGATTATGGGCTTGTAGGGGTCCTCAAACGATTTGTCACATAGAAACACAGTGATCGTGGGTGAGGATGAGAGTATTCATTAGCCTGAATAAATACTGGTTTAAGGTGCATGGTGCCTGCGATAATGGCTTGATAATATAGACAAATTGAGAGGTTTTTCTGGAACATAACGAAATAGCTATCCTTAAAATACCATTGATTTAATGACATTGAATAGCCTGTGGTTTCAGTGACGTCGTACGACTAAGTTTAGAGATGGGACTTCTTTCAATCTAGCTTTATAGTGACCATGCGACTCGTGGGAGGAGAATAGTCGAGTTAAAGATGTGAACCACCTTTTATCACTTCAGTGCCATCTCCGTGACTGGTTTTGCCCTCACATCACGATTTGTAGATCCAGGACGTTTGGAAGTGGTAAGACGTAGAAACTTGTGTTTTTATATTCTGCGTTCTGACTTCCGCCTTGGTTTCTGTTCAAAAGTCATTTTTTTTAAATTCATCAAAAGTCGTTGTCTTTTCAAATATTTTTCTTTTCTTATATCATAAATTACTTTTACAACTCTCAAAGAAAAAATATTTAAAAGAAACTAATTTCCATCGACAATCAACTTCTTTGTTACGATTCGGTGTAGATTCCGACAACGTATTCAAGCAAGTTATTTGATGAGTGAGAATTTATGAAGAGAGACAGAGTATGTTGGGAAAAGAATAATGGTAATGAGTTTACAAATAAGGATGTTTGTTAAGGTGAATACGTAATGGATTGCAATAATTTGTGATAACAGGTTAAAGTTGACTGTTGCAGTGCAAAGTTTTTTGGTGATTGATATGGATAAAATTCTGATGAGGAAGAAGAAAAAGTGATTTCTAAGACAACGACATTCCCACTTTGTTCTTTCACTACACTAGCTTCTGAAACCTTAAAATATGACAAACAATTGCCGTCAAGAGAAGCATAAACAACTATTATCAGGTATAGTAATAGTGAAGCATACTGCAAACGTGAACAATGAATACAGAGACAATATAGCAGTAAAAGGGCGCAGTTTATTCAATGTAAATGAAATAGACTTGAAGCGGCACCCCTACAAACTAACCAAGCTATAACCTACAAAAAGCAATGCAGTGATATTCATATGTTATTAAGTATACATTGTTAATGTACATTTTTAAGTATTGAGAATTTAACTTGTCATTCTGTGTACATTTCACAAATTGAAACTGCAAATTGTGCAAAAACATTATGGTTTTCTTCACTCGATGATATTACAAATTATTGCAACTATACCATGGTTCAGTTTTAATTACAAGTTTGAATATAATAAATCTCAAACCTTAAGAAAATTCATAAGGTATTCGCTGAAAAACTATGTTTGGAACACGCAAAAAATAAACCTGCATGGATAAAAAAAATACAACTAACGATGACAAGAAGAAAAGAAAGGTATATGGGACATTATTATACCAGCTAAGATTTCTTTAATTTAAAATCATGAACCAAAACACTGATAATTAAAGCAGAAAATATCGATGAAATATTTAATCGTATCTGATTGAATGTGACATGACAAATATGAAGTCGTGTATTAACATTTTCATTTACTGCATTCAAAATATATGACTATAATAACAGGAACAATCACTTTGGTACAACAGAATAGCCATTTCGATTATTTGCTCTATTACAGAGAACTACATGGAAATCACACGCTTTACATTCATGTCTATAAATACTTTTAAAGTTTGAGGGAAATGTTCAAACCATTAATTAAAAATACTTATTAATATATACATTAATATGTCTACCTTTAACACTTCATCGTTGAGTTTAAATTAATCGTATCCCTTGATGACTGAAACACTCAATCAAATAATAAGAAAAAAGGAAATTATATATTAAAAGAAGATTAGATATTCGTGAACCTCATGAATTATTTGAAATTCTATTGCAAAGTTATTAAACCGGGCCTATGCAAATACGTAGGTACGAAGTTCTTACAATTCCCAGTAATCATGTGACATTTAGGGCTGTGGTAGAGATACCCATGGTATTATACGGTTTACAAAGAGTTTGTCTGGATAAATACTGAAGTACGACTACATACCACCAATTAGACTCAGTCACGAGCAGGGAAGGAAACAGTAAGGATGAAAGTAGTGATCCCTGCCGCATCCCTGGCACTTTTTGCCTCGGCTTTATTTATTTTCCTTCTTATTTCTACAGATTCTTCAAATTCCCAAGGTAAGAGTTTCTACTGCATCTTTGATCTATCATTTAATTAAATGGTGTTAATCTGATTTCATCTTTATAGTACATCTATCAAATTCTGATAGGTCTTAATTAATTATTATCTTATGTTATCATTCTCTCCAATTCCAATCTGATCAAAGAACCTATTTTGATATTTTCATATGTTATTGCAAATAGATAATCATAATGATATTTTTAATCATACTATTGATAGGATTTAAGCTTTCAGCAATAAATACTCCATGAAACATATCTTAATTCAATTCGATAATTATTTTTGATGGATATTATCTATTTTCATCTTGAATGTGTGGTTTAGAGTATCCGATTGTTATTTGAAAGAACTGTTAACTCATAATTATACTACTTCTTATCATGAATTACCATGTCAATAAAATATATGCGGTATTCCGAATTATTCTACATCGTGATTCCTTTTTTTAATTTGCAACTCTACTTGAAATCGTTTTCATAAAGTTTTATTTATCATGATTGGCAATTGTTCCTTGCTGATTTAAACAAAAAAAACCTCTTAACTTGATCTTATGAAAAATGATTGTATTATAGATACATACCTGTAATCAAACAAAGAATTTATGACCAAGCTTTTCAGTGTATTTAAGTCATATTTCTACATCAAGAAATGTATAATGTGTTAGCATATCAATTGAATGTGGAAGATACAAAAATATAATTACGGTGAAAGAAAGTGTATCCATTGTAAAACTGACATCGAAGACGAGTATCATTTAATCTTAGTTTGCCCTTTATTGAATTGAATTGAATTTAGATAGTGATCAAATGTATCACTGTTATATTTCTTATCACACTAACTGCAATGATACACGTGCTTATAATTTTACGGGTCTAACAAAGTACTCTGACGTTAAGAATGGCTGGAATTTCAGGAATCAGTAATTTCTGTCTTAATAGATCAATTCGTGTAAATGTGGGAATTCTTGCTCTTTTATATTTGGTGACAAGCTTTATATAAATATGTTTTGTTGAAATTTCTTTTAATTGCCCTTTTTTATTTCTAATATCGATACACTCCAGCAATAAACTTTTACTGTCAATATTTGTGTTCAAATGTTCATATAAAGTTTCGCAGGTTGGAATGAAACGCATACTGAACATAATGGCATAATAAATAATTGATACATTTTTCTTTATATATGAAAAGCCGCGATGACGTAAGAACAAGGGTTTAGAAGGCCATTTTTCTTAACTAAGAATTAAACGTAAAAGTACCTGATGTTTAATCGATGACGAATATAATCATCTTAAACATAAATAAATCATTCAGACTGAAAAGATTAGCACCTCTATCAATCTTTAAAAGAAGCGATCTCCTTTTACCAATATTCTTCACCCAACTGAAACATTAACACCCCTGGATTAATCAATTACGTTACAAATCACGCGTCAGTCACCATCGAAATAGACAAGGTATAAGAACCGTGTTTTATTCATGGGTTCGTCACGAGCCCCTTGTTGTACGCTTGGTAAGATGTGTGGCTCGCTGCTTAAAGTGGGTGAGCTGACCCCGTGGGTGTGACGTGGTAAAGGTGAACACATTCTTCATTTTGATTCGCGGATTAACGTGGACACAGCAAATCTTTCGAGTGACCACTGACCACACTTCAGCTAACACTTGAATTCTAATAACATTGTTCCTTTCACCAACACACGCGCCTCTTCTCTGTTTGCTGTGTGCATTACTCTGTGCTGTGAGACCCCACACCAGAGGTCACCTGTCTCGTGTACACTCATCCCGCCCCTTGTCTATACATGCTAATCGCTGTTGTTTGTCAAGTCCAACATTATATGTGTTTATGAATGAGATTTCTGTGACTGACATTTACAGTGGTAAACAGCTCATGACAGTTACATGAGAAAAATCATTTTGGATGATATTATTACTTCATTATTTTGACAATGTCATTAATACTTAAGACGAAAATAATGGCCGATACAAGGTGTAAGACCTGCATTCAGAGTGCGATGATTCTTTTATCTTCAGGCATACAAGCGATGCAAGAAGTGATTCACGCTGTAAGAGAATCGAAACGTGGCTCTCTTGTAATGATGCGAAAGATGATTTTTTCAATAAATGATGAGGAATTGATGAAATTTTAATTTGATACAGTAAGTTCTCTTTAGGCAGAGTGAAATATGAATTAGGGTGAAAGACAATATCTTAACGCCATTGTTGTCTCAGAATTTTGAAAACTAAAATCATCCAGTACTTATGGCACAAAAGTCTGATTAATAATTTGTAAGAAAGTTCACATAAATAACGTATTTTACAAGGAAGTATTGTCAAAAGCTTAAATGTCGGACGACAATCGACCTTATTCTTGGTGTATATGGAAGTAATCAGGTAAAATGTAAAGTGAATTCTATGAAAATATCCCTTTATCAGATGATGTCTAAGATACCATTGGAGTAAGTGATGTCATCTTCTTCCCCCTTAACCTTGGGGCGGGATAGCGCAGTGGTTAGCGCGTTCGGCTTCGGATCAGGAGATCGAATCCCGCCAGGGGCTCGGCAACTTTGTCAGCAGTAGAGAACTGTTCTACACGCAATGAGGTTTGGGTGCAATGCTACACAGAAATTCAGCGCAGTACCACCCATGGTTCGCTAGTTTCACCGCAATGCAAAGCCACAAATGTGTTTCTCCCTGCGATAGAAGTGAAATAATATTGAAAGCGGCGATAAACACCAACTCACCTCACCTCACCTCATTAACCTAATGCACTATCGCTGAATTCAAATTTTTTTAATGCAAAAATATCTTTCGTACAGGAAGTGTGCACTGAATATCTGTTGAAACTATCCAGGGTGACGGATTGGTCTCCGATACCACATCATTACCGTCATTGTATACATCTTTCCACTAACAATATAAAAGATCTTGAATTTGTATACACATTTTATTTACGTTTTTATATATTTCTCCAGATGTAACAGAGGAAACAGCACTTGTGAGGAAAGTGCGACAAGCCGGTAAGTTCCAAGGTTCCACCATCTCAAATTCTAACCTTCTAACCTCAAACTTCAACTTATGTATCGGAGTAAGTTAAAACTATTTATTTGTATTTTTATTTGAGTTTGACAATTTATCATATTCAAGGTGTAAGGGAAGTCTTTCCCATCACGTAACTTGCAATTGAAAGCCTTGTAATAATTATGTGTTAGTTAGAAGAATAAATGAAAGAAAGGTAGTTATCATGGAGGAACCTATATCGTGGTTGTTGTATTCACATCAACATACAACTGACTCATTCACGTTATTTCAGGTTGTTCTCTGAATTGTCAAAATGGGGGATTTACTGTCGACCCTCCCTGCCAATGTGCTTGTCCGCATCCCTGGACGGGAGACACTTGTAGTAAGTTTACTCCATTAAGTTCCTTCAAATCACCATAAGAGTAATGATCTCTTCCCATACGTATGTATATGATAAAAGATATTTCAAGATACTTGAGATCAAGTGTCACACGTGCCAAATACCATCAATGTTGTATCTTTTATCATGATGTTGCGGTGCCCAAACCTGTCATTTGAATTAATTTGGTTTATCCATTTTCAATTGTCAACAGGGGTGCCAAATTTTAGACGATTTTTTACAATTTCATTTAAATATTTTTTTTAACAAACTGGTCTTTGAATTTGATAAAAGAAATACATCAGAACAAACTTCGGTCACATAGAGTGTGAACAGATAGAGAAATTCATTACAATCCTGAGTAAACCTCTACCGCCGCTAACAAGCAGGCTAATGATATGACTTAAAATTCAGCAATATTGGCAGTTCCCGGAAATGAGGAACTATTAGTTCGACAAACAAGACACATTCATTGGTCGACTTAAAATACTGTATGAGACATAGCCATGAATATTCCGCCGTAAGCAAATAGAGTTAAATTAATGGAAAGAAGGAATTAAAGGAGCTGGAGACGAAAACATCCAACAAAACAGGGTGCCACCGTAAAGTTCATATCTCGTTTTGTTCAAGATGACTGCGGTCGCAGCTGTCAAAATGGAGGTGTACGAGTGGATGCCAGCTGTACATGTGCCTGTCCTGCAGGCTATGAAGGGGACTCGTGTGAAACTTGTAAGAATTGGGATGCCAGCATTGTTCAGATTTTAAGGCACATTTACCCTGCGCAAATCGTCATGACAACTTTTAATTTCACCTTTTAAGTATCTATTATATTTTTCTAAATATGAGATCATCTGCTTTGAGTATAAGGAGAATCTCATCCAAAGGTTTTATCTCAGGGGTGAGATCTTATTTATCATTAAAATTATCTTTTAATTCATTTTCATCAAAATGGACATCTTGAACATTGTTATGCTATGATATTGTTATAATTTTAATCATACAGTCATTTATATCCTGCTGTTATTTTGCATTGCGTCAAATTAATTATTTTGTCTGTCAGTTATTATCATTGACTAAATATAATATAACGATGTTGCGATAGCAAGACGAAATGATGTTAAGTTTAATAACTGTATGAGTAAATGCTACATGTTGACCTCGTGCAATACTATGACATAATATTTTACCGTTCACAGTTGTGGGTGTGACGTGCTCCAACGTTTGTCAAAATGGTGGCATTCGAGATCCGGCTACGTGTACATGTGCTTGTCCTTCTGGTTTTACTGGAAATAGCTGCCAAACCCCTACAGGTCCGTATACATGGAATGGTAAAGGGTCAAAGTGGCTATTTTGGTCGAACAGCAGACATGTCGATGTCAGTCGTTAATGAATAGCTGTTCGAAATAAAAATAGAATTGTTTTCAATTTATGTCAAAATTTATCGTGGTATTTTGACAATAATGAAACCTTAATAAAACGTCATGAGAATCACGGAGTGTCTGTGTGACTCCGTAAATAAGCCGTTCCGAAAATGCGAGTTTACTGACGAACCTTATCAATGGATTTTGTTTAAGAATCCTGAAGGAAACTGTACAAAGTGGGCAAATGACATTCAAATGCCATCCTCCTACAAACGTAATTCTCATTTTAAATGGATATATCAAGGCCTATTAGTACTGTAACCGTGACAGCTATGACATTGCATTTCGCTGTGCATTATGTTAATTGATTAAGAAATGTTTCAATATGATACAACACGAAACGTATTTTGGTTGTGAATGCGAAAACATAGTTCATGATATGTACAATGTTTTAGTGATATATGATCCGGAAAATCATTATTCCTGGCATTGCAGGAACACATGTTAGTAGCACGTACATGTACAGATATAATTAAAGTAGTGTATGTGTAAAAGGTTGTGTAGAAAATGAGAATTACTTCATTTATAAATTTACATTTGAATGATATGGATAACTTTTGATTTTGTTTAGGTATAGTGTTAACTCGTTTTATTCAGACATTTCAGGAACATTTATCATTGAAATTCATTCCTGTGTAGTTGTTTTACGATGACAAAACTTTGCAATGATACGGTTTGCTTTGAAATGTACAATAAATTGATTATTTTATTTATAAATTGACAATTGTGTTTATTTAATTAAGTCTAATCAATCGAAAAATTTATACTGCAAACGCCTTACATGAATGTTAGAATAAAAAATCTCTTTATCAACATTTAATTCCCTTTATGACAACACGTGATGTTTATTGAGACAACGATATGTAATGGTTGATCAACTGCAGTATTTATCACTTTAGAGAGGACGATATCATACCGTTTTATTACCTACGAGGGCCATCATATTAACGTTGTGTCCAAATGCGCCTGCGCTCTCGCTCGGGAAATACTTAGAGAATAACCAACGAGGTACGAGTGATTACGGGAAATATCCACGAGTTGATATAATGTTCACAGTCGCGAGCCTTGGCGAGCGACTGAACATTATTTCTAAGAGTGGATATTTTACGTAATCACTCGTACCGAGTTGGTTATTCTATATATTACCCATATGCAATTCAAATAAACAATTACGACTGAAAATCCTTGCCACTAGAGACGGCAATACTACGGTAGTGACATTGATCAGCTGATCCGTATTCATACGCGTGTAAAAACCAATCATCTCAGGAAGTAAATTAGTCAACAGCGCTACGCAATGGACTTCTGTTTAAAAAGGCCATGAAACTGACGACAGTTCCCCAAATATTACACAACATGATTTTCATATTTGAGACACATTAAGATCATAACAAAAATACCCTTAGAAGCTATCGCATGAATATGCTTATGTGAATGTGTGTCGTCGTCCCTACCTACTTACTAACGGGCGAGTGGCTGAACGCACAGTGTTGAAACGAAAATTGGAAAAACCTGTCAATTTTTTAACATTTCAACAGATAAAAGTGGCAATATCTTGAAGAGAAATATATAATGAAAGCATCGAAACGAGTTTGTATGTCAATATTGTCAACTAATCTGAAGTTTGAACAACATTTCTTCTCTTGGATGTTGCTTTCAATCACGTCTTGTTGCCAGTATCAAGAACGATAACTCTTATCGGATTACTTATCGTGTAGTCGACGAACCTTTGTTAAACTAATTAAATACTCAATTACAACAACGAAACGTTTGCCCAAAAAATTGTACGGAGCGTTTCTCGATTTGTATGAGTTCTTTATACAGCTGCATACTGCGTGGGAGAGGACGCCATTGTGCAAAGGTTTGTTTGGTGCGAGCGTGTTCGAACTGGATCGAGTCCGTCAGACCTGCACTTTTTTGTACCGACAATAGTGTATGGTTTGAACAATCGTTGGCTTCATGTGATTTTATGTTGTGAAATGATGATGATTATTTCTAAGTTAGCATTAACGTATCGTTAATCTTAAGATTATGTTTTGATGTTTTCATGAAATTTTTAATGACAGCCATGTTTGTTTACAAACGCGACGCCTATTTTAAAGGATTTTGCTTGGGAAAAATTATCATTCTTGTAAATTACAGTCATAGCGAAACACGTTGACGAAGTGTCAAATTACGTGTTAGAATTTTAACTTGTAATAAATGTATAAGAATGTTCATCTATCTACGCTTTTCTTTGAAAGGCGATGCATGTGTTCGGCACGTTCTATTTATCAATGAAACGCGAAAATAGTCCCGTCAACCAATCGTATTTCATTCTCAGGGTAACCGACCAATCAACGTCGAGAATCACTAAAGAGCATAATGCATAATGTCTCTATTGTTAAAGTGATACAGACGTTGCATGATCACTTATGAAGTAATTTTGTCTTCCTTTCAATAGCAAATTTCTGAATATAATTCAAGCAGATCAACTCATGAAATGTTATTTAACAGCTACGTGTTCTCTGGTATGCAAAAACGGGGGTACCCTGGATGATACCTCCTGTACGTGCTCTTGTCCGCAACCCTGGGAAGGGAAAACGTGCGGTAAGTATAATCATTTTGATCATCATCATCATTATCAGAAATACATACCAGTTAGAAGGTATTCAAATGTTTCTTTGTTATTTTGGAATCACACTAGCTTTAATTCTTGAGCATCCATTTAGGTACCGAGACCTTGCCATTTGGACAGTCGTTAAACTTTCCATTGCTGCCATAATCTGCACGGTTCTGGTTCGAATCCTGCAGGGCCCTCATCTGGAACAGTGCCAATTAAACCTTTGCAGATGGTGTGATCCGTGATGCTATACGTTTATATCATAACTAAAGTTTCAAAAACGTAACGGGCATTGATGGACTTTATTTGTTGTCATGAGTGATAATCTACTTACAATATCATACTAAACAAAAATGTGTCAAGGTATAAAAGTCATCATAACTCATGATGTTAATTATAAAAATCGTTTTACAATCAAAACCGTAAAATACGGCTACCCTACATGCTGTTAATAGTTGCATTATTTCCATGAAGAACTATTAATATTCCGTTAAACTTATGAAATGAAAGTGTCTAACAATTGCTGAAACCATGCTAAAAAGATGTCAGTTCAGTTATCACTTGTGCATTATATTTGTACTTATATATAAAATATTTGCTTATGGTTCATCCTGCTTCATCAGCGTAATTGAATCCGCTGATCGAGCTTCTACCATATACCCTGATCTCTTTCGAGCCAAATCTCTCGTACGGCTGGCGCGGCTTGGTGTTCGTGGCTGTGCTCACCTGTTATTGTTTAAGCCAATGAAATGTCGTTATCCAAGGAGATTGAAGATACTCTCTTGAATTTTCCATCCTGATTGTGCTGCTGTTGTTGGATGCGAGTCGTCTCATTGGCTAGTTAGATAGCTAGCGATACGAGGCTTTTGGCCTAAAGGATATCAGGGTATATGGAAGGAGCTGGATCAGCGGATTCATATACGCTGATGTAGCAGTATCCTTATGGTTGTACTGTTTTGAATTTTAAACCGGGGAAAGTAAGTGACCAACTTTCTAGATTGAAAAGCGTTAAAATCATAGTCTCATTTTTGCAAGGCAAAGTGTAATGCACGCCGGATAAATAGTTCATCACTCACAGAAATCTTTCCCCTGACGTTTGCAACAATTTTCAGAAATCTGCGTGCATTCTACCCCTCAATAAAGACGTTCAAAACACCCTGCCCAATGTCTTTGGCGAGCGTTAGTCCTTATCACGTCATTTCGCTAAGGCCACGACGTAGAACATATGAACTTTCCCAGCTGAATATCCAATGAAAATAGCCAATAGCTTACCTTTTTTCAAATACAGAAATAACAAAGAGATGGTAAACTCAATGACGTATGTTTCTGTCATAAGTATCGGCGTTGCAATTACTATATTTCCGGTATTTCGTACTCGCGATGGGATAGTACTTGATTCAGTATCTCATCGGTCTGAAACGGCATACGCAAATAAGCAGCGTCATCTAAAGTTTAAAACGGACGTAAAAATTAAAATCTTTCCAGACGCTACAGGAAATATTGGTGTATGTGATCAGATTTTTGCACTTGAAAAATGATCAGCCCACTTTAGTTGCCTTACAAAATTGATTCTGTGACATTTCTGCCTTCAATATTATATCTATTTGCAATCAAAGAAAATACGTGAATCTATTTCAGACACTTGCAGTCGAACGTCGTGCAGCAACACAGGTGTTCTGAACACTGAGACCTGTACGTGTTCTTGTAATGGGGGCTGGACGGGCGACTCCTGCCGTGAGTAGATATATCAACAATCATAATCATTACATGTATCCCGATTATCATATCTAAAAATACCAAAATAATTTATTTTAAAATTTGACATGCGTCATAATTGAACTGTATTGTCATGTGCTTTTGACAATGGGGCTCTTCTCACAGAATAAACTTGTCATTTGTCACTTATTCCTCATAAATAACTTTACAACTATGTCATCATCATACGTAATCATAAAGAACTAAAAAGCTCCGTGGTGATGATGCTATTCATTTGTCACGTCACACAAAGACTATATATGATATTGTCAGACAAGAATCATAACGATATAATCTTGAACATTTTCTTAAAGTGATTAAATATCACGAGGAAAATTTATTCTCAGGAAAGCGTAAGTTTATAACGTCATACATTGTATTTTAATTTAATTAGATTTTGGTTAAATACATAAAAACATATCCACGATCCATAAATCTAGTTCATTTTTTAAGCTTCAGCTACAGCTCCTACCAATCTGGTTAATAATGGTCATAGATTACGTGACAGCTAGCTATAACGATAGACAAAGGGGGTGAGAGCTCGAGTTACTGATAGGAACTGTACCAATACAGCTAGTTTTAAATAGTTCGCTATCAAAACCTTTGGCAATAATGTTGCAGAGACGTGCAACAGGAATTGTGCCAACAATGGTGACCTGAGTCCGATTACGTGCACCTGTGAATGTCCCTTACCTTGGACAGGAGATACTTGCAGTGAGTACTTACTGCTTCCGGCCTTGAGTCCTTCGCCTGTATGAGACGCACATGTTTAACGATGCTCACATTCATAATTCAAATCTATATTTCATCATTCACAAAGTCTTACCCATTGGGCTAGGAATACTTGATCATGATTAGTTGCAAATCAAACAACTTCCTAACCAGGGAGGAAACAACTGAGTTCTACATAATATTCGTTCAGATTCAGATCAGTGCTTCAAGTGGTTTTACTTGATTTTATGTGATGTTTTTATCTTGTCTATATATTTGGTTCAAATTGTTTGTAATCGGAGTAAAAAGGTAAGTGCAATGTAATTATATATTAATCAAGTTTGTAGCAGCAAGAACACAAGCATTGAAACTCGCGCCACAGATTTTATTTCAGTTTACTTTAGCATTGTAAAGGGTGATAACATAGTTTCATGTTTAACAGCATGACGTTGAACCTTTCATGTTTTGCGGTGTGGCGAGGTTCAAAAACTAAAATGAAAACAAATAAAAGAACCTCAGTGATGGATACAAAAAAACCCATATCAATATAGTTAGAGAGAAACCTTCTTTAGACTTTTCCTAATTTTTACTCTTACGCAAAAAGAAACATTTATGGTTTTCTGCCAGCATAATGGATAGGTTATTAGCATTTGGAAATGATTCATTTCGTTTAGGCTCATAATCATGAAAACAATAATGAAATAACCAAAATAACAATGAAAACTAAATTTCCCTTCAAATTAGACATTTCCTACAAAATACATAAATGCACTGACAAAGGCTAATATTTAGAGCATAAAAACCATAATAGAACAAGATATGATAGGACATGGCCAAATATATTACTCACACATTGTGTACCCACATGGACCAGATGTCCTTCCAACATGGAGTGTCACTGAGGTGTGAAAGGTAGCATGGCTTAAAAACTACCACCAGGGGTGATGACATGTAAATAAGGTCAGCTGACCTATTGTTTATCAACATTGACCATGTGCTTTTGTTTTGATCACAACAATGAGCACAATCATTGTCTTGATTACTGAATTTAGTTAGATAAATTATATAATTGGATATCAATAGGACTGTAAGATGATGATAAAGAAATTAAATATGCTTATTAGTGAACTAAATTACCATCTTTGTATAAAAATGAAAAATTTTAGCCTTTACAAAGTTGATACCTATATTTCAGGTCAGTGCAGCAACACCTGCAGAAATGGCGGAAGCATCGACTCGACATCCTGCAGGTGCAACTGTCCGGCTCCTTGGTCAGGGAACAACTGTCGTGAGTGTAGAGTTGATTCCTATTACATCTTACACTGATGCATTTCTAATGCCCTCTCTATCTCAGAGATGCCTAGGAAATATTTTCAATCAGAGCATAATGAACGAATATGTCCTTATTTACGTAAATAGTATCATTTTCTGTCAATGTTAAAGATTAGTTTCATGACAGTTGATATTGATATTAAAAATTTGATTTAATCTTTATACATCGATACAAATAAAGTTATAGATATTGCAAAACAGAAACGGTTCAGTGAAGTGTGCTTAGTGTAACATTTTTACGTAAAAGCTTCACTTTTACTAAATTTAACCTGCAGGTTTCAATCGATTCTGTGTATCTTTTATCATAGAGAACTGCGGAAGGACTTGTCTGAATGGCGGAACACTTAATCGTAACACTTGTGAGTGTTCTTGTCCAGATGGGTGGACCGGTGATCGATGTCGTAAGTGTCAATGTGATATTCTCAAGGTGTTGGGAAGGATTAAGAGCAGTGTTACAATGTTAGTCTTGTAATTTGGTTCTGGCATTAGAAATTGTTATGAAGAAAAGTGTCTTTTGAATATTTTCAATAATTGTCCATTAATGTTTTGTTAAATTGTGACGATCTGTTGCAGAAACTTGTTCAAGGACTTGTGCGAACGGAGGTATATTACTTAACCAATGCGCATGTGCATGTCCTATCCAATGGTCTGGAGATAGATGTGGTAAATATGATATATTTAGTGACATTTTCAGATAATATCTTTCAACTTGTTAATGGCTTATCTATCTTGAACTAAATATACTAATCAATGTTTTTCAAAACGACCAACCCATGGACGAGCATGGAATTAGGACATATGTGAATATACATGCCCTTCAGTATTCACATTATCTAGTTAGTCCAGACAGTTATCAATATGATACCTTTGTCATGAATAACAATTCCTTTTTTAACAGAAACCTGTCAGATCAATTGCCAGAACGGAGGAGTGCAAACAAGCGGATGCACATGTCAGTGTCCATCTAACTATGTTGGCAATTTGTGCGAAAACAGTAAGTAAAAAGAATCAATAAATGATTTTTTTTATGATGACAGGTTTATATTGTAGCATTTGATTAGAGTTAAACCAAGTCTGAAGATATATACACTAACAACTTGTTTTTGAATTACTAAAAGTGAATGTTAGTAGTGGGTGACATGTCTCCAAGCATAAACAAGAAAGGAAGTATTTGGTTGAAGCCCTGTGACCTCAAGACGAATGACTGCTGAAGATTTTGACATTAAGAGTCGTCTAAGTTGTCAGATAGGCCATTGATTTAATTCCAAATGGTAAAGGGGGTATAATGTACTTTGAACATGCTTGTGTTTTTCTATCGGTTACGGAGTATTGACAGAAACCATTAAACATAAGTATCAAATACCTCCAGGTGTATATATCATATTTGGTCACTTAATACTTAACATAACCTATGTCCATTTTTGCTGAACTAGCATTTCCTCATTCAGCATGTGTAGTGAGATGTAGAAATATTAGGTTTCTTGGCACGAGCACGTGCAGCACGCAAAAGGTGAGAATGTGATGCTGATTTCAAATTATTATGACATGTGCACATTCAGCTTGCTTAGTGCTAATTATAAATGTTCGTAACCCTGACACCCAACGTGTTGCACACCTTAAGAAAGGTAAATAGTGTTTGGTTTACATTTCACTGAAATCTGCACTCAAAACACATAAAGACGCCCAATCTCATTGGAATAAGATAAAACCATATCACTCGTACATCACTGATCTAGGTAATGACTCGTAGGGGCCTGCTATGTGACTTTTGCACTTACATAAATCAACTTAGAGGCTAGACAGACATCGGTATGGGAAATGTTTTCGAGGGTCCCTGTTGGAATGGTTTTATTCAAGATGTTAGGTCACAGCCAAGGCAACCGGAAACGAGATTCGTGTGGAAGGTTCCATCTTAATTTAATGTTCGAGCAGTACTCAGTCACAAATGCGAAAAAGGGACGAGCAATAGGTTCTCTCGGATTTCATTGAGATTTGAAAACGTTCCAACCCTAAAGATTATGTATGCCTCCAGGGTGTGGACTGACCTGTCTTAACGGCGGGGTGAGACAGTCAGCCTCCTGTACCTGTGAGTGCACATCTGACTTCACCGGAACTAGATGTGAAAGCAGTAAGTAACCAATCTATGCAGTTTGATTTTCTTTTCCTTCATCTAGCTTAAGAATATGCTACTTCAAATCACTTTTGCACAAATCTCTCAAATTGTTTTAGGGAAGTCGTATCAAAACATATAGAGCCCGTAGCACCAATTGTAGAAGTTGACATTTTGAATTTTGTAGCTAAATGGTCGGGAGGGGGATGGACTGTGGAAAGTGATTGTGTAATGTGAACTAAATGATTGTCATTTTATTTACCTTAAACAACCACCCACTTGCCCTTCTATGCTACGAGCCTTCATATCGAAATCCATTTGAAAATGATAAATCCTTTATGATTAAAAAAAGCCTTCTTAAAAGTTCACAGATGTACACATTTCACACAAAAATAATGTTTTAATGGCTACCATTCATATCTTTAAAACTTCTTCGGAATAGAGTGTTTTCAAAAGAATCATTGAGAAACTCTTGTAATTTTATGTGTAAATGTTTCAGGAATCTGCAGCACCCCATGTCAGAATGGAGGAATCCAGTCTAACACGTGCTCGTGCGAGTGTCCCTTTGGGTATTCAGGACCCTACTGTGAAAACTGTGAGTATTAGCTGATTAATAACCTTTCACATAGCTTGATACAAACAATAGTCAATATAAGAATGTAATATAACCAAAACATCTTTTTCACCAACCACAACATCTGTCATTCCACTGTTCCACTTCAGCCTGTTCCATCACCTGTTTCAACGGTGGATCAAGAACTTCATCCTGTGGATGTGCCTGTCCCGCCGGCTTCTTTGGACCTCGATGTCAATCTAGTTAGTGGTTAACATGTCCATACTTTGAAACCTTGTTTAATTTAACCTAATTGATAATGACATGCTGTATGATTTCAATCTTAAATACAAGTACGAATCTTGTTATGGTGATACCCTACTAACCTGAAAAGATTCAGTTTGGCAAAGTTTCTTTTAATGTACTTTTCTCATGCAAAGTTTTCAATAAGTTATTCTTCAAAATACCGAATGTATAAACAATGTCATATAACCCAAATCCAGAACAGTCTCGTAAACTCGCACCTCCCCAACTCTAACATTTCTCTACTTGGAGCATCTCAGATTAAAAAATCTCTCATAATTTCTCCAAAACCCTCTCAGTTGATTGATATCTATCACTGGAAGTACTTTTGTTATTTCCTCCAGCTTCTAGTTACATAGGTTTTGGGTTACATGCTTGGGTACTTCGAGCTACAGACATTTCCCTTTTTATAAATGACTATTGAACATTGCAGGAGTGTGTTCCACCCCATGCGAGAACGGAGGAACTCAATCGGCTTCGTGTGCATGCACTTGTCCCCAGGGGTATTCAGGAACGTATTGTCAGGATTTTAATGACCGTACGTATCATAACCAGAATAACTCTCTTAAAACCCTTTTCAAATATAAATCAAACTTCAAGCAAGGATTCTCAGTGTTTTGTTGTTTTTCTGTATGGCAGACGTTATGAAAGGCGCAATGTCAGCGAGGCACTGACCCTTTCTGGTAGATTTAATTGTAAATCAATGATAATTGGTTCAATATAGTGACAAAAGGGTATAAGTCTTAATCTTGGATCATGTTAAATTGACAATGCACCGCAGCTTGTGGCGCAAATAATACGCACGTAAAATGTAAAACTTATTTAAAGCACGAAGTTAAAAGGTTAGTTGATATTTATGTATCGATGAAATAACAAGTATGTATGTAAATTCGACGTGTCCAGTTGATTATCCAAAAATATTAAATTAACATCTGTCTTTCCACTGTTCCACTTCAGCCTGTTCCATCACCTGTTTCAACGGTGGATCAAGAACTTCATCCTGTGGATGTGCCTGTCCCACCGGCTTCTTTGGACCTCGATGTCAATCTAGTTAGTGGTTTACATGTCCATACTGTGAAAACTCATTTACATAATTACATCCTGTATGATTGCAATCTTAAACAAAGTATAGTTATTTTTAATCATTACGTGAGATGATATCCTACTAACCTGCAAACAGTTCCCTTTAGCCGGCCTCTTTGGAGTTCGATTTCAATCTAGTTAGTGTTTAGCCTATTGTGTGATTTAGATGTTAATATACATTATTAGAATGCCCAGTTTTTAAAGTGTTATGGGAGTGTATGCATACATTACCTAGAAAAGTTAAAAGGTTGAACAGTAACTCGTTCGTAATAAAACAACTAATAACAACCTTGTTCAAATTTCACACACTTTTATAATAATCTTGCCTGTAATTGTTCAGTTCCTTGCAAATTAGTTAGTGTTACACCTTACGAGATTTCGAAACGAATTTCTAACTTACAATTGTCAAAACAAATTTATGAAAATGGAAAATTGTCAAAAATCCAATTATTTTATTTGGATTTCATTTCGTCGTCACTTATTAAACCCTTTGTGTTAGAAATGTGTCATTCTAATCAAATATTTTATAAGAAATGCATTGATTTTCCCGCTCTTTGAAGTTAACTTTAATGTAGTCTTTAGATGTATGTAAGTAGTCTACATATGCATAAGAAAACTTATGTATGCCCGAAAAGATGTTTGCTATGTTAGTATAAGCATTAACAGTACATGGGTGATCTTAGCTTCCGGGATATAGCTTACCATTATTCTCCACTATTCATGGGTCCATTCAAGAATTTTTCTTGTGTATTCTATCGACTATCTAGAAGTCTTAGCTGGGAAGGTAGTTCATAGGATTAGAATCGCAGCAGAAGCTGTTCATGAATCCAGGTTGTTAGTGGAGATATATTGCCCGTGTAGAATGTATGTGATATGTATAGTCTAAAGTTGCATATTACTGTCATGTTAGGAGTGTGTTCGACGCAGTGCCTGAACGGAGGAGCCGTCAACCCGTCTACCTGTCTGTGTGACTGTCCATCTGGATACACCGGATCAACTTGTCAAATAGGTAAAACATGTTTTGTAAATGTGTCGCATCCTCGATAAGCCAGGGTATACCCGATAAATATCCGTTAATATTCTGATTCCATTCACGGTTTTTATTTCTTTCAATAACTTTGGTAAACCGACCTGTCTGAAAATGCCTCTGGTGGATATTTGGGTAGGTCGTCACGACAAAGTTCGTGAAAGGATCCCGCGGTAGTGTAAATAGGGAAGCGACGAAATTAATTTAACATAGAAGTCTTTTAACTGGTACGCTAAACATAGCGTGGTAACCCGATTAGCTTAAAAATTCGTACATTGTAACTTCTAAGATACACAGTAGAACCCGTAAATGGATTCAGGGTACATGTGGAGACTCGGGAAGTTAACCCCTTGTAATGTTGATTGAATGTAGGGTCGAAATTACGTTTTAAGATGTAGATATGCCTGATTATGGAACTCTATCTGGTAGTGCTAACAATACAGCATATGTATGAAGAAGAATGTAAATATCGTGGTGCACTATTGAGATTTAATGTCATTGCCTTGCTTCCAAAACCCCCTGTCCATTTGAAACGCTTTACATGATAATCATGGGTCAAAAGTGTAATTTTGGGAATTTTTATTCAATGTTTGAATTGTTGATACCAATTGTCGATATAAGTGTCAAAATGGATACACTGGAAAATGAATTCAAGAAACGTTTATATTGTCACAGCTACCTGCAATATTCGGTGCCAAAATGGAGGTGTAGTCAACACCACGACCTGCCGATGTGACTGCCCGTCCGGATACAGTGGATCTTTCTGTCAAACACGTAAAAAGAAATATACATCAATATATACGTCAACACGTCAACGTTAAAATTTATGTTTGCCCTCAATGGATTTTTTTTATAGTCAATTCATGAACCTAATTTTATTGCGACTGCCAAACTGAAGATAGCGAAATGACGACTTAATTATAAGACAAAATTTTGGGCAGTGAATGATTTACGCATATGCATTGTCAAGAAATAAGCATTTTATTTCCCGATGGTCAACTATAAGACAAAATTTTGGGCAGTGAATGATTTACGCATATGCATTGTCAAGAAATAAGCATTTTATTTCCCGATGGTCAACTGCATTATTAAGATATGAAAATCGAGGCATCCCAAATTCGCGCAAATGCGATAATACGTATATAAATGATGACCTTTTCTGGAAGATTATGTTGGTCATATCTGTCGAAAGAGATATAGCCAGTTCAAAGAACGAGAGGACAAGTATGTAGGGCTTTGCTTCATTCTTCAATACACAGCTTTACACAATTACAAGCATATTAGCAAAGACAAAAAACTGCTACAAAACGGTAAAGGAAACATGGATTTTCTTGTTTTATAAGGTTTTTAAAATTTTGGATTTTCAAAGAATGTGTCAGGTAGCTCATCATCTGTTAAGGCGCATAGTGTAATGTATAACGTAACTATCATGTTTTAACTATATGTAAAGCAATCTTAACACAGTTAATGGAGGCAGGGGGAACGTTTTCTACAAGATTTTATAGAAAAGTTTGCAAAGGAAATGACAGGAAATTTATTCAACGATTCCTAGAGAGTTCAAAAACATTGTTTGCACATGCATTTACCTCAGGTTTAGGTTTCGGTCAAAATGTAGAGATCAGCTATAATTTGACAAAATCCACATTGTTTATGTGTACTTAATTATGATTAGTGATGGTACTTGTACTCCAGGTTGCCCAGTTTGCCTGAATGGCGGGGTGAATACACCATCATGTGGCTGTGCTTGTCCTGCCCGGTTCACCGGCGTCAGGTGTGAAACAGGTAAGAGATATTCATATCATTTATTGTATCTTGTTGCCTTATTTCAAATTATTTAGATACATCACATTGAAATTAAGGTATAAACTCTTCAAAAGGAACAATCATCAACGGAAACTTTGAATGTATTAATGGACACTGTTTCGAGTTGTAATATTCTCCAAATTAATAAACATTTACAACACCAGTAATCTAAAAGTTGTTATCTCAAAGTTTCTTTTTGTCATTTAGGTATTTAAAAACCTTCAATGAAAGAATTTCTAATATCCAAATTATTTGAACAGGTGTCTGTAACATCCGATGTCAGAACAACGGTATTGTTGATAAGACTAACTGTCGATGTCAGTGTCGATTTGGATACAGCGGTACTTTCTGTCAGACACGTAAGTCAACCGATTGCAAATATAAAACCATCGACAACAAGCATATAAGGTAGACCTTGTTGTTTGTTGATAATTGTAGACTCCTTATTCTCGATTATTCGCATTGTTTCATTTCTATGAGAATTTTTTTATTGAATGGGAATGGAGCAATCTACCAACCATTTCTTGCAATCACACAATGGACAACCAGAAAGCAAATAATCTTAACCATGAACACTAACGAATTATTTAATCGTTTCTTAAGCGTTTACTTGCGCCTAACCTAAACTTATTTTGAGAGTCATTTTACATAGGATATTTCATTAAAGTTTGCCTCACTATTGTTCAAACACCAGGAACCTGCAACACTCAATGTCAGAACGGTGGAGTTGTAGATTCCAACTGTCGATGTCAATGTAGAAATGGATACACTGGTACCTTCTGTCAAACACGTGAGTGGACTGAGACACGATATAAGAGAATTCTCCTAAGGACCTCACTGCGTGTTAGCAATGTGATATAATAAGTCCTTTCAATATCAAGACACCTTGTAAAGTCGTATCAGTTATCAGACATCGGCTTGGTACATTGAATTTCTGATAAGCAGTGAATACAGTGAAACGGATACGTCATGGCAAATACTAATCGTATAAAAACTAACACAAGTAACACCAAGAAGGAATTGACGTAATTGACTTGTCAGCAACATTTAATAAATCAAAATGTATAAGATTTTAATTTTAATTTTTGAACCAGCTCCCTGCAACCTTCAATGTGGGAACAACGGATTCGTGGATACCACGAACTGTCGCTGTCAGTGTCAAAATGGATACACTGGAACCTATTGTGACACTCGTTAGTAAACCGTTTTCTGGTTAGGAATAGGATTTAGATAGGATTAATATATCTAAACATAAAATGAACATTTTTTCTCTTAATATTTCGTCTCAAAATCTCTTCAGTTTGAGTATTTTTTTTCCATAATGTGATTGTTTTCATTTCTCGGTTATCGAACCAAAATGCATAATGAGTTAAATTATTCCTTTTTTAGCGCAATGCGTATAGACGTTGACAGAAACTTATGTTGACAATCAGGAATGTTATGACATTAATGAAGTTTTTTCTCAATCCAGCTCCCTGCAACCTTCAATGTCAGAATGGCGGATTCCTGGATATCAATAACTGTCGCTGTCAGTGTCAAAACGGATACACTGGAACCTTCTGCGGCACTCGTGAGTGAAACGTTTACTGTATATGAATTAATAGGATACAATGTACACTTTGTGAGGTATTTGTAGTATGCTGAAATTCTATAATGTCGACGTTTTGATTCATTCCAAAACTGATACCACATTGTTCGGAGACACTGTCAACTTAAGTGATTTAAAATATTAAGGACTTTCGCCGTTATAGCTAGTTTAGTTTTGTGAAATTCGTGCTCAATAGTAAATTTATGTTCATGCATTTAGGTGTTTTCTTTTCAACATAATGACAAACTTTTCATTTTTCAATGTGTTTGTATTTGTACTAAGACAATCCTGACAGCGGAATGCCACCTAGTCGCTATTGGCAGGCTCAATGTAGTATCGTGCTGCTCTCTCTTTTCTGCAAAATATTTTGATAAATGTCAATCTAATTGTCGTGTGATATGTGTTATCGCATTAACAAAACTCCCCTGAAGAATGCTTAACCTTAATGACTTTGTAGATCCAGAGGGGAAAACTCAGTAGGTTTGAACCCATTCTCCCCAAATTTGGATTTTTTTTAAAAATCAAAACAAAATGCTTACCTTTTCAATAGGTAATACCCAACCCTGTCAAATTCCTGAATCAGCCACTGTAGTATGTGTATGAACAATGAATTATCATTAATGAAAATATGAATACATAAGAATTCATTCACGATCTCTTTGATACAGCTCCCTGCAATGTTCGATGTCTTAATGGCGGAGTTGCAGATTCCAACTGTCTGTGCCAGTGTCGGAATGGATACACAGGAACCTTCTGCGATACTCGTGAGCGAAACGTTGACTATATCTAAAGTATACTCAAGGATAAAACTCATTTAATGGACGAGATCTTGCCTGATGTCTTTCCTTTGTTGCTGTCGAGTATATAAACAAAGGCAGTCGCTAGACTTGCATATGTGAAATTCTTAGTGCCATGAGGCAAAAACTTTAGGAGTTTCTGTTATTTATAAAACAATTCGGAATGAGTACAGCGAATTAGTTAACTAACTGGACATGCATGTCCAAAACCTACCTGGGTTTTTTGAAACGTTCTTGCATTCTGTATTTTGTTTCATGAGGGGCACATAAAGAAATATTTATTTCAATGTTTAGTTTTGAAGTTATTCTTAAAATCAGTGGGTTCGGTGAGTTGAAGACATGAATTATCTCCTCAAGGATAAACCCCTAATCATATATTTAGAAATTTAAAAAAAAAAAGTTCATGAGGAATTTAGTCTGAGTTTGCAATATAATAGGAATGTCATTTTAAAATCATGATTGACCATTCATCGAAAACTCCAAATTTATTTTAGCTCCGTGTAACATTCAATGTGGAAATAATGGATTTGCTGACTCGAACTGTCAATGCCAATGTAGAAATGGATACACTGGAACTTTCTGCCAAACTCGTAAGTAAAACGTTTGGCATTGTTTAAAACATGTACTTTCTCCTTTACTATTTACTCTAACTAAATGTTGATTGTTAACTTGTTAATGGTATATCTGCATCGGATCAGATGAAAGCGTTTCTGATGAAAAATAATAATTGAATCAACCACGGGTAAGAAAGAAGTAACAAGTTAACAAGTTTTCTTAAGAGAGAGAACGACGCTTTGCCAACGATTAGCATCGATTTCGATGACTTTTTTAATCGTGGAATTTTCTGCAAGCATTTAAACTATTCTAACATCAAAACGTTTCCATTTCTATAATGTAATTTAAACATTTCTTTTAAAACCAGCCCCCTGTAACATTCAATGTCAAAATGGCGGTTACGTCGACACCACCAACTGTCGCTGTCAGTGTCGAAATGGGTACACTGGAACCTACTGCGACACACGTGAGTGAAAACTTTACTTAACTTCAGGATTATCGAAGAAATTAATTGAAGATGAATCATGAAGGAATTCTAAATTACATTCTTAAGTTTCCCCATACCACTTGTCTTACACTCTTAAACTTGAAACATATGTTTCGGTCCAACTAGGCCCCTGCAACATCAGAATGGTGGTTTCCTCTGTTTTTTTCTCAATCTAGCTCCCTGCAACCTTCAATGTCAGAATGGCGGATTCCTGGATACCAACAACTGTCGCTGTCAGTGTCAAAACGGATACACTGGAACTTATTGTGACATTCGTGAGTGAAACGTTTTCTGTATTTAAAGGATATCTACTTAATAATAATAACAATGATAATAATGTGGATATTTATATGGCGCCTTTTCCACGTTCAAGGACATGCTCAAAGCGTTACCTACATCATTAACCTGAGGGAAGTGTACTTTCAAAGCAGCTACTTATCGCTAAGCGGGACCGTATAGGTCCGTACATCCCTATATTCAGGTACCCATTTTACCAGCTGGTGCACTGAGTGCAATGTGGATGAAGATCCTTGCCAAAGGACAAAACACAGAATTGGACCCAGGTCACAAATTTTTGGTGTCTCCACGGGGCTTCGAACCCGAGTCGTCGGCCTGAAGGGCTAGCACGCTGCAATCCATCTATGGTTCATTATCAATGTATTATAACAGATCTAAAATTGCTCGAATGTTTACTTTTACTGTTATTTGAAACAGGAATTCCTTCTACGTCTTTTCAAATGAACCTGCTATTTTAACTATGTAACAAGAAGTTTGTAAAATGATGAATTTGACTATGAGGAATGTACATCAAACAGGTTACTAAACATTTTTTCTCGAGAAATTTTAAGCGCTAGATTTCCTCGTTCAAAATTTACTTTTGTATTTGTTGTTATGATGATATACTTATATGGTATACTCAAAGGGACAAAGAGTCCTTTTACAGCAGATGAAAAAAATATTTGTGTTGTTAAGTGACTTGAAGGAGAATGATGTGTTTTATATAATCAATCTTTTAAATCGACATGCCTTACGGGATTTAGGGAACAGTTAAGTATTTTGTCAACAGATAAAAATTATATTGATCGCAAGAGAAATCTTTCGCCTGCACTATGACACATGAGAAATATTTTCATATCAGAACAAGTCAATGGGTATCATTTCAAACACACCTACCTCTATCTATGAGCGTGGTGTCAATATGCAGATTTTACTGTCTACAGTACCACGTCACCAGTTATTATTAGTAATAACGAAATTTATGTTCAAATAAAATGTTCAGAAATAGCTTACATGTTTAAATTAAGCGTTGGCGTAACTCAACATTCTCCAAAACATTCAAAGTGGCGTTTGTTCAGCTGTGTCGTTGTCGTCAGTGTTTACTTTTCTTATACCCTATACTCATACTCCATGCCCATTTCAATTTAAATATTATATCCTATCAGGCCCCTGCAACCTTCAGTGTGGAAACAACGGATTCCTTGATACCAATAACTGTCGCTGTGATTGTAGAAACGGATACACTGGAACCTACTGTGATACACGTGCGTATCTTAATATCGTCCTTCATAACAAAGGATTTGCCATGTTTCACAACAATTAATCTAAGGTGTGAAGTGCACCGGATAAACGTTTATTAACGGCTGCAAATATCAATCGAGAGAAACTTCTTTCATAAATGACAGTATAATAAAGTAAATCATGAAATTAAAGATGATTGTCTTTAAAACAGCACCCTGCAATGTCAGATGTCAGAACGGCGGAGTTGCAGATTCCAACTGTCGATGTCAGTGTCGAAATGGATACACTGGTACTTTCTGTGAAAACGGTGAGTGTAACGTTTATCATTTGTGTCATCAATAATTTAATGTTGTTATCATCTCAAAGTTATTGATGTATTGTTTCAAGAGGTTACGCAGGGGTCAAATATCATTAGCCTCGGTCTGTGTATTAGAAAAGGTGTGAGCACATGGGGAAAAATGTTTTTGAACTGCTATATTATATTAACTTTAATCCACTGTTTTTATGAAAGATCGTATGTACAAATGAAATATTGAATCAATGTTTTCGTTATAAAAGCGCCCTGCAATATCAGATGTCAGAACGGCGGAGTTGCAGATTCCAACTGTCGATGTCAGTGTCGTAATGGATACACTGGTACTTTCTGTGAAAACGGTTAGTGTAACGTTTATCATTTGTGTCATCAATAATTTAATGTTGTTATCATCTCAAAGTTATTGATGTATTGTTTCAAGAGGTTACGCAGGGGTCAAATATCATTAGCCTCGGTCTGTGTATTAGAAAAGGTGTGAGCACATGGGGAAAATGTTTTTGAACTGCTCATTATATTAACTTTAATCCACTGTTTTTATGAAAGATCGTATGTACAAATGAAATATTGAATCAATGTTTTCGTTATAAAAGCGCCCTGCAATATCAGATGTCAGAACGGCGGAATTGAAGACACCAACTGTCGATGTCAGTGTCGTAATGGATACACTGGTACCTTCTGTGAAAATGGTAAGGCCATTCCCAAACTGTTACATTTTCAAATTTAGACCGGTGATGTGGTTCCTATCTTTTTTTTAAGAAAACTGTAAAAACATTAACGCAACCAGAATAATGTTGGTTTCTTCTTTCCCCGCTCCTGTGCTGTTATGTAACAGCAATCTTTTGTGTCCAACAGCACCCTGCAATGTCATATGTCAGAACGGCGGAGTTGTTGATTCCAACTGTCGATGTCAGTGTCGAAATGGATACACTGGTACCTTCTGTGAAAATGGTGAGTCAAAAATTAACTAAAATGGTGAGAGAAATAGTTACCATTTTGACATTCTACATCTCAAAGTAATTAGAGGATTGTTTGAAATGCTTTGGATTTACTTTTATTAACTGCACAATAGATCAATAACATCCAAATGCTTTTCTGATATTTGTATCTTACAATAAACCGAAGTAAAAATATCTTTAAAACAGCACCCTGCAATGTCAGATGTCAGAACGGCGGAGTTGTAGATTCCAACTGTCGATGTCAGTGTCGAAATGGATACACTGGTACCTTCTGTGAAAATCGTAAGGCCATTCCCGGACTGTTACATTTTCAAATTTAGACCGGTGATGTGGTTTCTATCTATCGTTTAAGAAAACTGTGAAAACATTAACGCAATCAGAATAACGTTGGTTTTTTTCGTTCCCTGCTCCTAAGCTGTCATGTAACAGCAATCTTTTGTGTCCAACAGCACCCTGCAATGTCATATGTCAGAACGGCGGAGTTGTAGATACGAACTGTCGATGTCAGTGTCGAAATGGATACACTGGTACAATCTGTGAAAATGGTAAGGCCATTCCCGAACTGTTACATTTTCAAATTTAGACCGGTGATGTGGTTTCTATCTATTTTTTAAGAAAACTGGGAAAACATTAACGCAATCAGAATAACGTTGGTTTTTTTCGTTCCCCGCTCCTGTGCTGTCATGTAACAGCAATCTTTTGTGTCCAACAGCACCCTGCAATGTCATATGTCAGAACGGCGGAGTTGTAGATACGAACTGTCGATGTCAGTGTCGAAATGGATACACTGGTACAATCTGTGAAAATGGTGAGTCAAAAACTATGCTTCGGAACATTATGTAATTGTGGACTCGTTATAAAATCTTTTTTCATGTACCCATGAAAGTCTATTGACACCATCATGTAAAATTTTGTTTCATCTTCGATAGCAATAATGTCAGAACGGCGGAGTTGTCTTGTCAGTGTCGAAAAGGATACACTTGAACCTTCTGCCAAAATAGTTAGAGAGACCTTATCCTTTAGGATGTTTAATCTAATACCATTAATGGACTACTATTGACAATATTAGACGAGGAGGAAGAGGAAACTATTGTATCGAAGACCAGAAAAACGTCATTTGATTTTAATAGCATTTCATGATAAAGTTTAAATAGTGATGACGTCAGTCTGACTTTGGTAAATGTTATCTGATAAATTCACGAAGTCAAAGTAAATGGCTTTCACTGAGATGTTTATCATTACGAAATACTACTATAACTAAACCCCCATTAGTTTCCAGTCAAGGCCATTGGTGCCTGACGCAACCTGAATAAATATGTTTTAATAGCTCTCATATAAACAATGTATCTGTCTTCAACAGCACCATGCAATACTCAATGTCAGAATGGCGGAATCGTTGATTCTAACTGTCGATGTCAATGCCAAAATGGATACAGCGGAACATTATGTGAAAATAGTACCTTTCTTATTTTACATGTTTGCAAGCAAAGGCTTTCATGCTAATTATTTCTATCAACGACCAGGGTTATCAGATAAACACCGGATGTTCCGTTTGCTCGCCATACATCGATAATATGTTGTTTCTTATTTGCTATGGTATGATCAATTGTTCATTATTAGCTTTAAAAAATTTAGACACCATGATATAGGTTCGACATTACATCTAGAGAAGTTTCATTCTCGTTGAGACTACCACGTTAACTTTAGGAAAGTTACCAGAGCGACTGCGTTGATCTCGGGCAAACGGCATTTATCATAAATTCAACGTCGAGTCTCTGAGAGATAACAGTACAAGATATGTTAATTATATTAGATCCACAACTGATTCACTAGATTCAAGTTTATTCATGTCCACCATTATGCCCTCCTCGTCGCTAAAATTTGATTTCCTTTTCCATGTCGTTAAAAATGCCTATTATTTTTTCAATAACCTGCAATCACTGGATTGCTAAAGCCTTGCTGCATTTTGTCGTCATTTTCGTGCCAGCTCTTCATGACACTGCACCTTAACTTGACAGTGTATGCAGAAATTCGAGAAGGTTAATACAATTTATCAACGATCTCAAAACTACGGATTTTGGCTTGACGAAGCAACTGCAAAATATTTAGAGGTGTTAGTTGTTGCTTCACGGAGAAAACGAATATTGTTTATAAATCGCATCATTTTCCTGTTTCTCCAGCTCTTTGTCCTACCCCGTGTCAAAACGGTGGAAGACAGGACCCGGTAACCTGCCGATGTCAATGTTCTTTCGGATATTCGGGAACTTATTGCGAGTCTTGTAAGTATCAGGCACTGCATGTACTTGTCTTAAGAATGATCAAAATAGTGCCACGATATGGAAATATTAAAGGCTGTTGTTCGATTTTAGTAAAAAAAATTGTCAGCTGTCGTATATTTGGCATCTGGAATCGAATACCTATGTAGAGGTTTATCTTTTCAATGTATACCCGAATTATTGGTGTTTTGTCATATATAAAAACATAACAGGATAAATCAAAGAATTTACGTCAAAAATACCAAAACGTTTCATATTTCAAACAGAATGTCCAAGCTGATGTGTACGTAGTGCCACTTTATCTAGTAAGAAATGCAAGAGTAAAAAATCTTTTAGAGAGTTCAATTATTAGAAAAACACAACCCGGGGCTAGAGTGTGTGTTCTTATTCATCATGTCAGTAACTTCTATGTCTAACTCGCCAGCCTCGTGCAACTTCCTGCAGTGTGAGAATGGTGGAACAAAGACAAGGTTCTGCACATGTGCTTGTTCCTTCGGCTACACGGGAACTCGCTGTGAAATACGTATGTACACATATTGAAAACGAAGAGTAATCCCAATAGTGATCATTTTGGTTTCTACGAATGCTGTTTGAATTTTAACCTTGAGAAACTTACTGCAATCTTTCACTTTGTTATAGTTTCGTGATTGCTACGTAAGCCATTGCATAAATGTATACAAAGGATAAAGCATCAAATTGAATACTTTTCGCTACATATGGTCACGATGAGTTATGGATGTCAGTGCTTTTCAGCATACCCGACGAGGAACGGTAATATGTCAATATTTATTGTATGCATGAGAATTGTGGGTAATATGTCAACGCTTTTTAGCATACATGGCCACCAAAAGTAAAATTGAGTACCTTTACGTAAACGTAACTACAGTGGGTAATATGCCTGTACTTTTCAATTTGCATGACTTCGAATGGAACATGTTAGTGCTTTTAAGTATTCATGACAGCCAGGGATGAAATGTCAATGTTTTCATTATGCACGACTACAAGGCACAGTAAAATAATGTTTTCATTATCGAAGGTAATGTGTAAGTCAATTTCATTACATTTACGTCTCGTGGGTATCATGCCAATGCCTTACAGTTAGAAAGTCATCCTGCTCGATCAGCGTAATTGAATCCGCTGATCGAGCTCCTTCCATATACCCTGATATCCTTTAAGCCAAAAGCCTAGCATCGCTAGCTATCTAACCAGCCAATTAGACGACTCGCATCCAGCAACAGCGGCACAACCCGGATGGAAATTTCCGTTAAGTTCAAAAGAGTAGTTTCAAGCTCCTTGGATAACGACATTTGATTGGCTTAAACAATAACAGGTGAGCACAGCCACGAACACCAAGCCGCGCCAGCCGTACGAGGGATTTGGCTTGAAGGAGATCAGGGTATATGGAAGGAGCTCGATCAGCGGATTCAATTACGTTGATGTAGCAGGATGTAAGAAAGTCTACCATAGGTAATATTTCATGGCTTCTCGGTGTACATAGATAGCGTGGGTAATATGTCATCGCCTTTTCGTCTGCATGATTACCAAGGGTTTTATGTCAAGGGTTTATCAAACGAAATGTTGATAATATATCTAGACTGTTATCAACATTTCCAAATGTGGTCTCACGGTAAGACGACATCAATCAATCAGTACAAATAACGATGCATCAAGATGTAAGGGAAGTGCCACCTTGCCTCTCATTAAGGCTGCTCTCATTAATGAATGAATTGATGTGCTTCTTTCTTTTGCAAATGTTTGATGTAGTAAAACTTGATAAAGGTAGGTTTCTCGATTGTGTATTTATCTACGCTTTCTCCATTGTCCATCCCGAATAAAATTGTTAAACCCTGTTTCGGAGGAGGAACCAGATACATTTTAGAATGCATATATAAGTACAAAGCGTCTGGTTATTAATTTGTAAAGAAGAGGGTGATTTTCTAGAAACGTATACGTAACTTCTTTATATTGAATACAACGCCGATTCGTAGTTTTTGCTTACGTGTTCATTATGTTGGGTTAGGAGACTAGTCTTGATTCATCACTAACTTCAGTGAGAATTAAAAGTTACTTTGATAATATCTTTATATTATATGTGACATTTATACTCATGTTTTAAAAAGGAAGAAAAGGGGCCTCCTTTCACAAATGACTAAGGTGATCGCAATTCACTAAGGTAATCTCAGTGAAGTGTTAACGAATAGAGTGAAGGGTAACCTAAGTAAAGGTTGCTTCGTGAAATGAGGCCCAGGACATCAAATGTTCGCTAGCTGACATTGATGTCGTCCTTTGCAGCCCCGTGCAATGCGCAGTGCCTGAACGGAGGGTCTCAGACATCAATTTGTACTTGTGCCTGTCCGTCCGGATACTCCGGATCTCGCTGTGAAATAGGTGAGCTCATTTAGCCTTATCAATTGTCAATTATTATCAATTGACAATAAATGTGTAAACAATAAAAGGAGGTAAATTCGAAGGCATAACCATGTCCAAGATAGTATACGGGGGTGGGCATAATTCCAAATGGCTTTTCCCGTATATATAGCAATAATGGTATTGATATTGGCCGTTTCTATTGCGCCTTTCCACGTCACTTGGATATGCCCAAAGCTTAATCAAAACTATTTACAAATAGCAGATAGGATCTAGTATCGAAGGGAGACATGAGTGTTGACTTGTCTTTTGAACGAACACAGAGACAGACATGAATTTAGCTCGAGTGGGAGATTACATATAGGGAGGCAGCTGCATATGAGAACGTTCTCTGGTCAAATGAATTTCAGTTATAGCTCGGAGTGGTCAGTAAAAGATGTTGCGACGAACATAAAGTTCTTTCTGGAGCATAATTAGTCAGTACACCAATCGAACGACTAGAGACTAGTAGAACGACAAGACAATCTTGTAATTAATCTTTTACAAACTCGGAGCCAGTGGAGAATTTTAGGAGAGATGTGACATCAGAGACTGGGGAGAGGTATAATTCGTGTAAAATTTTTCTGGATTTTCTGTTGAATTTGAGATGAGGAGAGACCAATGTTGCAGTAATCCAGGCAGGAAAAAATCAATGTTCGAACAAGAGTTGCAATGGCTTATTTGCTTGCCCATACTGAGATTTGAACGCCAAGCTTTTTGTACAATAGGAGAGAAAGGAATACAAGATTGTTCGTTCGAAATATCAGAAAGTATGAGTTTGAGTTGTCTACCGTCTTCCAAATATATACAAATAAGCACGCAAATAGTTCGTGAAATTTTGGCGAACACTGTGTGATTAAATTTTTCACATACAGAAAAAAAAGATTAATCCTTAATAGCTCTTGTGTGCGAAGTTATGATAATAAAATTAATCTTGAAGGTTAACGATAATGGAATGGGTGCGTGTTGTCAATCTGTACGCAATTATTGGTTTAAATGTAACTAGATTGTTACATGGGTTTTAGGCATTCACACAAATAAATGATTTTATTAATTAGCTACAGCTCGTCCAAGTATTTCTATTTATATATAAACGCATTATATATCAACAAAAGCAGCTCAATGATGCCATCATTTTTCAGCACCAACGTGTAATATTCAGTGTCAAAATGGTGGAACGAGGACTTCCTCTTGCACTTGTGTCTGTCCGTTTGGAGTCACGGGAGAGTTTTGTCAATTTGGTAAATATCTGTTTCTTACAAATTTTATGATTTTTATTCTGCCTTCTCTCATTTATCACACAGTGTTGAAGAATTTGATCGTCTTACTAATCAAACCAACAGCACGCAATATAATTATTTTGTGTAGGGTCATTTTTTTATGTTAACGTTTACATATACCCTTTTGATTATCAAATTACATTACAAGAAGATAAAAGTAAGCACCACTGGAATTATGGTCACTCATAATGCTTATCAACAAACGTGTTGTATGTAAAGGTGAAGAGTAAAGACTGGTGCTATTTACTTTAGTTATCTTACGATAAAGGTTGGCCAAACTACCCTCAAAGTCGCAATTTTAAAAAGGGTAAAAAAAACCATTTGTGGTACCCAAATTGTTCAACCACTTACCAGGACGATTATAAAACATACAATTAAAAGCATGCAAATACAAAATAAGATAATTCCCTTTTATTCGCAAAGTTATTTGTCTCAGTGTACCTCTGACAAGATAATGTTTTATTATTTGCAGGTATTGGTAACAGATGCACCAACATGTGTCTCAATGGCGGCAGCCGCACTTCCGCCTGCACTTGTATTTGTCCCACAGGATACTCGGGCACCCAGTGTCAGACACGGACGTGTAGGTGCTTTCCTGTAATAAATGTCGTGGGAGTTATAATTTAACAATGGGCCCAGCCTACAATAGTAAGGAAGAGGTTTGTGCAACGAGACCCTGTAATAACGTGCCTATCTTTATATTATAAACACCCGAAAGACTGAAGTATATGGGCAGATCCCAATCGCTTTGGTTATGCTATCGATAAAGTTTACTGTGGTGTAATTGTGAATGATAGACTTTGAGATTTTTAAAATTCCATGTTAATCTTATTTGTTCATGTCCTAGAACATGCTGGATAGATGTTTTACTATGGGTTTGTTCTAAGTTACTCTTTTGTTCTTTTTGCTAATAGTTCTTGCCTGATTAATAACAATATCTTATTGGTTTTGGAAATGATGAGACTTATTTCGTTTTTCTTCTACAGCAACATGCAGCAACCAGTGTCAAAATGGCGGATCTCAGACGACAGCCTGTACATGTGCTTGCCCTCCTGGCTTCAATGGAACCTTTTGTGAAAGAAGTCCGTACATTTCACTCTCTGTCATGTTATCTGTAACACCTTCTTCCGTATTGTAGTATCCATTCAATAGTTCAAGGAAAAAAATATTTTTTTAAATGTGGTCAAAAGAGAGGCTATTGTATGAGTGTCTATGTCATACTGTTTTTACGGACAAGTACCAGAATATCAGCATTTCCCGAGCGAGAACGAGGGGTGAACCGATTTTCGGGTACGGGTTGTATATATATATATAGTATGTTCTATTTAGTACAGAGGTTATAGAATTGAGGAAAATATTCAATCATCGACTTTAAACATAGGCTGGCTTCCCTCGTCACCACATCTAGAACGAACGTCACTGACGAAACTTAATGTCACTATATTGGTTATACCGTCACGTCGCCACGTTACAGAAAAACTCGAGGGCATCGTATTAATCCCGAGATGAATCCCCTCGGAAGTAAAAAAGCTAATAATGAAAATACCTTTCCATTACAGGAAGCTGCTCTCGCACGTGCCTGAATGATGGTGTCATTGTCAACTCTGTGTGTCTCTGTGCATGTCCGGTCCGTTTTTCCGGTGCTTCGTGTGGTAGGCTGTCTATAATTATGTTGAACATCATTATAAGATTTGATGACTGATTAGTTATAGATAGTGAAGTCTGACTAAACCTGGAGGTTATAACAAGGCACAAGGTATTTCTTTTTCTATTGCAAACACTTTATTATATCTTCTTAAAGGCATTCCTTTAGGAAACATCATCGGGTACAGAATGAAGATGTTAGCAACACCTAAAAGATTAACATTAAAAATTTACTACCTCCACTTCTTCTTTCAATATTTGATTCATTCCAATTTATTCCCCTTGCCCCTTAGCTCTAAAAGGTTTTTTTTTGCACATATTTTTATATGAACAACCAGGATAAGGGTACGTAGGGTACGTTTCGTTATATTATCTCATCACAATATGTTTATAGAGAGCTGCAGCCTGCAGTGTGAGAACGGAGGAGCAGCTAACTATCCTGACTGTAGGACATGCACCTGCCCCAGTGGATACTCAGGCGACCGCTGTCAGAACGGTATGTTTAAAGGAGCAGTAGAATTGTTTTAAATGATAAAATAATTTAACGAAAACGTTAACCAATTTAAACGATTGCAAGATAATGTTTTTTTTAATCAAAGGAGCCATTCCACAACAAACGCACCATGATCGGTTAGGCAATGCGAGTCAATTTCCCTAACGTAATCGACTAAAAGTTGTTTGAGTAATGAGATGTGTAACCCTATAAAGATTATACATTTGACAAAATTTTAAGAAATAACACTTTTAAAAATCGCGTTACTGTGCGTTAACGTGTAATAAACTCTTAGATATCAGTATGACGATAGTCATTGCAAAAACAGGTATTGCAATACTTTATCCAGGTGTAAAGTTCAAGGTGAAACTCTACACACGTTGTTTAAGCTACTCTTTTGCTAAATAGAGGATACTAAACGACCTTCCATTTAATACTATTTTTATTAAACGAGTTAATGATTAGTATAAAACGAACGAAAGCGAGTTTGATACCAAATCATTAACGAGTTTAATAAAAATAGTATTAAATGGAAGGAAGTTTAGTATTCAGTTTATTACTTGACCTCAGTAATCAAGCATTATTACCGAAAGTGTACTGAACGAAGCATTTCCGCGACTAAGCCGTTATTGAGACGTCAGTGCCAAGATTGTGACGTCACAACCACACAATATTATGACGTCATACGGGGAGCGGTATTACACTAGTTTAATATCGCGGTATAAATATTGCACTGTGGTATCTTACACGGGCGAGTAATAAAGTAACGTATCAATGCAGATCTACACGGTTAAGTTATTGAACTTCACTATGCCCTTTACATCCAGGCATGTCGTGAAAGTTTTTAGTAGTTAAATATCGTTTTCGATTGTGTTAATTCAATTGTAAGGATTGTGATTGCCGTGATATTTTTTTTTATTCCAATATTTCAGTGGGAAACAACCGGTGCACCATTCAGTGCCAAAACGGAGGGGTTGCCACCAGCTCTTGTTCCTGCTCCTGTCCGCTAGGATATAGTGGCACGTTCTGCCAAATCCGAGGTAGGACAATTCAATGTTAAACAAACTAATTTGGAAAAGAAGCTGAAAATGATTTTATTTAAGTTGAAGTGTTTCTTACCGCCCTTTTTTATACAACGCCTCCTTGTTGGGGGTTAGACGCTCTTATAATAATCATAATAAAAATAATAATTAGGATATATATATAGCGCACATATCCACACCGAATGCATGCTCAAGGCGCTCCCTGCATTATTACCCTGGTCTAACCCAAGCTGCCGGTTACAGCGCTTAAAGGTCACCTCCAACAAAATCTACACCAGGTACCCAATTAGTACTGATGGGTGAACAGAGGCACATTTTGAATAAAGTCTCTTGACTCTTGGAGACACCACAAGCTTCTCAACTCGTGCCTCAGTGTGGGGCAGGGATTAACCCTTTAACTCTCAGTTAATACAGCAATGATCTGGTAACCCACCAATCCGGCCAGCCACGCCAGATGTTGCTGAACTTCACTGATAGCGGTCAACTGAGCTACGCACAGGACCACGTGTCACCATAACTGTACATCAATACATGTATCCATTACACAACTGATTCTAAAACCATGTCTAATTGGCAATGTTAACAGATAACCAGTGTAACATTCGGTGTGGAAACGGAGGAAGTGTCACTAGTTCCTGTACTTGTTCCTGTCCTTATGGGTACAGCGGTACATACTGCGAAAACAGAGGTACCCTCGTCAAATGCTCTGATTTTAGTTATGTTTCCAAGGAGTAAAATGAAAGAACAAGTTGTAAGCTTTAACGTTCTTGTAGAAAGATATCATCCTGCTTCACCAGGGTAGTTGAATCCGCTGAGCGAGCTCCTTCAAAATACCCTGATATCCTTTAGGCCACAGGCCTCGCATCGCTAGCTATCTAACCAGCCAATTAGACGACTCGCATCCAGCAACAGCGGAATAACCCGGATGAAATTTCTGGATCAGCGATTTAACTACGCTGATGTAGCAGGACGGAAAGATATTCGATAGTCATTGATTCGAATGACATAACGCCAAATAATTGTCTTTTGTATACGTAGTTTTAAGGATGGAATTGAATAACACGATGTAAGATTTTGTTTTATGTTGAATGGACGAAGACAAGTGTTGCCGCCCTGTCCTTGTAGCAAATGTTATGAAATCATATGAAAGGGTCATAGCAATTTGTGGCCATTTCTGTATTTGTCCTTCTGTCCATCTGGGCTTGTCTGTACGCCCATTCCTAAAGGTTTCGGAATCATTACATGTCTCAAAAGCCAATAGCACCCAAGAAATTAAACTTTATATCATGTAGTTGATTATTGGTAAAGGGAGATAATCAAATGATTATAGAGTTATCCACATCCATATTCATCAGATTACACTCAGCAATAAATACTCGAAAACGCCTGTAAATATACCATTATGTTCACACTTCATTTGAGGTAAAGCACGGTATCTAAAAGTCACTGGATCATTAGTTTTTTATCGTTAAGTTTCTTGATAATAGCAATATATTGCAATCATATTTCGCAGATAACGGATGTAATAACCAGTGTTTGAATGGTGGAACCTTGACGTCATCGTGTACCTGTGCTTGTCGTTTCGGATACACAGGAAGCAACTGCCAGTATAGTACGTATATCCCGGTCAGACACTACTCAAACTATAGTACCTCCTCGTGTCTCGCAATGCACGGTCTGATTAGTGTTCAAATTATAAAAAAAATAGAAATATTATCTTTACCGGGAAACGAACTCGATCCATTGGTGAGTTTCTTTTGAGAAGAGCCTGTTAGTTGCTTGTTCTTGTCTTAATTCATTAAATAACAACAAGGACTCCGACAAAGGTTTTCGGTATCAAAAGTAAGGGCAAGTAACTACCAGGGTTAACTTATGGAGAAGTTTAGCTTGGTAACAGAGAGCAGAGTATACGGGTAACTTACTCATGCACAACATGTAACCACCAGGTCAATCAAGCCCATGTAGGAATCAGCAGTGTCTGAACGGAGGAACTGTGACGTCATCATGCACATGCCAGTGTCCTTCAGGATACACGGGTAACCAGTGTCAGACACCATCACGTGAGTAAATCGTTTATAGCTACAAGTTAAGTATCAGGTTATAATTTCATAGTTTACAAGTTATAACTTATCAATTGAAAAAACTGCCTGCCCTTATCGAAATGTCCTCTAATGCTCAGTCTGATTAAAATCGACCGTGTTCCGAGGAATAAAAGTTTTAAAATATTGACTAAATCGAGATTCAAACTCTTTCTGTCTAGGCTATCCTCTCCACTAGGTCTGACCGCACCCTACTGTAGCGCACGTTCTTGCGTAAACTAAGGTAACCAATCACAATGCGTGCGGCAAAAGCATTCGGTATCAGTAGCTAGGGGCAAGTAACTCCCATTTACCATTCGATAAACTTGATCGCCGCTATCTTTATTTTAAACGCGATGATGTGATTGGTTCGCTATTGACTAGGTTTTGTCTGCGCTAAACTGGTGTCGGCACGTGCGTGCAGTGAGGCTGCCTTCAGACCTAGTGAGAGAGGATAGCCTAGACAGAAAGTGTTCGAATCTCGATAGAGTCAATATTTTGAATCTTTATTCCTCGGAAGACGGTCGATTTTAATTAGACTGCTCGAATTATTTCTAGATATAATTTTTTATACTATCATAATAGGATATATTTTGTTGATGTATTTGTCTTCAGTCATTATTCTAAAAGATTTAAACATTTCCTGACAAATGTCATGATTACTCAGGAAAAAATAATCACATTTTGATGTAAATAAATTCAATATATTTCAGAGTTTTGCTCCCGTTCTTGCCCCGCTGAACAGAAGCTCAGCCCACGAGGATGTTATTGTATTCCAGAGGACGGTACGCTATTTTCATACGACACTATACAGGTTTTCCTTTTCTAAAATGTTTATGATAACGATATTGACAATACATATATCTGTACACGGAACTATTGATACAACTTGTAAGATCAGGGTTTACACGTGACTGCCCTTGTTTTCATTTGAATACCAAAACAATTGCACTTAAATCAGCTTTTAGGATACAAGACCTAAATCTTTATGCGTTTTAACTAAATTTCAGCAAAGCCTCTATGATTATTCAATTGGAATAATGAATCTTTTTCATTTCAGTAAACTGTGACGCCGAAGAGCCGATGTTTTGCCGCTACTATGGTAGCGTGTGCACGTATATTCGAACTCTAATGATTGCGTGCCCACGGACTTGTAGGACATGTGGTGAGTGATTTGGCCCCAAAGAGATCAGGGTATATGGAAGGAGCTCGATCAGCGGATTCAATTACGCTGATGTAGCAGGATGATTTCATGTGTATTAGAACTTTTACTTTCTTCTGATAGCACATGCATAGATGGAGAATACTAAACCCCTCTTAAGTAAGACAACATCAACAAATGTTATTGTTAGACAGAAGTATCAATCAGTACATAAACTAGCGGTCAAGTTAAGAATTGTGTCATTTTTCTGCCATAATTGATCCAAATTATCCTAAAAGGTATCGCGGTGACAACGTGACAACACTAGGGTACACTGCCTTATGTTACGTCATGTCTACACTTCTGTGCACAATTAAAGAGCCACTCCGTGAGTTGTTGGAGTCATATATCCCAAACTTAATCAACGGTGTCATTTGATCGCGAAGTATCGACTGTTACCAAAAAGAAACATTTTAGAGCTTATTGGTCTTTACAGTGACAATATAAAGGAAGAACGTCGCGATTATGATCGAAAACTGGACAGTGGCGCGCGAAAATAGTCAAACGTAAGTTTGGAGACTTATCTTAAACAGCCAGAAGTTGATAGTGTTTGTTTTGTTATAAAATTAGTATCCATGTATATTGGACGTGATATTTACACCTCTGTGCATTTATAAAGCTGTTTTTAGATTTTCATGGAAAAAGCCCTTTTGTCATATATATGTCTTTTAGATATGAAAAATTAAGATGTTTTGGTTTTATATCGCCGCCTATGACATTTAGGTTCGTATCACGGGTAAATGATATGTTATGGAAATCACGGAGTGGCTCTTAAAGCGCACCGTGTTCACGAACATGTCGGGAACATTTCACAAATCATTTTTCAAAAACGTTGTGTACAGAAGTGTTAACCATTATTTTGTCACGTCAAGTTATTTGGCATGTATCTTAGTAGTAACACGATGTGTCATATAGTTTAGACGATGTGTCATGGAGATGATCGACTAACAAAAATATTTCAACGTGCAAGTAAAAAATTATGTCTTCTTATGTGCTTAAAGTAAGACTCAATTCATGATTTTTTCTTACAGACATTGACGCTCCCAACCCGATTCCAATGTTCTCCGGCTGGTCCTAGACAAACGTGATATCGGTAGTCGCGTTTGGTCTTTCAATAAAGCATACCTGACCGAATATTTGATTTGAATAAATTTGGTTGAAATTTTAATATTTGATCACGTTTGTTGTTCATTTGAAGTGAAATTGAAATGGATTTCACATATTGATTGTTTTGAAAAGTTGATGATATTGGACATCATCCTATACATAAGTTCCTATTTGCATCCGGTCTGTCATCTTAATTTGGGCGAAATGACATAAAAAAGGCGCAGTGCATTTACTATTTTTCGACTTAATAAAAATTAAAGATATGCATGAATAGAATAGCCACATATTTACAAACATTATGATAAAACTATTTAACAACGCCTTGCAATGTCGATGCAAGTCTTTTTTACCTCGTGGTGCCGACGAATGGCTTCACTTTTTTTTCCATTTTATTGTGTGTGCGCTCTTATCTAGGTGTAAGATCCTAATCACCTAAAGTGTTACCCTCAGTATCTTGTTTCACCTGGGTTCTGCTACAACCATGTACTATAAGTACATACATGTATATACCGGAATGTCCTTTTGAATTTCGTTTCAAGAAAAAATTCCCCAATAGGACATCGAAAAAACCGTTGTTGGTACTCAAAATACTTTTGGTACGTATGTTTGGACTATTAATGCTATTGAAAATACATTGTATTAGAGATGTTACCAACTCCATGAACGATTAAACATTTTTTTAAATATCTATACTTCAAGATTGCATTAAAAAGTCAAAGAAAGACGTTTTCGATGCAAAAACGATAAAAAAAGGGAGATTTGTCTTTTATAAACGAGCTGTTGATTCATTAATATCTGGTACTCGACGCAGTGTGTTTAGGGCAGGAGCACTAGTCACGGTTAATTATCTTCTTGCAGTTAGGTTGGTCACACTTTGCTCTACTCGTCTCTAAGCTTTTATGTTGAAAAATGAACTGAAATACGAAGGTTCAATATTCACAAAAACAAAGAAATCATTGAGAACTTTTTTCGAGGATGTATCTTTAAAATGAACCAATTAAATTTGATAATTGTAGATCCGAGAGAATCTTTAAATGTTTTCACCAACAGACATCAAAATACAAAAGAGTTTAAGAACGTAATACTTTTCCTTCAAATCTCGATTATTCATCCTGAACAATTAGTGATTCCCAACAATTCGATTTGAACCTTATGATAACAATGGCGTTAATGAGGTATATCATGTATTATGGTTATAGTAAAGTTTCTATTGAAACCTCGTGCCTAATGATTCGGTTAACGAGTTCTTCTTATGGCATTAGAAGATTTTTAAATAATATAAAGAACCACCTTGAGAGCCAAACAATCAGAGGGCTAAAAGGTGGTTAGAACTTGAATTGATTAAAAATCGGTATACATGCCTTTAACATGTCTGTTGAGTTTGATAATAATATTAGTATTGATAACAAAACGACGACGATAATCGATAAAGTGCGAAATTGATTGGTAATACTGACATAATAATAGCAATAATACTTACATTAGGGTTTACAGTGTTTATCAAAGTTTTGCAGGTGAATGTACCAAAGCAGTTATGAAACGATTACAATAGAATTTTTAAAATTGCAAACTATTCTTAATTAATCTGCAATCCAGATCAATACTAGTTTACATGTGTTATTACAGTGTTATTATTTCAAATGCACCAAGCGACCATGCACTTTTCAGTAATATTGATCAAATTGAATACGTATGAAAGTAGTTCAGCTAAAATAATAATATGAAAATGATTCAATGTTAATTGATTTATACGAAGTGGTGAAAAGGTATATGCTACACTGAACACAAAAGAATTAATTGCGCAGCTATGTCAGATTGTGGCCGGTCTGTCCGTCGTTATATAAACAGTCCAAACAGAGTGGTCAAGAGCCATGGCCACTGTTCTAACCTGCCATCCACATTAAACGCACTAGTGCACACCACTATTTCGTTAACACAACGAATGCACAGATACTTCATATCTCTCGATATTATTCAAGATCCTCACTCAAGTAATCTACCTCGTAAGTTATTTAACGAATATTTACGTATTCAGGTAGTAAAGTTGATTTTTAAAGACCGGAAGTATTTAATGTTACGTTACAATAAATCCGCGTGAACTACGATATCGGAAATATTAAAATTTTGCTTATAACCAAAAAAGCGGAAAAGGCAGCCGCTTTGGTCAATCTAATAGCAATGCTAATGCTGTGTTATTAATTCGGTTTATTTACAACATTGCTTTCATAAAACATATTTCATTCTTAGTTCTCAGTTCAGAGTTTAGGTAAATTCAACAGCTGCAATTTTAAGTATTTCATTGCATCGATAGAAAGGTTAAGTGAATGCATAAGTCCTCGTAAACCTTAAAATAGCCAATTTAAACCGTAAAAGCGTGCACTAGCGCCTTTAAGGTTAATTTGGCCTAAGAGTAATCGTGGGGTTCGAAAGACGGCGTATGTTAAACGTCTATAAAATGCATTCTAGTCCTTCAAAATGGTCCAAGTGGCACCTGTCGGCAAATGAAATCAAATTATGATTTGACAAATGATTTTTCATGCGTTGGCTAATGATAATGTAATTGCGAGTAATAAAATGGTGTGCTGTTGAAAGCTGATGAGATCAATATGGCTGTAGGTCTAGAAGTTTAAAAAGTTACCTTATCTGAAGAAAGAAGGAACAAATCAATAATTCATTTGACAGGTTCCCTCTCACACCGTGTGTGACGTAATGTCATGAGGTATGTAACACGTCCTTCAAATGGCTAATTAATTATCAAACTTTTCGCAAAATAGTTGAACGTTCCTTTTTTATCTATTCATTAAAATTGATTTTGTTCCGTTTTTACATAGAAACTAATCTATCAAACTTACCTATTGATGTACATTTTCTGTCCAAATTGTTTTGCCATTAGAGTTATTTGTTACAGCCAATGAGAATTGTGCCGAGATTTGACAACAATTCTAATTCGGTTCGGGGACCCGTTGAAAACACATATGAAATTTAGGCAATACTTTTGTCAAAGATTGTCAGAAATACTTACCAAAAATATGCTTTGAAATGGAAAATGTTATATCAAACAAGATTCAATGTTTATGTGTTATGAGGTAATAGAAAAACGTGAGCTGACGTGATCGAAAACAGGACTCTGTGACAATTCATCAAGATGCCAAAGTTTCATCAAAATGTAAATAAACAGCCTGGAAAGATTTCAACATATCGTCGTACTTTTCTCTCTGCAACCAAATTATGATTTTGATTTTGGCTATTTTGATTTGTCCTTTCGGAATTCGAAATTTGGTTACTTTTATCAAATATTTGAATCTGCTCCTTTTAAACTACTCATGTTTTAAAAAATGAAAACGACTTTTGAATTAGAAAGGTAATGTTATTTTATATGCCGTCTTTAAACCATCGTAGTCTATCATTGCTCTTTTCTAAGATTTCATCCACCATTGAATTATCGTGATGTGATGGTTTGGGTGCTTCAGAGACCCCGAGAGCTATGCCAGTTGGAGCTTACATGCTCCTGGTAGGGGAACCCAAGCTGGACAGGTCGACGGACCAAATTTGAGTCCTTCTAAAACCTGTTTTCTACCTCTCACTATGCCTTTCTTTCCGTCTGTTCTCTCATCCTTTCGATCCCTTTCTCCCTGATCTGTCCACTCTCTTTTGGATGCTTGTCATCCACGTGTTTAATAACTGAAATATTGTTCAAAGCGCGTAAAACCTATACTCACTCAAAGATTTCAGAGAATATGTTTGTTCTTGGCCTATACAAGCCGTATGTCCCCGATGTAAAATTGTTTCTTTCAAAGTATTCTTACATAAAGTCATTTACTTTTTTCGTTCACCCTTTCCATATAGCATTTCTCTTCAAAGCCAAAATGTACTTTGCAAACAAAATTCAAAGAACTTCAATTTGAATAGAAAAATTCAATAACCTGGATATATCTAAAAACATAAATCAATTACATGAATAATTATATAAGACAGCTTGTTTGTTTCATTCGTCGTCTCCGAAATAATTATAATTATCAATATAATACAGCGTTTAAAGGATCAATTTCATTCGGCTCACTATTGGGATTGAAAACTATCACTCCACCTGAAAGTGGACGCATCTATGTTTCGGAGAATGATGTCATAATTGTCAATCACATTTGGAATTTATTCAAGAAATGAGAATTAACTCTGAAAAGTTGAGGTATACTTTCATTCATTGATGTTGCCAAACGAGAAGAAACATATACACCATGTTTCCTAATAACTTTTTGCTCTATCGACCTGGTGAACCAATATCAAGCAAATTATTGAACATGAATCTGTATCATATACGTGTTATTTTCATTTTTTATGTACAACCCTACTTTAAAGAGACAATCATCTCTTACTTTTCTCAAAATCAAAAATGCTTTTGTATGATTTTTGTATTTTTTAGAGGATCCGAATCATTTCACTTAAGACGAATACGCTTTGTTGTCTTTATGAATTCACAAAACACTGTTTGGTGCTATGATTCTATGGACCAAGAATGTTCAAGACTCATCTTACTCAACTTCTTCATCCATTGCCCTATATATAGAGGATATTTGACATTTCTCGTCGGATACCATGGATATCTCATCGAGTGAAGTAGAAATTTATATTTTCACGAGTGGCGCAGCCACGAGCGTAAATATATGATTTTCTACTTCATGAGATGAGATATCCATGGTATTCGACGAGAAATGTCAAATGTTCTATTTATTATGTTTCCCAAAACCTCGTAAATGACCCTAACTATATGAATTGAGAAACTAAGACGCTTCGCTAGCGCGGCTGTTGCATGACGTCATTCAATTGTTTCATGACGTCACAGACGACGTCATATGATTGTTGCATCATTTTACAGAGTAGAATACCATTTTTTTATTTCACTCAGTGAAAATACGGGTTTTATTTTCACCGATAAATGGCATATTTCACCATTCGAAATATAATAATTTTTTAATATTTTCGTATTGAACCTTTTAGTCTTTATCAACCGAAATATCATTCACTAAATTGCCTGTAATTTACAATTTGAATTCAGAATTAAAATATTTTGTTAACAGTGGTCACCATAGCCAAAAGTATGCATAAGTCAGTTTATTTCTACCTGCCGAATATTTCACGGAAAAATATTTCGTTAACAATGTTATAATTCTGTTCAAATAAGTTACCATGTGTATTATATTCTGTAATTAACCATAGTTAATATACTCTAATTTGGCATATGGATCGGTGTTAAAATAAACACCAACCGAACTCGATAAATCCATACTTTTGAAAATGCCATGCAGAAGTTATCGATCCTTTTGAAAGTCTTTAAAAGGATCAGCAATCATTATTTCATTGTTCACTGCTAATTTACCTAGAGCACTTTATGGTTAGAGAGAAAAGGTTTTTGTTTACTTAGGATAGTTTATCATAAAGATAAAGATGGATCCGTCACGTCGGCATGTAGTGTCTGTTTGGTGGGTTTCTCAATTTGATCTGCGCAAAGATTATCGTATTCATGTCTTGAGTTAAGCTTTCCATTTTCGTTGGCTCACTTTGACGATCTTCTGATCATATGAAAGATAATGCTGAAGGAATTTCCTGTCGTGGTTGTTATTTTATTTTTATTTATTATGGACATTGAAAGTGAGGCGTGCCTGTTCAGAAAGTTCCTTTGCCGAAACACCAACCTGACCGATAGTGTGAGTTCCGAGCACCTGTTGTGGACGAGGGACGACAGTGAGAGGGTTGATGGGTGCGCTGCCGACTGCTACAGAGACCAGAGATGCAGGTCCTTCTTCTTCAACACGGACTCCCTGCTCTGTCAGGGACACTCGGGTTCTCCTTCTCAGAATTTGGTCTCTGAGCTTGGATGGATCCAATACGTCTATTGCATAAATGGTAAGTTCACAGTTTAGGGTAAACGATTTCGTATTGAAATTGAATGACGTTCCAACTTCCCGACTCAGAACTCAGATTCCGATGAATCCATAACTTGCACTATTATCTCTCCACCTACGTAAACCTCTACTTCAATACAAATAACACTTCTCGTGTTGGACCCCCTTTCAACACTAAATTCAAAAGTTGAAAACACTTCTTGCATAGAAAGCTTTCTTGCTTCCACCGAGGCATATATAATAATTCAGTCCCTAAGTTACGTGACCTTCATCGTTCATGACGTCTCAAAGTGCACAGTCGAAGAAATTCTAGTTTCCTAAAATGACTGAGGCTTTTCGTACGTTTATTTTTTAATGTCTTCACTGGTTGTACAACTAGCTTGCCCCAATTCAGGATTCTTGATATCTAGCTAAAGAAGTGCTTGTTTTATAACAGAGATTAGCGTAGGAGTTAATGACTTGAGTTACGGCTGTCGGGAGGAACTGTATGTGCAACGTAGTCTAAGAGGTTCCTTCTAAGATTTTTTTTACAACTGAAATTCATTTTAGATCTAGATTTCCACACCTGTTGGCAAAATATGTCTATTTTTTTATATATATCTTAATACCAAATTAAAACATTTTCTGGAGATTATTTTGAACTATTGAAATGTATTTCCATAACATGGCTTCCATTGAGAGTATATTTTGAAAGTGGAATCATTGCAACACTACCTACACTCCAGGCTACTTCAGAGGTGCATATAAAAACAGTTTGAGAAAGAAACTGGGTGATTGCTTAACACATCTGGTCAATAAAAAAATATGTGTTATATAATTATGATACTAATGAAAATGAATATTGTTATGCGCCATTTTCCACTCACCTGCTTACGGCGCTACATGACACATATGTATGCAAAACATGAAAAAACAATGATAAAACAAATAGTTTTTATGAAGGTTTGTGAGAAAAAGAGGATTTGGGTTTGCCTCTAAACATGTCCAACGTTGCTTGATATGGAGAGGTAGGGAAGTCCATTGCGTAGGACCCGCGTACTAGAGGGACATCTTGCCAAAGGAAGAGAGGAACCCTTTAACTGAGAGGAGATGTTGTTCTAGTGATATGAGAGTTTGTGTGCGGGAATACACAGTGAGTAATTAAGAGAGATATGGAGGGACTTGATTCTGTAAACATTAATATCAAACACAATCGGAATATGATATGGAAAAAAAGCGTTCTTAAGCTCCAAGGATGAATATAATTTTATGAATGTTTATCCCTTTTACATGCATCCATGTACTTTGGTGTATTTGTATCCGTGTAGCTTTAATACCTACCAAGGAAAGTCCCTCATCACGCATTATATATATATTCGATCACCAAGGGGTTAATGTTTCGATACTCTCAATATCACCCCTTGGATTTTTCTTCATGAAAATGTGTTCTCAAATTACCTGCCCTTAAATTTTCTTGATAATCAATAACCCAGTGAAAAGGCTTGATAGGAGAAGATGGAAACGAGTGTTTGTGATGCTGATCTAAAACCAGTCTTTTTCGGCGAATGCTCATGATCAGGAACCTGAATTTGAAATTTTGATGGAAACCTTCACTCTTGATTGGTTATGAATACAAATGTATGTGCTACGAGCTGAAATTACAATAGCGTCTTGTAGTACGTCCTTTGAGAGACCTGTATGTCAAATCGATGTATTAGTTTCTTTGCCATCTTAAATCTCAAAAACAAATGATAATGTTGCTGATGAAAAGTCCCAGGGGTGATAAACGAACAGCATCGGAAATTTCAGCCCTAGATGCTGAAAGAGAGCAGTTAAGGGTTTGCGATTTGGTCAGGCTCCTTGAATAGCAACATTTCATAGGCTGAAAAAGTTATACGCCATTAATAGCCATGTATAAACAGCTGACGGCGATAATACGTATTTGCCTTGATGGATCTCATGGTATTGTAGGAGATACGCAGATGAATTTCTGCTTACGTATTCGGATGTTTAACATGATGCATGAAGTACTTTTCTCTTCCACAGATTGTTCTGAAGTTGATGGTATTAAAGACGGAGTTTACACTGTAGAACCAGCAGATGGAGTTGGATCTGTGATCGTCTACTGTGATCTCTCTACTTTCGGAGGTGACTGGCTTGTAAGTTGTTGACACTTGAAGACTACATCCACGTTTTAACACAGACCTTTGTTTTGATAATGATCATAAATAATTAGAAAGGCTTTCTATTCATTTGATATTTTACTTATCATTTAATGGGGGTTGTTATCGGTGCTATAAAGAATCGGAAACACTTGGTAATCATATCTTGCGGGGGAAATTTAATCTCGTCATGTCTCGAAGAAACTTGACATACGCCGAACCAAATTCATTTCTTTTGGGATACTCCGACACTGATTCCAGTTCAAGTTTTAGATAATTTTCGGGATTGAATGTAAGAACAATATGTCTGTATCACCAGCCTTATGACCATCCAATCCCTCAATGTTTCATCAACCTTATGAAATGCAATGCAGAATAAACCTTATGAAAAAACCAAAATAACAACTAGCAATTGCATGTAGGTCATTTTCAATATCGTGTGTACTCAAAGTATGCAACACAATATTTCGTGATTATTATCAATGAACGATTTGAAATAAGTAACCTTTGATCATATCTATAAAATACATTATTGTGTTAACACTTTTCCTTCTTCGGATTTACGAATAAATTTTATATTTTATGTTTCTGTATGTACTATAAGTGTGACACAAGTTAAAATGATACATTGAGAGACACCCTAGAATCAAGCAATAAACAAATTGACACCAACTTCAAGCAAACTGTTTTTCAGTCAAGTATCTTATTCATAAAAGGTTTATGGTTAGGTTTACATCTTAATATAAATACAGATTTGTTGTATTACAGGTTCATCTCAATAATAAGTATTTTACTATCATTTTAGTATTGCGATAGATATTTCAAGTGATTTTTCAGGTGATTCAGAGACGAGCGGACGGGTCAGAAAACTTTACACGCAGCTGGGACGACTACAAAGAAGGTTTCGGAGACCTTGAAAATGAGCATTGGTTAGGTGAGAAATATTTGATTGGCTGTAAATTATCAACTAGTAGTTTTCTACAAATTATTATGGACTCCGTGGAATGATGTTTAATTAATCCATGTAATACTTTCTAGGGGCCGTCATTGAACATGAAATCCTTGTAATTGAAAATCCTGAACACGAATGGTTTTCTTAAAAAGTCTACGTATTGAATTTCCTATTATTTTCAGGGAATGACAATATTCACCGTTTGACATCTCAGAAGACGTATGAGTTACAAATAATCTTGAAGGACTTTGAAGGAAACACGTGTGTGTCGAACTATTCCCAGTTCGCTCTGTCAGATGAAAATGACTTTTTCTCTCTATCCGTGAGTGGGTATTCCGGAGAATGCGGTAAGTTTTAAAAGCTTATTGAAAAGAAGGTGAATTGAATGAAGGTGCATAGTTTATTATCAACATTGTTTTAAAGTCCTTCTTGCACTTCAGAAAATATCGTCGCTTTTGGTTCATTTTAATTAGGTGATTAAATTGTACGTGCATCATAGTTTACATTGCACTTATAGAACACATTGACAAAACAAAGCATTTGCCATCACTTTAAAAGCATAAGCCTTCTAACACTTGAAAGAGTTATTACTTCACATGACGTCAGTTAGACACTAACAATAGATTGACAAGGAACTCGCATTTCATACTCTATCACATATGAAAGTTAAAATCGATAAGTTTCAACTCTTGATTGCAGGTGATTCGTTCACATACGGAAATGGAAAAAACTTCAGTACATACGATATGGACAATGACCAACATGAGACCATTAATTGCGCCGAGACCTACCCGAGCGGGTGGTGGTTTGGTACCTGTCACTCCTGCCATCTGAACGGGAAGTATAACTTCACGGGGTATGCAGGAGGAGTGGTCTGGAACAAATGGCGTGGATATTACTACTCGTTGATGTTCACAGAGATGAGAATCCGTCCTAGGCTTGATTTATAGAACTCTCACGTTGATGCTGGTCTATTTTTATTGACATGAGTGAAGAGAGGTACGCGTAATGTGTATATACAATAGTATATATAGACAAGAGACATCTTCCCACGCATGGCCTATACTTGCGCCAGCCCCAATGCCTTGCTATGATAGGCCTTGCCTATCTGCGCCCAGGTTGCTGCGAAAGATCGCGTTAGTCCAATTATAAATCACGTGGTAATTGCAACGTTTCGCCGAAAAGGCCGCTTTACTCAAAACACGGATTTTTTCGGCAGCAAGGTTTAGATTAGCCAGTGATAGAGACTGTTTCAACTTAAAGCCATGCGGGGGAAGATGGAAAAGATAACCCTATGAATGTTACAGTAAGTGAGTGTTATTTGTTATAACATGTATCCGAGAAAGTTTTGTAAAAAAAAACATCTGTCGACCTTTCGAGTTGGATATTTTTAGCATCCATATCAGTTGAAAGAAGTCAATACATAAACTGCAATATGTTGCACATGTGTGATAATCCCAATAGAGAATTTTATTGGTCGGTGAGGAAAACCACGTGACAATGGATTCTATGATTAATTTAAAAAATAGAGCCATAGACTCTGTTGCTCATCAGCTTTTGTAATGTTGATGTTCAACACTAAGATACATACCCGTTAGTTCTCCAAATGAAATACCTCGCCAAATTTCAAGTGCCTCTGCATTAGACAAGATATCATAACATAAATTGGTAGAAAGTTGATAAAACCATATCGTATACCTGATCTTAACACTAAATACATTCTTTTAAAAGCTAAAACATGCTTTAAATGAGCAAAAAATCATTTCTCAGCAACATTGTACTTCAATATTCTGACTCACCCTTCCCTTTAAGCTCTATACCCATTCCAAATTAACATTAACCAACCTCCTTGCGATATCCTTGGAAAACACAAAGATATCTGGTTACTATATGCCTGTCCCTGGCTATTGTACTGATCAGTCGAATGTTAATGAAATGCAATCTTAACGAGTTCAGTCATACAATAAAACATTGCTCAGACCATTTCGTTTTATGATTATATTGTGCCACAGTAATGAACTTGGGCTCGTTTGAACCCTCGAGACAACATCAATATGATTATGTTGACCATCTTACAAAGCTTTATAGAATGGTATATTTTATTTGCACATACCAGATGAACACCTGTCACATCTTATTTATGGGGGTAGGATAACACGTATAAAGATGATATTTTCAAATTTAAGATCCCTTGCATGACAGGTGTCTGGAAAAAAAGACGACAGAATCGTGAAGTTGGGTACCCTATCACGCCAATATTAGCTATAAGCTTTAATCGTCATGGGACAAAATTGTTATTCTGAAAATGTGAGCATCCGCCTTCGTCAACAAGATTTGGTAAAACACCCTAAATATGCACCCCAGCACTATTTCTTTTAAACTCGTGAATGTTGATATAAAAACCGCTTTCGCTCGTTTTAAACTAAATCATTAACTCGTTTAATTAAAATAATATCTTCTATAAATGGAATAATTTTGCCCAAACCCAATTAACGGGTAAAACTTAGATTTGAAAGAATAGTTTTAATAAAATGAGTTTTGAAGTAAGCAACCGATGCAATTTTGTTTTCCAGACCTTTTGTTTAATAATTTCTACAGACTAAAGATTTTAAATATATAAAATTGTTGTTTTAGTCCATAAAATGGACAACTCGCGTTATCGCATCAATAACATGACTGTCGGTTCGGAAAATTAAAAAAACAAACATCTTATGACGTCACTTTACGGCCGAATCAGTATTCAATCAAACCCTAGACGCTTGATCATTGGCGAAAATATACGAGTCTAATACATGTACGTACATTGTTACCCTTATGTTTGTTCAATCAGTGATAAGCCTCAAGACAACACTCACTGTTTTTGGCGTATGTTGTTATAACAAGTTCGATTCTCCTTATTTGATATTTCATTTTAAAAAGTGACACGCTTCATTTGACTTGGACCTAATGTTATTTGATTTCTTTCATGTTATACGTGTTTTTAAAGTTACAGATTATTTCGTAATTAAGCTTTGTCTCTCCAGGGAAGCTCATTGGCTGCATACTCTCTTGTCCTGCTTGATCTTCATTGTTGGAATCTGTAATTTCTACCTTAACGTGCAATGAAATTTCATTATCTTTATTATTGTTTTCTTTATCTCCGTGAGCAATCTTAATACTTCAAGTCACTCCCAAAATGTGTTTTTTGAGATTTTATCAAACTACGATAATGATTGTTTTACGTAACCATGTTTTGAATGATAAACATTCTGTTAAGTTTTATACTCATTCTTTCTTTGTAATTTAAGATATTTTATATTTTTACCTTATCCTTAAAAATAATTTTTCAATGAAGGTGTACCCAATCAACAGGCAAGATTCACTTGGGTATGGATTCAGACATATTTATGCTAGTTATATGGACAACGGGATAATCGAAGTGTGCCAATCAATTTTGAAAACAATACCTAGAATTCCTTACAATAAAGGTATGATAGTAACGTAACATAATTTAATTTTAAAATGGCTCATACGTACGTAAGCTTATGACAGTTGTATATATGGTTCTAAATGTGTGCATTATTAAAATCGAGTATGGATTTGATTGATTTACAGCTACATAAATTCATTGCTATATATTCTTCCATGTTAGTGTAAATAAAGATGTAGATGACCATGTTTATTCACTTCATAACGAGATACGGTCGATTGCACTTAAACTTAATTTTACAGGTGCTATAAATTGAATGTCATTAATATAAGCAGATGTGATAAAAAGAGAATGCCTTGGATTCATAGGTATATGATAAAGAAGGATAGTTTGCCGCAAATTCCAGAATAACGATGGTCTTAATATTAAACTTGTTATGTAAAAGTAATAGGTTGAGTACAGAAAGCCATCTTCACCCTTTGTTGTTGTTGTTTTTGTTTTGTTTTTTATGTAAAGAAAAAGGTATCATGTTCTATTTTGATCCCGTCTGTCCTTAAATGTTAAACAAATTATTTTGTTTTTCAATGTAGGTGATTTTGGTCATTCGTCCATTACAATAGTTACATAGGGCATTTTTAAATTACTTTTCAAGGTTGTACGTGTTACGTCGTTTTGTAAAATGCAAAATAAGACTGCGTCTGTTTCGATTTTTTTCACTCACATGTGACTTCTAGAGCGGCGTTGTATCGCTGAAACTTGACTCAAAGAAAGAGATGGATGAATTATTTGTTGGTGACACGTATCAACAGTGTGTAGTTTGATATACACAAAGATTTTGTTATCGAAAGAGAGTTTAATTCGCACTAACAAATAAGGCAAAAGCTTATACCCGCAGTGAGAGTAATCGTAAAAATTTAAATTGTAAACCGACAACACAAACCGATCTGGCAGAACAATGAACCCCTTCTACAGATTATTGAAGGATTAATGTGCTATTGACAATGATTACTTCTGGTATGTTTTATAGCGTTTTTGTTTATTGGATGAGGCGAGCATAAGAATCTTTACATAATTAACATATTTTGTAAGATTACAGAGTTGATGTTAAGAACAACCTCCAAGTCAGGGCGCCTTCCCTTCAAGTACCTCTACGGTAGTAGCCCTGCCTTCACTTGCGGAGGCATTGTTGTCAAGATTCTTGACAACAATAGGAATTGACGTCATCGATAATCTCGAACCAAATTGTTATTTTAAGTACAAATAAATTGGTTCGAGAGTATGTGTTATACGTAAGGCGTATGAAATTCTATGAATATTACAAAAGTTGGTGTGATTTGCTTCAAATATAATTTTTTATTTGATGAGTATATGGTGGACAACTTGTTATGTTTCAAAACTTGATAAAATAACAAAAAGCTTCGTTTGCCGTACTCATTTCTTGAGTCGTTGTTCGGAGTTGCATTGTGAATCCTATGAGTTAGGAGCTTCACTTTTAGAGCGTGACATCAATCGTTGGTTGCACGCGCTGTGTTAGAGCTTTTTCACCTTGAAGCCTTCTGATGGCAGCGAGTATATTAGTGACGTCACAGAGCGGATACTCGCTGTCTGGAGCTAGTGTTTGGAACAGATGTGTAGCAGTTGTAACCGTTATCAATGAGAAACAACAAAAGAATGCAGGTACTCAGATTACCATCTCTTGTCGACTTTACGAATATACCACAGGCTTATGTTCTTGAAATGATTGATAAGTCATGATTTTTTATTATTATACGTATGCCATCTGTATTCATATAAGACAAAGGAATATTTATGTTGTGGTATGTTTCCAAGGATCAAATTAATTGTTCAGCAATATAATGCGTGTGTCTTAGTTTTAAAATGTTGTTGTTGATTCAACTTTTTTTAATCCAAAAAAAATATTTTTTAATGCAATCAGCCATACACTACTGAACAGAATGTACCAGAAGCGGTGCAAAAGCTTCAGGGATCGATCTTGTATAAAGATACTGTGAATTCTTGTAAAATATACCCTCTTGCCGTTATCAATCCGAATTGATTCATTGCTGAACCGGACCTTCCTTAGGTTTTAAAGTTTCAAGTTCTGGGTTACACCTTTGATGATTTGCAGTTTCGCAGTTAAAAGTCCCTCAAAATAGGGGCGTCTACTGGTATCTTAGTTTTAGAAAAGTATCAATAACAAATATTTAAAAATCATTAAAGGTCCTGATTATGTGTATATGACTTTATCTAGAAATAACATTGAAATGGGAGCATTTCATGGAATAATACAAACAATAGTTCAGCTGTACAATGAAGTAGTCGTCGAGCGTCTGTAACATTGATAAATACAAGAAAAAGACTGTCTATGAAGTAAACATAATGAAGTAAATGCTTAATTGAAATATAAAATTCTATTATTGAAGATACAGGATATAATAATTTATGTACATTAAATTGGTATATCTAAACATATTCATACATGCTTAAAGAGAGAGAGAGAGAGAGAGAGAGAGAGAGAGAGAGAGAGAGAGAGAGAGAGAGAGAGAGAGAGACAGAGACAGAGACAGAGACAGAGACAGAGAGACAGAGACAGAGAAAGACAGAGAAGGAGCAACATAATGGTGTTTAAGTATTTTTATGATAAAACAATTTCAAGCATTTTCGAAATATTCTTCTGTAATGAAAACAACTATTTTTGTGATAACAGTTGGATTCCACTTTCTACAGTATTTAGATACATCACTTGTTCTTTTTTTTGGCAAACTTTTCACTGTTTTGTCAAAAAAATAGCCATATCATTTGCGACAACAGCATAACATCTAACACACCAAAAACATAGTACATCTGTTGCCGTCTGGTCCAAGAGTGTCTACAATGTTACATGGAGTGAGAATAGCAAGGGAGATGACGGATAGCCTTGTCTTACACCTGCCATACATCGAAAAACGTTCTCAAGAGAACCAAATGCATCTTCATGGTCAACGACACAGCAGTATACCTTTATAAATCGATAGATATAAGAAGAAGACTAAATAGTGGAGACATAATTATGTATTTAGCTTTCCAAAACAATCTGTGGGAAGCGATCATTCCTCTTGACTGCCCGAACTGTGTACGGTTGCGGTATCAAAGCAGCTTGTACACATGGCTCTAGAGATGGTTTTGGTTCGTCTTCAGGTTGCAGGAATCTGAAGTTCTGAATCAGAGCAGCAGAGAAAAGGAAAAGTTCCATCTTTGCCAAAGATTCGCCCATACATACACGTCGACCAGTTGAGAAAGGTATGAACGATTCCGGTTTGAAAAATGATCCAGATTTGTCCAGGAATCTCTCAGGGCGGAATTCTTCAGGTTCGGGCCATACCTTTGGATCCATCATAACCGAGTCCATATTGAGCATGACTGTTGTCCCTTTCGGAACGTTGTACCCACGAAGCGTTGTATCTTCTGACGTTGAATGAAGAACACCAAATGGCACAATATTCGATCTTCTCTGGGTTTCGGCAATCATGGATTCAAGATAAGGAAGATTTGGTTTGTCTTGCAGAGTAGGAAACCGTTCAATACCAATGTTGGATTTGATCTCTTGGAAACACGTCTCCTGAACTTCTGGGTAATGAATCAGAAAGAGTATCATCCATTTCAGAGTTGTGGCAGTTGTTTCTGTTCCAGCAATGAATAGGTCTCTTATGGTTTCCGTAAAATTGTCTTTCAAACCTGTCACATCCAGTCCGGCACTCTCCCTTTCTTTCATATCTTTGATGAATGCAGCAACGAAATCAGGAGTCCTTCCGTCGTAACTCTCACGGTGTTGTTTGATCTCAGCCATGATGAGGTGTTCTTGAAAGTATGCAAAATTTTCAATGACTGTATCAGTGCTTCGAAATATTCTTGGTATTTTCGCAAGGAAAGGAAAGAAATTTATAAGACTTAAATTTGAAAAGTTTGCAACAGCATCATTAAGTGCCTTACAACAAGCGACAAAATTTGGATCGTCAAATTGGAATCGATGACCAAACAGCATTAAGCATATTACATTTGATGTTGAAATATTGTATATATAGGAAAAGTCATGTTTCTCTCCCCTTCTGCTTGAGAAAAAGTCAAGAACATTTTGAAGCTCCGTGAGAATGTCTGCCTCCATACTCTTTCGTCCAAATCCAAACTCTCTGAGAGCGGTTAGGGAATATTTACGTTGTGCTTTCCACTGAGGTCCAGAGGTCGATATGATTCCCTTTCCACCCAAAATGAGTGTAAACACACCAATATCTGGCCTGTCCGAAAACACATCTGCATTCTTGACCAGTGCTTCCTTCATGACGTCGAATCCATTCAGGACGATGGATAATTTTGGTCCAAAATAAACGCTGAATATTTCGCCATGCTTCTTCCTCCATTTGCCAAACAGAGCTCTTGGGTCTTTCTCAAGAGACAAGAGATTGCCAAGAACTGGGATGGGCGTGGAAGGGAAGGGAGGTAACCCCTTTGGACGCTTGAAACACAAGTACAGTAAGACAGGTACTGCGATTGCGACAAGCAATGAAAGCAAATCAGCTCTTACATTGACACCGAAAACTACCAACTCCAGGAGAGTCATTATGAGTTGATTATACGCTCGTATGTGATGCCACCAGGTGTTTACAGGTCTTGCTGAATGGTTACCTTGGTAATCTGGGAAGAAATACGAATATACAAATTTACATGGTTTTTTTAGCATGTCTCATCCTAGCATGCAAAGTATCATGTTAACACCACGCGTGATTACATATTCTCTTACTGGTTGCCGTTGTCACAACCATCATTTGCAGGGCGAAGAATGGTCCGTGTCGAAATTTTGCAATCGATTGAAATAAGTCTGAATGAGAGAAAGCAGGGCCAAAGAACAGAAATAATGAAATTATCGGTTCGAGCCCACAATAGATCAAGGGTAATTGTAAAGAGTTATATTAACATTTCGAGGATGCTTTACCTATAGCAATAAGCCTTTTCTAAACCTTGAAATGAATACGTTAACTTCGTGTTATCCTATTTTTTTAAAAGTTTTCAGATCTTTTTAAATAGGCGTTAGTGACGTCGCAGCACATTTTTTACACATGTTGTTTATATACTGTTGAAAAAAGTAGTAATCCTGACACAATGGGTATAGTTTGTCGTTAACGATAATTATCTTTACTTACATGGAACTCTTGTATAACGGTATCCCTTGTAGTCAATAAGTATAGAACAATGTTTTGGAATCAGAGAATTCAAGGAAGTGTTAAAGTGTGTGAGATAGGTAGAATTTCCCTAAGAATATATTGTGGACAAACACTGCTACCATCTATCAAAGCGTCTACCGTTTGTTTTTTTTGACCATCAGAAATTGTTTGACACGACCTATCCTGCTAAGACGAATGTATCAAAACGATTTCACTTGTACTGCTTTTACTTTATCAAATATGATGCCAAATGTTCACACTAAATACCGAATGGTATCACGGATGTCACCGCCAAACCGATCATAATCAATGCAAGCATGAATGACTGGATTCAATCATTTTCGTAATACTAAACTGGGTGTCCCCGCCATAAAAATGGCTCATCAACATCTGAATCAAGCAATCCAATTGTTTGATTAGCGATGGTGTCTTGAAATCATCTCAAACATCTTTGAATATGTTCACTGACATAACTAAAGAGAACACCGAAAGAATTAGTACACCTCTTTCAATTGGAGTATCATAAAAAGTTATGTGCTATGAGAAACTTGGTTTGTTTTATTTTATCCATCTTAAGGTCTAGTCTTTTGCTCTACATTAATGGTCTTGAAAATTTACTGATAATTATATCATTGCCATATCTCAATGGGTGGGTTCAATTGTCCTATTTTGGACATTTATAAATAGTCAGTCCTAGTATTTTGTATTAAAGGGGCAGTAGCCCGTTTTTTTATCCTGCTACATCCGCGTAATTGAATCCGCTGATCGAGCTCCTTCCATATACCCTGATCTCCTTTCCTTCCAAAAGTCTCGTATCGCTAGCTATCTTACCAACCAATGAGACGACTAGCATACAGCAACAGCGGCACAACCCGGATGGAAAATTCCGTTAACCTCAAGAGAGTAGCTTCAAGCTCAATGGAATACAACATCCAATTGGCTGAAACAATCTGCGGGAAGTCATCATACCTCTGGACTGCCCGAACTGTGTACGGTTGCGGTATCAAAGCAGCTTGTACACAGGGCTCTAGGGATGGTTTTGGTTCGTCTTCAGGTTGCAGGAATCTGAAGTTCTGAATCAGAGCAGCAGAGAATAGGAAAAGCTCCATCTTTGCCAAAGATTCGCCCATACATACACGTCGACCAGTTGAGAAAGGTATGAACGATTCCAGTTTGAAGAATGATCCAGATTTGTCCAGGAATCTCTCAGGGCGGAATTCTTCAGGTTCGGGCCATACCTTTGGATCCATCATAACCGAGTCCATATTGAGCATGACTGTTGTCCCTTTCGGAACGTTGTACCCACGAAGCGTTGTATCTTCTGACGTTGAATGAAGAACACCAAATGGCACAATATTCGATCTTCTCTGGGTTTCGGCAATCATGGATTCAAGATAAGGAAGATTTGGTTTGTCTTGCAGAGTAGGAAATCGTTCAATACCAATGTTGGATTTGATCTCTTGGAAACACGTCTCCTGAACTTCTGGGTAATGAATCAGAAAGAGTATCATCCATTTCAGAGTTGTGGCAGTTGTTTCTGTTCCAGCAATGAATAGGTCTCTTATGGTTTCCGTAAAATTGTCTTTCAAACCTGTCACATCCAGTCCGGCACTCTCCCTTTCTTTAATTTCTTTGATGAACGCAGCAACGAAATCAGGAGTCTTTCCATCGTAACTCTCACGGTGTTGTTTGATCTCAGCCATGATGAGGTGTTCTTGAAAGTATGCAACATTTTCAATGACTGTATCAGTGCTTCGAAATATTCTTGATATTTTCGCAAGGAAAGGAAAGAAATTGAAAAGACTTAAATTTGAAAAGTTTGCAATAGCATCATTAAGTGCCTTACAACAAGCGACAAAATTTGGATCGTCAAATTGGAATCGATGACCAAACAGCATTAAGCATATTACATTTGATGTTGAAATATTGTATATATAGGAAAAGTCATGTTTCTCTCCCCTTCTGCTTGAGAAAAAGTCAAGAACATTTTTTCCCAGTGCTTCTTTCGTGACGTCGAATCCATTCAGGACGATGGTATGGAAGCTCCTTGGATAACGACATTTGATTGGCTGAAACAATAACAGGTGAGCACAGCCACGAACATCAAGCCTCGCCAGTCGTACGAGGGATTTGGCCCGAAAGAGATCAGGGTATATGGAAGGAGCTCGATAAGCGGATTCAATTACGCTGACGTAGCAGGTTGCACGTTTTTGAAAGAAGTTTTCCAAATAAACATTATATAAAGGGTTAAAATCTCTCATTAATCAACCCGAACATCCGTATTCATACCTAATATAATCAAAAATTACCACTGCTTGTCTGGCAATTGGAAACATATATTTTTGTTTTCGTGAAATCACTTGATCTATATTCAAACTGCCCCTTTAATGTTCTTTGGAATGCCACTCTAGACAAAAGCGTATATATACCAGAGTAAGTAGAGTCAAAATTGATAAGATTGTAATGCTTTGATGCACAGATCGGGCTGCATACTATCCGCGCGCCCGAGTGTCCTGCGCCTGATCCATTGAATGTAATTGAGAAGTCGATTGCGGTTCAACGGCTTGAAAGCTCCCACCAGTTACCTCCCTTTGGTTTTATAATGTATACCCAGAATGTGTAATAAAACTGCGTGGATGTACAAGGTTCTTGCGGCCGAAGTGTTTTAACCTTTATTTCTACGCAGGTGAACAAAAAATGATATGGTCGTTGCTGACAGGCTTTCAGTTCCTTAACTTCTTACATAAACAGGCCCTGTTAAGCTTATAAGCGTATGTTGTAATCGGTCGCCATTTTCAAATTACTATTACAACTTCTCTTTATAAATATACGAGTCTGTGGTAAGGAACCTAGAAGTTGAAATGTACTCTTACTTTATAGACAATGAAAAGAGTGTGAAATATTGTAATCTCAACACGAAGTGCAGATGATGTAATTGTTCCGTATATCATTTCTAAACTTACCTCGCTATGCTTGATGCCTTGTGAACAAAAGACTGACCGAGCTAGAGCTAAAAGCATAGCCTTACTTCAGGCCACTAATCAATATTCCTCGTCGTGTGTTATGCTGAGTCTGTGTATCGTTTTCTTTTGCAAGGCACATGTCTGTTCAAAATAAACTTTAGAAAAATATTCTATTCTCAGGGAATCTCGTTACATATACCAATACATTTACCAAAACGTACAAAAAATCAGAAATTTTACCCCAAATTTCATCCTACATTCACTTATAAGTAATTCAACCTTACTTATTGTAGCTTTGAAACTAAAACGAACTGTTTATCAAAGCAATGTTGTATTAACAAAGTATCAGCATTGTTATTGAATTATCCAAAGTAGCTTCCGTTTCCGCTTTTCTGGTTGCACTAAATAATTCTGGCATTTTAGAATCAACTGAATACGTACACATTTACTTAATAACCTACGAGGTGGATCGCCATGGTGCGATTCGTTAGCTATATCGAGATCTAGAGATGTGCAGTATCTGTGTATTCGTTGTTTCTTCGAAACTCGTTATAATGGTGGCATTACTAGTGACTAGATGTGTTTGATATCTACCCGTGGACAATGTTAGTATTTTACGTATGCTTCAATTTTAAGACTGTTATAGAATACGTGGAAATATCAGATTTGAAAAATGCAACTTTGAACTTTCCATAGGTACAAATTTGGAAGGAATCTAGCAAAAGAATAACTACATGTTAAAGCGATTTTTTTAACATAAATAATTGTTCACAATAACGTTGTTTTTTAGCTTCCATAACTCGCAGTCTATCATACTTGGTTACCTTTCGTATTCATTTTGATGTACTTTATCAGAACCTGGATATCTAAAAAAAAAAAGAAATTCAAGAATGCGATAATAAAGCACCTCCTGTCTAAATTAATGACTTATTAATTACAATACATTGATTTTATTTATCAAACTTCCGGTGCATTTATAATAATTAACCTTTCTTGAACGCTGAGTTAAACGAATTGTTCAGTGATTACATCTTCAAGCCAACATGATGACAGTCTAGTTATGTTTAGACCTCGCACCAGCATCGTTATAGAATGATGAGCCTGGCATTTGCTTTTCGTTGTTTAGTTTAAAGGTAGCCTTTTATGGTGTGCTTATTCCCAGCCAAGAGGCGCTTTTTTCTAACAGAGTTTTGTCTGCTTTATCAGTTTTATATCGGACTTTGGCTGGGAGGCAAGAGGAGTTTTATATTTGGCTGGTGTGGTTTCCGTTGACAAGAACCTTTTTCAAAACCAAGAAAAGCCTTGACAAAAACATGAGCTATGTGAATCAGAGACATACAGGAGCTTGCTTCAGACAGTTTTAGCACACTGTAGCACGCCATTTCAGTTTTAAAGACCAAAAAAATCAATGGTCAGCTGCGCACAAAATTTTTGAAATATGGACAGTTGACAGTAGTAATGTGCCTTTGGAATTAACCTAAACTCTGAACTAAGAATAGATGATGCAATATTGTATATTCAAGCAATCTTGTAACTTAACCGATTTTAGAAATGTAGTATAAGAATTGTTATTGGCTGAAGACTGAACTCAAAGACGATCCAAACGTATTGACATCAAGAAAAAAGGTTGTGCTACCGTTTTTATACGTAAAAAGAGTCCTATTGCTGGGCGGTAGCGAGCTAACGTAACTTACGTTTATTAAGAAACGCGATGCCCATTGGATACATTTTGCTCTACAGCATGATCAGTTAGTTATGGCATATACACTGTCAGTTTTACCTGGAGTCATGGCGATACATACTATAGAAATGATCCTTAAAAGTATGATATTAAATATATGCTTAGGATCATCGGCCGGCGTTTATAAGATGCCAAGAGATTATTGTAGGATAGCAATTATGTTTGCAAGTACTAATTTTACCATCAAATTGTAATGTCTACAAGTAATTGTTACGAATATACAAACAAAAACGATAATTCATGAAAATGTGCCTCTTCTATTCACCGCATATTTTGTCTAACATATGAAATGAGCTCTTATTTGTCATCCACAGTAACGTGTATTTAAACGAGAGGTCCGCACTGAATCAGATTCTCTCTCATCCCACGTACCCATGTTACAATTGAAGTAGTTTCTACTAATAGAGAATAACTACTCGGGAATAAGTAATTAAGTCTGACTCCGTAGTCGTTGAAAGACTGAAGTATCTTCATCTTTGCGTTGCGCCCATGTTGATATTACGTTACAAGATAGATGTCAATAGGAAAGCAAAACTTATTTAACCAAGCAAAAACTGAGGGTGGTATTAGTGTTAGGATCTTCATAGCTTGCGTATTTTTTCCAAAATTGGGACAACTTGGCCCTTTTGTAATAGAGTGTATATGGTAAGGAATAACTTGATAAGCCTATGTGGGGAGAAAATGACTGAACCGCTGACAAACTAACCTTAACGAACGCCTCACATTGCGAGAAGCCCTGTCACAATGTTCCTGAAGAACAAGCTTATTGTTCTTGATGTCTATTAGAGGTTTGAGATGTTATAGGGCCTGACAGAAGCTAGGTCGCTCGGAAATAATGACTAATATGGACCTTGTTACCAATATCATGAAGAATTGTCTCCCTGAAAAATTTCGCATTCAAAATCTGTTTTCCATCATAATGTACGTGTTATGGACACTGTGTCTTGTTTCCATCTGGGCATCAGCGTATGGGGAATCAACGAGTGGAGAAATTATGAACGGTCAGGTAAAATTACTAGCAGTATTCGAAAAGATTTTTACATTCATCGACACTAAACGTTTAATTACACCATAGATTTATTTGACACCTGTTGTACATTTACATACTAGCTGGTATAAGTTAGGTTGTGTATAGATATGGTGTGGTATGATATGGTTTAGTATAGTTCGGTGTTTATGATATAGTATAGTATAGTGTAGATCAATATAGTTTGGTATGTCTAGTATAGTGTAGATCAGTATAGTTTGGTATGTCTAGTATAGTGTAGATCAGTATAGTTTGGTATGTCTAGTATAGTGTAGATCAATATAGTTTGGTATGTCTAGTATAGTGTAGATCAGTATAGTTTGGTATGTCTAGTATAGTGTAGATCAGTATAGTTTGGTATGTCTAGTATAGTGTAGTATGGTATAGTATATAGAAACATGTGAAGATACTTGGAGACTTAAGTATGACATCGTTTTTTAAAATCTTTGATGTTAAAATCAATCCTATTTTACTATTTTGGGCCGAAATCTGGGGGTTTAGATAATTTGATTGTATAGAAAAGGTACGCTTATTTGCCCGTAAGAAATTCCTTGGAGTAAAGATGAGCACATAAAATGTAATGGTATATGGGGAATGTGGCAGATACCCTCTCATAATATCTTCACAAATAAGATTGATCAAATATTGGATAAGACCTTTAAGTATGACATCCTATCGTTTGCCGAGAGTGTGCTATACTCTGATGTTACTTTATGAAAAAGAAGGAAAAAAGAGCTGGGCATCAGATGTTAAAAATCTTCTCTTTCACTGGATTCAGTCATACATGATATGAACAAAAGGTTCAATAATTGTTCGCAATGATAAAAGTTATTTACCAACAAAACTGGTTTGAAGCAATCTCAACATCAGCAAAATGTAATTATTACTCTTCGTTAAAAACAAAACATGTGTTAATGTCAAGAAATTTAGAATATCTTTAGCTCGTTTTTGTTGTTCGTCTCATGATCCCCTGATTAAAAAAGGTAGATATATGAATATTGAAAGAGAGCATAGAATCTGTAAATGCTGTGATAATAATGCTTTCGTTGACAAATATCATTTTCTTCTTGTGTGTCCATCATATAACACATTACGTAGAAATTATATTAAACAAATTTATTTTTCCATCCATCTATTGATAAATTTGTTCTTTAATGAATTTTTTGAATGAAAATGTTATCCGGAATGTTGCAGTATCTAAGCAATGATGCTAAGAAAGATGTATTCGTGAAATGTACTTTAGGCCTTTTGCCTCCTCACTGAAATAAAGATTGATTGATATAGTGTAGTGTAGTGTAAATCAGTTTAAAATACAGCAGTGACGTCATTGTATTGTTTCAATCATACATTATCCTACAAGAATCTACTGCTTCTATATGGACAATTGAGCAATAATAATTTTGAGATGGTCCCCGGAAGGGAACTGGTTTCATTATTTGATAACACAACATCATCCTCTGAAGAAATGTTTTCGGTTAAGGATAACATACAAGTAACCGTACATTCGTGAAAAATAAATTTAGTTTGGGGTGTATAATATAATATAGAATAGTGTAGTGTAGATCAGTATATATTTGGTGTGTATAGTATTGTATAGTGTAGTGTAGATCAGTATAGTTTGGTGTGTATAGTAATAGTGTAGTGTAGATCAGTATAGATTTGTGTGTATAGTAATAGTGTAGTATAGTGTAGTGTGTAGATCAGTATAGTTTTGTGTGTATGATATAGTGTAGTGTAGATCAGTATAGTTTTGTGTGTATGATATAGTGTAGTGTAGATCAGTATAGTTTGGTGTGTATAGTAATAGTGTAGTGTAGATCAGTATATATTTGGTGTGTATAGTATAGTATAGTGTAGTGTGTAGATCAGTATAGTTTTGTGTGTATGATATAGTGTAGTGTAGATCAGTATAGTTTTGTGTGTATGATATAGTGTAGTGTAGATCAGTATAGTTTTGTGTGTATGATATAGTGTAGTGTAGTGTAGATCAGTATAGATTTATGTGTATAGTAATAGTATAGTGTAGTGTAGATCAGTATAGATTTGTGTGTATAGTAATAGTATAGTATAGTATAGTGTAGTGTAGTGTAGATCAGTATAGATTTATGTGTATAGTAATAGTATAGTGTAGTGTAGATCAGTATAGATTTGTGTGTATAGTAATAGTATAGTATAGTATAGTGTAGTGTAGTGTAGATCAGTATAGATTTATGTGTATAGTAATAGTATAGTGTAGTGTAGATCAGTATAGATTTGTGTGTATAGTAATAGTATAGTATAGTGTAGTGTAGATCAGTATAGTTTGGTGTGTATAGTAATAGTGTAGTGTAGATCAGTATATATTTGGTGTGTATAGTATAGTATAGTGTAGTGTGTAGATCAGTATAGTTTTGTGTGTATGATATAGTGTAGTGTAGATCAGTATAGTTTTGTGTGTATGATATAGTGTAGTGTAGATCAGTATAGTTTTGTGTGTATGATATAGTGTAGTGTAGTGTAGATCAGTATAGATTTGTGTGTATAGTAATAGTATAGTGTAGTGTAGATCAGTATAGATTTGTGTGTATAGTAATAGTATAGTATAGTGTAGTGTAGATCAGTATAGTTTGGTGTGTATAGTTATAGTGTAGTGTAGTGTAGTGTGTAGATCAGTATAGTTTGGTGTGTATAGTAATAGTGTAGTGTAGATCAGTATAGTTTTGTGTGTATGATATAGTGTAGTGTAGTGTAGATCAGTATAGATTTGTGTGTATAGTAATAGTATAGTGTAGTGTAGATCAGTATAGATTTGTGTGTATAGTAATAGTATAGTATAGTGTAGTGTAGATCAGTATAGATTTGTGTGTATAGTAATAGTATAGTATAGTGTAGTGTAGATCAGTATAGTTTGGTGTGTATAGTTATAGTGTAGTGTAGTGTGTAGATCAGTATAGTTTGGTGTGTATAGTAATAGTGTAGTGTAGATCAGTATAGTTTTGTGTGTATAGTTATAGTGTAGTGTAGATCAGTATAGATTTGTGTGTATAGCATAGTGTAGATCAGTATAGATTTGTGTGTATAGTTATAGTGTAGTGTAGATCAGTATAGATTTGTGTGTATAGTTATAGTGTACTGTAGATCAGTATAGATTTGTGTGTATAGCATAGTGTAGTGTAGTGTAGTGTGTAGATCAGTATAGTTTGGTGTGTATAGTAATAGTGTAGTGTAGATCAGTATAGTTTGGTGTGTATAGTAATAGTGTAGTGTAGATCAGTATAGATTTGTGTGTATAGTAATAGTGTAGTGTAGTGTAGTGTAGATCAGTATAGTTTGGTGTGTATAGTAATAGTGTAGTGTAGATCAGTATAGTTTGGTGTGTATAGTAATAGTGTAGTGTAGTGTGGTGAAGAGCAGTATAGTTTGGTGTGTATAGTTTAGATTATCAAGTAAAGTCAAGTTTAGCATAGTTTGATGTGTGTTGTGTATTGTTATATAGAATAGCTTAGTATGGTTTTTAGTCACTCATCAATAGCGTAAGATTTAATTGTGCAGTATCAGCAGATTTTACAAGTTGGTAAGGTAAATAATTATTAATCATCGCGCTGTCTGTATTTCCAGGGTTGGGTGTATCTGGATGTGTTCAACTTTGCCACGGGAAAGGTGACATTCAAATACACCATCTCTTATCCAAGGGTGAGAAGTTTATTAGAACTGTCACATAAACTGATCTTCACATGAGGTGCCGTTAAATAGACAAAACGGCGATGGTATGTTTCGTTCGATTAAAATCTCAAGCATGCAGTATAAGAAAGGAGACAAAGGGTATGAATGACTATTTGCCGCACGTCTTTGTTGTGATTGAGAGTGCTAACCTGTCCGATAGATCTGATAAATTAAAGTCATTGTGGTATTAGCATTTATGTAGTTAACTTAAGACTATACTTGCTGAAAGCTCAGGCAATGAACCCAATATCTTCAAGCTCCAATGTTTGTTACAGATTTATGCGCCTGTGCGGCTTCTCTTCTACACTTTTGAACAGTTTGTTTTGGCCAATGATTCGTCAAAGGTTGGTAATATTTAATATTTATGACAACCGTGAAGCTAGACACATTTGATAAGGTTGTTTATTAACCATAATATATTCATGAATTGATAACGTTATACTGACATGCATAAGAAACGTTCCCATATCCCGTACCTTACTTCATTGTATTTGGTTAAACTTGCATTCTCGATTAACAGGGCTATACTTTCCAGTAGATTCACCCTTCAGATACATTCCTTTGCTGTGTATGTTATAAACTACCTTCAATAGTAAGTAAAGTAAAAATTTGATAAGCTAACTACAGCTCTTCCGCCTTCCGCCCTCCGCTTCTTCTTTACCGTATATATATATATATATTCTTCGTTATCAAAGATGATCCACAAGTAACGTCGAGAAAAACTTTAATGTTTTTATTTATATTTCAAATATTCATATCCTTGCCAAGTCCTGCGAGCAGAAGCTGAGCTACCTGAGTGACTGGACCGAGTCTCGACAGGTGTTGCACCTGGATACCACCCGTCAGTCCTCGGGGTGCTACAACATGTACACGGAGGGTCGGGACATGGTCTACTGCACGGGGCGCTTCTACATCAGGACTGACATCACGGGACCCTGGTTCGTCGTAGCGAACAGGTGTGGCAGTCAGAACGGAGTAGCGGTACGTATTCTGAGAGACGTTTTCTTTATATTCGAAATGTTAATTTTCTGAATTGTTAACCCACTTTCGATGACCTAGGGTATAACTCCCTGGACTCTCAGTTTTTGCGGTTTCTTACATAAAACTACTTGCCTGGTGTTTAAGCTTACCAAGTATCTACGCTAGGAATTTGAAATTACAAATGAAACAGTTGTTATTAAAACTCACTTCCACCGTTTAGTCTGTACCACGAGGAGCTGATGAGGTGATATGGGGTTTAACGCCGTTTTCAAGAGTATTTTCACTTATATCGCGGATGCTAGTATCATTGCAGGGAGAAAGCCTGCAACACCATTGTGGCTATTTATTGCGGAGAAACCTGCGAGAGAGTTTGAAGAAGGGAGTGAGGACGTTATAAAGATCAGTGGCTTTTTTCACTCTTTTAGCATGTCCTTACAGCTATGAAACCCTATAGCCTAAATGTTGCATTCATGCCAAAGTAATTTTCGGTAATTAATTCCTTCACTTTTTGACGTCTTCGAGGCGATAAAACCTTATATTCAACGTATCATTTCTCCAGGGTTTGACTATGAAGTACTACATCGACAACATCGTTGACAAGGTTGTGAATGACCTTTGGCCACTGTTGTCCGGACAGAAGTCAATCACCTACTCCGGACCTTTGCTGACCGCTCTGTCCACGTTCATAATGTTTGGGACAGCCATGCTCATGTAACTGGCTATACAGTGGTCAATAATACTTAATAAAATTACTTCATTCAGAACAATTTTACAGCTTATGTCGTGAATATAGATGCATTCTCCTTCAATACCACTTATAAAAAGTTAGAAAGAATTAGTTTTAAATTGACAATTGATTCCATGCAATCTCATTAAATTAAGCTATTGAATTTGCTGCACTTGGTTATGGAGTCAATAATCGTAACGAATTGCAGCACAATTTAAACACTATTTTATGAAAAAAGAACTTTATGCATCTGCAGAAGCCGAACTGACTCGTCAAATTTACATATATTATATATGTTACCCATGTAACAATATCATATATTTATATTTCTGTCTGCTTGGATACGTTTCTATAAATACCACCAGCAGTATATTGTATATTTTACGATAAAAATCGCGACATTCAACTTGGCCCTATTCGGTCAAATTACTGACATCTTGAAATAATATTTCAAGCAAGAGTCAGTTACTAACTAACAAGATCCTAACTAGTAACAACACAGCAGCGGTAATACAAAATGGCCATATCTCATCTTTTTTCCATCAAGAAAGGGGATGTAGACAGGGTGATCCAATCTCACCATATCTATTTATCATTGCAGTTGAAATATTAGGTATTATGATAAGATCAAATCCTGATATAAAGGGAATAACTTTAAATGACACAAAACAAAAGCTTGGCCAATATGCTGATGATACACAGCTTTACTTAAATGGATCTGAAAAAAGCCTCAATGCTGCAATTGAAACTCTCAACATGTTTTATGAAATGTCAGGGCTGAAAATGAATATAAACAAAACCAAAGCTATATGGATTGGTTCCATGGAAGGTAGTAATATTACTTTAGTTAACCACTTGTATTTAGATTGGCACAGTGGGGATTTTGAAATACTAGGAATAACTCTCAATGCTTCTCTTAAAGATTTGTGGGTAATTAATACAAGAAAACGCTTAGAACATATAAATAGATTGCTTTCTAGTTGGCGAAGAAGAAATTTGACACTTATTGGGAAAATCACCGTTATAAAATCTTTAGCAGTTTCTACCCTAGTACATATTTTTTCTGCAATTCCTAACCCCCATAAATCATTTATTGATGATTTAAGCAAAATAGTATATAAATTCCTTTGGAATAACAAAAATGATAAAATTAAAAGATCAAATATCAGTAGGACTTATGAGGATGGAGGCCTTAGGATGATTGACATTGAGTCTTTTATCAATGCTTTAAAATTATCATCACTGAAATGCCACTTGAAGAAAAACTCCAGCTTTATTAACATCTTTCCCTTTGGCAACTTAGACTCTCTTGGCTCCAATGCCGTTGATTGCTTATCTGAAAATGTTAATCCTTATTGGAAAGATGTATTATTAGCTTGGAGAATATTCTATATAAAACACCCTTTTGACAATGATGACAAAAGCCAAATCTTGGCCCAGCCATTGTGGCTAAATCATTTCTTTAAGTCTTCATTTATAATAAGAAACTGGTATGACCATGGTATACATTACATCAAAGATATTTATGAGGAAAATGGTTTCCTCAGCTTTGAAATTCTAAAGCAGAGATACAATATTAGAGGAACATTTTTGGATTATCAACATTTGTTAAATAACATTCCAAAGAACTGGAGACAGCAACTGGCTAACAGAAATACTTGCTATTATCATGAAGCCACTAACAATGTTTATGATTATATGATTTCTAACAGTAAAGGTTCAAGGATATTTTATGACAAATTAATTGGTGACAATACTGTCCCAAAGGTACTTGATTATTGGCATAATGTCTTTCAACATGATATATTCTGGAAAGATGTGTTTAGATTTTATAGGAAATGTACAAGTGATTGTAAACTGTTAGATTTTCAATACAAATTTATTTACAGAACAATTTATACAAAGAAAGAATTAATGAAGATGAAGCTAGTAAATAATGACTTATGCATATTTTGTAAAAATTCCTCAGAAGATGTCTCGCATGTTTACTTCGACTGTGAATTTGTGAAGAAATTTTGGAATATTTTGGAACTTTTTCTAAATACTCATCTTAAATCTAACATCACACTTACAAAATTTACTATTATGTTCGGACTTTTCTCACACAATAAATTATTTAACCATGTCATACTTTTGGCCAAACGATTTATTTATGTTTCAAGTATTAAACAACATGTTCTTTCTTTTGAGGGATTTGTTAAATGTCTTAGGATGACATACAATATTGAAAAATTTATAGCTAGAAAAAATAATAGGATAGAAGCTTTAGATAAGAAGTGGAATCAACTACCTGCTATAATTAATTGAAGCACTCGTAAAATATTAATATCTCACTGCCTGCATTCTTATCTTATCCAACCGTATACAATTATATGTATCAACATTATCAAAACATTTTCTGTGATGAACATGAACTTTTTTTTGTACTCCTGATTCAGTAAGAGCTAAAAAAGCTCAGTGATATGTACATTGCCTTTTCATGTAAAATGTATGATATGAAATGGAATAAAATTAAAAAAAAAAAAAAATTATAGGAACTGATAAGCATGTTAAAATGCAAAATAAGATAAAAAATCTTATTTTGCTTTTGAACATGCTAATTAGTTCCTATAATTTGTAGTGTGTCAATTAGATACACCTGCAAATGCAAGTTCATGCAACTGGTCAAGTTGTAAAACCTCAGATTATGCATGATCATATCAACTGAAAACTATTGACTATAAACTTAATTATAATGTTTTTGTTCAATTAATCATGCAATGACTTTATTTTAAAAGATATTCCATTCACATTATATTCTCATATTCTAAATACACTCAGAATATCAAGAAATTAATTTTATTTCAGCATAAATGTTAATATAATGCAAATTGAATCTAATAACAAAACAAATATGAACCAATAATCTATTAGGAAACTTGGATGTATTATCAATAAATGTAAAATTGTATATATTTGAAAATTAAGTATTCCCTTTTTATGATATGACTTAAATTGTTAACAATCTTTAGAGAGCATGAATGTATACACATTATTTCATAATTGAATATAAGTATTATACAGAGAAGAGTCAGTTACTTTTCGACTAAAAGACGGTATTAATGACAGTTGGGCATATTCGACCCCCACAACTCAGGGGACCAGTGTCTCCTTGTTGACAGCAAAACTAATCTGATTGATAAAACAAAAATGAAGCAATACAATATTTTTTGCTCAAAAGATCATGAAAAATTTATGAACTTATGTTAAAGGGGCGGTAGCACGTATATCTTAGATAAGTAAAGTGGTCTTACAAAAACCAATATAAATGTAACCAATTGCTTAACAACGGTTTTTGATCAAAAGAAGCAGAAGAACTAACGTAGCATTTTCGGTGATACTATGCTAATACAAAGGTGGTTTTCACTTAAATCTTCAATATTTCCTCTGCGATTACGAATGATTGGGTTGAGTAATGAGATGTTTTTTCTCTGATGACAGTATATGTGTCATAAAGCAAGGTATTGTGAAACATTTGAAGAATTTAATCCTGCATAAAACGTGATCCTGCCCCTTTGAAAATTACTCATACAGATGTCAAAACTATTGCCTTATATTCATCGAGATGACTTCAGAACTGTGTGACACAATCGAAGAGGAAATGCTTCAAACTACAGTGAAATAGGCCATTTTAAAGTACATCATTCCTCAAGCGGATGTTTTGTAATATCTTTTTGACCTTTTTTCACGGTCCAATGATTTAGAAGTATTTATATTAACTCTGAAACGTCGAGATGTTTACCGGATTTTTTTCAAGTCCTCTGCAAACATTTGAAGGGTTAGTTCATATGTATTTAGGTCAATCATTATATGCTTTGGAGTTTAAGCCCCAATGGAATCTTAAATTACATGCAATGGATATGTTTTAAAAACTATGAAAATATCCTTTTTACAGCATTCACATAGTTCAAAAGTTAATGTGAATTTCAACCTGAAATGCAACAATATTTGACTTAGAGCATATTTATTAACAAGCTATCAAGTCAGATCATAATTAATAATATCAGATCATATGAGAAAATGTATGTAAATGATGACATTTTGTAAAACATTGTGCCGCAGGTCTCGATTTCACTTTGCTTGGCGTTCTCGAGGTGCAGTATCATATGAACAGTATTATGAACACAATTACTCTTTGTCCATGCAGAGGACCCAATGTATCTGTAGTTCCAGCAAAATAACATGGTTTTCTATAGAGAAATTGCAAACAAATTCATGGGATGTAGTCTCGGAGCACACTCTGTAAGGTATAGCATATGCTATATTCTTGTCCATTTAATAACCATCCAAGATTTTCATTTCGGACGTAAAACATTTTTGAGCAATGGAAAAAGCCTTTTTGCAAGAGTATAACTGAAGATTTTAATAAATTTTATAATTATAAAAATAAGAGGAATGAACATAAAAATTCCTTTAACAAATATAATAATGTGTATACCATAATTGGAAATATTTCTGTATGCATGATTAAAGATTTTTAATTTAACAAATTGCACTACAAAATTTGCTTCCATATTCGTATAAATCATCATTTCATTTTTTTACAGAGGATACCAATTCCGGTCGGTATAAGAGTATATACAACAAGTTTATTTGTATTTGTACTAAATGGTAAGATTGATACTAATTACACAAGATTTATACCATTTCAATCATAACGGTAAACATTCTATCCAAGGCTGCCTTTAATAAAACCTGATATCTTTATGAATAATAAATCACATTATACTGATTTCGCCGTTCCGAATCAACTCTCCGTTATCTTTTTAAAAGCGTTGTAAAAAATGTAAGATAAGACACCTTCAATCTGACACAGAGCGTGTCGTTATAAAGGATAGGGCGGATTGAACCTCTCGGCAAACAAGGATCACGTTATGAGGTTTATCAATAAGGTTAACCTCAAGAAACGTGGCCCTGTTTGCTAGATGGTCTCAGATATCCACAAAAGTACAACTAGAAACCAAATGAACGTTGAAGATGACGATGCAAAAAACCCTCCCACCGGCTGCAGTTTACATAACCTTGTTTTGCAAAGAATGCAGTTTGAATAAATACATGTAGTTCTATTTCATTTATTCAGTTGTCGCCTCGTACACATAAGAACCCCGACACCATTTGTCAACACTGCGTAGGTCATATCAATATGATTATCAACTTATTTTTTGCTAAATAGAGAGGTTTTGTATATTCTGACCCAAAGTGCTCTTTGTGGCCGTGTCATGGACTTACCGCTCTATTTGTCCAAGGATAGAGTGACCTGTTTGTTCCATGTACATTTCGAGTCCCGCTACCTTTTTAATACAGTGAGAAAAAAGGGTCAAATTTACTAGACTTTGCATACGGCCAGCATTTTATTTAAATGAAAATAGGCTTCAAAATGAATGTGTATCATATTATACCCCTTCGGCTCTTGCCGTTTAATACATGTATACATTTAATCATACTGTTTGTCCTAATAAAGATACCGTAATGAACAATTCTATTATCATCATTACATATGAAAAGTAAACGAATGGGAACAGATATTTAAAAATGATATTAAGAGAACAAATATTAAATAAATCAAGTTTAATGTACGCTCTTATGCTCTGTGTGCACGGAAAATGCAGCTTTGACGGATATTGACAAATAAGTTGATGTCTGATGAGAGTCTTATCAAATCTAATTCTTATTGTTTATTAAATCTTTTACAAACTCATTTCCAATCACCAATATCATAAATTTCTTTACAGAAGAATCTACAAATAATTTACGTCAGTGAATAAGTGAAATTCATTTCAAAAGGAATGAAATGTTTCATTTCGTTAAGCGCGTACCCGCCTCTTATCAAAATCAGTTAACATAAGACCCTATAAGAGCTCTGAAACTAACCAACATTCAGCGTGACGAAGTAACGTTAACGTTTTGCTGTAGATCATGTTACATTGATGTTGGCATTGCTTGATAACGGTATCAGGACCCCCGGGGTAACATGAAACAGTTCGTAAATAAGTTCTTATACTAGTCATTAGCAGTTTTTGTTGCAATTTGACATACTAGCAGATACGTCCTCAAACAAAGAACCACCCAAATTCCTAAACTATTGCGGAAAGATAGTCTGAAAGATATCAATATCTATCACCGATTTACGTATCTCAATAGTTAAAATTACTTCCCTAGTTTCTGATAGTAACTATGATATAAGTCTGAAAACAAAGAAGTAAGTTCGCAAACAGAAGCCCGTTAGTCTGAAAGATATCAATATCCGATATTCAAATATTTTATAATTACTTACTTCTCTAGTTGTGGAAAAGTTAACAAGAAGACCAGATATTATAAGAGAAATATGCAGAAACTCGAACTACAATTAACTCGGTTGTCAGGAATCTAATGTCGACACATTTTTATTTCATATTGATTTGTTTGGGTTACTTTTTCATTATCAAATTCTCTTCCTGTTTCTGAAATTGAAATGTGTTATCATATTCGAGTTCAACCATGCGTTTCAGTTGGTCGGTCGAATGAGATAATTTAGAAAACAGTTATTTCTATGATGGAAATAAGGTTAACAAAATGCAAAAAATATAAACTTACAACTTCAATGTAGCGATGCCTAACATTTGCCTAACCTCTTATCAATGGGGCAAAGTGTTTTATCGTCCGCGATCTGTCTATAGTAGACACTTTGTATGTATATATTTTCTTAACTTTAAAGATAACAGATACTTGTTTTGATTAGTTGTTAAATCGTTTTCGTTGAAATTTTACCACGTGTCACGTTTATTCAGTAGCCTCTAGTCGAAAAGTAGTATTTCTACGCAAACGTTGATGACGTATTTATTACAAGAGTTGAAAGGTTCCTCTTTACATTTGAATGTGACCATTAAGAAATCAGTATCAATACGACCTCTTACATAAAATGTTGATGCCGTTGTGCATTGATACGACCTTAATAATCTCTTAAATAGAATGAAATAAAACAAAAATGTAAAATGAATTGGGTTTTTTAAAGTATTTACTGTAAATAAATCAGCGACAACAGTTGAAAGTGGAGGCGAGATGATTGGGCATTTAATGCTTCCTTTAAGAATAATTCACTATATCTCAAATAGTCAACATCATTGAAGGGAGATATCCTGCAACCCTCCTGTATGCATTGAGATGAAACCTAGGAGCATGTGATGGAGATAGGGAACCATTGATGGTACTCAACTAAATGTGAATTTAACACAATACCTAACACCATTACTCTTCCTTGTGTCGCTTATAACAATCATCTTCGGTAAAACATTTGTATTGCAACTCGTTTCTACTGTTACTGTTTACACATACATACGTCCTTAGACACTGGCGAATATTTCAATATGAAAAAGGATTGTTGAACTAAAACTGCGCATGTCCTGTTTCAACCAATGAGCTGACAGTATCCCGTTACCCCTCCCCACATCCCTCCCCCACATCCATGTGTGACTTTCCAAAACGCTTGGATAAGTGGAATATTCATTAAACATGTTTGTTTGACATTCCCGGATCTGGTTTCTGACAGGGTTATTGAGTGGCGGCTGAGCTGAGACAAGGATATAAGGTAGGACCCTCTCGCTTTTATTAGTTTCATTTTCATTTTGATGCTTCTTGTTTTACATAATATGAATATATACGCCATTTACATTTGAAGTGTTGAATAACTATTCTTATGGCGGCCCTTTTCCGCAGTGGCTTTACAAGATTAAAGTGTTACGCACTTTTTTTTTAATTTGCAAACCACACTTTGCATATAGTCGCAACCACCATGCAAGTTAGCGGTGTGTTAGATTAAGTTAAGTAAACCGAGTGTACATAGACAAATGATGAATTTTATAATATCGCTCTTAGAACTAAGACACATTTTCAAATAAATATATTTCACCATGTGTTCCAAAAGCATTGTCTTAATTATTTGACAGTAATTGAACTAACGTGAGGAAATTTCCAATACATACATACATAGATACATAGATACATAATTACATACATACATACATACATACATACATACATACATACATACATACATACATACATACATACATACATACATACTATGATTTCTGTCACGGCTTTTAAATGTTGGAGCCACATATGCAAAACTTTATCAATGGTGTCATTGCATTGACCGCTATTGAATACTATTCTTCTGATAATGTGTTTTCTTTAGTGACAACGTGAAGGTTTAAAGTCTCGATTTTTATAGAACATCAGACAATACCGTGAGCATCGCGCCGCAATCGGTCACATGTTATTTCTTAACTCACCAAAAGCAGGCAAACCATTTTTTTAATTAGATATAAAGTTATTCAACTCGAATTTGAATTGGACGTGCTATTTCAGCTTTGTATAAAGGTATTTATGTTTCTCGATTCATTTAAAACTATTAAATGTACTAAATCTTTCATTTCGGGAATAATCAGTAAGATGTTATGAATTACATATGGGAAACCATCACAGCCAAAAATAGGTGAAGAAAATCGGGAAATGTGTCTTTAACATAATGTCACAAGTACAGTTTTGAATATACAAAGCATTAAAATCACTGAATATACTTAACATTAAGTATAACTTTGCATTTGAGACACTTAAACCTAAACCCATAAACATATTTTTGATGGCATTTAATTGCATGTTTAACTGCTGAGGCGACCCAAATTACATGTGGGAAGAATGTGGAACTAATTTCACACACATGTCTCATCATCGCTTAATCGTGTTTATAATCATATTATACAAGTGGTTCCTTGAAATATCCCTGGGGGATAAAAGTTTAAAGTGTCTGGTTACCTCTAGGTCGTAAATTACATATGTTAGCTAAGAAGAAAGAGTTATGTAACGTTCTGCAGTTTCAAAAGACTGTCTGAGCAAGCGAGGGTATCGTGGGGTAAGCATATCGAGAGGATAGAGCTTCTTTTTAACTCAGATTGTAATCCACGATTAAAACTCAGTCAATCTTAAAGCCTGTTTGAGATAAAGGTATAAGTGAGCATTGAATCGAAATTACACTAAAAAGTATCTTTGATACAGAAATTACGGGTAAATATTCAAATATAGTATTCAAAGAACTGTTTAGTTCTATTGAACTTACACGAATAGAATAGGCGCATGTGTTTCATGAGCTTAATGTATAATCATACCTAAACGTATCCTAATATACATGTAATCGAGAGGCTTTCCGACAAAATCGTCATCTCCAGTCAAGCTAACCATGGGCGTGTACGAGAGGCAAACATACAAGCTAGTGTACTGTATCGCGGGATCATACCCCAATTTATTTTAAGAATCATCAATTTGTGAATGAGTTAACAACTGTTTTCAGCGACCTTAAGGATCACTAATTACTCTAGGATATGAAACAACTAAAAAAGAACCCACACACAACGTGACCAGGCTCTCTATCTTAAACACGCACTTGCTCGTCACAAAGAGCATCTATTGCTCATTTTGTAATGCGTATTCTTGTAACATAAACTCTATCTTTAAGAGAATATTCTCTTGTATATAAGCATGTGGCTTAGAATACAAAACAAATACAATTGCCTTGTCGTGAAACATATAAGCAACTTTTTCTACACGTTGGAAATCACAAGTGAATGCGTCGAACATGAGTGATTATGTGAGAGCACGTAACGGAGATATCGCCAAGGGTATGAATAAAAATATTCGCAGTCACACTGTGTTACAATATACAATACGATAATCATTTTAGAACCATATCCTCCTCTTAACAAAGACACGAGTCAAAACCACCCTTGTCGAAGACAGGCGGGGGGTTGGTGAGAAGGCAGATCAACTTTAACAACCATCATATGGTTATCACGTGCACAGATTGATGTAACTCTCACTGCTTGATGACACTGATACACAGGAAAGTAACAAATGCCGTTGTTTTGTTTTATGTTTTTCCTAAAGAAATATCTAATTCTAAATGCGCAGTTGTTTACAGCTGTATACATACTCAATTGAACCTCATAATTTCAATAAATTATGTAAGTTTGGGACATTTAGATTCTCATTTCTTCCACTGAGAAATGATTCACCCATCCGGGTATGAACGAGCCAAGTGTTGCTGAACCTCACTGATAGCATTCAACAAAACTATGCACAGCCAGCCCCGACAATGCCATGCAGATCATTTATACGTATAGTAGTTCAACTCTTGCATTATTCATATGAACATAAACAACACATGATGGTTTAAAGAGCCACTCCGTGAGTTGTTGGAGTCATATATGCCTATCATCGTGTCATTAGATCGCGAATTATACACCAAAAATACACATTTTTGAGCTTATTGGTTTTTTACAGTGACAATATGAAGGTAGAACGTCGCAATTATGATCGAAAACCGGACAGTGGCGCGCGTCAAATAGTCAAAAGTAATTTTGGAGACTTTTCTAAAACAGCCAGGAGGGCAGTAAGGAGTTGATAGTATTTGTTAGGTTATATAACTAGTATCTATGTATATTGGACGTGATATCTACGCCTTTGTGCATTTAGATTTTCATGGAAAACCATTATTTGTCATATATATGTCTGTTGGACATGAAAAGTTTAGATGTTTTGATTTTATATCACCACATATGACATTTAGGTTCGTATCAAAGGTAAATAATATGTTATGAAAATCACGGAGTGGCTCTTTAAGTGTGTATTATCCATCTAAGAAGAATGTGGTTTCAATTCACATCAATGCCAAGGGTCTTATTTGACATAATTTCACGAGACTGATTAGAATAGATATTTGTATAAACGTCGAGTCTTGTATGTTTATAGATAGATTTCTGTTTATGATATACAGCTTCACATGAATGGATAAAGGATGTAGGACGTTTATGCGAACACTAAGTATGATATAATTGTTCCCTTCCCAAATGAACCCAAACCCATCCCACACTCCGCAGCCTAGGACCTGTTTTCGATTTTCTTGGAATTATGATATAAATTGTTGTTTCTAGGAAAACACAGTGAGTAGCTTTTAGTTCTGAACAAAGCTCTCTCACATAAACACTACAGCTGCATACCGAAAGTTTTTTCACTTACCACAGAATCGGAGTGCAAATATCATGTAATTTGGGTTTCGTTTCAACGTCAGTAGAATAACTTCAGCAACACTGAAAATGGATCATCCAATGCTATGTGTGAAATAGCCCTTCTTGAACTCATTTTGGCATTGTCTGGTCACTCGTGCAAAAATTCGAATTTTGGCATATTGATGTAGACAGAAGGGGTCACATTTTCGTAATTTCAATTTCGTTAAATGTCGAATAAAATGTTCCATATCGACTCTCTGAGATTAAAACCAACATAATCACAATGACATTGTGCTAAGAAACAAACTTGACTAATTTTCAAAGAAGTTGATAAATTATAAAGGATTTTATGGAGAAAAATAAAATAAAAATGAGTGTTTTCGGAATTTTGACCCCTGGTCACTTCCATGATCTGCCAAAACAAAAAAATTGTGGGGTACGATAAACCTTTGCCTTAATGAAGAATGGATCTGCATATGTGTATAGAAAATTCAATATTATACGTTTCTTTTTCGCAACGCTACGATACCTCAAAGGCATGATATTTGCACTAGTATATTCAGGTATGTGAACAAACTTACAGCTGTTTGCTGTCCAATTTAATATTTGTATCCAAAAACCTTATACAAGACCCCGATTTCTGTTATAACACACGCCCTGTGTCGCTGACAACGTGGATATACAAATATATATTTGAATTTAGAAAAGGTCATTACACAAAGCCTATATCAAGTTAATAGTAAATTTGTTGCGGGCTTTCTCACTGCAACAATACTAGCATACATATAAAAGTGTGATACTCAACTCTCTGTCTCTCTCTCTCTCTCTCTCTCTCTCTCTCTCTCTCTCTCTCTCTCTCTCTCTCTGTCTCTCTCTCTCTGTCTCTGTCTGTCTGTCTGTCTGTCTGTCTGTCTGTCTCTCTCTCTCTCTCTCTCTCTCTCTCTCTCTCTCTCTGTCTCTGTCTCTGTCTCTCTGTCTCTCTCTCTCTCTCTCTCTCTCTCTCTATCTCTCTCTCTCTCTCTCTCTCTCTCTCTCTCTCTCTCTCTCTCTCTCTCTCTCTCTCTCTCTCTACTACACTTGACACTTAAAAACACAAGTGAAAACGATCTGTTCAACATACCCGGATATGGTTTCACACGTGATAAACTCAATTTCACACATGTTTGCAAAAGATTTTTGTGTGTATAAGCAAGCATTGTGCTTTCCAAATAGGAAGAAGTAGCTGGTTGAATTTTCCTGGTTTCAAACAGGTTTAGTAAAATTAATTAAAGCCTTCAAGGTCGATTTCAACATTTCGTAAAACCTATAAAGTTGTAATCAGTTTCATAGGTTCATCTAAGTTTTAATACTTAAATAACAACTTTACTGCAAAAACAAGGTTTCCTATTGTTCTAACAGGAAAAGGTCGTTTTTCGTTTTTTAATCGTTTAAAACAGGTTTAGCACAAATTAAGACGAACTCCAAGGGTCTTTCAATATTTTCTAGTCTTGAATTAGAATATTAGAGCGTCAAAAAACTTCTAAAACGTGTTATTGCATTTCTTAAGTTGAAAGGTATTGCCGCATACCAATATCAGGTAAATACAACTAACGAACGGCTAATGTACATCTTATTTTGAAAATATCATTCAGTAAGCTAATCTTAAATGATATGAAGGAGGCACATACAGAGGTAAATATAAATGAATGCGTAAGTATATTTCATGCTACAATATTTCTTTAAGAGAGACTGAATATGCCAATCGTGTAATGATTTCATTTTGTTTGCAATTTCTTTCAATCTGTTCCCGTCGCATTTATGTATTACGTGTCTATGTACACGAGTCCTGTTTAACCCAACTTGACCACGATAAAAGGGTGGTTTAACAATACTCTGGTTATAATAACAACGGTGTAAGCAAAGAACGTTCAAATTTTACTCCTTCGTTTCTGTGTTTAACAGGCATGTTTGATGCAAAAATAGAAAGTATTAAAAATATAAAAAGTGATAATTGTTTTTATATTTTTTTAATTATTTATTGATAGTGCTTTGACTTTCAGCATGCCTTGTTTATTATTTCGGTGTTCCCGAAACGATATTACCATAAGCTCATGCATGTTAACCTACTTGGTGTCATCTGTTAGAAATATATATGTTTAAGTCAGATAGATTAGGTCCTTGATGGCTAGAGATAATCAGAGTCCTTGAAAGCTTATTTCTATCCCCCAGACAAAGCCATGAGTGGAGTGGTTTGACGTGTCCCATTACACTATAATATTTGTTTTAAGTTGACCTCTGATCATCAACAAAGCGGTGCAAGCGGGTGCCAGATAACCGGATGTTCAGATGTCTTCAACGCGCTATATTCGTGACAGATGGGTAACACTCCTTGAACAATTTATGTTGACATAATATAAGAATGACAAAAAGTATAACTATACTTCTGTTGTTGACCTTTGCCTCTGTAGCTCATCTGTCTAAGTCACCAGTCATGCAATGACTTACATGGCTTGAAATGAGCGAAGCACAATTATATTCTGCTCGTCAAGGAATGTCTAAATAATGTATACTTGCTCCCTATTATTGTTAACGAGACACTTTGCGATACATGACGGATCAAAGCTGGATACAATGCCACGACCAAACGTAAGAACCGTGATACCCACGATGCAAGCATCTTCAGTAAATCGTGGTATACGTTCCAACACATTTCCACTTGAACCATGGTTTTCAACCCAGGCTTTGCTGCTTATTTTCTAAACTACTTCGAATGGTGTTCAAAAAAACAATGCAGCAGCTCACATCCCATATGAATTCAATTTTTAAACTTGATGAAACCAGCTTTGTTGTGAAGATTCATCTGAAAGGTTTCTGTCAAGAAACGTAGTCAGACTTGATAACATTTCTCTGAACCCCCGATTTTAAGAGAGAGCGAGGACGAGAGATATATATTATTTATTATTGTCACATGCAATACAATATATAATCATAATGCATAAAACATATTACCTTTTTATATCGGCCATCTCAAAGGTTATGAGAGACATTTACTCTTATGTATATATCTTACATATAGAAATATAATTGTAACATACAAAAAAGCTACATCCCCACCCCTTCCTAAAACTCACTAACCACCAGCATAATGTACTTGTATTCACCAATACATTGCTGTAACCATTCAATCTCAACACATTTTATTGCCACCCTTTTTACACTAATTAGCACACACCGCATGAATATCACTCACAATAACTAATTATACCGAGGATATAAGTTGAGATATACAGGAACTTTCATCATTGATAGTCTGTGATGTAATGCAATGTACCTCGCCACAAAATTTCAGCTGTAGAAGTAAAGCAATTCTGAAAATGTGAAAATTTTAAGATCGACTCACTTCTGTCCATCTGGCTTTGTCTTGAACACTTAACACATGTTTATATATGCCATGCTCATTTTCCTTCTGGACACCAGAACTATCAACCGTAGGTGAACACTAGAGAAGAGCCCCAGTGGCCTGTTTATATAGAGTCGGACCAGAGCTACTTACTCGTAAGGTCATCAAGATGAAGCCTGCAGCATTCTTCAATCAAGCACTCATTCACCACATCAGGCACCTTGTAAAGATTTACATGTGCTACAGATATGACGCTCTTTCCAAGACTTGACACTTTAAACAATAAGAAGAGAGCACTTTTGATATTTGTTAGGTTGTTCTGTTCATTTTGATGGTTACTCGACAAATACTAATGATACAATGCAAGAATTGTCTGTGCAACTAGAGGATTTTTATCTTTAAAAAGACATTGAATGAGTTGTTAGAGTCACATGTGTCCAACTTTATAAATAGTGTTATATGATCGATAATTGTCGATGTCTGTTGGTAAGCATCGTTGATTGGTTTTGTATATTGACAATATGTTTGTATAGAGTCGTGATTATGATTGGAAACCGGACATTGGCGCGCATCAATAAGTTAAACGTAATTTAGCAGACATAGGGTCAGGTAAGAGTTAACAGTGTCCCTAAGTAAACTTAAACTTACAAAATCCTGAGGTGAAAATGATTTCAACGAAGAAAATAACCCACTTTTATTTCATAATTAAACAACACAAACGTACCGTTCGAGAAAATCGTTCAGGGAAAAACGGAAATTATGTAACACATTTAGTATTTAACATTTAAGATAATGGCCATCAAAGTATTCCAAGGTAATGGTCGCTTTTTCATTTGACCATATTTAATATCTGCTGATGTGGAAATATTTGTTTACAGTATTTGCAGGTTCTGTGTTTCCAATCAAACTATAAAAACGTCTCATTAAGATGTACTGCTTAGGTCTAAAACACTTGTGTCTAAAGTAACCATTGGCCGATTTTTTACAAAATGTGAAGTACAATATTATTTAGTCTGGCATCATGTACAAATATTCTGCTCATATATGTTCCTTGTTATGCTCGAACTTTAAGACTCTCATCGTGGTTTGTGTCTGTTCAGACATCTTTTTCCCACGTTTTCCCTTCCATATAATTATTTCCTATGCAGATGATCTCATCAACAACAAATAATAATGTAGATAATTTTATTACTTTTTGGATATACTCCTATGTAGATTATGTTATACTCTGGATATACTCCTATATAGATGATGTTATACTCTGGATACACTCCAATGTAGATGATGTTATACTCTGAATATACTCCTATGCAGAGGATGTTATACTCTAGATATACTCCTATGTAGATAATTTTATTACTTTTTGGATATACTCCTATGTAGATGATGTTATACTCTGGATATACTCCTATATAGATGATGTCATACTCTGGATACACTTCAATGTAGTTGATGTTATACTCTGGATATATTCCTATGTAGATGATGTTAAACTCTGGATATACTCCTATGTAGATGATGTTATACTCTGGATATACTCCCATGTAAATGATGTTATACTCTGGATATATTCCTATGTAGATGATGTTATACTCTGGATATATTCCTATGTGGATGATGTTATACCCTTGATATACTCCTATATAGATTAAGTTTTTATACTCTGGATATACTCCTATGTAGATGATGTTATACCCTTGATATACTCCTGTGTTGTTGATGTTATACTCTGGATATACTCCTATGTAGATGATGTTATACTCTGGATATACTCCTATGTAGATCATGTTATACTCTGGATATACTCCTATGTTGTTGATGTTATACTCTGGATATACTCCTATGTTGTTGATGTTATACTCTGGATATACTCCTATGTAGATGATATTATACTCTTGATATACTCCTACGTAGATGATGTTATACTCTGGATATACTCCTTTATAGATGTATTATACTATTATATATGATGTTATACTGAGTGTACTTTGTTTTGCGTGTTTGTGTTAATCACGACAATTATGTGAATGAAATATGAGATTAAAATTGTGCAATGAAATACAACGTGAAAACGAGTGAATGGTTTTAAATCAGTGACGTTCTCACCGGCACGTTTTTCACACTTCATTCATGTACAAAACACACACTTGCGCTCTCTGACCATGCTAAATTAGAGCATCGCAATATTATCTTTTTAAGGTTTATAATTTGTGTCTTAGTCTTTCGCTTAAAATGAGCCCGGTCGTCACGCACCGCTTAAGTCTGTCACAGAGGGTTAATGCGAATATTGGTGAACTCTCTACCAACCTATGCACTGCACACAGTTGCTATGTAAAGGCCCTGAAGCATGTTATCCTATAAATTTATATTACGAAAAGGAAAACAAAATTTAACAAGTGCAAACCAATGTTTGTAATCAAGAAAAGGAGTTCCGAATCTAACGTACAAACTTCGCTTAAACTGAGAGAATGAATTTTCCTAACGTGAATTATTCAAAACTGTGCACACTTAAATGTCTAAGATTTCGCTTTATGCGTGACATATGTTCCCATGACTACGAATAATCGGTTTAAGTAAATTATATTTCACCCTCCAAAGAAAATATTTGTACATACTATTTTGCGAGAGGCAATCAAAGCCAATTAAAAGCTTGTAAAAATGTTTGGTGTCACTTTAACACTTCGCTGTTTATTTAGGTTGCTATCGACGGGATTTCAGAGTCCATTAAACTTTTATCCAACACAACGGCATGGTGTGTAGCATTTTTGTGAGCCTGAAAGACTCTTGTTTCTAAATAGCATAAACGTGAATTTATATCAATGTTTATTGGTATTTTTATGCATCATTTATTGTATGAAACATACTTAAAAGTATTTGTTATGACATCTCATCAATCAGTTTACCTTTTTATACACAAGTAAACCATCACTGGCAAATGGTTGTGATAAATTAAACTAACGAACTAGCTATATAGAAGACAATTAACATTTCAATGCGTTTTATTGAAATATTTCTTCACTTGTTGTGTCAAATATTTATAAAAATTTTAATACATATTATTAATTGCGTATCTATATGTAGGTGTCATTTGTTATGACATGTTCATTTGTATAATGATCATATCTTTTTTTTAATAATCACCTCTTGGAGAAAAGCTTGCACTATAAAGGGGCACAGAGGGGTTTTTTTGGAGTCAAGTATGTCGTACTTCACAAATGGTTTTATTTGATCGAGAAATAGTGGTTCTTTCTGACAATCAGCATCTTAAGACTCATCAGTTCAACACAATGAATATAAACAAGTCAAAGTCATGATTTATGATCGAAAACCGGACACTGGCGTGCGCAAATGGCTCAAACGTAATTTTTGAAAATTATTTACTCCTGACTAAAAGACACAGATAGATTGGTAGTGTAAGGTAGGTTATTTGAATGATATCCTTTTCAACTGCTCACAGGATATCGACTTCTGAAAATTGATGCTACCGTTTTTCGATTATTATTGATAATAAGATACGTTATAATTTTGGCAATTACCCTGAAAGATGCACGTTTAGGGAGACCATTTGAACTTTACTCGGGACATTTGGTAGTTTGGCTCTATTAAGGCGACTGAAAGTCTTGAAACAAACTCTGTGTAAGCTTAAGATGTAATGAAACTAATCTAAGATATCAATTTGAATTCATGATTTACATAACAACATTATATACATAAATAAATAATTATATATCTGTGTTGCAGGTTGACAATGGATCTTGTTTGGGTGTACTGGATAGTAATAATTTCATTATTCAAACAGTCGGGAGCCAAAAGTAAGTGCCTCTTAATTTTATATACCTTTTGGTCATTTTAAACTGTCTGTTTCATCTTTGAATGAATTACGGTTCACAATACAATGCTTGTTTTTTCAAATCATGTTACATGTTGTTTAGAAAAGTTGAAAGTGTAAATCCCTTTTTAGATTTCGTATGCACGAAATAAGCACTATAAGATATGTACTATAAGAAATCCACCTAGATTTTTCTGTTCTTGAAAAGGATATGAAAATAGATTTTAAATTGTGTACATATACCCTATTGCCCCATTTTGGATCTTAGAGCTACCACACTTAGGACATGAAACTATGTAGTGATGTTGTTGGCCCTTTAAGGTCACTGTGACAACTAACAGGGGCCACAGAGTAACCAAAATCTTACATTTACAATACCCGTTTACCTAATAGTCTTTACACAAGTTTTCAGATTTCTAAAGTTTTTTAATCTTAGGATAACGACGAAACATGCCATAGGGCTATTACCGTTATCAAAGACCAAAGAGTTTCAAAATCTTCAATGAAAAACCCCACCGGCCATGGACTCTGTACACAACATTTCTACTTCAAGTGCCTTTTTGTTGTGAAGAAGAACATAATAATAGGTTTTTAGGTCATGGCCCTTCCGACCTTTACAGTTTATTATCCTGTTGGTCAAAGTACCTGAGCTTAAGATTTCAGCTATCTTAGGTCAGTGGCTCTTACGCGTATTCGAAAAGTAAAAAGATTACAGATGGATACCGGACACCATGTCATGTTATAAGTAAACCGGGCCATTCAGATGAAGAGCTTTAAACGTATCTTCGGGGAATTAGTTTGTGTGAAGGTGATTCTTCAAGGTCAGGGTGTGAAATATGTTATAAATAGCATAGGTCAAAGTCATTCATAACCAAAACTCAAAATAAGTGTCTTTATTTAATATTGATTATGAAATAGAAATTTGAAGGGGATTTAATTTTAGAAAAATAATATAGAACTCTCGATGATGATGACATTATTTACCTCATCACACGTGAAAAATCATAGACCGCTTTCCAAGTTAAGACCTTGACCAATGACCACGGCATTGAACCCCTTCCCACCCTTGGGTACATGAAAAGATGAGATGTAGAAACACGAAGCTGTCAGACCAGATACAGAAGTGTATGTCAATGGTTGTGAAGTAGGTTCACGAGTTAACTGGTGCACGAACAGAGGTACTTTTACGACGTAAAAGGTCATAACGTATATTGAAATACTTACATAGAAGTGAAACTCTTTAGGTACATTGTAAGACAATCTTACCTAAATTCAAATACGCTAATTATAATAAAAGTTTAGATGCATTGTCACTTGTGTTAAATGTATGTAAGTTTGAATTGTAAAAGTTTTCACTTATGCTAAATTGTAATAATTCTATAGGCGAATAGTAATAGTCTCCACTTCTGGTAAAATGTAATAATTTTTTCAGGCGAACTGTAATAGTCGTCATCTGAGATAAAATGTAATGAAGCTTGAGTTGAATCGTAATAATCTTACTCTGAGATAAAATTTAACGAAGCTTGAGTCGAATCGTAATAATCTTTCTCTGAGATAAAATGTAATAAAGCTTGCGTCGAATCGTAATAATCTTTCTCTGAGAAAAAATGTAATGAAGCTTGAGTCGAATCGTAATAATCTTTCTCTGATAAAAAATGTAATGAAGCTTGAGTCGAATCGTAATAATCTTTCTCTGAGATAAAGTGTGATGAAGCTTGAGTCGAATCGTAATAATCTTTCTCTGAAATAAAGTGTGATATCACAGAGACAGGGGAACTAACAGAGGGACAAGACATAAACAGTGTTCGGAGACATAGAGACAGGCGACGAAACGAAGAGACCGGTACACATGAATTGAAATTGATGGGGAGATCATGTAGCACTTACAGGGATAAACAGAGAGAAAGACGGAGACAGATATAATTTGAATGTTCAAATCCTGATTAGACTAATGTACACATGGAGGCGGTCTGACCTCTGCTTATATATAAAAAAACTACCCACGCTAAGTTCACAGAACATCATAATTATATGTCTCTTGCTATAGTGGCTTTTTAACCGAATTCTATACATTGTATTGTTATACAGGACAATTTGTGGATCGCAAAACTGCACTTATTTGCCACTTCTTATATTTGGTTGTATCTTTCTTACCCATATCTTGTCGATTCAACGGAGACTAACAAGTTGTTTTACACAAGCAGTCAGCCTAACTATGTTCTTTTTGTACAATGTTTAAAAAGTTTGTATATCCTTTATAGGACTTATTAGCAAAGTCACGGCGCAGTATTTTGTGTAAAACGATAATCATCTTTCCATTTGAACCCGTTTATTCCTTGTAGTTATGTCATTTAATACTTATTCATAAAAGTATGGCATGATTATAATTACTGTTTGTACCTTATACCATATACCTTTTGCATATTTCAGTTTACTTTAGATTTTATTTCATCTTTTTATTACTATTTACTTCAAGCCGTAACAGGATTGTGTTCCTATAAGGTGCCATATTCATGTTGTTGTTTTTATTGAGGACAAGTCGATAACGCATAAATCCTGAATTATATGCGCCTCACTCATGTATTCCAATTACATAGGTCTTCTGAATAATAGCAACACGCACGAGGAAGACATAGAGGGAGGAATAGATTCCATTTAACTAAAATTGGGAATTGTGTTATAGACGTCAACGCCGATCAGTGGCTATATGAAGCTCAAGCCACTCTAAAAGCCGCCCTGAACCGCAAACCAAACACCAATGTGGCCAAGAACGTCATCCTTTTCCTGGGGGACGGAATGGGCGTGTCCACAGTGACGGTGGGTAGAATCTACAAGGGACAGACGGAGGGCCAGGAGGGGGAGGAGACGGTGCTGGAGTTCGAGAAATTCCCTCACGTGGCACTGTCTAAGGTAAATATTTGGAGATTCCCCCACGTGGCACTGTCTAAGGTAAATAGTGAGAAATTTCCCCGTGTGGCGCTGTCTAAGGTAAATATTTGGAGATTTCCACACGTGGCACTGTCAAAGGTAAATATTGTGAAATTTCCTCAAGTGGCACTGTCAAAGGTTAATCTTGAGAGATTTCCAACGCTTGAGAAATTCCCGCATGTGACAATGTCAAGAGTAAATATATTGAAATTCCCCTATGTGCCACTATATAAGCTGAATACTGAGAAATTCCAAAATGGGGCACTGATTAATTTCGCTTTTGAGAGATTCCCCCATTTGACACTGTCTAAGGTAAATATTGATATATTCCTGCTGGAGGCACATTACCTCCCCGACAGCGGTGGCTCAAGTTATAAAATCACTGTGACACTTTGGGGGTGAAATTTACAGTCATGTAACACACTGCTATGTTGGTAGATATGCCCTGGTATTACGTTCAGAGTTCAAGTGTTTAACCGTTTACCAGTAGTAAGCTTCATTTCAGACTTACAATACAGACAGGCAGGTCGCTGACTCGGCCGGAACGGCAACAGCGTTCTTATGCGGAGTGAAAGCCAACTATGGAACTATCGGAATTGACCAAACTATTAACAGGGGTGACTGCTTACAACAAGAGAAGGGCAAGGTCACATCCATTCTTGACTGGGGACGGACAGAAGGCAAGCGTTTTCTTTATTAAGAAGAGCATTGGTAATCACATTTCGTATATTGTCATATTTTGCTTCAAACTGAAACTGAAAGTTCATCGCACTTTTGAAATATGTAAATTCTTAAAGATTGGAACAACAGAATCAGATGAGTACTCAAATTCCATACTTCCTTTTTCCTCCCAGGTAAATCAGCAGGGATAGTGACCACAGCTCGCATCACCCATGCCACCCCCGCGGCAGGGTTTGCTCACTCAGCGGACCGGGAATGGGAGGGAGACGTGAAGATGAAGACGGAAGGTGTTCAGGGACAGTGCAAGGACATAGCTCTGCAGATCCTGGATAACGACTTTCAGGTAAAGCAGTTGTGTCGACATGTGTCTCTTCTTGATAGTGACTTTCAGGTACAGCAGTTGTGTCGACATGCCTCTCTTCTGAATACTGACTTTCAGGTAAAGCAGTTGTGTCGACATGCCTCTCTTCTTGATAGTGACTTTCAGGTAAAGCAGTTGTGTCGACATGCCTCTCTTCTTGATAGTGACTTTCAGGTAAAGCAGTTGTGTCGACATGCCTCTCTTCTTGATAGTGACTTTCGGGTAAAGCAGTTGTGTCGACATGCCTCTCTTCTTGATAGTGACTTTCGGGTAAAGCAGTTTAGTAGTGTGAATACCTGTATGTTATGATGGCTAAAAGACAGTGTAAGAAGATCTCTGCAGATCCTGGAGAAAAAGGCTTTCACGTATAGCACTATGGTACATAATGTACAGTTGTCTTTGGCTGGGAATCGTTTGGAATTGAAAGGATGACGAATTTTTTAATCTTGATAACGACTTTCAGATAAAGCAGTTTGTATTTAGGACTGTAGTGCACCTTTTGATAGGAAGTGGTATTGGAACTAATTCAAAGACGCCGATTTTTAAATCTTCGTCGTTCATGTTAATCAACTTAACACTAGTTGTATATTTATACTGCGGTGCATGTAAACCGCTTTGAAGATTTTATTAGATAACACACTAACGACGCTCAGGTGAGTTGCATTTCAGAGACAGAGGAAGGGCATCGCTCAGCAGATTCTTCATTATAACGTCGAGATAAAGCACTTTGCGTCTTTTTAATTCTGGTTGGTTAAGTGTAATCTTGGTTACCCTTAAGTAGGTGATGATGGGAGGTGGACGGCGCACTTTCCTCCTAAACAACGTGACGGACCCGGAAACAAACGAGGTCGGGTCTTACCACCGAGAAGACGGGAGGGACATTATACAGGTCGGTTTAGCTCAAGATATCTACATCACTATTCTCCTCGTAAATCTATGGTAGAGGCTAAGTTTTATCTAACGGATAAAGAAGATTATAGTGTGTGATTTGGAATTTGGTTCTATATATGATTTTCTTGATGAATTTCTTGAAACGAATGGAACTTTGATTGATGGTAACGAATTTGATTGTAAATATTGAAATCTGATTAAATTAAAGATAAATCATACCTATTTTTGCATGTACAAAATACAACTAAATTTCAGAATTAGCTATTTAGATAGTAGATATTTGTATAAAGTTTCAAAAATATGGGTGCTATCTAATATCATCCTATGTATTGTAAATCATTTTATCGAAAGAAATGTCAAAGCCACATCTTTTTAATGAAACAATTGCACTTGTACTATGTGCCTTTAGACCTTAAGACCTTAAAGGCACTATAGCAGCCTTTTTCGGATCAAATTGAGGACATAAGCATTCACCTTAGCTTTCTATCGATGCTACTTATACTTATTATTCTTTACAATTGACCAGTATTGAAGAATGAAGAAGTTAAGACGACCACTGGCTTAGAGATATAAAATGAATATGGTCAGCTGTGCACAAAATGGACAAAATTAAGCAGTCGGAAACGGCTGAATTATTGATGTTTGCAGTTTATGAAATTTCTTTACTCTGTACTGAAAATACAAAATAAAATATTATTTCTTGATGCGATCTAGTAACTTAACGTTTTAGCATTGTGACTAGATTGAAATAGCGGCTGTCGTTTTTTTTGCTCCTCTTACTCTAAATACAATTTTAATTTATACGATATCGTAGATCATGCGGATTAAATGCAACTTTGCATTTAACATTCCCGGTTTATTAGAATTAACTTACATATGCATATTTGTGTTGTAAATTACGGGGTAGATTATCTAAATGCGGTTCGAAGGGTAATGCAGTATCTTTGCCATCCTGCTGCCTCAGCGTTATTGAATCCGCTGATCCAGCTCCTTCTATATACCCTGATATCCTTTAGGCCAAAACCTTCGTATCGCTAGATATCTAACCAGCCAATAAGACAACTCTCATCCAGAAACAGCGGCACAACCCGGATGGAAAATTCAAAAGAGTAGCTTCAAGCTCCTTGGATAATGACATTTCATTGGCTTAAACAATAACAGGTGATCACAGCCACGAACACCAAGCCGCGCCAGCCGTACGAGGGATTTGGCTCGAAAAAGATCAGGGTATATGAAAGGAGCTCGATCAGCGGATTCAATTATGCTGAAGAAGCAGGATCTGTGCATTAGTTGTATGTACGAAATATGGGTGTGCACTAGTGCCTTTAAATACTGAATGAATGAACCTTAATCTGAACATAACAATTAATGAGAAAATATTGCACTAAATTGTATCAAACGTATTGTACTTCATTTCGCGGCCAAACGTATTGGCGGAATTTTTTTTTACAAATTCTTAAATAGGTTTTTTTTTCTATATAACCTAGGAATGGAAAAAAGCCAGAATGGATAAAGGAGAAACCGCAGAGTACGTGTGGAACAAAGCTGACTTCGATGCTGCCGACGTGGCTACAACAGACAATCTTTTAGGTGAAACACTGCCAGAAATGTTACCATCTACATAAAGTTAATGTAGCAATTGCTAGTTTACATCATATAGTCATATATAACTTTTCTTACTAAGCCTAATGAAAGTTTTTTAATGTGGTTTTCTTCCGTATTATTAAAAACATTTTAAATACACCATGCGTATGTGTTTCTAGTGTGATTCTGCATGATGTATCTACAGCTGCATACCAAAAGTTTGTTCACATAACTGCGTAGTGCAAATATCATGTAATTTGGCATGTCTTTGAGGCACCGTAGAAATGTAGAAATGCGAAAAAGAAACGGAGGAATTTGAATGATCAATATAGAAATAAGGATCAATTGCACATTTACGCAATCGTATGCCAAACACAACAGTTTACGGTGATATTTTTTGGCAGGTCACTGAAGTGAACAGGGGTCAATATTTCGAAAACAGTAACTTTTATTTTCTCTACAAAATCCGTTATAAATGAGCAACAGTTTTAAACAAAAGGAATCTTTGTTCGTTTGCGTTAAGTCAATATGATTTTGCCGATTTTCATCTCAGAAAGTCGAAATGGAGTATTTTAATCGAAATTTAAGGAAATCGGAATTTCGAAAATGACCCGTTCTGTCAATTTAATCACGCCAAATTTCTATTTTTGCGCGAGGAACAATGGTTATGTTACACATTGAAAATAGGAAATCCTTTGTTAGTTCTCCTAAAGTTGTTTTATTGACCTTCAAAGCAAACCCAAATTATATGAACTTTAGATATGCAGCTGTATAAGAAAATGTTTCCTCTTAATGCTCCATCATCAAATATCCAGTAGTTATAAACATAGATAAAAGTAGACTGATTATAAACTCAGTGGTAACGACATTTTGTTCTCGTATTGAGTTAATACACGTGCATATGGTAAATGGAGGGAGTTGTTGGGCGCCGCTTTTGTAATATATCAGCTATAAAAGCCTCATGAAAATGCAACTCAATAACTTACACATAAGGTTTAACATTTAGGAATGTAACAACATCATAAATATGTTGTTTCTACTACTTTGTAATTCTCGGTTGCAGGATTATTTGAGCCATCTCACATGCAGTATGAACTAGACAGAAACACGACGATGGAACCGTCCTTGGCTGAGATGACCGAAAAAGCCATAAAGATCCTCCAGAAAAACGACAAGGGTTTTGTACTACTGGTTGAAGGTGGGTTCTAAAAAGAGTTTATCTGAGAAAGATACGATTAAGTAACAGGTACAAGCAAATGTTGTGCTTTAAAGGGACACGCCGTTATTTTCATGGCACATTTCTTGGCTTTTAAACGTGTCAAATAAGAAAAAACGATCATATTCATTAAACACATTTTCACATTTTTAGTACCCATTGCCAAATAAAAAAATATTAATCTTCAATAATAATTTAAAAAATAGTAAACTCAAATTAGTTAATTTTAAAAAACTGCATTTTGCATTCACAAACGTACCTCCGTCATTAATGTCTATACAACCTCTTTTCTGATAAGAGCTTTATATTCCCCTAGCAGCCAAATATTACAACATAAACTACCTTGCAATGTTTCATTCAATGAAAACACCACATGCATGGATGACCTAGTTGGGTTCTGAAAAGAAGACCCACGGTTCAAAATGAATATACGAATAAATTTGTCTAAAAGCATACGGAAAAATATGAAGAGTTTTGATTATAACTTTTGAAACAGCGTCGCTGATTGCACAACTAACTTTCATTGCATTTACCAGGCTTCTATGTTTCTAGACCGAGAAACGCTCGTAGTACGACAGATGTTGTTTAGGTGGTTGAAGTTGGGTTCTTGCCTATACAAACTGGTACAATGAAGAGAGTTTATCCGAGACAGATATGTTTAAATACCAGGTACAAGTAAATTTTGTGCTTTAAAGAATTTTAGGAATTTGTGACGTAGATACCTTTGATGGGAGAGAAATAATTCAAAGAGATATTGTCTTATTGATAGTGTCTTTCGATTTGAAAAGCGACTTTAAATTGTTATTCTGTAACTCTACAGATCTACAATACGATGATACGTTCAAGCAATAGTTAGTACTCGAAACCATTCATAAAGTATTGCATATGTGACATCAAGTGGTTCTTTTAAGTTGCATTTTGAAGAATTTTGTGCTTTTCGAAACTAAGAAAAGAATATTACGTGTATAACACGATTTACTCTTACGTTTGTGAAGTATAGGTGCAAAATACAAAACGTTAACTGGAAATTTAAATTGTGCGCGTATTTGTTTTTACTGGAGGACTGCAAAGGAATGAAGATATTGATTTCAGATTAATTACTCTTCTAGGAATCTAAAACAGTTAATTTTAGGTAACTTCCTTGTTTTCCAATGTAAAAAATCAATTTGCCTTTACGAAATTCTTTTTTGCATACAAATTTTTTTTGGAAATAAAAATCGCATACTGTCCATAAAATATCTGAAATGATTGCAATTTTCACTAATTATCATATATCCTTAATTTAATATTTCAAACATTCATGAATTTTGAATAACTTGCTGGTGTAAATGAATTAGCCCCATGCTAACCTCTGTTTGGATGCAAGCATTGCTCGGAATAGTTATTAGTTGTAATTAAAGTTGATTACCCAATCAGGGAAAGCGTTTCAAAATACTATACGAAAGGCCTCTGTCATTCCGGGAAAGCTGAAATTCATTAGACTTTGCACTTTGAGTCTTTTTGAAAGAACGCGTATTTGTAATATGGCTAGTGATTCACAACACAGACCCTGGAGATAACAATCAAGATTTTTATTTTTGTTTTTCAATGGCTTGAACTTTGCACATGGTCTGTGTTGCAATATTTTGTCTCGAGAAGAGTGTACCGGAATTTCGTATTTAAAGAGAGGTTAGCATAGGATGTGATGATGAGAGTTTCCTCTGAGGTTAGCACAGGATGTTATGTTGAGAGCTTCCTCTGTGAGGAGAAAATGGCAGTTTTCATACTTGGAATTGAAATTGTACTCTTACAAATGTTAGGCAGCATGATTGTTGTAAAAATATCGCAGATTTTAAACTATTTATAAGACTATTGTTAGAATTTCGAAATAGTTCACCCTTATAGTTTAAATTTCGAGTCTTAAACTGATGGATTGAAGTTTATTGATTTATCATTAGCATGAATAGTTATATGAAATTTGATTATTTGTCATCGATGTTGTTTGGACTGTTTGGATTACTGATACTGGCAAACGTTCTCTATCCGGGACAAATAGTTCATTATCTGATAAGGAAGCGATGTAGTATTTCATCATTACTAGCAAACGTAACTAGTGCCTAGTCGTAGAAAGTTATATTCCTTTCAACTGCTTGGAATCCATCGATGGTAATCAACTCTGATACGTAATTGACTGTACTCGAAAGAGTGTAAAAATATCGGCTACCATACCATTAGAAGCCAAAATAAGTGAACAATGGCAAAATATCAGCGATTCTAACATTAAGATCAGTTAGTTTAAAACATTCTGAATACTAAACATCACTTTCTTTTTAATCAATTTAAAAACCATAAGTTAACTCACTGTCAAAACAAACAGTGTAAGATCATCGTTTTTCTAACAATGGAAACATCACAAAACATCAGTATGAGATATTCGCTAAAACAAAATTTTACACACTGATTATGAGTAAAATAGCCTGTCATGTAACTTTTCTTCTGCACTTTGCTTTCAGCTGGTCGTATTGACCACGGTCACCATGACAACCTTGCCAAGAAGGCCCTGCATGACCTGGTAGCACTGGACAAGGCTGTGGAGACGGCGGTCAGACTGACCAGTGAACAGGACACTCTAATGGTGGTCACTGCTGACCACTCTCACGTCTTCAACATTGGAGGGTATTCGGTAAAAGGGAAGGATATTCTTGGTAAGCGAGATACTTTTATGCTATCTATCTTTTTTGTATTTTCACTTAATATGTGCACAATGCACAAGCAATAGTCGGTGTCAAAGCCTTCTTCCTTCCTTAAATGGCGCAGAATCAAACATGAAGCTATGCATCTCATCTCTTAACGTTTTTTTTATTCTGAAACTTAACGTCGCAGAATTGACTTAAATGAAAACCAATCTTCAGTTGGTTATTTTTAAAGAATATATATATATATATATATATATATATACTGGGGGAAAAACACATTTGAAGTGTGTTGTATGTGGAAAAAAAGGCCAATTGAAACAAACAAGGTTAAAATCACTTTTACCTCGATAGGTATTTTTAATAGGAAAAGCAGGATGGTGTATTGCCCGCAATCGTTTTTTCTATTCAGCAACTGAGGACCGGGAGAACCAGGATCCATATCAGTAAAGTGTCAAAACTTTTGATTCAGGTTTTGCCGACTTTTGGAAAGCTTCTCATACCCCTACTGACGGGATGCCACGAACGACATTAGTGTATGGAAACGGCCCCGGGTACGGCGCTGAGGGGAGGGTCAATCTAACCGGAGTGGATACAAGTACGTATAAACTTATATATCGATATTATACATATATGTACGTAGGTATGCTATTCTAAGTATACATTTGTGACGTAGTGAATATGAAAAAGGTTCTGGATTACATGCAAATGCAATGTGACATTCTTATCTCTAAAGGTGTTGTTTAGAAGAAACAAACTCACGCTAATTTCGGTGGCTTTCCTGTTGCAAATGTCTTACAGTGACATATCTTTTGGCTTGATAATAATGTTGACAACTTAGGATCAACCTGGTTGTCCCTTTTGCGCAATAGATTTGTTCAAAAGCTCATTCCATTAAACCCCTGTCGACCCAAATTCAAATACATTTAGAAGCAACACCAAATGCATAAACAAACAAGTCAATTAAAGAATTAACTTGGTTGGCTATGATGCAATGGTTTCGTATGTGATGATGTAATTTGATAAAACATGCCTTACCTTGAACTAGGCAAGATTATTTACGGTATTTTTGTCTTTGGTTTCTACTCATATCTTCCCTTTTTACTAACATATCATAAAAATATCTACATGTATAATATCTGCAATTCTATTATTTAATCTATTCCGATATTTAGAGATGGGTAGATAATAGGTAAACTAGAAGTAAACGATTTTGGTGAAAGGTGAAACAGAACCAACCAAATTCTATCAATGAGTATGTACCAAATATATTGGCTGGAATTCAATGGCTGGAATTTAATGTGTCAAATACAGCATATACAATCGACCCCTCCCATCAGTATGGATTGGTCGGTAGTACTATAGGTACACCGGGATTTGTAGGTACCTATTGGACTATGTTTTGGTGACAGGTTAAATAGAATGAAACACTTTCCTTTCAATCCTAAAGATACAGTTTACGTAAGTACCAGTAAACTTGGCTCAACGATGTTTTGTCATCACGGGTGTCACAGAATTGAATATACCCTCCAATCTAACAAACAAAGTGTCATTCATAAGGTTTAAAGGACCATCTGTATGTATCCAAATCCACTATTCTATTCTGCAGTGACTTTTAAATTTTTTTTTATGAGCAGACACTGAGTGCCTGGAGTTTATGCGCTATATGAATTTACTTATTATTTATTATTATTATTATTATTATTATTATTATTATTGTTGTTGTTGTTGTTGTTGTTGTTGTTGTTGTTGTTGTTGTTGTTTTTGTACTCTTGTTCCGTGCGATAACAAAAATGAATCGTTTGGTGTTGACTACCTTCAGTGTCAAACCCTAATTCATATCTTCAAAAGTAAATGCAATCTTCGTCGGATGGTTCAGTAGAATAGCATTTATACACCCCCTTGACTTTATTTCAGCTGACAATGATTACCGATTTGCGAGTGCGGTTCCACAGTCGAGTGAGACTCACGGTGGAGAGGACGTTGCTATTTATGCACACGGACCCATGTCTCATCTGTTCCACGGCGTTCAAGAACAGAACTACATTCCACACGTGATGGCGTACGCATCGTGCATAGGAATAAACAAGAAACACTGTGATACGGTCCAAGATCCTAACGGCGTTGCTGCTTCTTCCTTTAATACATTCTTGATTTTGTTCTTAACTTTTCTTGGAAAATTTGTCGTCCTCAGTGAGCATTAATGATGATTTCCATTTAAATGTTATAAAACTAATGATTTTTATTTTTAAGCAGATTGATATCTTTTACTTTGTACATTTGACATCTGGTGACTTCCATCTTCTCTAGTTTCATGTCCTTTCTTTAATGTTTTCGTATGGATATTTCCAATTTAGCATATTTTTTATATAATATCGACAGAAATATCTTATATTTATATTCATGTCATCCTGCTACATAAGCGTAATTAATCCGCTGATCGAGCTTCTTCCCACATACCCTGATCTCTTTCGAGCCAAATCCCTCGTACGGCTGGCGAGGCTTGGTGTTCGTGGCTGTGCTCGCCTGTTATTGTTTAAGCCAATGAAATGTCGTTATCCAAAGAGCTTGAAGCTACTCTTTTGAATTTTCCACCCGGGTTGTGTCGCTGTTGCTGGATGCGAGTCGTCTCATTGGCTGGTTAGAAATCTGGCAATACGAGGCTTTTGGCCTAAAGGATAACAGGGTATATGGAAAGAGCTCGCTCAGCAGATTGAATTGAAAACTGTTAAGAATAGTAACAAATTCTAAATGATAATCTGACATAGGAACTTTTGAACAGTTAAAACAAAAACATTTTCATTAGCTATACATACATAGCATGTGATGGGCATATGCTCTTTGATTGGTCATAACACGGGTATCGTCTGAACATATCTGTCTTGGATCTCATTAAAGTGTGTATCATATAAGTGGAATATGCCCTTTGTTAAATAATATCTACTATTAATTAATAGTAACTTAATTTACTATTAAATTCTTTTTTGATCGAGGATTCATTTTTCTTCTAATCAATGTTTTAAAGGAAGTGACATTAATTCACATCAAAACTGGACTTTCTAATGAAAAATGAACTAAATTGATTATTACTATTTCATTAGATTGTAATTGATTGATGAGAGTATAATTGATTAAATGACTTTAACAGCCGATACCAGATGTTTCAAAATGCCGTTGGGACTATCTTATTATAAAATAACAAACGGGAAAAAGTTTTTGCAACTTATAACCAAATGTAGCTATTTGTAGTATTGTATTCTCTTTTATAGCTAGCTAATTATAAATTTTGTTTATAACACCAAAGCTCATGTCAATCTATCAATCTCACCCTTAATTCAATTCTTAAAGGCGACAGTACATAATACGAAAGTGCAAAATTATACAATAATACAATGTCACATATATGTCAATGTTATTGTGTTTATACACAATTATGATGTACATATTGTTACATATTGTTCTTGCACTTTTCTGATTTCCATAGCTTGGTATATAAACAATGCCTTTTTCTGGATTACGTCATAATTATCATGTGATTACGCTCTTCGAGGTCTACGTAAATCCTACGTAAATCATTATAATTACTGACATACGAGCGAGACCATGATATAATTAACATGATAATATGATTTAAACATGATTTTCATAATAAACACGTATCTTTCTATTTATATGGAAAAAAATGCCCTTTTCCATCTAAGAATCATGTGATGAACATCGGAAGTGTGATAGACTAACTCTAAACTTTCCTACAGTAACATTTCATAGCTGATTCCCATTATAGTTCTGTGGTTGAAAGCTGAAATTAATAATTCGCATTTAGTGTCAATTTTATTGAGCCAATTTTGCTGTTAAATGAATGTAAAAACCATAATTGAAACCCAACATTCTTAAAAATCATAGATTGAAACTTGTTGTGAATAATAGTATCTTTGAAATCTTCATACAATTCTTGTGTTCATTTGATCATGTAAGATCATCTTTTCATAACATGGTTAGCCTCGAGTCAATTTCGCTTAGTTGAAAAGTTTAATAACGTCTTTGTGGGATTTCAACTTTCCCTCGAGTAGATAATCACTATCCACAAACGATAGATACAATTTTGAATTTTAACTCATTATTCGTAGAATAAATTTTAAACTTCTTTGCTTGTCAAGGTTGCAAGTGGATACATTTCAACCTCCATGAAGAGGTTTCAGAAGTCCCCGTTATGTTTATTATACCCCCACTCACATTTTTATCATTTTATCTCTCATTACTATCTTCTAAGTCGTCCTTCATTTTCTTGATATGAAAACAATGGACTTTTTCACATCAGGATTTACCAACTTAGACTTATATGACGTATTTATTTTTCAATAATATTCCCCCAAAAAGAATTTTATCCATCGACTGTCTTCAAGAATCGATATGATGATCCAATTATTCTTCTTCAAGAAATTAATGATCAAAGACCTAATTTGCATAATTGATGCAAAGTTTGCCAAATTTGTGTCTGCAAAGTATATTTCCATGGTCTCTGATAAGAAAAGAAACTCTTGATAGTCAACACATGCATTTCCTAGATTATGTACGTGTACCTTTTGTACTCATCTATGACATAATTTGTTTACTGAATGCAAATTTTACTGATTTATTTTGCCTGTTTTTGCTTTATCATTTTTATTCAGAGAATCTTTATATTCGAATAATGCATTCACTAGATTATTTAATAGCACCTTTTAATGACAATTTTCATAATGACTTAATGATGCACATATTAAAACAATTGCACTGCTTAGATTTGTGTTAGTTTTGAGTTTTGTATTTAATTTTATATTTGTAATAGGCAGTCTGTTTATGGTTAAATGAGACATCTACCATCTATGTAAGTGACTTGTTTAAGTGCATTACAAATCTCCAAGAGAGAGAGAGGGAGAGAGAGAGAGAGAGAGAGAGAGAGAGAGAGAGAGAGAGAGAGAGAGAGAAAGAGAGAGACAGAGAGAGAGAGAGACAGACAGACAGACAGACAGAGACAGACAGACAGACAGAGACAGACAGACAGACAGACTACTTTTCAACCAGCTACTTATTCCTATTTGGATAGCACAATGCTTGCTTACACACACAAAAACCTTTTGCAATGTGTGAAATTGAGTTTATCACGTGTGAAACCTTATCCGGGTATGTTGAACAGATCGTTTTCACTTGTGTTTTAATGGGTCACGTGTAGTAGAATGCTTCGGCACTGAGATAGAGAGAGAGGGAGGGAGAGAGAGAGAGAGGCTATGAGAGACTATATAAATTCAATTACAACTTATAAAACAGTAATTATACCTTCCATGAGTTCCTTTTCAATACAATATCTACGGTTCATTTACTCAAATTCCAAACCTTGGCTACAAATGCTACCCTTATACAACACGCGAAGGACATGTACTGTCGAAAACAACATTCTTGATAATATTTGGAGTCGAGGATCAAATTCAAATTTAAAATTAAAAGTATTTTTATAGTGATAGTTGTATCAGCTATATCTAGACTGTTGTTTTTGACAGTTCACGTCCTTCGCGTGCTGTATTAGACACTTGCTGCATAGTTTTCTGAACGTGCAATGTTATACCTATAGTTGAAGGGTTACAGTGACGGCGAGACGACTTGCCTTCAGAAAAAAAGTAAACAAACATTTCTTGTTAAATGAGTTCTATCGATTTTTTATTAAAAATATAATAAATATTCTAATAATAAAGTAAGGAAGAATTTTCGTTGACTCCCATTTTAAAACCAATTTTTTACGTGGATACACTCGTGATGTGATATAACGATATCTCGTACTGCTTGCAGTAAAGAAAATATAATTCATGATTTAGCGCAATAGGTTTATTACACTCATACGAAGTACAGTTTAGTAAGAAAATGATTAAGATAACATTGCAGATGGGATAATGTCAATGTGACATTCAGCTCAACTGCATTTTTCTACAATGAATACTTCAATGCTTTGGTAAGGATATGTTTAGATGCAATGAATAGATAAAATTTATCTTGGTTCGCTAATATATAAGAAAGCCAAACAAACTGAAAATATACCTGAGCCTTAGAGATCCAATGAGACAGGTTGCTATGACTCGATAAAACTTGTCTTTTCAGATCTTTAAAGGGACAGATGAATAAAATGACCACACTAGAACATAAAGATTTGCAAGACAATGTTTTTAATCAAAGTATGCATTTTTAAAATGAGCGTACCGCTTTGCGCATCCATTTCCCTACCTCAAATGATAAAAGGTATTAACAGAAAAATGGCATACGACGATTGAGTAATCAGGTGTTTCAACCCTCTGTAAAAAACAAATTTGGCATAAACTAAAGTTTATTGGGTAGAACTTGAAGAATTAGATTTCTCACAATATGTTCTCCTGGACCTGGATTTTCGAAGCTCTCTTAGTGCTAAGATAGCCGTAAGCCAATGATAATGTATGGTTTACTTACGACGATCATAGTGCTAAGAGAGCTTCGAAAATCTAGGCCCTGGTCTTTACAGAGACTCTCAGTGAATTGTTAAAGATAAATATGCCGAACAAATTAAATGGTGTAATATTATCGTGATGTACCGACTTTTACTGAAAGGTATCATTGTAGTGCTTTTCGTTTTAATACAAGGGCGATATGACTCAAGCAGAGTTCAGTGGTGGGAACTATTGACCTATAGCTTTGAATGAACACACTTTCATGAACACCAAGAAAGAAAATAAATTTTACACATTAAGAGTATTGTAAGTCAAGAAATATCATATTTATTTAATTATATTTTTCCAATACATCAATCAAATTGACAAAAATTTATTTCAGAAGCAAATATAACTAGTTACTGCACCTTAAGCATTTGTACAGGAACAGCAGAAAATCACAGTCATTCATATTCCTACAAAAAGATAGTTAGCTGCACTTCGTATCAGCGTCCGGTGTTGACATAGAATTATGATCTTGTTTCGATGAGATTAGTACAAAATGTTACAGTTTGAGACAGCATCGGCTAAACTTCACTTGTCCCATATCTCCCTTTTGTGACAGATTGGAAATGTGAGCCATGTATCCCGTTCTGCGTGATATATAGACAATAAATATCTATATCTTTAAATCGAATCAATCAAAGAAAATAAGTGGAGAAATATAAGATAATTTAGCGAAATCAAGTAGTCTGTCTTACTGTGTAAAATTTAACTATATAGATTTCCACATTAGAATGACAGAAAGAGCTTTAACAATACACGTGGAATAAACAGGTAATGATTATAGCAAGAGAAAGGCTGTAGCTATATGTGGATCCGTTAGACTCTGATGGCTCTGTAGGATCCGGCTCGCAGTGTTTCTTGTTTATCCCTACGCATGATGCGTACGCCATCACGTGTGGAATGTAGTTTTGTTCTTGAACGCCGTGGAACAGATGAGACATGGGTCCGTGTGCATAAATAGCCACGTCCTCTCCACCGTGTGTCTCACTTGTCTCTGGAACTGCACTCGCAAATCGGTAATTATTGTCAGCTGAAATAAAGTCAAGGGGGTGTATAAATGCTATTCTACTGAACCATCCGACGAAGATTGCATTTACTTTTGAAGATATGAATTAGGGTTTGACACTGAAGGTAGTCAACACCAAACGATTCATTTTTGTTATCGCACGGAACAAGAGTACAAAAACAACAACAACAATAATAATAAATATTAAATAATAAGTAAATTCATATAGCGCATAAACTCCAGGCACTCAGTGTCTGCTCATAGCGCTGACATAAAAAAAAATTAAAAGTCACTGCAGAATAGATTGGGTTTTGGGGCATAGGATTACAGACTCTAGAATTTTTGAAAGAGATAGGTTTTCAAGGAACTTTGAATACAGCCAAAGATTCAGAATTCTTGATTTTGATGAGTAAGTCATTCCACAGTGTGCGGCCATGAAGGCAAATGACCTCTGTCCAAATTTTCTGAGGCGTGTTTTGGGGACTTTGAGGAGGAATTGATCAGCTGATCGCAGTGTTCTGGAGGGTTCATATCTCTCGATGAGTTCAGTGAGATGTGAAGGGGCAGTCTGGTGTCAGTCTGGTGTCAGAACTTTGTACTGGACTTGTGCTTGGACTGGGAGCCATTGGTGGGAGGTTAGCACCGGGGTGATATGTGCAGAGTTCTTTGTTCTCGTAACTATATTCAATCATTGATATAAGGTCGATAGGGTTTATTGAACTCGATTCCACTTCACGAAACTCAAAATCGTACGTAGTCCTTGTCCGATGTATTGAAATACAATATTCTACATCACCTGAGGCAAAAACACCACCTGGTGTAAATATGTCTCTGAGCTGTAAACTGTGCTTGACACAGGTGACATGGACTGTAATGTTACTGTATGGTAAGTGTTCGTAACGAATTTAATCCTCTGATCTCAAGCAAGTGAGCCATTTGTGCATGAGACGGTTTTGTGAATGCAAGAATGTGAGAGTCATAAATAAAAGGCCTATATCGCATTCAATTCGTTACGAAAGTTCAACATGGACTACATCATATAAACAACGACGGTATCAAGTTCTTGTGTACAACTGAATTATCTAAAAATTTAAAACTGATGATACTTCATGTGATAACCATTTGATTCATGAAGAAATACGGTACTCGACATCCTGCTACATCAGCGTAATTGAATCCGCTTAATTGAATCCGCTGATCGAGCTCCTCCTATATTTCCTTACTTATTCGGGCCAAATCCCCTGTAGGGCTGGTGCGGCTTGATGTTCATGGCTGTGCTCACTTTTCATTGTTTCAGCCACTGAAATGTCGTTATCCAAGGCGCTTGAAGATACCTTCTTAAACCCAACGGAATTTTCCATGCGGGTTGTGCCGCTGTTGCTGGATGCGAGTCGTCTCATTGGCTGGTTAGATAGCTAGCGATACGAGGCTTTTGGCCTAAAGGATATTAGTGTATATGGAAGGAGCTCGATCAGCGGATTTACGCTGATGTAGCAGGATGACTGTCTTAATGAAACAAAACTACAAACTAGTGTCCACTCCGGTCAGGTTCTCACGAAGACCGTACCCGGGTCCGTTTCCGTAGACCAAGGTTGTCTTTGGCATTCCATCCGACGCTAGGCTTGCAAAACCTGCATCAAAATAGTAACGTCATTCATAGTCTTCTCCCAATAGAATTTCAGGCAATTGTCCCGAGGTGAATACAGTAACGAAATAACAATCTCCTATTGTTTTATAACCATGGACTTAAGTGAGACCTGCGTCCAGAATATTTTTGCAATGTAGATTTAATTTATAAGATAGCTGTAACTCTTTACACACATTTATTCGAGTCGATTATCTAATCAGAACACATTTATATGTTTTGATAGTTTAATTATTACACACATGTATTCATGTCGTTTTTGTCTAATACATTTTCAGGTTTAGTTTAAATTCACATATTTTCGATATTTACTGAGAACATCAAATAAAGTGCTGTGTTAGGCTTCCTTTAGCCAAGTATTTTCGAATCCATTCTCAAATATTCATTTCGAATATTCATTTATTCGTGGGTTCGTTTCATCTTTAATTCATCAAATTTTACAGTTATTCGTCAAATATTAATTAAGAACAACGAGTCTCTTAGCTAACTTTTCATTTGAATACCACATCAGTTGAAGGCACAGCTTCAGTTACGTCTATTTAAGAAATAGAAGACGAGTTGGTCTGCATCTATCGTTGAATAAAACATAGCAGGTAGCATAAAACAATCAGGGTGCATCTATCGTTGAATAAAACATAGCAGGGAGCATAAAACACGAAGGGCGCGAAGGGCGCAGCCCTAAGTGTTTTATGCTACCTGCTATGTTTTATTCAACGATAGATGCACAACAACGAGTTTTCTATTTCTTATATGAGATACCCTTAACAATTACCTGCTTTATATATCAAAATAGTTGAAAAATTATGGTATTTTTAACAAAAACATTTTGAAAACAATGATGCCTCTCGCCGTAGAACATATTCGGACGAGTGCATTATCATGTATAGGGGTGGGCGCTCGAATATAAATAGAATCAAATTAAATCAATATGAATTTGAAAATGTCCCCAGGGGATACGTTACGTCTCTAATCCGTGCTTTTCTTTCTCTGCAAACCCACACCTCTCCTTTTGGTTTCGAATCGACAGACGCCCTCACGTTTGATCAATGGACTTGGCCAATATGACGTCATTTGTAACGTTACTTAAATGACGTCATTAACCTTGCGCATGGTTTATCGTCAAATAAAGCATATCGTCGGTCCCATTGTTACCATTGTTTTAATGCCGTGGGTCTCTTATATAAAAGTATATTCAGGTCCCTGCATAATTTTTTTGTATTTTTACACAAATTTTGTTATGTGATAAAACACGTGTCAAATATTCACCAAGAATGTCCGCCCCCTTGGCAGGGTAGCCTGCGATATTGAAGACATGAGAGTGGTCGGCCGTGACTACAAGCAGCGTGTCCTCTTCACTCGTCAGATTCATCGCGACCTCCACCGCCTCATCAAACACCACAAGCTCTTGCAGGGCCTTTTTAGCTCTGTTGCCATGGTGACCGTGGTCTATACGTCCACCTTAACATTAAATCAAACTAACATTTTTTCACTATGTATTGCTCATATAAGTATTATCCTTGAAATACAAGATACATTGAAATAGAAGCTATAAGAACACATTTTTGTTCTTATGGATAGATGATATTCGCCGTAGTAACGGGTAAAACTTGATGATTTGCAATACGAATAACTCACCCTCAACCAGCAGAAAAAATCCCTTTGGATTCTTTTGTAGAATACGAATTGCTTTTTCAGTCATCTCGGCTAGCGATGGTTCCATTGATGTGTTCCTCTCCAGCTCGTAATCCATGCTGGACGGTTCGAACAAACCTGACACAATAAAATACTTTGCTTTGATAAATGCCATTATCTGTGCAATTCCCAACCGTAAAAAATAGTTTTCCCCGACACATATGAAACTGACTGAGGCTTTGCAAATGATTTGTTTTGATGATTGCACGCCAACTTTGATTGCTCTTATTAGGGTTTTGTTTAATTTCCACCCCAGAGAGTCCTCGAATTAAAACAGAAGATAAGGTTCGAGCTATCTCTATGGAGAGAGAATGCATACATAGAATAAATCAATAATTTATGGAACATGCTAACATCAATTATTGTACTGTTTTATACCCGCATGAAAATGGGCTAAGAAGGAATATATATTCAATATCATCCTGCTGCATCAGCGTAATTGAATCCGCTGATCGAGCTCCTTCCAGTGTGAAATGTCGTTATCCAAGGAGCTTGAAGCTCCTTGCTTTTGAATTTTCCATCCGGGTTGTGCCGCTGATACTTGATGCGAGTCGTCTCATTTGCTGGTTAGAAAGCTAGCGTTACGAGGCTTTTGGCCTAAAGTATGTAAAGGATATCAGGGTATAAGAAAGGAACTCGATCAGCGGACTCAATTTCTCTGATGTAGCAGGATGATAGTAAGTTGAGTTCACCTAAAAGGTTATCTGTGGTATCAGGATCAACCGCGTCAAAGTCAGCTTTATTCCAAACATACTCCGCGGTCTCTCCTTTGGCAGTCCTAGCCTGTTTCCATTCCTGGAACATATAACAAGACGAGACTCTCACTATGGTAAATCTTTACATAATGCCATAAAATGAAAATAAACCAAAAAAGCATTGTCATTGGAAAATGTATGTTTGGGTCATCTGTGAGGTTGCCCAGTGGGTCGACCGTTTTGCAAAGGTGATTATACACTGAATAATAATCTAAATTGAAGCACATATACACTTTATATATCGATGTATCGATTAATGTTATTGACTTACACTGATGAGATCCCTGCCGTCAGTGCGATGATGTGAGCTGTTAGTTCCAGTCTCGGGATCTGTCTCGTTGTCTAGAAGGAAATATCGTCTCCCTCCTCCCATGGCAACCTACAGCATAAGATGCCGGTCATCGTTTGGTACAACGTGGTCATGTGATAAAAAGGCAGTCTCAGGCATTCAAATACTCTCATTTCGGAATTTACTTCGATCTTTTTAACTCCATGGGTTACTATGTGTAATCCAAGTACATATAGTTTGGTCGACTTTTTTATAATTTACCGTCATGTAAATCAAAAACTGTAATGGTGTTACTTTACACAGTGCTTTATTTAAAACAGTTCAGATCGTAAATAGCTAGTATCCTTTACGCCAACACTTGCTGGTTCAGACCAATTTTCTTCTCCACTAATGTTTTGGCAGCGTCTTTTTAGATTAACCCGAAAATTGGTTGAAAATGTTTTTACCTGCATGTCGATATTTTCTACAAGCTGCATGGCGATATCTTTGCACTGGCCCGCAAAGCCTGCATCCGCAATGTCTCTCTCCCCCTCCCAACCCCTGGTAGCCGAGTGGGCGTAACCTGCTGCGGGGGTGGCGTGGGTCACACGTGTCGTCGTCACAAACCCAACAGACTTACCTGGAAAATGGTATTTGTTTGAGTAATTATTAGCGGATTCATGGTGGGAACGTGTTTTTGAGTGTTTATCTGGTGCAGAGAATTTTCAATTTCTTAATGTCAGATGCTATTTTAGAATAAACTCCAGAAAGATCAGTGAATAAAGGATCGGACATAATACAACATTACATACGCTTTTTTAAATGCACGAATAAAGAATTTGTTTGCTTGCTTCCTCAAAGCATTCCACTTCTCAGTTCCCTACAAATATCTCCCTAACAATGCTCCATGATTGTTCAAATATTTAGAAAGTTCACACGCCAATGTTCTTTCCTTCACAATCTTACTCACCCTCATCGCGGGACCATTTCAGAATAGATGTGACGGTACCATTCTCTTGGCTTCCACATTCATACCGAGGCACGGATTGGTCAACTCCGAGAGTTCCGTAGTTAGCTTTGACCCCGCAGAGAAACGCTGTGGCGGTACCGGCGGAGTCGGGTGTCTGTCTGTCTGTATTGTATGTCTGGACACAAATATTGTGAATGACCTCAACAATGGATTTCTCTTCATAATGCATGCAGAATATCTAAAGTATAGATCACATAGAGCCATGTGTCATCGTTGAATCACTCATAATTAACCTACACAGTGCCAGGGAATTTCTCAATAAGTACCGTAGACAGATCCACATGGGGGATTCTGACTCTATTTAACTTGTTCATTGCCACGTGAGGGAATTTCTCGAACTCCAGCACCGTCTCCTCCTTATTGTCAAAAGCGTGAATTTCTCAATATTAACCTTAAAAACGCCCCATGTTTTTAAAACTTTCAATGTTTGAAAGTGCCAAATGTGGGAATTTATCTACAATTACCGTAGACAGTGCCACGTGGGTTAATTTCTCAATATTTACCTTGGACAGTGCCACGTGGGGGAATTTCTCAATATTTACTTTAGACAGTGCCACGTGGGTAAATTCACTATATTAACCTTGGACAGTGCCCCGTGGAGGAATTTCTCAATATTTACCTTAGACAGTGCCACGTGGGGGAATTCACTATATTTACCTTTGACAGTACCACGTGAGGGAATTTCTCAATATTTACCTTGGACAGTGCCACGTGGGGGAACTTCTCACTATTTACTTTAGACAGTGCCACGTGGGTAAATTCACTATATTAACCTTGGACAGTGCCCCGTGGAGGAATTTCTCAATATTTACCTTAGACAGTGCCACGTGGGGGAATTCACTATATTTACTTTAGACTGTGCCCCGTGAGGGAATTTCTAAATATTTACCTTTGGCAGTGCCCCGTGGGGGAATTTCTCAATATTTACCTTGGACAGTGCCACGTGGGGGAATTTCTCAATATTTACCTCAGACAGTTCCACGTGGGGGAATTTCTCAATATTTACTTTCGACAGTGCCACGTGGGGAAATTCACTATATTAACCTTTGACAGTGCCCTGTGAGGGAATTTCTCAATATTTACTTTCGACAGTGCCACGTGGGGAAATTCACTATATTAACCTTTGACAGTGCCCCGTGAGGGAATTTCTCAATATTTACCTTGGACAATGCCACGTGGGGGAATTTCTCAATATTTACCTTGGACAGTGCCACGTGGGCGAATTTCTCATTATTTACTTTAGACAATGCCACGTGGGGAAATTCACTATATTAACCTTGGACAGTGTCACGTGGGGGAATCTCTCAATATTTACCTTAGACAGTGCCACGTGAGGGAATTTCTCAATATTTACCTTTGACAGTGCCACGTGGGAGTAAGTACCAATATATACCTTTGACAGTGCCACGTGTGGGAATTTCTCGAACTCCAGCACCGTCTCCTCCCCCTCCTGGCCCTCCGTCTGTCCCTTGTAGATTCTACCCGCCGTCACTGTGGACACGCCCATTCCGTCTCCCAGGAAAAGGATGACGTTCTTGGCCACATTGGTGTTGGACTTGCGGTTCAGGGCGGCGTCTAGAGTGGCTTGAGCTTCGCCTATCCACTCCTGGGCGTTCATATCTGTTATTGATATGATTGGGATCAAACACTAGAGTTTCGTTTATGACAAACCAAGATAAGGCAAAGATTCGCTGAGGTCAAAGGTGTTTCATATTTTTATCTTCGTTCAACACTTGCGTCATAAAATAAAATATTTTAAAAATTGAAACAATTAATAAATTAGTAGTTAACGGATTTCATGTATGTCTTTAAAGAGCAAGTCATCTTATTCATTTCAACATAATTGAAACATGGCATAGAAATCGAAATACAAAAATTATCAAAATAAAATCAAAGGTTATAGATTGTTTGGATCCAAGCTGAGTTAGATGCAAGTGTCCCTGATAATTTTTTCCGCGAAGTTCTGTTTAAATAGAAATAGAATCCATAATGTTTCATTTACTAGTTTTTTAAGGTTTTAAAACCCAGATAATCTGTTGTATCAATGCAAGCTCCGACATAGATACGAGTTTAACTCGCATTCTTTTTACACTTAATTCATTTTTGTTTCATATTCAGTAAACAATCAAATTATGAAATCTATTTAAATGAAATAAATATAGGTCGAACAGGACAGCAACAACTTTAAGAATTACAATATATCCTCCTAATTGGTCCAAATGATTGTTTTGAAAATACCATATACTTGGTCACTCATGTATATCATTTAGAAATTTACAATAATATTTGTAATATTTTCTGCCATATTGCTACAGATGAATATCTATAATGAGCCTGTTTAAATTAAAGAGAAGGAGTTATAAAAGTTAAGAAGGGTTCTTCACTCGACAAACTCTTTGATCAAGGTTAAAACGTTATTGAAATTTTACAGTTTTACAATTTCAAACTCACTTTTTTTCTTATGCATCGCAGCTGATGCGAGAGAAATTAGGAAACAAATCTTCAACGTTGTGCCCATTTTGTCCCTTCAGAAAAGATCGACCATCAAGCGGGGCCGTATAACATTGATATAGGAACATCTGAACAGCAACCGACAAAGTGACTCAAGGGCCATAAATGCTGTGGTCTTGACCTCCTCGTTTAGCTCATATAAATCTTATGCATAGTAACTTGTGCAGTATATTAATATGTATGCCTGTTCAAGTGTAATGTAATTGTATATAGTTTTTTTTAAATGTGTGGAAAAAATTGACAATCGCTTAAACAAACATCTCTCCGTTGAATTATAATTGGAAATATTTTGGAGAGTAATGTTAAAGAAGTATATATCTCTCATGCAAAATATGTCCGATATTCTTGACGATATTATTGGCACCACTGCTTTTAATTTAATAAAATGAAAACAAATTATTCTAGAAATTAGATTTCCAACGAGGACAAACAGGTATTGCATATCATATGTTTGCAGTTGCAAAAGTAGTTCACGGACTCTCCCATGAGTATCAACTTTAATCCTATATCAACGGTCTGAGTCGTGTTTATAAAGTTATAAAGGTGTCATGGTGAGTATCTCTGTGATTTAACATTCCCATCTCGGAACATGCACCCCTCACAAAGTATGTTGCACTTCAACAATTGGAGGTTTACTGTATGTGAGAGGACTCGTCAAAATAATTTATTGAGCTCCCGATCCTGATCCGATTTACAAGAGATAATCACCATGAGGGTCTTAAAACTGAAATAACCCGCCCTAGAGAGGAGTCATTTTATCATGTATCTTATCAAGTCTGTTATGCAAAATATTGAAATGCAGATTAGTGTATCGCTTAACACTAAAAATACCGCCGATGATGCAACACATAGTTATATGATTTCTGTGGGTTGTACTCAACGTGAAAACGAACAGGTTGACAAGCTTATCATCACGTTTGCTAATTAACATTTTGTACATATTTAGCGCACTTGCATTTTGTTTTCAGATTGCAACAGAAGGCAGTTGTATGAGTTTACAAAAACAAAAACCGTTCTTCTTGACAGTTCCCACAGGATTACATTGTTGACACTATTAATAGCAAGATACTCGATATTTGCAAGGTTTATGTTATGATAAATATCTAACCTACACATCAGCACCTAAGCTTATAAAACCTATAAACTACCCCGCACGGTGTTTCAACCAATCAGGTGTCTTCCAGCGTACCAATGAATAGGCTCCTCTCAGAAGTCACTTCCGACGCTTCTTTTGTAACAATACGTCAGCTCCAGCACACCAGCTTAGTTGAACTGACTTCTGATGCCTTACTCCTGTAAAGGCGTTTTTATGTTCATGTTTTAAATGCGAGCTAAGGAGCCTAAAGACCGCTGTCGAAAGAAAAGCGTCTGATAGAATGAGTTCGAATCCCGCTAAAGTAAATTATCTTTTTTAATTCATTCTTCGGAACACGGTTGATTTTAATAAGACTATAACCGGAACGACGTTTCTATCATTAAACTGTTTTAAAAGGAGGGTATCAGGGCCCGTTCACTATCATGACTATATGTAATGTTGGAGGTTGAAGAAGCCGTCGCATAGCAAATCGTTGTGGCATACTCCGAATCTACCTTCCAATCACGATTTGGGGGCAATCTGTCCCATTCCTCTTGCAGCGCAACGGTCAATTCTTGCATTGTTGTCATTTGACGTTGACGTCGACAAACACGACTCCCGATCATGTCCCAGACATGCTATATAGGGGAAAGGTCGGTATTCATGGCTGAAAGATGAACCGTCGACCTCCACTTTGAGCGAAAGGCCGAACCATCGGTGCCAGAATGTGGTCACAGTAGTACACACTAGTGACCGTTCCTTGAACCATATGGAAGTCCGTTCTGCCAGTCATGGTGATTCCTCCCCCACACCATAACAGACCCAGGCCCGAATAGTTCATGATGTCGTTAGTGTTAACTGATGCTCATTTACACGCTTCCAAATGCGAACACGTCTATCAGTGAAATACAGAGTAAATATGGACTCATCTGAGAAGAATACACGCGCCCATCGACGATTACCTCAATTTCTACGCTGCCTACTTTATTAACGCTTCTTTGCCATGTGCTGGTGAGTTAATGGTGGCAAAACAAGCGATCGTCGCACATGCAAATGGGCTTCATGTAGCCGACCTCTAATCATTTGGGGTGTAACTCGAATCCTGTAACTTGGTACAAGTTTACAGAAAGATGATTTTCCGTTTATGCTCGATTTCGCAGGACCTGTGTATGTATCGATCCTTGGCTTGTGTAGTGGCTCTATGGCGATCTGAACGAGGTCTTCCATCAACATCGTGTGTTTGTTGGTACCGGTTCCACAGTCTGCTGGTCACAGACTGTGACACGTTAAGCATGTTGGCTACTGCTTGCTGTGTAGAACCTATTTGAAGCATGCCAATAACACGTAGATGTCCATCGTGTTGAAGACGTCTCATTGGAAATTAAACGTAATGCACTAAAGCAGGGGGTTAAACAGTCCTAGGCCAGAACTGATAGGAAAGTAAAAATGGATAGGATAAACCAGCATGCAGCAGTTTTCATCAGCCCTTCCTTGAAGTCTCAAATTTTACAGTGAAACCCTCTCCCTCATTTGCGTGTCGCACGTGAATCTCGGTGGTTCTGTTGGAGCGATAAGTTCTTCATCCATGAACATACTCTCATAGTATGTCAAGTGACCATGACTATATATCATACCATAACCTCTTTTGAAGAAACTTAAACCGAACGTTTAAATTAGATAAAGTTTATATGTCATTTAAATTGTCTTGTATCAATCTAAGTCAAATGAAAAAAAAGTTTCTGTTGTATATCATATGTTATTTCGTGACATATATATAAATGAAATTTCAATGTGTTTTTCGTTGCGAAGTACATTGATATGCACCAAGAAACTATCATCACCAATGATATATTTTACGGGTGCTTCTTTCCGTACTTTGAGACGACAATACTGCAAAGAAAATCATTAGTAAAGATCTGAAATATACGAGAGAAATAACAAATCTCTTTTAAAATGGTTTTAAGATATTCTTATATTCTTAAAATGCCCCTAATAATGTAAAAACGGGGAGAGCTTCTTTCAGTTTCGATATAAGGGTGTGATTTTAAGAATAATGTAACAAAAGCTGAAAAGGAAAACCGTTGGAAAATAGTCTTAATGGGAATAACCTAAATAAATTCATCACTGCTAGGAGAAAAGAAGAAATAGTCACCCTTTCACTTTACTGATAAAATTCGATTTTGAGATGATTATTTTTTAAGTAAAACGTGTCGTTTCATTTACCTTGCATGTAGGTGAAACTGTTTCGATTTCAACATTGTGTTGTAGAGTTGAGATTTATTACATAACTTCACGCTGCCGTTTCCTAAATTCAATGGATCGTTCCAATCCTAGTTTGAACTCGTAAACGAGGAAGCATTTAAAACAAATTGCTATAGCTTCCATTTTCTTGATGACGTGTATTGTTTAATACATTTTTTTTTATTTTTAATACATAGAGGAAGGTGTTGCTATTGTGTCAGGGGCAGTAATATGTTTTTTGAAAGATTTTTTTCGAAACATTAAACATTAGTTTAAGGCAAAGGTTTTATCTTCAGATGGCAAAAACATCTCACTAAACAACCCGATATTCTGCAGTCGAAAATGAAATAATCAATCTCAAATAAAAACACTTGCGGTTATTTTTACCTTTCAGTCATACCTCTATATGGAAATTAATTCGCATAACTTAACTGATCATGTTAAAGGCTCGCTTCTTGTGATTTAAAAAAGATTGTCTTCACATTGGAATCATCTATTTTCGCTTTCTTGAGATCACCTTTCTCTATTAAATCATGGACATCCCCTTTAAAGAGACACTCTCAGGAGCGATCTGATACAATTACAAAGTATAGGAACAGTGCGCTGAAGTGCTGGCACAAAAAGTATGGTGCAAAGTTTTAGACATTCTCTCCCGACATAGGTAGCTCCGTCATAAATCCTATACCACCTCTGTCTTAATTCGAAGGTTTCTTGTGCACGAAAAGTAGAACGCTGATTGGATGCACTCAAAGTTAGTTGTGCAATCAGCGGCGCCGTTTCAAAAATTATCATTCAAATCGCCTTCGTTACTTCCGGAAGCTTTACAAAAGCTGAACTTTATTTGAATTTGCACCTTCCACTTTGAGTCGTCTTTACAGAACACATACACCACATTTTGCGACTGCTTCATTGCACACAGGCCTATATGACAACAAATATATGGAAGCGTCAAAATAGTTTACATTAAGTTGTGTGAAACAAGCGTCTTTCACTTGTCTCTGACATCTGCGCCGTCAAGTTGATAAGATCACTTTGCATCCAAGTATTAATCTTACAAAACATGTTTAAGAATATTATATAGATAAAAAAAAATTGGATTTGTTACCATAGATAATTTTATGGTACCTTTGTAATTGATTGGTGTGATGTTTTAGTCAGTTTGGTTAATCACGTCCTTTAGTTGTGCTTACAACTGGGAAGTTCCTAGTTATGCCCCTGATTACCCGTTTAAAGCAAGTGATGTTATAATGTTCTTGATAATCAATTTAATGTGAATATGTTATGTCATTGTAAGACACATCATTTGTCTTTGCACACCAAATAAGAAAAAAAACCTTCAGGCAAGAATGTTATATTCTTTTTTATTGAGACAAACAGCGGTCACAAACATCCCTCCGTACATGATATAGTTCAGCCAAAGGCATGCACAAAATGTAACTCATGTGCAGAGGGAAGACATCAGAAACTAAAAGACCAGAAATAAAGGATTACAGTCGGACAATATCAAACCACACTACTCGTATAGCTATGTTTTTAAAATATCCCTTTTACAAATTTGTGATCATTTTGTGGGTTTGTTGTGACATTTCAAGAATCCATAATTCAGATGGAAAATCGTACATGCATACATAAATAGACCCTTCGCTTTTCAGCATTAATATTTCGTAATATGCCATGGCTTGTATCAATACCAAGAAATTATGATGTGATTAAAATAGCTCTATTTGGCACTGATGTAATTAGTGATAGTTATTTCCCCTTTTGTATCCAGTTATCTATGCAAACTTCTAAAAGCGTCGCTTATCCATGAAAGTTCAGTATTTGATTAACTTAATCCTTAAGTATTCGTGGTACGTTAAAAACGAATGCCTGTAGAAATAGATACAAAACGCACAAATATACACAACAAAACACAAAACACTGATCACAGTCATTACAATGCCCACTGTTTCACAGTGTATATATCACAGAATATGTATATATATAAAACAAGAACATTCAGGAATTCATTCTGATTTGTATATTTCATTTATTATTTTGTAAAAGAATATGATAATGTATGAATAGTTTATAGGTATCGTTAGACATAGTAAACCATGCAAACGATTCATTATCATTTATATGAATTTATGTCCTTGGAAGAAGATAATGAACTGAAAGTCGTATAAAAAAATCTAAGCGAAAGTAAAGTTGGATTATCATGACTATTCAATGCACATCCATTGACATGTTATTCATGACAAGGTTCATGGTTAAAACAAACAAATGTTATCATCAAACATGTCATTATTTCTAAATATTCATATTCACTAATATTTACATGTAATTAACGGACACAAATGCACACAAAGGTATTGTTCAGATCACTCAGGAAATATGGCTAATAGAAATACCTTTATCTATGAAACCTACCTCCTGACTTAATTTGATCGGTTATAAATAAACTTTATACTTCCTTTCGGTATTGACACGAGGCAAGTTTTTAGAGACTGGCCACAACAGACAACTATGAAGTTTATAAGTATAAGTATAAAAAACATGAATACATTTTCAATAGTACAATTTTCACATTTCAAGAGAATGAATAGCTTAGAGTGTTGGAGTTAAACTTCCCCCGCAAGGCAAAACTCGCGGCAGTAAAATCACTGGCTAGTTTGATGCTTGCTGTATTTCCTCCTCCATTCTGTCCACGCTCATTGTACTCAACAAAACCAGATAGCCCTGGATTTTCTGAAATTACTTAAGGTTTCAACTCTCGTCTATGTAGACAGTGTATTCAAAAATCGAATTTTGGTGAAATGCAGCAAGGCTCGAGATTGACACGGGCGCAACTTATGCCGTGGTGGGGAAGCTGGTTTGAGTCAACTAGTGGATGGACAGAAGCCACGCCCATTTGATGACGTGACTAACTTGAATGGCCGCCGCGTCTGAATAATATTTTCTCCAGTGTTAGGAATGGCGCTTCAAAGACCAGGGACACGAAGAAGGCAACCATGTACGTTGTGACGGCGTGTCCCATGAACAGGTAGGCCTGTGGATGGGAGGAATAAAGTTAAGTATTGTTATTTTGACAACAAATAAATAATGCACATGTAGGTTTACTCTCATCTCCTTTCTGATGTGATTTAGTTTGTTGGACTGCACTGACTAAAATGTCAGGATCTTCACGATGTGGTCTACCAATATGACAGTAGATATGAGACCAAATCTGGTGTCTTAATAAAATTGCGCCGTGTTCCGATGAATAAAAAGTTTTTAAATATTTCCTACTGAGATACGAACTCGACCTCGGGCCGCTGTTTTGACGTTACCTCAGTAAGCAATACACAAGGTCTCCAATAAAAAGTTTTGGTATCAGAAACTAGGGCAAGTAACTCTTGTGAACTCCTCAAATTCTTCTAAATTACCAGAACATGCACCTTTAGGATGTTGGATGTCTTCAGACCTTGTGGAATGGAGATCACGAAACGATTTCATTACTAGGTAGAGGAATCTGAACAGTATATTCTCGAAACACGGTCGATTGTAACCAGACTGACAAAATGTAAGACTTACGATATCGTAGTCGATGATGTAGAGAAGAGATCGCTTGCTGAAGACGTGCAGAATCATCATGATCGGGTGCACCAGGTAGGCGGCGTACGTCAGTCGAGACAGCGGGATGATGCCACTGAACGACAGGATGTTGTCGATGAAACCTGAAATATACATCACCATGTTTATTTCATTTAAACCAATTAAAAGCACTGTAGCACGAAGATTTTTCTATTTCTTCAATCTTTCCCCAATCACCTGAAGAAGGGGCAAGAAGTAGCCCAGAAACGTCGTGAGAAATCAAATAAAGAAGTTGTTATCCATAAGAATTGTCTAGTATTTCCCCAATCAACACAAGATTATACAAAATGTAATATCTTCAGGGGGTCAAACATCTCATTACTCAACCTAATTATTCGAAGGTGTAGAATAAATTATCACGTATCAAGCGAAAACTACATATATATATTATTCTAGTGTTAACTAACTTTTAATCATTTGAGTACGGGAAACGATAACTCAACTTTTTCCTTTTTGTGAGATCATAATATTTCCGTTCATAAAGAACTACTACAGTGTTGAATTAGTATTGACTATCACTGTTTGGCAATTATGCTTGTTCGATTCTTTGAGTAAAATGTTTTTGTCTGAAATGTGCATCACTGAGTGGCCATTTCACTGTTAACTTGGCAACTGAGCTATATTTTGACAACTATTTTTTATGCCTGTAAGAAAATTCAGATGACCAAGATGATGTCATCTGAAACATTTAAAATCGATAAGTTCCAATTTTTTGATAAATGTGATTGCACCTCATACCGTTATCAAGAACTTACATCATCTTGAACGAAGCCTAAAACTATGGACGAATGTACTTGCTCTATATATATAACACCTGAAAGCGTGAAGTGGACTTCAAAAACATTATTTTATAACTATTACCAACGGGGATTATTGTTATCAATCAGTAACGATTTTTATATGTGCAATTTCCGACTTACCTCCCTTTCCGTTGTGACAGGCAAAGACGATCCAGCCCACACACATTGCCCACACCGGTCTGCTGAATGACTCGAAGAGCGCCATCCGCCATCTTGCCCAGGGTTCCTTACCCTCGCCTCTGTAGTCGTACGTGATGTAGCAAAGAGTTAGCCCCACCGCCCATGTGATTATCCACCCACACGCCGCTGGGATCTGGTGGAGGGAGAGGGTAGGACTGAGACATTGTGACATGAAAATTCTTATAGTGGCTTTACCCTTATACTCCTAACAAACCAGCAAACAAAAACGTTTCAGAGCCTGATTTCAGGTATAAGGTTTAAAGGCACCAATGGTCAAATCGAGGAACCTTTTCCCAGGAACCAGTTCTGGTCAACTGCTAGGCACCAATGAAAGTTTAACCGCCCATATATTTCATTATGTTTAGTGGTTCAAATCTATGAAGGGTATTAATAAGTGATTTACTTGAGGAAGACAAGATTTTCGTGGTAACCACTTCTTTATTGTGAAATTCACGACGTTTCGGAGTATATGCTAACTGTTGTTTTCATAATGGGTTCAGAAAATATTCATGAACTCCGAAAAGTCGTATATTTTTACTTAAAAGCAGATGTCCAGCCACAACATATTGCTTTCGAATGAAATACTTCTTGGTAAAAATGGTTACATAAAGTTTGTTTTTCGATTTATTTAAGTTTAGCGAGTTAAAAATTTTGAACACATGCTTTTCACAAAAGGAGATAAACTTGCTCTGATAACAGAACCTTGTCTGATCCCTTTGATACTCACGTTCTTGAGGGTCCCCCTCTTGAACTTGAACATGATGAACCCCAGGAGGATGCCGACCATGTAGGCCGCTACACGGGTCCATGGGGGAATGTACACCTGTTCCCAGAAGTCCGGGCTCTCCTTCATACTACAGCCAATCAGAACATTACACGTCAATATACATACTCAGTTGCCCATCATAGCCAGATAAACTCTGCTCTTATATTTAGAATGCGAAGTCTCATATTTAGCACTACACTATCTGCATAAGTACTATCCTTATATTTTTTCGTTATGAGTTGTGTTCGGGATTCGAGCCAAGACCCTCAGAATGAGATGCCATACCAGAATGACTGTCCTAAACTCGGAGCTCAATGAAAGGCTGATTGGAATCAAATATGGACTCAATATATATTTTCGATGACTAACATATTTCCGAAACATCTATGCACGTGAGCATTTTCCCCGTCATTCTGATCATTGGCCATTTAACGTCTTGCCGCATTTCGACACAACTCGTGGCTTGTCGCAGCGCCCCCATCGGCGATTAGAGGAAACCTCAAAATAATTTCTGTTTGAACCATAAAGCACACTTGGCACAGAGTTAACAAGATTCACCAAGGCATAAAACAGCCAATGCTCAAGAGTGGTACAAGTTATGTCTTACAGGCTAGAGTAATGTACGTTGTAAAGTGGTGTTGCTGATACATTTGGTACAACTGTAGTTGTATATTTGTTACCTAAAAAATAACGTTTATTTCTATCCGACATACCTGAACATGTCCCCACCATAAATATATTCCTTTGCGAAGGATGACGCCATGCCAACCAGCATCATCAGTATGGAGGCTGCAACACCAACTTTTGGCAAACTGTCAACAAATTGGTTAACGTATGTTATTTTAATTTATGTATAGTCATAATTTGATATATCCAAAAGAAAAATACAATTGATATAATAATATTAATAATATATATTAATAAATATATAGTTCGTCCTTCATATCTGAAGATGACCATCAAGGTAGTTTTTGGGTGCGGAGATGGTTGATCAGATCGATTCAGATATAATGAATAAGAGAGATATAGATATTGATAAAGACAGATGCACATCGAGAGAGGACAGACAACCAGACAACTGGAAATGGAGAAGGAAGACTCGAATTAGCCTCTAATATATTACTTCGTTTAGTAATCTCCCTATTGAACAACAACTTCCGGTGATAGCTGACAAGTGTTACTTACAAGTGAAGCAAGAAAATGAAGATAGGTGATATGATGTAGAACTGCATATCGTCAGCAAGATACCAGGTCCAGCCCATACACTGAAACATAAAATACGCAGTTGAAACATCAACATGATACTGAGACAAAAATGAAACAGTCATCGAAGTATAAAACTTGTAAGCTGAAAGCTTATTTTCATTTGCAATATATTTTCATTAGCAATGCCTTGCGATTTAAAGTGTATAATTTGGATTTCAAGCTATTCTTAGCGGCGATGGTATAAAATGGACTGTCAGAACCCGTCCCCGCCCCCTATTTTGTCCGTGATGGCATGTTTTTAACGGAGAGGAGAATCGTCCTTTGACGTGGTATAAGCTAAAAGCTTTTTAACGAAATATCATCAATTGATATGATTACGAATCATCCTATGAGTATATGCTGACCCATCCTGCTTCATCAGTGTAATTGAATCCACTGATCCAGCTCCTTCTATATACCCTGATCTCTTTCGAGCCAAATCCCTTGTACGGCTGGCGCGGCTTGATGTTTGAGGCTGTGATCACCTGTTATTGTTTAAGCCAATTAAATGTCGTTATCCAAGGAGCTTGAAGCCACTCTTTTGAATTTTCCATACTGGTTGTGCCGCCGTTGCTGGATGCGATTCGTCTCATTGGCTGCTTAGAAAGCTATCTATACGAGGCTTTTGGCCTAAAGGATATCAGGGTATATGGAAGGAGCTCGAGCAGCGGATTCAATTACGCTGATGAAGCAGGATGATGCTGACCTGTCTGTCTGTGTTGGCGAGGTTGTTGATGTAGAGTAGGTTGGTCCACCAGCTAGTCCTGCAGTTGTCAGCAGTAGCAAGAGAGCCAGGCCACAGCGGTCCCGCTCCTATATACATGTACAGGCAGGAGAAGGCCATCAACACCATCATGTATACAGGGGTCAGTCTGCAAGTACGTTTTTAATAAGAGTTAATGAAGTGTTTTTATATTGCGCTCGTATTAATGTCAACACCCTAAAACTAATAAATTGTAATTCAAATGAATTTTAGTGAAAACCCGGTACTAACGGGGTTTGTATATCTACGTGGCTGCTGTAATTCCCTTTTTGCCCTCATTGCACTGTCCTATAAATGAACAACCAATGAAATGAGACGCAATTCCGGTACGGATATCCAATGAAAGTGATCAGGGGACCTTTGGAGCCACACAGATGAAATAAAAGAATGTTTAAATGTCTTGGGCTCTATTGACATATGAATTATGGCAAATATATTTACTGATAAGAAATATATCATAGTCAAAGTTTCATAATATTCATATTACTGTTTATATATATGATTGATCAAGTACATATTATAGTTTCAGCTCCTTTTACTTGATACATTCAGTCACGTGGGCAGTTGAGACGTTTCAGATATACGCTTGTCGTTATAATAAATCCTGTGAGGAAATGAACCAATATGTATATCTTAAAAATCAAAAGTCGGGCTCACTGTCCAAACCTTCAGCATGTATGATGATTATAATTTTTAATATCTTTAATCGTCACAGGGTTTAGTGTGTCTTACCTCCAGAATCTGTGAAAGTAGAACATGGCCAAGTATCCACAGTTAGGTTTCCTCTTCTTCAGATCTTTCAGAGTCAGATAGGACACCAGGAGCCCGCTGTGTAAATAAGTTAATAACAATAATACTGATGAAAGTAGTCATAATGATAATAATCATAATCATGATCATCCACATCATCACCCTTGATGATGGTCATAATCATTATCATGATGATAAAGAAGGACATATTGATTTAAAGAATGACAGGCTACTGATATTGCTATACAATCGGAAGTACTTCTTGTAACAGGTTCGACTCAACTTTTATAATTACACTGCGAATAAGACAAGTTCATCTGTGGGATGTATAATATCCTGTTATTTATTTTAATTTATGAGCAGGAAGATTCTCATACCTCATCATGAAGAAGGTGTCTACAGAAAAGCCAGCAGCCTGTACTCCCTGGAAGGTGAACCTCTTGAAAATCTTGTCCATGTCGATAAGGTTCACTGCAAGAATAAGGTAGAGATGATGGAGCAGTTGTTTAGTGCGAGATGGAACCTTTCAACACTTTGACTACGAGGGATTATAGTATTATGGAATCATAAGTTCACTTACCACACATATAAATCCTAGACTACCGAGACTTTCCCTTTAACGTGATGTTATCTTGAAGATAGCCTGGTACTTACCTGTAGTCGGGTTGCCGTCCTCGGATATGACTCCGTAGTTGTAGGTGTGTCCCAGGATGATCCAGAGGATACTGAAGAAGCGAATACCGTGGACACAGTGGATCGCGTTGGGGTTCTTAGCGCCGTTCAGCACACGGGGCATGTTGGTGTAGAGGGAAAATGCTTTCATCAGCTGCTGTCCCACTAGGGAGGAGAATGGATCATATAAGTATATATCATTAGATATGTATTTTGCACATAATAAATTATAGATAATAATAGGCAATTTATTTAGCGCCTTTCCACGTCACTTGGCTCAAAGCTCAATCTAAAACTATTTACAGACGATAGGTAGTCTTTAATATCAAAGAAAGAGGTGGGGCGTGAGGTTTTTTTAACTTACACAGGGACGGACATGATTTTAGCTTTGAATGGGAGAGAGTTCTATAGAGAATCTTCTGCATGTGAGAAAGTTTGGAGGCCAAATGATTTAAGTTATAACTTTCAGAAGTCATATGTTACAGAAGTGCTTGTGAGTTTACCTCTAGCTGTTTGGCACCCGGATCTCACTATTCAAACTTGAAGGAATGCCTTCCTCTTACCATACCACGCACAAAAGATGTCTTAATAGATGTGTTAATAGATGTGTTAATAGATGTGTTAATAGATGTGTTAATAAGTGTGTTAATAGATGGGTTAACGGGTTCAAATAAAGAAGATGTTCTCACATGAGTCCCTGGGTTTCTTTGCAGAAGGTTTTTTCTTGATCTCCACAGACGTTGATCCGTTGTACTTGGAGTATCCACTCTTAAGGTATTCCTCGCCGAGATCACCCTTGTCGTTCTTGTGCTGTATGTACGATGCCGGGAGCTCCACCTTCGTTTCCAAAGATATCTTACTTGTGCCTTCGCCTGGGTCAGCAACGTATCCCCCATTAATGTGTCCCCCGTTTTGGTGACCTCCGTTAGATTGCTTCATCTCATACAGTGCCAGGCCCGCCTTTTCTTCCTGTTTGGGTTTACTGCCTAGGTTGTCCTTGGCCCAGGCGTTTACTGCGTCTACCGAGGTGGTGAACACAGCCACGATCACAAATATCAGGATGATGATTCTGAAATTAAAATTGTGGTGAAATCTATTATGTTGAGACTAATAACCAAATTGTAAGCATAACATAATAGATGCCTAACAACCGTTACTATAGTCTTGTACCGAGTATATATATTTTTTATTTATCTATTAAGTTACGGTAGAACGCTTGCTTCCCGAAATAAAGAGTCGTAATATTCAATGAAATATTACCAACTTATGACAGTCTATTTTATTCCATAAAATAAGTTAAAAATGGAAAGTGCTTATTTCGGTTAAATTTCGCGATTTGATGTCCCTAACTCATGAGACTAAGCTCATTTAGTATGGAATAAATAGAAAATTAAAGTCTCTACGTGTGATTTGTTTTACTATTTCATTCATATTAGGCTGTTTTGCTCAATATTTGATCACGTTACGAATTGTTTTGACAACATAAAGTGCGCGAATAAGACCATGAAAAAATCGTTTCATCGTCGCGCATGAATACAATGTTCAAGTTAACCTGCAACTCGTTTTCACGACATGTTCTTCAAAAAGTGTCGTAAATATTCTACAATTTGACTTGGTTTAGAATGAGAACCAACTGGAAGCTAGGATACTGCAGTGTAATATTTATACGGCGATTTTAAACTAGTGTAATACCGCTGCACGTATTGCACAGTATTGTGTGTTTGTGACATCACAATGTTCGCACCGCCGTCACAATTGCGGGCAAGTCGTGGAAATATTTAGTTCAGTACACTTTCGGTAATCATGCCTGATTACTGAGGTCAAGTAATAAACAGAATACTAAACTTCCTTCCATTTAATAAAAGTTTATTAAACTCGTTAATGATTTGGTATCAAACTCGCTTTCGCTCGTTTTAAACGTAATCATTAACTCGTTTAATAAAATAGTATTAGATGGAAGGAAGTTAAGTACTACTTGACCTCAGGAATCAGGCATGATTTAGTATCCTCTTTTTAATCTACAGATGGTAACTAGGAAGGAACATACGAGGCTGCAAGTCCAGAAGAGTCCTTGGTAATATCCTTCTCCTCGAAACACACCACCTTACTGACGTCCATCGCCTTCTCCTTCAGAAACCCTGCACAGTCCATATGTACATTTTATATCTCTATACATCTTCTTTGAAAAAGATTTTTTTTTATCAAAAAGGAGATACAGATCAAATATAATCGTTTTGGTTCATAAATTATCATTGAGAAATCATTGTATTCATCCGGAGAACGTGTTTCACAGTAGAATTGGCTTTTGTGAGATCAATCGATATCCTAATGCTAGATATTGCAACTATCAGATCGTCATACTGTTTTTTTTCATAATCAGTTAATGATATTACAATACTTTGACCCCAATGACAACATATGACAATGACGTCACGCAGTTCAAACGCACTGTAGGCCTTTTATTGAGACCGAGAAATAGAGCGATCTTCCTTTAAGAAAAACATGTTACTAATTGCAAGACAGTCCTTTTCAGTCAATGAAAGAGGTTCTTTAACAAGCGTACCAACTTCTGTTACAGTACGCGAAACATGTCCCTAGCTCAAATGATTAATAGGTGATCACAATAGAAAGGTCGCATGCATTTTCGCTTGTTACGTGATTATATCTTCTACTCTGAGGTTGATGTAGTTGGTTGATGATATGTATGACGTTAGAAGATAAATCATTTTGCATAAACTGATAATTATTTTTTTAAATTTTAAAAAATAAACTTTCCAAAAGAACGTACTATGGAGCCTATGAGACGATGCAATGGTTTGATGCCGTATTGTTAATGAAGTCACAATTCCATGATCTTTCCGCTCAATAAGTCAAATGATAGTTTTATATTCAGAGACTCATTTCATGATTGAAACCGTAGAAAAATTAGTTTTAGTTAGGATTATGAATGTGATCTGACCCTTTTTTCCAAGGAAAGCTTTCAATAACACTTTTAGCCCGCATTCAATAACACAAAGTTCCCTCAGACTATTGATGCCTTCAAATCTAGAAATAACATGGGGTGAGTTTAAATTTCGTACAGCCAAGGCCTTTGTGTACTTACCGAGACCGAACATCTGAGACACGTCGTCGCTGTGGCAGGAATCGGGGACACACATCCCCCAATTGAGACTCAGCTGTATCCCGCGTGTGTCCTGAGGAAGCAGGGGGCAGACCATTAACTGTCTGTCTACTTATTTTAAAGTCTTTTTCAAATCAACCGTGTTCCGAGGTTTAGATATTTCAAAATATTTTCACTAACGGAGTACAAACTTTATCGTTGTTTGTCTCTTTATACGGTCTGACGACAAATCGTATAAGAACATGTTCTATTACCAGTTCAGTGCCGACAAAAACCTAGTCATTAGCATTAGTCATTCCTTGGAACACGGTTGAGTTTAATCACACTATCTTATCTTGTGTTTTTCTATATTGTTTGAACCAGATCCAATGTTACTGTCGTGTCTTGCTGCTTTTCGATGAAATTACTTTTTGTCAGGAGTATGTCTGGACATTAGTTTCGAGGCAAGGAAACCATGATTCGATGTCTTAAGAATTGGTTGAATTATGGAATGTGAATGGTAACAGACGAGGTGACAGAACATCCCCTTTGCCAAACAGTTCTCATGACGTTAAGCAGAGATGTACGAATCTTACGTTAGATCTGATTTTATTGAGATCGATTGTCACTGTTTTAGACACCGTTTTACAATTCTGTCCCAAAATTTCGAAGTGGTAGATTTTTCTTTTTAGAAAAAAGGTATGCTACTGAGGTACGGAATGAAGTATAAAACTATTTAGTGAAAAACGCGGAGAAAACGTATCTTTGAAATTGTAACGGAATTCGAAAGGATGAGAAATTCAGAATGATAAACCCGTCCAATTTGATATATTTACCTTGCTTGTAGGCCAGACAATTTTTAAGACTATTCATGGTTAATTACATTTCTATAATGTATACAAATCAAAAGAATGCTTAGAATTCTCACACAGTCATAGTTACAGAATTCAATATATTTAAAATGATTGATGTTTGGAGTAAATGGACATTCTAAAGCCACTGACCACGCCGAGCTGTTTGACAAAAGCAGGGGAGAGGGGGAAGGTGACCCTGCAAAACCTCCCGTTGAAGTTGATGGGTGCGGTGAGGGTCCGGTTCCCGAGTATGACCCCGGGGCTAAGTCTGGCCCGCACTAGCTGACACTGGTCGTACGATCCGACCCAGTACAGTGCACCGCGGGTAATACCCCCCTCCGGTTTGCCGTAGGCGTCGAACACTGCGGGGGAAAATAGTCGTATATCAATAATACTAAACGATGTTTGGTGTAATAAAATTCTTCTAACGAGTTAATGGTTTGGTATTGGAGCACTGGAACAACTAAACATCAATTTGAAAGCTGGATATGCAATAGAAAACTAAACGAAATTTAGTTTGATAAAAGTTTATGAGACATGTTAGTGAAGTCTTCGAAGGATATTAAGACGTGGCATACTTAAGAACAGCAATATGTTCTAGATAAGAAGTTCTGTATTCTGAAATCATGACGTTTCGGACTATAGGCTTCTTCTCTTCTTCAATCAGGTGGTATGAAGGAGTAGACATGTTCTCCGAAACAAAATGACTTTAACTATATAGAAATGGTTACCAAGACATTCATCGATGTTCCTAAGCCTGTGGGGGTTTAACGAGCGAAATTGATAATATGTTATTATGGCCAATCTTAGATTCGAGTGAGGCTGTCTGACTCTTAAGATTTGTCATTGAATACAATACGGATCAAGGACACACCATAAGGTAAATAATCACAAATGTTTATCGCCACCCTGATTCGAACCCGGACCTTCGGCGACAACACCACCATGTCCTAGTTATCAATAAACCCCAACTTATTAACACAGTATATAACTTTCTACCAACAGTGTAGTGGTCATTGGTCGTCTAGGGATTATAGGATTATCTATTTATTTAAACTGCAAAATGAGTTTCGTTTCTATGCCCTGAAAGATATCATATCTTAAATCAACGTTACAAATAAATGCTGAGTAAAACTTTCCATTACCTCGTTATTTGCCATGTTACGATAAGGAATATAGAGCGGTTCTATCATATTCCCGGATGACATAAGCAATGTCACGACCCGGTTTTTGGACACTGTTCTAAATCAACATGACCCCATAAGTACCAAATTTAACCTTTGCATTACAAAATGTATAGTTCAGAGATAAACTAAGGGAGATAATCTAGGGATACCACCGTCGCTAGGAGGTGCAAACAGGAAAGACCACCATGTTGGACTCGATCTGCCTATGTCAGTTCTGCTAGTTTATAACTGACAGTTAGATCCGCCCTCTTCTAATTTGTCATGAAGGGTTTTCATGCACTTGAAATAAATGTCCGAAATCAAGGTCTTAGACGTGGGGTTTGAATGTCTCGACAACTTTCAGTAAAGATTTAATCAGTGGTTCTTTCTGTTTTAAATGTCATGTTTTGACCTCGTGCTCTGAGATCTTGATAATTTTCTTCGAGTTTATCAAAATCCCCCCAAGACTTACTTTCCGTTTTAGAAAAATATTCGCCTATTTCCCTTACTTTATTTATTTATTTTATTCTTAAGAATTAATAATTTTCCAACGCATCGTAGGATAGGAAGTATATGATATACATGTAGGTATCTTCGATAGTAATAAGTTCGTAATAGGCTAAGTGTTTTTATAACAATTTTTGATGGTTTTATTTATTCCTGTCTTCTTTTCCTGAAAAAACCTCGCATACCATAATCATAGTTATCTGTCATGGTAAAATCGTCATCGTGTTTAATCTTGGTAAGAGTTTCAAAGAAACAGTCGAGGTTATATTGCAGTAAATAAATAAAATAAATTACATTTGTTTCTATTACAAATATTCATATCAAAATTATTACATCCCTCATAAGATAAAAAAAACCTCTAAACGTTTCGTGAACTTTTTGTTGACATGAGAGAAATGATGGACTTGCATCGTTCCCTTGCCAAGTTACAGTGTGGACATATCGAACGAGATTGTAATGTGTTTGGTGGGCTTAACCGGGTTTGCGTCATACAGGTGACATGCACTAAAGGTGTGCTATATCACGCGCTATGCATGCTTGGAAAAATAGTTCAGGTCGATACATTATCGCATGAAAAGGCGCAGTGATTTGAAAAAAAAGTCTTCACACAATTTGAATTTTTTTGAATTTTTTAGAATTAAAAACTCTTCAGAATAGTTCTATTAACAGAAAATTCCTTATTTGAAGACAAAAAAAAGAACCTTACTAAAATCGGAAATTTCTTGTATGTAGTTCCCTATATCTAAAATGTATTCATTCTTTATAATTGTAACAGTCCTAGAGTTTTTGTTTGTTTGTTTTTGTGTTTGTTTTTGGGTTTTTTTCTTCTGTTTTTTTTTGTGTGTGTGTGTCCTTTTAGAGTTTATTACATAATATGGAGGAAGCAGTTAGGGAAATAGTAAGAACTCATGCCCCAAAAACGGATGATAACGTTTATGAAAAAGTCCTGATAGAGTGTATTATTTGTTATTTATTACTTCTTGGCACAAAATGCCAAAACCGTTTGGCTCAAATTTCCCTCAGAATATGGTTTGACTAAGGCTTATCAATCTAGTATTGGCCATGGGTTGGAAGATGCTGTAAATCTGGAGAGGAGGGACTAAAAAAGAGTTACGGCAACTTTCCTGGAATCTACCAAATGTGGCATTTCTCATCTCCGGCACCCAGGGCCGAATGTTCAGATTCTCTACACATGATCACACCTTGGACTTTTCATGTGGTAAATCAGTTCTCAATTAAACACTCCTTAGATTTGACTCTGCCACTGAAAATGCTACGGCAATTGAACCAGCGGGCCGCAACACGCTTTTGTCTTGCTTTAAGGAATTGACTTGCAATTCCAGTTCTTAGCTCACCCTTTCGTGATCTCCGTTTGTCAGATGTCACTGTGTCCTTTCAGCATTGGGTTAATGTTGTATAACAAACTATCTAATTTTTTCGATAAAAATTCCGAGGGGTTATATATTAACAAGGGTGATTTGATGATAAAAGAAGAAATAGTTAGGAACTGGTAACGAGTATTTGGACTTCGGACGAAACGTTGAATACATGACTCTGATAACCTCGTGGAACAAGAACTTTATGTTGCAGTATTTTTTCCCCGGGCCACAGTGTATTTTGCTTTGTCAAAATTGTTTATTGTTAATTCATTTAGCTCATCAGACCTTATAAAACATACAACGTGTAAGTTATCGTATCTCATTCATTTCATTAACTCTTTATCAGTGATACTTTAAGTCGATAAGTTCGTTAATGTGTTCTAAGTGTTAAGAATTGTGTTTGAAACAGTTAACGGACGAAAGGCCATGCACACTGTTGGATCAAAACAACACCATAGATCACACTCAAATCAATTCTAAGGTCTGCTTCATGATGGACACATCTGATAACCGGTTTGATATTTACTTCCGATCATGCTCCGTAACTGCTCCCAATTCAGGACACGAGATAACTTTGTTTTCTCACTTGGTATCATAGCTATAGAAACTGTTTTGACGAGAAGTATGTACATAATAACCAGTGAAATGAGTGCTTTGAAAATAAATGCCATCAACATGAAATGTGTTGAACGTAATGTAATTTGTTTCAACAATCACCTGCTCGGGATATCAAGTTTGATGTGTAGAAATGTGTAGAAATGTAATTTTTATTCTTCTATCAATGCTGGAGATATCTACTAGTATTGCTACATATCTTGATACTAAAGTGATTTTATACCCCCCCCCCCCCCTAAGTTAGCGGGGGTAAAGTAAGCGGGGGTACTTCGTAGCGGAGGTATATAGCGGTCATTCTGTCCGCCTGTCCGTCTGTCCGTCTGTCCGTCTGTCCGTCCGTCATTCCGTCCGTCATTCTGTCCGGTCAATTTACTCAAAAACCGTTAGGTTTAGATCAACCAAACTTTGCACACTTGTTAACCATAACATTGTCTACAGTTTGGACTACTTTTGAATTTTCTGGGGACAGATTTTTTCAGAAACTATTACACCTAGAGGAGTGAATTTTTTTTTATGGATACACCTGATGATACTCTTGATCGAGTTCGAAAGCCATTTTCGAAAATTAATTTTTTAAAGGGTTATGGCCCTTGATTGCTCAATTGGACTTGGAGCGATTAACAGATCTGATGCTTCAATGGGGACAAGTTTTCTCAGACAGTATCACACTTAGGTGAATGAAATTTTGGTTTTGGACACATCTGTTGATGCTCTTGATCGAGTTCGAAAGCCATTTCCGAAATATCATTTTTGACAGACTTATGGCCCTTGATTGCGCTATTGGACTTGTATCGATTTACAGATCGGTTGTTCCAATGGGGACACATTTACTCTTAAACTATTACAGTAACTTACAGTAAATCATGTTATCCAGATGCATATTCATTCAGACTAGAAGAAATAAGACGGGCAGCGGGGCTATGTGAGCCATGCTCACTTTTTTCTTTTTACCTTTGAAAATCTGTAAAAGAAGTTTACAGTTTATCCACCGTTTATTTTATGTAAAGTTTTTCATTCTGAAGTTTCTACTTGATATGTGTTTTACACATCACGCAGTAATCAAGTTTGATATCATTTTCAGCATAGCCAAATTATCTCAACTTTCTGAATTTTAGATTATCCTTTGTCTATTTCGAACTTAACGACGTTCATACCTTATTCATCGCTCTTAAGAACTGATGTTGATACATAGACGTACATGCACATACGCACGCGTTTGCGTGTATATTGGAACACCAGATATAAGGGCTATTGGGTAATGATAAACGAGATACATCACAAAACAATGATAAAACGCTACGAATTTTTAAAAAAAATTCAGCTCTTTTGAATGATTTCGACTTTTTTGTGACACGTATTTTTTTTTTAATATTCTAGAAAAATGGTCAAGTGCTTATGCCAAGTGAAAATTGGACGAAGTTGCTTGTTTATATCATGAACACAAAACGTTATGTGGTTATAGAAGCTTTTAACTTTATTTTTATTATCTTTCAATTGCACTTAAACGATAGTGACTGCCTAGACCAAATCATTCTTCACGCCTCTACAGGAAAAATAGGACCAATGAGAAGTAAACCAATTTATTCTGAGCATGCTCAGATACATGAATGGAGAAAGGCCGAAGAAATCGCTTCAAAGATTTCAACACTTTTGTTAGATCGCCATTATTATTTTTAACTATTTATTTAGATGAAAATGAAGTCTTTAGTATGCTGCGAGTAAAATATAATGATCAATTGATAGAATTCTCATTAATTAAGTATTACACGACTTTGTGTCGTGTATATGCAACACTCCTCGGACATGTAACTTAAGTAATGACTTTATGGTGTATTCCTTTTTCTTTACCAGATATCCACTTAAAGTTATATGGTCAATTGGTTTCGTGAATGATAAGGATCTTAAAAAGCTCGACAATACATATATTAAAGTTTAGCAAGGGTGTGGTATAAACATTCAACAGTTGTCGTGGGTTGGTCTTGCTGCGGTGACGTTCTGCCTGCCATAGGGTTCTTTTCATAGATACCAGTTGGTTGGTATGTTGTAGGCAAAACGCTCCTGCTTAATATGATGATTTATCTTATCAAAAGCAATTAGTTTCATCAATTTAACATCACTTCCCCTGTAAGATTTAAATTGAAGTTGTTGGCAATATATTTTCAAATATTGCCTTATAGATCGAGTTATTTTCATGTTTGTCATTTCTTCTTGTTAATCAGATAATTGTTATGATCCGATCTTGATATACTGATATCATTTGACACTTGAACACTTTCCAAGTCGTTAATGACGCTGTAAGGGTCTTTATGGCCGTTATGTATAGAAATGATGGACTGGCGTCATCAAGCCTTCGAAAAATGTTAGACGTATTGTTGCCTTAGTCACTCCTATGACGGAATATTCTCTTTTTTCATTCTTGGAGGTAGTTTTGTTGATGCTAAAAGCTTCGGGAGAATTAAGCGAGAAATCACAGACCCTCTCTTTTCTTTGAGCTTTAACGCCGTTTTCAAGAGTATTTCACTTAAATAATGGCTGCTATGATTGCAGGGGAACATTCCGCAACACTATTATAGCTTTACATTGCGGTAACCTCCGAGCTTCGACAGGAACTAGCGAACCATTGGTGGTACTGCGTTAGAATTCAGTGTATCATTGCACCCAAACCATACTGCGTAAAAACAATCTCTGCTGAAGAGAAAGTTCCCCACAGCTTAAGTTATTAAGTCCTACGCTAACTTGTTGGACTTCTGGCATATTTTCCCAGCTGCAGAAATATGAAACGCAAAAATTATATATCGACGGCCTTTGATCAAAAAATCAGTCTACGCAACACTGATGGCGCACGCAAATTACAAAAAGGCAGATTTGAGAAGATAGAGAGGAGAGCTTTTGCGTTTGTTAAGAATGAAAGCCGGGTTATAAAAATGACGGTTCAGGGTCATTGTCGGATTATGAAAATATCTGTTTAGAGCAAATGTCGGACTTTCAAGATGTCGGTTTAAAGGGAGGACACCACAGATGACTTATACTCACTTTGGAGCGCCCAGGGGACGACGGAGTAGTTGAGGGCAGAGCGAGGAGGGATCTGCACCGAGACGAGACTGTCCCAGAAGTTCATCATATCGTTGTAACACACGTCGGAGATGGTGTCGTTCTCATCCATGCGGAGTATGTCCCGGGCTGAGTGACGGGTGAGGATTCTTCTAATGGCGCGCACCTTGTCAAGACCATCAAACGTTGCTTGGGATAATTTTTGCTTCCCTGTGGTACTGTTTAGTGGAATGCTTTCATTGTGCATTTTTTCTACAGCAATACTAACATCAACTCTGTGTAGTTCATCTGCTAATATAGCTATAATGGCCTTGGTATCGTCTGCTCCAAGAACTCCAGGAACTAGATCAAGAAGGTAATCCAAGAAGCTGTTGAATCTGGGATCTCCTTGCCCAACACCCAGTAGGTCTTGACTAGATGCGCCAATCTTCAGAAGTTTTCTGAAGAGAACTGGATGTTTGGTCAAAGCATCGGCGATAAACAGAGCCTTGTCCTGAAGAGGCATTTTGTCCACAGTGTAGCTGTTGCTGTTAGACTGTCCATAAACACAGGATACACACAATACAACCACAACACCAAAAAGCATTTTTAGAACCATGTTCATGTCTTTTATCACAGAACTAAGAATTAAGATCCAACTGAGAAAAGGTAGATCTGCTCACATCATCAGAACGTGCTATCGGCTAGTTGGATGTTTGTGGTCTGGCGGCCGTCTCGCTGTGAGTGCTGGTCCAACTGATTGCTGCTGTGTTTATAAACAGCAGAGTCTACTGGCGGCAGGTGCGCGCTGCTCACCTAGACAATACAGGTATGTCACTAGGATACTCGTTGGAATGTCAACTGGACTTTGGAATCGGGGACTAGATTTCTCTGTTTTATCAGCACGTCACTTGACCAATAGACAATAATCTGGCCTTTATCATTTCTGTTAATAAATGAAAATGGAAGATACATTCTAAATATAATGTGCAAACACAAGACATTTATGTTTAATTTCAGAGTAGAAATATTTCAAGATGTAATGTCTAAAGATCTAAACTTTGCTCGATATACTGAAAGGGCACTGTTGTGTCATAGATAATTCTGTATTTGACAAATTTTCCGTTTCTCCATAAAGATGATGATAACAATTAGTAAGGCCAATTTCTGGTGTTACGATTGCTCATCGGTATACGTTAAACCCCAGAAGAAGTGGAGGAATTGTACTTTTGAAAGCTACTGCTCCGTACTTCCCATGTGAAGGTGCCAATTTGTACAGCTCGTAGATTGAGTGAAATCTGGATGACGCGCCTTGACCATGCAGGTACACAATAAGCCCGTATCACGATTATTTTTAGTCTTTATCAGGATTTGAACCCGGTCCATGGGGCGTGAGGCCAAATTGCAAAACACAACGTCACCGGATTAATGTTTATGAATTATTTACAGAGTAGAATGATTAAAATGTTTCAAGAAATCTTATGTTGAATTCAAATATCCTATACAAAATATTGAAAATTATGAAAATCTCTCTTAGTCTGTAAGTCTGTTATATTAATCATACGCTGAAGTATTCAAAGTAGGTGACGCAAACCTCTGATTACGACTATCGATTTACATTGTCACCTAATGCTAATGCTGATCATTCGTCGTAATACAAGGATTGAAACTGTCTAAACACTGATCCTACGGTTGGAGACAAGGGTGAGCCAGAGGGTTAGGTTGTGCTTCTCTCGTGACATCACCATCCCCATGACATCACATTAGGACATGACTCATTTTACATGTTTCAATTCTTCGGGAATATGTATGTAAAAACGAAACAAAAATAGGTCTCTGTCCGAGGGTCACATTATATATTCTGTCATATCATTTTAGAGGTAATAACATAATAGGTATAGACTCAAATCATCTTGAGACGGGTTTGAAATTGCTAATTACCCGTAACATATTGTTATCTATGAATAAACCGATCATGTGGATCGCTGTTCTGTGATCATATTTATTTTGACAAACGTATTCTGATGTGAGAAATATGTGATTTTTTCTGACAGACAGTTCATTACGCGCTCGGTACGTCTCTATCAGGGATTACCACAAGAGGTGCAAGTCCCGTTCACAGTCCAAAGTTCAGTCTTCCACGTGACCTTTATCTCTTACAAACACGGTAACATGCTCACACATTAGGAACTATTAAAATGGATATACTTGTTTTGATCTTTGAACATTCTTTTGAGCGGTCATTTTTAGAACTTCGGAACGGAAATAACGAAAACAATATATTTTCATTTACTGTAATAATGCAAATATATATAAGACAAATAAATAGAAACGGACTTTAATGGTTACTTTATATATTTGTCATTTGTAAAGATGTGTAAAACCTTTTTCTTAGATTTAGTCACATAAGTTAATTTTTGTGACCAATCAGTTTACATGAATGATATGAAGTATTTTACAGTAAATTTTCCAGTTTTGTATGAAGTCATAATGAAGACAAGATTTTCTGGATAACAACTTCTTTATTGTTAAGTTCACGACGTTTCGTAGTATATGCTTACTCCTTCATCAGCTGTGATGTGGGGAATATGAAACTGCGTATATATCTTTACCGTAACTAAATCATTAAAAGAATGGTTAGGAAACCTAATTAGAGAAATGAATTAAATGCGAATGTAACACAATGTGTATTTGCAGTTAATAATGAGGTAAGTACACACTTGAGGAATAAAATAAACAAAATGCCCTAAGCCTTATTTAAGTAGTTCGTACATTGTAATTGGTAATAGATAGAAGGATGGATGTTCAATTAGAGTTAAATTTTTTAGAACATTGTTAATGTTTTCTTGTTATGTTATTGTATGTATATATATATATATATATACATAAAGAAATTGTTATTGTGAAAATCTTGCGTAAGTATATCACTTCTTAATGCCCTCCAAAAACGTGACGTCGTAATGGTTAAGACTTGACTTCACCACCTTTTCACCCTTTTTAAATATCTTTTAAATATAAGATTTCAGCTTACTGTCCACTATTCCATCAACACAAGTACTAAACAGAATCATTGTGATAAACAACTATTTTATCAAAAATATTAAATTCTAGTAGTTGTTCAGAAAATAGTATACCGTAGGAGGCATTGAGTGTTCTCTATCCTATATTTTGACTCTCCATAGGGACGAAGTTTATCTCGCCCACTGTGTCATTGTGACCTGGTCATCAATTTAACATTTTAATATCGATTAGATATACACATACGTTAACAAGATATTTCGTAATCGCAACATGTCAATAGCGTAAAAAAACTGACCCTAAAATATCGTTTCTGTAAAAATAACTGTCAATCTCAATCTTTATTCTCAATCAAGACCTATCAGTAAATGAGAAACTCTATGTCAGGGTATCAGAGTACCACGATCATGTTAGTCTTACTTTTCCCTGTTGTTAATACTCTATTCCGACTTACAGCTTATATTCAATGTTTGTTTCCAAGCCGAAAATTCAACACAAATTGTAATTTGTCAGTTTAACACCAAGTCTATTGCAACTGTAAAATCTAAGGAAATCATATTATTTACTTTTTAGCATAGTGGAAAATACTATACATGTTACGCTTACAGAGTAGCCAAAGGCAAATGTGAACCTTTGTTTTGTTTCGATTATTCTTCGTTTCGACAATACAGACAAACCTGCATATAACTGGCACCCAAGGGTCCGATAAATGGGCGTAATATACAAGTGGTCCAAATGTAGAGGTCCGTAATTGTGTGAAGTCTTCTTACTCTAACAAATGTTGATAACATATGTGATATTATAAGTAATTCTACATATACACGTTCTTGATACTGTATCTACAAATATCAATAAGACTTAAATTCTATGAATTCTAAACCTTTATTTATCAAAATCAATTGGTAAAAAATGAATTCTAGGCTGTTTTGTTTAGAGTTTGCAATTTCATTAAAACCAGTTTTAAACTTGTAATTCAGAAACAATACCCATAGGTGTGATGTACATTAGAGATGACAGGTGCCTTTTATATAACTGGCTGCTTTAAAACTTTTAGCTACTGAACTGCCAAATATTGAATATAATAAATATCAAACGAGTGAATGAGATTGATAACAGGTTTCATATTCGTTTTTACAAACGAGGATCTTTTTTAGTTGCCAATGATGAAGTTTTTTTAATTCTCTTAAAGGCACTAGTGCACGCTTTCACGGTTTAAATTGGCTATTTTAAGGTTTAAGGGGACTTATGCATTCACTTAAGCTTTCTATCGATGCAATGAAATACTTAAATTCTTTATAATTGACCTGCAATCAACAATGAAAAAATTTAGACAGCCGCTGTTGGCTTGGACATGTAACAAATCTAAGGTCAGCTGTGCACAAAACGGATAAAATATAGACAGTTGAAAGCGACTGAACTATTAATATGTGCAGCTGTTGAATTTACCTAAACTCTGAGCTGAGAACAAATAATGAATTATGTTTTATGAACGAAATTTTGTAAATAAACCGATTTAATAACACAGCATTAGCATTGCTATTAGATTGACCAAAGCGGCTGCCGTTTCCGCTTTTTTGGTTATAAGTAAAATCTTAATATTTCCGATATCGTAGATCATGCGGATTTATTGTAACGTAACATTAAATACTTCCGGTCTTTAAAAATCAACTTTACTACCTGAATACGTAATTTTTTGTTAAATAACTTACGAGGTAGATTACTTGAGTGAGGACCTTGAATAATATCGAGAGATATGCAGTATCTGTGCATTCGTTGTGTTAAAGAAATATTGGTGTGCACTAGTGCGTTTAATGTAACAGTACAATATGCCAATACAACATTTATGTTCTTATATTTTTCGTTTCAGTGATGAAATACTTGAACAATTTATGTTTCATTATTGTGTAAACATTCTGTTTGAGAAATCTTAACTTCATCAACTGGAGTTACAAATGTAACACAGTAATCATCTACAATCTTCACAAGGCAATTTCATTAATGTGGAGAGACATCATTGCAAAACAAATGTTGCCAACTTCACTTGACGACCACTAACCCCGATCCATCGCACCCACCCCGCTCCCAAGCAAGGAGTGGCGAGAGTCGTACATATCAATTCCCTCCTACTCTTTCTCTGAATACCCCCGTCGTGCAGTTGATAAGTTAGTCATGTCCCTTTATGAAACCTGAACGCCTTGAGAAGGATGGGTTAACCTTAAGTGTAAATAGATTTGAAAGAGCTTCTAACTTATTTATTTAAAGGGACCAATTTCCTTGGCCATCACCACAAAACTATCTGTCACATAAAAAAAAATCGAAATGATTCAAAACGGCTGAATTTTTTTAATTTTGATAGCTTTTTATAATTGTTTTGTGGTGGATCTCGTATAGCATTATGGTATGGCATTATGGAAAGGTATGACGATAATGAACATACATGCTTTCGACTTAAGTCATACTGTCGTTTCTGTCCCATAAACATAATGTAGTTTACTGCAAGCGAAAATTAATCTATGTAAGCACAGACATTGTTGTAATGAGAAGTTTTGCACAAACAAACCAAAACGTCATCTTTTTTTACCATTCTTTGAAAAATATTATCTGGTTTGAGAATGAACCGAGAAAGAGAATTATATTTGAAGTTTTCTTCCTCTTCAGTTTCTTTCAGCATATTGCATTCATGGTACCCTTTTTCCTACACGTTACTCATCTGTTACACATGTCTCTAAATAGTGGTTACCGTCACTGAAACAGGCCAAAGTTCGACATTAAAGAGCCACTCCGTGATTTCATACCATAATATTTACCTTTGATACGAACCTAAATGTCATATGTGGTGATATAAAATCAAAACATCTCAACTTTTCATGTCCAAAAGACAAAGACATGACAAATACTGGTTTTCCAATGAAAATCTAAAAACAGCCTTATAAATGCACAGAGGTGTAGATATCACGTCCACTATACATGGATACTAGTTATATAACCTAACAAACACTATCAACTCCTTACTGCCCTCCTGGATGTTTAAGATAAGATTCCAAAATTACGTTTGACTATTTGTCGCGCGCCACTTTGCGGTTTTCGACCATAATTGCGACGTTCTACCTTCATATTGTCACTGTAAAAAAACCAATGAGCTTTAAAATGTGTCTTTTTGTCAACAGTCGATACTTCGCGATCAAACGACACCATTGATTAAGTTATGCATATATGACCCCAACAACACACGGAGTGGCTCTTTAAAGAGACTGTATATCCAGCTCTGACTAACACCATGTGGTGAAGAACTGATAATTGCTAATTGTCCTTGTTTAGACAATCTGCGCAGTCACATTAAATTTCTTTTGACCACCTGAAATAAGGAATCAAGGTTTTCTTATGTGAGTTCATGGATAATCTTAATCAGGTTTTTTCAAGCACTTATTCACAGCACAAAATAGAGTTTGTCATCTCGATCTTGGCTTTCAAAGTTGAAATTCTCGATATGGTAAATATGGACAATATGGTCAGCAGGTATGTTCATGTAAATAGGAGACGGTATCTAGTGACTACTAAATTTTATTGATGGGGTTTAACAGAGTTTATATCAATGGCATGATATCAAAGTTTTGATAAACGGGTGAGAACATTTTTGCATTTAATTCCATGATATTCTTCCCCGATAATTGGGACAATCATTTTTCTAATACGTGAAAATAGCACTTTGTAAAATGAAGCATATCACGATAACATATAGTGGGACAATTAGGTAAGTTCTGACTCATATGACTCATAGACACTTATTCTCCACGTGGATTCAAAACAGACCTTTGGACATTAGCACGTCGTCGTAAGTTTTTGATTTAATGTGTCGGAATCAATAATGGGTAGCTATGTGTTCGTCATTCTCTCAGGTCCAAAGTTTAAACCCGGGCCACCCTATGTACAAGGTTCAAATTCCAGTCCTTAGAATGATGTAAGGCAATGATCATCACCTCCAAAAAAGAATATCGTTTTTAAACATGATAAATCAGCGGTATTTGAAGGGCATAGGCAGATGAATATTATTTTCTAGTTTCAAAGCATTCAATATATTATTTTTAAGTCCAAATTTGATTCATTTGAAGTATACATTAATACGAAAGTAATTTATGAAAGCGTTATACAACTTGAAATGCGTAATTCAAATGAAAATAAATATGTTTCGGTAAGTGTGTAAAATTAGGTTATTTAATTTCCTAAAAAAAGGAGAGATATAGAGAATTTAACCTATTATTGGATTGTCAGGTGTGTGGAAAATATTGTCTTTCTTTGGCAGGATACAATAGGCAAATGGAAATCTGATTTCCTTAATTTTTAAATAAAATTGTCCTTATCGACAATATGGAACAAATTAGATGATACGTATACTTACAGAGATAAAATAAATGACATGAATAATATTTGATGTTGTTGGTCGTTTGTTAACGATGGAAAAATAAAAACTAGAGTTTTCGAAATTTTGACCCCTGGTCACTTCAAGGAGCTGCCAAAACCGTCACAGTTAACTGTGTGACATGAAATACGATGATGTCATGGAATAGTTAATCATTGCTTCTGACCTTAGATTACAACGGTATCGGTTTTGATTTCCCCTTTGAACCAAAATACATGACACTTGCACTAAGATAGTCAAGAGGGGGTACAATTATCGGTATGCAGCTGTTTGGTTTGTGTCGTAGTATTGTGACGTCATCGTGCTGAGGACGTCATAACATCTTGATGTCATTACTTGATTATGTTAAACAATTGTTATGTCATTTACGTGATAATAACATGACTTTTGTCATAATCTACTGTGAAAATGATGTCTCTGTCGCTGGATCTCAAACAAGCTAATAAATCTTTGGAACACAGTTTTATGATGATATGTCTATTTTTATCTTGAACTTCTGAAACAATTTGGATGTTGAAATTGTAGGACGTTTTGCTCTTCTGTTTAACTGAAAGTCCACAATTACCAGCGTAACTAACTACAAAAAGATAATTCGGTACATATGATATACTACAAGGGCAAAGTACGGGTAGATACCACATATTCGCACCTTTAGAAGATAAATAATTTTCAAATATTACAACAAAATTAATAACCTTATGTTAAACAGAAATTATCAATACCATTTGCTTCAATTTAGGATTCTGTTTTGATTCATGACAAATAAATCCCTAAAATATAAATAATACAGTAAGAGTATTTTATTGCAAGTTGCTATGCTATCTAGTGTTGGTGACTTCCATCACGTAAATCTTAACTAGTCTCGTTGTAGACAACCTATGAGGTTTGTCGTGACATGAGGCCCGCCCATGCTGAATTGTACCTTCATAAACATCCTTTGTTAACTTTGGCAACGTCTTTACCCGGCCCTTGTAGAGACACTGATTACATCAGATACAAAAGTGAAGATAACCATGGCATTGATTTCTTGAGTGGTGGTTAATAATATAAATAACATGTAATGCTTACTAACATCCTGCTGCTCGGATATTGGTTTATCTTACTTAAGTAGTTGTGTAGTAGTAATGAATGTATAAATAAATCTACATAGAATTGAGAGTCTTCCTTCAAGGCTAATTTACTGTTTTAAATGAAGGAGATTAAAAATTTGGTTTTCCTTTATGAGCATGCATGTTGTTGTTAGTACCATTTCAGTACAGTTTTTCATAGATTTTTTTAATTTAGTCACACGAATGGCGATGTCATGTCAATAATGCAGTCCTCTATCACACCATAAAGTTCAAAAAGCATTAATTACAGTTTATTTTAAATGGATATTATCATAACCTCATTTTAGTTTCCAAAACCTTTATTTGAAAATAAAGAATGTTTTTCAGTGATTATTTACCTTTCTATAAACATACCAAATCAAACCACAAACGTCACCCTCTACCCCAGGAACCCGTGCACAGTGCGATGTTGATAGTGATGATCTCTCATTCTCTCATGTCTCGACCTACAAAATACGTGTATCTATCCCTGTAGGTCCAAAGTCCCCTCTCTATTTATAAAGGTTTGTTTGGGAGAAACAAAACAAGCAATACCGAGAAATCCACTTGCTGACTCTGATCGAAGTCCAATGATAAGACGACACATGACGTCATGATCATTTCACAGACATAGGACATTTGACTACTAGAAGGCTATTTCAATTATGGTCCTGGTCAAACGTTTTCTTCTTGTCTAATTTATGTGTTCTGGAAAAATAGTTTGAAATGAAAATAAGACTTTGAATTTTGCCAATAGACATTTTTAGACAAATGATAAGTCCAGAGATGAGTCATCATATGACGTCATGTTAGTTTAGTAGACCTAAGGATGATCTACTATGTCATCACATTCCTATACAGAAAAAGGTCTTAGTCGATTGTTCTATTCATTGTTCATCCGGAGAAAAAGAATTTTCGGATGAAGTACAGCTGCATATCAAAAGTTTGTTCACTTACTACTGTATCTTAGTGCAAATATCACATAATTTCGGTTTACTTTGAAGGTCAATAAAGCAACTTTAGGAGAACTAACAAAGGAATTGCTATTTTTAATGTGTAAAATAGCCATTGTTTAACTAATTGTGGGATCGATTAGTCCCTCGCGCAAAAATTGGAATTTTGGCGTGATTAAATTGACAGAAGGGGTCATTTTCGAAATTCCGATTTCCTCAAATTTCGATTAAAATACTCCATTTCGAAAATCAGCAAAATCATATTAACGTTGTTTTCACCAAGAAGTGAAAATGGGTACCTTTCAAAAAGTGAAAGCAGAGTGAACAAGAACATTGTACTCGTAGGTTGCATATACTACAAGGGTGCTGACAAAGGGAAAAGACACGTGCTCCTTTAATCATTTTGGCATACATTACCTTTGATCAGAGCGGCACATAAATACAAATGTTGTCATTATCATCTTATCATTATACATTAACTAATTTATCATCTGGAATAATTTATTTTGTCAAAGACACCACAAGCTTTTACATAGAATAAGCTATTTGAATATACCCACAGTTAATTTTAAAAAGTGTTACATATATCATCAACATACACATGTAAAGTCAAGCTATTTTTGACGAAACTCGAAAATAATAACAGACAAAATAATCGGTTTTCGCCACCATCCATTTTGAGTTACATAGAGAGAAACGATTAAAGGGAGCTTCAAAATAAACAAAAGTCGAAAGATGGAAATGATATTTAAGGTTATTTTGCTAATTAAGCATGTCTTAGTGATCTTCATTTTCGATGGAAGAGACAGTTGTATTGGTCACGAAGAGAGCCTCATTAGAATAATATATATGTACAACTACCATATTTTTGTATATATCATATATAACACATATATAAATTTTGATTACCATGGCATTACATAACATATATATGATCAGCTCCTGTAGACAATTGGTGTACATATTTTCTTACAAGTTATTATATGTAACTATTTGATTCAATAAATGCTCATCCTTTTCCAAAAAGACCCTAAAATCATTAAGCCATTGAAGGGTATCAGGAAGAAGCATATCAAAGATTTTTGGGATTCTAACTTCTTAGCGTGAAAAGGACGCGTCGCTTCGGAGCATATGTACGCTTACTGTTTCACCATAGAATATATGCATGAATATTATTCGAAACGTTGATATCCAGAAAACTACTACTTTTCATATGAAGGTCTATGTTTGCGTAAACGAAAAAAGGGTAGACAACATTAATCTTAGTATGTTGTCGCTACCTTGACGATGTCTTTGACATTTAAGCACCGAGCGTTGTTTACGTCTCTATGTTAGTAACTTATTCGAAACTCTTTGTGAACATTATCACCCTACGGGTGAACCAAAGAGCTTTGTCCGCAAACAAGGCCAAGGCCTAAGTGGCATTTAGCAGTTGATTTTAAAAGAAATATAAGGTTTTGACTTAAAGCAGGTATAAGCTCTGAATGGCGGAAACCCAAACGTTTTGTGTTACATAAAACCGTAGTTTTTACCAAAAAAGTTTTTAAAAAGCGGCCAGTATTAAGCCTTGTTTGCCATGCATACATGTTTCGCAACAATGAATTGTTAGTATGCCTTGCACTCATAAAGAATCAATAACACAGTATGTGAAATGAATCTTGGCATCGATATTAGTTGATAAATTGCAAAACATTACTGGAAATAATGTTTTTAAATAAATCATTGAAAACTTTGACTTGGTAACGCAATAATAAACATTTTGAACGTGCAGTTAATTATAGGGCATTTGTTTATTTTAGGAAGGATATCGATAAGTTAACTGTTGTTGAGACTGTGTCCCTGTTTTGAGGCACCCGATGATAACTTGACCGCATACCACCGTCACTCCGACCAAAGATGTAGGTCGTTTAAGCGTATATTTCATAAAGTGTTTAGTATCCTCACCTTGCCATATCGTATCGCATGATAATACACATGAGCAATAAGTAACATCAGTAAAAATTCTTTAAATGTCATAATTTTGATAATTCCTGACATAACAAACAAATTGACAATTAAGGGGCACTCGGTGAGTAGTTCAAGTCACACATGCCCAATGTTATCAATGCTGAGATTTGGTCGAGAAGAAGACTAGCTGTCGCTGGAAAGTATCATTTAAAGATACAGTCCATGATGTTCATCACATATTGTTTGGTTTTGATACGAACATAAATGGTGATATATATACACAACATTTCACATATTCGTTCCCAAATAACAGTGAATATGAGCAATACTTGTTTCTAATAAAAATCGAAACGGGACTTTTATATACGCAGAAGCCCAGATCACACGTTAATTTCATATGTATATTAGTTACATCACCTATAAAATACTATAAATTCCTACATTTTCATTTATCTGCTTAAGAAACGTTTCCGAAACTACGCTTGGCTTATTGTCATTGTCCGGTTTTCGATCATTTTCGATAAACGTTTTACGTTCATATTGTCACTGTACAATACCAGTTAGCTATAAAAAAAACTATTCTCAGCAACAGTCGGTACATTTCGATCAAATGACACACTGATAAAGTGCTTATCAATGTTAAAACATTCTACATTAAACAATATAAACAATCAATTATTTCATCATAGTGGTGATTCTTTTATTGCCATCTTATATAATTCCATTTTATGATCTGTAATTCCTTCAAAGATTACTTTGATTACATAAAATATATAATATATATTCGATATAGTGGTAGTATTCAGACATTTTAGCGTCGCTTGTAGGCTTTGAACTAAAAAGGGATATTTTATTAAGTGGAACTCTTCGCGCACCTGCATGGTTACTGTAGAGTTATCTGCCCTCTGCGAGGGGGCGCTAACGTCGATTGCCGCCATTGTTGTAGAAATCGATCTCCATCTGTCAAAATACAGCGACAATAGTCGCTATATATTGCCAAAATGACTTGTGATTTGCCATGTGTCTCTTACATGGCATTATACATAATATCGATGCACATTGTGAATAGTAACTCGAGGAGTTCCACGGGATCAAACCACTGGAAACTAAATGCGGTAGAAGGGAAAGTTGTCCAAGCCTCAGATGAAATGACAGTTCGATCTCCTGGCAAAGAAAACGACGGATTAATGGATATATTAACCAACAAAATATACGAAAATGGGGAGTGGAGAGTTGAAACTAACTTGGATAAAAATTTACCATGTCGGTCTATCTCTTGTGATACCAATGCTGCCGATTCCTTGGGGTACGGTTGATAAATTGTTCTGTTTTCGATCATCTCACTAGCAACGACAAATATTTGTTTAGAGAGCGTAATTTTACTTGTCATTAGGACTAGATGACAGTTATGGATACAAACTTTTATTCCTAAAACATTTTAAAGATTGTTCCAAACTCACAAGTGATGTTAAGCAGGATTATTTCTTTCTGTGCAAAATCAAAAGGACATGTGAATCCCAATGGGGCCATAAACGTTTTAAACATATCAAACTTAGTCATTTGCCAGTTATTTTGATTTGATCATTTCATAAAAATTGATTATTTGTAATGTTAAAACATGAAATAAGGCATGATGATTATATCATTAACCCTTGTTGCAACAGTTTAACCTACACGCACACAAGAGTTACAAGATGCTACAGACATTGAACAAAATGATCATATGTATCACAATATCTCATAATGATACAGTTTGATACAATACATGTCACAATACCCTAAAAACTGCCTTGATTTTGAGGCAAAATAGACTATTTTGAAGTCAACAATATGAATCACATTACAGACAACATACCACATATTACAAACAGCATAACAGTACATTGTCAGATAAAGTATCTTTCGTGATTCGTGATACTACAATATATTCGTCACAACTTTGATTGATACTTAGAAATTTTAAACCTATTTTGACAAACCATTGAGACTCTTAGGAAACGGTCAGAAGAAATTTGATGTGACATGCAGATTATTTAAACAAGCGTGTTTAACTTATAGTTCGAATTTTCATTTCAATTATGAATAACTGTGTTTTGACAATCCTTTTAATAATCCTTATAAAAAGTATTCAACACAACTCCAAGTTAGACTCATAAATGATTCTAGGATTTAAGTTGTTTGAATCAAACTGTATGAATGGTGTCATTTTATTGAAAAGTACTAACTGTTTCTGTAAAATATTGAACTCGAACAGTGAAAATAAAACAGACATGTTATAAGTCTGAGACCAGTTACTGTATTATCTCTTTTTACAAAACGACAGCCATTTGAATATGATCTTTTGTTCTAATTGCTGTTATTGAGTCAATAGAACATGGAAAAACTAGTGTATGTTATATGAGTGTCCATGACACACTATGTTTACGACACGAATGTTTAATATTAGTATTTCCCGAGCGATAGCGAGTGATATATACTGATATTAAGGCACGAGTGTCATGGACTGTGACGTTAAAGCATAGTTTTTGACGTGACGTCACAATGAAAAAGTGATATTTTGCCCTAGGGCATCATATAAAAAATATGAACCCAGATATGATTGCCCTCGGTAATAAATTGCAGTACGTTTTGCAATAAGCTTTTCTGTATCTCAATATATTGCAATACGTAAATGAGAAGCGATACCCATCCTTATACTAAACACTACAAACCTATACTTGTGTTTGTATCTAATGTAAATAAGTTTGCAAAGTTACGTTCAAGTCAATGGCACGCTATTGTTAGGTTTTCAATCACAAATCATAACATAAACCTCCCACCTTACTGAACTTTAGAATTAAGATGGTGATTTTCAGAAACAACCACTAATTCTTGATATAGCATCATTATTAAAGTTTGACATATTTGACTCCATTAACGTATTCCGTGTCCCTTCAATAAAATCAACCCTGGGGTAATTGAGGCTTTAACTCTGGACTCTAGATGAAGAAAACTATGTTTATCCTGAAACTGTCGATTTATTAAGTATAGTAACCATTTATACCTCCAAACTTCAATAATCTCTTCAAACCCTAATTTGTTTTTATTTATATTCTTTTCAGTTGTATGTATTTTCATTATCTGTTTTCAGTATTGAGAAAAAGATTCCTGCAAAAAGAAAAAAGTTAACCTGTGGGAAGCCAGTAAATACAACACAATATGACCACCTACGAGGAATAGCAAACAGGAATGAGCACGGTCACATCCCCGAACCTGAGGTAGCCATTAACTTTAAAAAGAAGGGAAGTCGAACATCAGAAGTTGACATGAATGATTTAGAAGAACGTTTATGGAAATCGAAGAAAGAGGTATGTTTGAGATTTAAGAGATAACTGATAGGATAGTGTTGTGATTTGTTAACTTGATATGAAGGCCATCATTTTGAGTTCTACTCAATTTAGGAATGCTCAAGACTTGATTCAGAATTGGCAAGGATCATAGGTTGTACACAGTAAAAGTAAGATTATTAATAGATAGGATGATAGGTAGCACACAGTATAAGTAAGATTATTAATAGATGTAGAAAATTATGGTAAAATTGACAATTATGTGTCAGTCTTGTCCAATCAAAAGTTCTTTACACTTAAATACAGAAATTTATCTTATCTTTCATTTTCAGAAACCTAACAGTGTTCAAGTTTTCAACCAGATTGGAAATTTCTGGAGAATTAAAGGCAATACTCAAAATTCCATTGAATGTTTTCGAAAAGCGCTTTCCCTATCGCCAAACAACGCTGATGTTCTTCTGGACCTTGCTAGAGTTCTTTTTAACCTGCAGTACTTAGATGACGCCATATTCCTCACGCGGCGCTCACTAGTGATGCAGACACAAGAACAGAACTCGTGGCATCAGCATTTTACTCTGGGTGAAATCCTGAAAGCTTACGGACATTACCAGGAAGCTTCTCTACATTTTGGACACGCCCTTAAACTAAACCCTGAGTTTCCTCCTGCAAAGGCCCACCTTCGAGAAATGGAGGGCGCGCCAAGTCCATCTGTCACACAATACACCCTGTTTATCATACTTTTCCTGGTGCTCGGAGTCCTATTCGGGGTGATAACTTCCATCGAGGCAAACTTTGATGATTGTCCAGAGGTGGTGAAGACTCAGCGTCATTTCAACCGAGCTATGGCCATGAGATCCATTAAACTTGGGATCAACCCTCGTCTCATTCGAATGAGAAAGTTAAACTGTTGAGCAGTTACGATTACTTCAAGCATGTTAGGGTAGACATATCATTCTGTGTATCTTGAAAAGTTAATGTATGCATCAAAGTCTATATTTCTGAGATTTTATTTCCTGCACTTATTTGCAAAATTTTCTAAGATAATTGTAAGTGTTGAAAAATAAGATTGTCAAAGTTTCCAATTTAAATGTAACAAGTTCCTTTATGTTTTGATTATTTTCCATGTAAAACCCAATCTTATGTCCTGCCACTTGTTTCTCTAGGGAAGGTCATTAGGGTGATATACAATATATCAAGTAGAAGCACATTGCTTGGTTTCATATTAGATCGGAATGTTACCGTATTTGTTGCAGCACCTCATTGGTTGGTTTTAGGATCGCTTTTATTGAAATTTAGAAATGATTTGAAAATTGATGTGATAGGACTTTTGAATAACTTAAGACAACAATCTAGGTATCTTTCTTTTAATTTCAAATAACCTTTGAGAATTATTCCTAAAATTACATAGTTCACTGGTTTTAAAATAGTTAGATTTAGCTCTGTTCTTTAAGTTTGTGCAAGTTTAACTAGAGAAAAGTAAGATTTTTGGAAAGAGAAAATCTGTTAACATGAAAATATGCAAGCTTCTCGATTTATAAGCTGATAGGAGTTGTGTATTTTTACAAATAAAAGTTTTACATCCACAAAAATTTTCAGCTTGCACTTTTGAAACTGTTAATAAGCCAGTGAACAAACACATCATGAATGCCATTTCCTAAGACCATGCAAACCCTCAATAAGTAAACATAAAAAAAAGACTGAATTACAAAATTCATGATAGGTTTTAATTTTATAGGAAACATAAAATATCTTGGTCTAAAAATTTGTTACTGAATTCACAATAGATTTTAATTCTAGAGGGAACATAAAATATCTTGGTCTAAAAATACTGAATTACTGAATTCACAATAGATTTTAATGCTAGAGGGAACATAAAATATCTTGGTCTAAATTTTTTTGCTGATTTCACAAAAGATTTTAATTCTAGAGGGAACATAACATATCTTGGTCTAAAAATACTGAATTACTGAATTCATGATAGATTTTAATTATTTAGGGAACATAAAATATCTTGGTCTAAATTTTTTTACTGATTTCACAATAGATTTTGATTCTAGAGGGAACATAAAAAAGCTTGGTCTAATTTTGTTACTGAATTCATGATTGATTTTAATTCTATAGGGAACAAAAAATATCTTGGTCGAAAAATACTTAAATACAAAATTCATGATAGATTCTAATTCTATAGGGAACTTAAAATATCTTGGTCTAATTTTTTCGGTGAACTCACAATATATTTTAATTATAGACGGAACATAAAATAGCTTCATCAAATTTTGTTACCTAATTCATGAGAGATTTTAATTATATAGGGAACATAAAATAACTTGGTTTAAAAATACTGAAATACAGAATTCATGATAGATTTTAGTTATTTAGGGAACATAAAATAACTTGGTTTAAAAATACTGAAATACAGAATTCATGATAGATATTAATTCTATAGCGAAATGGAGAGGGCACTTCAGTTATCTTCTGTAACCCTTATCTAGTCACCAGAGACAATGTTCATTATACCAGTGATGAACTCGTGTTTTTCTTTTCTCTAAAGCTGCCAAATGTTACCATGTTCATCATGGTAATGTATTGATATATTCAGCCATGAACATATTTTTTGTTGAAATCTTTTAAGTTGTTACTTTCTTTGACACGAACATATTTTTTTTATTCTTCACTTTGTTAATGATTGTACCAATTTGGTTTATTATAAAAAGTTGTATTAGTTATTTTGGTGCAAATGACGTACCGGTACTCCTTTAGTGTGTATAAAATTGCAGTTTTATTAATACTGAAATGGACAGTAATTCTTGTCTTCCTTTACTGTTGTGATTCATGACAAAGTTTCTTTGTTAAAGAGTTAAAGGCATAAGAATTTCTTACATCAAATGTGATACACAGTGTTATATTTTGATATTTTTTTCAGTCAAAAGTTCCCAACTAAAAGTTGGAATCAGCCAGTATGATTATTTTCTGATAAAAAGTACAATTTCACTCGAAGAATGAGATTAAATGTATTTTCATTTTTGGATTTTAGTTGCTTTTTTCAAAGACAAACATTTAAATTCATTATGTCAGTTGGTGAAAGACCATTTATATTTGAATGAGGGTGTCAGGAAATATCTGAATAATCATCAAAGTTTAATTTTATTTTTGATAAGTTGTTCAAATGCTCTCCTTAGTTTAATAGATTTTACAATCGATGGTGATAATTACTTTTAATAACAGTCTCATGGATAAAGGTTTGTCATCTTTGTTTTCTTGAGTATGAGTTGTAAGTGTTGTCGACGACCTATGTCTGCCAGTAAGTGTATACACGTAGATCAGGTTGGTGAATGAACAACACGGACCTGACACAGCCTGGTAGTGTAGCATGCCTCACAGGGTCCTCATGTACTCTCTATCTTGAATACAAGATAAATATGTTAAGATCTTCTTGTCTTGTTTTCTTTGACAACTGTGGGGGACAGGATAGCGCAGTTTCTACTGCATTTGATTCAGGATCAAGTGGTCCGGTGTTTGAATCCCACCAAATTTGATTTTAATTCTATAGGGAACATAAAATATCTTTGTCTAAAAATATGTTACTGAATTCACGATAGATTTAAATTCTATTGGGAACATAAATTATCTTGGTCTAAAAATACTGAATTACAGAATTCATGATAGATTTTAATTTGTATGCAGTAGAGAACTGCTGTTCAAACGTAAATCACCTCACCTTGATAACTATGTGGTCAGGGGTGCCTATCAAGGGTAGGATGTTTATGGTCAAGATTTTGCATTAGTTAACAGCCCATCCGTCTGGCTTTGGCATTTTGGGAGTTCACTTGATCACACATGATCTCTGTAATCAACCTTCCAGTTCTCAACACACAGCACTGCATGTTATAATGTTTGAGAACAAAAAAAACCAAATTACATAAAAAGGATCTGAAATTGTCTTTACTGTCATAAATGCCATAATTATGGAAGGTAATTCTTTCATTGAGAAGGTGACATTTTCATAAAATGAATAGATAATAAATTAATATGGTGATAAATATGATACACAAGCGTTGATCTTTCATTGTACCGGCTGGTTCAATAAAATAAAAGACAGCACAAGCAATATTAAACAAACTATATCACAAAACACAGTAGTCACAATATCTTTTTTTGGTCACGCAAAGTAACAAATCTTTAGATTGCTGTTTATTGGTATAAATTCTTAGTAATATTCTTACCTGCTCCAATTAAAAAGTGCTAATTTTTAATTACATGATACAAATCTGAAAGTCCACTTTATTTCTGTCAAAATATCTTCAAATGTCAATAATTTGAGATACTCTAGTCCAATCTTAGAAAAACTAATTAAATGTGAAATTCAACACATGGGAGAATTCGTGTACTCTAAATGCTATGTTTGAGATCTTTGAGTTAAATGCATTATGATTCTTTTCAATAAATGATTAAAAACTGTTATCACACAGCCTTAAAGAAAAGTACAACATACAAGATTTTTTAAGTGGGAAATAAGGATTTAAAATATTTTTTTATCATTTGATATATTTTTTCAGGTAATATTTTCAAAGTTATCTGCAAGTACATTGCCAGGCCATACTGAATCGTTAATAAATCGCCATAAAACAATTCAGAATGAGAAAACAAAATTCAAATAAGCAGCCGACATTTCAGCAAACACTTTTTCCATGTACAAAATTTTTAACATATTTATCTCACATTCAATATTTTGAGAACAAAATCTCTCTTCATCGGTCATTGTCTTGACAAGCCAACAGCATGCATACAGCTGGTGCCTTTAGACATATAAAACAAGTCATATAAAGAAACATAATCACATTATGACAAGATGACGGTATGGTAATGCCAGTGAGATGAGAGAAGGACCAGTGAGAAGGCTGTCCCTGTTGTCTGCTGCAATCACTCCTTGTACGGAGGGCGCACGGATTACGTAAGAATCACATCGTTGTTCGGCAACTGTGTAGTACTCCAGGTATACAAAACCAGTCACAAACCTTGCATGTCTTCACTTCTTGCTTCGAACTGACAGTTTCCATTCCTGAATTTTGTTCCTTAGTTCTGTGGCTGTAAAGCAAATTTGTAGGGATATGGATGAAACTAGTTTGTTACAACAGGTGGGATGCACTATTTGCTCGAATTCACTGAAAAAGACAGGACCTTTTCAAATTTGAGATACATTGGTAGATAAACTCTCAACATCAGTCTAAGAACCACCAATGATTTCACTCAAGAAGATTTATTATATTTTTGAAAGGCATTTAAAAAGTTAGTATGATGAATACATATAGATGTGATATGTTTGTTTGAGTGATATCCCCCTACTGACAAGTGTTGAAAGAGAAGCTACTCACTAAACAACACAAGTATACTCTCACCAAATATTCCATTAGGGTTTCACAACCCAAATAGATTTGAATTTAGGTTCTAACCAGGGGCAGAGACAGCTGATATTGACAAATGAATTGTGTTTTAGAGAATATATTTTGGGATATCTGGGATATTGTCAGTGTTGAAAAATAGTATGGAACTGCAATGGTGGGAACACTTTCCTCAAACTCTCTCACCACTAGCCATATATATACCCATAGAAGCATGTTAGACTGTCTGACATTGAAAAGGCTCCTATAAACATGACCCCAGTGATTATGAAAGAACGTACCTGGCTCTAGTTGCTCCTCAGTGAGGGGTTGTCTGTTGAAGGGGTCAGTCTGTGAGTTGAGGAGGTGGCGGGTGATGATCTGCCGGTCCATGATGTTGCCACTAGGTGGCAGCAGCACCGGGTCTTCCATCAGTGTGTCCATCAGTGGGTCTGTACAACATTCCATAGTCAGCTTTATAGAATTTGCATTTCACTTGAACCAAAGATTACTCATCATAATATAGCTTATAGTTGTTATGCTTCCTTGACATTTGAATGAAATAACAAAGGTTGATTAAGAAGATGATGTATCACTTTACGTTTGTTCATGTAGTGAGATGCACTTAAGATCAATTTTGAACGATGAATACATAGGACTTCCATGGATGACCATTTGATCCAGGGATATCTTCAAAGCATGTTCACAAACAAAATCTGATGTTGAGCCAGATTTAGATGATAAATGAAGATTAAAAACGAAGATGTTCTCTATGTTATGATGGACAGTCTCTATCACATCAGATAACCATATCTGTGAAAGTCTAATGTTCTCTTATAACATGGAACGATAATGTTTACCTTTAAACTCATCTGGGATATCTCCATAATCTTGTTCAGCTTGGTTCTTGCATCGGACTAGCTCTTCCACTTTATCCTGTAGTTCACGGAACTTTGTTATCTCTGCTTCCGTCTTGATACACGCTTTTATCATTCGTGCCATGGCATCATCAAACAGTTCCTTGCGGTATGACCTCTGCAACATGAGCAAACAAGCTGTGAGGCCAGGTTATACTGGCTACAGTCCTTCAAGCATATTGACTCACAATTGATCATATATTGCATGGGAAGAGCCACAAACATCATTCTGGCTATTAATTGTGTTGAAACCTGAAATCATCAGCTGGGACTGGTGAATCATAGATAATAATGCACTGAATTTCTGTTGAGCTTTGTACCAAAAACTGTAGAAAACTACTCTGCAATAGACAAAGTTGCTAAGCATCTGAAGGGAATGAAACCCACAACAACTTTTTCCAACAATGTAAGTGGGAAATCAAGGGATGAGATAATGCAGTTATTACAATAAACTTTCAAAGGTCTTATCTCGTCTGTATTTAATTAGGTTGAAATCTATCTACTCTTAAAGGCAATATATTTTAGCTGGGTTACATTTGATCAGTAGGTAAATGGCTTTCAATACTTTGGGATCATCAGTTATGAAAGACATCTTATCATCGTCAAGAAATAAAATCTGACCTCATCATTAGCGATGGCCTCTGCAAAGTCCTGACAGTCGAGGTGAAGGTAGATGTCGGTGAGATTGTTGAGGAGTTTCTTGGGTTCCCAGCCGTATTTCTCCGGGTTCTTTACCTTGAGATTCTTACACTTGGAGCCACAAAGCTGCTGCAGGTTGAAGTTCAACATGGCTGCCAGGCGGTCCGCTAGAGCCTGCAGAGTAAACATTACAGTTGACTTTCGACCCTGAGTGCAACCAACTTTTGTGTTCACAATAGACTATTGGGATCCATTATTCCAGTAGATGTCAGTTAGCACAAAAAATGTCTTTCAGCTGTGACTCCTAAGTTTTCTTAGAATCAACTGATTAAAGACATTAGTGGGTATTCAGGTTTAATATTTAAACATTTATGATTATATTTGGCATTTGTGCATCACAGGAACCAGTTTGACATCACAAGAAGATGGAGCTATATGACAGTTAACTGACCGGCATTAGGAAGGGCTTCTGGATCTGTTCTGTGAGGTAGTGGAACATGTCCACAGTCTCTGTAGCTAGAGTCAGGTAGGACCGGCACTGCCGCTCGTCCATTGCCAGCTGCCGCTGTCTCGACTGCTGTTGGTCCTGAACCATCACAAGCATTCATAAATCTTCCAGTGCTAACCTCAACAGTACGTACGTCTTGACAATTTACCTTTAATAGTTCAAATGATTCTAAATGTCATCTATCAGTCCATTAATGTTCTTTGATGAAAAATAGTTATAAAACATTTATTTTTCTCACCATTGGTATTGATTATCATTTATTAACATTTCAAAATAATTTTCTTATCAAATAATAAATATATGTTTTCTTCAAATAAAACTTAAAGTCATGTTCTTAATATTGCCAATAATAATTGACTCTGGCTCCCAGAATCAATTGCACAAAACAATTTCATTCAGGACAAAACAATTTTATTCAGGACAATAAAAAGGTATTGCTTTAATGTTATTATTACCTTAGGCTGTGACTCCCAGGCAGATCTGTTGTCCATCATCTCCTGCACCTCGTGGATCCGCTTCAGACAGTCGAGACTCTCGTCCAGCAGGAACGTTGTGTCGTTCATCAGCATGTTCACAAACTTCACAAAGTGCTTGCTTGTGCTGCGGGAGTAACAGGACACAGTTAAGTTTTCACTCATTGAGCTGCATAGAGCAGAAATCCATGCTAAATTACTAGTAAGGTCATGTTCCTCTGACAATACACGTATCATGGTTGGTTGTCTGTATTGACATATGTATTGTTGACTTTAGAATGGTTCACTAACAAAAACTACCATAAGGGTATAGTGACAGATAAAGTATCATGGGGCTCCTTTCACAAAACTCTTGTGATTGTTAGTCACTATAGTAAACTTCGTGCAATGTTAAAGAATGGGAGGTTAACCTTTGTAAAGGATGCTTTGTGAAAGGTGGCCCTGATTGATTGTGTGAGTGAGTTATTGTTTATCACTGCTTGAGCAATGATTAAGCAATTAGCACATATCATTCTGAGACACAATGATTTGTATCGTATATCATCAAATATCTGTTTTGTCAACAGTGTTTGATTAACATGCATTTGTACTTGTGCACTCTTAAGTTCAATTAAGGAAAATGTTGTTTGGCTGCATAATTCCTCATTAAATGGTCATTAAAACATAATGAGGTAGGCTAATCATCTATAAATACATGCAAGTTCATAAAATAGATTAGATCACCCCTTCAAGATATTAGTTTATTGATGGATAAATCGAGTTTGCATTCACTATTGCCAGACTTACTTTGCAACTTCGACGAGTCGAGACTGATGTCCAGGCATCGTCCACATGGTCTTGAAGATGATACTCAGGTGGTAGCGGATTGTGAACTTGTCATAGAACTCGCTGCTTGCTCCCGTCGTCTCAATCTCTGCAACATAAACACCACAAGTGCTGAATCTTTCAATGGTAAGCGATTCTCAGTGGCCACTTTACAGGAAACATCTCATAACAAGGGATTAAGAGATCTAAATTGGTATGTTGCAAAGGACTGTTATGCTTTCTTTGAATACTTTGTGACCTGCATGTGAAGGGTTAAGTACAACCTACTCCATACAACTTTGGGTAACAAAGAGTGTCACTCTTCCAAGTGCACCAGAAAGAAGAAGCATTTGAATCAATTAGAGATGATAATTACTGTGACAAATAATGGACTCCAACCAGCTACCAATGCTTCAAATATGAAATGATGGGTTGAAACATGTGAGTCAATGCAAAAATATTCAGCAAATCAAAGAAGTTTAAAAAATATTTATAAACACTTTAATACTACATTTCCAAAACAATCATATTGTTATGAGTCAACTGTGGAGGTGCACTGCTTTATAGAACCGAAACACCTCACATGCCCCACATCAATAAAAGAGTCAATGCCTAATCCTACCCTTAGTTTAAAGTGAAAATGTCTCCAGGTGTTGATGTGCTACTCACCTGTATAGAACTGCATGAGAGCAGGTGCGAGGTTCTGCAGAGCGAGAGGGTTAAGTAGGAGTGCCTCGTTGAGTTTCTCTGCTTTTGGCTGGACAGTGGGCTGCAGGACAAACATGACTTCTACCAGCTTGGCCACGAGGTAGGGGTTGCTGATGTACGAGGCGTTGCACACAAACACCACCAGTAGCTGCAGGATCTTTGTTGTCGTCGGATCGTCCAGGATCTGTGGCATGTACCTGGGAACACACCATCATAACTTTCAATTATCTAACATGAAACTATACAATGTATGAGATGTTAACTTGTTTCCTTATGACTACGAAACAGGTATTAATCAAATTCAGCAGCAGTCAATAACTGTTTATTATGTTTCAAATATAATTTGAAACAATTATCAATAACTGCAGTCACAAACAGTAATTTGGCTCAACTGTTTTGAAAGACAGGAAAATGATTTTATGATACACACAAACTGAATCAACAAATTGTCACATAAACAATTATTTCTGCATAACAAAATATGAGCAGCTAGTTCACCCCAAAACCCCCATCCCCCTCCCCAAATATCACATGCTCTCCAACTTATCAAACAAAGTTAGGTTTACTCTTATCTGTGTTACTACGTGTGTATTTCTTTTGAATCATATCTTACAATTGCTGACACAAGTTTTTTGGGAATATTTGTCTTTAAACAGTTCCTGTATACTTACTGAAGGACAAAAAGTAAGAAATCTGCGATATCTTCCAAATAAAACTCTGGTAATGCTGAAAATTGCATAGGAATATCGGCTGGAAGTGGAAGGACTTTTCTGAAAGAAAAAAGTATTTTTTATTAAAAACGTACATGTATCATTCAAAAGTGAGGAAATGCACAAAAAACATCAATAAAGAAAATGACATGAGAGTAATTGAAATTGTTATTGCTTAGTGCAGCTTGAGCACTATTTCAGCCACAAGTGGTGTAACATAAATATAATAGAAGACATGAGACTGACCCCTTGTTGACTGGGTCAGCTGACTTGATGACAAAGTCTGCTACCAGAGTGTAGAACTGGAGACACCGCCTCAACATGGAGCCATCTAACACTCCCGCATCCGCACATAGCTTGCTCTTCTGAAGTCGCTGCAGGAAGAATAAAAGAATAGTTCAGGGAAAGTGTATTTTATAGTGAAACACATGATGATCTTTTTTTCTTGAAATAATTTACAAAGGAATTTTTTTTAATATATTAGCATTAATCAATCAATCAAAATTGGCTGAGAATCTAAAATTCTTGACCAGGGCAATAGGTAGTGATGTCATATCACAATTGTTGTTGACATCGTGATGCCATTCTATAATGATACCTTATTGCGGAATAAAGGCTGGACGGCACTGTTGATCTTCACCAAAACAATGCTAGAATACTGTGTCATGTAAATGGAAATATTTTCATATGTAAAAAGCGTACTGCCCTGAATCAGTTATACTTAAGTTAATCTAATGCTGAACTTGCTCTTAATAAGTTTTCACAATATACCCTAAAGCTTACTACCACAAAAAGAACACTTGTGGGTTGCATGTTAATGAAGCTGTCCATTTGAAATGTTGCATACTGAGTAACAACGCCTGTTTACCTGGACCTGAGACTTCCACTTCTTGAGCATGTCCCTGTTGCGGGCAGCGGTTGGCAAAATTTTCCACTGGTGCTCGGAGGCTTCCATCTCTTCTACCATACGGTTCAGATCACGCACTGCCCTCAACCGGCGCTGGTATTTGCGCATGATGGGGATGACGGACAGTTGATGGCAGTGGAGAGTCAGGAAGAAACACTCAGTCGGGAACTTAGGGGGATCCTGCCATGGTGGGTTTGGCTTGTCTTCTGGTGAGGTGAAGATACGGTTGATATTTCATTCAGTGTTTGAAACAACTACCTGGCTGACAGCGAGTTGTTGGTTAAATCTAAATGGGGCCAGTTTCAAAAGAGTTAAGAGGAAAAAAAATCTTTTGCAACTTGATTCAATTACCTTAATCTTATGTAGATTCACTTTTTAAGTGGATCAATGAGTATCTCATTCACTAGATTAGTGTTTCTTTCTGGACATGAAATGATTGAGTTCCATGATAGCACAGAAGAAATATTTTGGCTTTTCTTGATCCTTAACTTTCTACTACTAATTTGGTAACATTCCAGTCACGCCATTCCTTGAATCCTACATTGTTTCTTTCATTTACTTCTTAAGATTACTGAAAATCAGTCCTCTGGACTGGTTCTGCAGTACTTGATGTTGAAAGTTAAATGATAATCTTGACCCACTTCTTTGAGAGTTATTTTCAAGTTGGTAAGATGAATAAGAATGAGTTCTGAGAATTTGCATCATGTGATCTTGCGAGTGCAACATTCTTGCATTTGATATTGTACCTAATAAATCAAAAATACCTGTGTGATTGAAATACAAGACATCAATCAAGAATGGCTTAGTGATAAATCTCTAAATTTTACCCGAGTTGCTACCACGTCTCCTGAATCTGAGCAGATTCTAGTGAGTCCCTCAATAAGTAAGCAAACATTACAACAACAAAATTAATTTGACTTCCAGAGGCCCACAGCTTAAATTTTTATGGGTCCTTTCAAAATGTTTTGAGTGTTTGATGCAGGTTTGATGTTTAATCTATCAGTGCTGGCTACTGACTGACCAACATGACCCCAAGTGTGATCTTACTGAGCTCATCCATCCACTTGTCTGCATCTGGGGTGCTGCTGTGTAGTCGTGCGTCCGACTTGACCGACACCCTCGCTTTAGGGTGGAATGGATAGTATGGGTCAATCTGTAACAGCAGTGGATGTTGTTATATTTCAGTGGTGATTCCAGTGTGTTCAGTTGGATCAAATACCTCTTTTGAAAAATTTAATAGATAATTGCTGATAAGATGGCTGGACTTTTGGGTAGAACCATCACGTCCCCTGTATCTAAGTAACTCCCAACCCACTCATTTGAAAATTCATTCGTCATTCTGATTCATTCAATTCCAATGATGCCAACAGCTGGTATTGTAAGCCCAAGCAAATAATCTTCTAAGTCTTTTGTTCCTTGTGACTGTTACAATTTCTTTCAAAATTCTCAAGGTTAGCAGTGGTTTTAACTTGTTATTAAGTGATATGAGACAAAGAGGCAGACAGAAGAAAAGAGTCAAGTGGCTTCACTTACCTTATCTAGAACTATTTTAACGGAGAGCTGCTGTAGAACTGACATAACATTGAGCATGAACCCATCTCCGGCCACAAACCTCTCGTCAACCTGAAACATAAAATCTCACACATGGAGAAGTTCTTTTGATAGTTGACTTCTTAATTGCTTGAATGCGATGTTTTGATGTAGACAATAACACAGTCAGCAAGAGACTGTAATATATAAACTACACCTTTTTCCTTTGTACCAATGACAAATAAAATATTCTTGATATTATTGAAATTTTGTAGGCAAAAAATGAAAATGATGTAGATATAAAAATCTTTAAAAATGAAGATACACAATTTTAAAAGCAGAATAAATTTCAAAATATAATCAATAATTAGATTCATAGGAAGAATGTTCATATAGCGCTCATATCAATGTTCAACAGCATGATCACTGCTCTACATCCATGACCTCGCAAAGCTCCTGACAAACCTGAATTTGTGATCGTTTAGAATTCCTCTTCAAGACAGTAGCAAGGAAAGACATTGCGGCATCACGTGTTTCAGAGTTCACTAGAAGAGCATGTACTATCTTGTAGCCTTCAGTCTGAAACATTTGAACAAATACATTCAACAAAGTCAATAAAACAAATAGTAAAACAACAAAATATCACATAACGTATTCAGAAGTCTTTGTTTCAGATGAGCTTATATGTAGTAATTAAGGGATAATTCAATTATGTAAAGTTACAGAAATTTCTTTTGAGGCTTTTAGAGTATGAAACAGTGATAAAGGTTACTTTCATGAATGACAACTTGTTCATCTCGTTTCATTTTAGAACCTTTGAAATAGTAGCACTTCTTAAAAAATGTCAGCCAAGGTAAGAGGTTATGAAATCCTCATAAATATGATAGGGTCTATAATGTCAACATCCATTTTGAGCAAATATCTTTAATTTCACTCATGAACAAAAACAAGAAAAACTTGCACTTCATCCATCAATAAATCATTTCAGGTTCTTTGTACAGATAAATGATATTCAGACGTACCCTGACGTACTCTAGCCTATGTTGTAGAGACTGGTTGATGAGACGAGTGTTGTCCGACGTCAGCTGATGACCAGAGAAGAACTTCTCTACTACTTTTACCTGTGTCAAGGAGAGGGCATCAATACAAAGCATCTCGAAAATTTCAAATCTTACCACATGACCATTGTCTAACATGACCATTGTCTAACATGACCATGAAAAGCTTTTTAAAAAATAGGCAGATACTACTCTGAATCAATTTATCACTGCAATATTTTACAACTTCAAAGCTGGAGTACGCCAAATCGAGTAACCAATAAAAGGGATTTGTTAACAAGGGATATAATCATTATAAGGATGGGCTACAAGAAAATATTGCAAGCGTGAAATTATATAATTTTTCAAATACTTTTTCAAATGGTTCCATAAACTAAGATGTGACCTAAAGAACCGATGGTTAGATAACGACACTGGTGCAGGTGTCATTGTTTGTGAATTGGACGAAAGCATCAGAGCAGAGGATCTGTTCATGATCGTGAAAGTAAAAGTTCTTAGCCATATCACAAAAGAATTTTCTGGGACTTATGCGCTAGTTTGACGTTGAGCATTATGAGGAAGAGAAGGCTTGTACTGGAGCTGTACTTGCAACATGCACACCATCATATGCCATCAAAGTGTCCTTTTTTTGTATTTCAGAAAATAACAAGATATCATTTATATATATATAAGGTTCTATATGACAATGAGAGTTGTTGCAAAGTTCAAATACCAAGGGAACGTAATATTCGGTACATGATCATTACAGACAGAACAAAACATACATTTTGAAATAATTCAAATGACAAGTTTTCTATATTTATTTTTAAACCAGTTGAGTACTCACATTATCCTCTGCAAATACGGAGAGACCGAGGATGGCACCGAGGAAGGAGAGTTTCTCCAGCTCCATGCCGCCCGCCTGACTCAGTGTGTCCGGTAACCAGTTGCCTTGATCTATCATCTGGACAACACATGTACTAGTTACATTCATTAACATCTTCCGAAGACAAGGGCTCTCACAATGTTGATACCCACATAACTTTTGTCAATCTAATCAACATTGATAAACATGAGTATCTGTAAAGGAAAATTCGAACAAACCTGTAGAGGTTTCAGATTCTTTGAAGAGGATCCTCCTTTGGGTACTATTGCATAAAATCTGTATTTTTTGCTATAAGAAAGGTTGTGACTATTTTTTAAAATAAAAGATATAAAAAAAACACTCAAAACTTTTTTTTGTACATTTTACCACCCTAACAAGGGCTCTCACAATGACTTTTGTCAATCTAATCAACATTGAATTTGGTTCATGTTGAAATAAGATGAAACATGCAACCTTCAACAAATGTAATTCTTTTTTAAACATGAAAAGAAACTGAAGGTGTTAAATTTGAATAACAGATGCCGGAATTTTGAAACAAGGGTCAAACTCCTTTTAGAGAATTTCACTTTTGAAAGGGGAGAGGGTACTTAAAAATTAATGGGGGGGACAATACCCACAAAATGTTCAAAATGGAAATTGGGAACCCTCTGATCCACTGTTGAAGCAAAGATTGACTTCAAAAGATAAGTTGGTCACATCATTTAGGTGAGGTGAGGTGAGACGAAATGGTGTTTACCGCCGCTTTCAAGATTATTTCACTTATATCACCGCTGCTAGTATTATTGCAGGGAGAAAACCCACAACACCATTGTGGCTTTGCATTGCGGTGAAACCTGCGTGCACCCGCTGGAACTAGTGAACCATCGGTGGTACTGCGCTGAAATTCAGTGTAGCATTGTACCCAAACCTGACAGTGTGTAGAACAGTTCTCTACTGTAGACAAAGCTGCCAAGTCCCTGGCGGGATTCGAACCACAGACCACTTGATCCGCAAACCACTGCGCTATCCCGCCCCTCACATCATTTAATCTACACTTCATAACCTTCTCTCATTATGGTACATTACGTTCCCAGGTGGAAAGCTAATGGAGTGAATGACATGTACTCACTAAGTTACATATAGGTCTAGTGTTGCTGCTCTTGATCTCGCAGAGCTCTGCTATCACAGATAAGGCTTCTCTGTAGTCGTCCGTGTCCAGTGACATGGTCTGTATCAGTCTCATCAAGCTTTGTAAAACTGGGGAAAACACCTGAAATGAGGTGAAAATAATGATCATCCATTCCTGGTTAAATTTTGTGATATCAAGATTGATCATTACCAGAAAAGTGTCTTTATGATATCAAGCTCTATTTCTTATCTCCTAACATTTGAAGAGCCAAGAAACCAAAAACCAATTACTTCAATATCATTAACAGTTCAAAGTAGAAAGAATTTTAAATTGCTTATTTCATTCATATTTTCTATCTGCATCTAAGAAAAGACAAAAGTCCTCAAACAAGATGCTTTCACTCAAATGATAGATTTACCAAGAGAAAACTAATGTTGCTTTGATAAATTCAATAAGAACAAAATCACTGATTGGCATGAGTGAAAGGTTACTTGACTCAACCCTCATGGAGAAGTAAACAGATAAAATTGAAACAAGTAAAATGTGTTAAGTTTGAGCTGAATTTAATGAGATTGAGGCCAAGACTAACCCTCTTGAAGGTGTCCTTGTCATGGTAGGTTGTCTGTACAAGTTCGGGGAGGAAACCACGCGGCAGGTTGTGAGCTAGGAGGAACGGCAGCAGGTACGATACACCGTTTAGTGACCTGCAGAGAATGGTATTTAATCAGTAAGATACTACAAAACTACATCCAATTGGATGAAAGTTAAAAACAAAATAATAACTTCTGTTACACAAGCTGAAATAATCAGTTATTATCATTATCATTCTTGTTATTATCATCATCATCATCACTACAAAGAGAATGTTCATACCTCTGCTGTGTGAAAGCACCCTGAAGTATGAGAGAGGTGTGACACACACACTGACTTCGAGAGGCTGAGAGTACCTCACTCATCGGGGGAATACTGCATCGCTGTGGACAGACACACACAACATCAACAACATGAGAGAAATGACGGGATACCAAGCGATCAAAATGTGAACCAATACACTCTTTGAGAGGCATTCTAAAAGTTGGAGGTACAAATACGGTATGGCCTTTCTGAATATACCACCTCTATATCATAGTAGAGGAAATCCTCAAACCATTATCCAATTCATGGAAATGATGAGGTACAACAGTTCATATTCAAGACAAACACAAATGTTCATACATCCACAACCCAATCAGGACATTTTTAAAAAGAGCTCCCCTGATTATCATTGTATTGCCACCGAGTGAAAATGTGGTGATTTGCATCCAAAATTTCTACACTTGAGGGGTGTGTTGCGATGTCATAGTGCAGTGTGCCTTGTTGTAGTGATATGATAGCCCCCTACATGAGGACAGACTCACCTTAGGAGCTGTTCTCTCTTCGACAGCAACTCTGTCGTAACAGTCTAACAAGTAATTCAACATGTCCACTTCTTTACACCTGGCAGCTGGGAATCTCTCTAAAAACTCTCTTTTAAAGTGTTCTTGTGCTAACATTGGACTGACACTGAAAGGAAGATGTAAAATTGACAAGTTTAAAGGCATGATGTTTTCAATATATCACGTTTCAGTAGCGTAGGTAAAGTAAGTTCATACACAACTCACTGAGTCTGTTCACACAAGATATCTTTTTCACAAGGGCATTGTTGAGGTCCATCCGGCTACATCAGCGTATTTGAATCTGCTGAACTCCTTCCAGAAACCCTGATCCAAAAGCCTCATATTTCTAGGTAACTAACCAGCCAATAACACGAATCATTACCAGCAACAGTGGCACAACCCAGGTGAAAAAATAGTAGCTTCAAACTCCTAGCAGAACATTTCTTTGGCTGAGAAATCAACAGGTGAACATAGCCACGAATATCGAGCCGATCCAGCCATACAAGGCATATGGCTCAAAAGAGATCAGGGTGTTTGGAAGGAGCTCAGCGGGATCAAATACGCTGATTTAGCAGGATGTGTTGATGTCATAACAGAAGAAATGTACCAGTTCTTCTTGCACTAATAAGGTCAGTTAAAAATTCTTATAGTCTAGGTAAAAAATGTGTACATCTGAAGTCACTGACTTACTTCATCTTATCTCTTACTAACCAAAGAGGTAAATCATATGTCTCTTTTTAAACAAAATCAATGACCCACTTAAGCTTGACTTTAGGACTTTCATACCATTTCAACCTCAGGCAAAAAATAACGATTCATTAGTTTTTACACCTTAATTATGTGCATTAAACAATGCGTGTGTAACTACCAAAATCGCCTCACAAATATATCCTGTAAATTTCTATATACTAATTCCTAAAATATGTCCTCATGACTTTACACACCTCCTAGGACTACTGCCATATGACTTGAGCGGAGAAAGAGAGGGAGGGGAGGTGCGGAGACTGAGGAGCGGGTTCTCGTTGCTGTCCCGTAGCTTGAGCAGGACCTCCATTAGCACCTGGTTGACAACGTCCGTGTACTCTACTGGATCAATACTACATGCCTCCTCCACGCTCTCTCGTAGGTCTGGGATGTGCAGAGCCTCGCTGGACTTTTCACGCCATGATGTCACAAACACTCTGCTCACAGCTGACAATACCTGCTCTGTAGTTGCCTCAGAACCAAAACTCACATCCTGGGGAAATGTAAAGATTGGTCAATTATGTCTACAGCAAATAAATCATGTCACAACTTTTCTTAGATTATTGTCAGTAAATCATCATTTAAAGTTTTAATACAGTTGAAAAACTGGACCCATTGTACAAATTACCCAGTTACAAAGATACCTCCACATCTGTTTACTTTTCAGGGTGATGCAGTTATGGATGAGATGAGCTAATGCCCTTAGTACATCTTGCCTAATGATCTGTCTTCAAGCATCCACAAAGTATAGTAAACATAAAAAATTGTATTTCAAGATTTCAGTGGAACAAATAAAGCCATGTTTCTACATTTTTCAAGTGGACAACCCGTATTGTTAACAAATGTTAACAATACATGATCAACATGATCATGGATTTGGAAAGGTGGAAAGGATAAAAAAAAAATGGCCCATTCAAATTAGTACTTTTAACATTGCTGCTAAGGGGTCTGGCCCTATCAAAATTCTGAAAATGGCTGACCCATTGTCAAAACTGTATTTCCCAAACCCTTCATGATTATAACAAATACAGTTGAAACAGCTCACCAATGGTAAGCCTTTATCATTAGACGTATCATTACCACCCCCCACCCCCATACCCCACCAAAAAATGGCATAATTCCAATGGGACCCTGGACTTATGGATGATGGGTGAACATCACAAGTAACTAGAATCAAAGATCAGGACACAGCTACAACTATTTACCCTTTTCCTCTTGCTTTCTGGACGAGGTTCAGGCTCCTCAACTTCCATAGTTTCTATACCAGAGTCAACATCCATCTGAGACTGAGTTCTAAGAAAAGAAAACAATTATCATTACCTACACTCCACAACTACAAAGCTGAAGTTCTCTGCATGCAAAAGAATATGAAGGGTTGTTGACACCCGACATCATTGGTTTAGCAGAGTTACATACATGCAACTTCACATCACAGCCAAAAAGAAAAGATTTCTTGCAAGAGTTTATCTTGATATGTTTTCAACTTGCCGTGGGAGGATGACATGCATGCCATTTTTTTCTCAATAAAGCAACAGTTCCTCTCTCATGACCATCTTTATTATTTCTGTAACTGCTATTAGTAAAGTATTATACTCTACAGGTAAATTTGAGACATTATACTTCTTTTACAAAACAGCCTTGAAAGCATATCATTTTAACTCTTAGTCCTTTCCATTTTAGAATAAAATTATAAGTAATTTGTAAAAGGTTCATTAATATGAAGTGGCTTAATAGGGTGCTGTTACGTTTTCTCTGAGCAAGTCTCTGTTTCCATATCCATGGATTGTGGTGTTGAGGATGAAGCTGTTTCCACGCTGAGAGTGACTGGAGGGGTGGGGAGACTCTGTGACGACTGTTGTTCATTTGAACCCTGACTCATCGGGGAAGATTGACTAGAATCGGGACTTGACTGGTTCCCTCCCAGTCGAGCAAGACGGCGCCTCCGTATCTGGATGAAACACAGAATGTTAATCATGATACTTGTGATTACAATGATATTTCTTTAAAAATTATCTGCATCTCAGTTTCTGCAAAAACGATAGGGTTATTGTTTGCAAATAGGATACCAGTAACTTGTTGATATGATCTCTTTCAGAAGTTACTAGTTCAGATACTGGGATAAGTAGAATGGTTGTACACTATCAATACCACCCAATGTACAATCATTCAAAAAACAGAGGCACAAATTAGACAATTAGGTCTTTGAATAAATCTTTTTGCATAAATTGACCAGCTATTCCTATTTACAGAAATCAACATTTCTGAAAAGTTTCATTCGAAAATCTTTCTTACCCTTAATTATTTTCTGTTTATCAAAAGATAGCTGAATTTATGTTTTAAAAAAGTTAATCCTATCAAATGATATAAAAATTATGTTCTAAAATTTATATACATTAATACAGTTGTAACATTTTTTCATTTGGGAATGAGGAAGGAGATGTTTCTTAGATTTATTTTAAAAGAGTTATATAATTAATCCGACCAGCTGATCTCCAGACAAACAATGACACAGGAAATAAACAGACGAAAACACCGAACAGCAGAACGTAGATGCTTTCAATCACCTCGTCGGGGGTCAGTTCACTCATTTTGTTTGGGTTTTGAAATGACCCAAGTGAAGATTTTACACTGACGACCAAAACCTCTTCACGGAAAGATGTTGAAAGTCTTGAGAAACATACAAGGATGACGCCTGAAAACAATTATCGTCGGATATTTTCTAAATTTGTGACGTCAATTCCGGCTGAAAAAATTACCTCCCTTGATGATAATTTTACTTCCGGTTACATATATACTATTATCAAAATTACTAATTACATATCTTTTCCTACCCGACAAGCCTTCGAAACGACGGTCTGAGATAATGATATCGAAATCGATTTCCTCTGATAGAGAAAATCAATTGAAAATATATGTCGGTCTTTTAAGTAATACAGGTTTATACATGCTGGATGCTCGTTATTGGTTTTGTGATGTGGTGTGTAGTCAAAACGTCACCTGTTATTATCACTGTAAGCCGAGCCATTATTTAACCAAAAATAAATCTTTATTGGGCATATAGAAGTGACATACATATGAAAGGCAATAATTCCTTGATAACAACTTTTTATTGTGAAATTCGCGTCCATCCACCATCCATTTATGCAACCGACCAAGGACGTGTATAGACTACCGTATGTCCTCGATTATTTACGAATATAACCCTGGTCTCGAATACAACCCGGGCCTCGAATATAACCCGGGGGTAAGGGGGTACTGAGCGAAATAGAATCCGGGCCTCGAATATAACCCGGGTCTCGAATATAACCCGGGCCTTACATAATAACTGTTGCGTTCTCAATGTTAAAATAATCTTCGTATGGTTTCCAGATGGAAAGTTTTGAGATATAGAATGCCACTTTCTCAACCTTGCAATAGATTTTGTAATGCCATTTCAGCTCTGAAAAAATAGAACTCGGCCTCGATTACAAAAGGGGCCTCGATTACAACCCGGGGGGTAAGGGGGTGCTGAGTGAAATAGAACCCCGGGGTTGTGTTCGATGAAATACGGTATATATAAACCCTTGAACCGACCAATCAACACCGCAGTCCAGCATATAACTAGACGAGTACGCACATACCAACGATGTAGGCCCTTGCCGGAATACGAGTTTATCTAGATGAACTACACCAATCACTATCCATCAATAACTTCAAGCAAGTGTGGCTGTTATTCTACTCAACACAATCATCCCTATTTTCCGTATAAGTTTTCTGGATAAATCAGATTGGTTCACCTTCATATTCCAATAGTTGTCGAGCAATTCTAATTGTACATCCTATATCTTCAATGCATTACCTATCACAATGTACCCTCTACTTAGCCTACAGACTTTTGTTTATTTCCCCACTCTTGAAAGTGGGCACTTACCTCATGTTTTACTGCAAATTAACATTGTATTACATTCTCATTAATTAATCTCTCCAACTATGTTTCCTCACTATTGTTTAATGTTTACTTGCTATGTATATATGTAACCCATGTCACCTGATGAAGGAGAAAGCATACTCCGAAACGTCATGAATTTAGAAGCATCCTGCTTCATCAGCGTTATTGAATTCGCTGATCGAGCTCCTTCCACATACCCTGATATCATTTAAGCCAAAAGCCTCGTATCGCTAGCTACCTAACCAGCCAATGAGAGGACTCGCATCTAGCAACAGCGGCACAACCCGGATGGAAAATTCCGTTAAGTTCAAAAGAGTAGCTTCAACGCACTTGTGCACACCAATAACACAACGAATGCACAGATACTGCATATCTCTCGATATTATTCAAGATCCTCACTCAAGTATCTACCTCGTAAGTTACGTATATATTTACGTATTCAGGTAGTAAAGTTGATTTTTAATGACCGGACGTATTTAATGCAACGTAACTTTAAATCCGCATGAACTACGATATCGGAAATATTAAGATTTTGCTTACATCCAAAAAAGCGGAAACGACAGCCGCTTTGGTCAATCTAATAGCAATGCCAATGCTGTGTTATTAAATCGGTTTATTTACAACATTGCTTTCATAAAACATAATTCATTCTTTGTTCTCAGTTCAGAGTTTAGGTAAATTCAACAGCTGCACATAATACTAGTTCAGCCGCGTTCAACTGTCTATAATTTATCCGTTTTGTGCACAGCTAACCATAGATTTTTTATATGTTTGTTGATTGCAGGTCAATTGTAAAGAATTTTAAGTATTTCATTGCATCGATAGCAAGCTTAAGTGAATGTATAAGTCCTCTTAAACCTTAAAATAGCCCATTTAAAGCATATCTAGACCTGATGTCAACTAAAACCATTTCTCCTAGCTTCTTTCTAAGTTTTGATAGAGTGAGTAACTTACTGGTTAGCGTCGGATTTGGCAATATTTCAGCCATCAGCAAAGAGTATATTGATAGAATAGTTGCTTTTAGAATTGTTTTCAGAGACGGCATAAAAATCTAACATACTTGTACTCTTTCGGGTCGGTGCAGGATTCGAACCTGCACCCTCAGAGTTTGGCAACAACGCCAGCACTAACTGTATTAACAGCTATCTTACTCTCCAATCTTACAGAGAAAGCGGGAACAGATTTCAATATATAAAGCCATTCATCGGCGGTACGGGTTTGGACAGCCTACTTTATAAACCCTCAGAGAATGAAATATACATATGACGAATAGTAATTAACATGATCAAAAGTTATGAACATACTTCTTGTGATTATTTTAAGATTCTCTCTCACTCATGCCCTCATTCCTCGCAAGAAATAACTCGCACCAGACCACAGCAATGCCTACTCGGTGCTGAGCGCCAAATTTCGGGGTTGAGGACAGAGAAATCGTCGACGATGAGTTGCATCCTTAATTCATTTGATTTCTGAAAGGACTTTTTAAAATATTTACGCTCTTTGTGTCAGTTCATGATGTATTTTATTTCATTTATTTTTTTAAAAATTCTGCTTAGATTATACGAAAATATTTCCAAATACGGTGTGCGCCGAAAATTCATTTTACGCGTTATTTTTTATTTCGTTCGCTTCAAGACGCGACTTGAATAGTGAATTTACAAGCAGTTGTCTGTAAAGCAGTAGTCACATCGCAGGTGTTTGACGGAAACTCGTTTCAACAGGTGCGATAGTGAACACTAAGTCATGTAAATATACGTGGCATGATCATTATTGGTAAGTGATAAAGGAATGCCATAATCAATGTTATATAAATCTATCATCTGTGGGAGATTTAGCAAGTTTTACCCTCCATTTAGTCAAATATGCAACCTAAACACATGAAGCTATCGGTCATTGCCGGCCACGTTGACACTGACAGAACTCAAAGGGACTGTCACTATTATTAAAAGTCTCTGATAATCAGCATTCATGAAGGCATTTTTAGAAATGTCTTTTCTTCGTAATTATACAAATTTCTTTTCTTTGTAATTATGTAAATATACCATACGTTGTCACTTGTGTCAAGAAATGATATCTTTCAAAAACCGTAGCCTACATTAGTACCCTCGTGTTACCTATTTCCGTGGTAATAAGCAATAATCTTCTACAAGTGTTATTGCCGATAATGTCAAACATTCTGAACATCATAAAGTGATAGAGTACATATTTTTCAACTAGGTTATGTTAAACAAACAGTTGTTTTACTCTTTTGTTAAATCTTGTTCACATTTTAAAAACAGATGCAAATTGTTATTGATTGATTTGGCGTCACCTGTTTTAATGGTATTTCTATTATATAAATTCATGAGAATACAATACATGCAACAACTTCAATTTTTCCTTTTTTTAAACACAGATTGATAGTATACAATAGCATTTAAATTGATACTGACATGTGTTTAAAATATTTACAGGGTCATTGAATTATTTCACTTTCGTCAATATTTATCATAAAATGTCTATTTCTGGTAAAGTGAAGAAATCATGAGGCTGCTTAGAGCATATTTAGTATTAGAAAATCTTCTAGTCACCAAATGCCTTGCATTTCACGTAGTTAATGATTTAATATTAGCAAGCAAAGCAAAGTTAATCTTTGCAAGCAATAACTTGCTTTCACTGCACCGGAAAATCATACAAAATAGCCAAAAATATATAAGAATCAACCTTTCTATGATTCCATACATTTATTAGTAGAACAGGTATTATACTCAAAAGTCAGGTGATTCAGGATAGGAATAACATGGGTTTACTTGAAAACATTGTTTGAAAAATTATACATGGATTGTATTTTTAAAAATCAACCATAAATGTTGTCCAAAAAAGGTGTTATGTGAAAAGCTTGAAATTTCATTTGATTTTCTTCACTGAAATGAATCAATGAATAGATTGATGAAATAGTGATCATTTCCTTCTTGGATCAATGCAGAACAACTGGTGAATAAAATAAGTGCTAATATGTCTGGGTGCAGAAAGGGGTTAGAGAGAATAGACATCTTTTGTAAATACCACGAAAACAGGTGACCCATGAAAACGGGTTACTCCAGGGTATTATTTTAGTTATTTTGACAGTGCTTTTTTTCGCAAAGATCGTTTTGGAAATACTTGAAATTTTAAAATTAATATCCAGTTAGGGATATTTTGGTATATTTAAAGTTGACAGATTATTCTCAAATGACGATGAGATATTATAATAGTTTTGTTTTAATGGCTTTAACAGTTTAGTCCAGCATGCTTCCTAAACCAATCCGAAGCCTATTTTATCTGTAGCAGCTTTCTGACGAATCTGATTGGGAAGAATTTTGAAGTCTAAAGTCAATAAAGACATCAAGCGACACATGGATCAAAAGATACACCCTTTGATTACTTTATCCAAATGCTGTCACATCTGAGAATTTTTTTTTTTATTCAGCAACATTGAATTCACTGCTACCCTTCTTGTGTTTGACAACATTGACAATCGCCATCTGGGGCAGGGGGTAGCGATGTATACATTGCCGCTAAATAAAAAAGAACATTTCTAAGATGAAAAACTAGTTGGGCATACTAGTCAAAGGGTTTATCTTTCAATCTGTGTGTCAAGTTAGTTAGATAATTCGTTTTCATTGACTTAAGAGACAAAATTCATCCCGATCAAAATCATCAGGTAGCTGCTACAGATTGAATAGTCTTCTCTTCTTGGTTTTACTATATTCAAACTGATACACATAAATATTTTTCATTTTGTATTATTTTTTTACTCTTTGTATGCCTAAGATATTTGTAGGCTATCTTTGAAAACCTTTGATGAATGTTGACAACTTTTTTGTTAATATGTAATGTTGAATTTCTTGCAAATGAAACTTAATTTTAGGATCTTTATATTTTGTGTGCTTATAGAACACTGCATTCTCTCCCCACAGAGATAGCTAAAGTCATACATTCTTCCACTAACATCTGTTCTTTTATGAGCTGTTTTCGGGCTAGAAAGAGCCTGGATGCAATCAAAGTTATTTGTGAAATAAGCCATTCCGTTTTAAAAGTTATCATTCAAAGTGCTTCAGTTATTTATATATGTAGCGGGAAAGATAGTTTGTGTTGTAGTTTTTTTCTGCTTGGGAAACATGCCTTAAGTTAAGCCTGAGAAGATCTTGTAGTACAACAGAGGTTAGTGCAGAAATTTACTTACTTACTTATTTGTAGTGTGAAAGTTCAAACTCGTAAAACTGTAGTTGTATTGAGCAAACAGGTTTTGTAAATAAAAGTCTGATCATTAAAACTTCAATAATTGTCGCCCAAATATAACTTGAACAAAATAGATGATAAAGGTATTTTCTCAGATTTAAAAAAAAATCTCTTGTACTTGACTTGTTGGAAAGTTTAGGTCATAGTGTTCACAGAGGTGAGCCACTACATACTTTAGTGACAGACCTACTTTCTACGTTGTTCGTTTTGTCATAATGTGATAAGTCATTGACCATATACCTGACCCTCTTCATGTGAAACATTGTGTTAAAAGAGTTTCATTGTTTTTCAGCACTTATACAGTAGAGAAAAAAAGAATGTTTCGGGTTAGCTGGTGAAGACTCACATGGTGTGACCCCGGATCATCATGAATGCATCTGATGGGACCAAAGCATCTGCCCGTATCCACGAGGACCACCTAAGACAGGAGAGCGAAAACATGACCAGCCACACACAGATTGCCCCCCGGTCGCGGCACGTCAGCACAAGTGAAGACTTGGAGAAACAGGGTCTGATGAATGTACGAGCGTTCCTCTTTCTTGTGTTGTGGTACTTCTTCAGCTTCTGTACCCTGTTCTTCAACAAGTACATCCTGGCCACGCTCAAGGGCGATCCAACGCTCCTAGGTGAGGAGGCTCTTCTTCTTGTTAGTGTGCAGTGGGCTGCCTGAACACCAGCATCCCTCTCTAATGTTCTTCCTAAACTGACATGATATTTGATTTCTGTGTACATTGCTGATAAACAACTGAAGCAGTGTTTTACATTGCATTATCGTACATTCTTTTTAAAAATTTGAAATGCATATATATTTCTCAACGGAAGTAGATAATACACAAATGAGAATCAAGCTTGTTTACCCCTATTGTAAGATTGAAGTTATGGTGTAGTTGCTTCCTTCATTAACTCAATATCAGTTACTTGAAATGTACCTCTTTTCCTTAAAACAGTTGTAAATCCATAGCAATTGTTTCTCATTCATCTTGTAAACTTCTAAATTCTCAAAGACTAAAAATAGCACATGGCTTGTTATCCGATAAGTATGCAATGTTTATGTCAACAAGACCATCAATGTCGGTGGACAACTAACTGACAGCAGATATTGTCAGGATTTATTAATCCATCTCTCTAAGAATTTGCCTCCTTAATAAAATGAGATAAGGTGAAGATTTCTTTTGGAGATATATTTTGTTTATGAATCCTATTGTTAACATGTGTATCTAACTATCAAACCTTTGTATGTTTCATCTGGTTGTCAATGCTGAAAGAGTCTTACTTACTTTTTACTCCTGTTAATAAGTGACGCTGGAAAAGGTCTGCAAAATTATTTCAGCATCTCTTCATGAGATAAGCAATTAAAAAAAGATTGTAGGTTAATCACTTCTGGCTGATAATATGATAGATTTGATGTTCATGATTAAATGAAACAAGGTGTTTGTCTAGCGATGATGATCTACTACTTTTCTTTGTTCAGTTTGTTCATGTTTGTTCATAATTTTGTTCTGGGGTTGAAAGTAAAATCAGAATTACACATGGTCATTGACCTGAGACTGGAGATTTTGATCTCATCCTGTGCAAATTGATTGATGTGTGGCTGTGTTACAGGGGCAATGCAGATGGTGATGACAACATGTCTGGGGTTCCTGCAGATGTACCTTCCCCTGGGCATGTACAAACCCATACAACGAGAGGGCAAACCCCCTAACTTCTGGAGGAATATGATCCTCGTCGGCACCATGAGGTCAGTCAGTCACCATTTTGATGGTCATTATGTTGGTCAGTCACTCATCATTGTATTGGTCAGTTGCCATTTTGTTGGTCAGCATAATGGTCAGTCAATCAGTCAATGATTGCCATGTTTAATTGACAGTTTTAGTGAACGATGACAAGGGTGTATACTTGACCCTATACTGTTTTGGTAAGCTTTTTACTTTCACAAAGTTGTTTACATATATCAATTAACCAAATAATGAAAATCCTCTATGTTATTTTGGTCCTTATAGGTTCTCCACAGTCGTCCTAGGCCTGGTAGCTCTCAAGTTTGTGGCTGTGTCGTTCACGGAGACGGTGAAGAGTTCGGCGCCGCTGTTCACAGTGTTCATCTCGAAAGTGCTGATCGGGGAGTACACAGGCCTCTACACCTTCCTCTCCCTCATTCCCATCATGATGGGGCTGGCACTCTGCTCCGCGTACGAGCTCAGCTTCAACATGCAGGGTTTCATAGCAGCTCTTGCAACAAACCTCACAGAATGGTGCGTCCTTACTTCTTTAACCTTTAAAGGATTGATTATAGGTTTGACAGTTAGAATTGTTTTGACACAGTGGTATTGTTTACACTCTAACTTAGGCAATTAAAGTAAGAAAATATCAAATTTGTGCAAGCACAGTCAAAGAGTTTTCAAATATTGATCTGTATATTTGTCATATATTGACAGAAATTATGGTTTATGAATTTTGAATGTTAAGAACCCTTGTGGGTTATTTTTACATATTCCCCAAAACAGCCCCTACTTGTGCTTTGAAAAAATGTGATATAGTCCCTTTAAAAAGCTGTGAGTAGCAAGTCGGTAGTGATGTGAGAGAAATCTAGTGATTCAATCTGGAGACATAAGGAGCCCCAGGGATGTGGATACTGTGATTGAGCAAGATGGTTCTAGATGTAGATGTCAACAGGCTCACAGTGAGTGAACTGTGTGAGTTCATGCAGAGCGTTTCCACAGCAGATGTTGCTACCAGCTGTCTACACCTGCTCATCACGCTGCGTGATTGCTGCAATTTGCCTTTTTAAGTTTACAGGCTATTTATTGATTTATGTTCGATTAATGGTACTCCGTTAATTGGTTGCAACTTCTCAATTGTAAGTTTTATATGTTAAGTTGACATTTGTTTGGTATTCATTGATTTACAGATTGATAAGTTGTGATATCTCATGACTTGCTGCTTACACATTGTTTGGTATTCGTTGATTTACAGATTGATAAGTTGTGATATCTCATGACTTGCTGCTTACACATTGTTTGGTATTAGTTGATTTACAGATTGATAAGTTGTGATATCTCATGACTTGCTGCTTACACATTGTTTGGTATTCATTGATTTACAGATTGATAAGTTGTGATATCTCATGACTTGCTGCTTACACATTGTTTGGTAATCATTGATTTACAGATTGATAAGTTGTGATATCTCATGACTTGCTGCTTACACATTGTTTGGTATTCATTGATTTACAGATTGATAAGTTGTGATATCTCATGACTTGCTGCTTCCACATTGTTTGGTATTCATTGATTTACAGATTGATAAGTTGTGATATCTCATGACTTGCTGCTTACACATTGTTTGGTATTCATTGATTTACAGATTGATAAGTTGTGATATCTCATGACTTGCTGCTTACACATTGTTTGGTATTCATTGATTTACAGATTGATAAGTTGTGATATCTCATGACTTGCTGCTTACACATTGTTTGGTATTCATTGATTTACAGATTGATAAGTTGTGATATCTCATGACTTGCTGCTTCCACATTGTTTGGTAATCATTGATTTACAGATTGATAAGTTGTGATATCTCATGACTTGCTGATTACACATTGTTTGGTATTCATTGATTTACAGATTGATAAGTTGCGATATCTCATGACTTGCTGCTTCCACATTGTTTGGTAATCATTGATTTACAGACTGATAAGTTGTGATATCTCATGACTTGCTGCTTACACATTGTTTGGTAATCATTGATTTACAGGTTGATAAATTGTGATATCTCATGACTTGCTGCTTACACATTGTTTGGTATTCGTTGATTTACAGATTGATAAGTTATGATATTGGTATCTCATGACTTGCTGCTTCCACATTGTTTGGTAATCATTGATTTACAGATTGATAAGTTGTGATATCTCATGACTTGCTGCTTACACATTGTTTGGTATTCATTGATTTACAGATTGATAAGTTGTGATATCTCATGACTTGCTGCTTCCACATTGTTTGGTATTCGTTGATTTACAGATTGATAAGTTGTGATATCTCATGACTTGCTGCTTACACATTGTTTGGTATTCGTTGATTTACAGATTGATAAGTTGTGATATCTCATGACTTGCTGCTTACACATTGTTTGGTAATCATTGATTTACAGATTGATAAGTTGTGATATCTCATGCCTTGCTGCTTACACATTGTTTGGTATTCATTGATTTACAGATTGATAAGTTGTGATATCTCATGACTTGCTGATTACACATTGTTTGGTATTCATTGATTTACAGATTGATAAGTTGTTATATCTTATAACTTGCTGCTTACACATTGTTTGGTATTCATTGATTTACAGATTAATAAGTGGACATAAAATAGATGGACATGTAACTATCAATATATTTTGTTCCAGTTTACAGAATGTTTATTCAAAACTGCTTATAAGTGGAGAAAAATATAAATACACGTGAGTATTTTCTTTTTATATCATAAATCTGTTAAATTGTATAAAATAAGTGATAAAAAATTCATATGACATTAATGAATAAATAAGCGTGATAATGTGAAAAGTTATCCGGCTTCATGCTATCAGACAGAACTTATTTTGTATATAGCCATTAAAATAATTGTTTGGTCTTCTCTATATATAATCATCCTCGCTCTCTTTTTCTGTTTAAGTTGAAAATCAGTTTAAATGCTGAATATATCCTCTTTGGCTAAAGTTAGTTGGTTTGGTGCTGTCAGGTAGACGTTATTTCATAGATTTTCTCAAAACCTTTTTTGTTGTATGGTGCTCTCACAGCCTCACAGCATCAATCAATCAATTGTTGGTGTCATGTCAGAAATTGTCATGTGTGGTTAACTCAATATCCCATCCTTATTACTCGCCCGTGTAAGATACCGCAGTGTAATATTTATACGGCGATATTAAACTAGTGTAATACCGCTCCCTGTATGACGTCATAATATTGTGTGGTTGTGACGTCACAATCTTGGCACCGACGTCTCAATGGCGGCTTAGTCGCGGAAATGCTTCGTTCAGTACACTTTCGGTAATAATGCTTGATAACTGAGGTCAAGTAATAAACAGAATACTAAACTTCCTTCCATTTTATACTATTTTTATTAAACTCGTTAATGATTTGGTATCAAACTCGCTTTCGCTCGTTTTATACTTAATCATTAACTCGTTTGATAAAAATAGTATTAAATGGAAGGTCGTTTAGTATCCTCTATATATCAAATGATTGTGATTGTGTGTTCAGACCTGCGGAGCTCCAGTTCTACACCAGCATAGCATCGGTGGTGGTTCAGATCCCCGCCTGCTTCATCATGATGGACCTGCCTGCAGTGCAGAAGTCCCTCGACTACACCCTTCTCTCATCCCTCGTCCTCAACGGCGTCTTCTTCCACTTCCAGAGCATCACCGCATACGTCCTCATGGGCTACATCTCACCCGTCACTCACAGGTATACGCATTCTCTGTGTGTAGTTGCTGGTTTGTAGTACATAGAGATTATTACCAGAGGAAATGTGTCATATGCTCCAGTGTTTCCGTTGTCCGGTAAATACCGGTCATAGTCCGATAAAAAATATGATTGTCCGGTATTTAAAAAACCTGTCGGACATGATGTCCGATTAAATATCAAGCTGTCGAACTCATTTCATATTTGAAAAAAACACTTGTAACATCTAGTGATGCGATACCCCGATCGTATTTGTCTAGAAATCCCACTCGCTTCAGTAGCTTGAAATAGAACGCAACGAAGTGCGCATGACATAATTATTCAAATAACTGCAGCTGAATTTATTGACCTCAATTTCAATGTATGCGTGAAATGTATACGGAAATTATCGACTTATTCCGATCATTTACGAATGTAAACACGTTTTTTCGACAATGAAAAAGCAGACGAATCTTTCTTTCTACTTTGGTGGCAAAAACAGTCAATTAAACGAATGAAAGAGAATATCAGAAGATGACGCAGGTATTGTTATTACTAGCAAAAAAATCAGCAAATGAAACATTTATTAGCTACATTTATATGACCGGTAAAAAATTTAAATGTCCGTTATGAGCGTTATACACAAATTAGCACGAGAAGTCATATGACACACTTACGAGGATAATTATTTCTTTATTACCGATTCTACTCCCATTTCAAACGCATGGAAATGTTCAGAAAACGGCCTACTTCCCTTACAACAGCGCTACAGTGACGTCACGAACAATGATTTAATGATGTCACAGACGACGAAATTCTGTAACTCGCACTCAGACAATTGTTGCTAGGCAAAGGTGATATGTTCACATGTGCTCATATTGAAAATATGTACCGTTTATGAATAACCCTGTGGGTAATAAATGTTTGTACATGTCGCCAGGGTATGATAGACCTGTGTATCAGGGCCATAGTGCCGAGACGATACATTCTGATTAAAGTTTTACTATATATCATGGAAGTATTCCCAAGGAACCTGCATGACGATTATCATCACAATACCATGATTGCGATATAATACGTATCACGAATCTCTTCAGTTTATGAAAGAAGTATAGGTAGGACATTAAAAAAAGTTATTTCTTATCTACTAACCTGTCAAAAATATTACAAAATCAGAGGGATTGTGAAAATGCAGATGAAATATTATTATATTTTCTGTTTCAAAATTCTTATCCTCACCCTCATGAAATAGATATCCTGATGTATTGTCTAAATGTGTTTTGTATTGATGCACTCGTATTGCGTAGTAAGTTATGCAAACATTGATGCTAACAATGAATTGTTACACGCCCAGGGTATCATGTTACTGAAACTAATTAGGAAACTAGTCTAAAGCATTTTCACATTTGTTAGTCTTTCTGCCGAGTTTGACCATCTTGAAATATTAATAATTTAAACTATGACATATTATCTTTTGAAGATGAAGTGATGATTAAGCACAGCTGTCTACGACATTGATACAAGTTCATCATGTTTACTTATTGAAAGGGAAACTTTCAGTTTTGTTTAGCAAGCGAGGGAGTTTCCCTGGTGGTGTGTAGTAGTGTCTTTGTCATTCATGCTGTACATGTACTTAATCTTTAACATCATCATCGTCATCATCATCGTCGTCATCATCATCGTCATCATCAGATACTTATATAGCACCATTATCTGTGATAAACTCAAGAGTGCCAAGCCTTTTCAACCCAAAGACCCAAAAGGTGAACTAAGGATGATGTAAATGGACTCTGTAGCTATATAGCAGCATTCAGCTGTATATCGTTCATTGAAATAGAATTCACTCTTTCCAAGGATGAATAAAAACATGATGTACTATCACTGTTTCAGCGTTGCCAATACAGTTAAGCGAGCTTTCCTCATCTGGCTGTCAGTGCTGACTTTCGGGAACCCTGTGACACTGCTCAGTGGAGTGGGCACCATCACCGTGACGATCGGGGTGTTGCTCTACACGAAGGCGAAAGAGTACGACGCGAACCGTCGGGACCTGATAACTCACTACTCTATGAACCCAGTGCCGATGACCAAGGTAGTTTGATGAGAACCTTATACTTAGAGTCCATTTGTGTCGTTCTCACATTTCTTACAAGACATCAGTCCAAGTGTCATCTCAGTGTGCAGGATCTCTGGAAGATTCCATTTGTTAAACATTTCTGCCTCTAGGATGGAAGAGATCAGATCGATGCTATCATTTCATTGTGAACTCTCATTGGTCGATTCTTGCATGGAGGTGTTTGTGATGCCTATTCTGGGATGTCTTGTAGTGACTTTAAAAGCGGTGTTCATGTTTGTGTGAATGTTGTCGGAATAGGTGTGAGGAAGATTTGAGTGAAGAATGGGTGTTGAACAAGTGGGTTATCTTTCCTTGGTATGCATGGGTTATCTTTCCTTAGTATGCATTGGTGATATCCTGATCGGTGCCATTTTTCATGTCCTGTATTAGTTTCTTATCTATGTGACTGTTTGTTGTGTCAAATTGAATATCATCCACACTTGATATTTGCGGGCTGTTTGATTTAGTTTTTAAACCAGAAAGGTTCTACCTCATAAAGAATAACAACCGTTGTAACCTGAAAGTTATCATTAAAAATCATGAAGGCTTTTTGCCAAATTTAAATCTTTGAAGAAACTTTTCTTACATTATAATCATCATTGGTTTATATTTTTTCTCCATTTTGAATGCCTATGTTTATTTAATTACCAGATATTACAAAGAAATCTATGTCTCAAAATCAATGTACCGGGTAAGTTTCAGTTCCAATGTAGGCTAATATTTATCCTAGCTAAAGCAAGCTTTTGGAAAGGATACTAAGTTTTCCTCTTACAGATGAATGAAATCATTTTAGACTTTGTGGTGCAAATTAAATTTGTAAGTCACTAATAGAAATCTAAATCTAGGTATGGCCTCATGTATGCATTGTGTTTTTTTCTGCAAATGTACAAACTTAAATCACTATCTATCAGCAGTTTCTTAAATGTTACACCCCTGTTAGTTTTAGTTGCTTATAGTCCTTCACAGGACTGTACACACACAGGGTATGTATAGAGAATGCATGTTCACTGCAATATTTCATCATTTGAATTATGGACATATTTGCACATACATTTGTCTGTTAAGATAAAGATGTAATATATATGTTTGTATGCGAGTTCCCACTGTATCAGTGGTTTGTCAATAATTTACATCATTAAACTTCTCCCTGCTCCAGGCGGCTATAGCGTCCGGAACATTTATTATGTTTATTAATAGGGAGAAGAAAATTTTAATGCAAGGAATACCAATGTGATGTTATTGTTAAACTTTCACAGTTTTCAGTAAAACCCGGGTGAGAAAATCCAACAGTGTTAAAGGTTAAAGCTGCATTTCTTGAAGTGCATTCAAATCTTTCATACCGTAGCCCATTGTTGTACTCTTTGTTAGCAAATCATGAAAACTGTTAAATGGCCACAGTTTGGTTGTCACAATTTCCACAGTGTTAATGGATCTCAACATTCACTCCATGTAAAATGCTTGGTCAAACTTCTCCCATAATGCAACACACGGGGATGTCTCCAATATTGCCTAGTTTAACCCCTGCTGCTTAGTGCCAAAACTTGTTGTAAAAGTGTAAGAACTCTTTTCAAGAAGTTGCATTCTTCATTAGATTTCTCACTGGACTATCAAGCTCTAGAGAGCTGACTCAAAAACTTTTGGGAATGTTGCAAGGTTTAAATCAGCCAGTCATCAGGGCTTGCCCAAGTTATGCCTTGCTGAAGAAGTTGTTCCTTACGCTTCAGTAGAGTATGCACCAATGCAGAAATTCTTATCACAATTAGGGCAAACTAACCGAGGTTCGGACACCACCCGAGGTCGCCCGGACTTCGGACACTTTTGACTAGTAGCTGACGCAATAATACGTGCAATGTCGGCAATATATTTGTTTTGAAATATAAATTTCTCGAATGTCAATTTGTTCATTTCATTAAATAGACAATTGATCAAAGGTAGTATATCTAATCGACTTTTTGCTATAATGTACAAATAATAGATCCATGTAAGGAATTGCCAAAATATTTGTTTCAACATAAATGTTGACTATCAGGTTAGGAAGTATAGGAAGTGCCAAAACGTTTGAAACTTTATCCATAAACAAAGATAAACAACCAAACAGTTAAATTATGCTGAATATTGGTAAATATAAAGGGGATTTCAAGTAAGATATATTGAAAATATGTCAAAATGACCTTGCTTCGGACAGTTTTGACCATCCTTCGGACACTTTTTATATTTCACTTATATGGACTCATAGTGCTGTAATTCAACCAACAAAAGTTCTGGAAACATGCAATAACATACGTCTCACACATTTCACAAAGTGATCAATTTTTAAAAGCTACGGTATAGCGAGTACGGCGTTTTTGCGTCAAATGCCTACGAAACTGATTGTGACGTCATAATTTTGTAACGACGCATGCGGCAGTTTTGGGAGAATTTAACATGGGAAAGCATGCTCTGTACAGATGACAATTTAATTCATGTTTCGGTAAAACCTTGATATTATTGTACATGAACTACTCAATGCGTGTTTTGGAATGTCTGAGACCATTTTCATAAATATTCTAAGGTAGCGGTTCATGCGAGAAAATCATGTGCAACTGTCCGAAGTTAGGTCAGAAATGTCCGAACCTCAGGCGATTTCATATTGGCAATAAAAACCGTTATTTTCGGATAATTTACGAACAATTCTGCATTTTAAGATAGAAATCCAAAATAAATATTACTTTTTGATAATTTGGTTTGCTCATATTTACATCACTCAAATTATCTTTTATAATGCAGAGTTTCAAAACATTTGAATAGATACACTGTCCGAACCTCGGTCAGTTTGCCCTATAACAAATGTTGCATTAGTTCATTGTGGTAAATACTCTTATACCACTCTCTTTTGAAGGTGAAGTGGTAAAGCTATATTTGAAAGGACTGAACTTTTCTGATAGAGGGCTTCTGATTGTTACTATTGTAATTTAATAGTTGTTTATATTAGAGCTTTTTTTGTTACGTTATTTCAGTTTAATCATCATTTTAGTTGCCTTAGGTTTATTATAGTCCTGGAATGTACTTGGCGCCAATAGGTAAAAAGGGAACATGAAACTTAAAAGTCTGATAACCTTTGCAATGAATTGCAGGTGATTATTGAATGCTGATATGAAGTTCAGGTGGTTCCAGGCAGCAGTAGTCATGTAAACTCTACTGGATGCTATGTCCGTTAGTAATGAAAAATGTAAGCTGTTAAATGAAATATGTTACCTTAGTCTTAAATTATGTTATATCATATGTCAGCTGTTTCGTGACATGTCAGCTACATTTATAAATATTTCGGCTGTTTCATGACATGTCAGCTAAGTTTATCAATATTTCAGCTGTTGCATGACATGTCCGCTATATTTATAAATATTTCAGCTGTGTTATGAAATATGTCAGCTATATTTATTAATATTTCAGCTGTCTAATGAAATATGTCAGCTATATTTATTAATATTTCAGCTGTTTCATGATATGTCAGTTATATTTATAAATATTTCAGCTGTGTAATGAAATATGTCAGTTGTGTCCTTGAATATGTTGGCAGTCATGATAAGCTCTGGCATGACATGTCAACTCTGTCATGATTTATGTCAGATTTGTCATGAAATATGTCATGTCTTCTGAGCATAGTCATGACGTTTGCTATATATTGATGCACACCAAGCACTGTGTCATCTTATTAATTAGAACAAGGTTTTAAATTATTCACAAACAATGAAGATTGAGAAAGATGATATTTATAACTGTGCCTTTTTTGTATGATGAAAAAGAGATGTATATAGGTAAATATATAGATATATACATACAGTGGTGTACATACATCTGTATATAGTTGTACAGGGGGGCATTTGTACAGCTACAGATAAAGAGATTAAACATTGAGTGTTTGTTTGTTGTGTTTACAGTGATTCTGGCAACATGGTTTTGAATAAAATGGTGTACTAGCAGATATTGAGGAAAATGAAACTTTGTTATACCCCTAGCCACTTTTCTCCCAAGAAATTACTATGGTCATCCCTTCCAATATAACATGCATCTAATATTCCTGAATAGAGACTAAGAATTCTGATCAGATGTAAACCAAGTTACCAGTTGTCAGCTCTGGTGTCAATTCAAGACTGGCATCAAACCAAATATACAGGTTTATTTAACTCGAAAAAAGATCGCTGCTTTTGGGTTTGGAGTAAATGATGAGAGTATGAATGCCGTCTACTTGCTCAGATGAGAGTAATTATTGTGATACATTTAGTAGCTTTGTTTACTTGTTCATACTCAATAACTCACTTGTGTGTTTTTCACAACTGAAATTATATATTTTCAATGAAACAATTTAGTATCGAAAATGAACAGACATTAAACAATAATAGACTCGTGATGAAGTCAATACCTATTTTTATAGACCGGAGGAAAGCTATATTGACTGAGGACAAAGTCAATCGTGATGTAATTGACCATCATGTTGAACAATTAATCAAAATTGCTGAAGTTCTTTCTTTTCTTTCGTTTTTAATTTGAAACATACCAAAACAATTATGGACTGTACTCAAGTCAATATATCTATGGTTGCTGCAGAGTAAAGTCAATTTGCTTTTCTGTTGATTAACATATGACTGCCTCTCGACCAATCCAATATCCGGAAAAATAAGCTAGCAAAATAAATAATATTATTTCTTAAATAAACATGGTTAAATTGATATACACAAAATAATGTAGTATCAAAACATTCACCGCCTCAAAAAGAACCATGAAAATATGTTAATAATATAAACCCCCTTAAAACATTTCTGAAATGTTTGGTCTTGAAGTAGCAGCATCATGTTTCAAGGTAAAGTTATGTCACCAAAGCAAAAATAAATGTTACATGTTCAGTTAAGCACTGCAAATTTTTTCCCATATGCAAATACTTAAATACTGTGCAAATGTTTAAAAAGTGTTCACTCTGAAGTCGTTTTTTTTTCGATACTTAGTAATATCTTAATTCTATTCAGTTAAGACTACAGATGATAGGGTTGAGGAATAATATAAGTTATAACATTTTGTCAAGGGTGACTTAGGGGTATATTATTCCCTCGGTGACGGTGTATATGGATATTTGTTTAGGGTCACGTGGACCAATCAGAGATCGGCATTCTTACATGTAAACAATGCTGGCATACACAGAGATTGGCACTGCACACCTCCGACAAAAAATATTAGTTTTCAACTTCTCCAGACTGAATGAATTGAGACTCTTAAATGCAATTATAAAGGGACGATGAACCAAGATCCGACTCCACATTACACTAGGGTCACACATCCACCAGAGACCAGTTCTTGTGACACACTTTAACATCAGCGTCCGGTATCACAATGAAGCCAAATGTCTGGGGCGGAATAACAAGAGTACTTAAGGACACTTTCACTGGTTCCAGGTCTGGTAACTTCTTGTCCACAAGCTTCAGTGTCTTCCCATTTAACTGGACATCCCTAAAAGAGTCAAACATAAATTTGAAATTATCGCTATTTTCTGATTAATCCCGATTTTAAACACAATTCAACTTTCAATTAAATTAAAGAAGCAGACACATCTTCAGAGGGATAAATAGTACCCTAAGGCTAAAGTGATGATTGAAAACAAAAGTTTTGTTCATGTTAATGTCCTGTATTTTGTAAAGCCATCCATCAATTCAACGGAGGTACTGTATCATATCAATACAATTCTGTCCTAAAAGAAGTACCTCCATTATAAATTCCTAAACAACCTCTGTCTTAATAAGAAGGTTTCTCGGGCTTCTAGCAGTTTCTCCTACCTTAACTTAAACTACCTGACAATATTTCAGCCAATGAAAACACTGAATGCATGAATAACATATCTGTTGACAAACAGGCCTATGCAATGATGCAGGCACAAATTAAGGCAGTGAAGAAGACTTATCGTCCATGGTGCATATTTGAATAAAGTTTAGCTTTTGGAAAGCTTCAGAAATAATTTAGGCGATTTGAATGATAACTATTGAAATGGCGTCGCTGATTGCACAACTTACTTTTTATTGCATCCAATCAACATTCTACATTTCTAGATCAAGAAATGTTTGTATTTAAGAGCCACTCTGTGAGTTGTTGAAGTCATATATGCCAAACTTAATCAATGGTGTCATTTGATCAACTGTTACAAAAAAGAAACATTTTAAAGCTTATTGATTTTTTACAGTGACAATATGAAGGTAGAACGTCACAATTATGATGGACAGTGGCGAGCGTCAAATAGTCAAAAGCAATTTTGGAGATGAATCTAAAACAGCCAGGAGGGCAGTTAGGAGTTGATAGTGTTTGTTAGGTTATATAACAAGTATCCATGTATAGCGGACGTGATAACTACACCACTGCATTTATAAGGCTGTTTTTAGATTTTCATGGAAAACCAGTATTTGTCATATATATGTCTTTTGGACATGAAAAGTTCAGATGTTTTGATTTTATGTCACCTCATATGACATTTAGGTTCTTAGCAAAGCTAAAAATATGTTATGAAAATCACGGAGTGGCTTTTTAAGACAGAGGTGGCAAAGGAATTTATGACGGAGCTACCTCTGTTTGGAGAGAACGATCAATACAAGTATCAAAGAAATACTAAGAGATCAGTAAGGGGGGAAAAAGTTTTAAAAATTCATGAAAGTAAACAAAAAAGTTGTGGAATCCTTCAGCTGATTAAACAGCTCCTTTATATTGTACCTTGGCTTTACGCTGAATAGCTCATTGCCAGGAATCGGATAGACTTGCATGACTCCATTACCTGAGCTTAACAAATACTGCCCAAAACTTTCTAAGAGACATAAATGTAGCCATTCATCAGGCTATGAATGTCGCTACTGTATGACAAGGCAAAGCTGATCACTCTCAAGATTAAGAATATGTTCAAAAGAGGATATTATATCAATACATATATCAAAGCAATAACATGACGTAAATGAGGAAATTAAAGCATTTTTTATGATTTCACCAACTGCAAAAATCAAAAGGGTTAACCCCCACCAAGCGGATAAAATTGCCCCTGTAAAAGGGTACCTTGACTTTAATCCATTCCTGGGGGAGAGCCAGAAGACATGCAGCAGGTGCCCAGAGAAGGTGGGTAGAGAGAGGGTGATGTTGTGAGTCTGCAGGTTCATCCCATACAACGTCACACTTCCAGCCGGGTACCCAGCCAAACTGCAACATGGAGAAGTCAGGATCACTCATGACAATGTTAAAAAAAGCTAGTCCATCCACCAATTGCTGGTTATCTTCAATTTGAACAGTTGCAAATGGGCAATAATTTTAACATTGTATAGTCATGAAGAGTTACATCAAAGTAAAGTTACAGTAGAACATGGATATAACGCACTCCAAGGGACCAACAAAATTAGTTTGCTATATCCGGTGTTCGTTATTCGCGTTTGGCCACCATCTTGGATCATATTGACGGGACTTAATTTTTTCCCCGCAATATCCGATTGTACGCTATATCAGAGTTCGTTAGATCTGTGTTCAACTGTATTTCAAAGGCATTATTTGCACCAGAGTCAATCTTCAGCTAATTTATTTCATGAAATCACCTCTTCTATGCAAAATTAACAGAGTATTGTAGCTTTACTCCATCAAAACTTCTGGTGGCTTCAGATCAGATAAACCCAAACCACAAACTTCGGTACAAGGTTTGAATATGCGAACAACGTATTGACAGATGCTATGTGATATTGATTATTTCTGTTTCAAAAATACATTATTTTTCATTTTATCAACTGTAGTGTCGAATGGCAGAGGGACTGACCTGTGTGTGTTCGTACAGTGAGCATAGAGTCGTACATTGCTTGATTCAGGGGTCGTTGTGACATTCAACACTGCCCCGCCGACCAATCTCTTGTATAGGAGGGTCAGCCAGTAGTCCTGTAATTAAAGAAAAGACTTCCCATAAGATGAATACAATCACTATAGTAATGCTTTGACAGATTGCCCAATATTACTAGGGTACAAATCCTACAAATTTTGACCATTTAGTTTAGAATGCTTTTATTCAGGTATAGGGGGCACCAGCCCATTATACATATACAGGGCATGAAAACATACAAAAACGTTACATGAGCGCTGAATTTACATTTGCCATGTGTTATATTGAGAACTGTAAAATGCTATATAACACAAAAGAATTTTTTTAAAGTCAATCCCTGAAAATATTCTGTTTCAATCGAATCTTACAATTATTTTGGTCAATTTTCAACTATATGATCACATTTCCAGATAACCCCAAAGTGAAAGAAAAAGGGAGGAATATCTCTCCTTAACAGTTGATCCCTGAATATATTCCGGTGAATGACAGTACTTACTGGACTAGGGTCAAGCTTGTTGTCCAGCAGAGCGTAGTTGCCCTTGTAGAAGCTCTGCCTCATCACACCGGTCAGTCCTGACCTTGCACATAGTCCCAGCTTGTCCAACCACCTGTACATATGCATTCAAAATTTCAAAATAAGCTTCTTCCAGGTTACAAACTCTTTCAAAACTTGCAGCTAAGATAATAATTCGATGATATGCAACCAAAACAAAAAAATACCAACCTTTCCTTTCAAAGAGTTTGAAAATGTCAAATGTGATCAGTTAAGGGCTGGGCAGCTCCTGCCAAAAGTCCATCATCCAATCTGGATAATAATGGTCTCTATAAAATGAGAGCTGTCTAACAGTCCAAAACTTGTTTATTTTACATTTGGTATAAATTTATTTTGTTAAATTTTGTTAATAAAATTCACAGACGTCACTTCCAGACTGGCTATTTTTAATAGTGGGGTAACACAATGTTAGAAGCCTGTTGTGCACCAGTAGCATTAATAAATAACATACTGTTTTTGGTAACCACACAAGTACCTACATGAAGCCTGCTACATATGCATCTGAGAGGCCTGGTGCCCCGCCCCCATAAGCTGAGCTTGTTTCCCCGAGCCACACCCTCACCCCTGGAGCAAGACTGTCTGTCATGGACAGGGCAGTCGTCAACTCCCCCTTGAGACTGTCCAGGATAGAGGCATCCACAAAGTCATCCACACTGGCTGTCCTTCCGTTCACATAGTAGCTGCAATACACAACAAACTGTGCAATACTGTCATCTTGTCTTGCTTATCATCTCCCTTTTAAATAGTCACAAAGTAATATTGTATCCAAACTACTGATGTTAAGACTGTCCACTAGGTATCTTAACACAAACCATAATCACTTGTTTTACCAGAATGCAATATAATATAGAGAGTCTTTAGGGAGTTATCATTGCATCAATACTAGTGCTTCAAATAAAAACCTCATTTTGTAGAAACAAGTTGTTTTTCATAATTTAATTTTTAGAATATTATATATAATGAATACTTTCACTTACTGATGGAAACTTGCCTTGTTCACAACTTTTCCTCCTCCAGATGAAAGAAATCTGTTTACAGTAAACAATCCTATATCTATATATCTTGAAGATTTAACAAATCTTACCATTCTTAATCTTACAACACTTATTTCTATCTTATTCTTATTCTTTATTTTCTTACGCTTGAACTTAAATTTGACTTACTTATTCTTAATTTGTGTAACTACTACTTATACACAATTAAGGCCCACTTTCACTCATACTCTTTCACTTAACTTAAGTACTTAGGATAATCATCAAGAAGTAGTATATGAACCAGTGTTCACATTTAGCATATATCACATTATGTAGTTTATGTAGTTTATTAAGTGTATGTGGTATATGTAGTATATGTAGTATATGTAGTGTATGTAGTATATGTAGTATATGTGGTATATGAAGTTTATGTAGTATATTTAGTATATGATGTGTATGTAGTATATTTAGTATATGTATTATATGTGGTATATATAGTATATGTAGTATATGCCGTATATGTAGTAAGTAGTATATGTAGTTTATTTAGTTTATGTAGTGTATGTAGTATATGCAGTATATGAAGTATATATTGTGTATGAAGTATATGTAGTATATGTAGTATATGTAGTATATGTATTATATATAGTTTATGCAGTGTATGTAGTATATGTAGTTTATATAGTTATGTAGTGTATGTGGTTTATATAGTATATGAAGTATATATTGTGTATGAAGTATATGTAGTCTATGTGGTATATGTAGTTTATGTAGTTTATGTAGTTTATGTAATATATGTAGTATATGTAGAATATGTAGTTTATGTAATATATGTAGTATATACATGTAGTATATATAGTTTATGTAGTATATGTAGTTTATATAGTTTATGTAGTGTATGTGGTTTATATAGTATATGAAGTATATATTGTGTATGAAGTATATGTAGTGTATGTAGTTTATGTAATATATGTAGTATATGTAGAATATGTAGTTTATGTAATATATGTAGTATATACATGTAGTATATATAGTTTATGTAGTATATGTAGTAAGTAGTATATGTAGTTTATTTAGTTTATGTAGTGTATGTAGTATATGTAGTATATGAAGCATATAGTGTATGAAGTATATGTAGTATATGTAGTATATGTAGTTTATATAGTTTATGTAGTATATGTAGTCTATGTAGTTTATGTAGTTTATGTAGTTTATGTAGTTTATGTAGTTTATGTAATATATGTAGTATATGTAGAATATGTAGTTTATGTAATATATGTAGTATATGTAGTATATATAGTTTATGTAGTATATGTAGTATATGTAGTAAGTAGTATATGTAGTTTATTTAGTTTATGTAGTGTATGTAGTATGTAGTATATGAAGCATATAGTGTATGAAGTATATGTAGTATATGTAGTATATTTAGTTTATGCAGTGTATGTAGTATATGTAGTTTATATAGTTTATATAGTGTATGTGGTTTATATAGTATATGAAGTATATATTGTGTATGAAGTATATGTAGTATATGTAGTGTATGTAGTATATGTAGTCTATGTAGTATATGTAGTTTATGACATATATGTAGTATATGTAGAATATGTAGAATATGTAGTTTATGTAATATATGTAGTATATGTAGTATATGTAGTATATATAGTACATGTGGTGTATGTAGTTTAGGTAGTATATGTAGTATATCTGGTATATGTCGTATATATGGTATATGTAGTATATGTGGTATATGTAGTGTATAGGGTATATGCAGTGTATGTAGTGTATGCAGTATATGTAGTATGTGTAGTATATGTAGTATATGTAGTGTATGTATCATATGTAGTGTATCTAGTATATAGTGTATATAGTATATGTAGTGTATGTGGTATACCTAGTATATGTAGTATATGTAGTATATATAGTATATGTGGTATATGTAGTATATGTGGTATATATAGTATATGTAGTATATGTGGTATATATAGTATATGTAGTATATGTGGTATATGTAGTTTATGTAGTGTATGAAGTATATGTATTATATATAGTTTATGTAATGTTTGTAGTTTATATAGTTTATGTAGTGTATGTGGTTTATATAGTATATTTAGCATAAGTAGTATATGTAGTGTATGTAGTATATGTAGTGTATGTGGTGTATGTAGGATATATATTTTATGTAGTGTATGTGGTGTATATAGTTTATATACTTTATGTAGTGTACGGTATGTGGTTTTTATAGTATATGTAGTATAAGTAGCATATGAAGTATATGTAGTATATGTAGTATATCTAGTAAATGTGGTTTATTTAGTGTATGTATGTGGTGTATGTTGTCGATGAAGTATATGTTTTGTATGTAGTATATGTTGTATATGTAGTATATGTTGTATATGTTATATATGTTGTATATGTTATATATGTAGTGTAAGACCTCAGCACATAGGCAATGCTCTCAATAATAATCACTATATCTTCATTCCAAGAACCAAATCCATATGTAAAACAAGATATCTTTGTTGCTAGATGGAATATAAATCTTTTAGATACTAACGATTAACAGCTTCTGTAAAAGAAATTTCCCTTAGAAATGTCCTCCACCTAAGCCTGACCTACTGTGCTTCACCTTCTCAATACTGCATTCAGCCACTGTGGAGTAGTGAACCACACTGTATTTCTCAAGATAAATCACTCAGCGTATTTTTGTAGGAAATCAAGAATAAAATTACATACTGTTTAAAATAGTCAATAACAGGCTTCCTGTTGACCTGTGTGGTGTCTGGCCCCACTATTATGCTGTCATGGAAGTTTGGTGAGTCTTGGAGAAGGTTTTCAAGTTGGATGAAGTCTTGCGCTAGCTGTGAGGCAGTGATGTTGACGTCAAACACATGGTGGAACGCGTTAGGTTCTGCAAGATAGAAGAGTAGTGTCCTATGATACTGACAATCTTTTGTAGTTAAAATATAAGCAAAATATTCCGTCGTTAACGTTTAGTTTGCTAGATATTCTTAGGTAAACTCCAGCTGTCTTGAAAACTGTTTTCACCATAAAACAAAAGTCAAGGTGTCACACAGGTTTTCTATAGGCCTACTTATAAGTTAATAAATATACAGTTTATCATTCTGATAGCCACTTCTAGAAGGAAGAACTTAACTTAACTTAACTTTAATTTTCACAAGTATCACTGGCTAATTAAAACCTTGCTGCCAATCAGCCAAAATTCGTGTTTTGAGTGCAGTGCACTCTTTGAAGAAAAGTTTTAATTCTCATATGAATTCTCAATGGACTATTGCGATCCGTCCCAGCACCTGCCCATGAAGCACAGAAAATTACGGGAAATACTGCAAGGCCTATCTTAGCAAGTCATCAGGGATGGTGTAAGAATAGGCAGTGCTTTGAAAGATTGTGACATAAAACATCTTCTGGTACCTGTCATAAATTCATACATTCTCTGTATTCTCTGGTTTCGACATTTTGGAACGTCTTTTGGGGGAATTTGAGCCACTGTATGACACAAATGTACATTGAGCTTAACCCTTACCATTCCCAAGCTGAAAGGCCGGTATTTTGTAGCCCTGCTGTTGGGTGTAGTTAAGTAATGTTTCTGCATTGGTTGGATCCCAGTGCCCTTGTTTCCGTAGCAACACGTTGAAGTCAAATATAAGACTCCAACCAACTAAGGAAGAGAACTTGTTTATCAGGTCCCAGTCTGTTCCTGTAACCATGGAAACAAGATAATTAAATCTGACAACTGTGACTCACAAAAGGTTACAGTAATTCAGTTTTCAGTTCCTTGTTTTTTCAAAAATGGTATATTATGGTGACATATCAAACACAGAAACATTTTTATGTTGCATATGGATAGCCTTTTAATCCTGAATATGTGCCACAAACAAATTAAGTCAAAGTATAATTTAACAAAATAGATATTTTGTATTGTAAATATTCTTAAATCTTTCATTGTTTTTATTTTGAAGACTTGAAAACCATCATCCCTTAGTAATCTGCTGAACATGTATTCTGTATATTTTTCTCTTAATTGAAACTACTGTCGCCTGAATACTCTCGCTTACAGCGAGCTGCATGCTGTGCTAAAAAGGGGTTGTAGGTAGAGCCTCTTGACCAAAAAATTGTACAATATCACTTTAACAAACCAACACCAAATGGTGTATGTATTATATTGCCTACTTGACATTGTGAAGTTTGTTTCCGGGCGGTATTCCTCTTGATACTCCCAATTGGAAGATATATTTGTCCATTTTGTGTTGAACCCAATTGAGTCAGGGTTGAAGATGAGAAGATCGGCTGCCGTCCCCCCAACCCTAAGGTAGCATGGGGACAGTCCCTGAGCAAGGGCCAGGAGTTTCTCAGATCTGCATATATATACATATATAAGAATTCACACATTGTTACATGATGTAAAAATGTTGTAAATTTTAGTGTTTTTCTACTCCCCATTGTATTGTAACTAATGCTGAATTTTGTGTTTTTTAGAAATCTACTCACATTGCCTGCTGGGTATGTTTTAGTAAAATAGATGGAAAAGATATCTCTCTTCATACGTTTAATATCAGAAGCTTTTCAAAGATGGGTTAACTTTTAGTGTTCATATATTTCAGGCCCAACCAGACAAAAATGTCATACTTCAAAACTGTCATAGTGTACAAAAAGTCCACTGACAACAAGATAAGAACGAAATGTTTTTGAATTTCCTTGAATGTGAACCTAGTCAGACACATGCGAACAGTGAAAAAACAGGTCTTACCGAGCGTTTACATTTGCAAGTGTTGAGAGAATGAAAGTGCTTTTCCTTCCTCATTATATCATTTTTATTATTCTATTTGAAATCAAACATTGTCAAATGTTTATGTGCACATGTTTCGTTCCATGTTGCAGTTTCCATACGTTTGATATAGACTTTTCTGTTTGTTTCTAGTAGGCCTGTATACATTTGATATCAGAAGACACAAAGATGACTTTCTGTGACCTATCAAGTGTATGACATGATAGCATATGTAGTTTTTACGTCATGACATAGTTTTTTAGATTATGATATAAATTGTATAATTGTGTTATATGTAAAAGCACTGCCGTGTATAGAACCATTTTATAATGATGTAAGAGTACATAAGTAATTAAAATCCTCGAGTGTCATACATCTGGTATCTCTCGAGCAACACAGTTCAAATGATGATAACTTTCATGACTTTTTAACTCACTTGAAGTCAAACGTTCCCCAGCCTTCGCGGATGAGGTTCGAATCAAGAGTGACACCAACAAACATGTCGTCAACGACATGAACAACACGGCTTGTGTCTATCTTCACATCATAGATATCACCGGATAGTGCAAATCTTGAGACAAAAAGTAACAAAAGGATTCGTTGCATAGTTGCCGTAAGTCTAAAAACCATCCTTGGTGCTACATGAGCATATAATCTAATGCGTGACAGCGAAAATATACACAATATGATGCGGAAACTGTCAACATTGTCATCACGTGCATTTGTTCCGGAAGTAAATAATAACTCGCTGAACCGAAGACTTCCGAATGCGAGTAACCGCCCACTTGGAAGTTAACCACGCCCCCTTTAGTACAGGGAGAATACTCTTTGAAGACTAGGAATAGACTGCAAGCGTTCGTAAAATATCAAGACGACCTTGTGAATTATAAGGCCATATTTCCTATTTGCAATTGTGAGAAAATTATTGAACTTATTTCACGCGGGACATGAGACCTTATTTCCTTATTACGATTTTGAAGGATACTAGCAAGTTCGCCAAATTTGTTTACCCTAAAATTACATTTCCAACTATTCAGTAACACATGTTAAATTGGTGGTAAAAGGTGGTAAACTGAACTGTGATTTTCTATGTCGGGGATTGGACAAATTCGTATGGGATCCTTTTGGATATGAACATTCTAAATCATTTCTCTGTATATATATGTATGTATTATCTCTACGAATATATTCTTCCTCACGAAGAACGTAGAGGACCTTACTATATACAAGCGATGTCTGAAGAAGAGATAATGGACTCCAAATGTTTCAACGTTGATCTGCCAAAGTATCCTTTTTAGCAGTATTTTCAACATAATGATTCTCTTGATATCAATTGTTCACCGAATGTATCACCCAGCCCCCTGAAGCGAGAGAAACGAAAGTGGTTCATTCAGAGTTGTCAAGTATTAGCGTAGCTCAGTATTCAACATATTTTAGCACTCATTTCATCGAATTCGTTTCATACCCTGATACAATCGAAGCAGAAGCATTGTAGTAATGGATGACTGTAGACTGACGTTTATTATCTAAAATCGAATTTCACCAGAATTATAAAACAATTTTTAGAATTAAAATAAATGTTCAGCTTCTGAAATTTTAAGCACTCCAGTCTGCTTATAGACTTGCTTCGGCTTTGTCCTTTTTAAGGGTCTAGGGTTGCTGCAGACAGCAAGAATCGGGTGACCGACCGTCCAGAGATGACCACCGTGATTGACCGCCTCGATACAAGGTCGGACTCACTCCCCATCTACACTTCATTTCACGCGCTCTAAATATGCGTGTCTCTGGCATTGATATATTGCATTGCGCTTCAGCACCATGCCAAAACAAATATCAACCGGTAGCATTACTTCGTATACCTTCCATCACTCATGTCGTAAAATACAAGCTAGGAATATTGACACTCTTTAACTTGAGATGGGCTTGATATAGTAACTTACTCAACCACCGACTCTGGTTCACTTTCCATTGTTAAAATGCACCTGAAAGAAGTTTTAGTTGTTTTGTGTTTATTCATTTCTTCTCTAGGGTCATTTCTTTCCACGTAAGACGTAAACAACAGATTTCGATACGTCAACTCCTCTGATCGTAAATAGTGACATGAATTATAGGCCTTGTGTCCGCCACTGGCACGGAGGGTATTAATAGTATAAACAGGCTTTACTACTGAACTTAGTGTCTGAAGTCACTTCGTAGACTGGTGGCTTGACGTGAAACAGTTTCACCTCCAAATAAACACAGACACCACTCCTGAACCAAAAACCTGCAGTCATGTGGTAGACTGGTGGGTTTAGGTGCAGGATCTTCATTTCCATTTAAACATTAACTTCCATTTAGACATTCACTCCTCAACTCAATACATGAAGTCGTCACTGATGACGAAAAAATGAAAAAAAAATTCTGAATCGAACTGTTTAAGTGAGATTGCATACCTTATAGATGTGTACAGTGGTTCTGTTGCTTCATTTAAAACGAATATTCATATGAAAGAAAAATGTGAACCAATATGCTACTCATTTGGAATACGGAAATTTAACGTTATACACACTCATTTAGATACACGAGCTAGGAGTACAATTAATTACGATCTATTTAGAATAAATGTCAGAAATGATGTTTGTTGTCGCTATTGTCATAGTTGTGAAAATATTTGTCATTATTTCCGTGAATGTCTCATATACAGTATATAATAATAAGAACAAAAATCTTGATATCTTGTTAGAAACATAATATATTTCAATTGACCAGAAATTTATTTTCATGGAAATCGGGTCTCACTATTTTCGAACACAAGAATATTTTCAAACTTATACATATTTATATCTTTCAAAGTAAACGTTTTGATTAATTTCTCTTGTATATATCCCTGTCCTTCTCTTGTTGTAAATGTTGTTAGATAAATGCTGGAGAGCTAATTGGATAATTTATGCCCAATCCTTTTTCCCACAAGAACAAAAGAGGTTTAAATCAATCAACCAATATTTCCTCAAACCAAATTTTCAAACCAGTTCGCCAACACTTTCCACACTTTCTTAGAACTGATAAAATCAAATACTAGTACTTAGTAAACAAATAACACTGTCAGATACCCCTTTACCAAAAGGACCCAAAATCAATGTATCCTATTTTATGTAATTAATTACTTGCTGTTAAATTGTTATGAATTATCTTATAATAAAAATAATTAATATCCTTTTTGTGTACATCATATTTAAATCAAATTGGTATTTCTCCATTCATTCTGTTAGATATTTAAGTTAACAAAACCATATTTCAATGAGAATCATAATGATTTGATTACTACCATTGTTATGTTATCTGTTAAATCTTTTTCTCTCACAATATATACTATAATACTAATGATAATCGATTTAACGCTATGTTTTCAGTATAGTCTGTATTCTCAGTTTATTAACCAATTGCTGTCCAATTTCCATATATCTGTGTGAAATCACAAAATTAGGTATATTGTTTACTGATCAGCTGTGAATTTCGTGTATACATGTAGATAAAATTAAGATTATATCATAAGGAATATTCAGCTATGGCACAAATAACAAAATTATTTTCGACTTTATGAAACACAATCAAGTTTTTATTTCAAGAAATAGCTGCAATCGAAATATAATTGTATCAAATATCCCTTATTATACGTCCCGTCATATTGTTAAACATTTCGCATAAATAAATCGTTTCAATACTGAATAGCTTAGTTCATAAAAAAATATTTGAACAACGGTATATGATTTTCAGTTAAAGAAAAATTATGGATTGCAATTTCTTTATTTTTAGGGCGCGACCTAAAAATCAATATTGATTGGTAATATCTTTAACGGGGTTTTTTTTGATGAATAAAGTGATTTCATAAAAACGAAATTAAATGTTACCGATCTCAAGACAATGCTTTTTGATCGAAAGAAGCAGTTCTAAATCTAACTTACCATATTCGATCCGATGCTAATCCATTTCTCTACCTCAACTGATTAAAAGGTGTTCACACAGAAATGGCCGCCAGCGGTTTTTTTTCTCGAAATTTCATAATTTCTTCTTGGACTACGGATGACCAGGTCAAGGAATGAGATGTTTGATCCCCTAAAGTTAACACTTTTGGCTTAATTAATATTTATTTAAGAAATTTTGAAAAAAATATTATTTTCCATTAACGTGCTACTGCCCCCTTTAAAACGAGGTTCTCTATTTCAACATTTCTCCAACTAAAGCTGTACACAAAACGTTATTTAATGTTTTCTATCTATTCACAGCTAAACTGGCGTAGTAAGTACCTTAATAATTTATTTTGAACTTTATATCTACCTGGCGTTTTATTGTGTCCTCGTTTCATAGACATATTTTTGTTATAACCCAATTGGTGACAAAGGTAATTTATTAAAACGGCTTTGAAATAAAAGTCATATTGTGATGATATATATATTATAATATTTCTATCTAATTTACGGGAATATGCCGTGAAACCAGAATTGTCATTTCAAAATGTTCTTTCTTTCTTATCAAAACAATTTGGATCATGAATAAATATTATTGTTTTTCTACTACAAGGCATAGGTTTAACAAATTTGAAATTTTTATCGATGACATTTTGCATTTAGTGTTATAACTGCTGTATTCAGCTGTAGATGGCGATCTTATATTTTGTTTAAAACCATTGATTTGAGCATAAAAAGTCAAAATGTATTTCTAAATAAGGCGTTATAATTTGGAAAAATTACCGTTTTGTTAAAAAGGTCTCCTTTTCAAAATACCTGTTAACATTAAAAAAAATGACGCAAAGCATTGCGGTTGTGAAAGAATTAGACTAAAAATGTTGGTGTAAATGTTGTTAGACATTCAAGCCATATTTGTAAAGATACAAAACCGGCTGTGAATATGACGCAAAAGATTTTTTTATCTTTTTCCGAACACGTCACGGAGACCCGCCTAGACCCATTCACGTTTTGTATGTAACTGTGAATATCGTAAAGCTTACATGTACTGTTGGAGTAAGAATGTATAGTCTTTCATTCAGTTGATGTGTCGCTTGTGATAGTTAAGGGGGTCCAATTGTCACGGTTATATGAGTAGTTGTAGTTGTAGAGAAGTAGTTGTCGTTTCTGAAAATAAGCATCTTAATGTTTATGAGTTCAGTTTAGTGACAATAAACAGACAATAAACATAAACAGGTCGAGATTTATGATCGAAAACCGGACAATGACGCACGCTAATGACCTATACCTAATATCGAAAGGAAGGGACAATATATGGAATAATGATATGATATTATGGAAGGAACAGTAGACACAACGAAAAATATGGGTTTGTAGTGCAAGCCAGGTAATTTAACTAATATACGTGTAAATGAACGCAGAATTTCGAGTTTTTAACATGTATCCGTTTTTCGATTGCTATTGAAAACAAGATAATATCACGATTTTGACATTTTAGAGATAAAGATATTCCTTTAAGAATGCTATTTAAAATTAACTCAAGATAGTTGATACTTTGGCTCTTATTTAGGCAACATAGAAAAATTATGAAACATATTCTGTGTTAATTTTAAAAAGTTCGGCAGGTAGGGTAGCACTTCCGGTTTGCGCAATCCGGAACGGGGACTTTGCTGTAAATAGGTTGTTCTCGCCTGTTGGATTGTGAAACAGATCAATATTCAGCGTTGTAGATTTGTCTTAAGCTATTTTCCATCGGAGTCATTTTTAACGTAACAGAGAGGTGGTGAACGCAACGTCGTGTTTTTAATCATTAATACGAGGATGAGCAGATCTCAACGAGGACGTCCAATTTATATAATAAGTAATTTACAACAATAGTCAATCCCTAAATTCTTGTGCATAGTGCCATTCCTTTTTTTATATTTGATGTGTCATGTTCTGTCCAAATGTCTTTAATAAATCGCGAAGAGTATTACTTATCAGTCATAATAATTCTTATGGCACATATTTATCATATTCAGTCCTCAACGTGTGTGCAATGTTATTATTGACAACCGGTCTCATCAATGACACAGGAAGTCGTAGTGATAGATGTGTTGATGTTCAGGTTAATATTATTATGTATCTGTTCAGTGAAGACGATTGTTTTGACTGGTTCTCTGCAAGTTGCAAACGTCAAAACAAGGTGATGATACTTGATACTGTTTACACAACAACACACCGGAATACGTGGACATCCATCTATAGTACACTCAACAATCCGACATAGAACAGTAGCAAGAAATACCCCGTCTGTACAATAGGAATGTGTTGAACTCTGTTAACATTATGTCGGGCCTCGTCACTAATCCTCGGGCAGACGTCACATATTTCATATTGTCCCGGCAGACGACACTGGTCTCGTCCGCCATTCATGAGCAGACGACAATATGACGGCATCAACTTTCCCGCTCTTGATGGAGCGCACAATCCGTGCAGAAGAGAATGGCAACTTGGTCCGGGGTCGAATCTAATCCTTTCTAAGTCGTGGTGTGGACTTCGGGACTAGCTATTTACCCCCCTCATCCAAAGGTATCAGAAAGGAAATTGTCCAGAGAACGGTGCTAATTCTATATGTAAACACGTTTACTGCCTCTGAGTTTGCCAACGACCGGGACTCGGTACCTGGTATTGTCACAATTGTAGAAGGCCAACACAAAACCTAGAGAAAGGGGCTGGAGGACGGGCTCATAGCTGTCTTCTTATGGTCACGCTGTCACGTACGCAACGTGCTGAGGTCATGAGGTCACGTGCCTGCCGTCATTTTCAGCAGGTACTCGGTGACTAGCTGGTAGTACCGAAACATCGGGCCGAGTGCGCAGCGGTTCACGATGCATTCTGCGAAACAGTCACCGTGCCGACCCCGGCTTGTGTTGTCACTGCATCTCTCATCATACTGAGGACATTTTATGACGGCAATAAAATGTCCGGTCGTAAAGCGAGCAACATCAAACAGTCTCGGGATCAGCCGAGCCTCCTCTGAACTTCTGAGGAACGTCATTAGGCAGCCAGCATTACATCAGTTGTTATTAGGCAAAACAAATCCCCCTCTTTATCCGCACTCATCAAATAGCAGCGACGTTGGATATGCTATCTTCACCTTCTCCAGTCATCATTGCTATTTAATCATATCATCAAACTTTTCTTTGAACGGAACCTTTCCATCATGTTGGGTTTGAAACGAACTTCTGCCAACTCATTCTGTTCATACGTAGCAACTTCTTTTTAAAACAAATTAGATTGGATGTCATTCACGAAACTTCCCGTTTTACAGAAAAAGAACGTAATGGTGTCGTATCTAGTAGTTTAAACCTGAGAAAAAGCTTCGTCAATTCCCGCCGAGAAGTAATCGGTGGCATTCGATCCATGCCGATATAATCCAAATGTAATAGCGAGAGCACTGCTTTGAATGCCGGGAATTTCTAATGTCGTCAAAGAAGCTCATTTGCGTGGACCAGACACGCCACATACAGGGCTATTTAATCTGGTGTAGTTAGGAAAGTCGGCTGGACTTAGTTTTCTCTCAAACACACCAACCAGTACACGGACGCCTAACGACGCTCTACCAAATTTTTTGGCGTGTGCCATTGCAAAGTGTTGACGATGCTCACTAATTGTCTGTTAGTTTGGAGAAAATGCGCGAGGGGTGCTAACTGCCTCTAAACTAGATGCATTCAATCCTACTGTTATACTTACAGGAAATGGGGTAAGGCAGGGCAGTCTGCTTGTTCCCAGCGTGTTCATCATACTGACAAAATTAACAATGTTCTTCAAAATAATGAAAGAAAAGAAGTTATCTTACCTGATATACGATGTTGTTGATTCCGTAATTAATTGCAAAATGTTGAATCCTAAAGTCTGAATGTAATACGTGTCATTTATATTTAAAAGTTAAATAACTTAAGAGAAAAATCGTATCGCTATCAGAGACTTAAGTCATCCTGCATAGTAGGGATTCACGTATCACTATCATAGACTTAAGTCATCCTGCATAGTAGGGATTCAGGTATCGCTATCAGAGACTTAAGTCATCCTGCATAGTAGGGATTCAGGTATCGCTATCAGAGACCTAAGTCATCCTGCAAAGTAGGGATTCACGTATCACTATCATAGACTTAAGTCATCCTGCATAGTAGGGATTCAGGTATCGCTATCAGAGACCTAAGTCATCCTGCATAGTAGGGATTCACGTATCACTATCAGAGACCTAAATCATCCTGCATAGTAGGGGTTCAGGTATCGATATCAGAGACTTAAGTCATCCTGCATAGTAGGGATTAAGGTGTAGCTATCCGAGACTTAAGTCATCCTGCATAGTAGGGATTCACGTATCACTATCAGAGACCTAAGTCATCCTGCATAGTAGGGGTTCAGGTATCGCTATCAGAGACTTAAGTCATCCGTCATAGTAGGGATTCAGGTATCACTATCATATTTAGACTTAGGTCATCCTGCATAATAGGGATTCGGGTATCGCTATCATAGACTTAAACGCACAAGTGTAACCCAATATTTCGTAAACACAACGAATGCACAGATACTGCATATCTCTCGATATTACTCATTATCCTCACTCAAGTAATCTACCCCGTAAGTTATTTAAGAAATATTTACGTATTCAGGTAGTAAAGTGGATTTTTAAATGTTACGTTACATTAAATCCGCATGAACTACGATATTGGAAACATTAACATTTTGCTTAAGCCATCCTGCATAGTAGGTGTTCACGTATCGCTATAAGTTCAAGTCTATCTACTGATAACGAAGTATAAACAATTCTGAAGAGAAAGAATAAGTCAACGGATAACTGAAAATAAAGTCATTCGACTAAGATTGCGCATAATTGTGCAAAGGTCATTCTCAAGATTTTCAGTGATCCAATAGGTACCAAAGTACAAATCATTCTGAAGAGTGAGAATGTCTCAATCAGTACATGATACCAACATTATTCTGTAGAGAAGCAATGCATCAACAAGTACCAGAGACTTGGGCCATTCTGAAGAGAAACAATGCATCAATCAGTACCAGAGACTTGAGCCATTCTGAAGAGAAACAATGCATCAATCAGTACCAGAGACTTGGGTCATTCTGAAGAGAAACAATGCGTCAACCAGTACCAGAGACTAGGGCCATTCTGAAGAGAAACAATGCATCAATCAGTACCAGAGACTTGGGCCATTCTGAAGAGAAACAGTGCATCAATCAGTACCAGAGACTTGGGTCATTCTGAAGAGAAACAATGCATCAATCGGTACCAGAGACTTGGGTCATTCTTAAAAGTTAGAATGTCTCAATCAGTACATGATACTAACATTATTCTGAAGAGAAAACAATGCGTCAACCAGTACCAGAGACTTGGACAATTCTGAAGAGAAACAATGCGTCAATCAGTACCAGAGATTTGGGCCATTCTGAAGAGAAAACAATGCATCAATCAGTACCAGAGACTTGGACCATTCTGAAGAGAAACAATGCGTCAATCAGTACCAGAGATTTGGGCCATTCTGAAGAGAAAACAATGCGTCAACCAGTACCAGAGACTTGGACCATTCTGAAGAGAAATAATATATTAAGTAGTACCAGAAACTTACAGCAGCACCACACGGTACCAGAGACTAAGGTTATTTGAAGATAGAGGTTGCACCTATTTGTTTCCGAGGCAGAGCACACCTATTGGTAGGAGATAATTGACTTCCGTGTCTTGTTAAGCACCCCCCCCCCCCCCCCCCTCCCCTCTGCTTGCCTCTTGTCTGTGTATATTTTCTGCTGTACATCTCCACGCAGGTTGAATAAGCTAAATGACTGGGCAATGGGCGAAAACTATATATTTTACTGTAGTCGAAATCATTATGTCGATGCATAGAACATTCTGTTTCCTGTTCCCAATGAAAGCCCGGATGACGGCAGTGGCGTTTATTTGTGTTTATTTGTGTAACGGTATGAATAAGCTACTCCGTGTCATTCCTGTACGTCGGGCAGTCAATCTACTTCATCAAACTCCTTTTTGTACCCTTCACGCTAATTTCTGGGAGATATCACACACGCGAACAAACCTATGCGTGACATATCGCTTGCTTACTCTGCGTGCGGCCACGTCATATGGCGCATGAGCTCACGTGACTTACAATGGCTGCCAACGATTCCGGATTTTATGGAGTTGTGAAATGACGAAAGTGGCACTTCTCAGTAAAACGTGTGGAAAATCTATCATCGTTTGTTGCCTGGCCATACCCAGGGTCGTTTTGAACGTATAAATGGAAAGAGATCCGAGCTGAGGCGAGTCATAAAGAGCGAGATGTGAATTTCAGCACACCGCAGCGGTGAATAGTCGGCACTCGTCGATAAACCTCTCGCAACACAGTAACAAGCGCCCCAATGCTCCAACTATTCCCAGACGAAATTGTTTTTGTTGACTGTTTTCACACCTCATAAACTTCATACTTTGCCGGATAATGCTCTGATGGTGCGCCTTTTGAACGGCCTATCCACAAACTGGGCAGACTTCTCCAGTTTGGCAGTTCGAGAACAGAGTTCGGTCTTCCTGTCTTGTGGTTTGGCCCACATCTATCATCAATCACAAGACTAAACTATTCCTAATCGGCTCATATTCTTCTCGTCTCGAGCGATAGTTTGGCATGCTAGGAGATACAAGTTTGTTCAAACATGAAAAACACCATTGACACTTTTACTGCCTATATTTTTTGGCACCAATACACGTACAATGAACTGATGGCAGTACTAACGTTGAGGGTGAGAACTTTGATAGCTAGCTATTGGGATAAACCGAAGATGCGTCGAAAAATTTTTTATTAATCAATGGATCGCGACAAGTAATTAAAAAGGAGGCTTGGTATTATTGAATGTACAATAAAATGTCTTATATTTGACTAAAGTTTGGGGAAAGGAAGATTTTTAAAATAGAAAAATAATATTTACATGCTTTCAAAAAAAATATGTAAAAATATGTTGCTCAGATACCTGAATTCAATTACTTATTACATATTAAATAGTGGTGATTTGAATATTCGTGTTAAAATACTGTTACAAAATTATTTGTATGTATGTTTGAGGAGGATGAGTGAGTACGGTGGTGAGCAAAGATAAAAAGCAATATATTTTAACGAGGGTTTTGATGAGGTTGCGTGAGTTTGGTGAGCAAAGGTAAAAATCATTATATTTTAACGAGGGTTTTGATGAGGTTATGAAAAGACATATATACACAAATCAAGTGTTTTGTTGAATAATGATTGGTAAATAGATTAATGCTTATAACGTAACGTATGTAAAATTTAATCATTTAACTATGCAACTGATAGTTAATCGAATATGCTTATCATCTGTTATTTCTCTTTTAGGCCCGAATAAGATTGTTTAAATTATCGTTTTTTTGGTGACTTGTCATGTTATAATGTTGATCTATTTATTTACTTTATGTTTATGATAGTAAATTGTATTAATTCCTTGTATTAATTCCTTAACTAATGATATAGAGTATTATTTGTACTTATTGATAGTATTTGTTTATATTCATTACATTTATTGTTTTGAATACTCTTATTATGTTGGCTGAGTATTAAAGATAAAGATAATTTATTGAAATGAATTTCGAATTAAATTAAATTTAAAATTTGTAGATAAGCATCCAATTATATTTTTTTTATAAAACCCACTCCACTCATTTACCCCTATCTAATATTCTTAATACTCATTCAACGTAATACGATACAACGAGTCACGTTCCTTTCACGTCTTTTGAGGTACTAGCAAGTCAATGTACTATAACTTTGGATATGAAGAGACGTAGATTTGTAAACAAATAAGAAAAAGTACGTTAAAACTTAATAGATTTAGAGAACGGAAACTAAAGATAAGTTCACAGCGTTGAAGTCTCTTAAACGACCACAGTTCTTCTAAATGTTAAACTGTAGCCTACATGTACTGCAAGCCTATTTTCATCGATATGTGTACTTCCTAGTCAGTCTATTAATACACACTCGGGACTGAAAAACTTGATCGATTGTCATTTGAGCAATTACACAATTATTTCAGGACCTTTCCGTGGAAACGTTTGAGATGACCCCCTAGGTGGGAGAAATGGTAAACATCTCTCGTGTTTTTTGTCAAAGGGTGTTCTATCTTTACCAGTTTAAGTACGCTATCACTACATTCCGGCACAGAATAGTATCAAGATGAGAGGCAATCCAGTCGCAGATATCACTCAGTATCCCCAGATAGCTGCATCCATTCCTCGGGTCCAAGATGTAACAGCTTTCATGTTAGTTCCTGGTTATATCATCACTTCCTTTAAACATGACATAGGAGGTCATGTCAGTCACCGGTACCTCCAGAGCTCTGTTTGTAATTGCTCTGCTTCTAGAAAGGGAAGCACGAACATGCGGAGAGTGGTGTAGAAGACCCGGGGCAGGTATTCAGAGGAGTTCAGAGACTACATGTGTCCAGCAGAATGTTACTTCAAGGCGCCCCCAATTTATCGCACAATTCAGTAAATAAGAAGGGAGGAAGAAGGCCACCCTGTCAATACCTTGCGGATTTAAGTAGTAAAGTGCTCAGACCTAAACGTTCTCAATGAAATCTAGAATTGCTTTAAGAGGATGTAGACTGTATTGAAATCTCCCATTTCATTGAGAGACCTGCAGAGGATTGTACGCCTTCATTTCTTGCTTACCTCAGGGAGGAGGCGACCCTCTCAGAGCCAACACTTGCTGCGGACTTTAAAAATAACGTCTATCCAGGAAAGAATTGCAGAATATTTGATGAGAATATTCCAAATCCCAGTCTGTTAATATCATTTTATGCAAATGTATTAATTGCTCGAGATTTTACGTCTCCCTTTCTCGCAATAGAAACATGTAACGATCAAAACAGCGTTAGAAAGACATATATGCGTACAGAACCAATCAAATTACTATAAAAATGTAAATTGTTATCATCTTTACTATTAAGCTTATACGTTTCCCTAAACGATACATGTCACTGCATCCCTCGCTCCGATGAATATGGGAATTTAGGATGTAGCGATATAAATTTTCATAAATTTGAGAGACGTATTTCAAATGACCCGCCATGTTTATGCGGCGCAGAACACGAAGATACATCACATTATTTACTCATATGTTCAAATTACTCACTGCTAAGAAATGAAGCATTATTCTACAACAATGGTCACAGTTTAAAAACAATTTTATACGGAAATAAAGAGTTATCTGATGTTGACAACTCGGCTAATCAACAATCTGTTTACCTTTTTATCACCAATTCTTGTACATTTGATAAGAAATGAGTTGAAATATTTTATCTCTAAATTAGCGTGAAGAAATTGCCTTTGCAATATTGAATATCTTTACTAAATTGTGTTGCAACTGTACATCTTATTGGTTTGTCATAACTTCGTGTTACATGTTTGATGGTTTCAAAATATAATTTTGTATTGGAGCGGCATTAATATAAGCTTCCAGCTTGTTTGCCAATCCATTTTCATTGAAATGAATAAAATATGTTTAAACCATGAATGTGGGAATAAAGAGACAACGTGTTCATACTCACTCTTGCTTCTGACTATTGTGGTGATGTCCATCATATCAAACATTGCCTAAGAATACAGTCTGAAATGTTAAGTATATAGCCAATCAATAGACGCTTAAACGTAAAATTGTCTTGGTGTGTGATTGTGTAAGTAAAACATTAATACGGAGATCTCTCGCAGCAAAACTAAGTTCTATCGTAAATGCAAAGATCAGTTTTAAAAGCTGGCCAATTCACTTTCAAAAAAAATAAACCTGACTTTTCAGTTGTTGTTTATTTAGATGTCAAAAATTATTTTGAAATTCAACTATGGTCCCTCTGGATCAACAGTAATTAGCTAGTATGCTGACTGAAGACTATGTTCGACTCGTAGGTATGCTGGGTTAACCGTGTGTTGAGGGAGTCACTATAAGACTCGTGCAGGCCAGGTGTCCACGCTCTGTGTGTCTGTCGGCGATCTCCACTCTACATAGTCAACAATAGGACTGGTGAAAGCTCGCCCTGCCAAACCCCTCTGGCATGGTGGAACATTAAAGACTACGTTTCTAGACGCTGTTGCTTTTACTGTCTGGCAAAAGAAGGGAACAATAAAATGGTCTGAGTGATAAAGAATACCCTTTTTATAGATACTCTGGAATTCCTGTCTGAGAAGATTGCTTGGTAATCTGATGGTGTGTTGAGTAAGTTAAATGCCGTCTTTCAAAGCATATTTAACAGCATATTTGTACACAAATCGTACTCTACCATAATAAACCTAGTACTAGAAGTAAAGCTTAACTAAACACATATCGAACGTTAATTGGTGAACTTTTTTATTTTCGAGAAAATGGCACGTGTCAAGTTGAAAGAAGTCGATTGCAGAAAGTGACACAAATGGCTTCCCCAGTTATGATGACAACCCATGTAGACGCAACATATGTGATGCATGGTTTTCTGAGGGAAACCTACCGTAGCACAGTGATACACGAGTCAGTGCTTGAAATATAAGTTAAAATAAGATCTGTGGTCTTAGTGAAGTATAATTATATCATTATATTTTGTTTTGTATAACAGATAGATAGGTAGTTGTTATTTCCACTACAACTTTAGAAGACTACACGCAGTACCACCCATGGTTCGCTAGTTCCAGCCGATGCTCGCAGGTTTCACCATGCATAGTCAAAATGGTGTTGTGGGCTTTCTCCCTGCAATAATACTAGCAGCACCTCACCTACAAGACTGCACATATGTGATGATGCTGTACAAGTACAGAACGAGGACAAGGTAAAACTCGCGTCTTTACCAATCATCGGATATTTCAAGCTTGCCATATAGTTCTTCACTTTTCCCTCAGCCAGCTCTTCCACGTCAGCCTCTAGGTTGCCATTTCTATTCTTCGACGAGCATGCAGCACTATTAGCACGAATTATGTCGCAACGCAGCAAGACTCGCTGTAGATAGTGATGGAAACTTGTGCGATTTCTGCATGGCTGCGGTAAGTTATAGATACGGGTGTATTGTATTTCCTTTTTTCTGACTCAACGTTCAAGTGGACTTGAATATTTTGTCACAAAGGTGTATTTTTTCAATCATATACAAAATTGTTGCATGATTAGGATTAAACTGAAGCATGGTCTTATTTTTACAAACTCATGAAAACGACACCTTACACACGATTACATTCTACAGCAAGAGTTAGAGGGACGTTGTGTTAGGGGGACTTTTAGAATATCCAGTTAGCAGCAGGCTAATAATAGCTATATTTGACTTATATGTTTACCATTGATATCTGAAAGCACCATTTGAAAGATATGATTAACATACAGGATGAAGACGATAATGTGTATTAGTTATTGTACAATAATTCTTATTTCTCATTTTACCAGAGTTGATTTCATTGAGTGAGTGAATGCGTGAATGAGTCATTGAGTGATTGACTTGGTGGGTCTGGGTGAGTGAGTTGGTGATTGAGTCATTGAGTGAGTGAGTGAGTGAGTGAGTGAGTTGGTCTGGGTGAGTGAGTGCGTGAATGAGTGAGTGAGTGATTGACTTGGTGGGTCTGGGTGAGTGTGTACGTTAATGAGTCATTGAGTGAGTGAGTTGGTCTGGATGAGTGAGTGCGTGAATGAGTGAGTGAGTGAGTGAGAGGGTTGGTCTGGGTGAGTGAGTGAGTGGGTGATTGAGTGGGTGAGTTATTGAGTGAGTGAGTGGGTGAGTGAGTGAGTGGGTGAATGAGTCATTGAGTGAGTGGTAATATAACAGTCTGGACTTAAGTATCACAGTATGTTTTCAGTAATTCAAATAAAGAAAAGGAAACCAATTACAGATGATAATGTTAGGTTACTCCATTCTCCTCCTCCAAGGTAACCTCTCTTATAACCGTGTTCTTCTGTGAGTTACAGGGGTAAACGGATGCATTGTCAGCTAGTTGTGCAATCAGTGACGTTGATTCCACCAGACTAGAGTTCCTTCACCCGCGTTTCGCGAACATATTTTGCTAACGATATTTGCTACAACGAAAAAGTGCTCATGGCACATTAACAGAGAATGCCCGTGAAAACGGGGAAGTTTTTCTAATGTAATATACATGTATCTGGTGGCTGATTTTTCCTAAACTGGTACTGTATAAGAATACTTTAACGCTCCTGGTTTAGTCTTATCGTTATTCAAGATGTCGATGTTAACGCAACTTTCTTTTGCTTCTGATTTGAATTTGGAAACATTTCTCGAGGTAAGTCTGAAGGTGCTCGTGTAAAGTCATGGAGAGATTTTGACGAAACATGGTGGGCGATATAGCGTGTATCATGGATAACTCAGTCATTGCCTGGTTTTAAGTTGAGGTCCTGTTGAAGATGGATTATTAAACGCCTTTTGCAATCGTGAAGAAATATGAAACCATGAGTAAGACTTACAAATGTTTTATGATGTATCCTGCTAGAGGCAGCTAATGATGACACCTAGTCTTTGACATATTGACACGTCAATGACATTTGACCCCTTGACATACATTCGACAACAGTGTGTGACGAAGTTCCATAAAAGAAAGTAAACAGTTCCTGAATCACTATTCAACGTGCCTTCACATGATGAAAATAATATCACTCTCAAAACTTATTTGATAAAGAAGTTATGAATTAAAAATCTTCATTTCAGCAGGGAGAAGATTAAAGGCACCATTTTCAAATTTTACCGGTTACATGTTAGTTTATACAAAAAACGTTACATTTTTGAGAGAGTGAAATAACTCTTAACTCAACTCGATCATTGATCATCCGTAGTCGTTGTGGAAGGTATCGTTTATCAAGCGGAAACTTCATGTGGCCATTTTAGTGTGAACACGTTTGAATTATTTGAGTTAGAAGTGGATTCGCGTAACTTTAACAAACGTTTTGCAATCATCTTAAAATTCTTTATAACGATTGAAAAAGACTGTCTTGCTGTTGATACATTTGTTTCCTTGAGATCCCTTTAGTTCCTCTTGTTTGAAATTGATCCCTTTGTTTTCTCTTGAATTAAACAGATCCCGCTGGATTCTCTTGTTATAAACAGATCCCTTTAGTTTCTCTTGTTTCAAACAGATCCCTTTGCTTTCTCTTGAATTAAACAGATCCCTTTAGTTCCTCTTGTTATAAACAGATCCCTTGAGTTTTTCTTGCTTTAAACCGAACCCTTTAGTTTCTCTTGTTTCAAACAGATACCTTTAGCTTCTCTTGTTTTAAACCGATCCCTTAGTTTCTCTTGTTTCAAACCGATCCCTTTAGTTTCTCTTGTTTTAAACAGATCCCTTTAGTTTCTCTTGTTATAAACATATCTATTTAGTTTCTCTTGTTATAAACATATCCATTTAGTTTCTCTTGTTATAAACCGATCCCTTTAGTTTCTTTTTTTTAAAGTGCCACAGTGAATGTGTTACTTAAGCATATGCACAGAAACGTCGTGTATTTTCAAAATAAAGAAGATTTTAGCCTGAAATCCATAAAACAAAAACTTACTTTTTATATGACTTAGAAACAATATGAATGTTTCACATAATTTATTAAAACACAATCATAATCACTATTTAAATATTCACGTCATTATTAGGTGTGACGATTTATTCTTTTGATCGGATCGTGCATTCCGTGCGTGTACTCGTAAAATATCAATCAAACAGCACCATTGTTATCATACCGAGCACTTTGTTCGAAGAGTACGCCATTTAAAACATACTCTCAACGCCCAGGGGAAGTAAACTCGCTTGCGAGAATGTAAACACTATACTATGTCTGTTTTCTACACTGATACACCTATGCTGACATCTTCCCGCAATCTCCCGCGAGATCTACAAGATGGCGGGATGATATGTCAGTTACCTCGCCACAGGTGGCGCTTTTTCACAATGATTGCTGCACACGCTGCCGTGAGTCTTGCGAGCTCCGACAGTAAGTAGGTGTTCGGAGTTTAGAATATTAACCGCTTAATTAACAACGACAACGTTATTCAACTGACACCTCACTTGTAATATGTTAAGAAGGTTTCAGAAAGCAAAATAGTTGTGTTTATGTCAATTTCTACCATGCAAAGGAAATTAACTTTTTTGGTTGGCTGATTTTTCAAATGCCACGCAAATACCAGGAACTGATAAATCTCTCATCCACAAACATTACATGTATTACTTCCTGATGACTGAATCATAATATATATCAAAAACAAATACATTTACGATTCTTAGGTTAACTTTAAAAAAAGAATCCAAGTTAAACAAATACTAAGGGAGAAATAGGTATTTCGGAAGTTTTGGAATATTTGACAACAGTCAAACAATGAGGCAGAGACGGCAAATATGAAATGTAAATATGATTGAATCAACTTCTACTAATAAGTAGAGGAAGTTTTCCTAAGTTCATTCTGAAGAAATGTGATTTTTTAAAGCTTACAAAAGCAAAATATATCATGATAGTGTCTGGTGTCAAGCTATGGTGTCCGGGTATGATGTTCTTTACGAAGCATTACAACTATCAGTGTAGTCTGTAGGCCAGACCTTGAAATAAGGTAGAAGCCTAAGCAAGACTAAAAAAAGACTTTAAAACTAGATTTAAGGATGAAGAATATTTTTTTAATGTTTCGATCAATAAATATTGATAAATATTTTTGAAAAGTTTCGATCAACTGATGCACCTGTATCAGTGGTCTCGTGGTAGAACCAGAGTCAGAAGACCGGAACTGACTGTGTGTCGTCCGTCCTATCTGCAATCGGTTTGCAATGTTGTTTTATCGGGGAAGGATATGACAAAATGTACTGTACTTGTTTACTTATTTTAAAACATAATTACAATAAACTGTATGTATGACTTAATAATAATAAACAGGAATATCCCCTTGAATTTCGTTCCCATAAAAAACTACCTCAAAACATGTAGGACTGTCCTTTTTAGATGAGTCGCATAAACTCATTAAAATGAGATCTAAAATATTCCACTACGTTATGCCTATATATTCTGCTTAACGTAATACAACAATATAAGATTTTATTTTAATGAGATTGAGGAGTCGCATTGCTTCGGTTCATCCAGCTGATCAGCGTGATGAACTCCATTGTAACACTTCATGAATATTATCAAACGATGGAATCGATTGTCGGCTTGTATGAATATGATAAAGAATAAAGAAATAATAAAGAGAGACTGGATATAAGAACAACATGTCTAATGGACATTCAAATATCTTGGTTGATTAGCAAATTATTTGAGATAAATTCAAATACCTGAATAACATGGTGAATCAACTTAGCTTTATGACTAGATCTATGATAAACGAGTTGTATTTGGAGATTTTATTGTTTATAAATATATACGATAAATCAATGAACAGCTGATAATCAGGATTTGTCATCATGGGTATTCAGATTTTGCAACTAAGACAATTTATGCTTTTTATTACCAGAGTCATTCAATCACGACACCAGTATGACGGAGACTTATTTTTCACTCCTACAAATCAACATCGATAAAAGTTACAGTCGCTATACTGTTACCATTAAGCATCCTAAGAAGCACGTTCCGACACTCGTCTGAGAAAATGATCATGTTCATCCTGAGATGTTAGCTAAGATTTAGGAATCTTTAATCCTTAATAAACAAAATATACTCTGTCAATTCTAAGAGTTTTTTCTGTTCGCCAACCTGTTTCAATGTCTTGTAATTTGTTATGTGTATGTTTGAGCGTGTATGGAAGAGCGTGAACTATCCATGGATCAGCGCAATCTAATGATCTTTTATATTATTAGGTCTTCAGACGAAAGTCAGAAGACCTACTGCATGTTATTATCCTGATTATTATTATTTTCCACAGATTTTGTGGCTCCAATTGCTCGAAAACTACTATTGCAAATTCAACGAAACTTTCAGGCATGAAAGCCTCTGGGCTGAAATAGAAAACAAGGAAATATTGCACTTGATGAATGTATAGGCTTCTGAAGACCGTCAGAATTGCCCACAAGGCAATCCTAGTTATCATTGTTGTTGTTGTAGTTATTGTTGTTATCATTATTATTAACAAGAACAAAATTAAAGTTATAATTAAGTGTTTCTGTAAACATATATTTCTAAGTATATTTGAATATGTATAAACATGACAGCAATGAATAAAATTTCTTAATTCTGTTTCAGGTTATTCATCTCTCATAAACAGAAAACACAAAGATTAAGTCGTTTGTCATTATCCTGTTCGAGTAGGTTTCAGAAGCGCAAATGATATTCTGTGGGGATAAAATCAAAAACAGATTTGCAAATAGTTATCTCTATACTGCCATGTTAAAATATATTTGGCATATATTACACTCAAAATGTTTAAAATCATGTTTTGCTTCTCCTAAAGATTGGCCGATCTGCATCCTATCTTACATAGTTACAATTATATCTCATGTTGCATGTTTACTGACAGAAAAAGCATGAAGCTTGAAGATGCTATGCAGAGGTGCTGATGCAGTATTCCACACAACAACTTATACCCCAATAAATCACCACCGACCTTCACACGTACCCACAGTCGTGATTCACTTACAATTTTAATTAGGTGGGATCCCCCTTCTAACGATATGCAGTAACGCTGATGATATAAAAAATCTATTAATTTCCTGGCACTTATCTAAATGTCTAGAGAGGGGTATATATTGTGGTAACTACCGCCATACGCCCATTCTGACTTGGCTCGCAAGCCAGCGTGTTTAATTATTTTAGATAAGGCAATATTAGCAAGGATAAGAAGTAGTTTACAGATAGAACAAGACCGAGACAGAGACTCTTGAAATACTTAAAAACGTGAAATTGATTTGATTCTCGTCTATGCGTGTATTGTTTGTTATGGTTTATAGCAAGAAGATAGCCCGGTCAGAGGTTGAGAAGTGTTGTTCTTCAAGAGAACCACTGGCATTAGTCATTTCCAAGTAGTTTCTGTAGAAGTTACTAACACAAGTAGGTGACACTGGAGTAAAATTCCTTCGTATACATAGTTATCATAGATTTATTGACTTACTTGAATATGATATAGTTGCTTTAACCATATTCATTACAAGAGGTCGTCGCGATCGTTTATTCGTACAGTAGTAACGACAGAGACAACTGAAACGATTATATCTATTTAATCAACACTTAAGAGAATTACAAATCAAACATTATCTAGACTCATTTCAAAAGATTGACGCCAAATCTGTACGGTTTGTAACATCTCTTGGCGCGACAAAAGTTACATCACCCTTAATGCCATGTGTTCAAAATATCATTCACAAAGGGCCATGTACAAATTTGACAAGATTTCTATTCGATAAAGAAGGACATCGTTTTCGAAGAACTTAAAATAAAGGAGAGATAAGTAGGAACAAGTTCTCCAGATAAAGGATATCCACGTGAGGAACCCTCTCTCTCTCATGGTCCTCACAAGTAGAGTGCTCTTGCCTCCTCAGTGTCAATCGGTACACGCTTATCTCTCCAAGTGCCGGATTATCTCCCCAATTAAGTTCAGGGGAGGCAACCCTGGTTAAGGGGAGACAATGCATGAGAACACTGAGTTGACATATCAGGTTTTGGTTTCCAACAGCGATAGTGCACGGCCGCGAGTAGCGAGTCTATACATCATAGATAACTCGAACACTGTATCTAAGGTTGGTGTCAATAAACTGAGAGAAAATAGCTTACGTTTAACATGGTTTACATTGAAACAAGAAATAAATCCCGAAGTCAAATATGAGACCATATATGGCACAGAGAGCTAATAGGTATAGAACTGGATGTTTGACAATTTAGGAGAGTGTATCACGTGAGACCACTGCCTTGGTTGATACCTTTAGTAACAAGAAAAGCCTTTAAAAAGGCAAAGTTGGAGGCACCCTGATTAGGCTAGGAAATACTGCGAAATAATAGGATAGGATGTGCATGACGGCAAATGAGTAGATTAAGGCCAACAAAAGAACAAAAGACCTACATGCTATCCTCTATTTAGAAAAGGTTATATAATCATTTGTTCATTGCATCAAATAGAATAGAATAGTGAGGCAAATATGCTGTTATATATATATATATATATATATATATATATATATATATATATATTCAAAGACAAAAAATGACACATAGCCATCATTACTCCAACATGTTTCATTGATATCTTCAGGGAGTCTTACAAAAACAGTTATGACGTTATGATGTCACAATATAATTGACATAACAATGGTATGACGTCACAATATAGCAAGTGGTAGGATGGACACAATATGTTATTATTCTTAAGCATTAAGTTGAGGTTTTAACATTTTAATGAAAAAGTCTTCTTTCAACTGACGCATTATTCTATCATTTGTATCCATTTTGTAGAATGGGAATATTTTGAATTTAATGTCTTTGTCTTTGCAAAGTGCAAAAGACAAAGACATTAAATTCAAAATATTCCCATTCTACAAAATGGATACAAATGATAGAATAATGCGTCAGTTGAAAGAAGACTTTTTCATTAAAATGTTAAAACCTCAACTTAATGCTTAAGAATAATAACATATTGTGTCCATCCTACCACTTGCTATATTGTGACGTCATACCATTGTTATGTCAATTATATTGTGACATCATAACGTCATAACTGTTTTTGTAAGACTCCCTGAAGATATCAATGAAACATGTTGGAGTAATGATGGCTATGTGTCATTTTTTGTCTTTGAATATATAATACTGTATACTTGTGAACTCTTTTTCAAATATTGTGTATATATATATATATATATATATATATATATATATATATATATATATATATATATATATATATATATATATATATATATATACACACAGTTCCTTTTTAAACAACATTCAACTAAAGGGATCTATTTTTAGGATATAGGACACAATTGAAAGCGTCCAGCACCGCTCAAGATGTTCGATGGTTTTGCAAATTAGTATGCCCACATGCATCAGTTATAAATCAATTGTTTCTAAACTCTCAAGGATTGCCAGGACAAGATATATTGAAGTATTGTCTGAAGCGTATTTCACTACCTCTATCTCTGTCACTTAGTGATATCACACTAGTTGATTCGCCTTTTCACATTCTCTACTTATCGACTTGTATCTGCTTGTTTCTCGCGTGTACCGTTTTAAAGGAATGGTATTTTACTAATAAGGAATAGATGTTTCTGACCTTTCATGATCTATATGTGTCTAATTTAGTTCACGTGCATTCATAAAGAATTGTACTGCCGTTTTGACTCTTAAACATCACTGATTGCCCTTCATGTTGAGATTTGCATACACACTCGTTTTTCGTATTAAAGGTTGCCAATTATTTCGGAATACCCACATGGTCACGTGGTTCTAAATTTAATACAGACGTGTTCATTGGTTTACGATATTTCCGAAATACAAAGAGGCGAAGTATGATTAGTTGAAAGTTTCTTTGAAAATTCCAAGTGTAATATAGAGAGACATATCAGCTGTTAAGATGGTTGGAGGTCTATGGGCCTCCAACCAATAACGTATGAAAGATTTGTTAGAATACAACTTCATCAATTTTCATTAACACTTCAATAATGATGAGGGTGAATTTGTTAGATTACAACTTCACCATTGTTTCATTAACACGTTTCATAATCTTGATGTTGCACCAATGGTAGGGTTGTTAAAGGTACCAAAAAAACCAGAAAAGATGACATCCATAAATGCACTTCGAAAACTTTACTAAAAAAATCTAAACAGTCAACTTTCATGTAAATTATCAATAGATTTGTTAAAAGACTCAAACCCCTGATGGCCCTTCCTCTGATACTTAGAATCGGTTTTGCTAAGTTGTATATTCAGAGTGTCTTCAGAGTTAGGTTCCACCTTTAAAGGAATACTACAGAGAATGTTTATCCCCGTGACTCCTACACTACTATGATATCTCTTAAGACAGATGCCTTGTATCGCTATTTGAAACCAGCCAATGAAAGGTTTTCCTTTTTGTCATATTGGCAGTATCCGGATATCAGGACCATTCAGTTCAATATAAGTTGTTTCAGGCTCCATATATTATGGCACCTCATTGGCTGCAAAAATACAAACCACCCAATGAAATACTCACTTAAGCAGCATTAGCAGGATCAGGATGACAGGAGCATGGAGTTTGCTTCAGATTACTTACATTTTAGACATATCCACGACTATCAAGCTGTCACAATACATTTGGCTCGATAGACACCAGGGAATAGTTAGGAGATTCGCGAATACATATATACTCTGGATCAGCAGGATGTAACAAATGATTATGTAGTTCATATCTAACGTGTTCTCAATCTGTTGTAGCTGATACAGTTAAAGTCTAGGAGTTTCTTAAAATTATATGTAAAATTCATTCTATGTGACACGATAATGAGGTACATGTGTTGATTTTATAGATAAGAACATAGATCAGGTTATCGATAGTTTCAATGAATGAATATAATAGGATTAATTTAAGATATCTCCTTGAACCATGCTATCTATTTGAGAAAGATATGATTTATACAGCTAAACACCAACTGTAGACCGTGCGAGACGTCGTTTTGACACGTAATGTGAATATTAGACACGAGCTTGTCTTCCATGAAATATCTACCCTGATGAATGTGTCTCTTCATAAACCTTCTCTACGGAAATTACAACTGGAGACATAATGCATCACAACAACTATTACCTGACATCGAAAGGTCAAGGCCATAGGGTCGTGTCTTCTCGCAATATAAAACCATGATGAATGTGTTGTGTCGCCTGAGGTCCGCAACCTCGAACTAGTCGTACAGCGAATAGCACCTCGTCATTAGCAGAGTTATCCCGCTTGTCAAGATGGCGACCTCTTGTCGACCTTACACAAGAGCTGTTTCGGTTTTTCACCAACTCTTCACGCGGAAATTTCATTTTACAATGACGGAAATTGCGACTCAACTTATGAAAAATTCAAAGGTTTGACGAAGTCATTTAAAGCTAAAGCGTTGACTACTTTTACATTACGAAATAATGACACTGACATGAATGTCAAAACGCCTGTCACCATAAATGCTTCTTGAATAATCACCCACTTGTGCAATATATTTTGTTGCTTAAGCTCTGAGTGACGCCTTGTCATTTTGTCAGTGTTTGATGCGGGGCTGATTGAAGCTTGTCACTTGTTTGTCGCCAGCAGTAAGTCACAGTTCGGAGTTTACATAGCTGACAGTCACTCAGGTGTATATTTTGCTAAACATCATCACTTCACTAACTCAGTAACTGTAGTGTGTTCGTCGTTTAACATACAGGGCCACCCTCATGGGAAATATTTTATATGTAAGGGCTGTTTTACTTAGAAGTAATCTTGATAATTTATTTCCAGACCATATCAAATATCAATGTTTTCGTGTTATTCAATAGTTCAATACATAGTTAGATAATGAACTGCAGCCTTGTAATCAATTTATTTTATTGAATATACATCTACATGTTTATATTGATATGTAAGTTTCTTGCAACAGTATTGATCATTGTACTTGATTGAACGATTATTTTCACACGATGTCAACATCAGACGCATTTGACACTATTGCTATTTCGGCGATAAACTATGACTCTATATGTCACCAGGAGTGATGGTCAACTTTAATTGAGTTGGACGTTTGACAAACAGTTTGCCAGATTATGGCATTGTCCTATATAGACCCTTCAACAAAGTAAATGTGACTCGTGTTTACCAAAAGGTGGTCTATTTCAAAATGGAAACTCAAACCTAAGTCGAGAAGAATCTGCGTAGATGTTTTTTTTAAAAATATACATGAAGGTAACTCGATATAAAAAATAAATATAAAGCTTTGCTTCCATGATTGAAAAATTGTAATGAGAATACAATTGTATCGAAAAATATCAGAAAAGGGCAAATGGAATTTCGGTACCGCTACTCTAATTACGTAAATTAACTCCCTGGATATGTATTTTCGAATACAACTGGCCATTTAATGAACTTTGTTAGTTATGTTTACCTTTCGCCACATGTCTTGTTGTTTAATCAACATCAGAGTTAGCTATTCTTCCCTGGGCATAAAATATGTTGTTTTATAGCATCTCAGATCAATAGACCAAACTGTTCACTGTTCATTACGTGACTTTTCTTCATTTTCGTGTCGCTCGTGAAAAATTAACACGTTAACTTTTAACTGCTATACGTATGTCTTTTAAAATGCCAGCGTTTTATCTTAAATCCTTTTTTTACATATTTGACTATTTACTTCTTTTATACTTCTAGAGTATTTTTTCTTCTAAAGTTATGTATCTCTTTGAATGTTGTTTATATGTTAAACATTAAGTCGTAAACCAAACAATCGCTGGTTGTTAAAAAAAAATAGAACTAATTTATCATTTTATATCCATTTCCATACTTAACATGTGGCAATAATTATGTTTGTTGTTAATAAGTTCGAATTCACATTTAACTTTTCCTACCTAATACTTTCAACTGTGACTTTGTACGTTAGCAAGTTTTGGCTTCATGAACAAACCCAAATAAACTAAACAGAAATTACTTTTTTCATATGCTACTACATGTTCTACCCTTTTTTATAGGCAATCAGACAAACAGACAGTTTGTAGTCTGTGTAAATGTGTTCAACACATTGGTTTCGCGTACATTTTTCATTTCATTTATTTATGACTATATGATGACCTCTGCCATTTCAACCACGTAAAACTGAAACTAGTCTATGAAATATTTTTATGTTTTATTTCTTGGTCTTGCAGTTTCTAGACTGAATAAGTATCTAGACTGTAATGAAGGCTACCATTTCATACACATACGCATGTATTTTGGATGAACTTTCAAGAGCCTCTTTCACCAATGTGGCCCAATGTGACAAAGAGTATTTTTCATTCAGTTTATATGGTTTTAAGTGTCAAATTACTATATGTAGTGATCAAAGTCACCTCACTTAACTTACATATTTTGTTTGAAAAATACTAGATATGATAATTTTCAATTCTAAAAATCTTTTAACATCTTTATTTTCAAAATCCGAAAATTCTATTTCCTATTTTCCTGTGTATATGTTTAATAACAAATTAAACATTACCAATGCATATGTTTCTGTCAGAGATTACTTTCCAAAAGTATGTATATTGTTCGTTTTTCATTACAAATCACGATTCTTGGCATAAAAATGGTATTTTTCATCTAGTCGATACTTCTCGAGAAAATGACACCAGTGGTGACGTAGACATGTTTAATTCCATCAACAAACCCTACAACTGAAGAAGACACGTTACCGCCCTTTTAGGGTTACATTAAAGTTATCTTAGAAATTTGTCGGAATTCGAGCGTGACGTCAAATTTTGACGCTTCTTTTCAGATTGTGAACATAACAAATACATTTGGATAGTGTGCAATGTGCACAAGTAATATTATAAATTTTGGTACACAATCTGCAATAGTACTTTTACTTTCTTCAGTACGAACTCGTTATTGGATTCGAACCAATATACTGAGAGTCAGGCACGAATGTGAAAAGTTGCGTTTTAAAAAACCTCTTATAAACTGCAATAACGATTAATTCTGACAACGAATATTCCATTGTGTTTCTTCTCTGTTTCATGGCATACACAATCAACAACAAAAAACAATAATAACTTTTTATAGCTTTATAAAATGTTTGCATTTTTACATTTATTTTACACAGACAGTTGATTTCCCCTTTCTTAATTGTTTCCATACATGTATATATATTTATATATACATATCTCTCTATCGTATGTACATCTCGTAGGGACATCTACTTACCATCAAATACTGCTATGCTTAAAGATCTACAGTTACTCAAAACTTCCCTAACAATAGATATTAAATAAATAAGAATATTTTCCAAGACATTTGATAGTTTGATGAGAAGTACATGTCTATATATCTATCTACACATATTGTACAAGACCTGGCGAGTCGTATAAATACAAAGCACTATAGTTTCACGAGAAACACATACCCGATTTTCCCTACATCCAGTCTACAGGACACGTGGGGTGACACATTAACACTTACACGTGGATCAACACAACACGTGCACGTGTACTTGTCCATTGGTCAATGCATGTGATTCACATGGCATGAATTGATATCACAATTGGAGGTAATAATACAAATATCTACATACTATTTCAATGTGAAACAAAATGGGATTTCGGTAGGGTGGATTTGCGCAAAAGATATGGGATGATTTGTGTGATATGAGAAACTGGCGCGCATGCGCTCTCTTGCGGTTATTAATTCTGATGAGGTTTGCACATGCCCGCTATATACAAGGTCTTAAGGAGAACTTAACCAAGAAGTTTGCTTTGTAATGATGAGCATTTGGGGACAATGGGGGCTTTGTCTGATTTTAAGGGGATGGATGAGCATTTAAAACTAGGTTCATATGATTAAGGACGTTCCATTTGATTTGTATTCTAAAATATACATACAACAATATTTAAATAAATAAAGCATAGGAGCTAATTTACATATCAAATATTGCAACTCTTTTTATACAAAGTCTTTAAATGTCACAGCTTCAGTGTTCACATGTCGAACCTAGACGTGTGTGGACTGTAAGTCCATCTTGTCAGTAAATGCACATGTTCTCATGTAGAGTTCACATTGTCTTTCACACAACACTTTGGGATGTCTTGAACAACTGGTTTCAAAGAAAACTGACAGCCAATCAGAATCACTTCCTGTTTGTCTCCATCCCTTTATATCGTGACGTTAGTAAATTCTTATATCGTCCAGTACAGCACCGCACTAATATCATCTGTCACTCGTTAGCGATGGTTATACTTCGAGGCGAATTCACAACGTCACTCCTATTTCCTGACCTTTTCGCAACTGACCTTGACCTTCGGTTCAAACGACCATGACCTCAGTTGCATATGTGTTCATCGACGTCCCTTTCGCACTTTTTACACTTCACATAACAACACCAATGAAACTTGCACATACACCTCTCAATGACAGTTTTTTTCATGGTGGTGTACCCCCTCCCACAGCACATGAGTTCGCACCCGTCTAGGGCCTTAGAAGTCTTATTGCATTTACGTCCGTGGGTTCCGAGTGAACCAGTCTTCTTGTCAGGTTCACAGAAGTCCGGCGACGCCGCGAGGTAGACAAGATCGGCTTCTGTATGTGGCTTAAACTGGTCGTTGAGGGGGACGAGATCACTCCGCGTTCCAAGGACGGTGTGTCGGACCTCTGTCGCTCCATCGAACTTCTCCTTAAGTATCCTGCCCACCTCCCTGAAAGTTGGCATCGCCTTCCAACACGTCTTGGTTTCGCACGACCCTGACACGCCGTGACACTTGCACTCGATCTTCATGAACTTCTCTACAGCCTGAAACATAATGGAAATAGTTAGGATATGGTTTATATTCATCAGGAACAAAGTGATATGTCTTAGAATTAAGTGTTCATATACATCACAAAAGTTGGAATATTGTGTTTAAATTCATCAAGAATGAAGTGACATGAGATGGAATATTGTATTTATATTCATCAAGAATGAAGTGTCATGGGTTGGAATATTGTGTTAATATTCATCTAGAATAAAGTGTCATGAGTTGGAATATTGTGTTTATAAATGCCAAGAATTAAGTGACATGGGTTTGATAAATAAATTTATATAAAAAAGACTGTGGTGAGAATGATATGGTTTTGATCATATTTCTGTTACATGACTGCTTATTCTCATTTTGGAACCAAATTGACTCGAAGCACATGTTCGGACCTGTTTTTGAGCAAGGCAGGTGGTTAGGGAAGAGAAGAATGTCTAATTGTCCTCACATTGTATCTTGCATGTGACCTGTTTACGAAGTAAGTCTGAGAAAGCTAAAGATTACAGTTTTGCAGACAAAGGGTTTTGGCTAGTGGTGTAGCATAAAAGCAACACACGCCTTGTCAACACGGGTTCGCAAAGTCGTAAATATTTACGAGCGTTTAGCTCCCCTTGGCGAGAGGGCATCCCATTATAGCCGGGCTGCTCGCTGAATATTCCACCCCGACCGACCACGAATTACTGGTCTTATGAGCGCAATGGCAATGAAACGGCCAACTCGGCCGAGTTTAAATCTGTGTGGCCATTTGGTTTTATGAGAGAAGCCATTGATTACACCTTTCAAGGTGGTGATAAAGTTGAAATAACATCGCTGTCAAATTTGTACGATCGTCCTTTTTATTGGCTTTGCCCTAGAGCAGTCGACAGGATCGAAAATGACTTGAAGAATTTGATGAAGTACAAGATATGAGAGATATAGGCCTCACGCGCGCTGCCTTTATGACAATGAGTACAGCCAGTTATGTGTGACAGCCACCAATCTAAGCTGCATGACTGCCCCTCCAAATTGCCTGGATATCCGCTATTGGCCCTCGATTCTCCTACATCGTGTACAAGTTAAAACCTAGACAGAAGCTACATCAGATTGTTAACAGATTGAGCATAGCTCAGATTCTTCGGGGCTATTAAGATGGTGAGTTTGAGCGGGTGCATGTTAGTGTACAACTTCTTAGCAAGGATTCGGGTCTCCCCGTCGGCGGCCAGATATTGCTCCAATGTCGTTAACACACACACAGTGTAAACACCCATCTCCAGATGCATGTCGACACTACCTAAATCTTTCAGAAAATTAATTTGGCAGGTGTGTTTTTAAACAGCACGTACAAACACCCACACTGTCTGAGTGTCCAGGTTGGAAGCACTGCTTCTTGCTGTCGCACCAGCTACTTTCATGTACATCGCTTGAAAATAGTTAAACCCACAGGTCATAGTTTAAGATATATATCTTATATTCACCCAACCCCGAAACATAACCTTTTTTAAATTAATATCTTGATTCGCGAAGAATCTGAAATCACAAATTTATATTTAAATTTTTATTTTTTCCTGAGCCTAAGTGTATTGTAATATGGGAATAACATTTCACTTAACTTAATATTCGCATTAATTATCATTATTATTTCTGAATACATATTCTTTAACGGCGTCTAGAGTTAATCTACATAGGTATTAAATAATGAACTTTAAAGAATATGAAGAGGGGCCAATAGTACAGCATTGTGCAGTGTGATATATCCGTGCAATTGATCAAATAGGCTTTGTTTGGAGTCAGTTTAAGCCGTGTCAGCATGATAATTATTCATTTTTTCCTTGTTCATAAAATGGGATTGATTGACAAACTGTCTGTCGAATGTCAGACGGAACAATTAAACAACAGAAATAGAAGAAGACGGGGCTATGGAGGAGTAAAGAAGAATGTGACACTCTGCTTTATCTGTTACCCATAGAACAATGTCATTATCATGTCTATATCCCTGTGTAAACGTCGGAAAAACATCCCCATAAATGTAGTGGTTTATAATATAAAGCAGTCAACCTACAGCTCGGATACAATTGTCAGAAAAAATTCTCTATATTTATTAATTGTTCATAAGGTGTACGTGAGCGCGATATAAACACCTTTTGTTTGACCCAACAAAAGAAACGGTCGTTATATCAAGCTTAGAAGTTTATGTGTGTTACTTTTATGATTTATCCGAATGTTGGTGTTGTCCTTGAAGCGGCGAGATGGGTGACCACAAACCTTTACGATGACTATTAAACATACTATCCCCCTAACGACCAATTTCAGGTAAATTACTAGCTATACGACCCGCTGATGGACACAATCCCGTTTCGTTAACAATGATATAATTTATAACAGTACACCACCACATACCTAAACACAACCATTAAACCAACTCTTATTAGATGGACCTTTAGTGAGATTTTATTGTCCATCAAATCTTGACCCACCTGGCAGCTTGTATAGAGTATAAGGACCCTGTTGCGTCACATGGTTGCTAAGATCCCGTTACAGCAGAGACTGATATCACTATCAATCCTATATTTACCTTCATTATTATATTTACAGATCTATTCTTCCCATATTGTCATTCCACCCTGCTTGGAAACCTTAGTGCCTGGGTCGCCGGAGAGATTAGCGTAATCTTAACTTAATAAGCCAAGATACAAGCCATCCCAGCTTTACAATCGTTAACAGCAGAGTTCAAATTTCCTCTCAGGCACTTAAAACAAACGCCAGTCAAATAAGAAATATATGTATGTACTCATAGCTTTATAAGCACCGATGGTGCTAGGATTTAGATATGCTTTGAGACAGAGTATGTAGATTGTGAGCTACTTGGATATCTGTGAATCGTTCTAGCTATGAATGGCAATAACTCCTAGCAGAGTGCAAATGTAGCGCAACGGCGAGCCCCAGCCTCACTCAACTGCTACCTTCAACATGCCGAAAACTCGTTAACCACAAAAGCTAAAAGAACGCATGTCAACTAGAAGAGAGCAATGCAATCAGTACACAAGATCTATCTACAAATGTGAAAAAAATTAACCTATTTGTCTGCCGACGTAATCCTTTAACTGTTATTTCAGTTCATCTGATGGGTATTTTCTGAATTCAATAACAGTGAACTCATCCTTGTAAGTAGAATCATATGCAAACCTCTGGATATACGCCATGTAGACCCATTTCACCAATCTTCCCTTCATCGCCTTAGTGAGCCTATCTTATCGCTTGTTGATACTGTCAAGTTATACTTGTAGTAATTTGATTAAACTGTCTGCTAAGGCTAGATTTAAACAAGACTGTAGAAATGAGAAACTCTTTTGCAAAAGCCGCTGCCCACTCTTCCTATTTCACAACCATTAGTACGTATGCATGTATGGGCAAAGTTTGACAGGGAAACTGCGTACAACCAAAACGATCTCTGTTCACATGCTTACCTCACCATCGGTGCCAAACAGAGTCTGTGTTAAGGTTGGAACAATCTACATGTGACTTGTTATGTTATCTTTAAAGCAGTAAATGCTTATTTGCCTATATATATCTTTCAGATGAATAATTACCAAAATTGGAACCATTAGAACCTATGACAAGATACAGAACAATGCGCATTAAAATTCAAGATAGAGGACCAGAAATACAACTGAAGGAAGGCAGTAATACATGTAGTTTTAGTTTAAGTTAGATAAAGCTTCTTATACCAAGAATGGAGATTTGAAGACCTATATGGCGAACTGTTCGGCGTTGTCAACAGAGAGAACGGCTTGCTTTGATTGACATAACGAGAAAGTTAGCTAGACCTACAAGCCAAGCGTTTTCCAATATAATGATACTTTCGGCCAAAAAAATGGAAGCAGGAATTCCTAAATGGCGTTTCCACACTGTTTTCTCTGTGATAGCGAACATTTGAAACTTTTAATGTGAGCGAAGACGAGGAGAGCAGATGATGAACACAGCATTACGGGGAGGCTGTAAAGGGGCGGTAGACGGGTACCGGAGTACACAGCATTACGGGGAGGCTGTAAAGGGGCGGTAGACGGGTACCGGAGAACACTGCGTTACGGGGAGGCTGTAAAGGGGCGGTAGACGGGTACCGGAGAACACAGCATAACGGGGAGGCTGTAAAGGGGCGGTAGACGGGTACCGGAGAACACAGCAATACGGGGAGGCTGTAAAGGGGCGGTAGACGGGTATCGGAGAACACAGCATTACGGGGAGGCTGTACCGGAGAACACAGCCTCCATACGCTCGCTATCTCGCTACGATGACCACTGCCCTTACGATTATTATTCGTAAAGTACAAAAATAATTGATTTAGAATCAATACAATTTTCAATTAGTTCATTTTGTTCAGGTTGACAAAATCCTACAGTCATGAAGCAACTCAATACAGTCGTTTGTTAAGCACAATTATAGTAGGCGATACCAGATCTGAAGCATATCTTAATGATTATAACCGATAGTCAGTACCTGTATATTAAATCCTTTTATAAATTGCTTATCTTTTCGTTTCACTTAATCTTCAGTTCTGAACCTTCAAATCTTCTCCATAACAACCTTTAAGGAAATAAACCGTAAAACACGAAGTAAATACGGAAATCAGAAGTAATTACTCTATAAGAATACTTATTTTCTAAATGTTTAAACATGTACGTTATAATCAAGCATGTGGCTGGTTGAGCAGCTGATGAATGATGGGACCGATAGACACAGTAAGTTAACGTGTTTGTCAGGTTAGCCCTACACAACTCTACATGCCGCCATTGCCCTCGTGTCATCTCGTGTCATCTCGCAACGTCTCGCGTAGCTAAACAACCGTGACCTTCACGTTGACTGGCAAGGCAAGATAACTTATCATACACTACTAGCCAATTGGCGGTGTCATATGCCATCATAATGGCCATGCCTCCTTGAAAATATTTTGACACTTTTTTACTTAAATCGTCCAACTTTGCTTCAGGAAGTGTATTTTATTTCCCTACGTCAAGCCCGTGCTGCAATTCCAACTATTTTCCTCTTGTTAAACCAATTAGTTGTCACCGAGAGCAATTTTATACATGCAATATTCTTCTGACAGAAGAATGAAAATACAACTTATGTACCCTATTTTGACGCAAGGGGTATATCACCTGAAGCCAAAACAATGGCGGTTTCATTCGTGACAATCAGAACTAACGAGAAGTATTAAACAGAGATGAATTCCTTTGACAAACTAATCTTATGAAAGCAGAGCGTAAGAAGAGGCAGTGAATCACCCAACGAGCTGCTTCGTTAGGACATTATTAACTCACTTACATCAATTTACAGACCTAGCTAACTTTTTACGATCGACCAGTTGAAAACCGACACTCATTTGCTTTAATTTGATTAATTATGTTTCAAAGAAATCAATAATGATATGAGATTGGTAGGTGTAATGAAAATAAACGGCTATTTATTATGAAATCGATATTATTGTACGTTCTTTTCTAACAATACCAAATCAATTTTGTAACAATTAGGCCTACGCTTTGTTTGAACACTAAGATTTTCACTACATGAACTGTTAATAAAGGCGGGCCATATTTTTATTCACTTTCTAATGGGTTTCTCTTCACTTGACTTGGTTTAGCTATGAAGCTTCTTTGACGGGAATTTATTACCCCGTATCGAATTTTCCGCTTACGATATTTTATTCTTTCGCAGGATTAAAATCAAAAACGATATCGAGCTGGAGTAGTGCACTGTTTTTGGAGATCAGAAACATTTTCATCTTCGTCAAACTTTACGACATATTTTTACGACAATGAAAATTAAAACTGGATTTGCTAGAACGGTTGAGGTTCCGTCTTGTGGCGGCTGAATCACACATCAAACTCCATTTATTGCTACGCGTTTCCGCCGCTTTGCTCAACCGTAAATAGTTCTTAGTCTTTCCCCGATTGATCGTAGCGTCACGGGTGCCAATAAATTTGTTATTTCAAAGCAGAGAAATATGCCCCCCGCGATCTGAAGGACCCCCACCCTCAGCTGCCCTGGTGGTCCGACCTCGGGGGACTATTTTTAGACAGCGGATTAATCAAGATCAGTAAAATAGTTTGGAAAGAGAGAAACACTAAGTGATCAGATATGCACTTGCGGTACATCGAACCTAACGCCAGATCAAACCAACTGAATGCATTTTGATTTTAGAGTCGCACTGCGGTTTGATACCCAAAGGATTTCCGCATAACAGTAATAAACGATATCGCATACGCCACAAATGCTTAGAGCTGAAACGGTAAAGAAGCGACTATCCTGTAAAAGTTTGTAAAACATTCATTTAAATACTAATTTCGCCATCGTTTGGGTCAAGGAAATACCTTTGAATCAAGAAATTATTAATAGTTAAATCTGGCATTTAAAAAATGAAATAGAATATTATATTCATGAAACACATTATTTGACATTTAGAATTGATGTAGGAAAGTCTGACGAAAAGTCTCCCCATCAAATATGTTATGAAAACATGTTTTGCAGTTGGAATAGGTTTCTGAACATGGCTGACAAATGACTCGTGTACGTCTATTAATTACCGGCTTGTTCTTACTCCTCGGGATCTCTCACTTCAAAGCAGTGTCAAAATCCTAACTCCCCTTATACATTAGAGAGTTAGATCCGCACTAGCCAACCACATTCATGCATCGCCTTCATTTATGATTTTAATGAAAATTCGTAAGAAAAAAATTACAGGTTAATGTTTACAAAATAAAACTAGACTGCAAATATTTTAATCTAATGCTATGTTGCCTTGGTGAGCCTAAGCGTTTTATATTTTTTTCGTATACATTTGAATGTCATATTTTTATAACGACTTCCCATAGTTACGCTTATAAAGATATGAGAAACTATTTCCCAATGCTGAATATCTAAAGCTGCAGCAGTGGGTGGTCGTGCAATGCGGAGAGATAGAGAGAAAGCTCTATAGTTAATTAGGGGGGATCACTTCGGGCCTATTTTCCTTCCGAAGTCGATATCTTTGTACAATTGCTATTCGACCTAATCCGGGGGTAGCTGATAGACGGAAGGGGGAGGGGAGGGGCGATCCTGCAGGTGGGGTAGCGACTGATACACGCTGTATACACGAGCACCTAGTCGCTTGCATCCCGTCTGTCGTCATCAATGCTATCTGCGTCTCTAAACTTACTCAGTTTTGAACGAACACCAATGGTGTGTTATCACAATAAACACCGTGACGGTACCAGCACTGTTACTGGAGTTTGTAATGGCTAACGTATGCAAGATCTCCACTTATTTGTCACAGGTACACTTAACTTATTTGTTAGATTCCATGATAAATGTAACGGTAATAACAAAAGCATATGTAAAACGAACTTGACGGGTTGTCGTTAGGTTTAAGAGAGTTCAGAACAAGAGGGAAGGGAGTGTGTTTATTTACTCGGTGTGGATACTTGTTTCAGTAGTGCGTTGGGACTGAGGGCGCGTGTTGACAGTTGCAAACTCACAGCTCACGTGTACACAAACACACGCGCATCTTTATCTACTGCTATATACATGTATATACCGAGCTGTGTGAAGTAGACCAACCAGGGGAACTCAATGCTTGGTATCGACTTAATGCGAACAGTATGTTGATAGCAGCAAGATCGTTGGTATAACAAATGATGAATCAATTTCTGTGCGGGACAATAACCAAGATTCCTTATTTAAAACTTGTTTATATGTTCTTTTAAAAGAAGATTTCAAATCAAATATACAATAGATTTGATGCATTACGTAAATCCAATTGTCATTACGATTATCTGCCAAATTCGTAAGCTGTAAATATTTGGAGTTTCCGTTGCATCTTAACGTTTTAAAGACATTAACATACCCACGCATCAGTCCAAATAAATAGTTCCCCATTTCACACTGAAACTATTCCGACCATATGTAAACATGATGGAAAAACTACGCGATCCACCAAAAAGCTGAAAGGCCTATCTCTACTTAAAATAGAGGTGAAGAAAGCCATAGGAAAAAGCTTTTGTGAGTTGATCGTCTCAGTTTACTAAAGCCCTGTGAGACACAAGAGAACGTGCTTCCTTAGTGGCGTCCATGTATCCTTAACATATGTAAATAAACAAGGGGTGGGGCGCGTGTGTGAGATCGAGACAGGCGTTATATAGTGTACCCCTTTTGCGGGGGAACCCGGGTATATACTTGGGCGAGGGAATTTGTGCAAATGAACTTTAATCCGGATTTGTTAATCTTGGAAATGACTCAATTACAAAATATTTATTGTGAGAAATCAATTATTACGTTATCTGTTCATGTAAATACGACACGTTTTTAAACATGTATTATTCGTTAGAAAGATATGCAAATTGATGAAAATATCTAGAATGAAGAAATGCTAAATAACATAACATATACATCTGACATTAAAAATCCCATAATATAACCAAAAAACTTACTTTTATAAAAAGAATATGCGACATTGCTCCTCAAATGTGCTTTGCAGTTCAAATTCTGGTAGCAGTTCATAAAATAAATTTGTTTTTATAGAGGTAGAGAGAAATAAACCTTGGGTTGTTTAAGACGATTTTAAAGTATGGTCATTTTCATGGATATGCTTAAACTTTCTAGAATATGCTTTGCATTTTGGGATTATGCACCATTTTCTAATATGTATGTACCCTGTATAGATAGAGAGGGGGAGAGAGATCAACCTTGTAGCCCACCAACCATTAGAGCACTCACTAGACACGGGAGCTTGTTCAGTTCCACAGCAGCAGCCAAAAGCTCTGAGGGCTATTTACATATGTGTCAAAGAAGGTTGATGGATGGAAGGCAAGACCGTTAGAAAGGCGAACCATTCCGAGAATTGTAACTCGAGCAGTTCCACAGCAGACAGACAGTTGAAGGAATCACTTGATGAGTTTCATTGTAAAATACCACTTAGCTAAACATGCTTGCAACACGTCTATCGCTCACACACCCTGCATTCCCGTTCGTCTCCTAACAGCCTTGTTCATTCTATACCTATACATAATTACAGAAAACGGGTTGGAATTTAAATGTCAACATGACTATGAAGCCTATCATGCACCGAGCGTGTTTCGTTTCTAATCTGACAATGTAACGTTATACATAAACTATTAAACCTAATATATATTTCCTCAAATCATAAACATTCATGTTTATATATTTCACAAATTTAAGTAAAAGATATGGTTCTAAAACGTTGATTTGATTTCATAACTCTTTAATGTATTATCTATTGAAGTTAGTTTATACTTAATATCAACAAATGTGGATGTAGACGAAAGCTCTCAAGCGATCAACTACCCGGAGAGTCAAGTCCGATACTATCAGAGCACAAACAAGTCTCCCCCGTCGGCTCTCTAGAACTCACCGCAAGTGATATGCCTGTTTCTTGCAATATCGCTGATGGTGAGTGAACGACTCCCCTACAAGCTATACAAATTACACCAAGATCAAAGTGCTACCAAGCCGTCGCATTACGCTTGATAAAGAGTCATTTATAAAGTAAAAATGCCAAACATTATTGACAGCAGTCGCTGCAAGGCAGCATACTACAGAGGAAAGTTGGAGCTTAACAACTCGGCCGTCCATATAACACAAACTGTCATGGAGGTGGGAAGGGAGACTGTCAAATACCGGGTGGGTGTCGGGTTGAGATCAATATGTGCGGGGCTCGGGTACACGTGAAACGGAGTGTCGATACAATATGAGCGGTATATGATGACCTTACTTAGCGAACTCCTCGAGGATGACAGTGGAATGTGCACTGAGCTATCGATCCGAGTGTATGACAGGTGAACTCGGACTATCTATCTGCCTTACAATCTGCGGGGGACACCGTAGTCTTCAGTTTACACTACAACTAAGTCTGCAGTATATCAGACCTGTGTGTTAATCTGCCGAAATATACAAACGAATCTGGCGGTTTTGCAGTAAGTCCTATCTGGGTTCGAACCGAGTTGATGCGCTATCAACATAGTTGAGGGTCATCAATCACGGAGGTAGTTGAGACTCGGGTAGATAGCTGGGTATCCAGCTCCCGCAAACTCGTCCCCTCTCCACCCTGCTCATCAAGTCCTTCTTAAAAGCATCCATAGCTTATCTGAGGACTAATTGTCCTAGGAGCTGGTACCTGAATGCCGAACCCTGACAGCAGGCCGAGGGACAGGCACGCTATCTACTGCGCTACCTGGTTAATCAACACTCGGCCTTGATAATCCACCTTCAATAGTATCGCAACACAAATTATCTCGTGTATAGACACTTGAGCTGCGCGCTTCACTTCTATCGGTGACCGTCCTGACACTACCGAGTCGTAAACATCGTCCAAGTAGTATGAGACGTGTTCGGAGCAGACTGCATGCATTCACCAACGCACCCGACTCCAGCCCTTACACCCATCCCTGACCCCTGACTGGCAGGGCGGAACTCTAAGTCTTGCATTGCAGATAGTCTAAGCGATTACATGCAAGATTGCGACGTGCAGATCATATCTCCTCACACACTGGCGTTAACCACGGGTGTGATTTAATAGTCACAAACACACAATAGCAACATTGAACGAAAATCGAACACCAAATTCTGAAACGACCGAGACAAATGAGGGCTAATGGTACACGAGTTGTTGTCTCAGCGATGAATGATAAAGCTCAGAAAATTGATATTTTGTATGTGAAATTCTCCCATTCAAGACTTTCCCAAATGAAGGCATCGCACGCTGCCATTAGTTTGGTCTGTCACGCTTTCAAAGGGGAGGTAACTCTAAACTTGAGGGAAACAATCGCGTGCCGACAGACAGAGTTCTCTTTGGGGTGGCGTAAGGGCAACTTCTGCAGTATCAAAACCCAGGGCAGGCTTTCTGAATACCTCGACTTTAAACAAATCATTCAATTCTGTGTTTCCGCCTAAACAGTAAGACCCTCAGTTATTTTTGCTCTAAAGTTGAATTACTAAACCGAAACGTTGATTATTGATTCATCCCATACGTCAATATTTAAAATTCATTTAAAAACATAGACCCATGCAGGGGAATCTTCCGAGGGAAAATGAATTTAACTGTATTTCATGTAAATTGTCTTTAAAAGTAAACGTCAGAAAAACAAAATTCGCCAAAACGTGCCTTATCAAAAACATTGTTCTCCTAGCAACATCATCAGTTCAAAAGTCCTAAATATTCTTATCTACCCTTTGTCTGCACGATAAAATAATAATTCGTTAAGCGAAATCTATTTGCACGATGAAGAAATATTAATTTTTAATTTTTTTTCTTAATTAACAAAAATTCCGTTTGGGAAGTATTGAAGTTACTGAAAATAGTTTTTACGTCTCAACCTTTTTTACTAAACGAGCTGCGACTGTATATCCTAATCTCGACGCCATGCGATGCTGCAGTGGTCGGGCTGGGAAGACCGGAAGTGGAGAAAGATGATTGACGGTTTGCAATCTCAAGCAGGTGTCACCCAATTGATGGTGTCACGAGTCAAGTACAGAGCAGGTAAATTACACCAGGTATCGCCGTGTCTGATTGCCCGCCGTCAACAGGTGAAATCTCTATCAATCGCTACATCAACCCGTCTGCCTGTCTCCCCCCTCTACTCGCTAAGAGCCGGGTGTCAGGCAACTTCCACACACTTATTTCAGACTACCGTATCCCATTCAATTAGTAACGTGTTGCATCTCAATAAAACAACAATCTTAAGACTTTAATTGACAAAATCGAACAACTGTCGTCATATTGAAGTATGGGGTCTGCTTTATGAATGGGCTTGGCCCGAGATAAGAGTTTTCTGGAATGGCAATTACCTACAAGCTATTGTCTGAGTCTCTTACACGTTTGCACTCTTTGTTTTAGTACACCGCGCTCAACATCGCGGGTCAATTGTTAGGCAGACAAATTAAGATAATTCGAGAATTTAGACAAAACCATTTATTTAATTAAATTAAACAGCCCACGCCACGACAGGAGATTATTTGTGAAATTGTTTGTAACTGTTTTATTTCTCTCTGACAATTAAACAATAATACCATTTTCTTTCTCCTTTCCATTGTAAATAACTAAAAGTCGAAACATGGTTTTATTCAATTTGTAAATAGAATATACTTTTCTCTTATCCCATTTCAATTTTGATCATTATATCACGTTTAACTGCGTGTAGATTTTGTCACTAAGGTGTCAATGGAGGTTTTCAGGATACCATATTTATATGATTACAAGATGACCTAGATATAAGTGGATAAGTGGTGTCAATTTTGAAAATAAACCAATTTTCCGGGGTTTTTTTTATCATTATATCAGTATTTTTTTCACTATCATTTGGCTTTCTGAGGACCGGTGGTTATAATATAATATTTGAGTTATGAAATATGAAATATGTCAACACTTACATTCCTGCCTGCCTCGTTGTTGTGAAGGTTCATAAGAGCTCTCCCCGGATTCTTCTTCTTCCGTTTCTTCCCCTTCTCCCGCGCGTCCACAAATGCCTTGGAGAAGGCTGTACCGTAGGCGATGTTGTGCGAGCACCCTGACCACTCAAACCCCTCTGGGCTCCGGCCACGCACTGTCCGGTCACACCCACACTTCTGTAACTGACCACTACTGCACGCGCGCGTCACTGCGTGCGCCACACCCGCCGACGATATTGCGTGCACGAAAGCTGCCTCTCGTGTACCTGAGCAGAGAAATGTATGGTATTAAATTTTTCCGAAGTGTTGATAACATTTTATTTTCTAAAATATTTGAAATAGTCAGTTATCATAATCATAGACAATCTTACAAAGGTCATTAATAGTGTTTTCAATCGATTTCTAGTTGATTTTGATTTCCAGTTATTGATATTAGATTATATGCACACATAAGGATACATCACCCATAATATTCATATGAATCATTTACACGAGCATGATAAAATATGGACGTTCATCTTTCATAATAGAAATCAAATTACACTGGAACTAATGGTCAAGAGCTCAAATCAATTGAGAAGCAGTAACCTTAGCCCCATTATCTATCAGCTGTACGCTTTAAACATTGTTTACATGTTTGGAATAAATAACAATAAGTAAGTTGAAATTCCAGACGGATCGTAAAGCAAAGGGCGGAAAACTTGAAAAGGCTAATTGGTAATTTAAAGGTCATCTTAGTTCAAGCTTATCGCTCTAATGAGACAGGTCAAACGTGCCTCCTCTTAATTTAATTAAACACAGAGAATTTTACAGCTTGGAAAACGAGTTACTCACTCTGCGTAACTGGGACATTTCGTCCAAAATACGCAAACATGTGGTCTAAAATATAATCACATATAAATATAAATGTAAATATAATCACAAACTATAATTTACTTGAATGATACTTTCAGTTCGAAAATTCACTGTTGTAAAGGTTAGAATTAAAACATCTATTACAAGGCCCTTGTGAGAATTCGTTGTTATAACTGCTACCTATGTAATTAAACTCGACCCTTTTCCTGACATCCCTTGAGAAGAAGGAATGTTACATTTATAGCGCTTGATTATCAACTTGCAATGCAGAGAGGGACATTTTAAACTCCATTTTATCAAGTGTAGGTATTAAACATTTAATAGTTTTCTATTTTATTTCTTAATCCTGTGAATTCACGGGCAACCATCTTTATACGTGCAGTTTCTCAATGGTGGTGAGATATTCGGGATGATGTTATCAACTCTAACTGCCGACACGCCAACATAAACTCCACTCACATCATGTCAAGTCTCTGGCAATCCCCAAAATTAACATTAATGAGGAAAAACAACCCCACGTCTAGATTCCAACATGTCATCCTTTGTGCTGATTTCGTTTGTATATCAATATACTGCGCTGTATGATTTTGAAAGCATGCATCTTTGTCCAAGAACATGTTTATTGCAGTCAATCACATGTATATAGACTGCGTGTCTGTAATGTATTGCAGATACCATCAGCTGATGTTGAAATTAGTCAGGACAGTTACACGGATCGGCTGATAGGGTAGAATCGTGAGAGAGAAGCCTGCTTGTTAGAGAAGCGAATAATAGGGCCGGTCCCGCCATGGAATGTGCGAACACTGGTAACCATGTCCACACCATACCTACACTATAAACATCAACATCTACCCCAGACATAAACATGTAGTAGAGTCCCGTCACCGTAGTAGACACCGTCTATACTTACATCATGTGTGGGTACTTACATTATCATAAACTATAGGATGATTCTATAATTCATAAATGCCTTCTGATTTTTCCATTTATAGAGATCAAAGAATTATAAATCACAACTGATTGTATGCCACAATTGGTTTCTTGTAATGGGGAGAGGGAGACTTACACAATCTTATGATCGAATACTTGTACTCTTAAAATAGATTTTAACAGAAAACCAATATTGGTGTTAAAATGATAAACTTCTTCAACCATCTTGAATTCATTGACAGAAACCCACCTTGTTTTAATATAACATTTCCAAAAAGTCTTTTCGAGTCTGTGGTGGAGCAGTTCCACCGCCGGTGTTTGAACTGGTACTGACACTCGTCTATAGCGCGCTGGGCTCCCACTTTCACGCTCTCCATGAGCTCAACATTACGCTTGCACAACTTCTTCTGTCTCTTCACCAGCCCTGACAGACTGTCACAGCTCTTCTCGTTCTGAATTGTCGTTGTAGAGGACATCAGGGCTCTGCATACAGAGTGCAATTAGTTGAACATACAGCAATAATACATATTATAGAAGAGAAGAAGAAGAAGAAAATTATTTATGTCAGTGTCACATGTTACACATTTCTTGTTTTTGTAGCCACAAACACTTAATGAAAGGTAACATTCAGCCAAAAGGCTTATGAGACACTACATACATTAAAAACACATTAAAAGGAATTAGGTAAAATTATACATATCAAAATACCACACAATACAATACCATACAATTCGATATAGATATTATAGATGTAAAGGGAGCATTATATTGTAGTTTATTATGAATTATGAAATAAATCAAATTAAAACATTAGCCATTGAGGTGTTCCTTAACTTTTGTTGCTCAGTGTACAGATAGTTTGGATTCGTGATTTATGATATGACATGTACACGGTATGGTTTACCATATACACATAATTATTATCGGAATTTTTCATGACATTTAATGAATACATAAGCATATGTTGTATACAACGACTATACATAGTCATACAAATTTAGTATATAACATTGGATGTCATATTACATTTACTGTTAGCGTGTACAACGAAAAAAGTTTACACATATTTTTTGTCAATTATACAGAAACCTATCTATGAAATTTTAGAAAATAATTTTATTCATATAGCTACGTTTTGTAATTTACTATCTCGGGATATAACTTTGCCATTAGTACACCATCTAAATATTCCTGGTGGTACACTGAGTGATGTAGATAGTATCAATAGTACATCATAAATAAATCAGTTAGTAATAAATAAAAACGAGAGAGGTTAGTATATATTACAATACATTATCATCGGGAAAGCTGTTCTATTGTCATCACTTAGTACACAAACAAATACTCTACATAAAAGCATACAGTAATTTTGGTACGTTATATCGGTATTCCATACAAAGAGGCTGTTCGGTACGTAGATGTTATCCGAAAGTACAATAAGTACGTATATAGTGTTAAAATGAGAATAAGGTATTGTAAATAAAACGTAAAAGTAATAGGCATTTAAATTATACTGTTCTCAATAAAAATAATATTGACGGAAAAGATTAAGAAATGCCTTTGAATGATTAAAAATTTTCTTCAAACTAAATAAAAAGGATGATACTTTCCTTGATAAAATGTTTCAAATTTTAATATTATCATAATTTTGTCGAAAAGTTTATTTAAACGGAATGCTTTAAATCAGGTTTTTCAGTTTTTGTTAATAACAGTAAAACTCAAACCTCACATTCTCACCACTTAAATGAATTACGTTTTTTTGTTATTTTACGAATTGATCGATAGTTCAACGACCATTTGAAGACTTAAATGAAAATGTAAACTTCTTGAAGAACTAAACTGGTTTCGTTTACACTTAGCGTCATTACGGAGCGCCACGCCCTAGATCGATGTCATTTAGAGACAGGTAGAATTCACCCAGTCTGGCGGACTGGCTGTGACAGATGGGTCGCTGTACATGTTGAAGTCTTTGATGTTGGCGCCCTAGTCTCGGTCTAATCATGCAGGCGCAGAAACACGTGAGAGGCGTGCACAGAGAGAAATGTATATCAAACTCAATCTTCATTTCAATGCACGTACATTTCGGTAAATAATCAGAAATATTCATGACTCTCGTGCAGAGAGAAATTTATCAAACCGTTCTGCGTTAAACGAACATGTTCATTTCAATACGTGTCAATTACAGCAATTTTTTGGAAATATTCGTGATTCTCGTGCAGAATTCAAATTTGTCATAGCAGGTTAATCAAATACCAAAGTTTATCTTCATGCAAATTTCAAAAATTTATCGAGATTGAAAACTGACGATAAATCATGATTTTAAAATTCAATTTCATTTTGAAAGTATAAACATGTTTCTAAGTTTGTGTAAACATTACATTTTTCATGGTTTAAAAATTGGTTGAGATAAATATTAAGTATGTAAGATATATAACCATGAGGTTTGTTTACAAAAGTGACAGTAGCCCTAATATAAGATATGTCTATCGTGTGTACAGGGCCATTCCTGTGCTGGTCAGAGCAATGTAACTCGCCCTTAGCACAGCTCTCGAGAACCTTTAAACAAGAGAGTATTGCCAAACACTCGATCGACCCTTACCCACGTGTATGGCTCCTCCACATCGTATTAATACCACTTCAGCTCGTTGTACTCGAGTGTTCTACCAAATAACCTTCAAGTATCCACTATCAAAAATATTTTGTTTAGAAATCAAATCTAATTTTACAAAACTTGTTTGAGAATCCACCGATGTATTGGTTCGTTTGAAATACGACGTATATATGTTTTTGAACAATTCAATCACGTTTGTTGATCAATTATTCTTAAATGCTTTCTGAAAAGAAATGCTATTTTTAATTTCGTAAATCTTCGTTGAAGAGTAAGGTTTTGATTGATAGACGTGAGACGAATGAAGGTGTTTACATATTGGATACATATCCTCAAGTTTATGTGTTCGATGTTGACGCGGGGTTAGCTCGAATGTTTATATTAAAATTCATGATTAAGGATGTGTAGATATGGATTAACGCAGGACATATTTCACGGAAACAATGTGGTCCCTCAGTATTCTTTATCCCCTTTGTCCCGGGGTATTCCAATGTGTCACTCATAATTTCGCCCGGTAAGCTCTGCTAACACTGCGACATTCTGTCGTGAACGTTGAAGTCGGTCCTAGCTATCCTAGAAATGTCGTATATCTCAGCTCAGCTTAACTCTAACTTCCTTACTTAATTCACAACAACTGCAAGCATTCATTTAAGTCCTCTTAACACAAAGTGCGATGTGCTGCACGTGAGAAATGCTTTGTTTGAGAAAAGGGGCATCTTAAACACGCGAGACGGGCGACACACAACATAGACTGTATTCAGTCTCAGATAGCCGTATTGGCTACGTTCTCGATTGCATATTGTTTCAAAAATAATCTGGGAAGCCAAATAAATAATGTATTCTTTCTTTTTACATTTCTATCTTACCGTGACTTCCCTCGTACTAGTCATTGTCTTATTGACATTCTCAGGTTTGATTATGAAGAACCCCTCTCCCTCCCTTACACCCATCTAGAGACTGGCACGAGTCTTCAACATAATACCCATTCTACGAAACGTTACAATTTGTTTGTTTGAGTTTTGGAATGTAGGGTTGTTCTTCACATTACATAAGTTTTAGATTTTCTCCTCTGGGATAACGTTTTCAAAACGTTTGAATTGTAGCATAGTTTATTTATATTTGAACAACTGAGGTATCGCAATACAACATCAATACGTACTTGTCTATGGTGGTTTTGGAAAATATGTAACAAATGTACTAGTAAAAGCACAGAATGGAGAATCAAGATACGGGATGTTATACAACATGTGAACGGATAAAATGGTTAGGATAGAAATTGTATTTTATTAAAATACAATCCTAGAACTTCAAAGGAAAACTTCCGATAACAAATCTTCACAATTATTTTAACAATGATAGTTCCAGGGTTGTTTTAAGAATAAAAACAGAAATCGAATTTACTTTATTATACAAAATTGTATGAGTTTTTATCATAACTGGGGAGTTATCAATTCAACAATTTTTCTCTTTTGTGAACGTAACTAGCAGAGTTCTTATTCCACCATACAATCAAAGACAATAAGGCAGCATGTAGGTAAAATAGATTTGTACCTGGCAATGTACCTATATCTCTGCCCATAGCTGAATGTAATTAACTTCCAAATGGTCTCTCAACGTGTGTCCATTTCGTGTTGGCAACACGTGCTCAGAGAAACTCGTGTGTTAAATATGCTCGCTTCTCTGTAGATTCACTACATACAATTCTTCTGTTGCTCTGCCCAGGGGTCAAGCATTAAAACTTGTACTACAAATCAGATAATCCAAACTCCTTGGAACACGTGGACAAGTTATAAAACTGTCAATTAAAGGCACCCTGATTCAAGGGGATATAAACACCGATGTTACTTACACAAGTATGTACAGGTAATTTTTAAGAGGGATGTCAATTTCATCAACCCGGAAATGTGGCATTTATTGATAGCTAGTTGACATTTGTATGTGGAACGTTTTGCATATAGCATGTGAGCGCTAATTATTTTACTGCATGTTCACATTTAGCCTCTGTCAGTTCATGCAAGGGTTGTAAAATAGCTAATTAGAAAATGCATGTCTATTGCATAAGGCAGTTTTGAAGAATATGTTTTGACGTAACTTTATTAACACGGTGTCGAGGACTGCCTGAAGCAAAGGTAACTGTCTTCTCTGTCGTAATTCGTCCTCTGTGTGATGCGAGTTTATTGTCCTCTGTTTATCCCACGTTTTAGATATAAGTGACAGATAGGCGTTATAGAATGTATATTTCGGTTGCAGGGGGCGAGGAATCACTACGCGCTAATATCTCGGGAATTTAAATGGCTTTCACCAATTAGTTACAACATGCGTACTGGGAACGAGCCCCGCGATATCATATCTACTGTTCGGTGAAGATTCGGAGGGCGATAAAACGATGGTTTAGTTATTTATACGACGACATTAATTCTACTTGAAAGGGTGAGAATAACTTATGCAATAATGGAGGCAATTTGTGATATACAACGCACATTGATACGAAGCATAGCCCGGGGGTGTATGGGAGGGTTTGCTCTTAGAACAAGTCATAAAAGCTCTATACTTAATAACCTCGTGCTGACTTTTTTGTTATAAAACAATCAAAATGCTAATAAAACAGCATTTAACTCAAGAATGATTTTTCTTAAGTTGCGATGTTTGATGTAATAGTTATATAGTAGATCTAGAGTTGAATGCATGTTTATATAGTGAAGTGCCTGTTATACTTTTAAGTATATCTGTCTATTATGTGAAGTCATTTTGGTGTATGTCAAACTAATGGGAATATGTTTAGGGGTATTTTAGGCTCGACTTCATTGATAGCTTTTAAAATCGACACCAGGTTGAACTTACATGAAGAAAGAAGAAAATTTTAATAGAAAAGTTAATAAAATCAAATGTTTAGTGATAATCTAGTTTGTTTAAAATTTACCCAAATTTTTAGAAAAGATTATAGACCTGTTTCCGATAAAAAAAAAAAAACAACAAATAGTTGCCTACTTATAGATGCCAAAAATAAGATTAAGATAATTCAACTGAATATCTATATTTTCAAACCAATGTATTGACAAGATAATGGAATTTTGGCGTTTCAAAGAAACATTGTTTCTATACCCCATACGTTGATCTACGCATTGTATTGACTAAGACTGATGTGTGGCTATATGTAGCAGTGTTTCTGGGGCAGACCGAACTAATGATGAATTCTGTGGGAAAAATCAACAAGAAACAAGATAGACGAGGAGCAACGAGCAATGTTTATCACTCTTCTTGCCCGAGCCGGCACCCATACATCGGGGCATCCCAGTCAAGGAAGCTATTGTGGCACTATTTGCAGGCGGACTTACACTTAATAATCTTGTATTAAAATAAGAATTAAGGGATAAATACGCGTCCTTTGCACCGAGTAACCTCTGCATACTTGCACTCACACTGTTCAAACTTAAGATATTTCAAAAAAGAAAGTTCAATGTATTTCATGAAAGAAAATGAATGGAATATTTTGGAAGACGCATTGGGTTCACTTTGTTTTTATTTACCACTTTACCTATAAGAAATAACAGACTGTTTCTACCGATATTACTGCACAGCAAGACACGATGCCTTGTAATTACAAACTGCACGTGCAGTGACGCCCGCTGCATGCTGAATCCAGAAGCTTGTAAATTGCGATACACGCCACATCGAGACAGGGGGTGGATATTACGACGCAGTGTAAATTTCTTTGTACATTTCCAACGCTTGTAAGCTTGTTAGTTTTATGCTCAGTTAATTCTAAATATTTACGTGAAAGCATCCGACATGTTTGTTTCAAGGAAGCGAAAGTGAAAGAACGGGTTCTGGCACCGTCGTGCCACTTGACTTTAAATAAATCATGTACAAGCGTCACTTTGTGACAAATTCCACTGTCAGCGAGAGCTCACTGATAAATCGGCCGGGTCGACTTTAAGACAGGTTTTGACATTTGCGTGATTAAAGTACATGAGGTAAAAGAAGGGTGTTGTGTACAGATAGGGAGAAATTCGCATCCTCCCCCTCTCTCCCACCCCCACACAGCCCCACCCGCATAACTGAACCACCCCTTCCCAGCGCACGTGCTGCACGGACATTGCGCGAGATCAGTGCACGTGATGCACGGACTAATTGATGTCTATAACACCTGTCATTCTCGGCACTCATCACTCGCTCGGCCCCGCCGTCTCAACTCAAGTATATTTCACCGGCAATATCCCTCTCAGTCAAAACATAGACATCAAACAATGCAGCCAAACAGTTACTTTGTTACACCTCATTGTCTTCTATATAAATTTATTTCTGTTCAATTTGAACTTACCCTGAGCCTTTTAGACAACAATGTCTTTATAGCCAAATTTAATTGCCTCCGATAAAAACACTTGTTTCATTGGTGTCCATATAAAATATTTTTATAAATTGTTTGATATTTAATGTCACACGTGTCCTAACTTAAACTGCAATGTCTCGTGTTGGCTTAACTTGTCATTTCAATGTGATATTTATAAAATTAATTTTTTCTTTTGAATATAAATCATTTTTGTTACTTTTTGTTTAAATTAAAATAGTGTTTTATTAATTTTCGATGCAGTGATGACTCTAAAACATAATATATATAATTTTATTTATATAAATTATATTCAACATAAATTCTTAAATTATATTATAAAGAAAAATAATTTTGTTATCTTGATAAAAAAACTATATCAAAACAAATCAGCCGATTTATGTAATTCACTTTTTCTGGTTTAACATAAAATGAAAATAACTGCCACTTTTCAAGAAATAAATTGTCACGATAATTCTTAAAAACTGCCATTAAAATTGAAAATCAATCAGAACAAACGAAATACAAACTACTCGAGTTGAGTTTTCGCTGCTACCAACAGTACTTTGTGTTTGTATAACGATTAGTTGCGTTAACGATTCTTTTGTAATTTTAATACCCTGTTTACCGTTAATTAACGCAGGTGTTAAAATATCCATTCTAAGTAAATACTGTCTAGCCTGATGAATGAATGAACGAATTAATGTATGAATGAACGAATTAATGCATGAATGAACGAATGAATGAGTGAATGAACGAAAGCCAGAATTCCCAACGTTGACAGTTGAACATGCGATTAAACGTCATTACATCGTCGTAATGCCAGATAGCATCATCTTTTTGACAGGCTAAAACGTAAAAACTGCGCGAAGAAACTTCCTAAGTCCTATCATGTTTCTAAGCTTTTCTTGCAAGCTTGCCGATGTTTATTTATGATTGTGTCAAATTTGATAACCAATTCAGATAACTGTTTTTCAACCAGAAAAATATATCGTTTCCCAAATTTTACATCTCTACCGCATAGAGGGGAATTGGGAGAAGAGGAAGATGGATGCGTTTTGAAATATTCTGCAATAAATCACTGGGAGTAAAGAAGTTTTATGTATTGCAATATACATGGGGAACGAGAAGATCTGGCTTGCTTCACCTGAAGTGTTGTTGAAATGTACATGCGTCAGTTTCATAACTAACACATGTTGGTTTACATACATGACAGGCTTACATCTAGCAGGAGGAATGTACAAAATGTCATACGAATGTGTGAAGTCCCTTAAAAACTAATGCGAATAAAATAGAAGGTTATCATACAAGGCCAATTGGGGTTACGCTATGCAGATTGTAGTAGATATTGTTTATCTCTAGTGTTTATATATGGACGAATGGAAATGGCTTTAACATTTAGAATTTTCATTATTCAAGTAAGCGGTTTAAGCTCGTACCATTCGACTGGTGTAGTCGGAATATAAACACTGCTATGTTTAGTTCTCGTAATGCATTAGCGCCGAAACAGACGGTGAATGGATTTATCAAGAATATGTCGAAAAGGCTTCTTAATGTATGAAGGATTTACTTTTGAAAATAAACAGAAAATTTTTGGATAAGAATTATTACTAACATACGTTCATCCTGATAAAATATCATATTAATGTCATTTTGTTACTAATTATATCTTTATGTATTTGGAATAAAATTGCAACAGAGCTTTTTTTTGTTAAAATTTAGATTATTTATGCTCTTGCCATTCCACAATATTTCATAATTATAAATCAGTAAATTACACGTTCTTATAATTTATATTCAAACTGCACATCAAGTATTATTTTCATTTTCTATGTATGTGTAGCAAAATTGATGTTTCGAAATATTAGAACTTTCAATAGCATATTTCTCGCGAACATGTAATGAACATCAAATACCAAAAAATGGGAATTTTCAAAGAAACTACTTACAGCCAGCGAACGCTTTCTGAGATTCGTGTTGAAATGAAGATGGTGAGTAAACCAATGAAGAGATGAAGTAATGTGTCCTTGTTCATTCTTCCGCGTCGTTCTCTCTTTCCCTCTCTCTATCTCGTGGTAGACGTCAGATACGTGACACAGCCTGCAAGCTAGTCGCGATCAGCTGAAGGCTCCAAGTTGTAGATCCCGAACTTTGAAACATCCAAGTGAAATAGCACGAAAACTTTCTCCTCATATCTCAACACATCACATAATAGAAGACGTATCAGCAGTTGAAAAGAATCACTCCGTATAGACGTATCAACAGATCCTAGAATATATGACAGCAAACTCGCACTGTTTCCATGAATTAACGGATACTCCTTGAGAAATAAACTTTTCCAAGTTTTTCCGTCCAGTGAAGCGAGCACGTGAAAGCTAATAGTGTTTCTGGCTGGAGGAGGCGCAGCTACCCTAAGTCTTGTTGGGCTGGATTAGGCTCCGCCCCTTTTAAACGAGCGGCCGCACTCTAGAGAACTACACGTGGGGGGAGCGCGTGCGCACATTGACGCGCCGCCAATCTAGCTATTGTCTTCGTTCAGGTGACTGCCTCCCCTTGTTAGACTTAATTTCCTTAACTCTGTTTTGACACCACTAAAGACAGTCGTCTAAAGTCGGCTGGCTGGCGATTCGACACGATTCACTAAAAGTCTGTCTCTAACTTTAAGCTTGACAACGGCTTTAACTCTTGTCGCATGCTTAAACCATGGCATCTTCCACTAGCCAATACGGTGTTACAACTTGCGCTATTGTCAAAGCTGGTTTAGTTTTCACTCACAAACATTTCCGTGGTTTACCTGTTCACAAGGCCTCACCTTGTCGCCTCCGAGCCTCGTGCGAAATATACTTCTACATGAGAGAGACTTTTAAAAAACGGCAAATCAACATATAATGAAGATCGTTTACCTGCTTTTCGTGATGAGTTGAAATCGACATTGTATATATTTCACATGTCTGATATAAACAGCCCTACTTCAACTGCCATGCGAATTATCAAGGGGGCTTATTAGGATAATATCAATCGAAGCCAACCGTTGCTACTTGTACAGTGAATAGTTGTCGTTCAAGTTGAATTAGTTTTTCACCCTGCACAATCCCCTTCTGTCGTGTGTACAAGATAAAGTGGGTCCGACTCACAGAATCAATAAAGTTGATGTTCTAGTTTATAAACATTTGACACCGATCAGTAGTATTGACGTTGCGAAGTACCTCATAATAATGACCTCAACGCGACACCATAGAAAGTTGACACACATATACAACACTCATAAAAACATTTCTCTTTTCCGACTCATAAATACATTCAAAAATATCTTTATGTGTTAAGACACGAATTATTATGTCTTTTGCCATATTTAAAAAAAAAATGTTATTGCCTCGGAGGTCTCAAAAGGATAAGCCGGCTAGTAACTCCCTTCAGCGACATTCGTCATTAGCGTGACGGCAGATACCACAATAACTCCATGTACTGACACTGTTGAGAGTTGTTGACTCAAAGGTGACGTGCGATTCTCCTATGTTACAAAAAACACTGCCTGTGTTTCACTCGAGTTCAGTAATTGTTAAATTTTCTTTCCAAAACATACAATTTAATTTCAATGTATAAATGATGTGTCACCACCTTAGGATCACTTTTTTGTAACATCTGCTTTCATTGGCTGTTTTGGTTTAAAAACGAAGAGGAAGAAATCATTTTATTACATTGTCACATGTCACATATTTTCCATATAAAAGACAGGAAAAGTAACATCCTGCATGAACAGGAGATATTCTATACATTAAAACCTATAATGTAACAAAATGTGAAACATGGAAGTTATAACAAACAGTTGGAAGTTGATAACATGTATAGTACATTAATAAGTATGTATTGGTACTTGGTATAAATGGAACAGTACTTGGTATATATAGAGAATTATTAGCATGTATAGTAAATTTGTTGGTACATATGGTAAAGTAGATCGTAGTTGTAGTGAAGTTGTTTTTTATATATTTTATTGTTCTATATGTAATTAACCCCTTTGATATTAGCCCTGCAGGTAACAGTGGTACGTTAGTCTTCATAGACTGATTATATGTACCTACGTACCTATGTATCTGTGTCATACATGTGACACTTTGATAATCTATATCTGTCTGCTGCTTTGTACATAGTAAAAACATGTGGTGATATGAGGTCGTTTGTCTCATATACAAACTCCTGTAATAAAACACTCTTCATATTCTTGAAGTATATAAGAATATATACCGAAAAGTCGCTACTCCTTAAATACTAAGATTATCATCCATAAAATCTTTGTTATCATCCATAAAATATTTTTTTATCAATTCAAGAAATTTTTACACAATTTTTTTCCTCAATGGATAAGATTTCTTCAAATGAATTCGAACGCCTATCAAGTTGAAATCATCTGTCCTCAATGGTTACAGTATTTTCTAGAAACGATGTCCAAGCAATTTTATAGCTTCTGCTGACTCAATACAAGAAGCTGCAAAACTAGTAAATCCTCCCCCGCATGGCCATTAGTCAAGAGGACTTAACCAGTTACCCCAGCGGTACGTCAGCCCGGAGGGGGAGGGAGGGGTCAGCGTTACATCACCCACAACTCGCCTCATCTTCCACACGGTAGAGAAATCATAGACGCACGTTGGTCATTTAGTTATTTAGACATGGTTAATAAAATTTGTACGTTGTATCTTTTTCAATATTTCAATATGTATTGTGTTGAATGTAGACGGTATCTCCTACGCTGAATGCTGATTTTAAAAATTCTCATAATTTTTAAATATCATTGAAAAATGTATGATGTAACGCTTTTGTTAATAACAACCTTTCTCAAGATGGCCTTACTTGGTTTAATATGGTTTGTGTACATATCAGTGATATATCGGTTGTAACTGTGGTAAATGTCTTGTACATTTCAATGTAAGGCCAATGTTTATCTCGGCTCTACATGAGGATTACTCTGTCGCTCATATGAGATTTATATATCCGTTCCTTCACATGCAGCACTGCACACATCCATTCATAAGTGCAGTTGTGTCACAACCATTGTACCTGTCTTAAGTACAATCGCGCAATTAACGTCTGACTGTTATAGCCTGTCGTGGTATACACCTTTCTCACAGAGAAAAATATTGAAAAACCAAATTAAGAGCCCTTTTTGTCGTTGATGGTTTAATTATGAATGTTAACAAAACTAACTTCTCCATGCAAGAGGGATAAAAGCAAGATCGTTAAGTAATTTATTCAAATCTACCACAATACATAGATAGAATAGGTCTATATGTTGATACATAAACGATTAATACGATAGAGTGATGGGAAATATACAGATGTATGTTTCAGTATGTTTCATTATTATTTTCTCGTGACTCTGATAAATCAACCATGATGAAACCTATTTAAAATGATAATTTCGAATCCAGTAGGCCTACCTAATGTAAATACAAACATGTTTTATTAATTATTGCAAACATTGTGTCACCATGAACTCAAATGTCACCCATTCATGTTTTCTCAACAACTGAAGTTACGTTATCTATAATCAACTAAGGGTATATGAAAATCTTATAAGCATATGTGCATTAAAATACTATTTACAATGCATAACTGAATTATATCATTATGAGTGTATAATGAAATGTTTAATGTGAAACACCGATAAAGTTACATCATAAATTTTATGTTTTTATAAGGTATTGTTTGCATGTTCATTTTTGTGATGGTCTGGAAACGTGACATTAAATTTCAATTGTTAAATCAGCTACAAATAAATCTAGAATGTAGATTTACTTAACATTTCAATCAATCTTTTTTTCTTTTTAGTTGAGGCCATTGGCACAGTCTACATTTCTGCATCACAGAGCAATACATATGTGCATTAAATTATATACTCAAAAATGATAAGTGATAAGTTAATAAGCATAATAAACAAACATCTGTCAATATATCATTGGCGTAGATATGGATCTCCATGAGCAAAGCATAAATATATTGATAAGTTTTGGACAGCATCGTGATTTTCAATTGAAATGAATTTAACATTTATTTAGAATAATAAGTTCCACTTGTGTATATTTTCAAATATTACATACACGATATTTCAGATCTTACCATGGGGTATAAGAACATATCCTTAATGGAGATACAGCAAAAAAACTTCATACTACTTCCGGAAATGTAACTTTTGTTCGTCATCGCATATCATTTACCCAATATTTTAAATCATACAATGAATTATAAGATTGTTAACATAAGAGCAACACTGAAAAAACTTGAGACTTCTATACAACATCAGCCGATACGAGTAACGAAATAAATGTGGAATACAGACAACATTAGTTCTCTCAATGCACCTACTTCCTACAGAGTGTATGTACTCGTTGGTACTCGCAAACATTAACATAGCATTGTGGGGAATAAAGGGGATCTGTATATATTCCCTTTACTGGACCAGTGAATAGAAACAGCTCACTTTGAACTGTCACGCATGCATATTGTCTAGCTGAATGCAGCTACCGCCTACAATTAAGAAAGGTTACAGTCGAAAAGCGATATATACCCACCCTGACCCTGAAAGTGAATCCGCTAAATAAAAAATGGATGTAGCATCAAAGGAAAGGTTTTTATAAATGTTTTCAAGAGCTCTCTTTAGCATCATTACCCCGCACCGGGGTTATATCAAATATGACAGCAGCTTTAGACGAGTGTTGAAAAGAGGACGGGATATGAGCGAACCCTGTCACAGACCTACAGACATATCATATCCGATATTTGAAACGAGTTGTACACGTGAACCCTATTGTTACAAAAGGCTGAGGGTGCAAATAGATAAAACGAATCTGTCATATTGTAATGAAGTAAATTGGTGTACGGCAAGGCGATCCTCTGAATCAGAGTTGTTCCACTGAGTCAAGAGTGCGAATGTATTAAACGAATAAAAGCCGTGTAAGTCATTGTTAAGCATAATAGCTTTCTGAACCGTGTTTGTGTTTTATTACAATCAATGTATATATGTGGGATTTATTATATATTAAAGATATAAATACGTCGAAAGTTTTTTCCCCGGATCATGTTTTCTTTAAGGAACTACCAATTGTTGAATAGATAGAATTCTGCCTGTTTTAATGTACCATACGACATTTTTAAAACAAGGGTTTAAGTTTGGTATACCAAAGCGCAAGTTAAGGTTATAAACAATTTTGCACAAGGTCTGTAAAGGTCGTATTTAATATTTTCGAGTTTTATTATTCTTTTTTTTTTGCACAAATGATGTGTATAGCCGTTTCACCATACGGCTAACAAGATTTTTAATTTCCGCAACCGTTTTAAGAATGGGAAGGAAAGTGTCCTTGAATTCTTCCCCTTAAACTCAGAGCGCGTAGTTGAAACCTTGTCGTCATCGTTGCAGTTTTGTATACCAATGGAGAAGTCAAAAGTACTGTTGAAAATACAGCGAGAGACACATATGGATTCAGGTTAAAAGGAATAAGAAATTTTAATTTGTTAAAGCCTACATTGTATTAACGCATAGTAAATGTGTATATATGATAATTATCTTTGCCAACATAGCTTTTTATATTAGATCAAATTGGTGAAGAGACCTTCAACTACTTGACGCTACGACATGTGCTATGTTCAGGCGCCGAATAAACGCCATCATTTGAATCACTCACTAATTCTAACGAAGACATATATAGAACACATTTTTTTTATCATGTTAGCACCAGGGCTTTTAGCTATTGTTTGTGTGCCTAAGTGTGTCATAGGCAATTCCCGGTCGGATAATGTACTATATTAATACTGTTATGAATAACTCGTTCCAAGCATGTACCTGACACTCAAAGAAAATATTTTCTTCTTCTTCTTCATAAGCCAACTTGATTTAAGGATGCGAACTCCTCATGAGTTGTACCTGCAATCAGAAGAGGGAGACGTTGTTGAGAGAGATAGACAGGTGGAGGACAGGTAGATAAGATTGGGGTCCCGGGGGTCAGGTGTGGACAGGTGACAAGGGGTCGGGACATCGACAAGTCAATTACACCTATCAGTGAACACTATCTGCCCATATCCTCCCGATAGTCTCTGGCAGACGCTCTTCAGCTTGTAACCCATTTCTTGTAATAGATATGTCAACATTGTAAAACCTTGAAGGATTTCGTGGTTCAAGGGTACGAGAGAAACTGCACTAGGGGTGCATATTTATTTAATAAAAAATATGATTTTGAGGATTTTATAATTTCTTAATGAAAACTTCATATTAAACCTCGATGAAGTATTATTTTGAAACCTCAGCTGAAAGATTTAATTGCTGATATATTCATTGGTACATGATGATATATTAACTGTAAAGGACGTCGAGATTCTTTCGTATAAACTTTCAAAACGTGTAATGATTCAGTCTGTGATATATCTTCTAAAGAAACATTGTAGAAGCTTGTGTGAAGAGAGAAACACGTCTTTATTGTATGAGGTGAGGTGAGGTGAGGTGGTGTTTAACGCCGCTTTCAAGAGTATTTCACTCACATCGCGGCTGCTAGTATTATTACAAGGAGAAAGCCCGCAACACCATTGTGGCTATGCATTGCGGTGAAACCTGCGAGCATCGTTTATTGTATGAAGCTATGCATGTTTTGTGTAGACACTAACGCCGTTGTCTAGCAAGTGATTGCTAATTACTGTAATGGTTTAAAAATTAATAAATCCACTCAAATGTGATATAGAAAATAAGAATTTCTCCAAAATATTTGAATTATCATTAGCAATACATATATACACTAACCATATTCCTATCATCTATTCTGAATGCTTATAAATCTATAAAACGTTCCACCTTGAGGATTTAATTATAGATACATTTTAAAATTCCGAAAATAGATCATAACCTGTAGAGTAGCTGTAAACTTTTCTAGACTTAAGGCGGCTCCTGTTAATTTGTTCTTGGGTATGGATGATAGACAAAGAAATAGGCTTAAGCTTAACTCTGAGGCCGTTTCTGGGTGCACGTGAATCCCCATCAACCATGAACTGTGCAGCCGTACCGCTGCTGTATTAGTTAGTGCTTTTATGACTCTACATATAAGTTTCGCACACAACTTTGAAGCCTGTTGGTAAGGAAGGTTCGTGTTTGAAGAATGCGTTTATTCCCTGACATGCACCATAAACTTTGTAGTCAGTGACTTCAACTGCATCAACTTTTACCAAGTCTCTGTAACCCGCTCCGGGTATAACTGACAATTTCATACCTCCAGGACGTATCTATATACACCGGTCTTATGATTCGGTACCTGCCCGTATTCATTTCATAATTGTAGGTTTCATAATGATGATCATATTTGGTCATGCCTCAAAGAAGTTGTCAGTTTTATCTGATTCAGTCAAGCATGGTCCAATTGTTCTGAAAAGAGGGAAATATTGTCGTTATCTATATCTTTTTGTTAATTAAACTTTACAGATCTATATCAAATGGTATATTTATACTTCATCGCTGTTTTACCATATTATATTGACACAATCACCAAACAACATTGCTTTTATTGACTGATTTTGACACGATTATCTGTAACTCTTAACAATCTTTGTTAGTCAAACAACATTGCTGTTACTGATGTTCTGATATTGACAAGGTTATCGACAACTTCCAACAATCACCGTTAACCAATTAATCTTTACTATGATATCAGTTTTCTGATTGCACATACCAACAGAAAACACGGCAATGTTCATGTTCAACTGGGATGTTCATGTTCGACAGGGGTTCATTTTCAACAGGGTTCGTGTTAAACGGGAATGCTCGTGTTCAACAGGGATTCATTTTCAAGAGGAATGCTCATGTCCAACATGGGTTCATGTTCAAAAGGGGTTAATGTTTAACAGGGTTCATGTTCAACAGGGTTGATGTTTAACAGGGTTCATGTTCAACAGGGTTGATGTTCAACAGGGTTCATGTTCAACAGGGTTCATGTTCAACAGGGTTAATGTTTAACAGGGTTCATGTTCAACAGGGTTCATGTTCAACAGGGTTGATGTTCAACAGGGTTAATGTTCAACAGGGTTCATGTTCAACAGGGTTCATGTTCAACAGGGTTCATGTTCAACAGGGTTAATGTTCAACAGGGTTGATGTTTATGAAAATGAAGCCTTACGGTCGGATATAATGCTACAGATCAACAGCTCCTGTTGATAGTTTAAGATTCGAACTCAGACATAGCTAAAATGAAAACAAGCACAGATGATAAGCATGTAGTAAGATACACATAAGCCAATTTTCCATGTGGCCCGGCTATTTCCCCATTGCTTATTTGACAGGGGGGCTGTTGTTTTCAAATTTATGGCCTAATAAAATTGTTTTTGATAGTTAATGAAGCGTACCAACGTAAACATGCTACCAGACGGAATGTTTTACTGTTGGATTTTAAAAGCGAACTTTTGTTGATATTTGTCATAATCGGTTGGCTTTATAAACTTCAGAAATGATTATAAGGCCCATCATATTTTGATACATTAAATTCCATATATTGTTTTCTATTTCAACAAATTATCTTTTAATAAAAATAAAAAGGTTTATGTTTATTTCTATCATAAAATTGTATGATAAATATCACTTCCGCTTTGGCAAGCCTATGAAATCGGAGAGAGAGAGAGTTCTTGTAGTGTTTGAAGCAGCGACCGAAAACCTGAATTAAATCTGACCCGGAACGGGATTCGTGAAGTGAATGGCGCAGAATATTCCCACACATGACGAGAGATGAGTGCTAGATTTATCACACGAAGGACGTAAAGCGCTCCCTAAATAAAAGTGACTCTGCCAATTGAAGGCATTACCCGGCTACTGAGGCAGTCAAAGTTAGTCGGCGAGATCAAAGAGAACTACTTGGTCCCCCATCTTACCGCTCACGTCGCCATTCTCTCGCACTGACAAAGTCTTCAACCAAGATTACACGTGTATTTAATGACTGATAATTGACGAGTTGAGTTTAATACGTGAGAGTAAATATGTGAAATAAATAGCCCCCTCCTTTGTGCGGCTCTATGGGGTGATGTTGGTATGCCGGGTATGGAAACGGAGCCCATGATGATTAAAATACCATCAGTTGCGGGTGAAGGAACGGGTAGATTGGGGGAGAGGAGCGGATATATGTGACCCCAGGCTCTGCTATGATATTGCCGGTATGAGGGAAGTTGCACGAGCTGTGATATCACCTATGAATAACAGTGTGAATATTGCCTCTTTGTGCGTCGCTTAACTCTGTAAGTGTAATGCTTCATACTTCATTTACAGATTTATTGCATCACTTACTTCGTTTGGGGATAAAAATGCCGCCCTCCACCCAACTGGGATCGGAATGGACTTGAAGCTCGTTAAAGATAGATATGCTACTGTTCTTTCCCATAGGATCTATTGTGTGGTTACGACGTTTCTCTAGCTTTCATAAATGGACAAAAAACACTATCATCTTTACCGCCGATTAATGAGAGTATAAAAATGCCGCCGATAAAATTATAGTTTTATTTGCCGGGTAATGATCTTTTACAAAACGCTGATGTGCTGTACACAATGATTAAGTCGTTCAGACAATGTTAATGACATTGAGAATCGACATAAACGGAAATGATGCCATCAAAACTGCAAGACATGTACACACACCAGGTAATGCTTGCTCACCTGAAAAATATAATGATCATTTTTATTTGCTCCTTTTATACGCGTCAATTTCTGATTGCGACATTAAGAAAGAACCACTTTCATGGCCATTAGATCTATGTTACCTGTTTACAGTTGGAAGAGAAGAGAGAATCTATACCTACAGCGCTATCTTTATACCTGTTGTTTGTGTTCTCCATTCTCTGTTGTCATTTTGAAATCCATTGTGATTATATTTCAAATCTATCTTTAATTGCCATGACATACCGCCATGAAGATTTGGAACCAATGTTTTACATGATCGAAATTGTAGAACCATCCATTTAGAGTACTTTTTCAAACAACTTAAAACTATACGTTAAGGTATTGAAGATGCTAAAACATATACATAAAAGCAACAATACTAAAAAAGAAACACGCATACATACAAAAACTAGACTTACACTCCTTCAAAACACTCAAAGTTACTACCCCGGCCCAACCCATCCCATATTATCATGAACCCACCAACTTATCAATAACATAACAAGCAAAAAGTTTGTGTTGCCACTTACACTAAAAATTATTCAAATTATTTACTGTTGTACTTGTGCACATAAATTGCTTTTTGGCATGCGTAGTTAAAAATCATATATATTAATGTACTTATAACCTTATTCGTTATGTTCGTATTAGGAGAATCATTTATATAGGCTGTCTTAGCCTGTTATCTCATTATAACAGTTAGTATTTATTCTAATTTGTTGTGTACTATATGTTTTCTGGAAATAAAAAAGTGTTTAAATCAAGCAGGGGTCATGTGAACCATTGGTTCCAGTTACGTGCCTTGCTTAACTCTGTGATTCCCCGGTTCCTGAGTTCCAAGGAGGATTCGAACCCATAACACAGTAGGGAAACAATGGTTTACAGGTAAAATTTAACAGCTAACCCTCTCGCCTCATCCACCAAAAACCAGATTGCACCTCTTACGCTCAAGGTTTTATTCATGATACAAGATACAAAAACAACATAGCAAACCAACTTCATAGAATGTTTCAGTCACGTAGCTAAAGTACAAGAAATTCTACACGATGAGGAGAAACAAACATTCTTCCCCGAAAGCTGAACAGAATACATGTATATGTATCAACCTCTAAGCATTACCGACCATCATTCGGCAAGGGTCACGGGTGTTCTGCAATCCTCATAAGGTCATCACCCAATCTCATAATTTGCATATTTTACAGCCAGATTTGGTGTAACCTTTATCTTCAAGAGAACTGTTTTATACACGCATGGAGATGCAGTCTAAATCTATCCTGTTTCCGCTTATTAAGGTCAGGTATGCATAAATCAAGATATTGCCCACAATAACTGCTCCCTCGATGACAGTTTGGGTCAGAGGTCAGCGCGTGAAGACAAATGTCAACATGATACCATCTGCTCATGGGCCGTCACATATTACCATACGGTGAAAAACAGATAGCTGACTTTTATGATTGTTTAGGAGAGAGCTATGTCGACAGGCGATTGTTTTTGTGACAGGGAATCGAAAGAACACTGATTTAGTTGCCAGGATAAGATTAAGGTTGCTTGGTTTTAAGGGTGTGAAAGGCGGAGCTTCGAATTGACCGAAACAACCATTGACATCGGGGTGACCTTCGACATTAGAATAATGGAGATTGACCCCATTAGTATGACACCCGCGAAAACATTATGTCCTGCCCTCGAACCATACAAGTGTCCGTTGTCGTAAAACATGACAGTTTGGTTGTCTTACATGGCAGCATGACAGCAACATAAACATCAAATATCTCAGTGACTTGTCCCAATAAACGTACCCAAACAAATGTTTTTTCTAGATTATCTGTTTCCGACTTATCAACCTGAATATAACTCAAATAAAGTTAACATGGTGTTGACAGGAATTGTTAACATGACTTTATTGTTGCTTTTGTCACATATTAACTTCTAAAATATTAAACGGATATTTGAAAAATATTATTATTATTTTCTATGTGAAGAGTGCTAAATAACTGCACAAGGATTGTAACATAAACAAACTGAACCCTTTTCAGACAAATGTCTGGTATTTCAAAACTTCACCAATTTTTTTTTTCAACAATTAAAAAGTTATAGATTCATTAATTGGTATGTCTGCATGTTATGTCTTTGAGTTGCACTTCGTACGTCTATGTCTTCGTCTGACGACTAAGATTGTTTTTACAGCAATGACGTCATCAGTGAATGACGACAGATCGAGTGGCGGCTGATTAGGTCAAAGTAACTTCCCTTCATCTTCCGCGCCACAATCACGCGCAGCCAGACAGTCTCGTTCTGATTTAATCAGTTTTATCGTCCGGTTGCGCTTCTCCTCGTTATCTTAGACAAACAGATTATGTTCTAATCCGATTAAGTCGGACAAACAGATATCCTTTTGTGGCTTGATAAGAGCGACAGTGTGATAATCGATGTTATCCCAACTTTGTCTTGACTCTGCCTCGATTGTTGATAAAGATTAACAAATAGATTAGCAACACACAAGATTCTAGTTAATCTGTGACATTAAAGTATTAGAAATAGGTGGGGAATATTATGAACTTGAAAGAATCAATTTTCTTTATAAAACTAAAGAAGTGATATTAATTCCATGATTCAAATAATAACAATTCCATGATATGATCCTTTTTGTATTTTTTTGTGAATGACTGCAATTTTCTACAGAACGTTTTCGTTAATTACGCATAGCTTCTTTCCATGGGGCTTAATAATCCATTCAAACACATCATAATTTCAAAGTGATATTGTTCTTCAGGTAAGCATACTATCATTAGTTAATCAGTTTTCATTACAATGACTTTTATCAAATCAAAAGGTTTATTCATGTCTCACTTGCGTACATAAAAATTACAGGTACATTCATAAAAAAATTAAGTTGAGTAAGAGTACACAACCAATCGCCCAGCGATTTATCAGAGACAATAACACACAAAGGAATGCAATGACTTTTATGCGAACAACTCTCATTAGTGTAACTCAATTTATTCAATACAATAGTTTATAAATACTTTATCTTGAAATTTTGCTTCATCAAATAGCATTCCAGAACCTAATCTGCATATCAGTGATTAAGAAGGAAAACGTTCAATTTACTAGTAAGAACTTTTCTTTACATAGATTGTTCACATTTCTACATCAAAAAGAAAATATCCTGCCATTCAAGCCTTTGAAACACGGAAGTACAAATTAAGCAATATTTACATCTATACATGAAAATTGGTTAAACACGAATAAAAAGGTACAGAAAGTCATATTGTCGTATTCCTGTTTTAATTCTCCAGACAACCGTTATGAGTCTTTCCTATCGGCGACAAATGGACCAGGAATCTCAAGAGCGAATCTGATTGGGGCAAAGACTTAAGTCTATGAGAATATATCTCGTTATTATCAATCAGGGTGGAGGAGTCGTAATTGGCTGAAAAAGCAGTATCAATTCTCGCTGGATAATCGGAAGCTGTTGTCACTATCAATGTCTGAAGTGTCTGGTTAGCGATAATATTGTGAAACGTCAAGTATACAGAAAAACACTTCTAAAGTATTTTCCTTTTTCATTAGTTGATTTTTATAGTTATAGTATGCGAGAGTAAAAGAAGTAAATAATACTATAATACTATTTATATATTTTGCTGAAATCATTATATATCTCGAATTTTTTCTTTGTCGAACTTTGTTTTTTGTTCCTTTCTCCTGAAGATATTGATAACATTCTCGGAAAAATAAAAACATTACGTTTCGGGTCTGATTTGTCAGACAGGTTTTCTGTGTCCGCTCAAACATAGACAAACTCGTTAACCTTCAATTCGTAAGAAACTAGTCTTAATTGATAAAAAAACAGCAATTAAAATTTAAATTAATAGATAACGATCGTCAAAGGTTAAGTACACCGTTGTCTCGCTGCTTGATTGTAATCCACTCAGTTGTTTCAATCTTTATATGCTTTGTTACATCGTTTACTTGTCCGACAACTGAACAACGTGTGCATGATTTTAAAGCACCTTTTGATATACCAATCTAATTCGGATTAAAGGGATAACGAGGTGAATAAGATGAAAGAAGCCGACGTCTCCTACATGATTGGTAGTTGTCTGTCCTCCGCTGGTTTGTCTCATCGTCAGACAACGATACTTTGTTTACGCATCTCCTTTGAATTTGGAGTATGCATTTTATAGGAGACAATTGTTAGATAATACGAATCGTTAACTGCTTTATCTCAACGTAGTGTTTTAAGTAAGCTGCGCTGTGGCACATTACCACTGGAGGTAGAAGTCGGCAGGTATACCCGCCCAAAAACGCCTCTAGAAAATAGGATTTGTAAGTTTTGCAATCGCAGTACTATTGAAGATGAAATACATTTTCTTGCTGAGTGTGACTTTTATTCTGATCTAAGGTATAATTTATGGCAGGATATTTCCCGTGTAAATCCTTTCTTTGCTCAGTTGTCCTCCCCCGCTCAATCTGTATTCTTATTACGTAATGAGAGGTTTGTAAAGCCACTTGCCGCTCTATTAATAAAAATATGTAATAGACGAAAACACGTTATCAGCCAAAATATAACTTAAACAACTTAAATAACCTTAAACTCTTGTATATGTTTGTATTTAAATGTATATTTATATTTTATACATGACTATTTTAAGATGTTCATGTGTCTCATATGCCTTATGGCCGGGTGGTACGATCTTTTACAGATTTTATTATTATATGTTATACCCAATCGTCAAAATGTACCACGTGACACATTAATAAAATATTTTTCTTCTCCTTCTTCTATCATTGATAGTAGTTTATAGCTTTTTAATTTATCCTTATTTCTTAGAAATATTTTATTGATGTGGTTTTTAAAAAATGGCAGTATTAAACTAGATTGTATACTGGTTTTATTGTTCTGGAGAAATATGTCAATTGAAAAAAGTAATGTTAGAATTGAAAAGCTCACGAATTCATGGAAATAACTTATTTCAAAGCAAATATGATATGTTGCTTGCGACAATATCTCATTCGAGTAAACTATAGGCTGCTGAAATATATAAGTTATGTATACAGCTGCATATCAAAAATGTTTTCACTTACTACTGTATCTTAATGAACATTTCATGTAATTTGTATTGGTTTGAACGTCAATAAACTAACTTCATCATAACCAACAAAATATCTCTCATTGACAATGTGTAACATAGCCATTCTTAAACGTATTGTGAGATTGGCTAGTTCTCTCATGCAATAAATCGAGTTTTGGCATGATTAGTTCGACAAAAGGGGTCACATTTTCGAAATTCTGATTTTCTTAAATTTCGATTAAAATATTTCATTTCGACACTCATATTAGAATATATTGATAGGTTTTATTGGGAATGTCCATCACAATTTAAATTCCTCCAACTATTACAATCTACTGATAAATTAACTCAGCTTTATTTAGCTAAATATATTAAACAAAGCTTGTATTCATTAACGTATTAAAATGTCCTGCCTCTATACTCTGACTGTATATACGTTTGTAACCGAGACGAGGGGCTCTGTGAGCATGCCTTTTAAGTTATTTGTGGAAAAGTGTCTCTCATAAATCGCTGAGCGATTGGTTGTGTAAAACAAGTGAGACAAAAAAAAATATTCTGTCTGTCTGTAAAGGATTTTATGGAGAAAATGAAAAATGAATGTTTTGGAATTTTGACCCCTGGTCACTTCAGTGACCTGCCTAAAATTATTACGTTTAACTGTATACGATGGCATAGGATTGAGTTTTGGTGCGATGGATTTTCACTTCTCCATTGAAAATTCAAAATTATTCGTTTCTTTTTCGCAATGCTACCATGCCTCAAAAACATGCCAAATTACATGATATTTGCACTAGTATATGCATGTATGTGAACAAACTTTTGGTATGCAGCTGTATTTGGGAAGTTATGAAAATTAACTCATTCAAGCGAAAACGAGATTCATTCAATAATATACTTTAGATTGACCAATGAGAGGCGTCGGAGCACATCAGTGTGAGCTAAACGTTGATTGACATGTTATGAAAACAAATCCTTGTACATCACACTAGTTTCAACACTATACCTACACCGCGCTAATCCTCTTGTTTCTTTCCCCGTCTTTAACTCCTTTATCGGATGTAATCACTTTATTAGCAAACACTAGGTGTTTTAATTGCTGCACATAACAAATGTTTGTGCTGAAGGTGTCAGAAGGGAATCCCACTTTGGGTTTGAAATGCGACATAATTGCTCAATAAATGCGTAACTCTATGAAGATCAAAGATGGATACTGGCGATTTATGGCACCGTTCCTTGAACAGATTTGTACACTCGTTTGGCAGGTTCTACCTATTCATGTTACATGTATCCAAATGCCTAATATTTTTCCAGAACGTTATCATTATCTTTTTATGAATAACGTACCTACCATCATTGTTTGTCGAAAACGTCTTATAGTGATTTGTTTTGTTGTATTGATTTTTTTATGCCAGCTATGCAAGGTTTTACAAATTCATTAAATGTCATCGAAATTTCTTTCACTTTTGGTGAACATTGTTTTAATGATGTCATCATCTGTTTAGAGAGGACATTGTGATGTGATTTAAACGTGAACCAGTCTTTACGTTTTAGTTCAAACGGTGCCAACTGAATCTTATTCAATGCATGTACATGTATCTTAATGCATATTTTCTTTAACTCAGCGCACATACACAGCGAATACAGTAAACATGCCTATTGAATTGTTTGAGAGGAATTCAAAAATATGTTAAACATACATAATGTCAAAATATATTGATGGTCATAAGGTATATTAAGAATTTTGAGTAGATAAAGCATTTGTCCATCGGTAAATCTTGTCATTATATATATCTAGTCAATTTAACGTCAACCTTGATCAATTCTCACATACCCATAAACCAACAACGGACAAGGAATCAATCACATCAGTAGCTTATAATAAAAATAGACCATATTATGCTTATATGTACATTCTGTTGTCGATCACAGCTTATTACTATAGCCCACCTTCAGTTATCAAATTCCGAGCTCAAATGAGGGTACAGAATATGCATGCTATAACTCGGATATGTATATTCTTAAAAGAAGCACTACGTTAATATAATTTTTGTGCCATATACTGTATATTTGCTCTAAACACCATATCAGCTTTATATATTATACCTGTTGTACTCTTGGCCATATGGCCTTCAATTCTGAATAAAGTGAAGCGAATAAAAATAGTTTACATGCATTTTTTTATCAGAGAATAAAGTTGAAAAGTTGCTATGAATTTATACAAAGCTATTATATATTAAAAACACTGCATCTGAGATTGACCAGTAAGTGACAAGTGACTGAAATAGGTGTCATCTCCAGATGAAATCGACACCACTACAACAGATGTGTAGACAATTATGTTAATCCTTGTAACACCAAGTGCTCCTTACTGACCCATCTCAGTCGTTCTGATTACTGTAACCGGCCTATCGTACATACACATAACACCTGCCTCGACTCTGATTGCAATTGAAGCACCTTGGTGTTGTTACATATCCTTACATGACAGATTACATGACATTTAACATGGTCTGACATGAGAAACTACATGTCACTGTCATGTTATGTCACGTGATTTACATTCAACCGCCCTTAAGATTTATCTTGCATACCTGATATAGACAATTATATACAGTTTGTGCAGCTCAACATTTGAACATGCTCAACCTTCAAATGCAATGGATTTAGTATGATAGAAAAACAGTGTATAATGGGCAGTTAGACGTATACACTGGCAGAGACATTTTCATTGACATTTTCCATGCAATTAAGAATTAACCTAAGGATAGATTCTCGCATTATATTTTCAAACATATTCCTGGACTATTTTAATTACCGTAATGATACATCTGACATTTTTAATGAAAATAACTTTGAAAATAAAATCAACATGGAAAAAAGTATTCGAAGGAAACCTTTGGGATCTTTTAAAAGATAAACTTTCTCGACTTGCCATTTACAGTATCATAGAATTCTCATATATATCTGTATATCTATTATAAGGGTCTGAATAAAAACGGCTTTGTCGGTATATATAAGTGTGACAGATAATGGTGGTGGAATACTAAACTTAGATTCGAAAACTTAAGTATATTATTATTTAACAGACTTTTCATCAAAATTATTCAACCCATCAAATGAATATTGAAGCTGTTGCTGATAAATTTCTTATATTTGAGTATTTATACGATTGAAATATGGTTTCGTGATTTCATTACACAGGATGAAAGTCAGTAACGTTACCAATTAAAATGATTAATTATCTCAACAAATTTGACGGTTTATTTCACCCTTTTCAATGTTTTTTCACCGCATGATCGCGTGTATGACCACGGCAGGCAAGTAAACAGCAGATTGCCGCCAGTGGACCCCTAATCCGCGGACACATAACACCTCTAACGTAGTTGCAACGAGTAATGAGACAGAGCTATTGTTTCAGTCCTACTCTATTAGTGTCAACAAGTTTATTACTGCACAAAAGGGTGTTATAATTGATGCACTTTGCTGGCTACTGCGGATTAGTGTACCTTTAATTGCATTTGTTTGTTTTAGTATTGTTTTGTGGTGACAAGTTTATCCTCTTAGTCGCTCCCCCCTCCCTCGGGCTTGGAAGTGACGTGTCTAATCTCACAACCTTAAACATACATTCGCTTTGTTGGAATCAACGTGTTTGTATAGACTTGAAAGCAGTGGAATACAACCGGAAATGGTATAACGAGTTGGGTTTTACCAATATTCATTATGATTTGTGACAATCAGATTGTAAATGATTAACAATTATTTACATCATACCCAATGCATTATGGTACAACATTGGTGAATTGCAGATAAATCATGAAATGCGTTTGAAACTTTACAAATATTTTGTTTCGTTTATGTCAAGAAAATGTTTCTGAAAATACATGAATAGCTCTATGAAATATTAGCTATGTTTCATATGATTAGTCTCTAAACGATATTCAACACTTATGGTTTATCTGAGAACCCAAGTAATTGGGCATGTGGATTGATATCTGCAAAATTTCAGTTTTTCGTTGCTAATGAATGATAAGATAGACATTTTAAGTTTTAAAAGTAGGAAATGATAGAAGGTAATGGCAGCAACAGCGATGAAGGCTGTAACTACGATGACGATGACGACAACGACAACGACGAAGTGGATGGTGATTATGACGGCGATGATGATGAGCTCTTCGATTACACAAACGACTATTACGATAATGATGATGACGACAAATCGACTACGCCGATGATGATGATGATGATGGCAACGATGATGATGACAAAAACGATTAAACCGACTACGGGACTGACGATGACGATGGTGGTTGTGGTGATTATGACAACGACGATAACGACGACGATGATGGTGATGACGAATACGATACTAATGACGATGACGACAATAACGTAAATTATGGAAACGATGATGACGACGGTGGTTACGATGAAAAGGAAGATGATGATCAATAATGTGATTAGACGACGATGATGATCACGATGAAAATGAATATATCGATGATGGCCACCATGATGAAAACGACGATAACGGCGTGAATGAACAAACCGAGTACAGCGACAATGATTAGAATGAAAAAATACAATGGTACTGATGATCTGGGTGAGGCTGACAACAATATTTTGGTTTGTCATGTATGTTTTTGTTTTTTAAATTGATTTTGTAAAATGTTCCAAATGTTTTATAACAACATGTGACACGTAAATAAAATATATTCTTCTTCTTCTTCTTCTTCTTCTTCATGTATCGTATTATTATTTTTATTTTATATCGTCACGGACGAGCTGCAATCACAATAAATCAAAATACACATAGATGAATGATATTCAAACCAACTAAATATCTGAAAGAATAATTCTTTTCACTCTGACACTTCATGAGCTTGATATTATGAAAATGTTCTATAAATAAACATCTATCAGATGATAAGCAGCGCAAGCACTGCTGCAACCAAAATGTTTATCACGTAAGTAATGAATGTCGATGAGTATCACTTGCACTACAGATATGAAACTTCCGCCAGTCACCGCTGTTTGTTATCCTGTTAGTAAAATGCAAACGGTTTAAATATTTTGAAGGTATTTCACTTCACAAAAATAAAAACTTAATTTGGCTTATTCTAACGCCGCTCCAGTTTTGTGCAAGTGTATTTTTGTGTGTTCATGTGTATGAAATTTTTTATATGAAAAGCGTTTTGATCAGTCTCTGCTGGTCATAAGAACCTAATCTTGTAATTTTAATCACCATTTTATGCTAAAATTCATGTAAAATTCTCTATTCTATTGTGTAGCTGCGAGGCCACTTTGACTTAAACGAGTTTTTTCATAAATATTGTCATCTTTTTGTGTAAAGTGCATATAGGGCGCCATTCCCCTGACCTTGATTATGAAATGACATTTTAATATCATTGCCCAACTATCAGAGAGTGAAATATATTTGCTTCATAGGGCGTTTATGTATTACAATATATAAACATGTAAACAATATGATATTTGTTAATGAAAATAGCATAAAACATGAATACATGTCACTCAAACGTAACTTTGAAAAATGAAATAAAACTTTCGTAATCTGCTTTTTATTGGTTAAAATACGACATTCCAAAATGAATGGGATGGAGGAGGAGAGGGAAGGGGGAAATAACTATTTCACTGACTAAGTTTATTTGTGATTCTAATTCCATTGTTTGAATTTAAGGAATCATTTCCTTCCTCTAATATCAGGAATCTTGACACCATCTTACATTTCTTTAAAGAATAAGTGTCAGAGATTTGATATCGTTACTGAATCTCAGCATCTCTTGCTTTACTTTTAGCATCAAACTTCACTCGAAGGCTGAAGTGCAAGGGCATTATCATTCAACGGAAGTCGTGATGTACAACACATCTTGCCTTTCAGTATTAAAGAAGAATTTTATGATGTTGTTTGGTGAAGATACCATATAATAAAATTACCTCATTTTATAGTTCCTGATCAATATCAAATGTCACATATGTCATATATGTCACAATGTCATATATAAAATTAAAACAATGCATAAAGTATTTCGTATCTGTATCTAAACTTTTTGCATTAAATGTTCGTATTATCAGAGTACATTCTCTAATATATATGTAAAACATCACGTATTGTGTTTTAATGAAATTTCAAGGAGATAATTTTTTAAAACAAATTTCGAGGAGATGTCAAGATATGTACATGTTTACTGCAAACCACAGTCCATTTCATAATCCAAATTGCTAAGGACGTTAAAGTTAATAAGATGCTAAGAGTTGATATTAGAATTGTACAAATGTGGCATGGTGAAATAAAAGCATTCCTAATGGCGTTGGTCAGATACATATCTTTTTGGCTGAATCGGTAGAGCGTAGGACTCTCACCCGGTGGTACCGGGTTCGAATCCCACTGGAGGTTATTTCACAATCACTTCTATTACACAAACAAGTATTCAAGTATCATAAATAGGTATAGCCTTTCAAACTACCTTACGATGTATAGTAGTGAGAACGTGTACACACAAATGTCGCATTCATGACAACAATCTAGTTCTAATGTGAAGTACGACCCCCTGAATGTATTTCCCCTTCCAACATACAAACCACTGGTAAGGGCTTTTTACGCTTACAAAATTCTAACATGGCGGATTGGGGTTATCTCCCTTCATAGATACCAGCGAAAAGTAATGCGGTTTAATTTTAACTGATGTGTTCGTGTCCTCTATTTATGTTTGAGGAAACTTATATCGCCAAAATTGAAAGTTTTAGATATGCCCCAATGTGTTGATATGCTATGTTATGTCGCAAACGGAGGATGCTAGGAGATACAGAACCAGTTTATTCTTCATTAAGATAAGAGACGTCAGAAGCCTTGGAATGCACCGGATGACCCCACGATCCGCACTTCCTTGTTATGAATTGCATGTCAGTTGTAGCTGATGAAATGGATTACTTATCACTGTCACAATTTCTACATGCATAACAGGCGCTAACCCATACTGTAAACACAATCTTATGTCTTGTTGTTTAAATGTATATATGTAATCAAACACATATGTAGAAATAAATGCAATTTAGACAGAGAACTAATTTAGATGATAAAATAATAAACAGTATCAACATTTAAAAGAAATTAATTAGCCTAAGACGAGTCCTCACATATGTGTGAAATGTGACAAAGAATAAAACAGAATTAGTCTGATGATAATGATTTGTTCTACACTAAAATAACATGCAACTCCATGGAAATTATGTCATATTATGACATCATTACTGCACACCGCTGTTTATCTTCATTCTTTAAAATTTTCATACTCGTTTTCATTACATAACGTAAGCTTCAATTCAATTCATAATTTCACTTGTCCTGAATCAAGTCAGTGTCATTATTCATAAGTACCTGATGGGAGCAAAATGTATTTTTCTACAAAATATTTATTACTAATGAACTTTAAACCTACCCTTTAAAGGTTTGTAAAAGTATTTTCAAATATCAAAACGTTTTCTCTTTCGCGTTTCTACAACAATGCATAATACCATCATACTTGATAATATATTAAGTATAAGAACACGATATAATTATTTCTCAGTGGTTAAATACGTCATATATCGGTTACGTAAAATTCGTATTTACACTGAGTGAAATGAAATACGATTATGTTCAGTGGAATAACACTCACGGTCATTCGACGTCATCCGTGACGTCATTATACAAAATGGTGACGCTAAGAAATGATAGCGAAATGGTGACGAGATCTTGCTATTCCATTCATAAAATTAATGATTATCCTGAAGTTTGCATTCTTTGGTAATATGATAGATAGAACATATGACATTTATCGTCTATTATCATGTACATCTCATATCATGAGCTAGGACATACTAATGCAGTCATGACTGCGCAGCTCGTGAAATATTAATTTCTCTCAATTCGGATATGTACATGTCATTAACTCAGCTGTGACGTATATAGCAGTGCAATATTTATAGGAAACTAGCGTTACTTATCTGGAGGAAGGGCCTCACAATACTTTGTAGTTGTGACGTCACAAGGTTATTACCATCGTTAACGTGGTTTTGGACTAGCAGAAATCGTAGTTTTTCAAGTCATTCACTCGTTTAGTAAAATTGTATTACACGGGAAATCATTAAGTAGTATCTAAGCCTTTGAGACAGTTTAAGATATTTCTGTACCTTTGAGTATTTTTAGTAACAATTTCAGCTCGATTGTCACCACTTCAAGCGAAGTTGACGTAGTACAGGTATTTCGATTTAACTAGATTCAAGTATACTTTAAAAGTGACATGTTTTAACGTTATCTATCACATATCAAAAGATTTTTGTATTTCTTACGCTGTATATTTAACACGATGACGAGCATTTTTGACAGTTAGAGCCATTGACATGGATACAAAAATGTTAATTGCATGTATCTTACTGTCTGTATCTTGCGGGTATTTTGTTAACGTACACATCACGGGTGTCAATATCACATGTTTCACGTGCAGCTGCTACATCCGGGCTTTTAATTCTTTGTGAGTTAAAACTATAATTACTCGAATTAAATCAAGGTTTATCCTGAAGAGACAATGTAAAAACATCAACAACAATAATATTAGTATAATAGTTGTAACCTTTTTTACTTCTGCAGTTTTCTGTCAATCTTACAGTGTTTTGAAAAGGGAAACGAATAAAAAGTGTTGTTGATACATGTTTCACCAAACCGTTTTGATAATATTGTTAACTGCAATGCATCTTATCCTTTCAGTGTAATCTCGTTTGTTGATTTTGTAAACAAGGATTGATAGATAGTGATGATAAATAAAGGACTATATTTCAGCTATTTAAGGGTTTTAAAGTAAAATATGTTATAATATTTTCAATATCAAATATCCAAATAGGCGTATTGATCCACATATGGAAAAATGACTTTCGTAAATCGTAGGTAAATAACTTTCTCTGTATGAAACAGAGATCTCCGTAATAATAGACAAACAACCATATTTATTTGCTTATTTGACAGTCTTCATACGTAGACTGCTCATTTTGTTAACATCGATACAAATAAAAACATTAATTTCCTTTTAGTACAAAGGATAACTAGTATTCTTAATAATTCAAATAATATTTCTAAGCTTAACGAATGCATTTTTAGGCAATATTTCATTAATCATACGTAAATAGTTATAAATATGTATCATATGTCGCAAATGCCAGCCATCCGTTTTTTATGCATAAAATATATTTTTTAATTAAACATTTTTAAGGAAAATGGCAAAACACACATCAGGAGACTATTCCCCTGTTGACAGTTTTGTCACAAGTCGTGTTGTTTGCTGCATTTTACACGCAATGTGAGGGCTTAGAGCTATAAACTTCACATGATGGCAGTTAGGCTTCATATAAACAGGTAATTAGAAACTGATACGTTTGTGCAAAACATTGCCTGCATATTTCTGCGAGATATTACCATGTTTGTTTACGACAAAGATGCTGTTTCAATTTGATATTTTCCGGTGTCACTAAGGTGGGAAACACGGCTCCATCCTATATCCATTCCTTTTAGTGCTTTATGTTGCCTTTGCCTCTTATAGGAGGTGGGAACCAAGGAGTTATCTCTAGTCACCTTTTAGTGTTTTATTCTGCTCTTGCCTCTTATAGTAGGTGAAAAACAAGCTTCCATCCTATGCCCTTTCTTTTTTAGTTCATTATGCTGTATTTTCCTCTTACAGAGGGTTGCAAACAAGAAAACACCCTACCCTCTTCTCTTTTAGAGCATTTTACTTCTTTTGCCTCTTATAGTAGGAATTAAACAAGGATGTGTCCTAGGTCCCCTTTATTTATAGAATTAATTTTATTTAGCATCTTTTAGTAGATAGGAAACACGAAGCTCTATATGTCCAGTCTATTAAGTGATGTAAGTGTCTTTAGCGCTATATTATGTATATATATATTCATATAGTAGGTACCCGAGCACGGTTCCCATCCACCTCTCGACCTACCCAGCTGACCCACATTAGCGAAACCATCCGTCCACGTTGGACAAACTTTAGTTTCTATGCAAAATTATATACAATGTAGGTGATACGGAACTATTGTTCTCGTTATGTAAATGAAGAAGAAGAAGAAGAAGAAGAAAAATATTTTATTAAAGTGTCACATGCTGTAGTACAAATCACATAGCAGTAAAATTCACATATAAAAACAGCATCCGGCCAGTTGGCCTACGAGACACTATATATATATATATATATATATATATATATCTAAAACTTTAAAATTAACAGATAAATTTTGCATATACAAACACCCAGGCGTAACAGATCATATCCTACATACCTACATATATAAATACACACATACCGACATATACACACACCGACATATACACACACATACCACACATACATAAATGAATACAACCTTGGAACGTTGAAAGAAAAGGAAATTTTCGGATTCTACTGGAAGAAAAAAACCCATCTTACAGACGACTGTCAATTCTGCCAAGTCAAGGAATCCACTATAGTCACTGCATCTCGTCAATTACATACTTGCTATAACACGTGTAGTGGTTGTCGTCAGGAAGCTGGGTGATTTCTTACTGAGTTTTTGTTTAATATCGGCTGCTAACAGGTGTGATATATTGGTGGACAGATTGATACGTGATTTTGAAAGTCGGGTAGGAGCAATAAAACGCGATGTTATACTTGGTATAGTGAAGCAGATGGGTGATCCCAAGGCCTTTTATTGAGAAAGATTACCAAACACTGTGCTCCTTACTTCTTAGAGGCAATTTGTTTCGTAAATGATGTAGATTTATAAAATCTGGACAGAGTTCGATTTGTCACTGGTCTGCATTGATTTGCAATTGATTTGTCATTTGTTCATTATTCATCCGTCGATCGGTCAGGTATATATCCAATAAATACACTGGTGTAACCAAGAACAAAAGACGAAAGAGAGGTGACGAATGATGTCAGCAAAAGGTTGAAAAGGTTCCCCTGTACTCGTAGTTAATTATTAATTGAATTAACTATTTAAAGTTTTGGCGACACAGTCATTGTATAATACTACCATTCAGTTTGCTTTCAACCCAAACCGACAACTGTGACTTCTACGCGATGTTCCTGTTTTCCTTAAGACGGATAGCCTCTAAATACGGGCGAGCTTGTGTATGATTGGTTGTAGATGTTTTTGTGTTTCTAATGCTTATTGGTCGTTATCTCATATTGTTCTTATCGTTATCTGATACCCCTTTCTCACGTGTATTTTGTGTTAAATTTCTGACATCCCCATTGTCCTAACTGCTTGCAAAAGGTCTGAGAATCTGCACCAAAACTTCGCTATTATGACTTGATCATCACTTGATCATAAAGAAGTTGATCATCCATAAAATACCAATGACATCTTTATACTACGAACTTTTAGAATGTCTCATAAAAAGCACATTAATGCATTGAAAACTGTATTACACGAATGTCTCATAAAAAGCTCATTAATGCGCTGAAAACTGTATTACACGAATGCTCATCTAGTATGCTCTTATCGTACCCGCGGCCAAGGTAAGCATAACTATGTTGTAGCATGAATGATCTCTACCTGATTATGCTGAGCAAATCATTAATATGTTTGATGGTATTGTACTATCATCCAGTATTCTAGTATCATACCAATACCTCTACACACATAGTAAACACCACATTCTCGTAACATGTACCCGATCTACCCGAGTTCGTGTCCCACCCACCTCGCGACCTACCCATCTGTCCCCCCATTACCAAAACCATCCGTCAACATGGGGCCAATTTCAATTTCTAAACAAAAGTCGTAAAAGTGAACTGATAAACAGATTATCCTAACAAGAATAGAGCTCGGTTTGATAAACAGATTATCTTAACTAGAGTGAGAAGTAATGAAAGAGATTTTATTGGCTCATAAAACCCCCGTATTCTGGGAGCTCCGCCACACACTGTGCGACCAAACCGATTCCGGAACAGACCCCTCTCGCCATGAAATCGACATGGACATGAATGGTTCTGATGAAACCGACATGCGTCACTAGCGGTCATTCCGTACTCTGACACCTTCAAGCTGCCTTTATGTTGTTTACAATCATAAAAACAAAATCGCGCTCCATTAATTTAGCGTCTGTGTGAAACAAGCCCTTTCCGAATCGTTTAAAAGTAGCGAATTTCCAATATTGCTACGTCTCGAGGTGTCACAACATGGTATATGTACATGGGTAGGTCCTGTTGTAATAACTTGCATATGTTGAAGCCATTAGCCACTTCCGCCTCCAGTCTATTGTGGAGCTAGAGCACTGAGTGGAGGCAGCACTTGCACAAGATGGATGAACTACCTAGCGTGTGAATCATACAAGTAGCTGTTCTTATCAAATTAACGATAACGTTGATAATAATTTAGTAATTTTTTTCAACTACTCCTGTTCATGTCAGGTTGCCATCTACACTGCGAGATCTTCGCAGTTTTAAAAGATCTCAGACTAAAATATAATCTTTGAAATGTTTTTTTTAAAAATAATGCAACGTGTTTTATAATTTTGATATCTTGGTCTTGTCGTTTTATTAGAATCTGAACTTGTTGAATGAAGACCTAGACTGTCATAAAGCGAGAGTGGCACTTTTTATTAGATGAAATCATCTCACGAAAAAGAAAAAAAAATGTTACCAATTGCATTACCATGCTTTTTTAATCATTTTTTTTTACCAATTGCAAGACAATGGTTTTATATTGAAAATAAGCAGTTCTAAATAGAACATATCATGTCCCGTTAAGGTATGCTGATCAATTTCCCTAACTCAAATGATTAAAAGGTGTTAACACAAAAAAATAATTTTTTCTTGATACTTGATAATATCTTCTTTGACTACGAATGACTTGGTCGAGTAATGAAATGTTTCACCATCCGAAGACAACAAACTTGACAAATACTAATGTTTTTTTGGTGCAAATTTGAAGAAATAAAATTTTCAGAAAAAAGTGCTACTTTCTAATGTTATTGTATATAATTTACAGAGAGAAAAGTCGTTCACTTACATTGTACAAGTCAATATTCTGATTTTTATCTGAGTTTATTTATGGATTAACACTTTCCTGACCCTAATTGGCAATTCATATTCAGTGAAATTAACTATTATCAATTATCATACGAGTAAATGGGCCATATGGTTTTTATGAAAGTATCTGATTATATCTGTTATACACATATATGAAATATGTACTTGAACTTTTATATATTATACTTAATTAATGCCTTATCCTTTAAAAAACCTTTGTAGACGAGATCAAATCCAGTCAGAATAACGTCTCCTAAAGAAATCCTACACCTTGGAATATATTCAAAAGAACTTGTCCGTGACTACTTTATCGACTTTATAAGAGTCAGTAAAGACACCCAATAACATGGATACAAAGTTATAATTTTTCTGATATCGTTAATGAACAAAGAAAATGTGAAGTGGTTAAAAGAATCTTAACTCCCAGGCAAAAGAAAGGTTTAACTTTTATTTTTTTAATGAAAACATTAAAAGGGCTGGTACGGGTTTGATTCTAAGGAGAAAATGATAGTATAACTGCATCGTTTCCTCTAAAAGAACGCTTCCCATCGAACGCAGCCACTGGAATTGTGCATTCAAAACCACGTGCAAAACGTGTTTTTGAGGCATGATTTGTGATGCACGTGTCGCAGTGTTGCATAAATACCTTTGTTGGAAAGAGAAGACATTCAGTAAAATAAAGAACACCAAAAGTATACCAAGACTTACGCAAGCTCAACGTGACCAAGCGATCGGTATGTCCACTATGGGGGCTTCCCAACGTCAAATGGCAAGAACCTTCAACAGCAGCCAAACCACCATCAGAAGGCTGTTAAGACGCTACCAGCAGACAGGCCTGACACAGGACAAACCAAGATGGAGAAGACCGAGGGTAACCACTGCGACCGAAAATTGCTACATCAGGCAGATTCACCTCCGAAAGCGATACGTAACGGCGACATCAACAGCGGCGACGGCATCAAAAAAGAACAAACCTTCGTCGACTTCGTTTGACTGGTATAAGAACATAGCGTCCCTTCACTGTCAACGCAGATTACGATGGACACGTACTGTACCCCGATGGCAGCGACGTGACTGGGAAAGGGTGATCAGGTTTCGACTATTCAGGAACGATGGCAGGGTTCGAGTTTAACCATGGGTGGGACTACGCCTCAATTCAGTGTAGCATTGCACCCAAACCTTACTGCGTGTAGACCAGTTCTCTACTGCAGACAAAGTTGCCGAGACCCTGACAATTTCTAAGTTAAAAACGATATGATCTGAATGTTTCAATGTGACTATCTCCTTTAGTTGATCAACTCAAGTGCAACACAAATGATTAGTGAACTATAATCGAAAAAATACCAACTGTACAAGGACAATTCGACGACTGATTTTCTTTTTGACATTAATGGGTATTTCATTGTCTCTAACTTGAGTCACCTTGCTACTTGTATATCATACGTTAAAAAACACTTTATTTCATTACCTTGTCCTTTATGTAAAACAGTAGGATTGTGTGTCCCCATAACGTCACAATGTCGAGGATCACGCCTTTCCATGTCACAACGTTGACGTTTCCAGCGTTACATGACGTCAAGACCGAAGCTCACATGACAGTGCAGATTCACCTGTCCGTGTGGGCGTGAGGCTTGAATGTTTATATTTCATAAAGTCTTAATATAGATGTGTACCTAGTGACCATAATGAATAAACTAGGTCCTTGTAAGATAAGTCCAAGCCATTGTATAAACATAATAAAAAGTGAAAGTTCAAGTGTGATTATTACAATGAACCGTTATATGCTTTTAAAGAAAATATTTGCATTTACGAAGGTTATGATGTGGGACGATTTCAGTTACTAGATGTAAAATCATATTTTTATTTTTATTTTTTTGGAAATGTTTTTACCTTGAAGACTTTTTTGTCAACATCAACGGGAAAACAATTTTGAAAATCGTTCAAGGTCTAAGACATGAATAATAATTTTTTAAATCACTGTGACCTTGGGCGTGTGCTTGTTTATTCAACATGAAAATGTCTTTTTTAACAAATAAAAAAGAGAAAAAAGAGAAAAAACGTGACAAAAACAAAACAAGAAGTTTAAGCATTGAACAATAAGCATGGACACATTATGTATTCGAAATAGTGTTCTTTCAACGTCTTTACAATAAATTCTTGTATAAATTTTTATTGCATAACTCGGCATGAAAATGTTTTTTTAAAAAGTTTATTGTTCGCAAATATTCGTCCAGGTTCGTTAGTTCTATGATTGCATCATTCAATGAAATACAACAACCTGATATTTTGAAAACTTTACTTATTCAAATTTGTTACGTAGCTAATTGTTATTTTCAACATCATTCCTCATTCCTTATAATGTACAACTATCTTTAATTTCCTAACCTTACCGCAGTAAAAATGAATATCATGTTATGTTATAGTGTACATTTTGCAGAATCTTACACGGGCGAGGAATAAGTAGAGGATATTTTACATTTCTCGTCGAATACCATATATATCTCATCAAGTGAAGTAGAAATTAATATCTTCACGAAATGAAATATATTCATGGTATTCGAGAGGAAAATTCAAATGTTCTATTCATTATGTTTCCTAAAATTTCGTGACCTTAACTCTATGAATGGTGTAGCAAGATCGCTTCCATCTTCCTACGCAAAGCTTAACTATTGCCAGTCGAGACTGGCAATAGTTAAGTTTTGCGTAGGAAGATGGATCGCTTCGATCATGTTTTGACTTCACAGATGACGTCATGTGATTGTATCGTTATTTTACTGTGTAGAATCGCATTATTTCACTTAGTGAAAATACGGTTCTTATTTTCACTGATAAATGGCATATTTCACCATTGAAAATATAATAAATCGTTTTATTGTGATTTTTTTTTATCTCAACCGTTCAAAAAATTTGAATCAATTGCCATTTCATCTATTCATATAGAGAATCTCAACCAAGTGTCTTCTGATATCAAATATATCAACACGCCTCGGATATTCTTACTTTTTACAATGAGTGTTGATATATTTGATATCAGAAGACACGAGGGTGAGATTCTATTTATCATCCATAATCCTTTTTCATTACATTTCTACGACAAATGTACATTTCTGAATACAACACTACCCTCAGACTCCCAGTTCGGTGATGTCATAGGATTGCGACGTCGTCACGTTTATGACATCATAGAATTGTAATGTCATTACTTGATGATGTAAAACAATTGTGATGTTATATGCTTGATGCTAGCCGGGCATTCTTTAAAATCTACTGCCATACGAATCTCTTAGGAGATATCGCTTGATACCCTCCAGGCGATATCTCCTGTGAAACAGTTTTGGATGATAAAATATTTTACTAACCGCTACATATACCTGACTACAGTAGGCAAATATGCGAGTAAATTGTGAAATTATAAATATCCCTCCTCCTAATAATTGGACCACTGATTAATCAAAACAATTCAAATATCAACATCTTATTTTTTTTCAGTAAAATTTAGTTTCATGTTTACAAACTTAAATCAAATCTTCTTGTGAAGCATACAAAATGGAAGAAACACAAACCTAGAAAACAGTGATAAATACGTGGCCATGTTTACACGCGCCTCTTCACGCGACGTTCATTCACAAATACCTATCCCTTTTCACCTGTAATCATCCCCTCTTTGATGTCGCCGACATTAACCCTTATCATGCTGTGAACAGACAAGGATTCACGCCCCTGTCGACCACACCTGTCAACAACATGAGGATCGGCCAATAAATATCTCATTTGTATGTGTAGGGTGTACATGATTTGTGTTCAGAAATCAGCTACGAGGTGACTTGGGGAGGTGAGGTGTCGGGCGCACAGTTTGGGGTAAATAGCACCGGTTGGGTATCATAAAACATCAATTTGAACAATTATAAAATAGTTCATAATGGTATCAAGTTTGTCTTCTTCTCACCTACATGGGTGTTTTTGGGAAGAGTCAAAGGGGCCGAAAGAACGTGGGTTGGGCCAACTCGTAAATCGTGATGTCCAAAGGGCTAAGAAATCTGTTTCATTTCCAATTTGGAAATTTATACGATTTATCAATCTGATAATGTCTCCCATGAATAAGCTTTTCTCAAAACAAGTGATTTCCTTTCGATTAGTTGACATCCCTATGAAAACCAAGCAATTCCGTTAACCAGAATCGGAACAAAAATATATATCAAATAAAGGAAAATATTATTTTTTATTACATACGCGTTTATACTTCAGCTAAGTCTTTTCATATCATAAAAGGGTTGACAACCCTATGAATACCAAGCAATTCTGTTAACCAAAATCAGTAGACAAATATATTTTAAGAAAAGGAAAATATTGTTTTTATAACATACGCGCTGATGCTTCAGACAAGTGTTTTCATATCTATAAGGGTTCGAGTCTCTGTTAAGAACTTACTTTATAAAATCAATGCTGGCAGAAATATTTTTTCAGACCACCGTGACCAAGGGTAGTCCCTTTTATAGTGCTGGACGGAGTAAACTGTGAAGTAGTTCATTTGTCTTGGGCGGAACTTTGCTATAAGTAAGATAAATAGTCAACCCATCCAATGATTGACCACGGTCATTGTTGCTGAACTTTATGTTAGCGGATGTATCTAAACGACTACGGACACCGCAAAGGGTCCTACCGTTTATAGACATCTCTCTGTATTTATTCCTGTCTTTTTGCATAAACAAGTAAAACGATTTCATGAGAACTCAGATGGTGCAACGAACAAGTCTGAACTTTGCAACGGAACTTGAACAGAAAGCCACAAGGAAACCTAAAGGTATTGAAGGCATTCCAAACACATATCTAGTCCATGCTAGTTTTCAAAATGTTTACTTTAGCAAATTCACTATTTAATGGTGATGCCACAAATTATTAATCATGCTTTTAGTGTTAAACCACCTGGATTTAGATATCTTGAAAATGTGAAATACAGTGTACACAAATATTACACTAGAATTAGGACAAAGAATATATCATTCGTTTCATACAGTAAGCAACATCATCTAACAAATTAAAGATAATATATCATTCGAAACCTATTTTTTTAACATTTCAATATATTTATTTGAAACACGGCAACTATGGGCTCTCTACAACTCCGCTGTCAGAGGTGTCGGTTCGTGAAGCGCAGTTGAGAGCTCAGAATAGATGTCATGTTTACTATCACGTTACTGCCAAAACACAGGTATAAATAATGAGATTTTTCTGAGTAAATATTGACAAAACCCGAGATGAGGGTTGGGAAAAACAATTGTGAGTCTGTGTTTTGCCTCAAAACAAAGAGAAGATTTAGATACATTTCCGATCCTTCTTACTGGGTGAGAACTTTTCGTCCGAGGAATTTGAGTGGGGGAGACTCGAGAGGTCAATCGGACAGATTGAGAGATGGACAGCTGGACAGACGAACAACCGGACCATAGCCCAAAGACGGACTAACTAGCAACTAGCTCGCTCTTGGACGGAGGGAACGATAAACGGATTGCCCACATGGAAAAACGAATACTTGCTCACGGATGGAGAGAGAGGGACATTTGAGATAGAGGGATCAACTGGAGAGATTCCTTAATAGAGCGGTCAGCTGTAGAGAGTTAAAGGCAGGATGGAGGTCAACTGGAGAGACGGACAACTGGACAATTAGTAAAGTGACAACCGGACATTTGCTCGTAGACGTACTGACGATCGAAAAGGTGGACAGAAGTTGCTTTTCTTAATGTTTGACCATTTACAATACACTATGAATACTAATGTAAATATAAATAAAATTATTTTGTTTATGTTTGTTTCTTTATTGTTATTGTTGTTGTTATTATTATTATTATTATTATTATTATAGGATAATACGAATCCTTGATAGAATAATGTAAAGGGTATATCACCTATACATTGGAGGGTATTTCACAATAGAATTGTAAGAAACAAAAGTTTCATAAAGTCAAATCAAATTCCAAATTCAAAAATAAAATGTTTTCTAAATTAGACAAAAAAGGTTTAATTTTATTTCTGTGTGTTTATATATGTTCGATATAATTACGAAACATTATTTGAAAAAAAAAAAAATTTGAACAAATGATGGAATTCTTTCTAAAAAAAATATTCAGAACTTAGAAACAAATAGATGCTTAGCTTCAGATGTTTCCATTTATAAATCGGTTTGCTTGATTCAGATTTTGTGAAATACTTAGAAGTATATATTTGTGTTTTACATGGAAAACAAACACAACTCCTTTGAACACTAGTTACTGTCTTCTTGAAAACAAACAAAACTTGTAAGAGGTAAACATCATTTAGGTTATTTTCTGACTTCACTTCCAAGGATGAAACACAGAAGGAATATTTGTTCCTAAAAAACTGTATCTTTCAGTTCACGTTGTACCTGAAGTTGGAAAATGTATCGCTTTATATTGGAATGGTGAAAACAACTTGATAACGATTTAAAATACGGTATATCCTTGAATAATCGCGCCTTACGATTATTGACATCAAACACTGACTTGACCAGACGATCATTTTATATGGCGATAATTCATGATAGGCTATCATTTTTCCGAAGCTATTATTAGAGCAAGCGATTTTCTTTATGTATTGACAAATAAACATCATGATCGGTAGCAAATATCTTGGTATGGATACCTATTTGAGGTTCTTACCATAGGGTTCGACGTCGCATAAATGCACTTGTTTGCATAACATCAGTTTTTAGAAATTGGAGATAATTAAATCTAAAACGGTGACTGTCCAAAGTATTTCTTGTTTTATTCATGGATGAGACAAAACGTTTCCTTAAAGATCGACACTGTGAATACAAGGCAGACGATTTTTCAATGAATTATAGGTAGTGAATTGGGAAAAATTACATTTACTCAAATAGATTCAAGATAAACATCAAACGAAATAATGCGTTAGCAAAATAGTTAATTATTTTCGATGTTACTGCGATATTTTACAGGCGCTTTACTATTTTGTCTATTACTTCGTGAAATAAATGTTTAAAATGTTGCACATTAATATTGATTAAACCGTTTGATAGTATAAAGGTAATTGGAATGGTCATGGGGAAATGCGTTAGTAACAGTATTTACATGCAACCCAGAACACCGGACACTGGTGCGCCAGTGACTCAAACTTGATTCTTGAAACTTATATACAGTCGTTGAAAGGACAATCATGGGTTGCTAGTGTTAAGTAGGTCATTTAATTAATATTGAATGAAGAATTTAGACTAATTAACATTCATACGACCGTTTTTTTATTATAACCCAAAACAAGAAAACATGATTGTATTAAAATTCAAGAGATAAAATGTACGTCAACGGAGAATATTTCAAATGGTGGCCTCCATGCCGGTAGTTGGGCGTCTTTAACTCAGGACGTATTGTTTTGGGATCTTATTTAAATGAAGCGGAACTTTAAAGTTAGCTTAGGGTTTACTTAGAATAAACGTGTACATCGACAAAATATTTTCAAAGTTATTAACTTTACATACACCCCATGGAGCGGTTATCAGGTTCGATATCTAGGTCATTATTTCGGATAACCAACCCATGGTCGGTTATCTGATAACCGACCATGGGTTGGTTATCAAGCGAGTCGCTTTCTCCCTGAATGGAGGCCTCGGGCCGATATGGCAAAAGATGCTCGGCTTCGCCTCGTATCTTTAGCCATATCGTCCCTCGGTAATTTTCCCCTCGCTGAAGCGGTTACAAACATAACCTACACCTCGAAAATTGTATTTGGCAACTTGGTCATCTTGGTCCATGTTAGTGAGGGGCGACATGACGGCCGCAGCGACAGTGGTGGCCGTGGCGGCAGCAGATGTGGCGTTGATCGTCGGGTCATCTTTAGGACGTTTCAGATTGAGTAAGTCCGAGACTTCCATCTTCATTGTGTCATTGCTTCGTTTGTAGGATCGGACGCCTGCGAGATAAAAAAATAAAGGATAAAGATACGAGTGCAATTCACTGTAAATGGGGACTATTTTTGGAAATACCCTTACCTTTATAAACTTATTCACAATTCAAAATACTCAAATGTGTAACTTGGGTAAATTCCTCGTTAACGCACAGAATATTAATTATGTAACGTAAAATTAATTTAATAATTTCTTTACATTCTCCTTTGTTTTTAATTTTTCTTTTGTATTTTTGTAACGCTGAAAATCGCCAGAAAATGCCGTCTGATTAAATGTAACATTTTAAGTAATAAGAGACTTGGAATGGTTATTGAATGTCATTTTATCAAACATAATATATGTCAATATACTTAGTTCTAAGTATTAAAATCACAATTCATAGAAATAATGGGAGACATACCTCGGTAAGGTCATTTTCCACAGTTTCTTTCAGAATCGAGGGAATTGTGTCTTGTCCACAGCTCAATGGAGTGTCACATCGTTGTGAAGCTTCAATTAAAACATCTTCTTCTCCATCCGTACTTCAAACGAATCCCTCCTGAATTTTCGATGGTGAAACAGAATAATCCTCGTCACAAGACATGGCTGTCGATATGTGAGAAAAACAAGTTTGCTCTCCTTATAACCAGAAAATGCACGTGCTTTTCATGGACATTGTAGTGTGCGCGCGACGTGTCTATTGTCCAGGAACAGAAGACCAACTCTAATTTTTGTGTTTAAAGACCCTCAATCAGAGTGTGAACAATTTAGATATTTTAAAAAGTATTTTTAACGTATTCTTTGTACATCTAGCAAACTATTGTTACAAACTCCTCCAAAAATGGAACATTATGCATGAAATTAAGGACAATAAACGAAGCGCTTTAAATAAAATGGGGCGTGTTATTGCGACGTTGCGTGGCTGTCTGTGGGAAGCGAAGCACTATTTTCACGTGCGTTGACATAGCAACGGTGCAATTGACAACCAAAACCATGAATGAACTCGTAAGAATAGTAACACTGGCTTAGGACTAAAAACCAAATGAAATAATCGCAAATTTATCACGTATGTCGTTTATATTCTTCATATCACATCGGATACACCAAATTATTTTCAAAGACAAAGGTTAACTAAATATTTAATTTTAGCAATCATATTGAATTACATATTATAATTCTGCATCAGAAACATACAAGATATATTTCGATTGTTAGAAAATATGTTTTCACATGATTGCTGTCATCTAGCGATTACGTCTCCTAACACACACTTAAACTTTGCATTGCTGAAGTTGACATATTTTTCTTTTACCATGATTGTTGGCTAACGATACATTCTACATGGGATAAACAAGGAAGAGAGCTTAAATTTACACAAAACACACATCTACTTTTTCCTTGATCTAAAATTTAGTTTTTGGTATCAGAAAACTGGTGAATAATAATTATTTTCCTACTTAACTATTTAGTTGGATACACGAAATAGTTTGACAGGAATGTAAAGATGACGTTGGATCTTTCATATCTATTTTGTTCTTTATTGTTATTCGTTTATTTTTTTCATATAGTGCGTGTGATTAGGAGTATGTAAATGAATTTCAACTTATATACCAATGAGAATACCAATGAATGAATCTGTTGTCCTGTAATATGTAAACCCATACGCCTTACTGTTCTAAGTTGAGCCGGTTACCGGTGCCTTCACTGGGTGTAAATCTGTGCGAGCTCTCAACAGCGCGTGCCTTAGGGTGTATATGAAATAACAACCTGGACCTCGTCATATCTCTACTAACCGTCTCGCGTACCGCTCGACGGTTAGTAGAGATATTGACTCGGTCTGCGGTCGTTATTTCAACCATAATGATACAAAATACGGAAATATTTAATAGCGAAATAGGAGTTTTGCTAACAGCCAGAGTGGCATTGTTTTTCTCATTTTACGAATGCTTCTTTGACTAGTTCTGTATAAGGTAAGGTTCCCCCTTTAAAAACAGTAGTGTGGATACCGAGTCACCGACTGTCCTGTTTAAAAGGTTAAAATCTGAAAAAAGTGATCGGCCAAATAAATCTTTAATCTTCCTTTCATTCAAATATATATACCTATATATGTGTTTTTATCTTTATCGAGTGATTTAATTGTTAATGTGTAGATAATTATTATTTCTCATCATCGACACCTTTATCAATCATAAATGTTAAACTTTACTATCGGCTGTTTCAAATTAAATTAGCTCATTTCACTGTAATTATTAGTTAAACTGTTCACATTAAGTTCAAATCATTGTTCGTATTAGTTGACATTTGTTTTGTATCAAACCGTGAATCATCCAAGATGGCGGCGCCCAGGAGAGGAAGTAGGCGAAGTCTTTCTGGACTAAACCAGCCATAGCAATGGTAATCCGTCACTCAAGTATGCTTAAAGCTAATTTTCTACTTCCCTTGTGCTCTTTAATCACATGAAATCTCCGAAACAACATATCATTTCCGTAAATGATGTAACATTGTTATTTTGTAATCTGATACCCACAAGACTGAAGTTGAAAGTTTTTGGAAGTTTTCAAATTCCTGACATTGTAATTTGTATTTAGGCAATAGGAAATATAATTCCTTACTGCTTCATCGCAAATGTTTTATGGAAGATAATTCGATTTATGTGTTCTATTCAGGCAATTATTCTGTGTCTTTGTTATCCATAAGATAATGAAATTGGGAACAAACACATTCGTTTAGTTTTAGCAGGGCTCCAGATAATTATCTGGACTCAAGGGTATTTCACTCCTCAAAATAAAAAATTGAGGAGTAAAATTTCCACATGAAATAAACTAGGAGTATTTCAAGGTTTATCGTTTTCGGATCCTCATTCAAATTTTTTTCTTTTTCGATGTTAGTTGTTGATCGATATGTTTTCGTTACATTTAAGCTGATAATAAACGAGTGATTTATCAAAGACAAACTCGGTAAACATTGTTTTCATACAGGTTGGCATCAAGTTGGCTACTATTTGAGACATTCGATCAGACATGTAGAAATAAAACATTTTTTTGACAAGTTACGGTCACTCCTGAAAACAAATATCTGACTCGTATTCTGGGAAAGTTGTGCGTATCTGTCACTCATTGATTTCATTTTTAATCATGCGTATATATGAATTACCCGTACGTATTTTACGCAGATACGCATTTTATCTGGAGCCCTGTCTAGCCTAGCCAGTGGATGTGTCATTGCTAATTTGTATGAGGGAAATTTTAGTTTTATGCTGCCTATTATGTCTGTTAAGTATCTTCAGTCTACTAGAATGTACAGAAATAATTTCATTATTTCAGAATTGCACTCTCATACAATTCAAGCTACTATCTTGTTTATATGTTTTTTAAACCATATGGTTTCATTTCCAGTTCCAAGAAAGCTGAGATACAAATGTGATATTCCTGAACTGTTGACCAATCTCATCTAGTGTGTGATCAGCATGTCAGGGGAAATATTTCAACCAATGGATAACCTGGAAGAGATTGACATCACAAAGCGCAACCCGCTGTTGTGCTACCTGTGTAATGAACAGTATGATGACCCCTGCATCCTTGCTTGCTTCCACACTTTCTGCAGTCGGTGTCTGCGTGGTCGCGGTGCTGATGCTCAGATGCTCTGTCCTCTTTGTGGGTGGGTGTTGATTTATTTACATCAGGCATGATTCAAATTTAACGATATCTTTACATTCTTTGTTTGAAGAAATGCACTGTGACCTTTATACATCAACTGAGTTAGGTAGATACATCAATTATGAATAAGGTTAATTCGACTGATATTTGCAGTTATGACATCAAAAAGTCAATAGCACCATCACAATATCTTATTTACAGAAATCATAATTTAATTAGTATGTGACTTTTTGTTTAGCTAATGAGGGTAAGTGTTTAAAAATTATATTTCAATTATTCTACAATGACACAATGAAATTCAATAAGATAATTCTATGCTGGCTGTGGACAGATCGAACACGGCACTGCGAGAAGGGCAGTCACTCCCACCCCCTGATCCTCTGCTGAAGTTTATGGTGGAGTCCTCACTTGATGAGAAGGCCTCCTGCGCTAACTGTGATAAGGTGGGTCTCCCCATCATAACAAATACCATTTCTTGTGTTTGGAACAAAATACACTCTTCTGTAACTATTCCTAAGTAATTCAAATCAATGCTACATAGTAATTAACAATTGTAACAGTGTTTTATTTGGAATTCATCTGGAATAGCAGAAAGTACAAGACTTTGTACTGATCATACAGTTAGATTCTATATAAGACAGTGAATTATGTAAGAAAGTGGCCTTAAAGAATAGTTTTATGTCATCCTTTCTCAGGGTAAAAGATAGGCACTTTTTGGAATCTGCATTTGCTTTATGGTGTCCATTTCATCAGTTTTGATACTTCGTTGAATGATTGAATGATGGAATTTGATAAATGAAGCTTATTTTTTTGTCTATCTTAGGACACGAGTCCGATGTATTTCTGCAACACCTGCACACAGCCTCTGTGTACTTCCTGTAGGGACGACACTCACAGCGCCAAGATGTTTGCAGCTCATGACATAGTTGTCCTCTCCAAGAGAACCAAGGAGATTCACAAGAGATGCTGTAAGTTGATTCAGGAATAGATATGATGGGATGCAATTTATTCCATTCATTGATGGTCATTTCAAAAAGTCATCAATGATGAAAAGGTATTGTCAGTTTATAAGGTAGCTTCTGTCAATGTTTTGGTTCAGAGAATGAGCAGTTGATAGTCGTATGCTAGTCAAATGAACAAAGTGCAGATGGAGGGTCGTCATGATCAAAGTGAACTAAGTGATTGACACTCGTAAAAAAAAATAAGTTTAGAATGAACTTTTTTTTTTTTTTTTTTTTTTTTATTCCATTTCATATCATACATTTTACATGAAAAAGGCAATGTACATATCACTGAGATTTTTTAGCTCTAACTGAATCAGGAGTACCAAAAAAAGTTCATGTTCATCACAGAAAATGTTTTGATAATGTTGATACATATAATTGTATACGGTTGGATAAGATAAGAATGCAGGCAGTGAGATATTAATATTTTACGAGTGCTTCAATTAATTATAGCAGGTAGTTGAGTCCACTTCTTATCTAAAGCTTCTATCCTATTATTTTTTCTAGCTATAAATTTTTCAATATTGTATGTCATCCTAAGACATTTAACAAATCCCTCAAAAGAAAGAACATGTTGTTTAATACTTGAAACATAAATAAATCGTTTGGCCAAAAGTATGACATGGTTAAATAATTTATTGTGTGACAAAAGTCCGAACATAATAGTAAATTTTGTAAGTGTGATGTTAGATTTAAGATGAGTATTTAGAAAAAGTTCCAAAGTATTCCAAAATTTCTTCACAAATTCACAGTCGAAGTAAACATGCGAGACATCTTCTGAGGAATTTTTACAAAATATGCATAAGTCATTATTTACTAGCTTCATCTTCATTAATTCTTTCTTTGTATAAATTGTTCTGTAAATAAATTTGTATTGAAAATCTAACAGTTTACAATCACTTGTACATTTCCTATAAAATCTAAACACATCTTTCCAGAATATATCATGTTGAAAGACATTATGCCAATAATCAAGTACCTTTGGGACAGTATTGTCACAAATTAATTTGTCATAAAATATCCTTGAACCTTTACTGTTAGAAATCATATAATCATAAACATTGTTAGTGGCTTCATGATTGTAGCAAGTATTTCTGTTAGCCAGTTGCTGTCTCCAGTTCTTTGGAATGTTATTTAACAAATGTTGATAATCCAAAAATGTTCCTCTAATATTGTATCTCTGCTTTAGAATTTCAAAGCTGAGGAAACCATTTTCCTCATAAATATCTTTGATGTAATGTATACCATGGTCATACCAGTTTCTTATTATAGATGAAGACTTAAAGAAATGATTTAGCCACAATGGCTGGGCCAAGATTTGGCTTATGTCAACATTGTCAAAAGGGTGTTTTATATAGAATATTCTCCAAGCTAATAATACATCTTTCCAAAAAGGATTAACATTTTCAGATAAGCAATCAACGGCATTGGAGCCAAGAGAGTCTAAGTTGCCAAAGGGAAAGATGTTAATAAAGCTGGAGTTTTTCTTCAAGTGGCATTTCAGTGATGATAATTTTAAAGCATTGATAAAAGACTCAATGTCAATCATCCTAAGGCCTCCATCCTCATAAGTCCTACTGATATTTGATCTTTTAATTTTATCATTTTTGTTATTCCAAAGGAATTTATATACTATTTTGCTTAAATCATCAATAAATGATTGAGGGGGTTAGGAATTGCAGAAAAAATATGTACTAGGGTAGAAACTGCTAAAGATTTTATAACGGTGATTTTCCCAATAAGTGTCAAATTTCTTCTTCGCCAACTAGAAAGCAATCTATTTATATGTTCTAAGCGTTTTCTTGTATTAATTACCCACAAATCTTTAAGAGAAGCATTGAGAGTTATTCCTAGTATTTCAAAATCCCCACTGTGCCAATCTAAATACAAGTGGTTAACTAAAGTAATATTACTACCTTCCATGGAACCAATCCATATAGCTTTGGTTTTGTTTATATTCATTTTCAGCCCTGACATTTCATAAAACATGTTGAGAGTTTCAATTGCAGCATTGAGGCTTTTTTCAGATCCATTTAAGTAAAGCTGTGTATCATCAGCATATTGGCCAAGCTTTTGTTCTGTGTCATTTAAAGTTATTCCCTTTATATCAGGATTTGATCTTATCATAATACCCAATATTTCAACTGCAATGATAAATAGATATGGTGAGATTGGATCACCCTGTCTACATCCCCTTTCTTGGTGGAAAAAAGATGAGATATGGCCATTTTGTATTACCGCTGCTGTGTTGTTACTAGTTAGGATCTTGATCCATTTGATAATATTTGGTCCAAATCCGAAAGCTTCCATAGACTTGATGATAAATGATTTTGAGATAGTGTCAAACGCTTTTTCAAAATCTATAAGTAATAGAAGACCTGGTTTATTCAACCTTCTTGTTTCAAATATTATATCATAAAGTAATCTTATATTTTCACTGATACACCTCCCTGGTATGAAGCCCGTTTGATTTTCATGAATAATAGTATCTAATGCTAGCTTAATCCTATTTGCTATGCATGTACTAATTATTTTGTAGAGAGAGTTAAGTAATGAAATAGGGCGCCAGTTTTTCAAAAGTTTTCGGTCCTTGTTTGGTTTAGGTAGACATGTAATAATTCCTCTGTTCATTGTAATTGTCAATTCATTATTTATAAAAGATTCCTGTATAAAGCTGAGGACCCAAGGGCCTAAATCTGTCCAAAAGAACTTAAAAAACTCAATAGGGTATCCATCAATACCAGGGCTTTTATCATTCTTCATGGAATAAACAGCCCTACTTACTTCTTCCATGCTTATTTCTTTTTCCAGCAAGTCAAAATCATTTTTATTTACTTTTGGAATGTTCAAATTGTTTATGTCAATATTTTTATCTTCTTCATGAGAACAAACATTAGTGTAAAGCTTACTGTAAAAATGTTTCAATTCATCTAAAATACCCCCACCATCTGTAATCACTTCACCATTATCTTTAACAATACTGTTAATAAGTTTACTAGTATAGTTTCGGTTTTCCAAGTGACAGAAATAATTTGTTGGTTTTTCACCCTCCTCATACCACTTAATTCTTTTTAAGAACTGTGATCTTTTTGTATCTTCTTCATTGAGTTGCTCAAGTTGTTTTTTCTTAGTTGTTAGGACTTTTAAAGACTTTTCATTTAAATTGTTAAAGTTATCTCTAATGTCTTCCTCAAGGGTTTGAATATTGTCCTCAAGTTCTTTTCTGTTTTTTTCCCTATTTCTCTTAATGAAAGTTGAAAATGAAATAGTCTTACCTCTCAAATTCATTAAAAAAGTTTCCAGAAATAAAGATACTGATATTTTCAACTGAAGTTTTCCATCTTTAATGTGATCATTCAATTCATTGTCAGTGTCTGTGTTTATGGCATATTCATGGATAGTATCTTGTAATGTTTTTTTAACAATGGTAATATATTCTTCATCCCGTAACAGAGAGGTGTTAAACTTCCAATACCCCCTACCCCTTTCATTACTTAATCTATTTGAAATTGAAAGTGTAATTGGGGAATGATCAGATTTATATCCTGGGACAATGTTTGTTTCATATGACACATTGAACAAATCCTGAGTGACAAGGAAGAAATCAAGCCTTGCTTGCTGTTTAGGGTTTTTCCTCCACCAAGTAAATTTTTTGGATTCACCGTTTTGTTCCCTCCAGATATCTACTAAATCTAGTTCTTCAATATTTTCCAAAACAACATCTCTTGCATTAGGATTATTAATATTCTTGTAATTTTCAAGATCTACTGAGGGGTTAAGTACTAAATTCCAGTCACCACAGATAATAATTGATTCATTTCCTAATTCCACAATATCTTGGAATAATTTTTTATAAAATATTGGTTCATCCTTGTTTGGGCCATAAAGATTTGTTAAAGTAATATTCATACCATCTATTGTTATATCAGTTATTATGAAATTGCCATTCTTATCTATCAGGGATTTATGGATTTTGATTTCAATGTTGTTGTTAAAAAGAATTGCTACTCCCCTTGAATTAGATTGAAAAGGGGCTATTATACAATCGAGACCCCATTCATTTTTCATGATATCTTTATCTTTTTCTGAAATATGAATATCTTGTAGACAAATAATTGAATATTTCTTTCTTTTCCATATTTTCATTATTTCTTGTCTTTTATTTCTTTCTGCCAACCCTCTACAATTTGCTGAGACTATTCTTATCCTATCCGAAGCCATATTTACATTCAGTAAATATACATTGGTTATTGCCTTTAAGTTTGATGATGTTAGATTCAGTAGAAATGGAGTTAAAGTTTTTCAAATATAAAATAGAAAACATGAGTGTACAAAAAAAAGAAGGTTGCTCCTCTATCCGCCAGAATATAAACTCAAATTCAAAATCCTACATCTTGTCAAATTGGTTACAGTATACCACGTTAGATGCCAGGTGAAAATGCAATATATATATAAATGCAAACAAACAGTCTTATTAAGACACAACCACCGCCTTTTCGAGCTCGTAGTGTAGAGAAAAAACAAAAACATTCCTTAAATTTCATTAACGAATATCCCACTTCTAAACACGCACCATTATAAGCCTGAAGAGACTTTACAGCAAATAATAACGACAAAAAGATCAACGTTATCTCTCTTATAGATGAGTTAGTGATCGAAAACTGAACATTTAGAAATTCGTCCTTTTAGACGCTGAGATCTTCCTAAAAAAAACAGATTTTTTAACACCCTCTTTGTAAACTAAAAAGACACTGTAATTACCAGTTAATTCATACTACATACCTTTTTTAACGAAATCGTGTCCGACATGTCAATAAATAACATACTCCGTCAGTTATATCTGAAACCGACATGCATCATAACAAAAGTCACGTGTGTGGAAGTCATGTGATGGGTCACGTGGACAGTGTTTGTCAACAATTACACGTGTTGCCGAAGCAAAACCACCTAACGATTATTACGGCGATCAACGCTAATATAAGCCACATTTTCTTACAAAGTGTCCTCAAGTCCAATATCCTTCCACGCAGAGAACTTGTCACGACGGAATTGCAGATTGACTTCCACTCCTTTCTCAAGGATGCGTGTCTGAACATGGTGTTTCTGTCTTAGCTCGTATCCTTTCGCTGCCAGGTGGGATCGTCTCTTCTTCAAAATGACTGGGAGATCTGTTCGGATGGAGACCTTTATCTCTCGGAGAAGTTTCCAGCTCTTGAAAGAGGCCTGGTGGACGTCGTTTCTATCCTGCATCTGGACAAACTTAATCACAATTGGTTTGGGCGAGTTTTTAGTGCGTTCCCAGTTCCCCAGACGGGGGAGGCGATGAATGTTTATAAACAACATGTCGTGTGCGCGAGGTAGCTCTAGTTTAGAGAACAACTCACGTATTGCGGTTTCCGGGTCTCTCTCGTCAGGGATTCCATATATAAGGAGATTGGCCTTCCTTTGGTATAGTTCCTGTTGTAGAAATTTGCGTTCTACCTCCGTTTTATAGTCCTGAAATTCCTGTCTAATTTTGTCTATGTCCGCTTTGTTGCTGTTTATTTCTTGGGTGTTAAACTCAACCGTTTTAAGTGTTTCACCCAAAGACGTACGCAGTCCTGAAATATCCACACTGATAGAATCTATTTTGGCCGAGATATCACTAGTGTATTTCTTCAGAGACTGGTCCATGTAAGTTTTCATGTCGCTGAAATCGTCAACTGTAATGGCGACTCCTCCAGCTTTCGTCGTCGATTGAGTGTCATTTATTTTTTCTGTGGCCGCACTCTTAGACCGCGTCACATATTCGTCTAATTGCCCAGATGGGTTAGATTGGTTATCAGAGTCTTTTTGATTTCTGTTTCGGGCTTTATTTGACGACATTTTGCTTGATTCTGGCGGATTTTCAGAGAGCTAAGTTTTCAGTGTGTTACACTCATGAATGGCTAACCGGAAGTTTCAGTTTAGAATGAACTTGTGAGTTGTCAGTGACTGAAATTCATTTTTTAAAGACAGTTTAAAGTGTTTCAATGTCAATTTATATGGTTAAAATTTTAAAAAATGTAAGATCAAATTAAAAATTAAACTTTGGCAGTTGAATGCAAAAATTACCTGGGCAGCCCTTATTTCTTTAACAACTGAATTTTTGAAACATCACAAATATGGTCCAAGAGCGAGCATTTAGAAATTGCATTCTTAAGAAAATGTATGATGGAGTAATGTGTATGTCCTCAATGCTGAAGTTGTTATTGAGAAAATCTTGCTTTTCTAATGTCACAAACATGTATTTTGATGTTGAAGATGGTGTGAGTGTGATGGGTATCTGTTGTTTCAGCCCTGCACCAGGAGCCGTACATCATGTTCTCTGCGGAGAAGAAAATCATGCTGTGTATCAACTGCTTCAGGGATATGAGGATGTGAGATTCAGTAGACGATAGAAATACCTCAGACTTTGTGTTCTAGTAATTCCTATTCTTGACACATTAAGTGAATGTTATGCAGGGTGTCTGTTCTTGACACATTAAGTGAATGTTATGCAGGGTGTCTGTTCTTGACACATTAAGTGAATGTTATGCAGGGTGGCTATTCTTGAAACTATTATCTGAAATAGCAAGGTTATATCCTACCAGGATGATTTTGTAAATAGGCACCTGGCCGCGGGGTCATGAAAGAAACTTAAGTCTAAAATTTGTGTAAGTCTGAAACTTTAATCTTAAGAAGTAAAATTGTCTTAAATCGAGGATCACGTACATTTTTTAGTCTTAATTCTTAAGACTGAGATCATTTTTGTCTTAAATCCTGAGACTGCTGTATTTTTTAAATGAGATATATATGTGCAGCTTGGCTCAGATTTTTAAAGATAATTGCACTAAGATAACCATTTGCTGGTGTAGGCACTTTAGGTGAAAGGTAAATTTAAAGATATAGCAACAGTAGTGTAATCCAACAAGAACCTTCTATAGAAACATCTTATTTAAGCTATTATTCTCTAAACATTTCTGATGTAGATGAAGAAAATGTGAGTAGAGGTGCAAGTGTTCAATAGGTCTTTGTTTCTTCCATGTGAAGTGTTTTGTATGAGAAGCAGTTCAAGAGTAGGAGTGGTTTCTCTACTGTAGAAATCTAAGAATCTAAACATGTGTAGTTCATGCTGTCTTACCTTGTTGCAGAGAGAGCAGAACACACTGTGTGGATCTGGAGACAGCCTACAACCAGAGCTGTCGTAAACTGGAGCAGAGTGTTCAGGTCAGGATTGGAAGATATTATTTGTTGTTACTTGTCTGCAGAAAATATATATAGAGTGTAAAAACATATTTGCCAGACCTGATTTTAGTGAATTTCGGTTAAACCTGAATGCATTGCAAAATTTCTAATTCAATGCTTTGCTTCTATGGCTCAGCATACAATCCTCAAAAACTGAACAATCAGAGAACTAATTCAACAAATCTCTCCTGATCATAAGATAAGTTGTGCTGGGTTGTGTGCTAAAATGGCGTCCTGTTGTAAACAGTGGGAAGATAACTGCTAAATGAAGATACTATGTTTTTCTGATGAATATTTCTGTTGTGCAGGCTGTGAGAGATCTTCAGAACTCAGTGCGAGACGGGATTCTCCTGCTGAAAGGGTTACTGGAGGAAATCAAACAGAATGCAACCAAAGAGAGGGATGCAGTTACCTCCCTTTACACGTCCATGCAAGAAAAGATAACTCAGACGATGGAAACCCTCCTGGAGGAAGCAGACAAGTGAGTTGGCCTCAGTCCACAATTAATTTCCAGTGCATTTATCATTAGTTACATGGGTCACTCTTAAGCTACCTGACATTGTGGGACTGGGGGACTTGTGTTGAAGTGAAAATAAATACTCTCGACACTACGAAATTGCAGACAAAACTTGGTGTTGACCAGGCCGACTTTGAAATATGAATGAAAACTGTCAATATACCCTCGCATGCCAGCGAAAGCACATGAAACTGCACAAAATATGCAAATTCTATGACCCTCACCCATTCAAAAATACTCACTCAAAAAATTTAGAAAAATTACAGATGAAACGACCAATTCTTACCTCTCAATGAAATCCGGAAACAAATGTCTCCAATGTAAACAAACCTAGAAAATGATATCCCACAATACACTACTATTTCATCATTTCCTCCTCTCCCACAACCACTACTGGGTCAAAATTACCCTGACCTGAGGCCAATTGTCTTATGATTCTGGTATACAGGGTTCTTAATATTTTTTCCATTTGTAGCTGAGTTTTCTCATTCGTAAGCCAAGGAATGTCATTTTGGATAGGACAATCCTTTTGAAAAGGATAAAGTTCTATATTCTCCAAGGTTGGGTGACAGCAAGCCCGGGAACAACATTCTCAGTACTATTACTAAAATTCAAAATTGAAAAAAAAAGTATAAATAGGGAACATCCTTGTCTTTATTCTATTTCCCATATGGGCGATGAATCCATTTTCTGTCTATTGGAATTTGGTGTATATAAACTTGCCGTCAGTCTGTAGTTGAAATGAATATATGAATTACCTTGTACTTGTATTCAACATGATGAGAGTAAGCCGAGCGTGACCCCCAGAATCTTCTCTGTGGCAGATCCAGGGGGTGGGGTTAACAAACCCTTCCCCTCCTCTTGAAAACAAAGTGAAGAAAACTTTTGGATCCTCAGAGTGAATTTTCTTCATCCGTTTCCCCAGTTTTTTTAATATTCTCTGGATTTACCATTATCTGTAGTGTTGATCATGCAATCAAACAACCGCTAACCTTGACTTTATCACTTCTCGGTTTTCATGCAAAGATTTTTCAACAAAATAAGAACTGCGCTTTATTTTTGTTAATTTGTCCCATAAACACCTTTAATTAGCCTTTCATTAAGACAGCGTAATTATCGGCTTTTCAAAGAAAATAGTGAAATATGTTTGTGGTTAAGTAATGATTTCTCGCTGCAGCCAGTACAAGGTAAAGGAGACTGCCTTCAAGGCCCAGCTGACGAGTCTGACCACTCTTCTGCCTACCATCCACCTACACCTCGTCACGTCCTCTGCCTTTGCCTCGTCTGCCAACAAGTTTGAGTTTCTCGATCTGTCCTATGTAAGTATTTGCCGCTAATGGCTGAAATATTGCCAAAGTGGCGTTTAACAATAACTCGCCCACCCTATGTAAGTATTTTACAAAGTCACTGTCAATTTGTACTCAGGAACCTTAGGATCCACTCAGATGGAAAGTCTTCATGAATTTGAGTTGTTACAGGTTATTGGGGTTTTTTTGCCCATTATGACCTCCATTCGTTAATAATTATTTTGGATCAATTGGTGACAAGATCTATCGCTAGTGCTTTCTTTTCATAGTTTACTTAGACTGTCTTTTCATGAAGGTGTGTTTGTTAAAAGCTTCTTGTTTATGACAGCATGCTTGGGCATCTTGGGACACATATTTCCTCAGATTATGCTCATGATTTACCTGTCAAATACAAGTAGCTTTTTTTGTCAACTATGTAGATTTCTCAGGCTTTGAAAACTCTGTAAGTATAACACTTTAAAGTCTAATAACATACTTCTTCTGTGAATTTTTTTCTATGTTTGTGTATAATGTGAATCATCTGTGCAGGTTATGATGGAGCGCCTCAAGTCTATCGTACAGAGACAACATCCACTCCACCCCACACAGGGCAGTCAGGTCGACACCGACTTCAAGAACAAGTTTGCAAAGTGAGTGCAACATTCATTTTCATTTCAGTTCATCCTAATGTTTCTACAAAGCAACCTTTCCTATTGTTTGTCTCATCTGCAGTCTCTAACATTACACTCAGGTTACCTATCATGTTACTATCTTAGTGCATTGTGAAAGGACTCCCAACTATTGATGGGTTAAAGAGAAAAGGGTTGTCCAGATGTCCTTTATTGTACAACCATTACAAAGGACAACTCTTGTTGCCAACAACTATGGTTACTTGTGATCCTCTATGAAAGTACTATACATATATAACCCCTGTGTTGCAGGAGCCTGGAGGCGCTACTGTACGAGGGTCCAGGTAAAGCTGTGCTGCCCTCTAGCCCCGTGGTTCACCGCCCTCCTACCATAGGAGCATCCTCACCATCCCTTAGGTAGGTGGTCTGTGGTGTAGATTTGCTTTTAGTATATATGGTATCAGAACTACATCACCCTCCCCCAGGTAGAGTTGTCTGTGTTGTTTATTATTTCAAATAGGTGCACTTTACCACAAAGGATAATAGAGGACTTTTCATTAAAAACTACTTTTATCAAGCACAGTAGTAATTAAGTTAAAAAGGAGAAAGCAAGTTTTATACCAAATCATTCACCAGTTAAATCAATATTAGATGGATGTTTATTACTTGCCAGCATTTATCAAGTGTCGGTCTTCTGAAAAAAAGATTGTTGTGATTTCAAGCATTGTTATAATACTTCTGCCTTACACTGTTCTAATTGATAAAGTTCCAATTTTAACTCTACCTTGTGGTTGTAGTCGGATAGAGTTGCCCAAGTCGACTGTGACCCAACCAAGTCAGCCGGCCCCGAACAACACCCCAACGAAGGCTCCACTCAACAACGGGCGCCGTAATGGTATCGGCAAGGTCAAGTTCATTGATGCTAAGGGCGTGTTTGCTGATCACTGTGTGGAGTTTGAGACTTCACATCGGGTGCGTTATGTTCACCTTGATGAGAATCCTTCTATATAGTGATGATAGTCCCTGCTGCATCATTATCCATGAGGTCAACCATAGCCAGTTTTCTGTATCTCGATTTTGCAAAAGCTCAAAAGAGTTCAAATTATCTATCAAACCAAATGCCTCATATTGCTGAAAATACAAATACCCTTACTATTATTATTATTATTATTATTATTATTATTGTGTCATTGTCAAGCAATACAGGTTATCAGGGTATTTTAGAAGCTTGGTGGATGACCCTCTGATTATCTCACTCCCAAACTAACTCCAAATCTCTCTTTTTATCTTACTCTGACCACCCCTCTCCTCACGTGTTGCAGGATGTCCTTCAGAAGCTGGAGAAGCTCAAGTCACAGGTGCAGGAGTTGCAGCGGGATCTCACTCTGCGGCGCTGTCTGGCTCGTCGACCCTGTGTGGATAACCTCCGTGCATCCATCGAGAGTGTGGAGAGCCAGCTGGAGAAACACCACCTGTATATTGAGGAGAAGCAGCCCACACTCGAGAAGGTCTGTACACTGACACTGTGCTTATGGCCAATTACAGGATTAACCATGACAAATCAAGCAGTTGCATGCAATACTCACTATTGTGGTGGAACATCGCAATATATTGTGCATATGTCCTTAAGTAAAGGATTGACAAAACAGATTATATTATATTTGCTGACAATCCTGCTTAATAAATCTTTATGTATTTGGCTGTAACAATTAAATGTGTCTTTGTGAAGATCCATATGCACTACCGTGGGATGTGTGTAGAAATAAATCAATTTCTTAATTGATATAATGAGACCTTTGTTAGCCCTTGATGACAAGAAGTGTTTTGTTGTGTTTCAGCACTGGGAGGAGAGTGTCCAGAGAATCTCCACAGAGCAGGAACTCTACCAGGGTGAGTCGCGCTACCAGTACTGAGTACAGTGCTTTAGTTTAATGTTCTCAAATTGCATCATGTGCTATAGGTTATAAAAGTTTAATCTCACTATTGGAGAGAATCTTAACATTTGACTTCTTTGCTGATCAAGAAAATGGGTTGATGACAATTTTCTCATTTTACAATAGATGTTATATTGGGAACATACATGACCCATGTCCCATGCCTGAACTTGACCAAGTAGATGACAATTTCTTGCATGACAACAGATGCTAGGTTTATTGATACAAAATTAATGAGAAGTAACCTTACCCATGTCTATACGGATGGTAGATGAGTTGACTGACAGTGTTTCTGCTACCTACAGCCCAGTGCCAGGACGTGTTCCGACTGAGACAGGAGGCCAAGCACCTGAACATCATCACAGCCCAGCTGACTTCCTTCATCTCCTCCATCGCCTCCGTCACCGAGAGGATCGCTCCCAAGTATGTCACTCTCACATGGGATGTTCATGTAGTTTATCATAATGTGTTGTTAACCCTTCGTCTGCTGAAGTAATAATAATAAGTGGGTCTATACAAGATCTTGCCACCACTCCACTCAGAGACTCTGTTCCCTCATGAGAGTAAACTCCCTGATAGATTGTATACGTCACCATAGTCATCATGTTCATCTATTACTACATTCAGCAGATTGATACAATGTTTTGTAACTGGAATCACCTCATCAAAAATATAATGAATTGACAAGCAGGCAAAGGGTGAATGTTCATCCCTCACAGCAGCGGCAAGTTTTGATAGGACAAGCATTCTCAGGACCTATGCAATGAAATACTTTGTCTTAATGTCTGAAGAACTCCTTCCAGTACCATTCCAAAGCATAGCATGTTTCATTCGGTGCATTGTCTATCTCTGTATGCAAGGAATGCTAAACATTATCGAGTCTTTACAATACAACTAGCTATGTGCCTGTCAGAATGAGCTAAGATAATGTTGATGAAGGGAGTTGATGCTAGTAATGGTTTGTATGCTACTGAGTGCTTGTCTCACCTCACTGCTTCTCTCGGTGCACAGACTGGGTCAGTCTAACAACGATGCTGAGCATGACAGTCAGCTGCAGTCTCTGCTGGAGGAGATCAACGCTGTGCACCCGGACTCACAGCAGAGGTCAGCACTCTCCCCTCTCTCTCACTCTCTGTTTGTCTTTCAGAAAGTTAGATAGTTTGTTCGACTGGCTTTTTATGTCTGTAGTTTGTTTCTCTTATTTCTCTGTTAAAGCCTATCTTGCTTTCTGTTTGCATGCTCTTCTTCCCTGTTTTTCAGCCATTTTTTCCCACTGTCCTGTCTTTTTCCGGTTGCTAGCTTTGTTGCTCCCTGTTTGCTAGCTTCGTCTTTTTATTTATCTGTCAGTTTGTTTCTGTCTTTCTGTTTGCAAGCTTTGTCTCTCAGAATGTCTGTTAGTGTGTCTCTCTGTTTGTATGTCTGCAAGATTTTTTGTATATCCCGCTGTTACCATGCTGTCTTTGTGTGTGTGTCTGTCTCTTTGTGAACCCTGACTACCAGTTGAAGTTGGATCTCTCTCATGTCTCAGATTGTCTCTTCGTGTCTGTGTGTGTGTGTCAGTGTGTCTCTACGTGAAGTCTCATGTCTCTGATTGTCTCTCTGTGTCTGAGTGTTTGTGTGTCTCTAAGTGAACCCTGACACCCAGTTTAAGTCAGATCTCTCTCATCTCTCAGATTGTCTCTTTGTGTGTCCCAGTGCTCTGTCCTGCGAGTCGATATGCGTGTCTCTGTCTCTGTGTCTCTATGACTCTGTGTCAGTCAGAGCTTTGTCTATATGTCTGTCAATTGCTCTATGTCTTGTGTGTACCTTGGCACCCTGAAGAAGTCACAACTGTACCTGCTTGCCTCTCTGTTAAGCTCCACAGCACTGTGTTGAGATGTTGGAAGTCCATTCTATGCCAGTAGATCTCACACTTGCCCCCTTCGTCTTACTGCCTTCATCTCTTCATCCTCCTTTCCTTCTTTAGCTCTTATTCAACATTTATAATTGTACTTCCTTTTTTTTTACAGCAGCCATTGAAACACTATTTTCAGATAGTAAATGAGAAAGATTTACATTAAAATTGCCCCTCACGCCTGTCTCACTCTAATTATCTAGCACGGTTTTTGATAAGATAGTTTTGTTTAGTACAGCAAAAACTTGTTTTCTGGTCTCATCATTTAGTTGTTGATGCAATTAAAGTATAAATTGAAGAACATATGGGAAGTAGTTTCCCAAAGACGTTGTTAGCTGTTTTCTATCATACTAGTTTTGTTTTAGACAGCAACTTGTAAATGTAGTAGTAATAAGTGCTATCTAAACAGTGTCATGTTGGACAATATCCTGACCAACTTCTCTCTCCTCAGAGTTGACGCAATCCAGACAGCAGAGGAAGTACGTCAGGTTACCACGGCAGCCAACAGGAAGAACCCTCTGGACGACGAGCTCATCAAGACAAAAGGTCTGCTGCGCAACCCGTCCCTCCGGCGAGACAGCTCCTCAAAAAGAGACAGCCAGACGTCGCTCACCCTCGGGCGGGACGGAGAGGAGAAGCTAGATGAGAATATTATGGAGGAGACCGGGTCAGGGGATAAGGTCCAGGGGGTGAAAGGTCAGGGAGAGACGACATCTAAGGCGACAGAGGTTACCGCAACACAAGGAGAGAAAGTTCCGCTGGCGGACACGCTCTCTGTTTGTGAGGCTGCAACGACATGACTTGTACGTGTGCTGTGTGGTTTGAGCCTTATCTTGCAGGAGTAGGCAATATAGCTTACTGGCTTCTATGTCCAAGCTTGTCCTTCTTTGTCTGCTTTGAAGGGGGAATGTTAACCCCACATCTGCCGCTGCTGTGAGGGATGGACATTCACCCTATGCCTGCTGGTCAAGGTTCTCTGGAGTGGTTGATGCTGGTTCATGTCCAAACCAGACGACCTGATTCTATTAGTCTATTAGGGCCTAGGGCAATGAGCCTCTAACCTGGATACAGCATTAGTTCTGTAAGCAGTGACTGTGGAAGCAAGACTTTGCCAGATATGCCCACCTGACACTTATTCACCTCACCTAGCTATATGATCAAACCGGAAGGTGTACTCCAGGAAAGTCTATCTTCCAACCCATTGCCTGACTTGCTCCAAACTCAATGACTGGCTCATTCAGCAGATCTCCATAGTCAAATGAGAAATCAGATGAGAATTGCAACTTTTTACCGCAGAGGGCATAAATTTTTGCAGCATGTTAGCACCAAGTTTAAATTAGCCAGTGATAGAGACTGGTGCATCTGAAGGCCAGAGGTTTGTCTGGGGTAGGACTCCAAGTTCATGGTCCAGGATCAGATTCTGAGTTCATGTGTGCTCTGTGTAGAGTTGCTGCACGTTGTTACTATTTATATCTTCACTGCTGAGACACAGGACGATGAACTTGTTTCCTTTGGCTGCTACTTGACCCTAGGCCTAATTGTGCACTTGTGTTGAGTTACAAAAGACAAAAATATGATATGATAAGTCCTAGCTCATCAGTGAATTGAACATCTTTGGTCACCCAGGGATTTATGTTCTGTACTCTACATGTTTTTCTTCCTAGGGCTTTTCATCATGACCAGTTGTACTCAAATTACCTCCCTTGAATATTGTAATGAAATTAATAATCTTTGGAAATACTTGGGATGAGATGATGAAGGTAAGTGTACTGTATTCTTATCTTTGTAATATTTTGAGTGATGTTGAGGGCATTGACACCGGAAAAAAACTAAAGTAGAAAAATCAAAAGTAGGAACTAAGAGCTAGAATTCCAAGCCAGTTTACATAACACAAGACCAAACCAAGTTATTAAATGAGTTAAGATCAAAAGACCAATTGGCGGAACAAATTTCACTGGTAAGAATCCAAGGGGTAATTAACTGAATTATCAGAACATTTAGCCTTGAAGAACTAAGGATTATGGTTTGATCAGTATTATGATATGTGATTGACGACTGTTGACTTGAAAAGTCAAGACATTAGAAACCGTTACCTTTCTCTCAAGATATTTAAAATATCAATTGTTTCCTAATTTCTCTGTCTTACATTTTGAGTTTCTTGTTTGATTTCATGGAATTTTTCTTACATAATTTCATTCCCATTTGGGATAGTTTTGTTGATAAAGATCTATGTATGCTAAGCTTAATTCTCTCCCCACAGCAACTCAAGTGAGTGCTTCCCCTGTATCTCTGTGGAAGAGATCGAGCTTTATTTGAGGTTTCTTTGTAGATTTGTTTCGTTTCATGATGCTATAGTTGTTGATTTGTAAAAAAACAAACATGTTACCCTTTTTTCACTTTTTGTATCCTTATTTCTTATATCGTCAGTTCATTGCTATAAACCTTTCTAAGATTGCTTATACTTTCCAAATTCTTAGAATTTCTATTGTATTCAATATATCCAAGCACGGAGACAAAAAAAAGGGAAGCTTTATGTGCCCATATATAGACATGTGAACTTTTTGTATTGATTTCTATTATTGATTACAATCTTACAGGGCATTTATCAAATCGAGCTATATTTGAAATGTTTTGTAGAAATGAAACATGGACACTCAGGTACTAATCAGATCTGGTTTTTACTCAACACTCTTGCAAGATGTCCCTTTTCAGTTGATTTGAATCAAATGAAAAAAGGCATTTTGGAACAAGAAATATCTATGCAATTACATGTCGTTGATCTGATTGTGAAATCATGACATGTCAATATTTCAACTATTTAAAGGCAAATAGTTTGTAGTACTGTAATATTTCAGGTTAACTATCTTTAGTCCGTTGTCAATCTCTTTCTTAATGAGATCTGATTCGGGTTAAGTTGCCAAATATAATTGATTTCCTTTAAATCAAAAGTTGTTTACGAAGGTTGAACCCAATTTAATTGGTAATGTCTGGTGTTCGCGTGGAGACGACTGTCTTCTCACCCACCAGGTGTCAGCTTGTATGTTGATTATTTGTCTACAGGTTTTTCATCAAATACTAATAACGTTGCTAATAGCTGAAATTTTGCCCAAGCAGATTTATACATAAAACACTCACTCACTCAATAATGATGATAAACTCAAGAGGTCTACCTCACTGTTTTTAAATACCAATGGGGAAAAGTCGAAGATATCAATGATTATGTAAAAAGGCTTACGTTTTATTTTATTTTTACAGAAATGCTAGAAATGATTATCTCTTGCATCAAACACATCTACATTGTATCTATTCATAGTCACTAAGAGTTCTAGTCAACTATTGCTCACCATTCTTTCGCTCATTAGACTCAACCATGAATTAGTCAGGTTTCAGGGGAGGTAACTCTTCCACCCTTACTTTTCAAAATGTATCAATAGTATCAAGCAGTCAAATCAAGATTTACCTTTGTTTCAACAAATGTCAATGCTTAATTCCATGCTCCTATTCCTTTTCCGAGAATGTGATTGGGTATTGAAGTCTGAGTGATCTGTCATGTTGAATTACAGCATCCACAGGCATATTCCTGATTTCCTGCAGAAGGCATAAATTTGGCCAGTCTCAAACTTTGACTTAGCTAAGGCTTGCTGCATTTTGTCAGTTTTAACTGTGCCAGCTTTTCAGCCCACTGTGCCAAATCTTTATTGGGTCATCAGAAATTTCCTGCATGTAACTACTTATGAGGACGCTGAACAAACTCTGGCTTAAAGTAGTAAGGCTTATTTTGCTGTTTAGTCTGAGGATACCAATAATCGGCGAGCCGACCTTGCGGAACAATCATGACAACGCTATTTGAATGAAGTTAGTTTCTTCTCCTGATATAGTGACATTTGCAAATGATTCATAAACATTTGGCATTAATAGGGAACCATAAACTCACTAAATTATATGCTTATTTACTGGAAATCAGTTATGATATGTCATTAAATTTTAATTTTAGAAAGTGTTTTATAAAGAATTTTTTCCAGGCAATCTCACAGCCATATATTACCGACAATGTGACCATCACCTTCGTGTATACTGAATGAAATTACTCCACAAAATCTAGTTCACTGCTCTGATAATAAGGAATCAGTTATTCTTTTATAATCCTTTTTTTTTCAAAATGTCATTATTTGATAAATAGATTATAAACCTTGTGTGTTTCCAGATCATTTATATCACATAGATGGAATAAAAATTTATGTATTTTGCCTGCCACAGCCATTTATAATAGAAATGTTATTCCTAATATATGTTATAACACGTGGTTAATATTAATAATCTTTATATATGTCTTGAGGCATAATATACATCATCTTAAACCTGCGGTCAATATGGATTTTTCCTTTTGTTAACAAGTCTTGAATGCTGTCAATCAATCACTCAGAATAAGTCAAGTCCAAGGCTGTACAATGATCAAATAACAATCTCATTTTAATCCGATCTTGATAATACTGCACTTTTACTGAATTAATGCAACCTAAGGAGATCTGATTTTAAAAATATTTTGTCTACGTACACAAATCAAAAACAGTTCATTTTCATTTCATGCAATAACCCTGATTATGCCTGTTCTTAACCAGAAACAGTTCCCTTTTTGAAATTATGTGTAAGCTAATGTAATGTTTTTGTTTAATTGATTTATTTTGTGCAATATTTACCTCTTTGTAAATATTCATGTATATGTGATATTATCAATTTTTTGTTTGCTTTTGAATCTACTATAAAAACAAAAATACACACTGTATTTAACTTTGAGAATCTATGATCTATATCTTTATAACTATCATGAAAAATTTTTAAGATTTCAGATATTTTCTATTTGCAAAGCATATAATTGCAAAGTTTGCTCATTTTTCAATATTGAAAAACATTAAATATTTCTGCTAATTAAAAAAAAAATTAAATTTTAAATTTCCTATTTTTTCTTTTCTTAATTCTTATTTATTTCCTTATATATATAGTATATTCAATATAATCATACACTGAGACCATTTCTATAGCCTATATCAAGATTTGATTTCGGCAATGGTCAAAAATCACACTAGTTAGAAAGCAGGCTTTTTTCCTATTAGTTGTAAACCAATCACAGGTTTCCTTGCGTTGCTCCTATTGGAATGATATAATTATTTGCTTCTTTTCTGAATTTATGACAGTACCATTAAAGAAACCAACATTATCCCTTTGTTTTACTTTCGCTTCAATCTTATTGTTTGAAATAGATAATTCAGTCTGAATTAAAATTGTCAAATTTCCATTAAATCAAAATGTATCAAGTCACAGAAACAAATCAAACTACTTACTGTTACAGTAAAACTTTAAAATGATTTGAGTTTCTGGAAGAGATTCACACCTGATTACCTTTTGTACAGTCACCAAAGATAGCAGAAAATGTGTCAAATTTTGTTATCCTCAAAATGTAAGTCCTGCCACATCAGGGTATTTGTTTCAAACAAGCCAGACAAGACCCTGATAATGATAAGGCAAAAAACCTTGAATTGCTGTTTTTAATCCGCTGATTGATATCAGGGTATTATAGGAGGTACACAGATACAAATACCCGATATAGCAGCATGCAAAATGTATAATCAATCAATGGCATAAATATATAATTATAATTGATGAGAGTTCTTGTGCCTTAGTGTGACGCAATCAAACGCCACGTGTTTGGAGTTGATTTTTTCTTACCGGGTACCAAGGTGCTAATGACAGAAAAGTTTATCTTTTTATTCAACCCCTCTAAGACAGTCTTTGTTACACTAAAAAAGAGTATTTTTCTCACATTTCATCAGGTTAATTATTCTCTCCCCACTGAGGTTATTCAGATCATTTCTTCCCGGGTTACTTCTGTTCCATGTGTGACCCTTTCTGAGCTTGATATTCAGATTCCTGAATCTGCTTGTGCAGTAAGTGGCGTTTCTAAATGAGCATAAATTTTAACATTGTTCTATTTAAGGAACTTTACTTCTCTCAATAGTTACTTGAACAATTAAAAAAATTCATTTTGAAATAATGTAGTTGATTACGTTTTAATAGGTGTCAGCATTTGTATGTGCTCTTCTTGTAAGAGATATTACTAGGGAAGAAATGACCCAATTGTTGGGAGAGAATGCTGTTGACTTTTGAGCAGTTATTGTAAACACTCACTTATTGTATTGTTAGTTGTTACAATAATGAAACTATTTATAATCATTAAGCCCAATCACCAACACAGTTTTATGTGTGAAGTGTTACCCAAAGTTAGCCACAAAAAGATGTTACTGTTTGTTAAGCATCCTGCTCTAAGAGGGTATATTTATCTACACAGCTCTTAAAATAGCCTGATTGTCTTCACTGCATTGCCTCTTATCACAGGTCACTTATAGCAATTTGTATGAAGGTGTTATCACTACTCTCAAACAGGTACTGCCAATGTTTCTAGACACTAATGTCTTTTCTTTTTTTGTGTGGAAACTTTTAGGCAATGTAAAGGTGAAGATTTTGAGGGGGTCTTAGCAGTCTGATTAAAATATACCATTTTCCAAGGAATATAATATTTCTGTTCATTGATTCAACTGGGTTCAAACTCATTCTATCAGGGTTTTCCTCTTTTGAAAGCAGCCCATTAGTTGCTTCCATGTAATCTCAAGTAGCCAATCATAAAGGATATGGAACAAGCCTTCAGTATCAGTATTTAGGGGCAAGTAACTTCCATTAACCTTTTTAAAAAGTTAATAGCCATCTTTCTTTAAATACGGGCAATGTGATAGGTCTGCTAATAACTAGATTTGTCTGTGCTAAACTTCTATCAGAACATGCAGACAATGAGGTTGATTTCAGACCATAGTGGCGAGGATAGAATAGGTTTGAATCCAGCAGTCAGCTTTTATTCCTCTGAGCACAGTGGAGTATAATCAGACTTGGGATTATAGGAGTTTTGCAGATAGATATACCTTGATTGAGAAGGATGAATGTTAAGCACTCTAGCCTGTATGAAGTGAGTTACTTGAGCTTGCACTGTCCAGTGTTGGTCTGTTGTGCAAGTGGACATGGTCCACCTGTGTGTTGTGTACATATTATGTCAGCAGCTTGCCAAGGAAAGAATAAATTATTTTCTTGTATATATCTGTCTTTTTATGTTGTTTTATACTTAAGCAAAACTGCAAAGGACTTACAGATTTTTTTTGGTTATGATATAATGAGACAAAATAAAAAACGTTGCTCTGGATATTTCTATATGATTTGTATTAATTAGTTTGATAATATCAAAAAACATAAAATATCACAAAAGGAAATGAGAAAACTGGATTGTCTTCAATACTGGATTTTATTACACTTCCAAATAACAGTATCCAGGGGACGCAACTCTTGTAAACTTGTCAGAATGTGTGCTGTTCACAAGTTGACCCACTCTCTCCCCGTGGAGATAGCTCCATCACTTATTCATTCTAATACGAGCTCTTTTCGAACTTCTGGCAGGTGTCTTCAGCGGCAAAACATTGCAATATAAACTATACCTAACAATTTTGTTTTATCAAGTGTTTAATATAACTTATTTAACGTATTTCTATTTGAAATCAAATAATTTTACACGTTGATACACCATTTACTCAAGTACTTGCCGCAATCTGAAGGAATGAACAAAACTAAATACAAAATATTTGCAAAAACATTCCCATGCCGGCCAGCACATGGCCTTCGAGGCATTTATGGGTCAAGACTTGACCACTACTCCCGAACTCAGGACAGTAAATCACTGGACATGACGGGAGCCAGAACAATGCCTCATCCATCAGGCTAGACAGAGCCGCTTATACGAGTAAGTTAGGCCAGGTCGATGCCCACCATAGTGATTCGTCCCAGTCGCTTTTAGACATTTGGTCGATGGAATAATGAGTTTAGTTTTATGCATGCCGATTTCTTCCATAAATAATGTGGTATGTCAGCATCGTACTTAAACTCAAGAATTTCAAATATTTGGAATATCGATAGATTAAGTTTGAATTCCTTGGTAAAGAAGATTCTATCAGGATATTATCATACTTGAGTATATGGACAACCAATATATGAAACGACCTTCCCCCGTTAAAATAGTTTCAAACACGGAAAGTCGTTGGCGCAAATTTCAGAATCATTCTGTTATATAATCTATTTGATAATTTCTGTCAAACATTGAGATTTGGCAATGGAAATAAGAGTGCACTTTCAAATAAAGTGTGGCCAATGATTGAAGAAACGTGGCCTTTTTTAATAGCAGAAGACTATCTTATAAATGATCATCATACTGTTTCATATCTATGTAAAAAAACTACCAAAATTAATATTTAACTGCAGAAGTACAGAGTAATAACATATAACTCTGTTCAATTACTTAATAAAATCAATCATTTCACTGAACTGAAGACACAACACGAGGAAATGAATCATTATTATTTCATAAAACAAATATATCTAACTTTGCTTGACAAAACGACAGATCCATACATGCATATAGAATTGCCCCCAGAGAGGATTGGAATGACAAATATTTAGAAATCAATGTAAGTTTATACGTACATGACACACTAATGGTGTGCCATGCTTCAGTGATTCAAGATTACATGTGCGTCACGCATCATCGCGCATCTGCTCCCCAAGAGTGCAATATGGATGTTACGTGTGCACGTGAGGGGGAAATGCAAGAGTGATCGAAGCCAAACACACCCACAACTCTCGTGTGCTAACCCATATTTTCCCGGGCACCATTGATGGGGATACCATTACATGCAGTGCCATGATTAATCGATATTTGATGAGGTTCACCTTGAACGCAATCAACCATGCGTGATCAATTATACATTACGATATGAACAGAACGGTTCCCTGTGTAATCTTCAACACATATTACGATATCTAATATCTCCGTCAGATTGTGTGTGACAGATAACTATTAACTAACCAGTAAGCTATTTAATTCGTACACGCTAAGGGGCTAATTCTTTACAAACCTTTAAACAGGATTTACAAGTACCTTGTCGACATAATTTTATACTGAATTGAAAATTACTAACGTTTGTGCTGTGTTTAAAAAAAAAAAATAATTTTCACGCTTTATTAAAAAAAAATATTTTGTAACTTTTAATTGTATCAGTCTTAAAGTACATCTAAAAACTGTTGATCTAAATATATTTACATTGGCTTAAGTACTTCTTTATTCAAAAGGTTTTTGTAACTGTCATAGAAATGACTTCAGTGACTTAAACACATCAACATTCGGGCAAGCAGTAAACTTTACAGTTATGTTTTCCGGTAAATGAACACCCATGTCAGCACACAACGGCAGAAGAAACTGTCAAACTTTAAATGCATGTGCCTGTCCATGATTAGAAATGTCACCGACCTGTCCAATCAGCCAGGTCGCATACCTGTATTCTACCTTGCTCCGCTCACAACCGTTCTCTTCATAGGCGACCGTGCCCACACCGCTTACCTCCCCTTGGATATTTAATACGCTCTTCTGTTGATCGTTTTCCGAATTTTGGTACTGTCTCTTGACAATAATGAAGATTTAATCAATATATTCTTCAAATTAACATCAAAGGCTGTTAGTCAGCAAGTTGTGGAATTTTAGTAATCTTCAAGCAAGACAAAGAGAAACTTAAAAAAGGACATTTTCGGGAATAATGTGGATATATATACTAATAACTTTAAAATAGGTTTTAAGAAATTGATATTGATAAGCCTACATCGATAACCTGAAAATAATCATCGTTGTTTCAAAAGTATAAAATAGCTTTTTTGAAGAATTAGTTATCAGTTGCTTTAACAGAAAAGATTTAGAACGTACAATCTGTTTTGTATATATACAGAACACCAAAAGAAACGCGAAAAGCAGGTTTAGGAAACATTATATATTTTATTAAATCAGCAGCTTTCTGCCCTTTATTTTAGTTAGAGTTACTTTGAAACAAATAAAGCCATTCACAATTGAACAACAGCAGCCATCCATTTTAACAACTATTTCCAATAGTACTAAAGGGACAGCAGCACGTTTTAAAACAAATATATTTCTTCAAACTTTACCCATTAAACATTAGTTTATTCATAATAAACGATCTTCAGAGGGTCAAACATCTCACTTCTCAATCCGGTCAACCGCAATCGTGGGAGAAAGTATCAAGCATTATGCAAAAACTACTCGAGGTCATTTTTGTGTGAACATCTTTTATCAATTGAGGTAGGGAAATCATCGCATAGCTTATCTTAACTATAATAAGAACTGCTTTTGTTTTGGATTGAATAACATTTTCTTGTAAATGGTAATATTTATTTTCATTTTCGTGAGGTCACTTTATTTCTCTACAAAAACGCGCTACTGTCCCTTTAGGGGGGTTGAAGAATTTGCGTTTCTTTTGGCGTTCACTATACATAGATATCCTAGAAAGAGTTCGCAGCCTTCGCAAATACATATACGCTAGTCGTCATCGTCATTGTTTTGCATATGTTGAGTTTGTGTCATTTCTTCAAGTTTCTTCATCGCAATTTTAGTACTTAAATACTATTGGTGTCGGTTATAAAAGCTTGCTTTATGGCCCGTGTTTGTTCATTAGCTTCAATACACTGCACTTTTGGGGGTTGTCCCATGATCCAAACTAGCACTTAATACAATGCACTTTGTAAACAATGAAATGACTGGATGTGCGTTAAAATATGTGAACCTGAATACATTTCTTCAGATAAGGAATCGGATAGAAGTCTGAAGGAGCTAAATCAGGCGAGTAGGGTGGATTATGAAAAAGTTGAAACCCACAGTAATGGGTGGATGGTAGCAGCAGCTGATGTGTGTATGCACTGGGGCTTTCTTCTTTGGTAAGTTCTTTTCGTCTTACTTGTCTGCCTTGAATGCCTTATGAAAGAGGCGTAATATGTGCTGTTAATTGCTCGAACCTTTTGTAGGTAATCAACCATGGGAACACCTTCAGAATCTCAGAGTAAATGGGCCTTCACTTAACCTGCTGACGAAAAGTCTTTGCCTTCTTCTGGGTCGGTGACTTCGTTCCTTTGTCCCGGAATGAAGATTTTGGACCCAAATTTTATCCATCATTATAATTAATTTAGGAAACTGTCATAAACGGCTTAAATAAGGATAAATTCTCGTTTAACGTGTCTTGAACGCTTTTTAACAGGAGTCAAAACTTTTGGCATTCTACATGCTGAAACCTTTGTCATTTCCAAAGTATTGGTGATAATATCAATATTTATCAAACATGCGCAAAGGACAGTGTTTTTAATACATTCTGATTGGTCAAATGGAGTTGATGCAGTATTTACGTCTGATGCAGAAAACCTTAACACCGCCCGGTAAAATGGTATACCGTACGTCCTATTGAAACGTTAACCTGAGATAACGTAAGAGCGCTTAAAGCGTACAACTCCATTCGGATCGGGCAAATGCCAAATATTCCAGCTGTAAATCGTCTGGTAACATTCATGATCCGATCTGGGAGCTTTTACCATTTCTGATTATGCCAACGTTCGTCGTCAATGATCTCTTGTCCACGCTTGAATTCACCTGACAAACTTTTGATTGTGGCATATGAAAAAGCATCATTCCCTTGTGTCTCAACGCTATCAATATTATTATGTCTTTCGGTGTTAGACCCCTTTTATGCATTCTCTCCCCACAGAGGAATCTCAGTCATTAATTCCTATACAACATCTATTATAATACGAGCTCTTCTCCGGCGTCAGGCAGGTTTCCCTAAAGTGAAAATATTGCAACCTTGCAATATTTCAGCCAATCGAAACAGCGCATGTATGGATAACATAATTGTTGTCACACGGGCATATGTAATGATGCAATCGCTAAATGAGGCGAGTGTGTTCAGTTAAGAACATCCAAAGTAAAAAGTGCATCTAAATAAATTTAGCTTTACGAAGGCACACGGAAATACCTGAGGCGTTTTGAATAACTTTTGAAACGGCGTCGCTGATTGCACAACTAATTTTGGTTGCCTCCAAACAAGCTGAGCACTACATATCTAGAGCTAGAAATGCTCATATTACAACAGAAGTTGTATATGAATTTATGACGGAGCTACCTCTTTTGGAAGAAAATCTTGTTGTTTTTAATGCAGAAACTAAATCTCAGTTCTCAAATCTCAGATCAATTTTCTGATAAAAGCAGACCCCACTTGATTGGAAAAAAACTCTCACAACCAAATGCTTTCATAGAATGTATAGACAGTTGGTGACAGAGAATGAAGAACATGATAGTGCGTGTGCAAAGCGTGGTGTCATGGTCTTGTATGGTTTCCACCGATGCTTACTACTTATCAATCGCCCCATGTGTAGCAACGCTTGTATACATCTAGTTGCCATCTTTATCTCACTGAATGTACACCTGAATTGACAAAACGTCACAGTCATATCAGATACATTGTAAAAATCTTTAAATCTCACCAGGTTGAAGGGGATTATGATCATATTTTTCAAAACGTTGACATGCATGATATTGTTGTTGCAAAGTGTGTTTATTTTCAGTTTATTACAAAACGAGGAGAAAGTTTAGAAATTTTGTGAATTTGTTTATTATATCTTCATCCTTTTCACATATTTACGGTGGCATATTACGTATTATTATTACATATTATGTATTAGGGTCATCTGTTGTTGTTTCTTTTATCTTTATCTTGAATTTTCAAGAAAAAAGTTGAAATTTCAATATACTAAAGTTGAAATTCCAAGATGTTAAGTTGAAATTTCAAGATGTTAAGTTGAAATTTCATGGTGTTGAGGGCTTTCTCCCTGCAATAAGTGAAATACTTTTGAAAGTGGCGTTAAATCACATCATGTTTTTCATTTTATTTTCACAAGTGACTAAGTTGTAATTGAATTTTCAAAAAATAAAGAAATATAGGCTTCTCTTTTCAATTTTGATATCTGCAAGGAAACGAACTTCCTAACATCATTCAAAGACACTGATGTTGACGTTGAGCGTCAGTGTGTGTAATTAGGACTAGCTTACTCAGGTTCCAGTTTCCACCTGAACGTAAACATTCTGCTGGGAAAGTAGGTCACAGCCTCGCTTTCGAGTCGCGGCCTGGCGATCTATCTTCAATCTATCACTTGAAGCAGAGCGGAGTTTAGGAGTGCCTTTACTACACACACTACCAGATACTACCAGAGAGTTTCTCTACATTTCTACCTTTCCTAAGCGGATGTGTCGAATTTGCGTGGGATAACATTACGCTCTTGATTGGAATATACATCAAGGTGCGCTCGCGACAACAGGTGAGACAATTCAATTATTATTGTTCTCAGAATGTTGTTAACATTTCTACTTCTAGTTTTTGATAATGAAAGTATTATTTTGTTTTTCATATAGTTCTATTTGTGTTGAGATAAGTTCAAATGGATTTGAATATTTACCTTATTTGGTTGACGAAGATAGGTCCATGTGGGCGAATTTGCATCTTTTCTTTGATGTTAGCCGACTTTACAGGTGTGTCATTGTGTACACCTGGTTGTGAAAAAGGCTGTTTACCTAACTGGGGACTTTCGGGGAGAGGGACATACCACATGAACATATGAAATTTAACTAGGTAATCAATGTACTATTACATATTATTTATTTTTCTAAAATAGATGTATGATTTGATAATAAATATACTATCATTATTTTCATTAATTATATGTCTATACACTTTTCTTTTTTTGAAGATGTTTTATCTAAAAAGCTAGTGATGGAAACGATTACTAAGAGAAAACTAAGAAGATGATGCTAGTTTCTATTTAGACTAAATCAATATTCTGTATTAGCCTAGACACAACAAATAAACAAATAAACAAACAAACACCAAGGTAAACAAGTTGATGTCAACACAAGCCATTGATTTTTTAAACATAATTTGTCAGCACTGATGATCCTCATATATTTTATTAATGCCTAATTCTAAGATAACTTGCATGATTAATTAAAAACCTTTGTTGTGTTTCATGATAACATAATTCATGTTAATCTTCCCTTTAATGATTTCGCCAGTTTTGTCACTATGATAACTTTTCTGACAGAGTTTTCTGATCAATTCAAAAAGTTATAATTTTTGATCAGGTTCTAACTCTTGTCATTGTTAGTTTCAGCCTCCATTACTAGTTACAATAACTCAACTCTGTATAGGTTGATGTCCAAGTAACTCTCCTTTCCTTAGAAATAGTGATGCTGAGGCCGATTTTTTAAGGTATGGAGAGTAACGAGGGTGTTATCCTACTTGAATTACACTCAACATATTGCTCTTTCAATAACATACCTCAGAAGCTTTGAAAATATGAAATATCAAGTGAAAAAATAAATGCCATTTGTAAGAAATCATTTCTGAAAAAGATGTGGTGATAGAACAAGAGTATGAAATCACAATTGTTACTTAATCTCCATTAAGTCCTTCAAATTTAGTCCAGTCACTTTGATAGCTCTCTAAAACTTTTTTAGACCAGCTGCTTTAGTTCTCAGAGTTAAATCCAATGATCAAAAGTTAGGGCTTTCAGTTTTTAAAAGGTGCTAAACCTCACACCAATTATTATCAGATAAAGACAGATTATTCACTATGATTAGGAGATAAGCCTAGTGTGTTTGAAAATGAAAAACATGTTATACAGGATTGATAGCAAGTCATTTTTATATGGAAACCAAACGTAGAAGTTTGTTTAGTTCACCTGGTTGGTAGAGGTTCCAACTGTGGTCAAATTTAGGGGTCAAAGGTTAAGGCTGTCAGTTTTAAAAAGCTGCTAAACCTCGCACTAATTGTGTTTTTTTGTCAGGTGAGTGTGTGGACAGGAGATTGGGTGAAGAGGGAGCCCATTCCTGTACAAGAGAGTAAACAAGCCAGTCTGCTAATATTTGAGCAGCATGCATGAAGCTTGGTATTTGTGTTAGTTAACCGTCCATTACGAGTGTGGTTAAACCAAGCTTAAAGTGAACTCGGGGGACAGAGTGATGACGAGGGATTACCTCATGTTAGGGACCATCAAAGATGGGCTTTAGTCCCCCGTCCAGTCTTATGTCACACCTGTGTTGACGAACTACCTCCCCAGGTAACATGTGTTGAGCAGATCTGCAGGTGTTAATGGATATTTGTGAGGACAATGACAGTGATGTATACCTGAGTTCGGCACAATTATGGATTAAGATATTTTGGTGTAACGTTTGTCATACCTGTGTCAAAAATTAGAAATCAGGTATTTCTGATGTACTGGCTGTGATGTGAACAAGTTATTTAAGGACTGTAGGTAAGTCCGTCTGACGTCCCTTGAAGTGTCTACTCGGCGCTGATAGCATCCCCCGTAGGTGCAGTGTATTGAAGCTATTGCACAGAATAAACATGGACTAAAAGCTTGTCGGCAAATGTGGAACTGCGCAATGTTTACACAAATGTTTTTCATTGCATGCTAGTAATGAGTGCTTTGTAGGGGGCAGATGTTTATAAATTCAAAAAGGTTTTTTTATCGGCTGAAATGATTTTATAAAGTGCCTGTAGTTGATTCAATGCATGTTCAGTTTGCCTGCTTAAGGTTTTTAATCGCATTTGAATCTTTCATGAGCAGCCTTTCGTCATCAAACGTGTTTGAACCAAGCCCCACGTGTACAAAGTCCCTATCTTAGACTTAGTAATATATTTTTTATTGTATAGCTATATCATTATAGACTTGACAATATCTCAACCTATAGCTTTATCAGGAACTTGACGATATCTCAACCTATAGCTTTATCATAGACATGACAATATTTTTACCTATAGCTTTATCATTGAGTTAGGTTTCCTGATGCTTCTCTGCTAAACTTGGCAAGGTAAAAATTAAAATTTGTTGTTGAAAATATCCTCCAAATTATTTTGGACCACCCAGGAGACATTGAGGCCTATGCAACCTCTTCAAAATATTTCTTTAATTATGGTCTAACATTCTTTTACATAGACAAGCAATTAAATTTTTTTCGAAAAATGTCAGAATAAAAGCAGTTAAGAGGAAATTGAACAGAATGTCTGAGCGCACATAATTTTTAGAAAAGTTTGGCCCTCTACTTCAGATATAGACTTGCCTAGGCTTTTAGCTAGGTTTTATTGCTTTGGCTTTAAATCAACTTTAAGGTCTAAATGACAAATCGGAATGTATGAAATAAGCTTTAAACTGCTAGATAATCAAAGAAAATGAAGATACCAAAGATATTTATCATGCATTTCAGAAGAGAATTTACTTTGTGTTATTATTATCAATTTTCATGAATCAAAATCTGTAAATATTCATATTTTGGAACGCTGTCTGCATTGAATTGTTGACTTCAGAATTGTTAATTTTTACCGAAAATGAATTTTCGAAAAGTTAATTTTCTTAAAACATAGAAAAATGAAAAATAGTGTATCTTGAATGTGATTTTTAAAACTGTTTCATTCTCTGATATATTGATAACATGCTTTCATGAAATGTACATATTGTCATTTCACTTATACTGACACTGATTCCCTCCCCCCCTTCCCCAGTTTATTACAACTGACCAGTGCCATGGTAGGTGTGTAAATCAAGGACTGGTCAGTGCTGACCAGAGCAATAGTTGGTAGTCATGTGTGCACAGGCTTGAGTGTTTATCTGTTAACACTGTAAACATCCCTCACGACCTCTGAACTTGAATCCACCCATCAGGTTGTCATCAAGCTAGACTTGCCCTGTCTCCCGAATCTCAAAAATAGTCATAAATATTTTCTCAAAAATGTAATATGTACATATTTTCATCTTTTGTAATTTTTCACAGAAATGTAAGAGTAAATATTTTTAAAATTCTAAGACCTAAGACTCCATATACCAAATATGAGCCTTGATAACAGTCTAAGTCCTCATTGAGCATTTACTTTTCCAATAAAGAAGTAACATTACCAAGAAATTAATATCAAGAAAAGAGTTGGGCCTTTTAGATAACAAAATTTCATCCAAGTCCTTTACATACTTCCACATGTATCTACGCATATAATCAAAGAAATTATGTCTCCTTTGTAAATGTTATCCTATAAAATATAGAAAATGTTTCGTGCCTGTTGAATGGGTAACATTTACATTTTTCAGCTGCCAGCAGTTCGCTCAAACTAAAGCCCTGTCATCTCTCATCTAATATTCATCCATAAGTCATCTAATATTTATTCTCTGGAAGGAAGTAAGGAGGAATTTGAAAATTGCTGGTTTGGATATAGTAAAATTACTTGATTTTCTTATTTAAGGGGTGTTTTTCAAAGGTTTGCAAGAATGCTCCACACTACAAGTAATCATTCTTTTCATACTTAAAAGTTACATATTTAGATTATATTCATATTAATGGAAAAGTTTTGATTGTGATATCTTGTTATCTAGTATAAGAAGGAAGGGCATTATTGGATTTTGTTGTAAAATTGTCAGTTTCTGAAAAATTATACCTTAAACATCTGTTTATCTCAATCTGCCGAGAGAATCTTTAAGATATGGTTAACATCTTTTAATCATCAGTTCCATTTTTAAATGATGACTCATTTTATAGATAGGATGTTGCAAATATCAAGTTTAAATACTTTTTTTATATCAAGCTTTTCAGTGGATTTTGTTTGCAACATCCAAAATGATTTTGGATATATTTTTGTGAATATTTTAAAAAAAAGGAAATTAAGCCAGTTTGATTTTGATAATTTTTCTGCAAAAAACATTCCTGGAAAAGCAAGACACAGAACCATGAAAACTTATCCTAGGTGAGAATGAACTTGGAAATATTCTTGTAAAAGAGGAAATATAGCCAGTTTGATTTTGATCATTTTTCTGCAAAAACCATTCCTAGACAAGCAAGCCAGATGCATGGAAACTGATCCGAGGTGAGAATTACCCTCTCCTTACAGCCGTTGTCAGACAGATGTACACGTGATAATGAGCTTACCCAACCTGAGCTCCACATAAGCAGAGGCCATCTTTCTTAGAAACAAGATGGAACCTAGCCCTGCTTCATGACTGTGTATATAAAGGAGCCTTTTTTACAGTCTACGTCCACATTCAGCAAGTCTAGAATGACTGAATACACAATATAAAATTAGGAGCCCAAAGAAAAAAAATATTATGGATGAAGGAACAGTGAATTAATAAAAATTTTCATAGACTAACTTTATACTGGATGGAACCTACAAACCATAAGTCTTATCTGCACCCAGACAACCATATAACCATGAAAACAAATTTGTGACTTACTTTATTTGTTAATATTCAGTAGGAAATTGTATAAAAAGGAGTCCTGTCTACCTTACTTCATGTTTGTATAACTGAGGCACATTTTCTAGATTTAAAAAAAGGATTTTTAATTTTTTGCCTGTATTAGTCTGTTATATTTGAATAGTTTACTGTTCCTTCATCCATAATATTCATTTCTTTGGGCTCTGCAGTCAAATCTAGACTTGCTGAATGAGGACCTAGGCTGTATCAAAGGCTCCTTTTTTATACACAGTCATGAAGCAGAACTGCCTGGATGAGAAACTAATGTTCAACCGATTGTACCAAACACAGGTTCATAGGTATAGTTCCAACAGGCTATGCAGACTTTAGTCTCTGTCATTAAGTCTTTAACATAGGGTTAATTGCTGGGGAAGGTTCATGTTTGAGATTAGTGGTATGGTAAACATGATCTTCTTGTAGTTTTATTGGTGTTGTGACCTGTGAATGGTTGTAGGGAGATAGTACCTGTTGTGACCTCCATGTTTGATACGAGCGATCAAGTGGAACTCTGATCACGACTTTGAGATACACAAATGAATCACCATCAATCCTTGTAATATTCGAACAACAAAAACAGTGACAAAGCATTTTCCTGAATCACTTGATGAGAGCAAATGACAGACTGTTTGTATTGATTTATACTGTCGAGTGATTGTGGTTTTAATTAGCACTAATTACCCTGATGAATTGCTTTATGAAGCTGAATGGAAGAAAGGTAATATCATTTCATAATTCAATACTCACAGGTAACTTGCATACCTGGAGTTCAGTCAAGCATGAAATCAGTCAAGCAGAAACAGTTAATGGTTATTGGTCAACCAAGTGAAGTAAGCTGTTGTCTTTAGGAATGAAGACCCATTGTTTCTGGTACGCTGTGTCTGTGACTTATCATTAAAGTCATTGCCCTGGGAATCACATGCGTTTCTCTGTACTTAATATATATTCCTTGTTGCCGGTGGAATACTTCTTGTTTTTGCTTTTTTGTTTTTTCTTGTTGAGCTGATACCAATTAGTTAAAGAGCCACTCTGTGATTTTCATTACATATTATTTACCTTTGATACGGACCTAAATGTCATATGTGGTGATATAAAATCAAAACATCTTAACTTTTCATGTCCAAAAGATATATGACAACTACTGGTTTTCCATGAAAATCTAAAAACAGCCTTATAAATGCACAGAGGTGTAGTTATCACGCCCAATAGACATGGATACTAGTTTTATAACCTAACTAACACTATCAACTCCTAACTGCCCTCCTGACTGTTTTAGATAAGCCTTCAAAATTACGTTTGACTATTTGACGCGCGCCAGTGCCCGGTTTTCAATCATAATTGCGACGTTCTACCTTCATATTGTCACTGTAAAAAAACAATAAGCTTTAAAATGTATCTTTTGATAACAGTCAATACTTTACGAGTTTTTAAGAACTTGTAGATTTGTAGATTTTTAATTGCTTTGGCAGGTTTCATTTTCACAAATCAGATTATTGTTGGAAGAAACGTAAAGTAGCTGCTCGTATTATTAAAATCAGTCTTTGAAATAAACTTGGAAACAGTCAGCCATAAAATGGCTACTTGGGCAAGTTTGATTGCACAATTGAATGAAAAAAATGAGAAGTTGCCATGGCAACGTCTTGAGTAAAAATTATCAAGTTACGCTTATCGGAGGGACCTTATTTCATTTAATGAATGAAGTAAGTATCAGAAAACATAAATACTGGTGTCGGCAAATCACAAATCTCTTCTGGACAATGGAGCAACTATTTTCTGAATCTGAACTGTATAAGGAGGATATTGTCAGAATCGTAGCACTATTTACTAGTTGCAATTCAAGATGTCCGATATGCCCGTATTTGTCAGTACGTCAATAAAGCGATAAGAACCGGAGACCTTGTAAGTTGTAGATAAGTGTAGGAAAACAACAAGCCACTGAAACAACATGTTAATTGTCTTCTGGAATTTCTGTCATCTTATCTCTCTTTCTGTGTAACAATGTCAGATGGACTGGTCTCGGCCTTATCTATCTGTAGACGGACAGACAGATAGTATATTAGAGTCTCACCACATATTACCTGTAAATTTACATAATACATTTTCTTAATAAAATATATATGTGCCACTCTAAAAGAATTATGAGAGACTTGTACCAAAATAAAATATATATATATATACATGTAAGAGAGGAAATTGTGGAACTTGTGACCATTTGATAGAGGGGAAATCAATTAAACTCTAAAAAACATGCGGAGTTCAATGTTCATACCAACATGAAATGCAGTGCCCGAAATGTTATTTATTAAATTACATGTCAGGGATGCCACGAAAAATATATTGGCCAAACAGAGTATCTAAGGGGAAGGGTGAGGGTACACAAACAACAAATTAAGGACCCAAACACCCGCTGTATACCCCTCAGTGCACACATAGACTCGTGCGCAAAAGGAAAAACAATTAAATTTACAATCTTTCCATTATATCAACTGTCAACAGATGATCTAATGATGCGCAAAATAAAGGAAGAATTCTTTATTATAAAATACTGTCCATCATTAAACAGATAGAGCGTGATCCGTTAAAAGTATAGATAATACTATACATAAACATGACAGTGATTAAAAAGCGTAAAAGATGTCACATAAGGAACGAACACAATTTAAAAGATGATTATGTAAAAAGGAGATTTCGGTGGCGCTTGAGTATATAAAAACAGGTCCTGGCAGTGATAGACAAAAAAGAGTCATTTCTTTACATGATTTTATAGTTCAAGGGATCAAAGCAAATATACACAGAAACCACGGAAGGACATTTATTCTTATAGAAAATATAGAAATATAAAGAATAATTTTTTCAATTTTCTCTTCTTTCTACTGATCTGTCCCATTGCCTTTATGACATTTAAAAGGCAGTTGCCTTTTGACCGGATGTAGAATCTTAATCATTAGGTATTGGATATATCTTCTTTGAATGCATAAAATATAAAGGTGTAATTTTCATGTACATACAGGAAAAAACAATGCTTCTTATAACATGAGTTATAATTGTATCTTCGTTAGTTTTTATAATTAGTAAACTTAAAGTTTTAATTTAAGTCTAAATCCCACTGGAGGAATTGACTCTGTCATATTGGTTTCCAAACCACTGGGAATTAAAATTGGTTGAAATTTGTGCTTTGTTCTACCATATGATGTGTTGTCAAATACTTCCAAACCCTGCAAGAATTCAATGCCGAATCCTTATCATTTTGCGTTTTGAATAATAAATATGGATTTGCTTTGGCTTGCTTTAAGTGATAGAGTATGTTAAAAAACCTTGATATCATAGCTTGCATGTCCATTCCAAATGTCAAATATTGAATATTTTCTTTTTTCATGTGATTTTCAAAGAAATTCCTTATACATTTATAGAAGCCGAAGTTATAGATCATATATTTACATGATTACAAGTCATGTGACCATATTTGTCTTTTATCTGCTATAGATATATTTCCAAAACTATGTTTGACTGATTGTGATGCCCAAACTGCAGCACATGTATTTTGGTTTTTATCAAATCACAACTTCAACATTGCTATAACACTAACCCAAGAAGCACAACAGTTTTTAACAACGGTCAGTTCTTGATAAAATAACAACATCGATATGATCGGACAAATTTGACTACATTGACATTCGCTGTCACTTTTAAAAACTCTAAATTGTCAACTGCAGTCAGCCAGGCCCTCTGATCCAGACCCAAGTCATGAGTTATTCTTGCAGTGAGAGAGAGTAAGTGTGATATATACACAGATTACGGGACATACCTACCCCAGGAGTCATCTGCTTGTGTTATTTCAGTTCTCGTCCCCACACAACACATATACCACACACTGACAAACCAACCCGCCCCAGGCTCTAATTGCTTGTAAGAAAACCTTTGTAGGCTTCTTGTAATGGATGAAAGCAATCGGTTTGCGTTGGTGTGGGGAAATGTTTTCTGTTACCTGTGGGTTACCTCTCGTTTACTTACTTGCTACCGGGGTACTTTGATTTCAACAATAAAGTTCTAAAATAGTTGCTAGATGTATTGGGTATTGTTCGTTTGAGTGATTTCGGGTTTGTAGCACTGTGAAAAGGGATTCTTTATAAAGTTTTAAGTAGTTTGAAATAGTATTTAAAAGCATATCTAATGATACAGTTCACTGCATGGGTACACACACACTATAAGAAAATAATATATAAAATTTACTGATTTTTTGTAGCTGTGCTCATTTCCAATGAAAATAAATCTTTCAAAAGCACATATTCAAACCAAAATGGTTTTCTTAAAAACAATTTAGAAACTCAAATGCCTTAGTACTTTGACCAAATGTTTTATGATTACGTGAAAGCTTTTTCTGAGTGAAAATGTTTTCATTCAAAACTTTAGTTTTGATATCTACAAATCTCTCAGCATCCTGAAGGTAATGTTTTATTTGTGACTCACTGAAAAAATCAACTTTTTTTTACCTCAGTATTGAAACTATTTACATCTTATCTCAGGATGTCGTAAAACTCCAGTGCAATCAAGCAAACTTGTTATATTTCCTTTCATCATTAATCCTGTAGCTGAATAATGTTTTTGCACCCAGTGAAGCTTATAGCTGTACACAGAATGATGTCACTGTATATTTTGTTATCATCTGCACAGCATCGGGAGGAAGATTGCACGAGGCACTATTAACCAATAGAAGATTCATGTAAGAGATAAACATTCGCGCTTGTAAAGCTGAATCCATGCAACATCAGATGTAAGTAGTCTTTGATGTGCGTTTCCGACCAGCAATGCAAGGCATGGTCCTGGAAGCGCCAGGAGCAGTTTGTGGTCTTATCTAAACCCGGACACACCGCCTGCGCCCCTTCCTAATTTGTCAGTGATAATTGCAGTGATCCCAAGTATTCTGGGTAAGGCGAGAGGCTGTGTAATGCCTGGCTTATCTCTCCTTATCTCTGCTATCTGCTTACTTATCACATTTACAGGCCGGCTTCACGGGGGTCATCAGTCGCACAGATAATGAGGATAACTTGATTAGAGCAGCTAAAGGATACCGGCTGCATCACTGCTCTGTGTCTCGGTCATACCTGCATGGCTGTTGTTTTAAAGTAACTATCATTAGTGTATGCAGTGTATGAAAATTGCTCCTCTGGCAACCCCGATTTACCTGCTACAGGTTGGCAATAAAATGATTTTATCTTAATTTTGCCATTTCATTTGAAATTTTTCAAGCTTATTTTAAAAAACTTTTTTCAGTTGAAATAGAATATGTGACCAACCTTCTTCTAATGAACTCTTCCTTAGCAGGGAAAGCATGGATGGATAAGTCTTAATTCTCACTCAAATATTTAGTTAGATTTGGAGTTTTGAGTAATCCCTATTTGCATTTGGTTCACCCTTATATTTTGAATAAGGATTGTATATTGAAATTGAATTGAAGGACGTGTTTAATTCTATTCAGGTCTGTTACATTATGTATTCATAAGTTTGCTAGTTGTGGCTTCGATTATTTTGAAGCTTATTTCCAGAAGTTTAACATTCATAATGAGTAACACTGATTTATTTCAATACGAGTCGGACACAAGTTGGCATCATATTCTCAGAGTGTTCCAATTAAGCTGGATATCAGTGGAGAGGATATCAGCAATGATTGGCTGTGACAGGAGATTTCCTACATAAGGCCTGTAACATGCAAACCATAAACTGAGATTGAGTTAATGCCTTCATCATTGCTAATCATAATCAGGCTCGGCTAACGAGCTTCTCAGCATACCTGGGCTGAGCATACCTGGTCTGAGGTGAGACAAGGTGTTAAACATCAGCCACACTGGGTCTATCAGGAGTGATGATGTAGATGGGTCAAACATGCCTACATCATGGTACACTGTAAACATCTCCATGGAACTTGTGTCTATCCTAAGCTCCCTAACCAGAGATGGCCAAAACAGTGTGTTTGATTCAGTTTAACATTCATTCTTAACCCCATATTCCAAAAAATAGTTTTAAGACAATAGTTGATCCTTGATTTATATCTTTTGTAATCAATTCTTACTTCTTTAAATTGGTTATTCAGGATATCCAACAGGATTTCTCTGATAATGATTTAAATTTCATTTTGATAGGAACAGATATGAAAGTATTGTGATAAGAAAATCAATGTAGTATACAAGTATGTACTTATCTTCTTTACTTTACCTTTCACGGTAAACATTTCTCTTTGTACTATTTCTTGATTAATGTTTCAGACAGTTATTCTTTGACTGTGTGATAAATAGTTGCCAAACAATCAGAGTGGCCATCCTACAGGAATCATAAACAAGACATTAACAAGAGCATTGACCTGGAACCTACCATTAACTAATGATAGGCCATCCTATAGTAATGCATCAAAATAAACTGTTAATTTTGTATCATGGAATATAGAAAGAGGAGATATTCCTGGAGGGAGGGGGGGGGGGGGGGTAAATTTAAATAAAAAATTCTAAAGATGGGGGAAGCGGGGGTTTTGAACCTCCTGAACCCAATCCCTGGATCTCCATTGACTTGAAATGACCTGGAACTTACAGTTTACTGAAGAAAGGTCATCCTTAAATATTCTAACAAAATAACTTTTTGAAGTGTTTGAATTATCTAGGCCAGTTTCTCATTTAATTATTGTTCAGAAATGTAAAGGAATTAATGCAAAATACACCTGGAATACACCTGATAACCTTCCAGTGGAGAGAAGGGATGCTGAAGGTTGCTTTTCCTGTTTCTGTTTCTGTGGAGTGTCTTGTGCTGATGTATCGCTCTCTCGAAATAACAGTCATCATCAATTATGTAGACTTTGAATTCTTCATCCTGGCTGGTAGCATTTCAGTTATACTCCCAGAGTTTATATCAATCATTAAAGGTGTATTCTTTTGACAGGTAGAATTAAGAAGAAAAAAAAGCTATTTAGAGGCTTTCATTTTGTTTAAATTTTTCAGCTACCATTATAGAATCACTACTGTCAGTCGAAAGGTCATTATACATACAGCGGTCATTACACATACTGTGGTCATCAAACATACAGCAATATTACACTGAAATGTTTCACTTTAGCCTAAGTTTGATACACATTTTGGTTTGATGTTTGTTTGTGTCAGTACAGTCAAAGATGCAAATCAAGACATTTTCCCTGAAAACTTAATTTCAAAGAATTTTATAGAACTGATAAAAACTGAAAATCTAAATAAATTTAAATATTGTCAATAACAAGACAGTGTGGTGTACCCCACTTCCTCGATTAAAATGTTGTAAGATTAATTATCAAACAAAGTTAATCCAACAAGAACCATCTCCCCATGACAATGATAATTATACCCCTCCCTCCCAACCCCCTGCATGGTACCCTTTGCAGACCCCTTAGGCCTGTGGTGCTTAGATGAACCCATGGCGCTGGCACCAGGATAACGGTAAACTCGCAGCCTTAAAGTCTGTGATACCAGGCGCTTCTGTGAAAGGTTCCAGTAAACTCAGAGCTTGTGTCAGGTGATAGGAGTTGTTCCTGTAAGGTTCTGGCTGGGTTTGTTTAGTTTTACAACCAGAGAGGCAGGAGGTTGGCGCTAGATGGAAAGAAAGCAGATAGATGACCCAGGCCTTGTTACTACAGTTTACATGCTGAGAGAGTTTATTTTTTCTCACCAGGGAATAAGATGTGTGTTTGTATATCCATACTGCTTGGGTGAGTGCGTATAGAGATACATGTTATTCTTCATATCAATGAAGCTGGTAGCCTGTCAGCTCTTTAACCACCAGTTTTGTGGTAAATGTGCAGTCTTTCTGTTAGCGCTTTTCATCATTGTCAGTTATTTGGTTCAATATCTTTCTCTACCTCAGTTTTGAAGAGGTAAGAATTCAAAGAAAGCGCCGCAAGCTTTTGTCTTTTATATTCAGTCACTGACAATCATCATCATAAAGTTTTTCTCAATATAAATTTATGTTACTTGTACTGTCTTTTTGAGATTGACGGATTCTTTTTGAATCTGAAGAATGTGATGTTTTATCTCAATGTCAAATTGAAAAGAGTGGTTCATTCTTTCAGGACTACAGAACTTTTGTCTGTGCACCTTTTCATCAACTTCTTCTTAAAGCATTTATATAAGAAAGTAAAGAAGTCACTTTGTTGTGGTCCTCTGAAAGATGAAGTTGTCCTCATAAAGTTTAAATGATTGATTAAAAGATGAACTTGTCCTCTGAAAGATTAAATGGTCCTCTGATAAATGCCTTTTTACAGTTAGTTGGTTATCATCCAAGGTAATTAATTGAGATAACCAAATTAAAAATTGGGGGAGCTCCCTGCGGGGTCAACTTTATGGGAGGGAGCTGAACTACCCAGGTCCTGCAGTACACATGCAGTGCGTGGAGCCGTGGGAGGCCATGTGTGTAACCTCACTCACTGTGTGACAGGCTGGTCAGCCAGGGCCTGGGGGTATCTGGGGGATATTCACTGGTCAGTGTTTATGGCTTGTTAATGTCCAGGTATGCACTGGTCACTGAAGCCCACACACCGGACATTCTGACCATACCTGGGGCATTAAACCCCTATTCAATCACCATAAAGCTTTCATGTTGGATTAAGTGTATCAAAATACAGGGAAACAGTTTGTAGAAGGAATCTTATGGTAAAATGTTTGGTATTTTCATGTAGATTTTGAAAAGAAACAAGTGGAACTAGTAAGATAAAAATATGCTCTATATATAACTACTTTTAATAAATTAAACAGAAGGAATATGATTAATTATAAATTGTCTCCTCACCCCTCCTACCATGTTTTGAACTATAAAGTTTTGAAATATAAAATTCAAAAAATTTCAATTGGATTATTACCATTGATTTAGCATATGGAGCATATTTTTTTTCATAATATCAAATAGAATGCCAAAAATAAAAGACCCCAACGCTCCTCCCCCTTTGAAATGCCACTTGAATATTTAGTTTTATTTTCCTGAACTAAAAATTTTAAGGTTGAATTTTTTCTTAATGTATGAAAAATAGTAATGAAGCTAAGTTTACAAACAATGTATAACATATTTTGTGCATGAGCAGTGTGGAACTTTGCCCGGTATATGAAAGGTCCCTATATTTACTCCAATAAGCACTCTCTCAGGGGTTGTCCGCGTATTATGTACCCGACAAGTGGTTACTGGGTATCGTGTACAATCCCTACCTGATAAGTGGTTACCGCGCGTTACCGACCCCACCTGGCTTAGATATCAATATCTTACAGGGATCACTCACTCTGATCTTGGTAACCACATACCCCCATATGAACTTTACGACAGGCTGGTGTGTAGCTGTGAAATACTTGTGGTTTACCACAGGGTCTCTAACCTGTGTAACTGTATCTCACTCTAGTAATACCTGCTGGTTAACAGGGTGACATTAAGCTGATCCTTGTAACGAAATCCCTCCCAACACTATACCCTTCGTCTTCGTCTTCCTATCTCCCCTCACCCTCCTAACAATCCTGTCACCACTAGTCCGCTGATACTCTTTCCTCACCCCAAATATTCACTCTCCATCAACCCTACTCCCACAATACCCATCCTCTCTCCATGGAATCCCCAATCACTCCTCACCACTTCCCATCCTCCAATCACCCATACTTCTTCCATACCAATCCATCCTCCCTACTTCTTTCCATATCCATGCCCTCTATACACTCTCCAAAAGCGGCCCTCACCCCTTCCTATCGTCCTACCCTAACTTCATCCCTACCCCTGCATCAACCCTTAGTAACTTTCGTTTACTCTTCCTTTCACCATACCATCTCAGCGTCAACATTTCTAGTTTCTGTAAGTGGCAGTCCAGAGGGCCGTTCTAGGGTTCTTTTTATAAAATTCTGTTGATAATTTGCATATTTGATAGGTAAACTCTTCTTTATAGGTGAATATGAAAATTCCCACATCTGACACTTTTTGGAGCTTTTATCTATTTGCTCATTTATCAATATATATATATTTGGTTAAGTGGTTAATGTTTATTTCATGATTAATACCAATCGTGTCCATTATAAGATGCCTGGCTGTGCAGGCGTATTTCTTACTGTCATCAAGTTATCTTCATATTATTACAAGTCTTATAATCATCTGAATTGAAGTTTGGTCTTGTTGTCCACCATTTTTGCAGTCAGCCTTCTAGTTGACCTGAGTGTTTTCTGGTGTAACATGGTTTTAACTGACACATTTAATCTACCTTTGATCAAGATCCCACATCAATATTGGCATAAACATTCTTGCACAGTGACTAATCCATTCAAGTTGAATCTTTGATCCCCATTGTCCAGTCCCATGACATGTTGTTAGGGAAGTGTGACCCCAGTTAAATAACGAGTTGTGAGGACAACCCTACCGGACCCAGTAGCCCAATGGAGGGAAATCTCCATTGTCCAATGTCCACTGTGTCCTTGTTTACCTACCAGCTTACTCAGCTAGTGAAGGGCCAGGATGTTACACAACCCCCCCTTAGGGGAAACCAGAGAAATCAGGGGAGATAATCTGCATCATGGCTGGACAGGTTTGGTGTATGTATTACCTAATCTGATGTAGAGCATGCATCTCACTCAATAGACACTGTCCATTTGACAGATCAATCATGGCTCGAGACAGGGATGGTCAGCTTGACCTCTGGTCATCATGTATCTGCTAATGCCAAGTCTCTGAAAATATTCACTCATTGATAACATTATTTTTTTTAAAAGGATGATTTAAACAAAAAAGTTTAAAGGAACCTCATAAGAAAAGGAAGACATGCTTTTTGATTGGTGTCTTTTGGCTAGGGGAATTAAGGTTTTAAGATTCTGATGTACAGAAGATTCTGATGTACAGACTTTTGATAAGACTAACAGTTAACTATGGCAGACTTGATTATTTTGAGAAGTTTTGAAGACAGGTGATATTCTGCAGATGCTGTTCAGCAATATTTGTTTGATAAAAACTTCTGTACACAACTAAAATGGTCAGAGGGCCTTTCAATAGGTCTATGAAATTTTTTAATAATTTACTGTTCCTTCATCCATAATATTTTTTTTCTTTGGGCTCCTAATTTCATATGTGTATTCAATCAATCTAGACTTGCTGGAAGTGGACCTCGACTGTATAAAAGGCTCCTTTATATACACAGTCATGAAGCAGGACTAGCTTTTCCATAATAGCCCTCTTTATCCACGTACCTTTTAGGATTGGACTAGTATGCTTTTTAGGATGGAGGGATTGGTCCGTGCTAGTAACTGACATTGCTTTTGAAAGACAAAACGTCTGTCTAAACTGCCTTAAATGTTAAAACAAATCAACTGTAGAAATTGAATTATATTCAAAATACATTAACTATGATTCCAAAGTGAGAGATTTGTTTAACATAAGACCATGAACAGTGCTATGAAAGCTGACTTCCACTGTCTTGAAACTAGATCGGACCATGTAGCCTCTTCTTAGAAGAATGCAAATTTTGTTGTTTTTGCCAATTTGTATATTTGTAGCTAAAATGAGATTGTAACCCTATCAGCATTACAAAAGATTAATCCTCATAAAAATTATAATCAGGATGATGAAATAAGATTCACTTGCTATTTAACCTTTTAGCTTCAACAAGACATTTTAGTTTGGAGGTATCAAACAAGGCAGGCATATTTCAATAAGTAGAAGATGCATATCTCTTCTATCTCAAAAAACCTTTCATAATCGATGTAAAACCTATCAAATAGCAATCACTACATTGAAACAACTCTGATATTTACTCCAATCTTTCTTTCTGTAATTGATATAAGATTACTTATTAAAAATGTATGTATTCAAGTCTATCTGATTAAAGGAAACAAGTATACAGGATAGGAATGGCCATGATATACTCAAAAGAACAAATGTCTTAAAAGCATGGATTTATCATTTATATAGAAGTAACTGTTTTTCTGATTATCTTTCTGCTTAATGAAACAACATACGACTGCACTTATACTTCTCAGATAACAGAAAACTGAAAGATTTAAATCCAATATCGCATTTTCTATACTTAAATGTAAGCTTTTATATCAATAGTTATGTCCACATATATTACTTAAGAAATTCAACATCTTGACATAAATAATAAAAATTTAGAAAAAATAGTGCATTCATTTAAAATTTCCTTGTTTACATTGATGATTGATGATGTCCAAGGTTATGTTTCCTATATTTCAATTATATTCTAATAATGACACAGGTGTAAGTAGAGATAGATTCAATCACTGAAATGTTATAAATCTTGTCAGAAAGTAATTACAGTTATTTTTAGCTCATCAGGTCTGAAAGACCCGATGGGCTTATGGCATGGCATGGCGTCCGGCGTCCGTCCGTCCGTCCATCCGTAAACTTTTCACTTTTTCGACTTCTTCTCCAGAACCAATGACTCTAGGGACCTGAAATTTTATGTGCATACTCCTTGGCAAATGGGGATTCTAAGTTGTAGATTTCGTGACCCCATGACCCCAAATGGGGTCACAAGGGTCAAAACCTTAAAAATCTATTTTGATCTTCTTCTCCAGTTCCAAAAGGTCCAGAGAGCTGAAAGGTTGTGTGTAGACTTCTTGGCCAATGGGGATTCTAAATTGTAGATTTTGTGACCCCATGACCCCAAATGAGGTCAGAGGGGTCAAAACATGAAAAACCTATTTTCATCTTCTTCTCCAGTTCCAAAAGGTCCAGAGAGCTGAATAGTTGTGTGTAGACTCCTTGGGCACTGGAGATTCTAAATTGTAGGTTTGGTGACCCAATGACCCCAAATGGGGTCACAGGGGTCAAAACCTTAAAATCCTACTTTCATCTTCTTCTCCAGTTCCAAAAGGTCCAGAGAGCTGAAAAGGTGTGTGTAGACTCCTATGCCAACGGGGATTCTAAATTGTAGGTTTGGTAACCCCATGACCCCAAATGGGGTCACAGGGGTCAAAACCTAAAAAACCTAATTTCATCTTTGTCCCTAGTTCCAAAAGGTCTAGAGAGCTGAAAAGGTGTGTGAAGACTCCTTGGACACTGGGGATTCTAAATTGTAGGTTTGGTGACCCCATGACCCCAAATGGGGTCACAGGGGTCAAAACCTAAAAAACCTACTTTCATCTTCTTCTCCAGTTCCAAAAAGTCCAGAGAGCTGAAAAGGTGTGTGTAGACTCCTATGCCAATCGGGATTCTAAATTGTAGGTTTGGTGACCCCATGACCCCAAATGGGGTCACAGGGGTCTAAACCTAAAAAACCTAATTTCATCTTTGTCCCTAGTTCCAAAAGGTCTAGAGAGCTGAAAAAGTGTGTGAAGACTCCTTGGACACTGGGGATTCTAAATTGTAGGTTTGGTGACCCCATGACCCCAAATGGGGTCACAGGGGTCAAAACCTAAAAAACCTACTTTCATCTTCTTCTCCAGTTCCAAAAAGTCCAGAGAGCTGAAAAGGTGTGTGTAGACTCCTATGCCAATCGGGATTCTAAATTGTAGGTTTGGTGACCCCATGACCCCAAATGGGGTCACAGGGGTCAAAACCTTAAAATCCTACTTTCATCTTCTTCTCCAGTTCCAAAAGGTCTTGATAGCTTAATAGTTGTGTGTAGTCTCCTTGGACAATGGGGATTCTGAATTGTAGGTTCGGTGACCCCTTGACCCCAAATGGGCAATGGGCCTATTTTATTTGATTGTGAATAACTCTGACGTTGGGACAGGCCATCTTTCCTACACTGCCCATGACCCCATGGTCTAAACCCAAACACCTATTTCTATCAAAAGTCTGATGAGCTACAGAGCCCATGGCTCTATTTTTATAAGGATCTGATTGTATGCTCCCACATAATTAGCATTATGTCACCAATATCTCCCCCCCTATTTTCTAGTACAAATGTGTGTGTGTGTCAGATCTAATCAGGTGTAACTCAACCCTTCTATTCTCCTCTATATTTCAGGTAAGTCAGGTTCCGACTACCGCTACACAATACCTACCTGTGTACCTATATCATAAACACAGCCTCGATATATCCAAACACGACCTTTGACATAGAGGCAGGGATGTAGGTTAGTGTGTTCTGGAGTAATTATCAACCTGTCAGTGTGGATAAAGCCTCTGTTTTCCTGTATCTGTCTTGACAGAGTTAGTTATACAGAAACTATATTGGGCCAACATTGGGAGATAATACTGAGCTAACTGTGTTGGCATTGTCTTGAATTGGGAATTAAATAAACACTTACAGTCCAAGGAACATTGAAGTGATAGGGCTTTTATATGAAAGACATGAAAGATTCTGTTATGGTAATCTCATAAAATATATTGATGTCTATAAAAAGCAAAAAATTATCTTGTCAAAACACGATTATAAGTATTCAAAGGGTTGAGGTTGGCATCTTGTTGATGGATGAGAAATATAAAGGGTGGATATGATGGACGAGGAATTCAAATGTACCGTTTCTAAAGGAAAGATGATATTTTTTCTCCCTTCTCTGTATTAAAGGACCATATTTATTAATGATGATCATTATAATGATGATATGTCTAACTTAAAGGGCCATAGAGTATGTTGATACAAATTAGAAAATAGTGCCAAAATCCATCTCGTTGAAAGATCTTTACATAATTTTTCGCCAATTGTTTCGACCCCAAATAAGCTGAGAAATCTAACTAATTAGTAATGGCGTTTCCCGTGTCTATAAATAGATCGACTTTATTATTTTATTGCGCAAAGCATTGTGGTCGTAGTTGGCTCCCATCCTTTAAACAAAGATAACCACGTGGGGGCGGAAAAGAGAAGCAGGATACAGTTAAAACAAGTTGGTCGACAAAAGGAAAGTCAAAACGGCGAAACAAATATTTGATTTATTTTACAGTCAAATTCGCTTTACTTTGAGTTTGATTCGTTTTAACATGGGCAGGTTACTTGACTATTCATAATAAGCGCGCCCATTGTTCGTTGTTTTCATTTACATACAACATGATCAAGGTGATAGCGAAGTAGCTCTTAAAAATTTTTGATTTCCATAGAGCAAGGTGAGATAATTAGCATATACCCATCTTATGACAACTGAATGTATTATAATTTCTCAGTCTTTGACGGAACAAGGATCTTTTTAATTTGCATATGTACTGTGAATATGTTTAATATTAAATGAACAAAAACATCATCCTTTTTTATTTTGCAAGTTTTTGTCATCTTTTTGTGAAAAAAAAATTATGGTTACTTCTTTTCACGAAGTTCAAGTGTTTGTAATATTTTAAGAAAAGAAATTGTATTTGTTTATTTCTTATCACTAAAACCCGAGCTACTTGGTACACAGGAAAGGAAAATCCGCGTAATGACATCAATTATCTACCAATTGATATAATTTTTAGGCGTTTTGGAAAAAAATGTTGTATTAGAGACATTAACATACTCAATGGCCGTTTAAGGGATATTGCATTTAGGGAAAGAACAAATCATCATACATGGAATGAATCTTTATTTTTCATGATTTGATATTTTTGAAAAGTACATGCAAAGATGAAAGAACAATTTATGTTTTTGCTAAAAATAGCACTAATAAGTAAGGAGTTGTATATGTGTATGTTCTACATGACATTGTGACAAATGAAAGTGTCTGGAGGTGAGATTTATGGACTGTGTTGTGTAGTACTGTGTGTAGACAAGGAGAGCCCTTACAGCCCTCTTGATTGTGTGTACAGCTGCTATATAAACTGCCTGTTGATCCTGCTCTATGTCTTAACCCTTATCCTGCGGAATATTAAATATTTCAGGAAAGCCTAAAGAACTAGAATTAGCCAAGGGTCATCCAGATAAGGCTTCAACTTTGTTATAACCAAATATTCCCACTAAAAAAAATAATCCGACCAAATTTCCCATTTTCTCCTTTCCAATATAATTTCAATAGTTTGTTTTTTTTAAATGGGGGATGATTTTTCAGATACTTGGGTTTCTTGAATCAAACCGACATGTCTCTCCTTCTCACACAATGTTACATGTATGCTAATGTAATATTTGTGTATTTTTCAATATTCATGATCAGCTGTTACTACACATACAACAACTGCTCACTGTGTAGAACTGGTATTGAATCTCTAAGCTAACATCCTGCATGAGTCCTGACAGAACTTAGTGGTTATCTGTTTCTTGTTAAATCCAGTATTGTATATTAACGTTTAGTTTCCTAGGTCAAAATTTTGGGAAAATATTGAAAAATCAGATCTCTAAGCTAACATCCTGAGTCCTGACACATCTTAATGGTTATCTCAGTTTCCTGTTTAGTACAGTATTGTATATTAACATTTAGTTTCCTAGGTCAAAATTTTAGGAAAATATCCAAAAACCAGAAAGCTTAAAATCTTATTTAAGATATCAAATAGGCTGCTTAATTCTTTGCAAATAAATAAATTGTGTTTTCCCACCATTTGCTATTCTGAAAAAAAATAAGAACAAATTCCTTATGCCTTCTAACAAATTATGCTAAAGAATCATAGATTTTTCCTATGCAGCCAGACAGACCTTGTATAACTTTGTAGTATCAATGTAACTAGTAAAGCCAAGCTGTGACATTCATATGACAGGTAATTTATATGCAGACTGATCGCATTGCGCGCAGTGAACACTCGTTAGCATTGAATGAGGTAAGCGCATGGTGTTTTATAATTAGACTCTAAGACCACAAGGCAAGGCACAACAGAGTTTTATTTCAATTATATTTCGATGAATAAACCTTGATAAAATTTTTAACCAATGTTCACTTTAACATTAATTTTCATATTTGAATATAATTTTTTTCTAAATAATAATTTTGTAAACAGTTTTGTTATGAAAATATGTATGAAATTGGGGATGTTTTATTGTAAAAAAAGAGTTTATCTCAATACTATCATTTTGGTTATTTATCATAGGAAAATAATTTTATCAACAAATTTGGAAATTTGTCTGAGTTTCGGTATCTAGATGAGAATAGTCACGCCTGCATGCTTATTGAAAGGTCATGTGCATTATTAACAAGGAGAGGCATTCTCATGTAGTGTTTGTTCACTGTTTCTCTCATAGATATTATCTGACCTTTTATAACCATGTCTTTAACACTGGAAATACAACATTTATCAACTCAAATGTGTTGAAACCAGCAATTTGAATCTTAATTATGTGATTTTATCTCAAAATAAGTATATTTATACTTTTTCAGTGATATTTTAATTTTAAAAACTGATTTATCCAAGATAAAAAGTTTTACTGCAAATGAAAGTTTGGAAAGAGTAAGAAGAGAGTATTGTTTTTTTGAGAATGTAATCAACTTTCATACCTAACAATAGTATTGAATATTTATTGCAATGATTTAGATTTAAAATTTGAAATTATGAGAGTATATGACATATAAAAAGTGTATATCACTATGATTTGAATTATATTTATTACCTATGTTTTTACTCTATCATAGTAGGGAAAGATAAATACATGATTACAAAGCTTGAAAAATATTGGTGTTAAATTAACCATACATGTAGATAAAAAAAATTGAAAAACTAACATTTCTCAAAAAATACTTTTAAACTGAGAATGTTTTTTCTATTAAAAACTGAATTATATTCATATTCAATCAAAACTTCTCCCAAAACCTTAAGGCGAGAATAAAGTACAGCAAAGTGGCATTTATAAAGGTTTTCTAAATAAAGAAGCACTTTTTCTGCAGTGGAACACAGCATTGTGGTGCCTCTATGGAGAGTGGGGTTGAAAATAGAATCTTTCTTATGTTACAAAAACTGCTCCTATAGTGCTAAAGAAGTCATTTCCAGGGCAGTTACAAAGCTATACGGTTGGGTAAGTGATGTTCCTTTTTCTTTTACGTTTGGGGAACTATGTTTTTGTGAGATTCACAAAAACACATAATGCTTGGAAACGGATTACTACTGTTCATCTGTTAGTGAATTATACAGATAATTCGTCCTTTTAGTTTGAACATTGTACTTTTGGAAAATTAAAGAATTGGGTTTCAAATTTAATTTGCAACATTGAATTTTACTGCTTCCAGAGGCTAAGCTCGATATTTCCTATCAATCTATGCTTTAAACAATCTAAAGACTTGAATTTTGCCAAACGGGTGATTAAATCTACAGTCACAAATTGTTCTCTATTTGTAGCAGAAAGCAGTTATTGATAATCAAAGCTCAACTTATTATCAATAATCATAAAATTGATTGCCTTTTCAAAATTATCAAAAAAAGACTAAGATTAGAAGAACATACTGAATTTCTGACACAAGCTGCAGAGCTTTCAGGATGTTGTCTGCCAAAGTTCCTGGAATTGCGGCCATGCAACCATTCAAGAGCTGCAAGACACTGTTCCCAAATATATGTTGATAGATATGTCACGGATAAGCCAGAATTGGACTCTTTTGTAAAGGAAGGATAGGGGATTATTTCTTAAACAAAGAAAGTAGACATGACTGTTTATACATACACATATAAGTTATCAATACATAACTGTACATAATCAAGTTGTTACGTGTTCCTTAAGGAAATCTTTGGTCTCCTTAGATTTAACAATTTGACAAAGAGTAGCGTTCTTTTATCCAAAAAGAAAATTTGAAGTCATTCCTTAGCACAATGCACATTGGAAGTCTTGCTTTGACTAACAAGGCATTTTATATCAGAGTAACGCTTGATTATTTGTAAACTTGTAGATATTCTGTCAAGTACGGTGGTCAGTATGTCAATTGTTACTATTGTAACTGAGGGTAGATATTGGTTTCTGATTACAGCCTGGTATGGGAGGCGTGATTGATATCACCAATAAACCATCCAATTAGTCACTTGATTCTCGTGTTGTAGGTGATCAACTCATCAGGCGACCTTTGACCTGCAATAACGATAATACTCCATTAACTGTAATCACATTGAAGGACATGTTGCATATTTGAGATTCTTGGTCAAAAGTCTTTGTCCTTTCTTAAAAATCATTATCTGATATAAAACAGAAACATTGATCAGTGTATTTTATTTTGCTTGGTTTTGAAATGTATGAGCTTTTGATTGTACCAAAGACATTGACAAAGCAATATTGAGGGGTATTTTGACACTCATGTATAGAATTGTAGACATGAACCTCTCGGAAACATTTTAAGTATGCTTGACCACTTCAGGTAGTGTGTTTGACCGCTAGTCCAAGCAATGGACTCTAAGTCAGGCACTCACCTGCGTACACCTGGGGCCAGTTTGATGTTGACGAGCAGTCACACCTGTAGAGTATTGAGATGTGTTTGAGGTGCTTATTCAGATGAGGCTGCAATATTCAAATAATTTGTATATTGGAAACAATATGTACATGTTATTTATCATCATTACTCTGAATCATAAATGATTTCATAAGAAACTAAAGTTTCTTATTTTTTTAGTTTCTTATTGTACATAGTTATAAAATGCATGAACTGAGATGAAACATCTACATCATGCTTGACCACTCAAAGAAGTTTGACCGGTTCTCCGAGTGACTCTCTAAATAAGGAATTCCCTTACAGTACCATGTTTTATCTAATACGTCAAATGACGCTGCAAGCCCAAAGAACTTCTTATATTTGACATGTATAATGACATGCTACATTACACCTATAAATCATAACATGATTAATAAAACAAACACTTTATATCACTGTTTTTCATTTTGATGGTTAAAAACAGAAAAAAAAATCTTCCTTATGCTTGACAACACCAGGTAATTTGGTTGTTTTGTTAGTCTGAATGACCGGCCAGGTACTCAGTCAGCTACTCACCTGTATAACCTGAAAACACCTGGAGCATGTGTCGAATGTTGTAAGGTGTCACACCTGTAGTATTGGGGAAGGGATAGGTAAGATAGGTGTATTTCAGGTCATAAGAAGCAACTACACATGGGTTGCCAAAACATTATGGGTTTAATTCAAGTGATGCATTATAAGTAAAAAACTAAATGGATGAGCCTCTTTAAATATATCACACCAACTTGTGCCATCTTACTAGTTTGTTAAACTGTATCAATTGTGGGTGTAATGTAACTCAAAGCTAGGGATTAGCTTAAGTGGTGGGAACCATCATTTCAGCAAACAAGAAGATTTCTTAGACATATCATGTGTTCAGAATTCAGAATTGTTTGCCATGATCCAAACTTCATTTTATATATAAGAGTTATGGAATTACGCAGACGTGACAATTCATGTGATATATGTCTTATCATTATGAAATATTTTCCTCAGGTACTATCGGTCTACAACTTATATTCTTATCCACTCATAATGTTTCCCCTGACCGCTTATTGTGTACACGGGTGTACGATTACTGAGGTAAAACTGCGGGACATGTTTATGAATGTTTATTGGTGTTTATTGTGTTCCAGGTCATTGCTACACTTACAAGCAGCCCGGAGATCTGCCCTGTTTGAGACACAAACTATAGGTACGTCAGCTATGGATTAACACCTCACAAACTCTTTCTATACAAGTTATACCTATTTTAGATATACAAACAAGATAAACCCAAGGGTTTCACTTTTATCATTCTGGGAGTTCTATCTTTGGGAAAAAGTATCAACAAGTGTAAATATAGTTTGAATATGCGGTTTATGTCATGCGCTATTTTGAAGATTGCTTTCTATAACATATGAGAATATATAGTCAATTGTCTTTACAGTTTTGTGAATGATAAAATTAATTTCCAGACCTGTCATGAAGAAGTTCAATCAATAAAATGTTTATTTGACATTGTTCCCATGTGTATACTGGTATATATGTGGATGCATAAATTTAGAGTGTTGAATTACAAATGTACGCTGTTAATTGATGAAATGTATATGTCAAAGTTTCAGTATTTGAATTCAGAAAAAAATGCTCATTGTGTGTGAAGATCATTAAGCAGTGTAGAGATTGACACATTCCATTCTGGGTTTTATAGCCATGTTACAACAGTTTGTCAAACCTCAACTCGTAAACTTGCCTCACAAATCTTCTCTTGTGTTTTCACCCACCTCTGTGAATTAGGCTCTGGGCTTTATAGAGTTTGCTGTAGTTTTTCCTCTTTAAAAATGATTTGAGCTTTTGAACTCAAACTCCTTTATGTCATTATATTGAGAATGAAATAAAACCTTGACATGATTTCTGTCTGTAAATATTGTTTTAGGAATTGCACTTATATGTTTTTATGTTTATATTGAAAGTAACATAACTCTGATCCAGCTATGATGAAGCAAAAATTATGAGTAAATTCAGCTATCAGTAGATTTTTTTTTTATTAATTTTTTCCCCATTTTTTATTTATTTGAAAATTTAAAAGATAATGACTCTTATTGATAACAACAAGAAGTTTTTATCCATAAAATTTGTCTTATCTTATCACATCAACTTCTAGTTCCAGAAAAAGTTCATAATGACTCCTATTTTCATCAAAGTGAACACTTTTAAGGAATTTTAAAAAATTAATTAGATTTCTCTAAATTTTAAAAACATAACATGAGGCAGATCCAAATGGTATATCTGTTAATGAAGTATGACTATCATCAACTGTTGAGTGACAATTGGACCCTCTGCGGCACCTCATCTCCCAGATCGTCAAGTGACAGGTATATAGATATATTTAGCTCATCCGATCTGATGATGAAGCTCTCGGCATTCTCGCCATTCTGGAGAGGGTCTAATCGGTATCAGTTATCAGCAATCAATCAGCTCTCTATCTCACATACTCTCCCTCATACTCAGGCCACTTACTGGTCAGGTAGATGGACATCATTCTCACCTGTCCCAACAGGTACGTTCTTGTTATGTACGGGGCAAAATTTGTAAAATTTTCCAAATCATGATTATTGATTTGTCATCCAAAAAAACAGGAGATATCGTTTTGGATATCAAGTGATATCTCCTAGGAGATATTGTTTTGACAATATGTTTTATATTTATATGTTTATATCTTGACACTAAGAATATTTATCAAAACAATTTTATTACCCCTCTCTTGTTCTGTCAAGTATATGTTATTCGTTGATTACTGGTCAACTTTATTTTAGAGTTTGTGTGAATGTATCAAATATTAGAAAGAAGTTCAGCCCAGAAGAATTACAATTTCAGATTGATAAAATCTAGACTTGGTTTGACTACTGGATTCACAGACTTTCCTTGATAGTTTCCGTCAAAGTAGGACAGAGTTTTTACATAACATTAATGACAGTTACAACTTTTTAATGAGCTTCAGCAAAACCATTTCAAATGTCTCCTTGATCCAAAGGAAGACTTCAACATTTCAGGAAGATATCAGGAAGGATTTGCAGGAAGTGAAGGAAAGAAGTGAATAAGGATATTACTTTCATAATGAAATGTGTAACAGGTTTAAATTAGGTAGATATGTCCGTAATTTCTTCTATCAAAATGTTGGCTTCATTAGAAACAGTGTAAAGAAACATTTTTGTCAATTCATGACAAAATTTTATTAGTCTTTCCAAAAATGTTCTATATAGAACAAAAAATTACTTGGTCATTTAAAAAGGAGCACTTTCCAAATATGACTATTGTTAGTCTCCATAGGATCAGAAGATAAATATTGGTTAGTGGTTGATGTTATGAGAGGAAAATATTTTTAACTGTTTTTTGCTAATTATGATAATAATTACTTCTTGACTCCGTATTAGTGGTTTTGCTAGTATTAGTGGTTTTGCTACTATCGACAGATCCAATGTGAGATTGGTACTGTAGATTGTTGTGACAAGCCTGTCATATCTGGGCACTGTGTTGTGCTGTCAAACTGTAGACTGTGTACACACTAAAGAGACTGCGTCCAATATGGAAGAGGAAGAAAGGGGTCAGGAGAACTGAGATTTAGTCTATGAAATTTTGTTTTTTAAGAAATGCAATAAATTTTTAGTATTTATTCTTGATCTTGAAGTTTCATATGTTAATTGCTTAACTCTAGATTAGTGGAATGAGGACTTAGAGTATATTACAGGCTCCAATTTTATACACAGTCAAGGAGCATTACTAGTGTAAGGGTAGTTGAGACTTTCTTGTCAAAAACGGGGGGAGGGGAGAGGTGGTTTGATACTGATTCTGTATGGTCTGTATGGTCCACGACAAAATATCCAGTGAAGATTGGGTAAGTGTAGACCTACATTCATTATCTCCCCACAGGTAGCTCAAGCCATCCTCTTACCTTACCTCTTTTTTAACTTGAGCACTTTCTTGGCTAGATATGAAAATGCAATTGAAGTTACTTGTGCTATGAGACTATGTATGTAACGTAGATGCTGTAAGTGATGAGGGAAGGAGATTGGTAGGGGGTTGGTACTGTCATTTCATTGACAGCAAGTGAAGGAGATGAGAAAGTAGGTTATGGTACTGTCATTTGATGGATGGGGGGAGAAAGAGGGGGGCTTGGTGGGCTTGGTTGAGGAAGAGGGGTGATGGGTTACTAATGTTGTTATGAGAATATGTACTTTAAGTGACTGTTAGGGTTTGCCCTGACTGATATTAGTAAGGAGAAGGGTCGGCAGGGGTAGGTACTGTCCTTTGGTGGACAGCATATGGGTAGGGTGAGGTTGAAGATAGGTTGGAGTTGAGGAAGAGGGGTAATGGGTTACTACAATTGTAACTATATGTACTTGATGTGACTGATTGAGTGGGTTTCTCCTGAAGAATATGAGCATGGGAGATGGTGAATTTGTTGGTGGTGTCATTTGATTGACAGCACATGGAGGATGAGGACTATGGAGATGGATTGGGGTGAAGTAAGAAGTTGGTCACGAGTGTTGTGAAGGGACTATTCTATGTATATACAATGAACCTTATGTGGTTGTTAGGGAAAAAATGTGCCCTGAGTGATATAAGGCAAGGAGATGGGTTGGCAGGGTTTGATTAACATCATAATTATGGAGGAGGATGGAGGGATGGAGATGGGTTGATATAAGGCGAGGAGAATTGTCGGCAGGGTTTGATGAACATCATATGGAGGAGGGGGGAGGGATGGAGATGGGTCGGCAGGGTTTGATGAACATCATATGGAGGAGGGGGGAGGGATAGAGATGGGTCGGCAGGGTTTGATGGACAGCATCTGGAGGGGGGAGGGAAGGTGATGGGGTGAGATGAAAGAAGGGGTGACCGTTACATATCATTGTGTACTAAATGTGACTGTCTTCTGAAGACAAGGAAGCTGTCTAAGTTTGGTGTTTGAGGGAGGGTCCTGTTACTGTTGTTGACTGACCGTTTCAAGCTGACCACTGCGGTGATATAGTGGCACATTCCAGAGTGTTGAACGTGACAGGTTGTGAGAGAGAGAGGGGGTCACTCCTGCCATTGTGCCGATGTAGGTCACGGGAGCTGACTAACCAACTTTATCTGGACTCCACAAACAAAAACCTTATTACTGGCACTTTGTGACATACCAGACTGCTGCCTTAACCTTCAAATGATGATTAAACATGAAATAGAAGAGTGCCTTTAGACTAGCAATAAGTCCCTGAAAATACAGAAATTTAATAATTTGGAAAATGGGACTTTTTGACCAAAATATAGACTTAGTCAGCTCTTTTAAGAGAATCATTGATGCAGACAAAGGATTAGAGTAAAGGCTGTGTTTACAGTTAGTATAGATGAGGGCATAAATAATTTGCAATACAAGTCTATCAAATATCTTTTAACAATATAATTAAACACTTTTCTTAATGTTTATATCTTGGTCTTGCAGTATCTTTTGTGTATCAGAAAAGTCTAGACTTGCTTAAAGAAGATGTAGACTGTATAAAAGATTCCAGTATGACACACAGCAGAGGATGAGGACTACAGCTCTCCTGGGGCTCATTGGCTTGTGTGAAGCAATCTCCAAGAACACTACCTTACTACAAAGGCTGAACTGAAGTGATATTCAAGATCAATATTTGAAATTCATGTTCGCAATTGTGTCAATCCCTGAGGCAGAACAAGTAAAATTCAATGATGTGATGAACTACTCCAGATTTTAAGATTGTCCCTGTAGCTTTAAAGGTATAAAAAACAACTTTGAGCATATATTAGAATGCATCCTGGAATTTGCCCGAGTACTTCTTTACAATGTAAGAAGTCTTAGCGCTTTAATCATGTTAACTACCACCGTCATGATTGATTTGGTTTGTTTCCTCAGGTAAACAGGATAAAAGATTCAATTACTTCTCCCAGAAGACATTAGAGCGAGGTAGTCACATCATGGGGCGGACCTGAGTCGACTGGGTAATTAGTTATCTATACACCTGTAATCAAACCTCATTCATATTTGATAGAGTGGAAGGATGTAACGGCTTGTTGCGCTGTGGAATCATGGGTAGTTGATGGGATGTTACGAGTGAGGAAGCTCTGATTTGTTGTAGTTCACATCACAGAATATAACAGTTAAACAGGGATATCGCATAGATCGGGTACTCAGACAGGTATTAACCAAAAAGGCACAAAGGTTAAGTCCATTTCTAAGAAATCTGACAAGGGGAAATAAATCAACCTCCTCCAAGATCTTTTTTATTCAGCATGTCAAGTCTTTACCAATACACTAGAACTGCAAGACCAAGAAATCACCTGTAAGCATTGTATAATATTTTGAAAATATTCAATAAAATAGAACTTTGTCATGGAGGAAAAGGGTTAAAAAAATTGTGAGAAAAAGTATTTTTTTTATAGAGAGGATTAGCTCCTCTCTATAAAAAAAATACTTTTTCTCACAATTTTTTTAACCCTTTTCCTCTATTTGAAAAGTATGGCAGGATAGTAAAGTCAGATAAGGTATTTTAAGATAATTCAGTGGTGTTGAGGAATGTTGCAATTCAGTTTCAATGTTGGAATTCATATTGAAGAACAGCAAAATTCTTAATTCTAAGAATGTTTTGAGTAGATAAACTTATTCACCGCAAGATACATAAGTTTAACTTCCAACTTCACAAAGGATATTGGATTTATTGTGGACCATCTTTTCCCCCGTTAACTTCAATATCAATATATTCAGTTTTCACTTGTGCTCTTCAAGTTGAAGAGCTGTTGAAGGAAAGAAGATAGTAAAATGTAAATTATACAATCCCATCCAGCCTGCATTCACCAAGATGACAGGTTTCATGCACAGCATTGAAAAAGTGTCAAACCTAAGAATAGAAATTGTTCAATGTTGCAGTTTATTACAGCATTGACTTTCTATTTTGATTGAATTTGTGTAGTCCCTAACAAGACATGACCGATCTGCTACGATGATTGATCGATAATTCCGATTGCCACATGATTACATAACTGCATCACTTGCATATTTGACAGATCCTATGAATAGAGCTACAACAGCTTGCAGTGGGCGACACTGCAGTCAATGGATGGACACACGCTGGGTGTGAATAGCTTTGATAACGTTGTATTGTGATGTTGAACACTGCACAGAATATAGCACACTGTTATGCTGATAAATACAGTAGGGAGTGAGAATTAGTGATGGTGATGGTTGGTGGGTTCCAATGTCACAGAGACCTGAGTGAATGTGGTTTGGGGGATGGTTTTTGAGTGTTCACCAAGTGTAGAGTATATGTTGTGGAAGTGGTAGTGAGGTCGATGGTTAGTGGACTTGTGGTTACAGTTAGCACTCTTTGCAGCATCTTTATCTGTAGGAAGAGTCTACATATTGAGGTGATGAGAAAAGAGATACTTTGACGAGACTTAATGTAACTCATAGGTAATTTCTAAGTACGTAATCAGTCTATTCATCAGTGCTCTTACAAATAACAGACTTTGAAATTTATCCGATTAAATAATCTAGAATCTAGTTAGGCGCATGCAGGTCATTTCTGGCCCAACGTCGCCCTTAAATCCACCTACCTAGAATGTAGTCTTTGAGGTATTATGATGAAATATCATGGTCTTATATTCAGAAGCAATCTTCTTATTGAAATAAAATTCTAGATTTAATGCAATGCTCCTCGATGATACTTTATCCCGATGAATTCATGGCAGTCAGAGAACATTAAGATCGGCAAATCCCCTTCTCCCACCACCCCCTCCATTTCTTGGTTTGTCATACAGCATGATCATAGGTTCAAATAAGGTAGATAAAAGAACGATGTCGACCTTAAGGTCTCCAGGAGTCCAGACAGGACTCCACAGACCAAACTCCAGACATCCCTCCACCCCCACCACATACATTTCACAGGCACTTGTGACTCAAATAAAGATACACGGGGAACTATTTCTTAACCTTGAGATCACATGCATCCCTCACAGACCAAACATGACCCCCACACACCGACCTCTGACCCCAATAGACCAGCATCCTGGCATTTTGGCATCGTGTATAGGGAGGATGCTATCTGTAACAAGAATCCGTCAACACCTGATCAATGAGGCAAATCTTTAAATTTGACTTTATTCTACATGTGCCACACACGCTTCAAATCCAATAACACGAGAAAAACCCTGAATCAAATTTGAATAATGACGTAAACCGGCAATCCGGACATATTTGATGTTATGTTATGTGTTTTAGAGACTTCATGGAAACTAGAGTTTGACTGGTATATTTGCAGAGATTATGTGGTCGTGTGTTTTGAGAAAATCATTAGTTTAACCTGCTTTTGTTCAACTCTTTTACAGGAAGTTATTTAGTAACGGCTCCCTTGAAAAAGAATCTAATATTTCAAACTTTACATTCACATGAACATTATGTAAGTTATCTTAAAGAGAAAAATGTTCTCCCCATAGAATTGTCCATTACAAAAATCAAATGTTTATCCAAGTGAAAATGAGGTATTCTGCATATGAACAACAAAAGCTTGCCTTATTACATGTTTTTACTGACAATTACCTCATATTATCATGTTATACAGCTTTTTTTGAAAATTTAAGGCAAAGCATTTTGACAACAATTTGAGCCAAGTTGCCAGGTCTGATTGTTATTCTGGCTCATTGACTGTCTTAAAATGTTGAAGCCTTGAATAAAGTCCAGCTGTTCAAAAATCTAGTTATCAAAAACCTGAAAATTTTGCATTGTTAAATTTAAGTTCAGTCTATGGATTGGACCATTCATAGTGTGAGACTTTGGAGCAATTTAAGTGAGGGGCAAGCATCAACCAAATGAGGCATTATAACAGCTAGGGTCTGGATGTGTTGAGAGCAAAATGACAAGCAACATCTTTCCTCATTTGCAGTTCATGATTTTGATATATTTACAATAAGGTAAATGTATATGTAATAAAGCTTTGTGCTCAGTATCGACCATTCTCTTCCAACAGAGGTAGCTCCGTCATAAATGTACAACCTATTTCTTATGAAGGTTTCTCGGGCTTGCAGCAGTTCCAATCCAATCAACATTCTAGATTTCTAGATCAAGAAACCTTTGTATTAAGACAGAGGTTGTATAGGAATTTATGACGGAGCTACCTCTGTTGGGAGAATATTATAAAGACTTCTATTCTCTAAGTTTTGAGGTATGAAAGTTTTTCAATGCAGCCGTTTTCCCTAGAATTGTGACAGGATTGTGGTCAAACACCCTGTACGACTTGCTTATCATTGTAATAGAAATCTTTGCCAAGTGAAAATAACACATAAATCAGAGATATAGTGACATCTCTTTGAATACAAGTTACTGACAATTGTATGTTTCACCCTTAGTAACTCCACAATCAACTAGCCTGTCAATGTTCAAGTATAGTTAGGTAGTATTACAATCAACCCAGCCTGTATGGCTGTATGTGAGATGCAAGAAGAGAGATGTTATATGTGAGAGGCAAGATAGATCCTGGATGTGAGATGCAAGAAGAGAGATGTTATATGTGAGAGGCAAGATAGATCTTGGATGTGAGATGCAAGAAGAGAGATGTTATATGTGAGAGGCAAGATAGATCTTGGATATGAGATGCAAGAAGAGAGATGTTATATGTGAGAGGCAAGATAGATCCTGGAAGTGAGATGCAAGAAGAGAGATGTTATATGTGAGAGGCAAGATAGATCCTGGATATGAGATGCAAGAAGAGAGATGTTATATGTGAAAGGGAAAATAAATCTTGGATGTGAGATGCAAGAAGAGAGATGTTATATGTGAGAGGCAAGATAGATCCTGGAAGTGAGATGCAAGAAGAGAGATGTTATATGTGAGAGGCAAGATAGATCCTGGATATGAGATGCAAGAAGAGAGATGTTATATGTGAGAGGCAAGATAGATCTTGGATGTGAGATGCAAGAAGAGAGATGTTATATGTGAGAGGCAAGATAGATCCTGGAAGTGAGATGCAAGAAGAGAGATGTTATATGTGAGAGGCAAGATAGATCCTGGATGTGAGATGCAAGAAGAGAGATGTTATATGTGAGAGGCAAGATAGTTCCTGGAAGTGAGATGCAAGAAGAGAGATGTTATATGTGAGAGGCAAGATAGATCCTGGATGTGAGATGCAAGAAGAGAGATGTTAGATGTGAGAGGCAAGATAGATCCTGGAAGTGAGATGCAAGAAGAGATGCAAGAGGAGAGATGTTATAGGTTGGAGGCAAGATAGATCTTTGAAATGAGACTCAAAATGTGAAATGTTATTTGTTGGAGGCAAGACAGATCTTTGAAATGAGACTCAAAATGTGAAATGTTATTTGTTGGAGGCAAGATAGATCTTTGACGTGAGACTCGAGAGAAGAGATGTTATATGTTAGGGGCAAGATATTTGACATGCAAGTGGATGGGATTGAGACGTGAGATGAGAGATAAGCTATAGGCTGACACTGCGGCGCAGAAGGAGCTATTGCTCTGTGTATGACTGATTAAGTCTCTATGACATTCCAGGGACAGATTAATGGTTTAATCATGGCATGTTGTGTATACTGATATCAGAGAGCATAACCAAGCCTGTCTTCCCTCATAATGGAATCATTCGCCTGGCCAGGTCTGATTGAAGACTTGTGGTCCAATCACACGCAGACAGGGAGACCCAACTCAGGCCGACATATAGACGCTGAAATAAACATCTACTGACATTTGACATATAGACGCTGAAATAGACATCTACTGAAATTTGACATGAGACTCAGTAAATAAAGACTTGATAGAAGAAATTGACAGACTAACATCATTTTCTGAAATTTTTTAAAAATTGATAATTCAGTGCATATCGGAAAGGAGCCTCTTATAATGTTGTTCATCATAAATCTAGACTTGCTTTTAAAGAATTTATGTTCTAGAATAGGGTTAACCAATGGTTAAAATATGATTAAATACAGTCGGTGGGTTAGATAAGAATTTATTGTTAATTTAAATTCCTTCAGATGATAGAATCGACCCTTGCCAACATTTTCTAGACTTGATATTTCCCCCAAAGTTTGATTTTGGTGATATGTTCAAAAGTCTTCTACAATCAAATCATTAGATTTTTGCAAGAATAAAATCAGTAACTGTTGAAAAAATAAAATTTATGATATTGAAAGTTTATCACCACTTCTTTTACATACTTCGAAGACATGAACATTTAACGTTAGCGAATAAAGAATGAGTTATCATTAAATCTGTCAAGTGTTCATTGCAACACTTACACATGGTTGCAGACCTTTAATAAAGCTGAAAACTGATACCAGCCTCCATTGAACATCAGGGTGACAGCCGATTGCTATTGAAACGTTCATTTTGTGTACAAAAGGTTTAGGTCGTATAGATTACATGCTAAACTTGAACTGTAATTGGTTATTGTCAGGCTGCTGGATGGAGGGCAGAGTGAAATATACAGTTGTCAATAGCTCACAGCTGGTGTATATATCATGATTCCTTACAGTGTTGATACGAGATGACACCATTTCTATGATTTATGTGTTGATTTCACTTGGCCTATATTTCTATATCAATGCTTAGCAAGTCAATAGAGCACCACAATCGGAGTCATACAAGAAGAATCTTAACTTTACAATTCCTTCTGCCTATAGGAGTGTCAAGAATAAATGTGTTTCTTACAAAAATCATAAATCTATTTCCAGTTCAGTTCACAATGTATAACAAATAACTTATTTTTCTGAAAAAGATTGTAAGAAATGCCTAACTTACCTTAAAACCTACTTTGTATTACTTGTGAACCTGGAATTTGTGAAATATCATTTAAATCGGATGCAGTATTAGATATAGATTAGATTAGATTAGATATTAGATCATCACTGTTTAAGTCTTGCATGGCTTCGTTCCAAATTGGTCTGTTATCTAAAATCCAACAAGCCATGCTTGCTACTGCTGGACGTTAATGTAATTGGAACATTTTCAAACAAACTTTACATGGATATTTTTCTGTATATATATATGTAACTGTATATATGGTGCATTTTCCAAAAAAAGGAAACATAGGTGATCATAAGAATCTGGAGATTTCTCTGTAAAAGTGAAGTGAGCTTTTTCTCAAGATATCAATAACACCCCCCCCCCCCCCCCCCCCCCCCCCCCCTCAATCTTGTTAAAGGGTCGAACATTACTAATGTTCCAGCAAGTTGTTGTGTCAGAAGACAAACTCTCCACAGCACTATGTAAGGAAGTCATTGCAGGAAGTCTATGGAGACCGTGAGCTCCTCACAGCTCACTTCTCAGTTGACCAACAGCAGGTGCACAAAGACTCGGAATTTTAATTGAAGGCAGAGAAAAGGACACACTTGTTGAAATAGGAGGCCCTCGAGAGACAATGGCCGCTTTTATCTTCCTCGCCTTTCCCAGGCGACCTCAAGGTCAGATCAATCGCGCCTGAAGGCTGAGACAGCCCAACATCTCTGGTGATCATACCTGGCCCAGGTGATGGGACCAGGCTCGTTACAGGTGTGTTGTGGTGTTCCATGGGTCGCCAGCCCGTCAGCTCTTTACCGCTTCATTAGGTCGGTACAGCACAGGCTAAGTGACTTGGAAGGAAAAGCATATTTTTGTAATGACAGTTTAACAAAAGGTTAAATGGACTGCTTTAACTCAGCTGGCTTGTTTCAACAGTTGTGAGATGGAAAGTAAAACTTGTGACTGAAGTGGGTCGTCATTTGTAGAGGTTGACAGAAAACAGGTCTCTGTATCAGATAGGGCATGTTTGTTCATATTGTCTTATAGTATTACATTAAAGAGGTTTTGGGAATTTAGAGAATTATTTTTGTTCGTATGAGCAAAATAATTTATCTCAAATGTTTTGATACTTATTCTTTGAGCAAATAATGTTTTGATATTGCCTAGCTTTACAAAGTCTTTTCCCATATTTCATTTAAATACAAAGTGTTGATAAAAAAATCAGTGACAACTTTTAAGGAAAATAATCTATGATGAATAAGATGATATAGATAATGAGATTCTTGGTAAGTTGAGTTGATTTCAGGGAACATATGTCATCGTTAGCAAAATAATTAAACCCAAACGAAGAGCTTTTTTTGTGAGCCAATATTTAGCATTTGTTTCGACTTTTATTTCATTATATATTGCATTGCATAAAAGCCAAAAACAACTTGGAAAGTAATCTACTATGAATGACCTATATGGAGGAGTTTCTTGGCAAGTGTGTCACAGTGGACGAGATCTGGAGATCTAATACCTATATATGACATGGGCTGTTATCAGTAGTATGCATTAAAGCCCTCTCCAGCGACCAGAGAATGATTGGTTGGCTGACAAGTGGAGAGAACAATGTCTCCGGATTTATTGACATGTATCACGGAGAGATTCCATAAAGAGGTTTTCATAGACTCTCCTACGGTGTCGTAAACCTCGACATATTAAACGTTTGAATGTGCTCTGGTTTCACTGTAATAGTTGATAACCAAATGAGCATGCTTACTTCTGTCTCAATAGAACATAGATTAATGGACTAGTACAATTCCTTTACAAAATACATTCCAGTGTGAGCTTAATGTGTTGCTTCAAGCAATATCCAGCCAATGAGAATTCAGGCCTTAGTGGTCAAGTCATTAAGATTTTGATATGTTCAGTGCTGGCATTTGTTAAGATTTTGATATGGCCATTGCTGGCAGTTGGTAAGATCCAAACATAGACATACTTCAGATTCAATTCAGTTATCATTTCAATTTACATCAATAAGTTTTAGGAAGATATCAAATTTAAATCATAATTACTGAATAATGTTTCTTTGTTTGCAGGTTGAGAGTTGAGAGCACTGTCAGTATGATCACATGACAAGCAGTGGACCCAAGAGGAGAAACAACTGTGTGGATTACAGATGAACGTTCGGACAACTTCACCAACAATGTGAAACCCAACAGTCAGCAGACATGGTGACTCTTTTTCAACAATTTGTACAAGTTTGGAGAACAAGGGGAGATAACTATGCACAAGTCACCCGAGCCTCAGCCGTTGACCAGGCTGAATGTTACCAAACATGACCGGATATGGGATAAGGAAATAACTAAAGGCTTCTTCGGATTTGATCATTCAAACTCTCTGTTTTCACCTCCTCTAAAACATATCACACCAGAAACTGCGGAAGAATTGTGGGAGAAGTTTGACCCTCTTGACCTGCTGATTGACTCTGCGAGTGAGAAGAGCGTGAAGAGCGAGTCGTCCTCCGACACTATGATCATGATGACCAGTGAGGAACTTAAGAAGAACGAGGAGAGGATCAAGAACAGCTTCAAAGAGTACGAGCATCACAAGAACATGCAAACCACCCCGATGAATCCAGCAACAACCAACTACCAGCCCGTGGAAGACTTTGCTGTACAACAGAATCAGTATGGCAACCATCCACAGGACAAGACCTCAGAGGATGACTTCCTAAATGACGAGGGTTATGGGACAGACAGTAGGACAAACACAACAGCCTCTCTCTCGTCCCCACTGTCATCGAGTCTTTCCTCCCTCCTGACCTCTGAGAGTTCCTCTAGTCAGGGCAGTCTCCAGCGCAACCTCAATGGACATCAGCGGCCTCAGCAGATACCAAGCAACGGCCGCCTTGTGCTTGGCAATCGCCAGAATGTGGTTGCCAAGAAAAAGGTTCCAGTTGTTGAGAAAACGGACAATTCTTTGATGGAAAAGCTGCGAGCCTTGACCACTATCGAAGAAGAGGAGTCAGGGGGCGGAGACACTGTAGCTTGTTCCCAGCAAGGAGTGAGAGAGGAAGCTCACAGATACCCAGACTATGGCAGTGAACACTCGCGAATGGGTGAGGGACCAAGACACGGGGAGCTTCAAAGCTCGGACCCCCGGTATGTGACTGACCGATGTGCTAGTGAGGGACGTGGGGCAGAGGGGGAGGGGGGCAGGAATATGTTCTTGGAGGAGGGAAGGGTAGGCTGTGATGGAATTTTCAGAGCAGTTCCTGTTAAGATTCGTCAGCGGAACTCTGTATCTCAGATGGAGAACATCCCTGTTCAAAGAATTGAAATGTCCAGACACTCAGACAGACTCAATCCAGATTCAAGGTTGTGGAATGGGGGTGTCCCTCCCCATGATTCCAGAACTTGCTCTGGAGATGATGGTAATTCTGTTCCCAGGAATGTGTCAGTTCCCCAAAAGCTCTCAAAGCAGCCAGGGTACATGTACTCAATGCCAAACCTGGCTGGGGACCCTCGCCCTGCCACACAGATGGAGCAGGTTGTGATGCGGCGACCCAAGCTTGGCTCACAGATGCATAGGGTCGCGCCCAAACCAGATCATCGCTTCTCGTGGGACTGTAGCAGCGATGTTAGGTCCAAGTTTGATGTCAACAGTCACAACTTTGCCCACAATGTCCCATGTAAGTTGGACGACCCTCCAAAACTGTTAAACCAGTTCCGAGCATCCTCTGAAATGGCCTTACAAAATGGCCGTCCACTATTCGCAACTTCATCAGATATTTATAAACTTTTCCAAGGTCAAGGTAGGACTGGATTTACGCAGGGGAAACAGTCCTCACACCGGCACAGCTTCCATGCAATGCCGTCCCAGCCCTTCTCTGTGCAGAACTCTGATCCAAGCACAGAAGAACTCAGAAATCGGCTGCGAGCAGCTTCTACGCAACAAAGTAGTGCTCCAGCACGTGTGAAAGTAGGTCCGGTTCGAGCTAGCCATCAGGTATACAAATACTCGCCAAGCTCGACCAATGAGACGCCCAATCGTCCCAGCTACAAACAGAGACCAAGCTCGCTAGCAGAGAGCAAAGAGAAGCTCTCAACCCTGGTGTAACTGCTTCATATACGATTGTTTGTTATTTATTAAAAACTGAAATGATCGAGATATAACTCTTAAATGCAATAATTACACTGATAGTGACTAGTTTAATGATCCTGCTACATCAGCATATTTGAATCAACAGAGCTCCTACTATACTAAGATATCTATCAGATCAAGCCTTGTATAGCTCTATATGTAACCTGTAAGTCTGTTAAATTTGATATTAGAAACTCCTTGCAGAACATAATTGCATGGGCTGAAAATATACTTGCTAAACCAAGTCATGCATTCAACCATCAGCAATACAAAGTACAATACCTAATAGATACCAGCGTATTGAAGGAGCCCTGTGGAGACAGATACATCATTGGACCAGGAAAGTATTTATACGCAACGATCTTATTTGTTATGCTGATTATATTTTATCTATATTAATAGATAACCTTCATTGTTCCATATTTTTTCAGAATTAGGTTTCAGTAAATTGATTGAAAACCAAATTTAAAGGTCTATATAGGTTAGTTGTGTTCTACCTGTATGTGCAACATTAGTGTATAGAATGTTTTTTAAGTGTTAATTGAAATATATTATACATCATTGAAATTTTAAGTATTTAACAACAAAAAAGCTTAATAGGATTTCTATTTTTTATAAAAGAAAAGTTTTATCTAAGATAAACCGACAAAGTTATATTTAAGAATTTGAAATACAAAATGGTTCTCCATTCTCTACCCACAGTGGCTTTTTTGGTTGCGTATGGTTTTTGAGACTCATAATTTTGTCAGAGATAGCATTTTTGCCGTTGTTCTTTCAACATGAGCATGGAGTCAATAAGTTAAATTTCATCTGTGTTACAGATGCTGAAAAGATTTTATTTCCCTTAATAAATCTATTAGTGATAATTTCAACCAACTCTTATCCCTAAAATAGTTGGAAATCTCTCATTAGCCAATATCAATTAAAGGGTCTCATCTACATACAGATAGACCAAAATTTAGTCTATGAACAAATTTGATAATTAAATGTTCCTTCATCCATAATATTTTTTATTTGGGCTCCTTATTTCATGTGTATTCAGTCATTCTAGACTTGATGAATGTGGACGTAGACTGTATTAAAGGCTCCTTTATACACAGTCATGAAGCAGGACTAACATACAGAGGGCATCAAGAATTCAGACTCTGTGACAAACTTTTAACTTAAGGTTATTTTGCAAAAACTGGTATATCAACAGTGTTTGAAATGAGGCAAGTTGAGAGGCCCAGAGCCTGGTTACAAACAGTACTGGTAACATTTGCGATTGTCTTTTATTTTTGCCTGATTTTAGTATATTTGAGGCTTATTTCGTATACCGATAACAATATGCCATAGCTCTCCAGAGAAGAAATGAGGGACCTCTGTGGGTAGAGAATGGGATGAACTTAAACCTACCATCACGCAATCTAAATCCTACGCATTGATTGACAGCTGAGATGTACATGATGTGCTGGTTGTCAAGGCAATCAGAATCTATAAGTAAACTGCACCAACTACATCAATGGGTATTGTCTTCACAGTTCCAAAGTTGCTTAATGTAGAATCCTGACACAGTGTTATCCTGTCAGAGAATATTTCATTTTGTTTTGATTTTACTCTTGTAAGATACTTTTAGTTCTTCATCAGTGATGAGTGTGTTAAAATTCTGCTTGAGAATTAAGGATGATATATATTTTGTTATGTATATATCATTTTGCCAGTTATAGTTGTTTATTTGTTTGTTTATGTTTACTGTACAGTTGTATGCCAGTTTTCAGTTGGTGAAGATGAATAATTCTCAAATTTGATTATTTGATTTTTGCTAAAAACTTTTTTGCAATCATTTAATATGAATATATGTAAAAAAGCTATTACATTATTTTGTAATATAATATCAACTCATATGATTAAAATGGCAAACTTTTCTGTTTTCACTTTCTGTTAATTTGATTAATATTGCACAAAGGGAGGTTAATCAATGATGTATTTAAGGGAACATTGTTTAAAATGTTTCATCCGATAGTGCTGCTATGTTTTAAGGTATTTTATGTGAGCTTCTTTCACTCTGCCGCAAACCTTCATTGTATATGTTACCACAAACATCTGCCTCTACCATATTTGTACACGTTCAGTGAGATTGGTTTAGTTTGCCTTCATTATCAGTTTTGTATGATATTGTAAAGAATTATTTGTCTATAATATTTGTGAAAAATTGCTTACTTTTTCATTGCATTTCAGAGGTTTATTTAAGTTTTGGAAGAAAGAAAATCCAAAAATGAAAACAATATAACACGCCAATGATAGTTTCTCTCTCTATAGTAAATGTAAATGAAATCAAATGACAAAATGGGCCAACATTATTATCTTTTAATTCTAAGAATAAATTCTTGTTAATTGGCTCTTGATGAATTAAAAAATATCATAAAAGTTTTGTGAAAATGTTGAATTTATTATGTGTAACACTTAAGAATTTTGTTACCAATGTTTCATAAATAGTGACGCTTTCTATGTGATCAAACATATATGTTAAATCTCATGAAATTTGAATTCTCATTATAAATCTCCATCCAAATTCTGCTTCCTTGATATGAAAATCTGTTTTGATATTAAAGAAAATTTACTTGAAATAATTAGATGTCTTGTTTTTTTCATTGGTCTTCTACAGTGGAACCCATTACAAAATAATATTACAATTTAACTTCAAGATTTATTGACAGAAACATCAGAAAACAAATCGTGGTATACTAACACATACAGTCAAGTAATAATATATATAAAAATCTGCCACTTCAAAGAAATGAAAATACAGAAGTCACCCAGAACGTTCAACTGTGGATGAAAAACCAACTTATATATCTGCTGACAAGATGATTATTTATTAGCTCATTACTGTCGCATTGGTGATATGCCATCATGGTGATGTTTTCTATTCTTCCAACTACATAATATTACAATTAATTACAAAATTTGTGATGAAGGACAAATAAAAAAAATGTTGTTATTTTACTCTAAAATGTCTGAGAGAAAAATTGCCGTATGACTAAAAAACAACAACAAACATACAAAAAAAAGGTCGTCATAATCGAAGCGCACATAATATCACTAATATTCTCTCACTAGGAACAGTAAGAGATTTCAATACTGAACAACATAGTAAGTCATAGCATAGGCCTAATGCTAATTTTGAAAATATGTTTAATTATCCATAGCTACTAGTTGATGAATTACCGCGCATTTTACTTATTTTGTCCAGTATTGATAAAAAAAAAGGTGAGGTGACACGTCCAGTAGATTGAAAGTGCGGAATTTTGGGACGTAAAATAGCTAGTTTGATAGACTGCTGTCAATCTAAAGTCCTTCTTTCAGTATTCACCCTTCAAGTTATCTGAAGTCCAAATCATTCATTACAAGATCCTCCTTCTTACTCATAGCTGTGTGTATGACGAAACATCATGTCCCTATCTGAGAAGCCTTATCACCTTGTATATACCATCGCGCTCTATTCGTTCTGTCGACCGATTGTCCGTCCCCATCACAAAGACATCAATGGGTGATCGATCCTTCTCTGCATCAGCCCCTCAACTGTGGAATGAACTCCCTCTTTCTCTGAGAACTGTTCCTGACAAATCCCATTTTAAGACACTTTTAAAGACCCACCTCTTCCAGCTTGCTTTTCATACATAATTTTTAGCCAGTTCTTTTCTCCTCTCCCTGTAAACAGCGCCACTGAACAACCTACTGGGTGGAAGTTAGGCGCTACATAAATATATTATTATTATTATTATTATTATTATTAAATTATTGAATACCTATCTCCCTGAGGTTCCTATCAATTAATTATAAGGGTGTGCGGTTTAATCGGTATATTGCAATACAGAAACACCACAATACGTACCGGTACAGTGTTCTGAAAAGATCCAATATTTTAAGGTTTTGGAATTAAGAATTTCCGTGTAAAATTGCAGAAAAACGTAACAAAACACCCCATGATTTTACTGAAAGCCGTAGACAAAGTGTGAACTTCCAAAATGAAAATTGCACAGATATGTTGCAATTAAGTGAAACCACTCACTTAATGATATCTCTTTACAAAACGACATCCAGATGAGCATTGATTGCTGTTCTAATGGCTGTTATTGAGTCAAAAGAGCATGGAAAAACTAAAGTAAGAAGTACCAATATATTGCAATACGTATTGCAATACGCTTTTCTGTATCGAAATGTACCCATGATACCCATCCTTAAAGAATAACCTCTTCTCTAATTGATTCGTTTAAAAAAGGAATTTCCTTATGCTAGTCAATTTTCATTCTTCAAAATTATCATTTCTAAAAAAGACTAGAAAGCTCAGGGTAAAGTTGAAAATTAGAATGATCATATATGGGAAGATCCCTAGTTTACTTTCTTGCCGCCGGGGTCAGATTTATCTGTCTTTATATAAGTAACGTTTGTGGAAAGAGAATAAATGTAATAAGTAATTTAGAATTTTCACTTCACAGGAAATCATGTTAAGTCCCTACGAAATATTTACTAATAATTTTAATTTAAATGTAGTAATCTAGACTAAAATTTAGTCTATGAAAAATTTTGATAATTTAATTACTGTTCCTTCATCCATAATATTTTTTTTCTTTGGGCTCCTAATTTCATATTCAGTCATTCTAGACTTTCTGAATGTGGACCTAGACTGTATAAAAGGCTTCTTTATATACACAGAAGCAGGACTAGTAGTAATCGTGTATTTAAAATGCTCTTAAATGGGCGGGGTCATTCGTGATTCAATCAAATACATTATACAAACTCAAGATGCTTTCTTTTTGGCAATCTATATTTAATTGATTTTCAAGTGTTAAGTAAATATTAATTAATGTTTCAGTTCAAAAGCTCGACACTTGACATAAATTTATCTTTACAGAAATCATGGTATAAGGGACATAACTCTTCCCTGCCGTATTTAGTATTCTTCCAATATTATAATCCATGAAATAAATTTCTTAATAACGCAAACTGTGCTAATACCTGTTTTGATACATTCTTTTTTAAAAATTATTTTGAATGAAAAAGTTATATGAATTTTTTCAGTTAGATCATCAAAAAGCTCTCTTCATTTAAAATATATGCAAACATTTAAAAGAGTCGGGGGCTTGCCGATGAGACCACGAATAAGGTGTTGACAAGGTACCGCCCCTTTCTAAACCGTCCAATGAAGAAGAGATCTTTATTCCATCAGCCAATCAGCAACTAGCAGGTGCCCGTGACGTATGATAACAGACGACGACTCATAATAGGTCAACAAAATGGCCGTCTGATATTACTGTCTGTCTGCAATTTCTTTGTGAGTATTACCCCAGTTTATCAACAATGCATGCAAGTTATGAACATTTTTATAATAATATTCGTTTCAGAAACCTTTTTGCTATACTTTTAATGCATTAAATAGCGGATAGCATTAGTATTACGTCTGTATTTCCGTATCAAAGTTGGCGAAACCGGTGGAAGATCGGAGGTTTCATTCAGGTCATTGGCCGTGCTATCAGGGGCAGATAAGTAGAGTCGCATCTTGAAATTCAATGATGTGTCCGTACTTACCATGGCATGGACCTTCGTTTTCATCATGTCCTACTTGTTTGTGTCCCTGAATTGAAAAATAAACCAAATGTAAAGCTTTTTGATTTTCTATTAGGCAAGATGTACATCACGTGAATGTTAGGAAGTCGAATCTTGTGAAGGATTTAGTACTAAATGACATTCTTAGATTCTTAAGTCTATTTTAAGATTTGCTTGGTAACAAACTAACTGGATTCAATTTCCATACAGTGTTATTAACATTCTTGATTTATCACAAATATTGTTTAACTATATTTACAACCATATTTTAAGAAGCTCAGAAAACAATATGTTGCATTGTTCTAGTATTATTGCAACAAATCCTCTACATACAATGTGAAACAAATCTTGACTCTGACAATATTTTACACCATTTATTCATAATTAAACAAACAATTCAAATGGTACAAATACTCTGAAGTAAAGATATTTTTTGCCACTTATTATTAGATATGTGAATTTGATAATAATGATATCAAGCTTATAAATGATGTGAATATTATGAATTGCCATTTTAGATTAATGATATTAATGCTTGCTCACTACTAAGTATTTGTTTATATACCTTTATATGTGGGCCGGAGGCGTTTAATAAATAAGTCTTTGACTTGACTAGACTTCCATTTGTTATAGGTTTTTCCTTTTGGAAATATAAATAGTTTAACAACAGACATGAATTTTCATTTGAGTACAATCTGTCTTTCAGTTGCAGTCTTACACGACTGAGTGAACCCCATCATCAGAATGTCAGAGCAGAGAACGAGCTCTGCTAACAGCAGTGCCCCAGGCACCCCGACCGCACCCCCCACTGCAACCCCCATCGTGACCATGGCCAACATCCGGTCCCCCACCCCTCTGTCACAGATCCCCCAGGTGCAAGTGATACCCCAACCGATACACAGTCCCCCCTACCTATCCAGTTTCCCCTACAACCAGCAGATAATGCTGCAGAATGCTGCTGTTGGTGAGTATTATACACTGTCATCAGTCCCTCCTGGATTCTGCAATTCCAGAAAAAATCGCGGAAATATGCTTCCAATACAGAAAATGGTATGGTCCGGGTCAAATTTATTTTGATACAGAGATTCATCATTTTCTGTCGCAGAATTTACTCATTTTGTAAGTTGAATTCTTTTTTTAAAAGCCCAAATACATGAAAAATTTGCTTAAGGACAAAATTATGTATGGTTACACAAAAACAAACTAAAATACTGGTTACAAAGTATATTTTTCACAACTCAGGATGTTACATTCACATTTTATCCTTTTTAAGCAATTCACTATCACCCAGCTATAAAAGAAGTGTAAGTAATTTGTTTAAATCAAAGTATTTTATAATTTTAGACTTCTTTTTTAATTTTTAAATTTGCAGAATTTCATGTAGAATATGGTAAAATTGGGTGCAGAATTGACTTAAATCTGCCACAATTCTTAATATTCCTCCGCGGAATCCAGGAGGGAGTGAGTCATTTTGAACTTCAGAAATCATCTTTAAATGGCACTTGTGTTGGCTTGTTATTTAAGAACAAATTGAATTGAATTTTACAAGTACCTACAAAACGAGACTAAACAAATACACCTTTGTCCTTACTAGTGTAAAAGTGTATGATTAATGAAAAAGACATTTTCTACTCATTATAGTAAATGCAGTAAATAGAACCTCTCAGTTTATTTATTTGATATATGTCATCACTTGTTTGACAGCTATGGCCCAGCAGCAGTTAGCAGCGGCAATGCAGGGTCGACCTCCCTCTGTTAGCCCGACCAGCCCTGGACTGATGTCTCCCACTTCCTCACAGGTACATTCAGCTTGTAGCTCGGGCACTTGATGCTCTTTGGTTGTGTAGTCAACCCTGGCGGATCCAAGGGGGGTTCAGGGGGTAATCAATTAAAGATTCAAGTCAATAAAAATAATTTGAAAATACAAATGGTTTAATAGTAAACCATATATAACATAACAATACCCCCCCCCCCCCCTTGACAATTTCTGAATCCGAACCCCCTTTAAAAAATCCTGGATCCGCCACTGGTCAAGGAGCGATGAGACATGATTTTTATAGTTAAAGTGACACAGAGTATGTCTTATGATTTTTAATTTGGCGTTAGCAAGAGCCAAAATACGTTATGACATGAGTTAAGTTAAAATCGACTCCCTAAACTTGCATTGTTATCTCTAAAATGCCAAAATTATGATATTTTCTTGTTTTCATTGATAATCGGAAAACGTTCCTTTTTATGGTAATAATTCCGATGTATGTGTCCAATTAATGTGTATATTAGTTAAATGACCTACTCAACACTATCAAGTTCAACCAATGTTTGTCTTTGTGTCTGCTGTCAATAAGATTCTGAAATTACGTTTGAAGCATTGACACGCGCCGCTGTCCTGTTTTCGATCACAAATTACTTCATTAACCTGCTTATTGTCACTATACTGAACTGATTAGCATTCTGATTTTCTGAAACAACCACTACTTCTTGATAAAATAACACCATTTATGAAGTTTGATATATTTGACTACAAAAGCATATTCTGTGGCCCTTTAATGTAGACCATTGTTTGTCTAAATTATGTTTAGTATAGCAAAAACAGTTTTGGTTCAGATGTTTATCAGCTTCAAAGGAGGATTAGTTTTTGTCTAACCTCTATGACATATTTGTAATTCTTCACTCATTTGATCCTAATTGGTATATGTGGCAAGACCCTGATAACATTTTACCCCGGAAACATTTGCATTAATCTACATAAAGAATGTTAATAAAGAAAGTTAAAATCAAAATTACTTCAAAGATCTTTGCTTTTGATGTTTACAAGTTATCTGAAAAAATAAGTGTATGTCATATGTCCTTTTTGACATTGTGTTAGACCAAAAAGGAGTTATCTGTGAAAAGAAAGATATATGCTATCGTATCTTGCTGACACAGTAAGTAACAAGGTTAAAAAAGTAGTATAGTCCGGTCATCCATGGCTTGCAAAAAAGAAGCTTGGCTAGTAAAGCTTAATAACTTGAAGAGGGACTAGTTAAAATTAAAGATGATTTGATCATGGTTAGTTGCAAACCGATAGAGTTGACCAAAGAAAATTTGTCCAAGAAAATAAGGGAAAGCTATGAATAGTACTTGTTTTCTGGATAAAAACTAGATAGAATATGCTTACTTCTGCATCAGTAAGAAAGCAGTTGTATCCAGAAAATCTTGCTGTTCTAGTGTACGCCACTTCTTACTGCCCATCAAAGATATTGTCCTTGTTGATACCATACCTGGGCTCCAGATAATATGAGTATCTGCGTAAAATACGCACAGGTAATTCACATATACGCATTAAGAATGAAATCAATGAGTGACAGACAGCACAACATTCCCAGAATACGAGTAAGATATTTGTCGTGACTTGTCGAAAAAAAGTTTTATTTCTACATGTCTGATCTTTTCATCTCGAATAGTAGCCTTATGACGTGATCCTAACTGTATGAAAACAAAGATTACCGAGTTTATATTGCATCAAAGAGAAATCACTCATTTATTTACAGATTAGACATGTGGAAAATATAATCAACGACTAACATAAAAAAAGATGCTAACTTTGATTGAGGATCTGAAAATGATAACCCTTGAAATACTCCTAGTTTTTTTCATTTGGTAATTTTACTCCTCAATTTTTATTTTGAGGAGTGAAATACCCCTATGTCCAAATAATTATCTGGAGACCTGCCTGTTGTGTTACAGCCAGGAATGATTGTGTCTACTTCCGTCACACAATCAACAGGAAACACTGCCCCCAAGGTGTCCAGTAATGGCAAGGGACAACCCCAGATGTCACTGAACCAGGGGCAAGCTACAACCCTGGTGGGCGGCAAACCAACTGCTGTCATGTCTGCACAGGCAGCGCCTCAACCTTTAGTGCTGGGACAACTAGGTGTGTGTGTCGTACTTTACTTCCATTGATTGGCATATGTGTTAGTAATGGGTCTCAGACAGTAAAAGCTTGGATAATACAATATGGAGTTAATTACTAGTTTTGGAAGTTGAAAGAGAAGTATTTTATCATGTCACAGCAAATTTGACATTCTCAGAGTTATAAGTTGTTGATATTTTCTTAAAACTAAAGTAAACCTCTGTTGTGGACATAGGTTATGAAAATTACAGTTAAAATTTGCGTCTTGTGTGTTTCTTCTCAGAAAATTTTCCATCTCTGATATTAAAGTTGTCAAATTGGTTTATAAGAAGTATAATTGTTATCTCTCCCAGGCGCAGTGTTTGGACAAGGAACAACTAACCCAAACTTTGTTCAGGTGAGTTGGTATCATTGATATCTGAATTTATGAATTGAACCAACCTGAAAGAGGATAAACTTAATTGTAATCTTTCGTAAAAATCTAAGTATTATACAAAAGCCCCAGATTTTTGATTATCAAGAGCTTTGTCAATGTATAGTCTTATGGTCTTCTATATATCAAATCCATTTAGTAGTGATTGTCTTGTTTCTAAGAAAGCTTGGAAAATATGGGTTCTTTTGGCTGGGTAATTGAAAGTTTTCTCCTTTTGGGAAGAGGATCACTGCTGTTTCACTGCATTCACTTTAGTTGAGAGCTACAGCCCCCCAGGCCGCTATGAGAAGGCGCGTGCTGATAACATCTGGCTGGGAGAGCTGTACATTCCAGGCGTGGAAATATTTCTCATGTGTCTTAATAAACTAAACTTTTGCTTCTAAATATTAAAAGCAAAAGAATAAGTCTCATATTCCTTACAATTAATATATATAGACCACACCCTTCATGTATTTCTAAAGATTATGAATATAAAATGACCAAGATATTCTGATTTAAGTGTCAGCATTCCAAGGATATTAACAAGTCTACAAGTCTGTAATATGTATACCTTAATCAGGATGCTGCTTCTTATAGAAACTTTTCCTATAAAATTCAAAGTGACATTTATATTCAGAAATTCTTCCCCAAAAATGTCTATGTTTCTGATTTACTAGTCACATTAACATAATCTGGGTATATAGCTTAGTTTGCCACCTACCTGTCAGTGATCTGCTATATCCAACACATGTTAGTATCCATGGAGTCCAATACTTATAGTTCCTAATATCACAGTTGTTATGTTTTCACAAAGAAAAGTATTTGTAATCAATAATCATCAAATAGGTAATTCATTACGAGTAATATAACACAAAAATCCATCCGTTTCGTTTCTTTTAGCACATTGTGTACACACAGAAATACATGTTTGATTGATAGATCAACAAATGATTTTTCTCTTTTTCAACTGAGGGATATATTCACGGACTTGAGGTGAAACTTGGAGATAATGTTCTTACATGATAGCAAGATATTTATCTTTGTTTACCTTTGCTTTGTTTTTCAAATTTGACACAAACCCAGCAATCACCCTTTGAACATTCAACATTCCACAAAGTGTTGTTACCAATTTTATTGTGAGGGCTTTGAATAGATGTTTTAATATCCGTACGCGTTATGTTATGTTCAAAATGAATGATTCCCCTTTAGCATTTCTCACAAATTGCTTTTGGATGAAACACGGGGCTGTCAAATGTGACATCGATCCCAAAAACTGTCTTAATTTCCACTGAGTAATTATAACATAACTTCCTCGCACCTGTCTTTGGTTTATTCCTCTAGCAGCAAATCATACATAATAATCACACATTTTGTGTATGCTTTTCACATAATGTACTCATTTTGCATAGAAATATGACAACACATTGTTTAAAACCTTGAATGTAATCCACAGAGTCAGAAAAAAATGTCTGCTTCTCTCTATTCTTACACTAACACTGTAGAATAGGGGCGACTTTCGCTGGGCCTGGTGTCAAAATGTGAATGTGACTAGTAACGGAATTTATTTCTTCCGACAGTTAGATAGACAAAGTTAAAGGAAACGTAAACATTCCTGCCAGAAAAACTTTATCAGAAAAGATACAGCAAGTTTAAACAAAAACAATTCAGCAATGTTAACAGTTCCCTGTCTGCTGTCAGGGAGCAGCTATTTATGGTGGCCATCTGCAATATATCATGATAATTGGTTTGCCCTTAGGTTAACTTTTAAGATAAGAATATCTGGATATATATACAGCTTCATTCATTGTAAAAGAGAAGGTTTTAATTGAATGTGTAAGTTATGTTGCTATGATAGCAGCCATGTTGGCGGCCTTAGATACGGCTTACTGCGCATGCGCCACAAAGCACCAGTGCTGACTCATCACATCTGCCTCTCGCTAACTAAAGAGACTGGCTGAGTGAGGAATAAACAGCAGTGGGATTTGAATTGCGAGAATATCAAACAGAATTTTTAAGAATCAGAGGTCTCGTTACCTCTTTTGCAGTGTATTGTGCTTGACAATTTCCAAATGTAATAATCAAAGACAAAAAAGAAAAATCCTCTATATGTAAGCAGTTTTCCTCTCACCCCCAGTCAAGCAAGGGTCAGGCAGTGTCTCTGGCCCATCAGGGCCAGCCTCAGCTGATCACCTCCCAGGCCCCTCTACGTATCAGCCAGCCACAACTAGTGACCAACACGGGACAAATCATCACCTCACAGCCCATGCTGACCAATCAGGCGGTACTACAGGCCATGGCTTCCCTCCAGCAGGGGATTCCCCTGGCTGCCCACCAGCCTCTTCTTAACCACGCCCAGTCCCCTGCTATCCTGGCCGGGCAGTCGCTCTACATCCGAACCGCCAACCCAATACAGACCCAGCAGAATATGATGGCAGCAAGCATGCAGGTAGGATTGTCGTCATTGGTGTCCGTTGTCTTGTTTTGTGTTGTTTTGAGGATACTTCCAATTCAAGTATTGCTGCATTTTGTTACCATTGCAGTGCCGGATCTTCATCATACTGCACCTGGATATGTTAGTCCTATCAGAAATCTCGTAATTGCCTGTGCTCTTGATCCATATATTTTGGCCCATTTAAGGCAGAATTAAAGAAAAATCTAAATAAATTTAAAGCCCTGCTCAAAAGTACAGGCTGATAGACATGACTTATTTCATACACAGCCAGTGCTTTTTGTAGTTTTATGTTGATTGGCGATGACATTTTTGCTTCTTTTGCTTTTTGTTGTCCAGGTGATGAATGATCAAAAGATAAGGATTTCCCCTCAATGGCTTTTTGTTGTCACGGTTTTTGAGAGGATCAATGTATTTTCCCTGATTTCAGACCCAGTTTAAATTTTGACACCTGAGTAACTGCAGTGTAATAATAAAAGTTGACTTGTTATTTTCTTTCATGAAGTTTTTTTAGATAAGAAGTACTTTTTTGAATAAAAGACAGTTTGTAAAATTTTGATTAGAACTAATATTTCATGGGTAAATTTTTTTGTGGTTTTGTTTTACCAATCTCGTAGTAATTTTGTCAGTCTTGTGTGGAATAAGAGAAAATGGTTAGTATAATTGTTGTATTAGTATGTTAAAAATACATGTTCAGCCCATAAATTTTTAGCTCAAATGAATGTGTCAAAAGGATTTTAGTAGTCAATCTGATCAATGTTGATGTTTGTACAGTGATGGGGTAAGAGCTCTACTCACTTCAGTTTTAAATGATTTAAACCAGTGAAGTAGTCCAATGTCATATCTTTACATTGATATTTTACATTTTTGGATCAGAATTTTGTCACTCATTTGTCAATAATAACTTTACTCACCCTCTTATGTCTTCAGGCAGCACTTGCAGGTTCAATGAAGGGAGGCAAGATGGAGATGCCCCAGAATTTGCAAGTCACAGCCAAACCATCTGGTGGCTCTTCAAAGAGCTCGTCACAAACCGGCAAGACACTACTCCCATCTAAATCAACCACAGCCAAGATACCCCCGACACATATCGCAGGCCAGGCCACAAAACTGAACATCCCTACTGTCATCCCAAAATCAAAAGGTCGAACAAAATCTCAATCCAAAGCAACATCCTCTTCCTCTTCGTCATCAGTCCCCTCGACACCCACCCAGGCGGGCTCGAAACCTCCCCCCGTCAGTCTCTCCAAACCCTCAACCCCAATCCACCATCCCACCAATGTGGTAGCACCAGCCAAAAGCCAATCAGACTCTGAAGTTGAGACAGCTAAGAAGTCAACTCCTCCACCGGAGATCTCGTCAAGCAAGGAGAAGGAGAAGCCGGCAGCAGCTGAGGTGAGCGACACACAGGAGGACAGAGACAAGGACAGTGTTGATGAGAATGATAAGCCTCCTGTCATCACCAAAGAGGTTGAAACCACGCCCATGGATACCGGCGCCCCTGAGAAACCTCCCCCGCCCCTGGAGCCAGCTACTGTTGTGGAGAAACAAAAGGCGATTGTGAAGCCCCACATACTGACCCACATCATCGAGGGCTTTGTTATACAGGAGGGGCCGGAACCATTCCCGGTCAGTGAAAATATAACCATTTGATTTCAGTAGACTTCAGAGGAATGATATATCCGTTTACTATATTAACAGAATATCATATCTAAAATTTAGATACATTAGACAGTAATATAGATATGTAGGTCATCTTTACATTATGAAAATTTGAATTAGAACTTTCATATCATAAAAACCTTTGCTAATTAGTAATTGTATTGTGAAAATAAAAGTTGCTTTTCTGTTATCATTGAGTTCAAACGTATACAATATTCTAAAGTAAATGGTGGTTTTATCGAGGAACAAATGGCATAGACACCTTATCATAATGTTTGTGTGCCAGTCTTTTGCACAATCAATTCATCTTTCTTTAGATATTTTAAAAAATAAATCTACATCCCCCTATCCATGCCGTACCCAGACATGTCCAAATCTATCTTTGAGAAAGAGATGCCAATCATTAGATGATCAACTGCTGCATTTGTTTGATATACGTTTAGCTTTGCTTCATTAATGATAGATATTTGTACTTTAGAGGTAGCCAAACCCTCAACCTCATTTCTCCCTCCTGTGTCAGGTACAACAGTCCTCCCTGCTGACTGAGTTTGTCCCGCCCAAACCCACACGCACAGACAAGGACTCAGAGGACGAGATGAGTGAGTCAATGATTGACCTGCCGCCGCCACATCTTGAACCAGAAGGTAACTAACATCATGGCCATTGAGGATCTTTCATACAACAAGTTTTATTTCCCCAACTACAATTTCAACCTCTTAGTCCCAGTTCCAATGAAATTTTAAAAAAAGTCTCATGCCCTGGTATGTGGCAGCCCCAGTGCAGACAGACTGTTACAGCATTGTTCTATCCTTATGATGACAAGCAATTATGATTTTATACATAGTAACGGTATAATAGTAATAGTGTCATAAACTGGACATAATGGGATATATTTTCTGTTCTAAAAAAAACATTCATGTGGCTCATCCTTGAATTCCTCAATGGTGTTCATGCTTTTCTCGAAACCCAGAAGGTTGCCCAGCCCTTTCTTGAAACCCTGAATGTTGCCAAGCCCTTTCTTATACAATGAATGTTGCCAACCACTTCCTTTGAACCCTGAATGTTGCTACCCTTTTTAGAAACCATTAAGGTTGCTCACCCTTTTCCCCTCTGTCTCCAGGCTTGACAACACATGAGCCTCCCCAGCCCAACATGCTCAAGTGTGAGTACTGTGGCAAGATGGCCACTGCCATCAAGTTCCGACGCTCAAAGCGCTTCTGCTCAATGGCGTGCGCCAAGCGATACAACGTGGCCTGCAGTAGGAGAGTGGGGCTCTTCAAAAATAAGAGTAAGTAACCTTGCTGGAAGATAGATATATAAACAATAGAAAAGTGTTTGAACAAACATGAGTCACGTATTCTGATAGAACAAACCTTATTTCTTGAATAATCTAAGAGTGAAAACAAACATGGTATTATACAAAGATATGAACTGATTTTCTTGATATGTTTTATCATGTACAATTCAGACTTAATATTTTCTCACCAAGTTTACCAAGGATGCTATTGCATCAACAAATAGTTGGCCAAATATATTTGAAACCCCACACATATCTATGCTTTTGAGAGAAAGTTTGTTTTCATAAAACCTTTAACCCACATGCTCACAGGGCCAAGTTAGTCAAGAATCTGCATATAAATGCCATTGCAGGAGGAGCATATGTTTGTTTTGTTTTGGATGTTTTTTTAAAGACAGTTTAAAAGGGGAGAGTTAGTTCACCTGGGAATCCATCACTGCCGGTCATCTTGCTACCTGCAATAGTATAAATTACTGTTCTTTTTCTAGAGTCTCTTGCAGGATTCCAACTCAATTGATCCAAAATATAAAGATGTTAAGTAAAATTATGTCGTCTCTCCCTCTGATTGACGTGATGTTGGCACATGTTGCAGGTGCAGGCACGGTGAAGCTGGTGAAGAAACGCAAACACCAACTGGGGGTCAGGAAGGGCTGGCGGCCTGGACGCGGGGGCAGACTCGCTTATAACATTAATATGAGGGTACGTTGAATTTTGCATTAGTTAAAATATAATAGACTCAATCGATGCTATGTTATTTTACAAATTTATCAATTTTTTATACATGCAATTGTTACGCTCTTTGTATATTGGCTGATGGCCTTCACACGAATAGAAGACTCGACTGTGTAGTATGTTCGATGCCTTTTGATTTTGATAATTATCTATTGTTAGAGACAGATCCCTTTGAATGTGGTCCTAAAAGGTCTCAACAGGTATGATAGACTTAACGATGTAAGACTGCCATTTTGACTCTGTGTTTTCCTGCAGCTCCCAGGTGAGGAAGCGAGCAGCTCCAACAGTGGACAGGAGGAAACCAGTTCCTCCCCAGCCTCCCCCTCTCACACCCCGGACATGGAGGTCGATCCACTCTCACCCGCAGCAGAACCCGCCAAGTGGAGCGTGAGTACCTTACCTCTTATCTTCCTCCCTCAGTATCCATTAGTTGAGCCAGTCTCCTTCTCAGGACAATTTAAGTCTTTCTGCATTGTGTAAAAGTTTTTGTGTAAAGGACAGTCCTCTCAGCCATCATAAGCACTCTCCAGGAGATTTCTGATGGGTCATCTAGTTCAGGTGCATTAGGATGAAGAATTGGCACAGAAATGGTGTAGAAATGTAGTCAGGCTTAAATTAGCCAGTGATTGGTGCAAGAAATGGATTTCGGGGGAAACTGACCTTCTTCTATCCACTCTAATTAGTTGAAGTAGGATTTTAAAAACTGCAAGTTTAGACAGTATGTAGATAGTATTCCTGTAATTCTGACACCGGTTTAAGCGACATATTGTGATTTAAGTTCAGACACTTTTGATAGAAATGAATATATTTCAAGCATAATAAAGAAGTTTAGCAATACAAGGTTTAAGCTTGCTTACCTTTAGCCATACATTGGGGCTTTATAATAACGTTATGAAAGGGGAATTTCAAATCAAAATAAATCTTGTAGAGGCATTATTAGTTTATATATAGAGGCATCAACTGTGGGTTATCTTATTCTTACATCTGATTTAGATTTGTTGAATGTTAAATCTTATAATCTGAGCTGAATTAATCAGATGTGTGTTGAATGTGCAGGTGATTTTTATCTTACAAGCTGGATTAATCAGATGTATGTGTGTTTTTCATCTTATAATCTGAGCTGAATTAATCAGATGTGTGTTGAATGTGCAGGTGATTTTTATCTTACAAGCTGGATTAATCAGATGTATGTGTGTTTTTCATCTTATAATCTGAGCTGAATTAATCAGATGTGTGTTGAATGTGCAGGTGATTTTTATCTTAAAAGCTGGATTAATCAGATGTATGTGTGTTTTTCATCTTATAATCTGAGCTGAATTAATCAGATGTGTGTTGAATGTGCAGGTGATTTTTATATTATAAGCTGAATTAATCAGATGTATGTGTGGTGTTTATCTTATATGTTGAGCTGGATTAATCAGATGTATGTGTGGTTTTTATCTTATATGCTGAGCTGAACTAATCAGATGAATGTGTGTTTTTTATCTTATATGCTGAGCTGAATTAATCAGATGTGTTATGTATGTTCAGGTGATGGAGGTGTACGAGTTCATCAAGTCTCTGCCGGGCTGCTCGACGTACGCGGAGGAGTTCCTGTCCCAGGAGATTGACGGCCAAGCTCTGTTGTTGCTCAAAGAGGACCATCTAATGACCGCAATGAACATCAAACTGGGCCCCGCCCTCAAGATCTGTGCTCGCATCACCACCCTCAAGGATGAAAGTGTGTAGTAACTTAGACTGGAGGCAAGAAGGACCTCGGTGATTTAATTTGAAGCTTGGCTTCACAAGCAGGAGGAGACATGAAAGTCAATGTGTTCTGTAGAGATGGGAAGAACTGCATGTAGACTGGAAACATGAACATCAGTGATGCAAGTGAAAGTTTGGCTTCACAAGAAGGCAAAGACATGAAAGTGTACATGTCCTATAGAGGTGTGAGAAACTGCATGGTGGCTGGTAATCATCTACAGAGTGCCAATCCACCGAAGAGTCCTGTGTCCGTGAATGGTGTATATCCAAGCTGATCAAGTCAATATAGCCTTTTGTAATAATGAGCTAAATAGTGTCGTGTCAGAGCGGTCAAGAGGAAGCAGGTCCAAGAGAAGGCCTTACAGTTGATATCTCCACCAGAATTTTTATATCTGCTGTCAGACCAACAGCAGAAGGATAGGTTGAAAAAGCTGCACTCTTTACTGCATGGCTCTTCACACAGAGAAATCATATTTAACCTTAGCAAGAAATATGCTCTTCTTAAGGAGATATTTAATTAACATCAGAAAGAAATTGACTTTGATAAACTGTAATAATTTGACTCTTGCCTCAGTTGCCAACAGGGAGAGAGGTAGTTGTCTTGGATTAGAAGATACCGTTGACCTTGCTCTCCATGACTGCACAACCTGCTGTGTAATGTGAGAGAAACAAAGTAATCACAATTGCAAGATTAAGTTCTGAATTTAGTGTAGTGAACATGTTGAGCAAGGGAGGCGAAAGCAAGGATGTCAGTTATGGGACAAGAGTAATGATGATGTACATATAAATATAAATATATATAAAGTGTCCCCTGTGTTGCCTGTAGTGTTGTTAAAATCGCTTTTGAACAAACGCTTAACAGTTACTGAACACCCCAACATCTCGAAAACATAATATAAATACTGCAAGCATTTATCATTTCATATTGTACGCTATCAGCTGTGTCCAGATCTGTAGACTTATTTATGGTGCTGAATAAATTCCTGAAATAATAGTTGTCTTCCCTTGTTTGTCTCAGGATTACTTGCTACAGGACATCATCTTAACTTTACCAGTCTCAATCGTCGGCTAATTCAAGCTTTACTCCACTTTCTGTGCCATCTTTTAACCCACTGCTGCTGAAAGTTTAACCAGGAATTTTTGTTCTTTGCAGAAAGGCTCAAGTCAGCCATTGGTTGAGACTGGCACTCTGCAAAGAAAGTAGAACATGAAGCGAGCAAGATTACACCCTCATTTTCAACAATCCTCTATCACTTTTCAGAGACAGGAGATGATGGCGTTGTTCAAAAAAAGAGATAACAAAGACAGAATTTAACCATAACAAGTTTATTCAGCTGAGGAAGAGAAACCACTGTTACAGAAGTAGTTTAATAGCACCTTGTATACAAATAGCTTGCTACGAGCAAAATATATGGGAACACTCAGTTCTGAAAGCTTCAAATGTGGTAAAATAAGTGTGGTGTTAGCTTAGTGTTCACTAGAAAGATGTTCGAACAATCGCTTTACTTTTAAATGACCTTAAACAAGCTTTAATGAATTAGACCTCTTGATCCGAAGCTGAAGCACTAACCACTGCGCTTTCCCACCCCTTTGTGATTTGTTCCCGTAAGAATTGTTGGTAGTATAGTTTGTTTATACATACATATGCACACCATATGAAAGACCAATAGTTGAACTTTATCATTTGTAATAAAATGCTCCCACCCAAATTATGAATTTTTATAGAGCAATTATTAAAATGATATATACATGTATACCCACAAATTAAAATTAACTAGTAATTTCTATGTCTTGAAAATATCCAAATTGACAGAATACAGAAATTGACAATACACATAACACATAACAAAGTAATCATACTACTAAGGTGACAATAACATGGCGGACGGACATCACAAAGCAATAACAATTCATTCATAACCATGGAAGATAAAATACCCTCATTAAAACAGTTGGTAGAAATAGTTCCAAAGTTACAGATTAAAATCAAAGACTTCCCAAAATTTTGATGTTTGATGAAAAATGGAGAATCCGTGTTCCACTGAGAAGGGATGTCAACATTACAATGGGATTTTGATACCAGCAAGAAACCTTAAATGACATACTCTTTTCATAGAAACAAAGTGGAATTCATGGATTTTGATTAGATGGGACACAGAATAAATCTTCTAAAAGTCACACAAAAGTATGCATAAAATAAGCCTATATGTACAGGTAGATACATAACGCTAACATACTGTTCTGTTTAAAGCTGATTTGCTTTATTAAGTAGCACCTTACACAACATGTATTGCATAGAAAAATATTCCCTCTTCCAAAAAGACTGACAGATACACAATATAACACAACAAAATGATATGACAGAGCTCTTTCCAAGCAATCACACTCTCCTACAAAGAGGCAAGTGAAGTCATGTTCCCACATAACCTGTGTCACAAGTTGATCATATTAAGCTACTCTTTCAATATCCTATAGAGCTAAACATTTTCTTTGTATATTATTCAAATCAATTTTGTACATTCGAACGAGAGGGTTCTTTGGACAACTTGTTCCTAGTCCATTTCCAACTGAATTAATATGTTTAAACCAAACTGACTGCTGTCTTGTGTAATGCATACCATTCCCAGTTTAAAATAACATCGCTGATTGCCCAACCAATCCGCATTCAGTATTATCAGTCCAGAGAGTGCTCTACTTGTAATAGAGGCTACAAGGGAAGAAGTGACTGGAGTCATTTCTGTGGGGAGAAAATGCAGAACTCCTCTTGACCTGGCAGGCAGACAGAGGGACAGTGAGTGCAAGGGAACAGCTCTGGCATTAGAGATAAGTATCCTGCAGGGGCAAATTCTAAAAACATTCAAATAAAGATGGTGATAGTTAACTGAATCTGCCCCTGTAGGTAAGATAGCAGCCTTCTCAACTCTCTCACTTCACACTGGGGTCCTTCACTCTGTGTCAGACAGGTATTAGCACTAGTAGATCTACCTAGAGAGTCATTATATATGCTGATTTAAACTGATTTCATATATATTTTGCACTTGTCGCAGAATTCAAATTCTTGATTTTCAACTTGTTTTATTGCAACAATAAGAATGGCGAGATTCTTTGGAGGCATTGAGAAGTTGGTGTATTCAAGATAAGACATATTATAGATGAACTTCCTTATTTATTGTTTATGTCACAACAGTTTTTGGGCTTTTCTTTGCTCCCTCATCCGGTGACAGAAAGGGGCAGGGAATACAATAGAAAAAATGTGACAGACAGGAAAGACAAAAATCACTAACATGGATACAAGTCCATGAGGTTACTTTAACACATTGTTAAATAATGGAAGATTTGTCTCTAGTAAAGATTTCTTAGTCAAAGGATCCCCTGATATTCTTGACTGCATTGATAAACTGACTGAGATCTATTAGCTAGCACTTGCATAATTCATTCATTAGAAACTGAAATATTGCAGTCAGGCTCCCTTAGACTAGGTAACTCCTATCACGACTATAGTTTAGTGCACCCTTGGCACAAAGGAGGCTTTTGTAAATACGGGACTGGCCACAGAATGACTTGAGGTAAGCTACATGGTTTGAGATTCAGTTCACACTTAGTCTGCCGACACAGAGCGGGGGTCCCTACAACATGCACACATAGTCGAGTCAGGGATCCGGTTCAAGGGTCAATGAAGGTGATCATGATGTAGCGGGTTCCATTAGTGACACGGAGGCCTTCGTGGTAGTGGGTCAGTCTCCCAGGGTGCATCAGCATCCAGCCCTTTCTTGTCGAGGTCACCTGGCAATCATAGCGCAGGAACCGACATCCACCGCCCTAAGTTAAATATTCATGCATATTATTAAATAGTCATATTTGCTTTAACCATATAATGAAATGATAAATTACTGTCATGTTGGCTTTAAGTCTGCCAGACTCTGGGGTACAAGAACTAATCTTGATAGTACAATCAGCAATGATAGTTGCCAATGATATAAAACATTATAGCCAATGCAGAAAGGCTTAAATTAAAAGAAGATGGTGATTGTGACTGGCATGAAAAAAGCAAGATGAGAGTATGTTTGGAGTAGATGTGCTCACCTCAAAGTCGATCTCAGGGGTGTTGAGGGCAATGTTGATGGTGTATGTTGAGGAGTCATGGTGTGGGCGGAGCAGGGGCTGCTCGTCTGGTTTGTATCTCACAATGAACATCATTGATGCCTGGGGTGGCTGTATAAACATGAGGGGTAAGAAACTAGTCTCAGCTTCAGTTGAAATTGGGCAGGAGAGAACAAAACGTACACAAATGCCTATGTCATTCACTTAAGAGAACTAATGACAGTAATTGGTAACCTATCAGTCAGCAATAGTAAGGACATATGATCATTTCATGGATGATTGATCCAGACAAACCTTTACATTGAAGACAGAATTCACAGGTAACCTACGGTAAAATAAAACTCAGATTATCCATATAAAGGCCAACAGTGCCAAAGTTGAAAAATTTATCCCCTACATAGAATTGATGGACATTCCAAAACTGATGCGATGAAGGATGACAAAGGCAATTCTATAGAATCACATCTTCTTTATATATTGAGAAGGGTACGTTTCTCCATTCAATCAAAAGATACATTGAGGTAGAGGTTACATTGAGGTAGAGATTGAGGTAGAGGTTACATTGAGGTATAGGTTACATTGAGGTATAGGTTACATTGAGGTATAGGTTACATTGAGGTAGAGGTTACATTGAGGTAGAGGTTACATTGAGGTAGAGGTTACATTGAGGTAGAGGTTACATTGAGGTAGAGGTTACATTGAGGTAGAGGTTACATTGAGGTAGAGGATACATTGAGGTATAGGTTACATTGAGATGATTATCGAAGAACAGACTGAGGAGAGTGATGAAGAGGTTAACACTCACATTGCTGAAGTAGCCCTGGAAGACTCTCTCCTGCAGTGGTCTCACATACTTATTGAGGAAGTGAAGCCAGTGCCTGTCAAATCCAACCTGGTTCATGTGGATATCCACAGTTGGGACATTCTCGTATCCTGTCGCCAACCGAGGGTCCTGCAACATACATTCACATCATCATTAGCATGGGAAACATTCCGAGAAAGGCATAACAAATGTAAGTGTCCATCACTGATCAGTTTAAGCCATGCTGTGTTTTTAACTTCCTGTGTCAGCTCCTCAGTGAACTGCACCTGAACTTGATAAACAGTAAAGATATCTGAGAGATAACTACTACTATGTTGGCAAAAAGTGGCAAGGCTCAAATTGGCTAATGAGTTATGCAATACTCAGTTAGTTAAATCAAGTTTTTTGGGTAAATTATCATAAAATTGATCAGTTTAAAATGACCTTTAACCTAATAAAACTACACTGTTTAATCTTTACCACAATATTAAACTAGAGTAATTCATGTACATTACAATGGTTGAAGTTGTAATGTCAAAATGCTAGTTCCGTGATCAAAATGGAACCCGACTTTTGGAAATCTTTGATATCAAATCCAATTTGATTTAGCTTGTTTCATACCTTTTCATCAACTTATTTCACTAAATAGCTTCATAGGTCTAAGGTCCTTTAAAGCATCAATTATTTGTAACATTTCTATAATCAAATCTTTTATTACAGATGGGATCTCTTTAATAACTTACGGTATTCTTCCCTGAAGACCACTTTCCATACGACTCAAACATCTCAACAAAGTCATTACAGAAGCGTTCGGTGACAATGGGGAACCAGAACACATCAGGGCAGGGCTGTAATATGTTGAATATTACATATTATATTTTGTAACAATCACATTACCAAACAGATACCATCATACTTGGAAACCACAAACATTAAAAATATATATACACATATTAACATTATAATAATTGTTTTAAAAATCTTTAATTTCAGAGTTACGGGTTTAAGTGAGAGGGGCTGTCTTTGGTTCTTATTAGTAATAATTATGGCATCAATTAAGACTCTAGATCATTGTCGTCATAACAAGAGAGTTCATTGACTTCATTGACACTCCCTCTGCGAATAAACCAACCTGCAGGATTTCTGCATTCTCGACTAGAGCCTTCCCATAATCCTCGTGGATGTAGCGCCGCTCCCACTCCTGTACAAGACAAGTGTTAAGTCAATACATTAAATCATTCTCAATCTGGTGAATCACAATATGATTGTCTATCAATGATTGTCTTAATTTACAAGATCTTGTCTTTTGTTGACTATGACATCATACCACTTGTTTTGATGTCACTTCAGCAGGTCATTCCAGAAAAGCAAGCCGTTTTCTTTTCTTTATTCATTTCAAATAAGAATAGAACGCGAAATGAAGAAAGTGTCTCATATGACTCTCATGCAAATTGTTTATTACCGTAGCTGTCACTCAGGTAATAAATTAAAGGCTGCTGCATCATCTTTTGATTGGCTGAATATGAATAATAAACTACTTAACTTTTACTTGATTTAAATATTCGATTTCATTGCTGCGACACTTTTACCACATACATAATTGACTTACTGTAGGGTTGTTGAAAATGTCAAACATCTCATTGTCGTAATGATTTGTTTCAAAGTTGTCATATTCCATTAAGTGTCCGAAGTACTGCCGATTGGTGATATACATGAAGTGGCCCTGAAACGAAAGAACAACATGGATGACCATAATCAGCCTGAAGTACTGCCGATGGGTTATTTACAAAAAGTAACCCTCAACTACAAACATACCATGGATGAAATCAATTGCGGGAAGTTCAGGCTATTTATACATACATAAAGGACCTTCAAATACAAGCACACCATGGCAGGGTGAGCACAGGCTTTGCTTATTCGTATGAATCTGTAAATATTGATACAATTCTCACATTCATCATAAAAAAACATTGAAAGATGGTAAAGTCATATTCATTTGTCTGATGATAATGGAAGGGGGAAATTGGGTAGTTTGGGGGTTTGAAACCCTTCCCCTCTGCTTCAAAATATGTTTATTTAAATTGTCCGATTTGATCTTCCACAGTTCTTGGAAAACATCAAATAGTAAGAACTCAAACAACAAGAAAGATGAGAATAATTTTCTGCATGCAACTGTATGTTTGAGGATGCTGTAGAAGTAGCTGAGTGGGTGGGTACCTGCTCACGGACCCGCCTGGTGAAGGACATGTCGGCGTCGTAGTCTGAGTTGATAGTGAAGGCATTGCGGAGACTGGGCAGCTTCTGACCCTGGATCAGGTATGTGCAGGAGATGTGGGGCACGTTCCACAAGCCTCTGTCAATGGAAGCAATGTTACAATGATTTTCTACAAAAGTATTAGGCAAGATCTATTGTTGTAAACGGCAATTCTTTATCTATAAATCAACTGTGATATAGAAATTTTCTCAATCTGTTCCTGAATCAGGTAGGTGCACGAGATGCGCGGCACATTCCATAACCCTCTGTCAATGGAAGCAATGTAGTTTATGCTATACTTTACACTGGAGAATCTTTATCTATCTATACTGTAAACTAACAATTTTCTGAATCTATTCTTGCAAAAGGTTTGAGCACGAGATGTCGGACACTTTCAACAACCCTCTGTTGACAGAAGCAATGTTCCAATAATTTTCATAGACTCACAAAGCAAAGTTTATGATAGTGCTTACACTTCTGCAACAACAGATATATACATTGAGAATTAAAATTATTCTTAATCTGTTCCTACATTACATTCATGCATAAGGTGTGGGGCACATTTGTTGATGAATAAAATACTAGAATACTTGATGTAACAAATCTATAGAGAATTTGACATTTTGGTTTCTCATAATGCATGATGGCATCAGTGTTTCAAAGATAAAGATCCTGTTTTTTCACCAGAAAGAGGTTTTCTCATCAAGTGATTTCATCAAATAAAACTCACAATTTCTTCCCCTCAACTAAATCTGAGTAGTCCTCTGAACGAGCATAGAAACCCTTGGGTCCGAGAGCACCCCAGAAGTTTGACCAAAGCTTGCCAACCCGCGACACTAGAGGTGCAATTATGGATCTGCAAGAGAAGCATGGGTAAAAAAATCGATACAAATACTCATGTACAAAGAACATATGATAGGAGTGTAAATACTTTTAGATATTGATCACTGCCATTACTAATCTGAGTGGTAAAGTACCAAATCTTAGGTTCAGCAATAGAAAATCTAACAAACTGTGGCGTACTTGAATTCATAACACATAACCTGTTATAATGAACTCTGTTATCCACAAGATATCTTTGTATGAACGAGTGCGCGCCATTTACTGTACCGGAGGTGCCGTAGGCGAAATAGGAGACCTCATGGCTGCTGATTGTACCTGACTGTCATGTAACATTGAATAAGCATCAATACACGAATCCTCCGGAACTTAACAGTATTTGTTACAATGCCAAAGTCATCACACAAACATATGGACAACTTGTTTGAACTGTTATAAAATTTAGCAAATGTTACCTATTCTGTTGGATGAGTATCTTGAGAGTGTCAGCCTCGCTGTACCTGACATCGGCGTCCACCACGAAGAGGTAGTTGCAGTTCTTCTTGATGCATTCAGCACTGAAATATCATGTATAGTGAACACAGAAGAGAACTCGGAATTTTGATGACACCAATATATTCAAGGGGATCTATTACTTAACAATATAATTTTCAAAATACATGCATAATGTATAAAACTGACCAACCCCTAACCCTTGCACGGCAAAAATCAATACATTTTATGGCTGTCAACATTGAGCAAATAAGACTTAAAAGTATTGATATGAGATCACTTGTATTGATTTCAAAGAAATCAATCAAACAATACTGAAGATATGCGTCACAGAGCAGCTCTGTCCTTAGACCAGGTCACTGAATTCACAACATGGAGACCAATCAGTAAGCCATGGGAAGTTTCTCATATTATCATTGCTTGACACTCACACAGCCCAGTTGCGTGCCATGCCCTCGCTGACTCCATCGTAAGGTCCGATTGTGTTGACCGAGCGGTAGTCCTCTTCATTCTCCTCAAGGAAACCCTCGACCGTCTTCCTGTGTATGTCCTCCTGAGGACGGAACAAGCAGAACCTTAATCACACTCAGACACAGAAGTATAGATATAAAATCAAGACTAGTCATGCCAACAAACTTGATTCACATACCACTTGACTAAATATGCTATCAATCGCTCAATCATAGTCAGTGGAGAACAGTCCTAACAGTCCTCAGAGGATGAAACCTGTAGAGGGGTATATAGGATGGTGAGATGACTAGTTTAATTATAACAATCATGAAACAATAGTGCTCTGAGGGCACAACTACCTCTGCTGGTGACAATTTTGATGAACTAAGTATTCTCTAAATAAACAGCAAATTTAAAGTTTATGAACAAAGGTTTACATCTTTATAAAGTATTCTCTTAATAAAGAGTAAATTGAAAGTTTATGAACAAAGAATTACACCTTGTACTCTTATGACATTTGATTAAGACCTCATCAAAATTGTCAGAGACACATATTTTGAGGTGAGATGAGATGAGGTGTTATGGGCTTTCAAGAGTATTTCATTTACATTGCGGCTGCTAGTATTATTGCAGGGAGAAAGCCCACAACATGCATTGAGGTGAACCTGCAAGCATTGGCTGGAACTAGCGAACCATGGGTGGTACTGTGCTGAAATTCAGTGTAGCATTGCACCCAAACCTTACTGTGAGTAGAACAGTTCTCTACTGCAGACAAAGTTGCTAAGCCCCTGGCGGGATTTGAACCACAGACCTCTTGATCTGAGCCGAACGCCACATTTTTTAAAATTCAAAGGCCAATCACAGAACAATCAAAGCTAATTGCTAGGTTCAAAGTTTTCACAAAAAATTCACATTACACGCATTCTAGGTTCTCAATCTGCACAACAAAAGAAACATGATTTTTGCCAGAAGGTGGGTACGCACTATATTATGTATGTAGAGGTCTATCCTCTGTTTGGGGTAGTCGAGCCCGGCTATATCCTCGAAGAACTCCTCCATGAAGGGCATGGGCCTCTCAATGAACACGGCCAACAGCACAGAAGGATAGTCTTCCTCCTGAAAAGAGACACAAAACTTTATGCAGACTAACAACCATCTTCAAGATTCAGTGTGTCTTATCCACTATCAGTGGCGGATGCAAGGGGGGACTCCCCCTTTTGAAAATCAATTATAGATTCAAGTCAATAAAAATCATTTGAAAATCATATAAAACGTAACAATAGCCCAATAGCCCCCCTGGTTGGTTATATAGTGAAACAAGGCAATCGTTATGAATGTTATCAAAACAATTCCTGAGCCTTGCAGATAGAAGTACGCTTATAAAGGAGGATGGACTGAGACTTTTCCCATTAATATCTATATCTATTTCAAGTCCAAGATAGACTGAACACACCTTGTAGCAAAATGTAAATTGAGGAATATATCTTTACACAAAGAAAGTTGATTAAAGGTGGGGAAGAAAAAAATCATTTTGCGGCTGGTTTTGACTGCAACATCGTGAAATCAATGGGTTGTAAGATCCTAACAGAGAACAGTAAGTTAAAGGTTTCTGTAGAATATAAGAACAGTTAGGTTTCATTGAACTAAGGCGATGCAAGTTGATTTGTCATACTGACCTTGATACCTTCGAGACTGATGGTGTCTTCCAGACAGCTCTGACAGCCATTATTCACTGTCCACCCGTCAACCAGGTAGTTGGCCATGCGGTTGAACTCAGGCTGCAACACAATGTATCCTTCATATACAACTCTCATATACTTCCTCTAACTGAGCTTGAGAGGTCAAGGTCTTTCGGTTTATCTGGTGATTATCTCAAATCCTTAAAGAACTGAGAAAAGCTAATTTAATTTGCAAATCAAGTTGGCAATGCAGTTTGGTTGTAACAGTTTACACCATTCTCTTATGTAGCAAGAGTAAAAACACAAAACCCAACACAAAAAAAAACTGCCAAGAGATCAAAATTCCATGTCTTTTTACTTTAAGTCCTATACCGCTTTGTTAATCTGTTTTCAGACATGTCAGTACTTCAAAGACATATCCGTATTTCTAATTGTTGACTATAAGGGTGACTCACTCAATTGTCTCAAAATGGTAACTAACGTTTAAGAAATTTTAAGAATTTTAAGTTTAAGAACTGACAAATTTATTAACATCACACATCAGGCTAACATTTTAGTCGGCCATACACTAGCATTACTATGCAGAACATTTTAATAAAGAAAATTTCTATCAATACTTCTAACAAAGCAAAGATAAGGGGAGAAATACACTAGCAGAACTCTGCTCAACATTACATAAGAGCCAAAGGTACAATAAACACATATAATCAATACATAAATAAGACAAAGGTTAGCAGCACTCACCTTGATGGGTCCATTTCCATGAATAACGATGGGCGTGGTGCCTGACTTGAGGTTGTACAAGTAGCTGTGACTCCCCTTGTACTTGATGACAACCTCGCCTGCAACACACAACCGTATATTGTCACAGTGTCACCAGTGTCTCACTCTTAGAAACACTTGCTCCATACGGTATTAGCTCAACTAAGACTCTTCAATCTAATGATAGCCTTCACAGCATATGCTTTAAAGATCCTTTTGTTTTGGAATTTCCACAATTGCTGGATGCAATCTAGTTAAAACTAGATGTATTGATCAGTCAATACATCTCGAGAATTACTGATTGAGGTCATGTTCAGCTGACCTTTGACTAATTTTGAACCGACCAATAAAATGAGGGCAGGAAGACAGCTTTCAACCAATCAAAGACAGGTTTCTTTTGCTTCTTGGTTAATGTCACATGCTGACGTTTACCCTACATTTGTCTATTTTTATCCTTTAAAACTTTAAATTTTGTCATTGTTTCACCTAATGTGTTGATTTTCTTTTGCTCAAATTACCGAATAAACTACCCAAAAATATTTTGTCAACATTATCAGCACAGAATTTATTCTGTTATCATATTTTTCAACACAATTCACTGTGAAACATTGTTAACATTCAGATTTTGTAATCGATGTGCTTAAGAACGGCGAACCAATCGCAATGACCCGCGATTTGAAGAGCTGGGCCAGCACTCTTTTAATTGGCTGATGTTCAAGCCTGCTCGACACGGAATAGACCTGTAATTCTCTATATGTAATAACTGACTTTGGGACTTATCATATTACAGCTAGTTTTAACTAGATTGTGCTTGATGGTACGTTATTTAATTGGTTAGTTATTCATGGTGATATAAGGGAAAGCTGTGAAGGGTGTCACATGATTGTCAAGGCCTTTCAGACAAAAATAACCCAAAGAAGCAGGATGTTGTAAATCTAAATATGGCAAGATAGAAATAAACATTACAACGCTAGTCTTGTGAGATTATAGTTTTGTCCTTCTATCCCAGAGCTGATCCTTAGCATGTCTCACTTTATCATTCACACAGCAAAAATTTATTTGATAACACATGTTGGCTTCTAATGGAAGATGTTGAACTAGACAAATTGTTTCTTACAAAAAGTAATGTGATGTCACAAAGTAATATGACTCAAATGTGGCAATCTTTTGGCTCTTTATGTATTGAAAACACTTCACATCTCAAACTTATGTTTATCAATTCTAAAAGATTGATGGAAACAATTTCTTAAGAACAGTTTGACAATTATGAAACTGGTGATGTTGAGGTGATGTCTTGTAAAATATTCATTTGTAGTTTGACTTTCAAGGAAGACTAACCAATAAAAGCTGTCTAGTCATGCTCAAATGCTTTATCAAAATGTGAAAAACAGAGAAATTTGTATCCCTGTAAATATTCCACAATTCATAGCTATGATGTCCTTTTCAGTGTTTCCGAGGGCACAAACATTTATACATATATGTAACACCAAAACTTACCTAAGGCTCCATTCAAGTTTTGGAATATCTCTGATCTTGTATCCAACTTCAGCTTCCAGTTTTCCTGAACAAACCAACAAAATTTAAATTAAATGCATCCAATATATCAATAACATGAAAAGATCAAAAAAAAATTTTAATTTATGCTATAAAGCATGGACATTCATTCAAATTCAATAATATGTGACACATCCTGCTCTATTGTCCTTTGTAAAATCTCCTGATTGTTCCTGTCTGGTTATTTCCCGATATCCAAACATAAAAATGCTCATCAGTACATTCCAGGAACTGCTCATATTCCTTAGTTTTAAGTCATTTTATTGCCTGTTTTTTTCATAGGCAAAATGAGGGAAATCCTCAATCAGGGATAAAAGAAACCCCCTGATGTAAAGAAGAGTCTGACACTGAGGTATCTGAGACTGACCCTAAGGTTCTTGTCCAGGAAGATCTTGGTATAGTAGAGCTGGTCATCATCTCGGTTGCTGACCGGGGAATGGGTGATAACTTTGTACAGGTGCTTTGCGTAGCCAATGATGCCTGCAATACAATTGAGGAATCCTTAGTAACACTCTAAGGAGGTTAATGATACAGATATGTTATGATACCTTTTGTATTCTGATATGGGGGTCAAGATACAATACATATCCTTATACACTTCAATTGCCAACACAAATGATCTTTTCACAAAATATTTGGACCAGTTAGTTTTTTTACTTCGTATAGATAAATTTCCTTGTATTCAAGGATTGAGAAATCCAACTTCCTAGATTCAAGAGAGGTTCGTGTTTGATTTATGAAATACCTTTCAATGCCTTTAACATAGCTTGGCACAACTACACAAAGACCATTTATGAATATTTAGTGTATGACGATACATATCCTGAAAATCAGTCTATTGAATCATTGGCCTTGTATCAAAGTATCTTTACACCTTGGAATACATAGAGATATATCTGTTTCATCAAATCAGGTAGATAAGCAACAATAAATATTTCACAATTTTTGCAGCCTTGAATGCAAAAATAGATTTTTTTTACATCATTACGCATAATAAACATGGTTTTTGTCAAGAATCAATATATATATATATACTTATCAACATATTATCAAATCTTATGTAAGCATGCAAAAAAGGTCATGTTCATGTTGCTATGAAGATATCATATGTGCCCATAATGTTATAGGTGGCCTATTTCTGAATTGAATTATTTACTTATCATAATCAAAAGCTTTTTTCATAAGTTAATCTCATTAGTAAAAGTCAAGAACATGATAGGTCAGTCAAGTGGGGTTACTCCGCATTCAAGACTTTTCACTGAAGCAGCCCAAACTTATTTTTGACATGACGTAGTATAAAAGCAGGAACTAAACTACAACAACAGTTTAAAAACTAAAGTTGTATGTGCATATATTTACATGTGAAAAAATATTAAAATAGTTTTGTAAGTTATGAATACACACCTCCCGAATTGAGGAACCTCTTCTCATTAGTGGAAACCTCTGGATAATCATTCTGAAACACCATACATTAAAAATAGAAATGTTCAATTGCTCTTTCATAGCAGTGTCTATTTCCATCAAAAATCAGTGTCAACCAAGGTGTTACCTTTGAAGTTCTTGTTCCCATTACAAATAAGGCTATTATAATGAGCCGCTAATGGCTGAAATACTGCCAAAGTGACGCTTAACAATAACTCACTCACTATTACAGAACTGCATATTCAATTACCATTTAACTTTAATTTTGTATTCAACAAATGTCTATGAAAAGATATCTGTTTCCCCTTGACAATAATTACTTCATCTAGAGAAGTACAAGAGATTCTATTTCACAAGTGGGGCGCCCAAGAGTGAAAGATAAATGTTTTATAAACACAAGATGAGATAAACATGGTATTTGTAAATTGTAAAGGGAAAACATAAATTCTATATTTAATGTCTTTATCAATATGTTTTATACAATGATGGTTTGCCTATTTCAATAAATGTATGGCCTTGGCAATCTGCCCTCGATACCATAACATTGTTAAAATGTGGTCCCATGTGTGGAAATAAAGTTTTAAGTTACGTCACTTGGTAGATCGCCTTACCTCAAGTTTGCTGTTGGGCCAACAGAAGCCCTCTGCTGAGAATACCACATTAGCTTCAAACTTGTGGAACCTCTCCAGGATGCTCTCGGCATTATTTGTCAACACAACATCATACCTGGATTAAATGACAACAGTAACAGTCACATTGATCAATTGTGGATTCAAGGGGTTCTGGGTTTGCTCCTCCTTTTCCAAATGTTTTGAGTAAATTGCACAAGCACATCCCCCCTCTTCAAAAACCACTGCTGCTTATACATGGAGACTCAGTTTAACAAGGTAACAGGTTCAGGATATTCTACAAGTATTATAGTTAACAAACAGTTCCAACTATCAGATCTGTTGTTCTACAAATACTTTTTTAGCTTTTCAACATGAACAATAACCATATCCTAAATTCTTTAATGTATAAAAGTGTAATCTTTCAAATTTTATTTATCTCATGCAAAACCCATTGTGTAGTGCAGTTGGCAATTCACAAAGCTGAAAAAGGACTATGCAAGTTGAGGGAAAACCGCTTAAAAATGTAAGACAAATAGTTGTCAACAAAAGCTATAAAAGATATTCAGTTTTGTCCAATCCTGTTTAAAATATTAAAACATTTACGATAATGTATACATGTGCATAATATGGTTAGGTAGTTAGCACCATAAACCTAAAATATTAAAGATGAAATTTTTGATGTATCAATCTAGAAGTTTTCAAACTATTATAATATTTGTGGGGAAACCAGAAAACAACAAACGGAAATACAATGTATCAAATAATGTAACTCCAATACTTTGGGTTGGAACTTGTAATTCTTTTTAAGTTTTTCTTTCAATTTGCCGATAAAAATTAATGAGTAACTCTTTTTGGCTGGCTCCTTTTCAAGCTTACTTCATACAGGGTCAATGTGACACATGTACAATTGAGACTTACGCATCAACAAACATGATGACAAGGTCTGGTCTGTCCTTGTAATCCTCGAGTCCCTTGACCAGCAGGTTGATCTTGTGTCCACCACCTGCATAGTTGGCTACGTCTCCTCCATCCCACTCCTCACCCAGACCAAGCACCTGTACACGATAGAAGAAAATCTTATATCACACCATTTCTCTCCCTTCATATCCTCTCATGTTATCTATGTTCAAGGTAGACTACATCTCCATCTCACTAACTTTCCCAGACAAAGCACCTGTACCAGAGAGAAGTGTAGTTGACATTACACACCAATCTCTCCCTTCAAATCTTCCAATTAAACCCATGTTACAAGTTGGCTGAGCCTTTGTTCATGATAGGAGCTTAGTTGCATCAAAAACATACATGACTTTAAAACATGATATGCACTGACAAAATTGTTTCAGGAAAATGTCCTTGGGAATATAAAAATAATGTTAGTTGACTGATAAAAGGGTAGTTTACATCACATGATCTGCACATCTTTTCTTCATATATGTCTCGTAATCTGTCTCAGAATAGATAGATAATATTTTCTAAATTACAAAAAACTTATATTTCAAAAATTTTACTTACAGATTATTTTCAGTTTTAACTAGAGATCTGTGAGACTCATCAAGTGGTGAACTAAATGAGTGCTATGCAGCCTTGCTGTAGGGCAAATTTCTTGCATATATGAAGATGAATAATTCTGACGTTTGCAATGTTACCTTAAGTTTGAGTCCATTCTTCTTGGCAGAGTCCCGGAAGCGTTTGAAGCCATCGGTCTCATCAGTTGCTACTGTAACCACCAGCAACTCTACAGCAAAGAGAGAGATAGAGTCAACAAAATATGTTAATTTAACAAACTAGTAAAGATAAAATATATGTACTTATAGAATATTCTCAGACTAACAATTGAGAAGACTGGTCAGCAATGCTATCTCATGCAGGAGCAAGGTGATACACACAAGTAAAGCTGGTTTCTCTCTTCATTTCTTGATGTGTTGCCTGTTTCAAGAATGCAATCCATTCTTTGAAAAATCATAAATACTAAGGACACAAAATTATTACGCTTCCTGAATTGCTTGGATTGAATTGTGAATGATCAATATTATATCTTTACATATTTTGTAAACAGGTATGTCCCCTAGAAGTTTTGTTTCGACAAAAAAACCCAGATAGACTTAAAACAAATGTTTGAATATGCTTAAATCATGTAAAATTGGAAATTTACAAATGATTGATGATTTGACAAATAGAATTTAAGACAATCCATGTTTATCGTTTTGCTAATTCATGCGTTTAAATTTTTTTGACATGCACATTATGTTTCTGAAATTTTACATTAGATTTAATCAAAGATAAGTACAGATAGAATAAAAGACATTGATATTTATAAACAGAAGCACAGCTGTGAGAGGCAGACACATTAACAGTTACAGATTCTATTATCCTTGAATTAATAAATCACAAGAAATTTTGAATACCAGTTTTCATAAGTGATTTCTACTAAATGAATAAAACTTATTTTCTTGATTAATTGTAGTTCAAAAATAATTTATACCTTAACATTTTAAAACAAATTGGTAATACTCTTTTTTCAAATGAAATTGATAATTAAGGGGTAAATCTTATGATAGATATTTAAATTCATGAACCAGAATATTGTTATATATATATGTTGACTACACTTTAATACAAGTAATGTTGCAGTTATTGTATAAAAATAATCAAAACTTGATATATGATATGTATCAAGATGTTGCACATTTTTAAACACTGTTAAAGTTAACTAACATGTTTAACATATCATAGATCAATGATGAACCAATATGTTTCACATGGTTTAACAATGCCAATATAATAACATCTGTAACAAATTCAAGAAAGAATAGCAATATGTTGCACATTGTTAAACAATGTATGTATTAAACCATCTAGGTTGTAACCCTATTTACATACAAACAATGTTATATCTTCTACATTGTTAATTTGTTATCATATATGTATAACATTGTTTGCTACTATTTATAAGTTTAAACTTTCCAAAGTGAATATGATATGATGGGTTTCTGAACTGAATTTTCTCAAATCTTAATAAAAAAATCAATCCAATAAACACACTTGATATCTATATTATAATAATGATGAAAAAATGGACATGAAAGAAGATTTAATGACACGAATGATTTACCGAATACCCTAAAAAGTATGAAGATTAAGTACGATATTTTTTCATTTCGATTTAAATCTTATGTAATGTTTAATCAAGTTCAACACATTAAAGTTTAAATAGCCCATGTTCCTGTTATCTAGTTTAATTTCTTATTTCTATCAGCAAGAGTAAATAGTATAGATAAAAACTTACAGGTTGTTCTGAGAATTGACCGGAAGAATGCACGTGCAGGATGTCACGTTCACCAATATCTCGTTACTTAGACAAAGGATGATTAACAAAAAGCTTTTTTTCCCATTTATACAATTAAAATCGTGCTTTGTTTAAACTTTGCGGAAGCTGGTTCATTCTGGAATTTTTTTTGTATTTGGAAAAAGGTCAAAATTTACTTTTTACTTATCTTCGTTCAGAAGATTGTTTATCTAAGCATTTCGTTTATCATCTGCTAGTCATAATAATGACTAAACTCGTCAAAGTTTGACATGGAAGTTTAACCAGGACACTTATAATACCATGCAAACAATAGATAAACAAATATTGGACCGAATCACATAAAAGGAATAAACAACTTACCATTTTCCGAGCATTCAACATGCAGAGAAATAAAAACGAGTGTAGCTGTCAAACTAAGTAGAATGGTTGATCTCATTGTGATTAAAAGTTCAGCTTTGAAGGGAAACGGAGAAAATGAGTAAGAATTTTCGAAGATCGACCCCTCAGCGTTCCAAATGCCTCCTCCGAACTACAAGTGCCACATCACCCTGCCTGGGTTAATACAACACGTCTGCTGAGCACAGATTTCGGTGCCGTTCGGTTCCCTTCGCTTCGGAACTGCCAAAAACTTCAAGGTAGTACTAGTCGATAAACTGAGATTCCCAACTCGATTGTCACTACCGGTCGATAAACTTGTGGGCTGGTATTTCCTCCAGCTCGGTTCAGAGATATTTGGGATGAATCAACTGAAAGAAAGTGACGGTTACTTTAGCTTATAAACAATGGCAGATATTCATTCAACACCAGCGAAGCCTACTGCACAGGACGCGGGAGGGAGCTATCTGTTTGAGCTGTGTGACCAATAGCATGTAGCCATTCTCTCATAAATAACTTAGTCTTATGAGTGTATATATAGTAGCAGACGAGCTAGCCCAGTTTAGAGAGCAATTATCTACTGTCACCACATTTTGATATATGAACCTGCCAGAAACTGCTAGATGTATTCTCTGCTAGTGTTCAGTCATCCAGGTTATAGAAGTTGTCATTATTTTCTTGAAGTATCTATGTGAAGATACGGAGTTAAGTAGGCCTATCTGCAGGATATAATGCTGTTACTGTAATTAAAAGGAAATAACTCTGCCGGCCCGGGAAGAAGCGGTGGGGGGAGGGGGGGGGTGTTGGTTTGGACGTATGATTACATAAATCTTACATAAAAGTTGATAAATTAAAATATACAGATAATAACCATGCTTACACGTCTTTGCTAAGCATTTGTCAAAATATAAAGGTTTTATAACCCTATATCGTAGTGACATAATTGAATATACATTGATATAAGATTGATGTATGCAAACATTTAGCTCTATTTTGTTGCTTCATTGGTTTTATTTATTGCTTCAATATATTGGCAAATATGTGTGAATCAAAGATGTAAAGCCTATCAAACTTTCCCATTACTTAAATGATTCAGAATTGTAAACACATAAAACCATGTGGATATATTAAAGAGTAAACATAGGTAACGTTTGAGGGTTATTGGAGCAATTAACACCACGTGCTATGAACAAAGAAAGAGCCCCTAAGGTTTCCAACTGTTCTCCACAGGGCTATAAGCCCTCCACAGCAGGTGGTTGTCAGGCACTAAAACATATGTATTTCCTACTGTTAGCTCACAGTCGTAAGTTGACTCGCTAATTAGTGACGCAATGATTGAACTTTAGTTACACCACTCTAACCTAAACAACTCCTTAGGTACACAGATAGGAGATATAAAAGTCTGGCTGCTAAATCTCACCATCTGGACTCTGTGAACTGTATGCTTTAGGTTTTAAAAAAAAATATTTTGAGGAGGTTCAGAGGGAGAGGATACTTTTTCTCAGGTTTTCTGATTATCTCAACGACTTCTTGATAATTTATTGTCATACAAATGAACGCTCGAGCGCATTATTGAGCTCTGCGTCACTGATTTGTATTTGTCAGGAATTAAACTATTATTAAGAATTATTCCTTGTTTGTGAAATTTTGCTGGTAAATTTGAAATTAAACAAATAATGAAACACAAAAAAGGAGTCTCTCATATGTAGATTTACTTTCACGCTCTCCAGAAGCCCTAGCTACGTTTATTCTAGTAAAGCTGTTTGTTATATTTTAGGTTCCGGATGACAAATTAAATTTATTAATGGAAAGTGTTATCGATACTACTTAGTATCATATTCTTAAATGGGAACAGAGTATGTTGGAATTAAATGTGTCAAACTTTGTAAATGGTGTTATTTTATCGAGAAGTAGATGTAGTTTCTTAAACAATACCATCTTGATACTTAACAACACAATACAGTATTATGAACAGGTTAAAGTCGTGATTTGCGATCGAAAACCGAAAAAAAGCGTCAATGACTCAAACGTAATTTTAGAAACTTATTTACAGCAGAAACAAAGACATGTATGATTTGGTAGTGTTAATCAGAACATTTAACTAATATCTACGTAAACGGGACACCGAATTTTGTACTATCAACATTTATATGGAGTTTGAAAGCTAGAAAATATAATAATTTTGGCATTTTTGAGATAAAAAAGCATGTTTAGTGAGGCAATTTGAACTAGACTTAGGTCATATAGTATTTTGGCTCTTATACAAGCTACATAAAATTGTATGAAACATACCCTGTGTTACTCTGTAATTCATGAAGCGCACCAAGAAGACACTTACCATTCACATTAGTATTTCTCACTGCGGTCAGTCGAAGTAACTGAGGTCAAATGGCATTCTAATGAAGAGATCAGATATTTCAAAGAGTTTATATTTAAGCAAGGACACATAAGCGCTTTATTGTCTAAATACTTCTCCATTAAAAACAATTAAAGTCTTCCAGTTGAATTTCCGCAAGATGACTGACAAAGAGGAAATACACGAATCTACCTGCTGCGCAGTATGCAGGTTTAATTAATCAGCTAATTACTTCCATCATAATATATGTCACTTTTTAATTACTATACGCATCGGCAAAATAAACATATCACTTTCTGAACTGAAATTATGAGAAATATCTTACAGGAATGTTGCTGGTCAACATCATATTGAAAATGTCAAAACCCTAGATTTGTGATTTGAAACTTGTGATGAATACATTTTCAAGCATTTTGGATAACGAAAAACTGGTTAGGGCAAATTAAACATTTTTATTGCGGAGAATGGTTGAGTTACAAGACTTACTTTATCTAAAACGTCTAACGGTTTTCATTGTTTATAAGATTCATTACAATTTGTGGTAAGTTTCTTTTGTCGATAAGTTAACTTCACTGTATAACGGCAATAGGAAGCTGGAAGCACAAATAATACACGAGTACAATTTCCCGTATACAAAATATATAAACCCTTCTGGATACAGGTTTTTATGATACATAATTAAAACACATGTTTAACAAATACAATGTGATACACAGACAATCCATTTGCCTTTACAATGTGTTACATGATCGATACACCAGTATTTTATCTCCACTGATGTATAATGTAATACACAGCTAGTATTTGCTACACAATGATGAAGTATGCTATAACAATGATATACGTGGCTGATACACGAGTGTATTATCACTGAAGATGAATAATACGATACACAGATTATATACGAGACGCAAGTACAGCTTGAGATAAGCAGTATATCATGAAGAAATATATCAATATATTACATGGTAATTACAGGAATATTTCATGACCACAGTTACATGTGATAAACGAAAAACATTGAGTCAGTCTTGTAAAAAGCAATGCAAAGAGAACTTACAACTACAAGGCTGATACAAGAGTAAACAAATGACGACCTGTCAATGATATTTGCACAATAAACACTATAGACATTGGTTTAGACAATCTAAACAAATATAGATCGACGACAGTACATGATAATATCAATAATATTTTATCTCAATTTACAGTCATACTCGCTTATTGTGGCCTTATATCTTTAATTTATTTGTTATGAAGTTGCTCTTACATATGTACATTTATATGACATACAATTGGTGTCTGGATATTAATCAACATTTAGAATCTAAAAATTACTATTCAAAGGCTCAAGATAATCAACAACCTTGAATTGCTTAAATGACTGTAGTAAACCCTCTTGAAATATAGAAAGGCAATATAATTCGTATGAAACCTTTTTTAGGTTAGAAATATTGTTATTTGAGTTCCAACCATGCCATATTCCGTAATGGAGAATACACGAGGAGGGGTGGATATGTGAAAGTGATCATCCGAAAACACAATAGAGTTACGTCATCACCATGGAAAAATCTTGTATCATTTGAAACTTTATTTCTTTAGAGCGTCAATGTCTGATCTAGAATGAACTCAGTGACTTTAGGATGCATTTGGAGAAGAACAAAACTTCCTCGATTTGAACTTTTTAAAATGTTTTACATGGATGACATCTGAAAATACGTCACTCTTGAAGGATTGGAACATATCGCAATGTCATAAACGTTTACTACCCATATAGTTAAACATAAGCTTTGACATATTTTTGATAAATTCACATGTGCACATATCACTTACTTTTGCCTAGCAAAAATGTTCCCTTATCTCAACGTCTATGAAGACACAATCTGTTTAGATGGATGAATACATAAACACCCCAATGCAACAAATAAGAAATCATGACTCTGGAAAATGTGAAATATGACTGTACAGAACTCTTGTAAATTTGTGTTGAGAGTAGCTATCGATCGTGTAGAAATCACACTCTAATTCCTTCAGGTAATAATATTTATGCTAAAACGAAAAATGACATTGATATCATAAAAGAGAATACGATACTATAATATCAATGACGTCACTACCAAGGGAACGTTACTGTCATCAGACCCATACCACACACCTGATACCTCACGATACACGATTGGTTCAACTACAATTGTACAATCTTAGCCCACGGTCGAATATCCAAAACTTTTGCTCTAAACGTATTTACATGAACATTCATTTGTTAACAGTTTTAAATTTAGTGAGTAACGGAAAGAGAAAAAAAAGTAAATGTCACGTAAGTTCGTCATTCATAAGCTTGTAAAGGAATTAACGGTACTCCTGGAAATATCTGACTGAAGCGCTCCTACAATATTTCCAGTGCACTTGCTTCTACACAATGTACTAAAACGTGGCAAGTATTAGATGCACATACACATCAAAGGTCAACTAAGGGCACACTTCACGCACCACAAGGTGACTTATTGTAGCTCTCTTATCTTGAAGCTAAGTAAGTTAGGCTGTTTGGTTTTCTTTCTTTAGACAATGCAAATTAACCAATTACGTTTTATCTATATATTCGATCGACCCCGGAGGTGGTTTTGGAGTTAAGGTATAACGCTAATAATGACAATAGTTTAAGCTTAGTAGTAGCAGTAGCGATAATAGTTATATAAGTAGTAGTAGTAGTTGTAGTAGTAATAGTCCCAAGTAGCAACTGCAGCAGCACCAGCAATAGTTGTAGTAGTAGTAGTAGTAGTAGTAGTAGTAGCATATTGGTCAGAAAAAGAACTTTCACCTCCATATTTTGTAACGGTTTACGTTTTGTCCTTGGAAGTAAATTTGTTAATGGATAATTTTTATACTGGGACGTTTTCCAGTAAAAATGTTATCCATTACCAAATATGACGGTGTCTGAAGATGTATGATTGACTGAGATGAATATTGGTAAGATCAGCAGGTACGCCTTGAGGCTTGAACTTAGATCAACTGAGGGTGGTTAGTTACAAGGTTCTGGAAGAAGTAGTGAAACGGTGGTAATGAAGGAATTAAAATTACAATCACCACAGAATTAGAAAGCGCTAGGCCAAACATATGTACTTATGTGACAATAAGAAAAAGTAGACTGACGCTTTTTATGTTTAGAGTGTCATGGATGTTGTGTGTAAAGAGCGGCAAATGTATGTTTAGCCTGGAGCGCCACACACATTGAATGGAGTGGTATGCGTGTCATGTGAATGAAGTGTCATGCGTGTTGTGTGCAGGAGCACCATGCGTGTCATGTGTGTTGTGTGTAGAGAGCGCCATGCGTGTCATGTGAATGTGGTGGCATGCGTGTTGTGTGCAGAGAGCGCCATGCGTGTCATGTGAATGTGGTGGCATGCGTGTTGTGTGCAGAGAGCGCCAGGCGTGTCATGTGAATGTAGTGGCATGCGTGTTGTGTGCAGGAGCACCATGCGTGTCATGTGAATGTAGTGGCATGCGTGTTGTGTGCAGAGAGCGCCAGGCGTGTCATGTGAATGTGGTGTCATGCGTGTTGTGTGCAGAGAGCGCCATGCGTGTCATGTGAATGTGGTGTCATGTGTGTTGTGTGTAGAGAGCGCCATGCGTGTCATGTGAATTTAGTGTCATGTGTGTTGTGTGTAGAGAGCGCCAGGCGTGTCATGTGAATGTGGTGTCATGCGTGTTGTGTGCAGAGAGCGCCATGCGTGTCATGTGAATGTGGTGTCATGTGTGTTGTGTGTAGAGAGCGCCATGCGTGTCATGTGAATGTGGTGTCATGCGTGTTGTGTGCAGAGAGCGCCATGCGTGTCATGTGAATGTGGTGTCATGTGTGTTGTGTGTAGAGAGCGCCATGCGTGTCATGTGAATTTAGTGTCATGTGTGTTGTGTGTAGAGAGCGCCAGGCGTGTCATGTGAATGTGGTGTCATGCGTGTTGTGTGCAGAGAGCGCCATGCGTGTCATGTGAATGTGGTGTCATGTGTGTTGTGTGTAGAGAGCGCCATGCGTGTCATGTGAATTTAGTGTCATGTGTGTTGTGTGTAGAGAGCGCCAGGCGTGTCATGTGAATGTAGTGTTGTAAATAGTTTGTAACAAATATTGGAATGAATTTTTCCAATCGCAAGACAATGTTGTTAATCAAAAGAAATCAGTTTTAAGACGCATGTAATATGCGTTCTCCTACCTCAACTAATTAGGAGGTGTTTACATCAAAAAAATGACCGCCAGTGGTTTTTGCTTGATGGTTGATTACTTCCTTTACGTCTGTAGATGAACGGGTTGAGTAATGAGATGTTTGACCCTCTGAAGATTATTCATTTGGCATAAGCTTATGTTTATTGGAAAAAAATTGAAGAAGTTAAGTTTTGAAAAAATAAGCTACTGACCCTTTTAATATACAATGCCCTTTTGAATAGTAATTCATATTTGCAATTGCATTTGATATGCTTATTATTCCAGGCTTGAACTTAACAACTAAACAGGCTAGACCAAAGTTCGTAGCTCATGACGCAGGTATAAATTACTTGAATTTTATCGGGTTTGGTAGACCTTATAACTAGCACTCATGTGCGAAGGGAAGTCAATAAGTTCACAGACGTGGTTATAAAACAGACGCCAATGGTAATGATATTGATATCACTTTTCAATATAATCTCTCGATGCACTTTGTCTATTTGTCTTTGAGATAGCATATGTCCTTGCGGTAATAATTTTCTTTCTGGCCCCTTAGCCACGTCTCTGTAGCTGTCTTGAGTTTATTACTATCGCCACCTTTGTATCACGCAAGTTTGATTTCAAATTGAAAAATAGACAGAGCTTGGGGCTAGATCTGGAATGTAAGCGGACTGGTTGAGTTGTTCAAAGTCTCATTTTTCTAGGTGAAGCCTGTGCACTACGACTCTTGTGCACTGGTGCGTTATCATGAAGAACCATAACTCCAGCAGTCAACATGCCGCGCCTCTTTTTCTTGATTGCCGCTCTCAATGGCTTCAACAAGTCAGTACCGTAGGTTCCTCTTATTGTAGATGTAAGAGGTTTAAAAATATAGTCTATAAGTAGCAAGCCTCTAAAAAAACAAGAAAATGCTCGCAATGATCATGCCAGCAAAAGGCTGAGTTCTGAACTCTTGGGTGCAGGAGAGTGCTTCGGAATCTTGTTTGGTGTCAGGATCGCAGTGATGAATCCACGTTTCATCCCCTCTTAACCAGACGGGCATGAAAGTTATCGTCAGCTCACGACTGGATTCAACACTCTGTGTTGATCTTTTGCATTTAAGTTTCGTGTAACCACTTGCAGACACCTTGGACAAGTGCAAGTGCTCATGAAATACGGTGCAAACAATTCTATGAGGCATGCCATATTCTGAAGATATCTCGTCAACCTTTATTTTTCGATCGGACATGAATAAGGGCTGCAACCGTGCAACCATATCATCTGTAACGGTTCCAAAAGGCCTTCATGACCGTGGGTCAACGTCCAAGGAGCTAAGAGCTGACCATTTTGCAACAGTGGATTATTGAGGCGCTTCCTTCCAATACACATTGGTCATACGTTTATGTATTTCGGTCGTATTCAACCCTTCGTCAGATTCCTATCTTAATAATAACAACATTAACGATGATGTCTTCAGGGTTGTATCAATATTCACCTCTTCGAATCTACTTAATCCCCCTCGTAAATCCAACCTTTGGCACATATCTGCTAGCGCATTGCGTGATTTTCATTGAAGACAATTTATTGTTATATATTTGGCATTTGTGAATGAATATGTGAGAATCAGTGAGACAATCTAAATATAAATTTGTCCAAATGATATCTTGGCAGGCAACAACGGTTGATAAATATTTTAAAAGTGATACACATATGAAATAGCAAATAGTGAGATTCGATTCAATAAGCAGAAATAATAACACTTCAATGAAACTGATTTATACATTACATTTGCTTGTTATTATTTCACTTTAAAATACCCGAACTATGAATTAATATTACTCCTCCTTACCTTTTCACCGTTTCAACCACTGCACGGTACTGTGACAGCAACATATTGCAGTAAATAAACATCAAAATATCAATTGGGCAAGTCAAAAACAAATTGTTTTCAATAATCTATATATTTCATTTAACAATACTGGACTGGAAAATCAAAATTACCTGTAACAGCTTGTTGACCTATTTTTAAAAATCCAGTTTCGTCTTCTCTGATGTTTATCTTATTTACGAAAAACAGGTATGTTTGTTATTGCGTAGTGCAACTAACCTTCAGGGCCTGATTTCACAAAGCAACCTTTACTAAGGTTGACCTTAACTCCCATTCTTTAACATTGCACTAAGGTTACCTTAAGGACTTACGATAACCTTAAGGCTTTATGAAAGGAGGCCCAGAACCACTTATCAGTCAATTTGAAGCAAAATATCAAAACTCCTTTTAAAAAAACACAACAGAAGGACAAAAAAAAAATGGCAAAATAATTTATTTAAAAAATATAAAATCAGCGTTTTATTTTTTTTTTCAATATCTTTTGAACAAACTTGATCTTAAATGTTGACAGTGACATGTTGAAGTTTTCTCAATAAGGATTTAATAAACGTACACACGATACGGCTACTGATAGCGAGGTACCCTATTTCGTCGTCTGTGACGTCATAACATCATTGTTCGTGGCGTCACTGTAGCGGGCCGTCGGAAGGGAAGGAGGCCGTTTTGAATATTTCCATGCGTTTGAATTGGAGTAGAATCGGTAATAAAGAAATTATCATCCTTGGAAGTGTGTCATATGACTTTTACGAAACTCGTGCGAATTTGTGTATAATCCTCGCTCTCGCTCGGGTAATACAACAATTCACACTCGTTTCGTTAAAGTCATATGACACAATTCCTCGGGTAATAATCTCTATTTATGATCACGTTGACACCACCATCATTACGACCACCAAATCTTAAGGCGCGTTCACACGGTGAAATCTGTGGCACGCAACACGTTCCCCTAACTAGGCCGCTATCGATGTATAGGCAACCTGTCGATGATCCCTCCTCGAGTTGAAAGGAGTGCCCAAATTCCATAAACATTCGTGGGAATGATAATATCCGATAAATTTTTCCGTTTGGGATTCTGACAGTTCATTTTTCTTTGATCGTACCTTTTCCTTTGAACTCGTTTACGACCATCTTCCCCGCAAAGCCTAGCTAGCCAACGTTGCCTATCTAGCGCACGTTTATAGATAAGATATAGATAAGGGGAAGATGGTTTACGACACGTTGTATGCAACAAAAATTGGACAGAGGTTGGGGTTCACATGTTGAACTTTGTTGCAAGCAACAAGTCTGAGGCTCACTAAGAACAAGACGAGCAAGAAGGGGAGGGGAGGAATTCATTATAGAGTTTAGGTTTTATGCATTTTCGCAAAATTTAAAATGAATAACCTCTCTCTCTCTCTCTCTCTGACTGTTTTAGCGGAAAAAAGATTGTAAACTTTTATAAGTAATGACAAATGTAGAAAACCAATTTCTGAAAACCTCGTTTGGTAACCAATAGTCATTGTTTCGTCACAATAAACCACGCCCACTGCAGTCGTTATAAATGATTCTCATTCTGTTATCTCACACATATTTATTTGTCTAAAGGCATTTGAATAAATAATGACTTTACTTGAAAAAGGTATTTAGATACAGCGCAGATTTATTCGAGTATTTAAAGTTAAATAAGAGCTTTCAACTTTGTAGCTGATGTGAATAAAATGGCTCGAATCTTGATTATTTGTCGTTACTACTCACCCATCAAAACTACTGACCTACCTGTCAATCTTGGATAAGGTACAATGCAGTGACCCCCCCTCCCTCCCACTCCCCTTTTGAAAATCCGAACCACCCCTTTCAAAAATCCTGGATCCGCCACTGCAATGTTTTAAGAAACAGGAAATATAACTTTTGAGAAGATCCAAACCAAGTAAACCTGATTTTTCTTTAGCGAGGATTCAATAAATCTTATTTTCGGGTAGTCATTGTCTGTTGACTTAGGGAAAGTTTTCAAATCATCCAATTTTATCAAGATGTAAAACATGTCTTGTTATCTTGAGCAGAGCCGTATCTAGTGAACATGAATTCCACCCTATTTCAGATACTGTCAATCAAGATAGGTAAATGTTTCAATTCATCCAATCAGAATCAAGAATACACCTAGGACATGTTTCAATAATATATCAGGCTATAGTCCAAACAAATCTAATAAATAACCCCTGATATTTTTATTCCCTTGAGTACAGGGGTATAATGACCCGTCCCTCTCTCAGGACTGCAGAGTCAACATTGGCCCTTTCCCATGTCAATCACATTCTCCATGCAGCGTCCTTGGCTCTCAGAATAGGGGTAACGTGGATGGAAATATCAGGGTGATATATGGAGAGGCGGTGTGTGGAGCGGAGAGTCCACATTGTGCCAGGCAGTACATTGTGCCGTGTGACGTATATAGAGGAGGCGACCACTGGGGTTGAAGAGGCAAGCGTCGTAATAAATCAAACAAATATGAGACCATCAAACACATGGGAACTGAGTACACGGTTATCGATATGTCTGTCTCTATCCAATCATCCATAAGCTATTATAGGTAAAAGTTACTAAACACATTATATTCTCAATCAATCAATCTTTATTCTGGTACTTAAGAGGCCATAGGCCTATAGTACATGAAATACATTGCATACATTCAAGTAACAACATGCGTTCTATGTACAAATGCATAATATATATACATGGACAGATTTTTTAGTTCTCGAGTGCTCGTGCTGTTTAATAATTCCTTAAATTTACATTTATTAGGATTGACATGATATTTGTTTTTTATATATTCGTTTCGAATATTAAAGTAACTTGGACAAACAAGTAGGAAATGGTACTCATCTTCAATAGCATTCAAATTACAGAGTTTGCAAACTCTATTTTCCCTACTTATATTTACATATCTGCCTTTCTCAATGAATAGGTCATGCGATGAACATCTAAAACGTGCTAAATTTATCCTATACTTTTTCACATTTAGACAAGTTAGATATAATTCGGTATTCATACTGTTCTTATACACAGAGTAAAGGTTGCATTTGCTTGAAGCATTAATCTTTTCTTGCCAGTTTTGAAAATAGATATCTTTAAGTCTTTGGGTAAATATGTTCATGAAGTCTAAGTTCACACCATCATTTTGGCTGAGCCATATATTTCCAAAACCAATTGAAAATAGTAGTTGTTTTACACCAGTTACCCAATTCTTATGTCCATTTTTATCATATAAAATCATCATTTTATAGCATTTCTTAGGTAGTCGATATGATGGCATATGTAACAGTTTTATCCAATACCGAATTACTTTACAATAGGAGTAGATGTATAAAGGATATCTGCCACATTCTCCATAAACCATAATGTTTGGTGTGTTTTGTTTGACACCCAAGAACTTTTTACATGCATACAGATGTACCATTTCTAGATTTGCAAATGTATTTAGTCCCCAAATTTCTGCCCCATATAGAAGAATAGGGTATATCTTTACGTCAAATATTTAAAAAAAGGAGTTCATGCTGAGGTCACCTACAACAGTTAATTGTCTAAGGATCCCTAATAATACTCTCTTTGCCTGAACTGCTGCATAATTCGCATGCACAGACCATGATAACTGGTTACTAAAATATACTCCGAGATATTTATAACAATTTGTTGTTTCAAGTTCACATTCTTTATAATACCATTTTTCTTTTTTTGAGAGTTTTCCACCATTTTTGAATACTAATACCTTTGTTTTATCCAGATTTAGTTTCAGCTTAGACTTATCACAAAATATTTCTAGTTCATAAATTTGTTTTTGAAGACCTATAATAGTGCTTGATATAAGAACGATATCATCTGCAAAAAGTAGAAGAAATAGTTGAAATACATCGGGGTGTAATTGTACTCCATGCTGGCAATTATTCTCAATCTGTGTAGCCAATTCATTTATGAAAAAGGAAAATAAAAATGGACTCAGTATTATATTCTCATTCACCGCATCCCTGAAGATTTTTCTGCATTATGCAAACATATAAAGACCAACAATTATTTCCCTCTTTCCCAAAACCAATTCACTAACACACACCACACGTGCGCGCGCACGCACACACACATACGTGAAATCAGCATTTCCCCTGAAGTTTGTTTTATAGAAAGGGAGATAGTCACTGACAGCAATGCATTGAGCAATAAAGTGTTTTATATTGGGGGTGCAACAGGAAGAGGAAAAGGCTCTAAACATGTCCACTTGAGACTCTGATACATCACGATCGGGAAAGACATCGACATGTTAGATGAATCCAGATACAGCATTTACAACATAAACACCTTCCACTTTGCAAACACTATGGAAGTAATTTAACGAATTAGAGACACTGCTTAGGTTACATATATAATTGTAATACTTGGAGCAAAAGGGAATGTTATTACTGCAAGTGGCACTTGAACGCAAGAAACACTTGAACAAGCACCCCGCACAGAAGTGAATCTTGAACAGGCACACCGCACAGAAGTGAATCTTGAACAAGCACCGCGCACAGAAGTGAATCTTGAACACGCACACCGAAGAGAAGTGAATCTTCAACAGGCACACATGTGAATCCATCACAATATAAGAAATGCAACTAATTGGCTAGTTGAAGACTATATCGCATTTATGACACGTCAAATGATAGAATCGATAACAAATATAACGAAAGAACTTATAAAACGAGCTTTCCTATCCACAAAACATGCGTTATTTTGATAAATGTAAACAATCATAGTCACAAGTGACACGATAAGTCCATAATTTTCCCTTTCACAAAATGAATATCAGACTATTAAAAATTCCTAACAAACACTCAAAAACCTACGGTGGCATATTAGGGCCATCTGTTTTTTTATTTTTATCTTGAAATTTCAAGAAAAAAATTGAAATTTCAACATGTCCATCTTGAAATTTCAAGATGATAAGTTGAAATTTCAAGATGATAAGTTGAAATTTCAAGATGATAAGTTGAAATTTCAAGATATTAAGTTGAAATTTCAAGATGATAAGTTGAAATTTCAAGATACTTATGTTGAAATTTCAAGATAAATGAGTTTAAATTGATAAGTTGAAATTTCAACTTAATATCTTGAAATTTGAACTTAATATCTTGAAATTTCAACTTATCATCTTGAAATTTCAACTTATCATCTTGAAATTTCAAGATGGATATGTTGAAATTTCAACTTTTTTCTTGAAATTTCAAGATAAAAATAAAAAAACAGATGGCCCTAATATGCCACCGTAAAAACCAATACTATCTGAAAAAGGTTATCTTATTTTAATCAAATTGAGAAAGATTTTTCAGAAAGTATGAATATTTTTATTTTGGATTTGACTTCTTCCTTGACTTTCTTCCTTGACTCTAGACCAAGACAAAGAGAACTCATAAAAGACTTATCGACTAGTAGATCAGAACACAGAGAGGTTGTTATTTTCCACAATCTCGTTAAAGCCAGTTTCGACATAACGCTCTTTTTAGATTCCGGCAGGTGAAAGGACGTTGGCCCCTATTGCGCTGTATTCGTAATCGTAGCGAGGTAAAAGCACTGTCGACTTGAATTTTATGATAAAATTTGGATTTATTTTTTTGGTTTTCTTCCCGGGAAATAAACTTAAAATTAGTGTTTTAAGATCATGTTTTTAGATCAAGACCAATTGTAGTCATGCACAAACACTCTTGAATAAATAGCTTGTCATTTGGTACAATATTTAAACGTCTTTCACAAATTCTTGAGTACCTGCGGTGAGGTATAGAACTCCTTATCATGACAAATGGTTCTGAACATCTCGTATAAAACGATCCACTTTGACGTGTAAGCATCCTCGGTATTGTGGCGGATATCCCGTTATGCGTCATCTCAAACACAGCGTCATAAATATCCCTATACAATATGTACTGATGTATGACAAATCCAAAATGAAACAATTTTACTTTGCTACAATTTGAATGATATTTTTTCTACCATGTCCTACAATGAATACAACGCAAATGGGAAGCTCTGAATATAGAAATTGCATTGTAATTTGTAACCAAGCAATAAAACTCCAAACCAGATTTTCAAATCAACCTTGCACACAAAACCTCTTAAGAATCCATGAAGCAGGTTAAATTTAGGATGTTTGTGTTCCCCGAATAACCAACGAACGGACATTTTTAACACTTATCGAACATAAAAAAATATTCTTGTGTATGTATAAAACGACAATTTCAATAATATAAATATTACTGTAAAATGCTTATAATGTATTTTTTCAGCTGGTTCGGTTTCACATGTTTGAAAGCAGCATGCAAATAATGCCCTAAGCCTTTTATTTAACGTATATATTTGACATTTAATAATTAATGCATACGTGTCGAATTGGTGGTCTTGAAGCCTCCCAAATGTAAAATATTGAAAAGAAATATGTCATCCCCATCCATGTCAACAACTCCCTTTGTACATTGCATTTTCAATTAGAGTGTTTCTAACCCTACCAAACACATGCACATGCTCTTATCTTAAACAATCTATGAAAAAAGTTGTTATTGTTGTTTTAGGTTTCACAGCTCCTTAACTAAAAAGTGGTGTGGTCAGCAATAATCTTATCAAGACTGAATCACATCCTTACAGGTGTTTGTCAAGGATGTGCTCTATCTCAAGTGCTTTTCACGTTTAACACTGATGTCAGTGAGGTGTCACGCCACATGTCTAACTTCACATCATAGTCGTATGATCTTATTGATTATAAATACAGGACGGTAACATGTCCAGTAAATCTTTTAATTCATTTCCCTCCTATATATTATACTATCTAGGTATATAGTTAGTTTTAACAAAGTTCATTTTGTAACGAATTGTTGATTGTCTTTGGAAGAGAACTTCATTTGAAATTGTCGAGTTTTTCTCAAAAACATAAGTAAGTATAATGAACATATATTAATAGCGAACTAGCTAGTGTGTCAACTGATTCTTCCTGTAGTGTCAATTCTTCTTTAACTGTCGAGAGCTAAGCCATTCTGAATCAGAGATACCCCAATGTATTTATAATTGATGTTGACATCGATAAGTCCTTATTTAAAGAAAATTGAAAAATCATGTAAAGATGTATACATCCGTGTGGAAATAGCGTTTTAAATTCTTTGTGTATTGATCGAAGGGTGGGACACGGGTTCACCATTTGAGTAAACAGACAATCCTTGCCATATATCAAGGTTTCTGAAGCGAGATACTGGCGATCTCTCTCCTTCAACAGCCTCTCAAGAACCCGGGTATAAACACAAGAGGAATTGGGTATAAATACAGAAGGGCAGCTTTGTCCCAGTAGACTGAACTGATTGACAGACAGAGGAGTAGCCGAACTCTACACAACTCAAGATCTCTCTACAAACTTCAACAATGCACACTCTCGACTTGGTACCATCCCTTGTTATTGTAACTTTATGCGCTGGATTTGTCACGGCAGGTAAGAATTTTTTGTGTCCATATCTTATTCAGGCCAACGAAGTGAGATAATGATATAGAAATAATTGTTGTCCATCCATACATAAGTTTTAAGTCTGTATCGTTACCAGATTCTAAATTCTTTTTTAAATTAGACAAAGAGAAAGGTGTTTAAATATATAAGGTTAATGTTCGCCAGTTTTCTCAGAGGAAGAGACATTACTCATATTGTTTTTTTGTTTTGTTTATAACTATATTCATTTTTGTTCATGTATATACAAATTCAAACATGCATATCAAAAGAGAAACAAGACATTTCAACATAGTAATGGACAACAAATGGATAGAGTGTATTTGAATTACAGAAAACCCCAACAACTATTCATGGATGGAAACTATAATCTGTGGATGTAAATGATACTTTTTTCAAAATGATGTCTTGTTGAAAAAAAATTGTTTTTATACCTCGTCACCAAGTAAAATATTGGAAGGAATGACCTCACTTCTGCGTATCTATTCGTATCCCGACCATAGATTGAAAGGTGTGGAGGTTAGCACATTGGAAGAAGTTTATATGACGTAAATGTACATTTCCTTTTTCGCTATTCAGAATATTTTATGATACTACTGCTCAAAGTGAAGGGACAGATTTCTAAGATGCAAAAAGAAGACGATTGTTTGCATGACAGGGATGCATACATTTTTATGTTGTTTAAGGCGAATTTGCGACGCACTAATTAGGAAGTAATTGTTTCAACAGTTTTTTGTTTAGAGACGATAATACTTAGATTTATTAGAATTAAATTCTCAGGGAAATTTTCTCTTTTCAGCATTTTTTCTAAAAATCGTTATATCAATCCTTATGATGTAATTTTGACGTTATTTGTTTGACGAACTAGCAAGTATTATCCCATTAATTTACCAATTTGAATCATAAACCCTAGATTTTAGTTCAAGAAAACAAACAGAATAAAACATCCATTTACAGATTTTGAAATATGGTTCACAAACCTCAACTAGAGTGACTCTTTAAATTCTCCATTGACCAATATCAAATATTAATTCTAAATACCATTTTTTTCAACTGCCGTTTTTCATATACATATTTAAAAAAAATTGTAATTAAAATTTTTTTTTGAAATATTACTGAGAATATATAACATAAGAAAAAATCGCAAACCTTGTTTTTGTCAAAAGGTATAATTAAGATATCTTGAGTCTGATTGATGCTAAAATATATCATATCGGTCCGTTGACTTCCTTCAAGATATCACTGAGAAAATCGAACTTCAGTAAGGATGCAAACAATTTCTTTGTCAAAAGGCATAAGAAGGGATATTAATGTGTAATGTGTATTAATAATGAATAATTATATGCCATTCATAAGATAAAAGTTTTATCGTATCCTTCTTTCATTGATCTTTGTATCCTTTTCAAAATAAACATTTTGTTATCAGAAAACCTTCGCAAGGGTTGTTGCCCTGTGCCAGTTGGGGACACTCGAGGACAGGGGTACTGACATTTCCTTTGTACCTTCAAGTACTTGATACCGTCAGTAGTGAAGCATTGTTATTGTGGGTTGTAAACATACCTGTACGTGCACATTATCACACTCACCTTGATGTATATTTTAAAGTATTCTATAACGCCATTTGGTACTGGAGTACAATATGCATTTATGTTTGATATATAATAAATGCATGCTAAGATTACAGCTATCAGATGCTAATTTTACTATGGTAAATAGCGTGATTCAAAGTTACAATATATATATATATATATATTTATTTATTAAATAGTAATTTTGACGTTTAGGGTTAAGAATTAAGCTTAATATAGGCGACTGAATTTACCCCAGGAAAAGTATTTTGGCTTTTATTTAAGACACATACAAATTCCTTAAACCTACTCTGTGTCACGTTAGGGATGATAGAGATTTCAAAGAACATTTGTGTCCGCCTTTGACATTTCGTTCGAAGTTTCGAAGCCTGCTCATAACATTGTTTATACGTATTTATAAGGGAATGCAACATTGCATTAATCCATCAGAATTACAAAATAAAATTCAATAATTTGAAAATAATCGTCATTAAAAGATCTATTATGTTGAGTTTTGAGAAGTTGCTGGTCAACAATTATGTCAGAAAAAGGATTGCACGTTGTTCCCCAAAAATCGAATTCCTTTAAAAATCATTTAAACATCAAATTTATCACAAAAATCATTAATAAGTTTTGTTGATAAAAGGAATTTCCCCATCCTGCTTCACCAGCGTAATTGAATCCGCTGATCGAGCTCCTTCCTTATACCCTGATCTCTTTCGAGCCAAATCCCTCGTACAGCTGGCGCGGCTTGATGTTCGTGGCTGTGCTGACCTGTTATTGTTTAAGCCAATGAAATGTCGTTATCCAAGGAGCTTGAAGCTACTCTTTTGAATTTTCCGTCCGGGTTGTGCCGCTGTTGCTTGATGAGAGTCGTCTCATTGGCTAGTTAGATATCTAGCGATACGAGGCTTTTGGCTTAAAGGATATCAGGGTATTAGGAAGGAGCTGGATCAGCGGATTCAAGCAGGATGAAGCAGGATTGAATTTCCCCTTCGATGCATGTTTAATGTCTGATTACCTTCATTAAAAAAGAATGTATCACCAGTAGCTGTGACTGCCGTTCTTTATCTTTACAGCAACACTGCCTTCTACCACTGAAGAATCGGTTGGCATTGATCTTCTCAGTAAGTATTTATACGCTCAGGTATAAAACATTTTTCATATTAACTAGATTGTACGGTTACATGTGGGAACACAACATGGTGGCGTTGAATAAGAGTACTTCGTTGATAATATTATCTCCAACCCTCATGTTCTTCTTACAAATGTAGGCAGTCCCTTTGCTCGTAACATAGTCGAGAAGTTCTAAACATGTTACCAATCACTTGACAACATACAAAGCATTTGTAAACATATTACTGAGCAATTGTTAACATATTACCGAACAAATGAAAATATATTACCAAGCAATTGAAAATATATTATTAATCTCTGTAGCCTTACTAACTGACTAGATAAAATATGGCTTTCTCATTCTGAAGTCTACAACAAATTATGCTATGCTTACATGGAACCTGACATTTATAGATACCACATTTCTTTCACCCACCACTTTCAAACGATATACTTACACTACCATACCTTTGTACTTTTAACTTTAACTTTCCTCTGACCTATTCTGAAAGTGACACAGAATATGTTTCATATTTTGTTATGCTGGTAAGAACATTGCCAATATACCATATGTCCTGCGTAAAGTTAAAATCATGTCGTAAAACAAAATAATTTTATTTACTTGTTTACAATGATGATCTTGAAACGGCCATATAAATGTTATAAAGTCGAAATCCTAAGTCCAAGTTTATGTTTACTAGCTATGTTATATATGGAAAACTACTAGCCACATTTTTTGTCTTTGTAAATAATTTTCTAAAATTACACTTTGTCATTGGCGCGCGCCACTGACCGATTTTCGATCACAAATTACGACTTTATACTGTTTATTCTCATTCTACTGAACTGACAAACATAGAAATGCTAATTTTCAGATAAAACTAATATTTTCGATATAATGATATCATTTAAAAGTTTGGCATATTTGACTCCAACAACATACTCTGTGCCCCTTTAAGATCAAAAGTTACCCTAATCCATTATCCTAACCAAAAGCTATAATACAGCCTTGTCTAGTTTAAGCCTAGAACTGAACTCATACCCTAAACCTAACTCTGTACCTTTAATTGAAACTTATGTCCTTCAGATTAACCGATACCCAAAACTTCAACCTTCATACACTTGCTCGAAACGGTAATCCAAACTCGCACTTCAACCCAAAATAACTATAATATCTTCATCTCCACACGACCTTAACCCGAACCTAAACCAAAGCCCCGAACCTAAATACAAAGCAGAAACCCAAAAGATGAACCTAAACCTAAACCTAAATCCTAAACCCAACCCTTCTGAATTGTCACTTTATTCTCCTCCCCAGACCACTACCATAGGAGGTGCACAGCTCACTCAGATTGCAGTTGTAGCGGAATAGCGATCTGTCATGACGGCTACTGTAGGTGTTTATTCACCTTAACCAAAACAGAACAACTTGATAAAGAGGTCAACTCACCCCTGTCAATAAACACTCAGATTACCCAACTTGGTAAGTTAAGGCCACAATTCTCATGCATTTTTGGCATCCCGGTTATTGTTTTTATCGATCAAACAAAAAGTACATATACACTGTTTTCTTCTACCACGCTAAATACAAGTGTCATGACTAGGATAAGCCCAATCTTTCAATAAATTAGAAGTTTTAGAGCCATATTTCATTAACCATAACGGTTTCCTTTCACAACAGGTCTCGAGAGGCGTGGTGGTCACCACAACCATCATGGAGGTACACTCAATATTTATGTCTCCCCGTTTTTGCTTATTAAGTACCCTCCACGACACGTTGAAACTTCTGCAATACAACGACTGCAAGCACACACCACACCATAATCTTTCTCCATCCCCCTGTCAGACAATCAAAATCGTAAAGTATCCAAATTTATAATTTTCACAACTGACATAGCGGGACTCGAAGCCACAATCCTATGCGTCATGAACGGAAGTCTGTACCACATCAAACGGTCACGGTTCCCAAACATCTTTATACACGAGGTTCTCGTGAAAATAGTTCCGATATTTGGTTACATGACGTCAAAGGACTTGATACACCGTGTATTCACCATGGTGTGTTAGTATCGATGTCATAGTATACATATAAATACATGGATATCTAATCTTTTACGGCTAATTATAAGTAAGAGAAACCTCCCAACACGGGTTGTCCCTCCCCTCAAGTACACAATCTCTGAAGAGTTCTCGAAGTTGTCGTTTCTCCTCAACATACATCTATATTCATACATGCCAGGACAACTCTGTTCCTTACCTATATGTAACATCGTGGCATAACCTTTAAGATAACATTTAACGTTAACAACTTTCACCCCATGCAATAAAAACATGAGTATTGTTCTTAGTTTTAAAATTTCCAAAACATGTGCAAGTACAGTTGTGTAACAGAAACATGATTATTACGATATTTTCCCACGAAAATGTAAATCATCACACTCAACTTGGCCCTGCACCACACTCGAGTCTCAATCTCCACTGCATTAAGTATTGATCTCACTTAGCCATATAAAACACCCGTCAGGTTTGCATGTGACATTCAAATAAGCGAATCAGCGCGTTCGCCCTGTATGCTCGGTCAAAGGCGAACTCCACTTCGCTTAAGTGCATCAATGACCTTCAGCACCCAATAAAGAAGTTTCCGACTGCTTTCTAAATGTTGAGCTAAATCAAAATCTGAATGAATAATTGTACGCTGCTTTAAATTTACCTTGGTCCGATTTGCTTGTCGAAAAAAAAATTCAATTCTCACCTTATGAAGTTTTCTTTCGTAAGGCAACCTCTGCACACTCTACTAAAGCTTTCGCGGATGGAGGCCAATCAAAATTGCTGAATTGAAATTAAATCTAAACCTTTCTGTTTGCGTACGTCCTCGCCTGTCGTATCTTCATGGTTAACCTACCCTTCACTACAACCTTACTGTAACCCTTCCCTTTCCAAAACCTAGCTTTTCTTTACAAGAACAATTTTCAATTTTCATACTTTATTTTTTCCAACATATGCGCAACATAAGCTTCGCTGGAAGCGTTGGTAAAATCCTCATGCAACAAAGGATGACAATTTGTGTTATTTTCCTCCAAGAAAACCACCACAAGAGGTGCTCGGCTCACTCCGACTGCAGCTGTATGGAAGGAATAGCGATCTGTCACGAGGGTTTCTGCAGCTGTATCTTCACCCAGTACATCTGTACAAGACACCAGGAATGTTCAAGCCTTTGTCACAACAAGATTGGTATCTGCATCTACAACGCATGCAAGTGCTACACACTCGTTGAGGTGAGTCCCGTCACTTACTTCCTATTCCTAATATCAAATGGACAGGCAACTTGAAAAAGGTGGTGCATTAGATGTGTTTTAAAGAGCCACTCCGTGATTTTCATAACATATTATTTTACCTTTGATACGAACCTAAATGTCATATATGGTGATATGAACTCAAAACATCTTAACCTTACATGTACAAAAGACATATATATGACAAATACTGGTTTTCGATGAAAATATAAAAACATCATTATAAATGCACACAGGTGTAGATATCACGTCCAATATACATGGATACTAGTTATATAACCTAACAAACACCATCAGCTCCAAACTGCCCTCCCCCCCTCTTGCTGTTTTAGATAGGTCTCCAAAATTACGCTTGACTATTTGACGCGCGCCACTGTGCGATTTTCGATCATAATTGCTACGTTCTACCTTCATATTGTCACTGTAAAAAAACGATAAGCTTTAAAATGTGTCTTTCTGGTAACAGTCAACACTTCGCGATCAAATGACACCATTGATTAAGTATGACTCCAACAACTCACGGAGTGGCTCTTTAATAATCAGAAAGTCAATCGTCAATTTTCAGCGGATACTCCTAAATAAAAACCTTTGTACAGTCAATGACATTTAGTTGCAAAGTATATCAAACTGACCTATCAGATTAGCAGCTAATATACGACTTTCATTCAAATATGATTCACCAGTTGATATGATTTTCTGTCTTGGATCTATGTACTTTTATGACAAATTATCAGTAAAAATTGTAAAGTAGTACATTTACCAAAATCTTGATTACAAAAATTACTTTGAATGTTTTGTAATTTTCTTTGCGTTGTGCTGTATGCAAAGGCTTTCTCAAATCATAGCGCCGATAAATGACGTCATCTTAAATGTAATTAAACATGTTAATAAATGTGATCTTACCTCTGTCCAATTATATCAGTATGTTTTATTCTTAGCCATTCTTAGCTTCATGATAAGAATGTTACATATATAGAACTTGTATATAATTCTTCCATGTTTGACCTAAGTTTTATAAACATACAATATTTTATTCTGACAGGATGTAAGACTCAGCGAGAGCATTTCTCCAATGATAGATGAAGTACCGCCAAATTGAACAAGAGTCACGTGAGCGGAACCGGAAGCTCGATTCAACCTTAACCTTCTCATTGCTTCGTGATACTCTGTTCTGTCATAAAAAAAACTCCATAACCGATCTTTGTCTTGTTGTTTGTGTAACGAGAGGGTTATTATTACAAGAAGTTTATTGTAAACGCAAAAGAGTACAATTTGGTTGTTTTATTTGTTTCTAAGTCAAGGGGAAAAGCGTTTACACAATATTACTATGTATCGTGGATCCATTGACATGCTTGTTTTGAAGTTGAAAATGGCAATTTCTTTGAACATTAATGAATATCAGTAAGAACATATATTATAAGAAGAATGTTCATTCTAATACAAAAATCAGTTTTTCATAAGCTATATAGATGTTTCTAAGACTTTGATTTGTAGGATCAAAACATATATCTCAAAATCGTATTATCATCTCAATCGATATGCATCTACATAATTATTGATTTGACTCACGACTGTTTCTTGAAGGATATTTTACAATCATAAACAATAGACATTAAATATTATATCAATCCATTTCCTCGTGGGAAGTGTTTCAATTCTTTCATTAAGATATTCAGTTGATTTTTGAATGGAAGTGTATTAATATGAGCATATTTACGAAAATATACCAATAAGCTGTTAGCAACATGGCCATAAGTTCTCACTTCTTAACTCCTGCAGGTTCCCGTTGATTATTTACCAGTTTCTAACAAAGTCTTGATTTTCATCAAAAACAATATAGTCTAACTGTCGGTATTTTTGTTGAATTACGTTACAACATTGGCTAAATTACAAACCAGAAAAGAAAGAACTACAATAAGACAATGCCTTCTTCATCAGTTCAATTATGAACTATTTGTCAATATGTAGTTATTTCATCAAGATGAATATGTTATGTGAGCCTATAAACATTTGCTTAATGGCCCGCATTTTCAATAAATAATGAAAATATAGTGTTTACAAGAAAGGTCAATTTGTAATCTGGAAGCGGTATCTCCATTCAAGATAAACAGCTGTCAAATGTCCAGTAACTTGATCGCTAAACGTAAGTAATCTTAACTTTACAGAATGTTATTGACCACGATATAAAGAGAAACATATTTATACATATATTTATACATTATATACATTATCGTGGTGTGGAGGTGATCTGTCTCCGTGCACGAAGAGCTACAGCGGAATTCTTAATGTTACGATCAGGTGCAACTAAGCTGAACAGGCAAGACGAAACTTGGGTCTGTTAATAATCTGCGGTTTCTCTTTCCACCATCTTTGTTAAGAAGCATGATCATTCATTTTTGGATTGTAACATCCACGTGTTGATTTACTAAAATACTGCAAAGCACATGAAACCTCACTCACAGATTGGATTGGATATATCATGGTTTACATAAAGCTAATAGTTGGGCAGTATGTGTGTGTGAGAGGATAAGAGTTAAAGGCAGTCTCTCACTATGCCTTTCTTTCCATCTGTTCCTCACGTCCTATCGATCCCTTTCTCCCTGATCTGTCCACTCTCTTGTGGATGCTTGTCATCCACGTGCTTAATAACTGAAATATTGTTCAAAACACGTTAAAACCCCTCACTCACTCACCATAAAAAAATAACTAATGATAAGTAAACATTTGTATACGTCTGGAAAATGTTTTGCAACACCTGTTTTTGTAATGACGGTCGTGATACAAGAATATCGGATTCAATGCTTATTATAGGTGGATCAATGTCTGAAGATATAAAAACTAAAACAATCTTCAGTAATTACCAAATTTAACAGTTAAAAATTAACCAAAACGTAGCCAGTTTTCATAGTCAAAAGGTTTTGATGTAAAATCATTGTTCGATCTGTAGAAGTGAATTTCGACATTTATTGACGTCTCTTGTAAATTGCTATATCAAATGCTCTCTTTCTGAATATCTCTAATGTAATCTGAATATAACTGTTATTTTTTGTCTGTATAACATCTACATTTTTCTCAAATAGCTTTTGGTGGTTCCAAATTAAAAAAAAAATACCGTTCATCAGATCGACAATCCTACAATTTCTAAACTTTGATTAACAGTATACAAGCAACAATGTTTGAAGACAACGTCTAACGTCTGCGGATATTGGTGTCCTCGCCAGCTACTTCGCCGACATAATATCTATTGGTGCTTATGTGTCATTGGTCATTATAGATTCCGTGTAGATCTGAAGATGGTAACGGTGACAGGACCTCGACCCAAAATGGGAAAACGATACTTAAACCTATAGATCAAACATCTTATTTTTAACATGTTAAGCTACTTATTACATGATGACCTGGCAAGTTTGGCTACCAAAGATCAACTATCAAATATTTGACATAGGTTTGAGTTTGTTAATTTTGATAGGACCACATCCTGATACATCAGCGTAATTAATTCCGCAGATCCTCTCCTTCCATATACCCTGATATCCTTTACGCCAAAAGCCTCGTATCGCTAGCTATCTAACCAGCCAATGAGACGACTCGCATCAAGTAACAGCGGCACAACCCGGATGGAAAATTCAAAACAGTAGATTCAAGCTCCTTGGATAACGACATTTCATTGACTTTAACTATAACAGGTGAGCACAGCCACGAACATCAAGCCGCGCCAGCCGTACGAGGGATTTTGCACGAAAGAAATCAGGGTATAAGGAAGGAGCTCGATCAGCGGATTCAATTACGCTGATGCAGCAGGATGGTACGGTGGCATATTAGGGCCATCTGTTTTTTTATTTTTATCTTGAAATTTCAAGAAAAAAATTGAAATTTCAACATGTCCATCTTGAAATTTCAAGATGATAAGTTGAAATTTCAAGATATTAAGTTGAAATTTCAAGATGATAAGTTGAAATTTCAAGATGATAAGTTGAAATTTCAAGATACTTATGTTGAAATTTCAAGATAAATGAGTTTAAATTGATAAGTTGAAATTTCAACTTAATATCTTCAAATTTCAACTTAATATCTTGAAATTTCAACTTATCATCTTGAAATTTCAACTTATCATCTTGAAATTTCAAGATGGATATGTTGAAATTTCAACTTTTTTCTTGAAATTTCAAGATAAAAATAAAAAAACAGATGGCCCTAATATGCCACCGTACTTTTGATAGGAACTCGACCCAAAACGGGGAAACGGTAATAAAATACATACTGTTTATTTATATTGTGCATGATCTTATTCCAATATGTTTGACTTCATTGTACATGATGATCTCGCAAGTTTGACTACTTATAGTTAACTATTGAAAATTAAGTATTAGTTTGAATTCCTTTAATATTACTCAATATAGCAAAAAGCCATTAACATCTTGACTTAAACTCATTGTTGCGCAGTATGGATAAATTGCGTCCACTATTGTTTTTTTGACATTTGACGCTTTTTCCTAATGTGCTAAATTTATTCAACTTTGAATTGACGACATAAAGTTTAAGTTGGGAAGTATTTTTGATGTATATTGGTAATCCTATACTGATCAATATCTTTTCAGCATATAACTTATACAGGATTACATATCTTAAAGTATAAATTTTAACCTTAGTTATTTCCCCCCAAAATTGCAGTACAATGTTCAATTTCATTAACATGTTTCACTCGGCTAGATACATGAATATGTATATTCAAGATTCAAATCCTTTTTATCGTCCCTAAAAAATAATTTGATCACATGGGTGAAATGATATTATTTGTTATCCAGTTTTTTCCTTGAATTATTATTAAATGCGATACAGTTCAACTGATCACAGTTTATTTCTGTTATATTTGTATAACACATAATAACGGTTAACTGTTATTCATTCATATACACAGGAAGTTATTCAAATTTGGCCATCCAGAGAAAAAGAGGCACGTTTTTGGAGGACATTTGAAGTTTATTTAGGGCAAATGTTATTTTAGCTCTTATTAAAGCCACGTGAAAAAATATGAAACATAATCTGTGTCACTTTAACGGAAATCCATTGGCACCACCAAATCGAATAATTAGCTGCTCGTTCAAATACGTATTCACCCCTTCTACTTACGTATTACGCTCTTCTCGTTCAAATACAGCTGTCGTGGCCGCGTATCGCTTACGGTGATGACACGAAGAGCTGTAGGTCTATTACTGAGTGAATTGTTTTGAAAACTGAAATTAGAATTATCGTCATTTAGACTGGTTTATCAAATGGTGCCTTTCTAAAAGTCTGGAATGTGCATATTTCCTCTAAATTTCTCTCCTGATATTTGTCGTGTGAATTGTTTTGTATATTTGAACTATATTCAATTCCACAGATGATCAATAATATAGTTTTCTTTTGCTCAGAGGATAGGTCATCCTACAATATTTAATGGCTGTGCTAAACCGCTAAAGCAACAATGCCTGAAGGTAACGAACCGCGTCTAACGGCTGCAGATATTGGTGTCCTCGCCAGTTACTTCGCCGTCATAATCTCTATTGGAGCTTATGTATGTATATGAAATTAATTACTATTCGAATATTTATGCCGCCATCCACCCCTATCTTCTGTCATCAAGTCTCTGTTTGTCCGTTTGCCATAACTGTTTGTTGAGGGCATATTTTAAAAGCTAATTAATACTCTTTCCGCAATCTTTGCAAACACATCAAAACTTTCAATGCTGGATTTGAGTTAATAAGATATTTTATGAATAACCTTTTTGCATTTAAATAAGTTCTTATATATATGTATGATTAAGGTATAAATTCAAGCATAGCTTTAATTTTATACTTTTCATCAACGGTTAGTACTTCTAAATAACATAAGTAAAGTTTAACATGTGTGATATAAAGCACTCACAAGGAATCTCTTTAAATGTAAACGTGTACCAATGTTTCAATAGCTACATCTAGACGATTGACTTGACATTTTCTGTCAACTCCTGCTCAATGTCTTCAGGAACAATATAGATTTTTATATAGGTTATATATCGAGGGAAGCGCGATACAGTTGGGGGATTTTTCCTGGCCGGTCGCTCCCTGACATTCTTACCGGTAAGTGGAACCTGTCTGTGGAATTTCTCTTCGTGTTTTTTTCTCGATATTTTTTATTTACCTGAGATATTTCCTGCTGCGTCAAAGTATTTTTATATCCTACAAACACCTGTTTGCTTTCACTGGAAATCCCTCGTATCGGCTGGTTACTTTAACTTTGCATGAAGACACATATCGGAATATCACCCAGGTACGACCATTACGTGTCGATTCGAAGTCATTTCATTGTTTTTATTGGCGATGAGAGGCTAAAACTGAAATTAAATCAGCACATTGATGATGATAATGTAGCCAATTGTTCACATAATCGAAAGAATCTATACATTGACAATATATGAAACCCAAACCCAAACCAGAGCCATTAAGCTTTTTACTGAGACTATATTGTAAGAACTTGCATGACCTCTCTGATGAGCATTTCAGAAATTGATTTGATGGATAACAAGGACAATATTTACATCCTGCTAAATCAGCGTATATGAATCCGTTTCCGCTCCTTCCTAATACCCTGATCTCTTGCGGGATAAACCCCTCGTATGGCTGGAGGCTTTATATCTGTGCCTGTGCTCACCTGTTATTTTTTCAGCCAATGAAATGCATAAACTCAACGGATTTATCATCCGGGTTGTTCAGCTGTTGCTGAATGCGTGTCGTCTCATTGGCTCGTTAGATAGCTAGCGATACGAGGGTTTTTGCTTGAAAGAGATCAGGGTATTAGGAAGATGTGAGAGCGGATGCAATATTATTAATAAATAAGTTCCTGAAAGCGACGTATCGATATAAATTCGACAGGAACTTTCTTGAACAGTAAAGCTACATGCATGCCAATTTGATTTGACGCAATAAGGACTCTTTGATATTTGGCAAAAATAGTAATATAAACTTAAGCACAAAAGAAACGTCACCTCATTTATTTTCACAATAACAAATGAACAAAGACAACTTTTTGAAAATTAATACTTTATTTGGAAAACAAGATCAATAAGTCAGCATGAAATAAAGTGGACAATCAAATCGAAGTGAGGAAATCCATTTCCTTAGCAACTTGGTCCAAGGTGTATGATTGTCCGGTATTCGATCAACACTCAAAATCACAAAAACATCCACCGAAGTGTCTAAACACGTTTCTTGTTAGATTAAGAGCGGGTGTGTCCAGCACGGGCCCGAATGCAGGCTTGGACACGACACCTTGCTGTTGAAGTATGTCGACGTATGACATTCACGGGAGCTCTTTGCCATACTTCTTGGAGCACAATAATCAACTCTGCCCTGGTTTTTGGAGGCTGCTGGCGGTTGCGAATTTGGCGTCCCAGGTAGTCCGGCATGTGCTCTATAGGGGACAGATCAGGTGATCGTGCTTGAATAGGAGAACATTCACATAATGGGTGTTTAGAAAGTCTTTGACGTCGATCTTCACGCGTTAACGTCATGCTCTTAAGTTGTCGGTAGGCTCTGATACCTTACACAAGTAATCCTTGGGATACGGTCATTCTGTTGACTTGCTTATCTTGCTGCCCTTGCTTGTTTCTTAGGTGAAGCACCCGTAATTTGCGGTCTTCCCGGGGGGTCGTTACTCTTGGTCGTCCACTCCTAGGCCTGTCAGGGACGTCCTTCCAGTCTGCCACACAGGCCGGATGACTGTTGTCTTGAACATTCCATAATTCCTGCAACGTGGGTCTGACTTGCTCTAAGGTCCAACATCCCTATCGTCTTTTCTCGCTGTTAAGGAATCAAACGAGGCTTGTTCCCTGTTGATAACTGATTCAGCCACTACCAATCAACAGTCCTACACCGTTTTTATACCAGATATCGGTTTGTAATTTTTTCTGTAGTTCGTGCAAAAATTCATACAAAGTTTGTATTTTTACACTAAAAAATATTTTCGTGCATGTTCGCGAAAGTCGAGTGTAAAATGAGCTTTGGCGATATGTTTCCCCATTTTTAAGTGTCTGTGACATCTTTAAATTTGAAAAAAAATTAAAAATATTGAGGTGACGTTTCTTTTGTGCTTCAGCTGTATTGAAGCATGAGAAGTGTTAGTGGAGAAATCACAAATTTATTTTCACAATCTGTCCGTCCTACCTTAATGCCTCAGTCTCTCTATAGCTTTATGCAGCCTTTTGGTAACCGTCCTTTAGAAAATACCAAAAGATGTATCTTTTATAATACCAGCACATTATATACATATATTTTTCATTTCATCAACAAACAGATTGGTGCTTCAATTTTCGTCAGCAACATTGGAACAGAGCATTTGATTGGTCTTGCTGGAGCGGGGGCAGCCAATGGGATCAGCATTGGAGCTTGGGAGTTTATTGTGAGTAGAAGATGACGGAGTTCGAATTGTGTCCATTGAAATGATTTATTCTATCGCGTGTTGATTTTGAGTTGAGAGAATTATAATCCCGTACATAGCGTAAATATGGTGCATATAATTCAAATGAATTGGAGACAAATACTCATTAGATTTCTGCTCTTTCAAGCGGCAGATTTCAACGTGAACATTCATCTACATTCGTGTATTTGTATCCGTGTAGTTCCTGCTATCCCCTGATATCTTTCAAGGCAAATGTTTTATATCGCTGTCGGATGGTTATTAATGGCTATATATGGCCAGTATAACGTCGTTTTTCGAGAAGCTGTAAGCGGATATCTCGAACTCATCAGCCCTGTCGTCCGGTTAGTACCATTGCCAGATGAAAGTAATTTCATTGGATTGTTAAACTGTCAGCGAGAAATTTGGACTGATTGAAGCAATAAACCCCTGATATTTTTGGATCTGCTTTGTGGATGCAAATTCGCTGGTGGGGCAAGATGAATATTGTCCTTTATTTATTTACAGGCTCTCCCGATTCTGATGTTGGCTGGTTGGGTTTTCATCCCTGTTTATATCACATGTGGAGTGAGTATTCATTTCTTCCACTCACTTTGCATTTCTTTCCGTCTGTTGAAAAATCTTTCGAAAAGTTTTCCCCTGATCTATCCACTCCCTTTTGATGATCTTCGTTAAGGTGTGGATTGACTGAAATATTGTTGACACCTTGTACACCATTAACCACTCACTAAATTTGATAAACAGTTAGTACCTAATAAATACTGCACCACTTTGATACATGATTTCGGAGTTTGTATTGGTTAAGGTATATGTAAAATATGAAAGCGAAGGTTATATGTGTTTACGATTGCAAAGATGAAAACACTTCCTACATTTAAAGCTTGCTTGTTATCTGCGAGGCCAGTGCAATGATTCAGGTGCCATATCACGTGACCGGGTCTATCAAGAAGACTGAAAAATCAAAACACAAAGTCAAATTAATTCCAGATTTCCCAAAGTATACGTAAAATAACTTTTGCATTATATCAGACTTATCCACATCTGGCCCGCGTTTTAGAACAGAGGTTAGGATTATATGACCTGAGCTATCTCTTAGCTGATGTGAATAGATGTGAACTTCAAAGAAGTTTTGTAAACAATAGTTCAATTCCTATTTTTTAATCATAAGTTACCTTCATTCATGTTGTATCTTAATTGGATAAAATCACGTTTGGTAATGGAGACAAGAAACAGTGATGATATCAATCTTAAACTAAGTTTTTTTCTGTTGAGCTTTTCTTGGACACTTTCCTAATGAAACATATTTGAAGAAAAATATAACTGCCAAAACTAATCATCTAAAAACATATAAAAATTTTAGAAGATGAAATTAGAGAAAATTTTCAAAGTGTTAAAGAATAAATGTTAGCTATCTAAAAATTCGTAATAACTTGAAAAAATATGAGAAGAAGGAGAAGAAAAGGGTAGACACATAATAAACCGTATTCAATGGTATGAAGAAAGGGAAAAACTAACAACATTTTTTGTAATTGAGAAAACAGGAACTATACAAGTAAACTTATTAATTCTTTGGTTAATTAAAGGATGAAGTACTGACTAATTGAAAACCTATCCTCAGTGAACAAAAAATGTTTTATAATAAAATATATTCTGTTGATAACATTCACTGTGATACACAAGCAATTTTAAACAATATTAACACGCCTTCACTTAATAGCTCTTTTTCAAATAGGCTGGATGAACCGATAAAAATGAAAGAACTTTCTGAAACAGTTAAAGCCATAAAAATCCTTAAGAGCCCTGGTTACGGTAGCTTTCCAGTTGCATTTTTAAAATGATTTTCGAAGGTCCTTAAGTTTTGGATATATAGATTTGTTCAAGAAGCTTTTGAAAAGGCAAGTTATTCCATAAATTGATAAAGGTGTAATATATTGCGTTCCAAAACAAAACCGAGATAGAAGACATATGAAAAAATTACGCCCAATTTCACTTCCAAATACTATGTGTGAAATAATAAGTACCTGTAATTGCTTTGATTCACACCAAAAGCATTTGATTCAGTTTCAAGAAATTTCATAATGAAAGTTTTTGTCTTTGCGCTTAAACTATAATGTCCAAGACGGTAAATTAGTTAAAAAAATTAAGTCACAATCAAAGTTCATTCCCATTTAATGATATATTTCTTCTTGGTGTAAATATAAGTAGGCATGTATCTATTGATAACACTTATGTTGTAATGTTAGAGATATATGTCAGGAAGAAAATATATTAGCTGAACTTTTTTGGTTCATCAGTTTTAGACACAGCAATTTCTTAATTGAAAGGTGGTTTAATATAGGTATTCACACAATAAGAGATATTTGGGGCGATAATGCATTTTTGCCCTTAATTCTTTATTATAAGGGAACAACCCTTGAGTACAATAAGGTAATTTTGAATATCCCAAAAAATGTGGAAAATCCCCCTCTAATCAAATTAGTTGAGTTAACAAAACCTCTCATTATGCCAAACTCTTCATGATTTGCTTTCTCAACAGGAGGTGAAAAGGATGTAGAAATTTTTATGATAAACTAATTGCTGATGATACTGCTCGTAGAATATTTTTGCCATCATTCTATGTCCAATGTTAATCTCTAACCACTGTTTGACAACAGTGACCAATGTCTATCTTTTATGAATGCTTCATCATGTTCTGTAAACTGCCGACTCTATACGCTAACTAAAGTATACCTATTGAAATAAATGAATAAAAAGATTTGAAAAAAAAGTTATTTTTTAACTCGGAAGAAGCACGAAATCATCAACATAAGAATAACTAAAGTAATCCAAAGTACCAGGGTCCCTTTACTCAAAACATTATACCTAAAATGAATAGGGTAGCTGAAGTGCAATGTTAAGGTGCAAGGTTAACCTTAGTGTTGTTTTGTGCAACGACCCCCTGTTCTACTAGTTATGGATAAACTAATATTTCGATTCTTGCTGTAAATATGTTTTGCAGATTGTGACGATGCCGGAGTATCTGGCCAAGCGCTATGGAGGAGAGAGACTGCGGGTGTACTACGCGGTGCTGTCTCTTATTCTCTACATCCTCACTAAATGCTCAGTATGTACATCTCTTATAGAAACAATCTTTAATTGTAGATACCGACCTTTTAAAGATATGGAAGTTTGCAGTCACGAGTTGTTATGCTCAATTGTTATGTTTCTTGTCATATCTTCATATCATTGTCTTAGTTTGTGTTTGTGACATCAGAATTTTTCATTCCAGTGTTAAGTTAAGTGGAGCCGAATGGACCAACAGGTATTTAGTAAATTGATATTTAAGCTCTTTCTGAACGAATAGATCTCATAGTTCTCACTGAACAAAGACAGAAATGCGGTAATTTGTTCAATCTTTCCAAAATACTCCAACTATGTATTTAGAAAGGGTGATGCCAGTTTTGAATGGCCAGGGTCAGAACGGAATGCGTAAAGATAACATTTAACCGCGTATACAGAAATGAGTGTTCAGTACATTGGATTTCAGACAAATTTCGAATATCAAACTTTTTCCTTTCTTTCCAAAGTGTTCAGGAGGATCTACACTGCAGAGAAACTCTTATTTCAGTTACAATCCAACAGTCGCTCAAGTGTGACCGGTTTGTTTTACCATCAATCTCTAAAGTTGCACCAGTATGTCACAAGATAATCTCTTAAAGTGACACAGAGTATGTTTCATGATTTTTTATGTGGCTTAAATAAGAGCCAAAATACCATTTGTACTAAACTAAGTTCAAATCACCCATTTAAACTTACATCTTTAGCTCTAAAATGTCAAAATTAGATCTCTATTATATTTCTTGTTCACAATGATAAACGCAAAAAAAGCCATATAAATGAAACGAAGTCGAAATTCTTCGTCCAATTTACATGTATGTAAGTAAACCACCTACTAATCCCTACCAATCCATATTTGTCTTTGTGTCTGCGGTAAATTAGTTTCCAAAATTACGTTTGAGCTATTGTCACTGAGGTTTTCGATCACAAATCACGACATGTTTATCGTCACTATACTGAAGTAATAAGCACTCAGATACTGATTTTCAGAAACAACCACAACTTCTCGGTGAAATAACACCATCTATTGAGTTTGACATATTGTACCCCAACAACATTCTTTAATGTTTCAGGGAGACCTGTTCACTGGGGCCCTATTTATCCAACACTCTCTTTTAAGTGGGACCAGTATGTTACAAGATAATTTCTTAATGTTTCAGGGAGACCTGTTCACTGGGGCCCTATTTATCCAACAGTCTCTCAAGTGGGACTTGTACGTCAGTATTGTGTCTCTGGTCCTCGTCACTGCTGTACTCACCATCACAGGTCAGTATGAAGCTTATGACCTTTACTTACATCAGTGAATATCCACAGAAACAATACATTCGGTTATAATTTTAAAGAATCAAGTGTGCATACAATTGTAAATTCGCGGTGAAATAAGATGTCTTCATTGTTATGTCTTTCACCGACTCTTTATTTCTCTGCTACAGGAGGTCTGAAGACTGTGATTTACACTGATACTCTGCAGGCTGCCCTCATGTTCGTGGGGGCTTTCTACATCATGTGTGCAGGTTTATATGTGGCTCTTTCTTGTTTTTCTTTGACATTATATAACAAATAAATCATGCCGTGTCTTGCCAAGCTCATATATGATATTAATTTATCAATATAGTCGTATAAATATTGGTACATTATAAGGATATCAAACAATGATAATCCTGTATACACTTTTGTAACGTTAACTATAAAATATACCCCAAAATATAGCATTGGTCTCTTCTGTACTTTCGTACCTTCATCCAATTCTGCATTTCCGTCATCAACATGTTCAAACCGAAAATAAGGAACTAGCTATTGGTTTGTACTTTCTTGCCCGTCAGTTTATATAGCCCCGTCAATTCAATAATTTTGAAGTATACCGTCTACCCGACAAACATCAACCACAGGTTTTTACGAGATAGGAGGATTCCCTGGATTGTTAGAGAAGTACCCCCAGGCTGTTCCAACCAACGTGAGTTCCATCGTACCGGGGACCACTTGTCATCATCCAGATCCGGACGCCTTCCGCATGCTCCGAGGGGCGGGGGACAAGTACATGCCCTGGCTCGGTTTTGTTCTTGGAGGGCCCCCAGGAGCTATATGGTACCTTTGTGCTGATCAGGTAACATCCGGCACTTAAAAAACTCTATAAGTAATAATAAGACAAGTAACGTTTTGGTCGTCTGAACTTACACTAAGAGAGTAATTAAAGACAGAGAAGCTGGTTTGTAACTTGAGCATAAACGAGGACCTAAAAGATACTCCTGCCCATCTGTGAGCAAGCTATTAACAATGAGGTGTTTTAACCTTTCGTCATCTGTCCAGAATAAATGTGCTCAAAGACAGTGAATTTAAGGTAGGGAGCTTTGTTGGTAAAATAAACCTTAATTATCTTGTCCAGAGAGGAAATTTGACAAAAGTTCGTTTAATCTAGGTGGGAGAAGATTCTTCATCGATTCGATTATTTTTGCTTTAAAGTATAAATTGTAAGGACTAATTGTATTATAAAAAAGAACCTTTTTTCAGATTTCATAACATATGCACTGTTCTATTAGGTGATGGTCCAGCGCAGTCTTTCTGCGAAGAGTCTCAGCCATGCCCAGGGGGCAGCAGTGATTGCCAGTCTGATGAAGGTTCTCCCCTTCTTCTTCATGCTCCTGCCCGGGATGATCGCCAGGATACTCTACCCAGGTACATGCACAGTCTCTCCGGTCCGATTGTGATGTTCGTGTGAGGTCCTAACTTTCACGTGAATTGTTTATGAAACTGAGACTTCACAAGGTCAGAGGAATTTCAGAGTAATCAAAGCCTCTATGTTCAGTCACGTGACTGGTACAAGTAAGCATTATTTCAAATAACATGTTTGTAACGCATAGAAAGCATAGACAAGTCACACAACTTCTCAACAATCTGCAAAAGCAGTAGAATATCCGTCCACATAAATATTATTTGTAATGTACCATTGTCTTGTTGACAAAGCATTCCAGTAAACTTTGTAATGAGGGTTTCATCAAACAGACGAGGTAGCGTGCACCAACCCCGACTACTGTATGTCCGTGTGTCAGAGTAGAGCTGGGTGTTCCAGCATTGCCTTCCCCAGACTCGTCATGGGACTAATGCCAGATGGTAAGTTGTAGTTACGGGGAGGCGTCTTCCTATATATAAGTGACGAACTTAATACCCCTAAAAGTTCAACGTCACCAAATTGGTGAATATTTGGCCTGATGAATTGTTAAATGCAACACTGCTTACAGGATTCAAGTGTGAATTTTAAAATGGCTCCTAAACACGTCCTCACCAATATGTCATTACAGTTCAAACGATCAAAAGTCATATGGTATAACTCCGAATAAAATCCATTATCAAGCTGACAAGTGCGCATCAGTCTTATACCTAGATGATAACTGAGGAACTTGTATAAATGTGATCGTCGCATGAGCAGGCGCCCGTGGCTTGATGATGGCTGTGATGGTGGCTGCTCTCATGTCAGATCTGGACTCGATCTTCAACAGCTGCAGTGCTCTCTTCACTATAGACATCTGGAGGAGGCTCAGGAGGAGAGCAACGGTCACTGAACAGATGGTAGTTGGGAGGTAATACTTAGTCTCCTGACCTATTCCTCATGATATGATCCTCTTAAATGTGTTTTACAAAGATGATTTCTTGATGACAGCAATTTCGTTTATCTGTCATTAACATCTCCATTCTCTCCCAACAGAGGTAGCTCCTTCGTGAATTTCTATACAACCTCTGTCTTAATACGAAGGTTTCTCGGTATTCCGGCACTTTCCCCTAGCGGGACAATATTGCAAATTAAACTACCTGGCTATATTTCATCAAATGAAAACAACGAATGCACAAATAACATATTTGATGTTACACAGGCATGTGCAATGAAACAGTTGGAAAATGAGGCGTTTGTGTTCTATAACGACGACTCAAAGTGCAAGGTGCATATTCGAATAAAGTTTAGCTTTTGGGAAGCTTACGGAAATAGCTTAGGCGATTTGAATGATAAATTTTGAAACGGCGTCGCTTATTTCACAACTAACTTTGATTGCATCCAATCAGCGTTCTACATTTCGTGCACAAGAAACCTTCAAATTAAGATAGAGGTTGTATATAAATTTAGAACGGAGCTACCTCTGTTGGGAGAGAATGTAACATCTCGTGTTCTGTGATAATCTTGAAATCATGCTGTATATGCATCAATGAATCGTGAAAGTGAATGTACAGACACTCGTAGATGACTTGGAGCATGTTCCACGAGCAGTCCTCTAATTCCTCTTTCGATTGGTTTGTTTCAATGTGATACAGCAGCGCCAATGCTTATTGCCTCAGTGATATTAGTTCCAAGATCATCAGTCATCCAGAGTGTGTCATCTCATGTTTAGGGCTATTGGCTGATAGGGCATTTGGTCTGAGTACTTAAGACTAAATTACCATTAAGTGAACTGCAGACGTAAGAGTCAATGAAGTTATTGTCTTGTTTTGATATCACAAACAGTGGTATTATTGCATCTAAAACTACTGTTTGTTGCTGTATTCATTTACATCGTACCAGTAACTTTGGCTGGTAATCAAAACTATTTTTTATGTGTTTGGCATTTTTGGAGAAGGTTCAAGCCAATAGATATGTTTTGAATTCATATTAGCATATACGCTATTTTGCAGTATCAAAGTTAAGTAGGGTTTCACGAGAGTCCCAGATAGAGCTATCTATCAGACTGAATATTAACACATCTCTCCCAAGACTGTTCATCATCGTGATGGTGGCTGTCTCAATTGCCTGGGTTCCTATGATAAAAGAAACACAGAAAGGACAGGTGTTTGTTTACCTTAACGAAGCCACGAGCTACCTAGCGCCACCCTTTGCCTCTGCTTTCATCCTGGGAGTGCTTGTACCGAGAATTAATGAAAAGGTAAGTCCTATTGAAATACTTCAAAAAATTTCAACGTCTTTTTTCTGATTTGATTTAAAACGTATGTCACACGTTTTTCTATATAATGTTATTGACAAGGGTTATCTTCTGCTCAGTTTTTTCTCAGATTTGAGAAAGGTTTGATGCAATTATGGTCTCAGGAATGGATTACATTCTTCAAGAAAGATGAGAGCCCATGTTTGGGTTTTAATGTATCTGTGCTGAGTTAAACCAGACTAAAAGCATAATGGCAGACAAAACGTCAATAAAGAATAGATTAAAGGGATAAGTGTTGCAGATCCTACCTTATTCCAACATTTTTCTATGGAAACCATGCTTACCCATGCTAATACCCTGGGTGCCTATTCTCGAAACTATCCTAGACCTAAGATTTCCCAACTTCTGTCCTAAATAGCTAAGATATATCCTAGCTAGGATACTTTCGAGAATAGGCACCCAGGTCCTAGATTTTCTTAATGGTAAGATAGTCATAAGTACCACACATTAACATTAGCTTAAGAAAATCTCGGCTTTAAGAGAGCTTAAAAAATATTGGTCCTGAGGTCTTTCCTTATCCTAAACTTATGTCTCGTATTTCATTTGTCTGCAGGGAGTCTTTTGGTCCTTGATGTATGGTCTGCTGGTGGGGGTTGTTCGGTTCGCACTTGTCTTCGTGTACAGACCAGGGGAGTATTGTGGGGAGGAGACCAGCAGCGTTCCTTCCTTCATCAGCAGCTTCCACTACATGTACTTCGGCCTCTTCCTCTTCCTCTCAACCTCGCTCCTCGCAATCTTCATCAGTCTCCTTACACAGCCTCCTCCAAGATATCAAGTATGTATCTCGCGACTTCCATTCAAGCTATAATTTTGTTCTGATAAATCTCTACTTGTTCCATGGTTACATGTACGTTTGTATTCAATGTGTAATTACCTCCCCTGGCAAAGTATGACGCGCTTCTTTCACAGGAGAAGCATACAAACCAAATACTGTGATAACCAACTGAATCAGAGAACGCGTGTTCTTTAACTTATGTATGCTTATGTCACCTGGGTAAGTTGTGTGAGTTGTTAGCAAAATCATAAACACTGAAGTATTGCATTGAATCCCGATGGCGCTACTTTCCATGAGGGAAAGTCTTGTGATATAAAGAATATCACCTCAAAGAATTTTGGTTTTGTTTGCTCTCCTAACCAAATTGAATACAGATTGTCTTACCAATGTCAGAGTCACGTACCACTACAGACACGTTCAAATATAAATGCAGTTGAATTGATATACATTCTTTTATCACACTTCAGCTAGAGATTACTACGTTTTGGAGCTACTGCAGAAAGGCAAGAGAGATAAACAGAGAAGACAGGGAAGGAGAGATGGACGATGACAGCGAAATTAAACACTGCCCCGAGGACACAGTTGAGACACGTTCTGTATTTCTGTCAGAGGACCAGAAGTCATTTGATACTGATGCGGTACATTTGGAAGGTATGGCATTTAGCTATAGAATGTTCACAAACCTGTTAATTTAGAGTAAATTTGATTACAAACTTTTTATTTGGACTCGACCCTCTATTTTGTCACTAATACCTTTTATTGGCAAATTCAACACAAATGTATAAAAAACATATGATTCATATTGCACGCAAAGAAAGCAATGTTAACATTTATGTCGTTGTTAACAGATCCCCCTCCAGGAAGAATTAAGAGGATCCTGTTATTCATTCTTGGTATAGGAACCAATCGTCACCATGACGACGTGAATGAAGATCACGCAACATCGATGACGTTTCTGAAGAAGTCAAAGATCGAGAAAATTATATTGACAGTAGGAATAGTTGTGATCCTTGCAATTACGTTGTTCTCCTATATTTTCTTCTCGCTGTACGATTTTCCGCACGCCCCTTTCTATCCGGAAGCTGCACTTAAACTACTTCCGGGCGATAAACTTTTTGGAAACTCGACATATTATGAAAATGAAGTGTTCAACCTTTCACTTAGCATTTGATTGAAATACCACAATGTGTACCTCGTTTTGTTCGTATTTCGAATGATTTCGAGTTCATAAATGTACAGCATTTTTCTCAAATTTCTCTGTAAGTGTGCAGTCAGTGTCACTTCAGAGGAGGTGAAAATGCCCATACTACAAAGTATTCATGCTGAGTTTGGTAAATGGCCCGAACAAGAGAGTCTCTAAATCAACAACTTATAATCCACATTGGCCAAGGTACATGTGGATGTATGTTCTCTAGTTCAAATAGATTGGAATAGTCGAAAATGTTGAATAGATTTTTAAAAAGAATATAATCCAGTATCTATTTTACTTATCTTACGAAAATAAATGCTTCAATGAAATCTTTTTTAGAGAAGTTTGTTTCATTAAGAATTTTTTACAAACAAATTGTTTAAAGTTAATGTACACTTAGTTGTTTTACAGCATCAGTTCACCATAAAGAGTGTCCGAGTACACAAGATTTCAGTTTGTATCTAATCCTCTATTTAATTTGTTACATATCATATAACGAAATCCTCCTCATATTCAACTACACAGATTATACTAAAATGACAAACAAAACGTAATGAAATTGAATGTTGCAGTTGTTCCTCATGAGAACCAAACAGACACATACACAACATATACTGTTCAACTTTTGCTAAGGACAAAATGATCTTTTTTTAATAAACTGATTAATTGTTTAATATAAAAATATGAAAGGATTTGTTTGACGAACACACAAGGTCATTAAGGGATATCTGAATCAGTCATGCACACCATGGGTCACGTGCATCAGGAAATGTCACTTTAGTGTTCTCATTGCAATCTGTATGGTTAGCCCAAATGTTACTTGTCTGTAGAAAGTTGCAATAGACATGCACTTCCACATTTTACAACAGAAGAATTGTTTAATGGAATTTGAAGGTTGCAAAGAGGGGCAAAACAACGTCAAGGTAATGCAGAACACAGTGTCATCAACAAGGCTTAGAATAGTTTCCAAACTTATATTACTGCTGCCAGCTGATGACATGCTAGAGGTCAACAACGCCACGTGATGACCGTTTTCCTCTACTACAAGCTCTGTGACAAAATACCAGAAATGGTACCCAGCTGAAATCTGTTCTCCGTAACACGATCGTCGGATCTTAATGCAATAGAACATGTATGGAACCTTTGCTAGCATTGCGAGACAGTGTGGTTCAACCAAGCACCAAACAGGAACTCAGAAGAGCACTCGTGGAGGAATGGAACCGTATCCAACAGCAGCAGATTCAGCGCCTCTATGGCAGCATGAGAAGATGATGTCAAGCTATAGAACGTGCTAGAGGCTCACATACACGTTATTGACACGTTACTGAAGCGATAATCGCTTATGACCTTTTGTTATCTTCAAATATATTAACAATGTTGTTCATCGGTGGTTTATTCAGGTGCACTGACAGCGACCTTTCTCTGAATAGTGTAATCCATCTTTCATCAAATGTATTAGATGTTCAAATGAGTCCTGGTAAAAAATGATTATGTTCTGTACATTCTGGAATTTAAAAAACCATTGTGTACATTTGCGATTTAGGCTTTTTTCGAAATTTTGGTCAAAAATCGGCATTTGTTTAAGACCAAAACTCGAGCCCTAACCAAATATTGACTGGCAAATTGTGTCCTTCAGTCGATAGGAAACAATGTGATACATCTGGCAAAGGTTTGGTCCAATAATATGATTTTTAAGAACTTTATGACACTCAGAACAACGTTACGTACATTTCTTCTTACTCCAATGGATCTAGCTCCGTTTTTAGTAAACTTCCCACTCTATTGATGGGGATGATCATACCCGCATACCAAACGTCACTGTGAAATTGTGAAATCAAGTTGAAAAATGTAAGCGTTCTACATAATTTGTTTAACCTGATTGCGCATATTTAATATTTTTCTATCTATCAGATTGTTTGGCGATTCTAAATGTAATTGTGAAATAGTTGAACGTTTTAGATTGGTCAGAGCTGAATCATTGCGAAACACGTCAACTTTTGAATTCTTATAATCTACAAACTTAAATAATAATAGCTTTCTTGTACCGCGCACATATCCATGACAGAACATGCTCAAAGCGCACAAATTGTATCATTACCCTGAGGGAATAGTACTTCGATGCAGCCCTTTAGCTTCGCGCGACCGTGTAGGACCATACCTTCCCTTGTTCAGGTACCCAATTGTACAGCTCGGTGGACTGAGTGCGATGTTGATGAAGTGTCTTGCCCAGGGACACTACACACAACAGAGTCCAGGTTACAAATGTTTGGTGCCTCCACTGGGATTCGAACCCGGGCCATTGGCGTGATGGACCAGCATGCTAACTAGTGTGCTCCACTTGAATTTTTTATACCATAGCTCAAACTGTTTAGATAGAATGGTAGGAACACATGCCATCTTCAATGGTGTATTAAGTTATCAATCAGGGCAATCTATAATATGATCTGTGTGACGTATGACTACTGAATTTCAGCGCAGTACTACCCATGATTCGCTAGTTCCCGCCAATGCTCGCAGGTTTCACCGTAATGCATATCCACATTGGTGTTGCGGGCTTTCTCCCAATACTAGCTGCCGTGACATAAGTGAAATACTCACGAAGCGGCGTTAAAATCCAAATCACATCACCTAACGTATGATCACGTTATTCAAACACTTATATATAATCATAAACAAACACAAATTTTGTGTCAAAGTTACATTTATTTTGATTCCTTAAGGCTTAATCACAAATGTTCATATTTAGATCTTAATAGTACAGGGACTCTGTACTATAATATATTGTCAAGTAAACACATTGTTAATCATGAATAATCGATCCGCTCATATTCTTATTGTTTTTTTTAAAACCGACCCAGGGATCGTTCAAGGCACGCTTTGACTCATGATAGGCGATTATTTTGCCAAAGCCAAGTTTTTATGTTAATACATTAAACACCATGCTAAGAAACCTTTCCTCAATTACAAAAAGGTTATTTTTGGAATTGTTTAGTTGTCAATTCAGTCTTTTCGTTTGATAAAATTCACTTATGTGTTACCTTCTACGAGATCTTACCTTGGAATTATTCAAGACGGCGACTTTATCAGGATTATAAGTAGTTCATAATGTATGTTCAGATTTAACATTGAGTAGTCCTGATCGTGATGGTTTGATAAGGAAAGTAAATAATGGAGCTTAAGAAAGAAAAGATTATAAAAGTTAAAACAAGACAGAGAAGACAGATGTTTTTAAAGTAAAATTTAACTTAAGTAGTTAGTATACTCATCAACAAAGTTAAGGACCATCCCGATATTCAATACTTATGAATCATTATATGAACTACGGAATAATTCGAAATTCGAACTTCGGAATTTATTTTTTGAGCATATATCAAAAAGCAATATATACATGCTCTTTTTATAATTACTTTGTTTACCAGAGTACCTCTTAAAATATCAAGTGCTTCATTTATCTTCATATGCTTCATTTAGTACATCTTTTTATGTCTCTAGAAGAAATACTTTCGATAATTATGTGAAAGAATGTATACTTATATGATGTATGTGCTAAAATAGGTCTAAGGATACATATTAAAAGAAAAATTATAATACACATTTACAGAATATACAATCAATAACAGATCTCAATAAATAACGAACATAACAGTAACTATGAAAAAAAGGTTTAACAACTTGGATTTGTACGAACCCAGAGAAATGAAAGCACTTTTTAAAGCGGGAACTTTGCCAAACTTGGTATTCCTGGCGCTTAAGTAGAAAACCATCTTGGCACAAAAAATTCAAAGCAAAGCTTTTCCACGGAATAACAGATTGGTTCCGTTGGTCACATGATCTAAACTTATTGTTTCCTACATGCGAAATAAATCAACACATTTAAAAAACATTTCTGGCCTAATACGTTTCCGGCCGCCGGGAACATTCTATTTTGAAATACAATTGGCATCCGAACGTCTCCTTGATTTCAGAAGGTTAAAAAAATTCAGCGCATTCTCAGTAAATGTATCTCATCAGATGCTCATCAAAGAAAAGAGTTGGTTATTTCTCATTTGGAAATGCTTTCCAATCGATTCCTCACAAATACGTCCGTAGTTATGAAGGCTTCTTGACAGTCAATAGGTCAGGGGTTAAAGAATGACGCACTTCCGTTTTGTTTTGACTGGTTTTGGAGGATCGAGCGCCATCAGTATTGCTTCATCAAAAACGTTTTTCAATCCTCGCTGAAACACGAATTCAATAAAAATAGCAATACACCTTGCAAAAAAGCAACACCCAAATGAATCTTGATGCTTGCCAATGTTTAGCAACCTTTATTACATATATGTATCAAAGTATGTTATTGCATTTTCAAAACCAAAGAACAAACCTGTAACCAACTTCGGTATCTTCTTCAGTTCAAGAGGACTTTTACGTCCTTACTACTTAATAGAGATCATAGTTGTTGTACAATGATAAAAACATTAGTTATGTCCTTAATCCCATAGAAGAAGAAGAGAAGAGGTAGTTCTCATGCGTTTATCTCCCTTAATTAATATGTCTACAGAATTTGACGAGAAAATCATCCACAAGCTAGCTCTGCAATAACGAGATGACAATATTTTTGTTGCCCATTTGAAGACTTACCTGTGTAAGGGCAGAGCACTCTACGTAGCTAGCAGCGCGGACATCCTTCGCGAGTTGCTTCCCTTGTTCGAGAGTAACTGGTTTTTCTTTCCGCTTTGCAAGCTTCTGAACTGTTGCAAGATCGTCTCTCAAATCAGTTTTTGTTCCAACAACGATGTAAGGCGTCCGCTTTCCAGTGTTGTGATGTAAGATATCAGGGACCCACTGAAATAAGGTAAATGTAGGCAACATGCATTAAATTGTTAATATAACCTAGTGTCTATATATATATATCACATTACTGATTTTTAAATCACATTTCAAGAGAAGCTGTGATCTATCAACTGAAAAAGAACGTCGTTTACTCGAACTTCACCAATAACTCACCTATTGGAGCTGAAGCACTAGAAAGTAGAAACTCTGTAACGCTACGTATTTGTATTAGTCCATTGACTCTGAGTTACAAATCTTTTACCGTAGTAGTGATTCAGGAACGTTTTAACAACGTAACGTACTCTTACCTTTTCTTTGACATTGATGAACGATGAGGGTGAGACGACGGAGAAGCAGATGAGGAAGACGTCAGTGTGGGGGTAGGAGAGGGGGCGGAGACGGTCGTAGTCCTCCTGGCCCGCCGTGTCAAACAGACCGAGTGTGTAGGGCTCTCCGCCAATCATCACCGTTACTGCATAGTTGTCGAATACCTGATCACAGACGAATCATCCTTGTTAAACAGGGTATCTTTATCCGCAAAGCTCCTCTATCTCATGATACTCTTTGCGGCATTTACCTCAATGACAGGTAACTCATTGCTTGATAAATACTCACTTATATTAAATATAGAACAATTATTTCATCCAATTCAACTGAAGTATCATATTTTGAACTCAACGGTTCTATATCAACCAGAGAATGCAAAAGTTGCTGGATTTTAAGTCATATCATGGTAGAATTATTTACGGCGATACGAGGTAGCCTAAATGCCTTTAATTATCATCTTCTTATATATTATCTACTTTTGTGACAATAATCACACAAGTGGATAACCAGACTCACCGTGGGCACATAGTCTTGAGGGAAGGTGTTTGTTGTGTAAGAGTACAGCATGCATGTCTTGCCTACCGCTCCGTCCCCCACTACCACGCACTTGAGGGTGGGCACCGCCATATTACTTCTGAAACAAAAGGACATACAGTTATACGGTTAAGAATCATAATGGTATCCATTTTATTCCTCCAATGTGCAAAATGGCCCATGGCCCCTGCCTTTCCCAGTCCCTGGGTATCAAATGGTTTAAAAATCATAAGGTCATCTTGAGTGCGAATTTGAATAAGTTTATTTCTGTTAAGGGGCCACAGGCCCAATTATCCAAGTACATTATACAAGTTTAACAAAATGATACAAGCGCCATAAAATATTATAACCATGAGTTCAAATTGTTACAATGGAAATCAGAAAAAAATACAATTTCAATATGATGAGAGTATCAAAAGGCACCATTACACCACTACGTCACTTAGTTTCGTCAAATAATACTAAATGCATTTCTAGATTGAGGCCGGATAAAGTCTCTCCCCTCAAAACTTGTTTGGTCATCTCGAGGTAAAAAGAATATATAATATAGCATTTGTAACATAAACATCGGAATCCGAGGCATTAAATAAAATATACATAAAAAAATAAATCAATTGAATGTGTCAAAGAGCACACCGATTTAAAAATGACTCTTTTGAGGAAAACTACGTGGAAGATGTTCGCTGCGACTTATAGATACGAAGTTGTGGAAAACAATGTATCACTCTCGCATTGGAAATTAAAACGTTCACATTTGTTTCATTATAACTCTATTAATAATTCAACCCTTTTCAATTCAAAAGAGATTAAGTGAGAAATTAACTGATAATTTGGTGTTAACATGTTATGCATGGAAATTTAAAGGTTAATGAATCGATACCAATATCGGTAATTTGCCAGGAACTTAAAAAGGCAACACATAGTATATTAATTGAGAGGTTAACTAAGACGCGGTTGTGGATTGAAAACTCCCCACTTTTTTTCAAAATCGCCATTTGTCATAATTCATTAATTCACATCTGTATACTTTAAAACAAGCTCGATATACCGAAAATACCGTCTATTTGAGACAGGTGTCTATTTCGCATTAGGTTTTTTGGTGGAATTACAAAAGGATTGGAGCAGCGATTGTAAAAAATTCGCTGTACCTGGTGTTTAAATAAGGCAGTATCATCATTCTCTAAAATCCCTGTACAAAGGAGTCTATACAAGGCTAGCGTCTATTTCAGGATTTACGTGTATGAAACCATAATGTGTATGCTACCCGATTAGTCAGAGCAGGCCAACCCTCACCTCAGTTAAACAGTGAATGGCTATAGAAGTGTGTTACCCAAATATTATCGTTACGATATTTTGCAACATCACGATCATGATTAACAATAAGGAGATCGGGTTGACTCGTCTTCCATGTAAGAACTAATACTTAGGAAGCTCATTCATATATAAAATGACATAAGTTATACTAACACAATGAGGGGGAAATGTGACATATTAGTTTGTATGTTAAATTGTCTATGTTGAGACGTTGATCTTGACGCTACCTCAATAATGAACGCAGAATTGGAGCATCTGCATTTCGATATATAGAAAGATAAGTTGATTATAATTTTGGAAACTGGTTTTGCAAAATTTAAGATAAATCATCAATATTCTACGCCACCCTTGATAAGAAATATACATATAAATTTCTATTGTTGGAACGTTTTAATTTCCTTCAACAATATACATATTTCATGCATCAAATGGGAAGTAGCACGTTTTTTGGTAAATAAAGTTAACTCACGAAAACTAAATTAAATGATACCAATTGATACAGCAGCTCCAAAACTAACCTACCAAGTTCGGCGAATCAATTACCCTCCCTTAAATAATTTAAAGGCGTTCGCACAAAAAAAGTTGCTAGTGGATTTAGCTTGCCAATACATGGTGATTTCTTTTACGAATACGGAAGATCGAGTTGACCCACTGAAGATTATACGTTTGGCAAAAACTACAGTTGAAGAAGTAAACTTTTACTGCCCCCTTAAAGAGCCACTCCGTGAGTTGTGGAGTCATATATGCCAAATTTAATCAATGGTGTCATTTGATCGTGAAGTATCGACTGTTACCAAAAAAACACATTTTAAAGCTTATTGTTTTTTTTTACAGTGACAATATGAAAATAGAACGTCGCAATTATGATTGAAAACCGGACAGTGGCGCGCGTCAAATAGTCAAACGTAATTTTGGAGACTGTCACCACATATGACATTTAGGTTCGTATCAAAGGTAAATATTATCTTATGAAAATCACGAAGTGGCTCTTTAACGGCGTGTTTCATACGTGTGTTATTAAACAAGCTTTGTGACGCTGTCAATGTGTGGTCGTGTCGTGCGTTAGTGTGTAGCTATTATACCAGACCTAGATCAACACACATACGTAAATACATTAATAACTTAACTGTATACATGCACAAAGCACGTTGACATTAATCTTATAGACTTATTCATTGGCCCAGCTACTGAATTATTCAAGAATTGAGATCAGCTATTGTGGAACTTTCTATGCTTCCTATGCATAGACTTAGCTGTTATCATAACCTGTCAACAATTATACATATATGCGCACACACATAAACATGTTAATCTTAATCGCCTAGACTTACTCTTGGATGATATCAAACGTGTATCAAAACGAAAAGGATCACCCCGCAGGCATTATTATTTGTCGTCATACAGGCTAAAAAAGCCGATTGTGGCTCAAAGTGCAAATCGCATATTCGAATACAGTTTACCTTTCCGAAAGCATACGGAAATATCTGAGGCGTTTTGAATGATAACTTTTGCGTTGCTGATTGGACAAGTAACTTTGATTGCATCCAATCAAACTTCTTCATTTCTAGACCGAGAAACGCTTGTATTAGGGCTGAGGTTTAATAGGAATTAATGACGGAGCTACCTCTGTTTGGAGAGAATGAGGAACATGTATAGCCAAACCATGAAGACATTAAAACTTCAAGTGAACACTGGTATGCTAGGTTCGGCCCACCAGTACTTTGTGTTGAAGATATTGAAATGTAATAGCAACTTCCTTCATGTGGATTGTACGTGATATACCACGTAGCTTTACAGACTGTGACACTTGTGAATGTTTTTAAACCACGTATAAAAACAGTGCAGAAAGTCATATGTGCTTGGAAAAAACCCAACAAATTAACTTCTTAGGGAGTAGAATTTCACGAAGATATAACACTGCAATGTTTTGTTTATATTGCGTCTTTTCAAAAGTTGATTTCAAGGCTTAATGTTATCCATTGAAGTAGAGCCTTACAATGTGATAAAAAAGAGTAAACTCAAACCTCACGATCCGATACATGACGATCTTATATGAGTGCCTTTATCATACTTTCTTCGCGACGAGAGCGTCTACATGAAGGTATTTCCCGAGCGGGAGCAAGGAACGCAATTCCCATTCTTAGTGTCGTAAACATTGTATTACATGGACACGAGTACTACATGGGTTTTTTAAAAATTAGTACCGAAATTATTAAATGTATGAAGAAAAACGAAATTTTATTCCCATCATAAGCCAATTCAGAACTCAAATCATTTGACGAACAGAGATTTCACAGCAATTGCATGACAGAAAATTGCTTTCTCAAAAGGAATGTCGTTGAATGTCAGTGATTGTAATGATGATGATGTGGATGCTGGTATAAAGATTCATGTTAAACATGATTAATAACTAAAAAATTCAAATTTTCGACAACCTTGACTCTTTTTCAGATGGAGTTGAAAAGGGGTAAAATAATGAAATGTGTCATTTTTTGTCTAAAGTAGCGATAGTACAGAATAAGTACCTTGACATTTAAACTGTTAAAAATTAGGTATAGATGTAAAACACAAGCTTCACTGACCTTTATCCTATTGTACAAAGCAGATCCACGCTATATGAATGTCGGGCCGACATGACGTCCACTAAACTATGTTAATAAACCGAGAACAGCGTCTTCATCTAATTACATTCAAAGCAAAGCGCGTATGTATCTGAGCTATATAGGTATGTACATGTATAGGTATCGTAGGTTATGCGGTTTAGACTTCTTCACGAAGATCGTATGTATGTCTGTATTGAGACGTCCCGGATGTTGCCTTTGATCTCCACAGGCGGGGGTCAGTCACGTGACCGGCGTCTGGCGAATTGTTCACTGGATACCTTCCATCATTTTATTATTGTCTACCATGTGGTGTTTATTTGTTGTATTCATAAAGATGCTACTGGATTTTTTATAAGTATTTGACTTTTTTTTACAGATTACAGATTCTGAGGTTGTGTTTTTAATTCATACAACAAATTATTTTGTCCATCGTATAATGCTAAATAATCTTTATATAAATATGAAGCTGCTATTTCTAGCCTTTAGTTATTGGTATTACTTCATAGGGGTTATTTCATGTTCTTGTATTTTTCATAATATGATTCTTAATTAATATATTTATAAACAACTGTAAAGACGTTTATAGTCGATTGATATAAATGATATGGACTATATAGTGCTTTTTAAATGTATTGATAAAAAAGGACAAAACTATCAAACTGCAAAGTATCAATATTAACAGCGCAAGTAGATAAGACGATTGCTGTCGGTTGGGCACGACATGCTTACAAATGAAATTAAGTGATTCATTCACATTTGTTTTAATGACTTGATCAATTCAGGTCCCATTGAATCCGTAGTTCAACGGTTACTCTTTCTGAGTCATCAAAGTTCATGTCTAAGAATCGGCACGGTACAATTACATCTTTGTCCATCGTTTATTGGAATCTTTTATAGAGATATGCGAAGTAGGTTTATGGTATGCTGTAGTCCGTAACCTTTACAACTCTACTTCCACTCCAGGGCCTACCTTCATAAAGCAACCTTAAAGGCACTAGTGCACGCTTTTACGGTTTAAATTGGCTATTTTAAGGTTTAAGAGGACTTATGCAATCACTTAAGCTTTCTATCGAAGCAATGAAATACTTAAAATTCTTTACAATTGACCTGCAATCAACAATGAAAAAAATTAGACAGCCGCTGTCGGCTTGGACATATAACAAATCTAAGGTTAGCTGTGCACAAAACGGATAAATTATAGACAGTTGAAAGCGGCTGAACAATTATTATGTGCAGCTGTTGAATTTACCTAAACTCTGAACTGAGAACAAATAATGAATAATGTTTGTTTAATGAAAGCAATGTTGTAAATTAACCGATTTAATAACACAGCATTAGCAATGTTATTAGATTGACCAAAGCGGCTGCCGTTTCCGCTTTTTTGGTTATAAGCAAAATCTTAATATTTCCGATATCGTAGTTCATGCGGATTTATTGTAACGTAACATTAAATACTTCCGGTCTTTAAAAATCAACTTTACTACCTCAATACGTAAATATTCGTTAAATAACTTACGAGGTAGATTACTTGAGTGAGGATCTTAAATAATATCGAGAGATATGCAGTATCTGTGCATTCGTTGTGTTAAAGAAATATTGGTGTGCACTAGTGCGTTTGACTAAGGTTAACCTTAACTCAAATGCTTTAACATTGCACTAAGGTTACCTAAAGAACTTACGATCACCTTAAGGCTTAGTGAAAGGACCCCAAAGTTTACAAATTTTGTGGAATGACATTGCGTTCAGAAGGCAAAGTGTGTTCATTTGACGTGAAGCGTGACAGTGAGTTACAATGTGATAGTCATCATCACCTTTTTTCCCCTAAGTTTGTCTTCAACCTAAGATAATAAATCTTGAAAGAATGATGAACTACAGATCAAATGGTTGAATTTTTACTTTTTGGTATATCATTTTTCAATAGGAAAATCTAATTTTAGACTCTAATGGATAATATTAAGCATATCTAGATATTAAAAATTCTTGATTCCCTACATGTTTATAAATACTATATAATCTGGGCGATCTACGAACTAACGTAATTTCGCCTCATAAGTTCAGACCTTGCACTGTAATTATGAAAATTTACAAAGCAACCTTAACTAAGGTTAACCTTAACTCAAATGCTTTAAAATTGCAATAAGGTTACCTAAAGAACTTACGATCACCTTAAGACTTTGTGAAAGGACCCTATATATTATCCATGTTTTCACTAGATCTGATGTTTACGAGCGTGAAGCGTGAGATACAATGTGATAGTCATCATCACCTTTTTCTTTAGTTAGTCTTCAACCTAAGATAATAAATATTTAAAGGATGAGGAACTACAGATTAAATGGTTAAATTTTAACTGTTTGGTATATTCATTTTTCAAAGGAATATCTAATTTTAGACTCTAATGGATAATATTAATATCTAGATATCAAAACAGCTGAAAATACTGATCTGTTACATACAGTCCACATATTGATATTTCAGGCAGATTTGTTTATAAACGTAATACTATTGGACTGATACTGGTGTGGGTTTTTTTAATAGTTTATGTCAGATTGCATATTGGCATATAGTCATAATACTTACTTATACTGTTGTTGTTGTTATAAAGTGTTCCCAATTTCATTAGAATGAAATCTAAATGCTCAACAAGTGTATAATCTGCGAAACGTAGTGAAACAATGTAAGATGTGATTTTAATGAGATTGATCGTGTGCCTCACAATGCACAATTTGCATGTACACATTTTCTGCTGTATATTCAACATGTCATGTTTTTCAATTAGTTGTATTCCGGAGCGGTTTTAGTATAAGCATTTGCTTGTTTACAAATCCAGGTCGTTCTTTTGAGAAATATATATTTGGCTTCTTAAGTAGTCAATAATAACGTTGGATAGCATTGTTCAATAGTGTTCCCACATGAATATTCTACGGGACATGTCCGTGTTTTCGTGTATAGTAACAGATCTTATTAACATTCAGATGTAATCAATGCACATTACTTGATACGAGATTATATAGGATACTGTAAAAACTCAGTCATTAGGCCCTCCGAATAGAAGTACTATTCTTATCTAAATGAGTTTTTTTCGAAAATGAAAGACAGTATACTCTTCATGAAACACGCACACGACAATGAACACCATAGATATATTACGTATTGTTAAAATAACATGCCTTGATCGTTGTCTGTTCCAATTTATAACAACAGCCGAAAGACTGAATAAAACCTCTCTCAGGCTATACCAACGTAATTTGATTTATGACTCTTAAAAGTGTAAAAGTTGTATAGAAATACGAGCTAAGGACGAGCTCTAAACCTTGATCAAAAAGAGTTAGTGATTCATAAATTACATTCAATATCGCACCATTGAATTCATACACGGAAGTTATAAAAATAGTAAACATATATTCTTTTTCAAATCGCTTATTGAAATAACGAAAGGAGCGGACGAACCATTTCAATATAAGACTTATATAATATGTACGTGTCACATTACAACCTGTTCCAAAAAAACATGGACAATACTCAATCAGGAAGTACCTGTGCTGTAATTTCGGAAAATTCTTAGCGCTAGGATCGTCTTACCATACATTAATATTGGCCTACGACTATCTTAGCGCTAAGACAGTGTGTTGCCATGTTTGGTTCAACGCACGCAATAATAAACAAACTGCATGAAACCCTTACATCCATTTTCTCCCTTCTCCAGTTGGTCTCTCACTCGATGTCCTATTTACCCCCGACATCCGTCACTCAAGGTAACAGCTGTCTCAATACCGTATTTCCTCGAATACAACACAGGCCTGGGATATAACCCGGGTTCTCAATGTTAAAATAATCTTCGAATGATTTCCAGATGGAAAGTTTTGAGATATAGAATGCCATTTAAGATAGATTTTGTAATGCCATTTCAGGTCTGAAAAAATAGAACCCGGCCTCGATTAAAACCCGGGCCTCGATTACAACTCGGGGGGTAAGGGGGTGCTGAGTGAAATAGAACCCCGGGGTTGTATTCGAGGAAATACGGTACATCCCATTGACACATTATTTCGATACCATTTCAATATTTTTTATACTTAGAAATAAGACTAAATGTTCTAATGTTCAATCAATTTGAAGCCCGGTCGTACTTTCTAATCGTCTCACTATTAAGTCGTCTAACTATAATTCACTCGATGATTAACATTACCTTACAGAAACGTAACGGTCATAGAAAATGTTTAATTTGTAATCATTGATCAACTGAAATGCCGAATTTTCAGAAACATCTTTCAATATCTTCAAGCATATCCTCTGTTTCTTATAAATATGTATGAAGAGGTCAACTGTCAGGTATAATCAAAAACAATAAATTAGGATACTAACTTCAAATGTTTGCCTTTTGGGGTTCCAATAACTTGTTTATTTCATGTTTCTGATCATGATATAATTCCTGATCGAGTCTACTTGGCGAATACAGCTTTGGGTGTTATATCTTCGTTCACCTCACACAATCAGCGATAACCTGGAAAATACGTCTTTCGATTTATCTGCACTTGTACCCTGGATTCACCTGCGAGGTGTATAAGCCAATCAGACGTCAAGTCTCCCTCGAACCCCCAGCAGAATACCAAAACTCCCTGGATTTTATATGACCAAATTCTATTCAAATTATAACAACACCCCATGGTTTCAATCCAGACCCGGGCTCAATTCGGGAATTTTCATCAGCTTAATCTAAAAGAAATGTCAATTAAAGATCGATGTTATAGACATGTATGTAAAATAGACATAAATCAAGTCTAGAAAACAAATCCCACTTGCCAGTCTCGTCCCACTTTCAAGAAGTAGGCAAAGCTATCACGTTACTAACCTAAGTGCTGACATTTACATTGAAACGAAACAAGACGACATCTATCTACACCTATATCCCCCGGCGCGGTGTTTGTTTAGATTAAACACCTCACAAGGATGGACCGGTGTAAAATGTCGTTAGAACGTTTGAGAAGGCCGCCATGGTTTGTTCTTCCACAAAGGCACGCATCTTCTTGCTCGTGTCTTCTCGCGATTTCTCGTTGGCAAGCAACTTTCACATCCAGTGTGTTATGACAGAGGTATGTCGTAACTGTTACATAATCTATCTTTTCAAACGCGTAAATTGTTCCAAATAAAATAAATATGACCGAAATGAAGAATATACAGGTTCATGATTAAATTGTTAAATAACAAAGATTATGCCCAAGTTCAATTGATAATATTATCTCTCGATTAATAGAGTTTCACCACATCTCTATCTTGCTCATTCTTTTGTGTAAACGTCTGCTATGTTTTTGACCAAGAGAATGAGTCCATTGTCTACCTAATCAAAAACGCATTTGTCCAGTCATGAAATATCTGTATAAATGCATGTAGAACACACATATGAAAATTGAAACAACAATTATCCCCCTAAAGATAATAATCGATGACGAAAGCCACACCGAAGACTATCAAAATAAATTGGCAAAAGTCGGGATCGTTATCTTATTCAATTCCACGGAATGTTTTCTCAGCGATACCATACTTGAGCAACTCGAGCTGGGTCATGCAGCCGTTAATTAATCAATTATTCAAAATGACTTAATATTCTGGTAGTCACTCGCTTCCGCTCTACTTGGAATGAACTCATTCCTAATGTACATGTTCATATAATAGAACATACTGGGGTTCAAATGAGACTTTAATAGCTATTTAGAAAGGTTACTTATTCGAACTAATAAGCTTACTAATTCAGATCGCTATTTAGTAAGCTTACCGAACAAAGTGACAATTCATGATGACAAATATAGATTTACAAAATTACAGGTTTACAGATATGTATGTATGTATGTATTTTATGTATGTATGTATGTATTTTATGTATGTATGTATGTATGTATGTATTTTATGTATGTATGTATTGAACAGTGTAGCCTATATTTTATATACATGTTGAGCTACGCATAGTGATAAGTATTCAGTTAAACAGACTTCAAAACTATACGTGAAAAGGACGAGCAAAGAGACCCACAAACAAACACATACATGCACACACACAGACAGTCGAGTCTCCACTCCCATTGCAGGAAAGATGTCGTAACGACTTGGGTGTTGGCAATATCTCAATGAATTCCCATTCCACGTGAACACAAGACTCGGGACAAGCTAACGGTCAAGTTGACATTTTGGATATTTGTTCCAGTCCATCTTAATCAATAACAACCACACACGTTCTTTTATCGTTACATAATGATAAACAAAGTCAATAACAATTTTACTTTCTACATATTCGGAATAAAGTAGATATAGCAGTCGTTTCAAAGGCATTAGTCAGGGCGAGCCGTTGGTTCTTTGTCTGCAAGCTGTTCAACTTTAAAAGCGTTAGCCGTTTATATCGTTTCTTACCTGATAACTCTCCAGGCCCAGGTAAATCCAATTAGTTGTGACGGTCTCTCTGTGATCAACGGTGTTGTTCTCCGCTTGATCGCTCCAGGTGTGTAGGCTATCTACAAGGCTATTTTTAGACCGATATTTTTAGTAACAGGAATCTTCTAAGGGCGGCTACTGGTGCGGCGCAGAAAAATGTCTTGGTATTTGCTGGAAGGTCACGTGATGAGGGATTGCGCTTTAACGTAATCTCCGTAATGACTCTAGCATTTAAAATGTTATTTCTGTTGACTGTCGGCTGTTGTTTTGAAATGGGTCTTGTCTCGCATACGGGAAAAATAAAGTTAAAAAAGTGAAGGAAAATTTTAAGGTAATTGACTTGATCGAATCATGGAGACGTAGGCTATTAGAAATCAAAATCTAAACTGACGAAAGGGTGAAATTTAAAAAACAACAACTTTGCGACAGGACCTTCCCGTAGATATGACAAAGATGATAAATCATGAAAAGTAAAATAGGATGGTAGGCCTCGGTTTATTACCGTAAATTTTCTGCTGTGTAATTTTTAAATGCGACCTTCCCCATCCTCGGCAGGGGTATAGTTAAGAGAGATAGAAAAAGACACGATACTTATAAACATGGGTGACATTTGACACCAGGAACGGAAACAGTTTCGAATATGATGAATGAATTGAAATGAACCCAGGGAGAACTATGACAGCGTTGATTTGAGGTTCCTCAAAGGTCTGAATCACTAACTATATATAAGATACAGGATTGTAAACCTCGTCATATCCGCCCATTCGACAATGCAATTTCTTAAATGGGGATCTTTTAATTTTCTCGCTTGAGGCTTCAAGAGATTTACGTTAGTCATAGATTTCGACAACGTAATATGTTAAGACTACCTAACTCACTTATGAACAGAACAGTACGTCTCTGTATGTGAACGCCTTGCTTCGCGTGGCAGTTTTTGGGAGAACACCCCCCCCTCCCTCTTTTGTATGTAGTGCTAGATAATCAATCAATGTTAAGAATAGGTCTAAAACGGGTCTTCTTTAGAGTTTAATAGCGGTAATGATTAAAAGGCCCTTAACTCTGTACAGTCAATACAGTCTTTGTGTTTTTTTAAATAATATTAATAATGACGTATTATTAAAACATTTCATTCTTCGTGCGTGCCTCGTTTTACCCTTATTACATAAATATGATATAAAAAAAACTGCAATCAATAACTGTACAGTTCGAAAGAAAATTTTTCCTTCATTCAGTGTTCCCAGGTTCATCATTGAAAAAAGTGTTTACAAATTATGGCCATTTTCACGTGTGGACAAGCTCCGGCATTTATACAATCTTCAATTGCGCTCTTCAAACCGTTTATAAGCCAGTGAACAAACACATTATGAAATCGTTTTCTTAATTACATTTCATGCACAAGGCTATAATCTTAGTAAAAAAACGAACGTTTACTATCACCCCATCATCACTGTCTCTTTCAAAGTATTATAATTTTTTCCTTCCAAAGTTGGTATAGCTCCTTGGCTGTTGTTAAAAAAGTCTCGCTTAGAGAAATTTGATTCTGGGTTTTCTTTACAAATGAATCGTATATTTATGAAACAAGAGTTTTGAAATTATCGCTAAAATTTGTGTCTGATCTGATCGTGTATTACACGGTGCGTTTGTTAAGGTTCCTTTATAGAAGATACCACGTTTTAAAACCAATAGAGGTAAAAACACACTCATTTCTTACAGCGTTAGTCTGTTAGATTACCTTTAAACGCACTAGTGCACACCAATATTTCGTAAACACAACGGATTCACAGATACTGCATATCTCTCGATATTACTCACGATCCTCACTAAAGTAATCTACCTCGTAAGTTATTTAACAAATATTTACGTATTCAGGTAGTAAAGTTATTAAGTATAAGTAAGAAGTATTTAATGTAGCGTAACATTAAATCCGAATGAACTACGATATCGGAAATATTAAAATTTTGCTTATAACCAGAAAAGCGGAAACGGCAGTTGCTTTGGTCAATGTAATAACAATGCTAATGCCGTGTTTTTAAAATCGGTCTATTTACAACATTGCTTCCATAAAACATATTTCATTCTTTGTTCTCAGTTCAGAGTACTCGTATATTCAAAAGCTGCACATAATACTAATTCATCCGCGTTCAACTGTCCATAAGTGATCCGTTTTGTGCACAGCTAACCATAGATTTGTTATATGTCCAAGCCGACATCGGCTTTCTAAACTTGTTCGTTGTTGATTGCAGGTCACCTGTAAATAATTTTAAGTATTTCATTGCATCGATAGAAAGTTTTGGTGAATGCATAAGTCCTTTTAAACCTTAAAATAGCCAATTTAAACCGTAAAAGCGTGCAATAGTGCCTTCAAGGTACTAGAATATGTTTATGCGATGATGCAGTCGCTGTATACTGTAAATAAAAGATTTAGAGGCTAGGTGTACATTCGAATAAAGTTAGCTTTCCCGAAGCAAACGGAAATAACGGGTTTCTTGAATGATAAATAATAAAACAGCGTCGCTGACTGCACTACTAACTTTGATTCAGGCGTCTACATTTCTAGACCATGAAACGCCCGTATTAGAACAGAGGTTTTACAGATACCTATGTGGGGAGAGAATGTCGAACTCTTTTGTCCGCAATTGGTATGGTACCACATTTCAGTTTGTAAATTAGGAATGCTTAATTAAGTTCTTTGTGTATAAATATATCAAATGTAAAAACTTAACAACGAAATGTAAGAAAATATTTCAAAACTGATAGTAATAGGATCCAAATTTTCTCAATTACGTATGCTAATCAAACATTTTCTCAAACTCAGTTTCCTCAACTGTCTTTGTGTCAAATCTGGACCGTTCCATTGTAATTAAGATGTAACAGTCTATTGATTAGAGATGCTGCTTTGATCATCTGTAGGAGAAATGGGGTTCAGTGGTTTAGGGAGACTTCCATCTGGATCGTTGAATTTTGGTGAGGTTATAATTTTTTACTTTAGTTTCCTCTTCGTGTACTGGTCACTACATTAAAGAGCCTCTCCGTGTTTTTCATAATTTATTATTTACCTTTGATACGAACCTAAATGTCATATGTGTTGATATGAAATCAAAAAATCTTAAATTGTCATGTCCAAAAGACATATATATGACAAATACTGGTTTTCCATGAAAATCTAAAAACAGCCTTATAAATGCACAGAGGTGTAGATATTACGTGAAATATACGTGGATACTAGTTATATAACCCAACAAACACTATCAACTCCTAACTGCTATCCTGACTGTTTTAAATAAGTCTCCAAAATTACGTTTGACTATTTGACGCGCGCCACTGTCCGTATTTCGATCATAATTGCGACGTTCTACATTCATATTGTCACTGTAAAAAAGACAATAGCTTTAAAATGTGTCTGTTTGGTAAAAGTCGATACTTTGCGATCAAATGACACCATTGGTTAATTTTGACATATATGACCCCAACAACTCACGGAGTGGCTCTTTAAGATTGTAATCCCCTCCTTTCCAGATAATAAGCTCTGATATACTTACCTAGTAGGCCTACTCTTAATGTTCAATAACTCAAAAGGTGATATCTAGTAGTGATTACCTAAAATTCTGAGTGTTTTTGTATAATATCTCCTAAAATATTAATCAATTTCGTCCGGCCAAACAAGACGCCTGTTAAAAGTGTTTGTTATTTCAACGCCTGTGTTTATTTGTCCGATTGCGTGTGAATCTGTCAACGGAAATTAGCCTTGTTTATTCAGTATTTTTGACTGACTTTTCTTCATTCATTTCCGGTTCCTACCACGCTAGAGCGATTGTAATTTCATGTCCTATCTTGGATAGTTTCAAGTCAACACTTCTTTGCAAATTGCTAGTCGTTGATATTCTATTATATGACTTTATTTTTTGATATGAGACATTTATAAGCGCTATGAGCATGCATTAGGATGGAAAATATATAAGATGGTGACATTTATCACCCATTGTCTTTGCGTTGATGGACTCATACTTGCAGTAAACAGTTTTACACACTTTCTGCGCCTGTCTCCTAACATTCTGTTGGCTTTTTTCTATTTTACTCATAATTCACTGTTAGTTTGACCTTTCCCCCGGCACCCCCTTGGCAAACGATAAGTTTCAAATTAGACTAACTTGTTAGTAAAATCTATATTGACCTCATAAACCTCTGTTGAAGTCATGCCTTTGTTTAACATCGTGTCGTAATCTGGAGGGACGAGGACCTGGGCGACACCAATATGAGGTGTTAGACCTCATATGAGGCTATCTGTGGTTTTCAGACCTCATGGGAGGTCTACGTGTGTTAGACAGACCTCAGACTTAATTCAGTTGAATAATTAAAGTTTCAAATGTGATATAAGATAGTGCTGATCATAAAATCACAGAATTTCGTCCCAAGATATTTGCTAAGATTCAATGGGAATCGAACCTGTTACCTGTGGATTTCTAAAGAAGTGTAAGGTTATAACCCTTTCTGCCTACGGTCACAATCTGCGTACACCCCACTCTGCCTACAAATATTACTGTAGGCAGATTGGGAAATACTTTTCTATCTATAATTGACTTGATCAACCAAATACCGACGATAACGGGTTTATTTTCTTTTACAGAAGCATATTACCTATTTTTTAGTTAATATTGTATGTAAAATTTTAATACAGCCCATATCATAGTTGATGCTGTTTTTATTCTACTTTGCATTAAGTCCTTCCGGTTTTTAAAAAATTAACGTTATAACCTGAGTGCTTTCTTATTACCAAAAGATAAAAACTGCAAACAGTACCTTATTGACAAAATTTTCATGCCTCATTATTAAAACTTTTAATTTTTTTTTGGACATATTATGATTCAATCATCATTTACTTTACAACCAAACATCAATTAGTTTTCAAGAATAAAACCACCATAAAATTCTGTTACTTTTTTGTTGATGTCATTAATTTATGAGTTAGGTAAAGAAACTATTGAATGTCCTTACTATTACCACTTGTGTCCACTTGTTTCTTTACAATATTTTGTATTTCACAAAATATTTTCCCTTTTTTACTTATACTTATTTTGATAAATGTAACAAAATATTCTCAGTAAAAAGAGCGCCAGGTGTTTTTCACTATAATGGTAAACATGTAAGCTAATCTACTAGTTCGAGATCCAATTCACAGTATATAACTCAGATTTTTAATATACATATATAATCCAATTCTTTATACTGATTTTAAACAATGGTTGAATTGTTGTCCCCGTGTTGGCTAGTGACAAAAATATGTTAGGCCTTTAACATGGTTGAGTCCATTTCCGCAAAGGTAGAATAGGCAAGCGCATAAACGTTATTTCCTGATCACTTTACCGTATAATGTATTAACCTGTTGTTTTATAGTTTACAGTTTAGCGTAGTGCACACAGCAACATGAACTGCACGTGAAAATTTCGCGTAATTCGCCTCTTCGCCACACGAATTTTTCACGCATAAGAGATAGATGATTTTTTTTTACATTTAAAAAAAATTAGAATTTCGATGCTTTCAATTAAATAGCCACATTCCGTCAGTTAAGCCGGTAGAGTCCTCTGACTCGGTCAGGGTGTGTACAGATAGACTTAAACGCACTAGTGCACACCAATATTTCTTTAACACAACGAATGTACAGATACTGCATATCTCTCGATATTATTCAAGATCCTCACTCAAGTAATCTACCTTGTAAGTTATTTAACGAATATTTACGTATTCAGGTAGTAAAGTTGATTTTTAAAGACCGGAAGTATTTAATGTTACGTTACAATAAATCCGCATGAACTACGATATCGGAAATATTAAGATTTTGCTTATAACCAAAAAAACGGAAACGGCAGCCGCTTTGATCAATCTAATAGCAATGCTAATGCTGTGTTATTAAATCGGTTTATTTACAACATTGTTTTCATAAAATATAATTCATTATTTGTTCTCAGTTCAGAGTTTAGGTAAATTCAACAGCTGCACATATTAATAGTTCAGCCGCTTTCAACTGTCTATAATTTATTCGTTTTGTGCACAGCTAACCTTAAATTTGTTATATGTCCAAGCCGACAGCGGCTGTCTAAAGTTTTTCATTGTTGATTGCAGGTCAATTGTAAAGAATTTTAAGTATTTCATTGCATCGATAGAAAGCTTAAGTGAATGCAATAGCCAATTTAAACCGCAAAAGCGTGCACTAGTGCCTTTAAGGTTGGGTATCTGCCATACTAGGCCCGGCCTGTGGTATATCTACATGCACCAAGACTTCGTCCTCGCACCTTAAGTTATACATCACGTAACGTTTGTTTAATTGTTGCTATAGAGCTTCTAATGTTTCGCAAGTATCAGTCATTGTGTAATACAAACTGAAGGAGAAAGGATTTCAGAATTGAAGACAAGGTTGCTCTGTGATTGTTTTGAATTGCCGATGCACGTTTTGCTTAAATGAGTATGTTAAAAATGTAATTAATCAGGGGAAATTAATCGATAAGACAAAAACACAATGTTCACTTCATGACTCCTGGTTGCTACACAGGCCTACCCGAAGTATCACGCCGACAGATGGTTAGTCAACAAGATCTAATCTTAACATGAAGATCTTGATAACAAACGGTAATGTTTCATTAGTAGTTCTAACGCATGGCAAGGCTTACGCCACCCCCAAACATTAGCTAACTTAGGCCTTGAAGTATTTCTCAATTTTTTCTGTGCTTGCTGTAGACGCTGCTGCGATGAATCTCGAGAATCCCATGATTACATTTGCAACTTTTCAACAAAGTGGTTGCTACGCGCAAATCTCGAATCAAGGCGCCCAGCAGTAAGGTTTAAATTAGTAAGCGATGAAGACTAGCGCGAGTAATTCAAAGAAAACGGACTCGACTCGAGCACTCGTGTACCCGAGAGGCCCTATGCGTGGATAGTTGATTTTACAGTATACTGAATGTTATTTTTGAAGCAATCTCATTAAAATGCATTCTAAATGCTCAACAAGTGTAGATCTCACCAGGCCCCGTTACACTAGCCATCATGTTTGCCTCTGACAATAAACAAGTCAATCAGCGAGTTCGCCCCGAATTCTATGGTGCAGGCGAATTGAAGCGGCTAGGGAGAGGTCTACACAAGCAAAGAATTAGAGATGTTAGCTTCTACTCATCCTGTTACATCAGGGTATCCGCTCAGCTACTTCCTTGTACCCTGATCTCTTAAGGCCCTAATGCCTCGTTTTGCTTGCTATCTAACCAGCCAATGAGACGACTCGCATTTTATCATCATCTCATAAACATCAATCAGCAGTAATTAATTACTTTATATAGGCTTCCATCATCATCTGTTTACTCAACCTATCATATCCTGTACATCAACCTTGTTCCTTGTATAAACTACTTTCCACTGTAAACACTCCTTAGCAAAATAATATGTATATCAAACCATTTAATTGTAAAAACATCATCTCATGTATGTATATATTTGCCTTCATCGAATCATATGTATCACTTGCTTGATAACGGTGTATCTACACCGAAACGTCGCAATTCATGCAATAAAGAAGATGACTATCCATAAGAAATTATTCGTTCTTCTTTATCAATCCAGCTTCTAAAATGCCCCTTAAGGAAGACTCGCATTAAACAGCACAGCCCGGTTTGAAACCGTTGAGTTCAAGAGAGTGTCTTCATTGTCTCCATTTCATTGGCTGAGAATACATTGGACAGCCAAAAGTCGTTTCTTCCTGCATGCTGTAAATGGGAGAGCCTTTTCCATGAACGACAATGCAAGACCTCATCGTTCACGTGCTGTAAACCGACATCTGGCAAATAATGCTGTGACACGAATTCCATGACCAGCAGTGTCTCCTGATTTGAACCCAATCGAACATGTTTTCGACATCATGGGCCGTAAAAAGGGATCCTCCCTACATAAACCAGACTGAACTGGAGGCAGCTCATCACGAGGAGTGACAGCGGATACTGATGGAACAATTCAGAAACCTGGTTATGGGTATGCCAAGAAGAGTGACTGCAGTTTTTCAAGCATGTGGTGGCAGCACACGTTACTGAAGTTTTGTGATTCATAGGACACTTAGCCACTTTATGTTTAGCTGCCTTTACCGAGTGCCACACACCAAGACCATGATACTTTAAACACCCATGTCTTTTGGATGAAATTCCATTTCAATTGAACTGTTTTGAGTCCTCATGAGAGAGAGGGGTGCCCACCTTTTTTTTTGCTGTGTATAGATCAACATCAAAGAGCTCCCCAAGACTGTTTACTGCTTGATCTCCTGGCATAGTCTATAAAATCAAATCAGGACTCAGGTTTGGTCAGTCCAATGAATAGATGCCAGGATGAGGCTTAAGATCCTGACCAAATCCTTTTAACCAGTACTACCGCCCTGGTAAATGTTTGTATAAGAGGGTATATGAATGGAAGGATAGAGTTATCAAGAATGTCATGACCGACCCTACTTCTGACGGAGCCTAGTTAGTATCAACTTGTATGTTTTGACACCAGTTTAGTGCTGAAGAAAAATTAGTCATTAGTGGACTAATCACATGTTAAAAATGACTGCAGCGATTAAGTTTAAGGAATGATTCAGTTACTTGCCACTAGTTACCAACACTGGAGGCTTTAGCCAGGAGTTGCCAAGATAAGGTCAGAATTCGAACATGCTATCAAAATGAGTTTGAATCTTGGTAGAGTCAATTTACAAAAAAAATATTCCTCGGAACACAATCAGATTGCCTGTCAGGCCCGATGGCCAAAAAACCTGGTTTTAACATGCAGCTTCATTACTCAATGTTACCTGATAGAAATGACAAAACACAAATCTATTGAAAAATTGGCACTTTATTGCTCAATCATCAATCTTCAAACATCATCAATGTTCAATATGAAGAGAACCTTACCGCATACACATAAGCACACTTCTTGACTAACACACGCATGCACTCACAGACACAGACAAGAGCATTCAATGCTTCATACACAAGAGCCAATCTTTCGCACGTACATGCATGCAAAGTCAACAGCAAAACAGCACACCTTCAACTGTAGCAATCTAAAATATTTCACATCCATACACATATATATGTTCATGGCACAGTTCAAACATTTCACTAAAATCATGTCCAGTTCATTTACAAGTCCTTACAATACTCCTGTAAAGATTTCAATAACTAGTTAACAGCAACATTGGAGATACAAAAGGCACCTTGGTGGTAACTTGTATCCCCCAATCTGCTGTTACTAGGAGGAAAGATACCATGCATGCCAGTTAATAAGGGAATTGAAGAATGTGTACATTTAAGAACCTTTTTTGAACATGGGGGGGTGGGGGGTATTGAGTACAAGAGTTAAGAAACAAAGACTAGGGAAGCATTATGAGGGATATGGAAGAGCAAGAATAATTTTGACAACTAACAGAGGCTACTATTCGTTGCAGTGTTCAAATAATAAATGAGCAATTGGATGGCGCGTCAATTGCGGGATAATTTCAGATTGGACATATTGGAGAAGCAGGCAAGAAGTCTAGCTTGTGTTATTTCAGATGAACTAGGTTTTTACATATTGCAGAACAAATTTTACGAAGGCTACTTGATTTCCAAACTAAAAGCCTTTCTTGCTTGTAAGGTCAAAAACTAATTTTGAACACTAATTAATTTTGTGTTGAAAATATTATTTTTGGACATAACTAGGACATGATTCTAATGAGATGACATGAACTAATACTACCATGAGGAACAATGAAGTTTGTCTCTGAAACAAGCTTGCAGCAACACTGGATCCCTAGATACTGTTACACTTCCTATAGCAGCTTCTATAGAGCTTTGGCTCCATGTGGAAATCAAAGCACAAGTGAAACATTACTGATGAAGCTATTTTTGGAAGAAAAGCTGCAGTTATATGACAAGACACGTTTTGCTTGTAACTGGCATTACTGAAGTTTATAACTGTAAGAGAATATCATAACAGACCTCTGAATAATGCACACGTCTTACTTCACAATTTGATAAAAAAAAAGCTTGAGGAATTATTCAACAATGAAGTAAATTATTCTGTTCTCAAATTAGTCTCAGCTTTAATAGTCATTAACTTCAAATAGGACACAAAAGTTTCCATTCCAGATTTGAATTGGGCATCATTCTGAAAGAGACACTTTTGTGAAATTGACATCCAACCTTTATCTAGTCAAAAGGATTTAATTATGCAGATCACAATTGTTGATGCCTTGAATTCATTCAGACAGAAATGGAGGTAACCAGTCACTCTGATATCTATTCTATGATATGTTAGCTTATTCAGTTCAAAAGAAATTTAAACTATGAATTTCAGGAATATAACAATTCTCAAAGGGCAAGATCATTCACCCAATGAAAGTTATTCTTGAGAATTTCCATTCCCGAATCAGTTCAACTTCGGAAATGCAATGTTCAATATTCATTGGGTGGATCAAAGGTGAATATCTACCGAATAATGCCTGACCAAATAAAGAATGGTTCTGAAAATTCACTAAGGATGATAAATGATTTAGCACCAAAATCAGCCAAGCATGTCTTTAATGATTTCTATGGTGAACATTAAGAACTAATCTTGACACAAACACCCTGTCAATTCTTGAATTATTTTGTGAGAAACAAACATTATTAGAAAAGGGGCCATGTTCATTAAAACAGTATAAGCAGAAACTTGGATAAGGAGAGTCTGAACTATTATTTAGTAGTTTATGTTCAAGGAAGAAAGTTTAGACTTCTTATAACCAATTCTGACAATGTAACACTGAAGAGCTGGCTTATCTTAACATTATTGCCTACAATGGTAAATGAATTGTCTTAATCAAAAGCCATTGCTAGTCCCCCATGTCAATGACATTATCCAAAACTTGCATGAAAGATCCTTAAATTTAAGATATATCCTATCAAAATTTTAAAAGCCCACCTGAAGGAGTAAAGGAATCATTTAAAATAAAACTGAGACTAATAACAAATTCGAATGAAACTCACGGATCTACAAAATGCTTTAACAACTTTAACATGTCAGTGAAATGCAGGTGTTCTTTCTTCAAGCCTGCGACTTTGACATCCAAATGAACTAATCCGTCCTTGTTGGTAACTTCATTATTTTTTAATATTTTGCAAGAGTATTGCAACTTCTCTGTTCCAATAGACTTACTTATTTACGTTCCAGCTTATCATATACATTCCATAACGTTGAACAAAATCCACAATCAAAAGACCAATGATATGAATTTTCTTCCATTACAATCACTTTGGTAGGCATTTTCTAATACATTTTTTTCAGTTTTTATCACATTTAAACAGGCGTGAATTTAAAGCAAAACTTAACAGTAACAATGATAATCCACATTATTAAAAACATTTAAAATGATTTAAATTGTTAAGACTTTGAATACAATTTGAGTCTCTGCTCATAAACACATTGACACAGAAGTCATGCTAAATGAGCCTGTATGTTCTTGAGCTTATTCAAAACAACTTACTTATCTAAACAAGATTAACACATCAAATTGAGCTTGAAATAGAAAACAATTTACCCTTAAATGTAGGCTCTTGAATTTATCAGGTACCTAAACAAAGTAAATTACCATTTCGCCATTACAACTGAAACTTAATTTGATCTTGAAATTTCAAAAGTCTACAAATACACAACTCACAAAATGCTAAGGATCAAATGACTGTTTAACAAGAAAATAGCCTTATCAAGAAAGGATTAGAAACATTTCAAAGTTGAAAACTTGGGTGGTCATAACTTTGGTTGAGGTTATGAAGCGACATCGGTTGAAGAATTTATCTCTTGGATCCCTTTCTTATACTCCAAAACATTTTGTTTGGGCCAGTTAAATGTTCTGGATTTGAAAATTGCCATGAAAAATCTCAACATTGATCAACCTAATATGCAACTTGGGAATTTTTCTTAGAACTATTTAAGCTGACCTGAATTCTCTCCTTACATAACTAAGCCTTTATGCTTTGACCTCTGTAGGTAGAACATCTCAGGTATCAGTGCATGATGGCTTTTGATTTCAGTAGTGTCTCCCTTATTTGGTCCATTTACTCTATTAAGGCTCAACAAGCATGCAGCAGGGTATGACGTGGAAGTTTTATTCTCTAACTTCTTTATTTAGAAGGGATAAAGTCCATAACATACCTTGTTGTATTACCTCGCAATTTAACACATGCTTAAAAGAGCATTATGACTGAAGAAATGTTACTTTATAACTAGGTTAAGTTACAAAGAGTAGAAAACTAATCATGACTCTAAAGTATCAATCTTAGTGTTTTGTATTAAGATCCTTAGCAATTTGAGAAAGTTTACATTGGGATGAACATCTAAAACAATTTTCAAAACTCTAAATTCAGCAGTACATATAACATTTGTTGAAATTGCAGATAAAAATAATACTGACCATCTAGACACATTCAATTAAGCATTTACATCACTTCCCGTTTTAGGACAAAGATCATGGATTGTGGATATGTTGATACGGGATCATATGGCACTCTAAAACTTGACAAAGAGTAACAGATTTTAAGTAACAAGAATAATGTTATGGATTAATATAATCCACATAGAAAAATAAAACAAATTTATTTAAATAATTCACGTTTTATAAACATTTGAACACTAAAATTGTTATAATTCTCCTCCTCTAAACATATCACAACAGGTGGTATTTAAGTTTTCCATTTGAGGAGAATTTGAAGTTCAGACTCGTGTTAATGTCTTCACCAAAACATTTGGTTTTTTTTTTAGAGAAGGTAAACATAAAGTTTAACGTTACACCTGTATTTTACTAGGGAGGCTTGCGATAATTCATCTTCACAAATTTCTTATCTTATATGTAAACGGAACCTATATCTATAAAACTTAGATTTCACAATCAAATATGTTTCCTTTCAAAAAGCTCGCCTTAATCTTTGATCAAATTTTTAATCTCTTAAAACCACATTTGTTTAGGTGAAATACTAAAGATTTTTAGGACATCTGATACATGTCTAAGAACATAAACGTCAAGGCACGAGACATTTGTTGTGATTTGTACCACACTCACACTCAAGAATATGAATACAATGAAGATAGTAGATTGGTGAAGTAACATATTTAGTGAAGTGTGGTGAAAATTAGGGAGCAGAAGCAGTATATGGCTCTCGGCTTCGATTAGCTGACTGGTACAGAAGCTACTCCTCTGACAGCATCCTTTGCCCAATCGGGCGTTAATTTTACTTTTTATCACAGATATTTGCTTCTGGTTTGGAACTTGCATCAGCGTGGTTTCTCCAAACTTGTTCTTGCAGGGTCAAACGTTTGCTTCAAATGTTTCAGCAGTAACTGGGCAGAAAATTTCTTGTCCTTATTCATTCCTGTTGACATCCTAAGCTTAAAAGATCATTACCCATTACAATATTTCTGGATAAGGTAGGGAAGAGAGTTGTTCAAACAAGCTTGCTTGGTACATAAACATTCAGAAACTTTTCCACCTCTACCTTTCTCTGAGCAACTGTTGCTTACATTTCAATAATGAGACATTTAAGCCGTTATTCTCAATCCAAGATATTCATTTCTTAGAATATTCAATCTTTCAACCATCCTTGGGCCAGCTCGCTCATAGTCCCTGTTCTAACGTACGGAGGGACAGTTCTCTAGTATAAAGTCCTGAGGAGGGAGCCCAGCAAGCACACCAGCAAAATTCAATGTAAATGTAACCCAGTCTATTCAGCATCCATATTTTAGCCAATCTCAGCAACAGTGAACAGATAAAATCGTGTCAAACAATACAAGTAGCACCATGTTGTCTCAGTCAAGGTTGTCAATCTCGCCTGCGTTGACGCGAGTGGGGTCGGCGTGGACCGTAAATCCGAGAATGCTCTTGTCAACCTTCTGCATCTTGCCTTTTTTCTTCTTGTTCTTGTTGCGCACACTGCTGAACTCAAACTCGTTGTTGTTGCTGCTCCGCTGCTCTTTAGGGTTGACGGCTGGTGCAGGGCCCCATATACTATCCTGTGAAAAGGCATTGGAAAGTTTCATCACACATTCTGAATGTTCAACACAAAAATGGGTCTATTACTATTGCATGCCTATTATTCTTAACTTACTTGACCATACCATTCGAGCTAGTCATATATTAGTCCTGTTGTAACTAGAAATTTCACAAGCAAAAATTCAATTCATAACCTATAACCTTAAAGTCATAGTCTCATTTTTGTAAGGCAACTAAACTGAACTAATTATTCTTCACGAACAAAATCTGATCACTAACACTAATATTTCCTGTCGCATTTGCAAAGATTTTCATTATGCCCGTTGTACAGTTTTGGATGAAGCAGCTTATTGGCATTTGCCCTTTCAGACCGATGAGGTACCGAATCAAGTGCAATCCCATCGCGAGTACAAAACACCGGAAATCTAGTCATCGCAGCGCCGATTCTTATGACAGACGCATTCTTCACTGAGTTTACCACCTTTTTGTTATATCTGTATTTGAAAAAGCGTAAGCTATTACCTATTTTCATTGGATATTCAACTGGGACATTTTATGTGTTCTTCGTCACGGCCTTAGCGAAATGACATGGTAAGGACTAACGCTCGCAAAAAACATGTTATTCGTGTAGGGTAGGGTAGTTTGAACTTCATTATTGAGAGCTAAAATGCCTGCAGAGTCCTGAAAATTGTTGCAAACGTCAGAAAGATTTCTGTGAGTGGTGAACTATTTGTCCGGCATTTATTACAATTTGCCTTGCAAAAATGAGACTATGACTTTAACCATGAAAGAAGGGGAGACAACCCAGGGTCAAAGATCAAATATAAGTATCTGTTACCATAAATTGTCATTTATGTTACGACATGATGTTATGATATTTAAATGCAAACCCTTGTTTTGCTTACATAACACATAACACAAACTGATGAAAGGATGTCAATGACACTCAAATATCCTGACTCAACATGCAGGACAGGACCCACCTCTTCCTGCTGCTTCTCTAGACGAGCCTTCTGCTTGTACTGACTTCTCTTCTCTAGGAACTGACGACCGAACTCCTTTGCAGCACCACTCTCTCCCAGGTAGGACCTCACATAGTCGTGAACCTGAACATCAAGAGTTACACTGTTACATTGTAGATTCTACCAAGTCTTGGTGGCTGAGTGGTTAAACTTTTGAAACAGTCAGTGTTACCAATTTGAGAAGGTGAGGGTTGGAGAAGCATGGGACTGACCCCAACACAGAACAAAAAACTGATGTATTCTTCTGCAATTAGCAAACTTTGGCAATAGGATCACATATCAAGTACAGTTCACATGTAGCTGTTTGCTGCAATAATGCTGGTAAAGATTGTTCTAGAGAATGAGTATCCCTTTGATCTTAACAGTTGGTACAAGATAATTTCATAACCAATTATACATGGCTTACTTTGTCAGTAATTCATTAGACTTCTTAACATTTCTACATATACATGACACCAAACACAATTTTACACAGAATTAACAATTACCTCATAGGGCGATTCCACATCTTGGAGGAAGGCAATGAATGTTGGAACTGAAAGAATAGATAACCAAAATTATACATAACATCTGCTATAGCATTAGACTGACAGACAAAAACTCTTAGAAAAATTAATACAATAAAGTCTATCAATGATCATATGTAAATCATACATAATATCATTATCTATTAAGTTGGGCGAGTTGCTGTTTTGACAATATTTCAGCCATTTGCATCATGTAGAAACATCCAATGAGAAGATACTTACTGGTATAAAATTGGAAGTGAACTTTGAGACTTCACAGTAATTCATAAAAAAGTATGAGACTCAATTCTTTCATTTCCATTAGAATAGCAGTTAAAGTTTTCTAGAAGGAAGTGACATTTCAAACGTACCATCAACAGAAGAGGCGAGCCCAGTCAGAGCCTTCTCACACCACTGTGTGAAGTCATCAACTGGGTGAGAACTCTGGAATAACTTCTGTACTGTATCCTGCTCCTCCTTCTTTGGCTTGGTTTGTTTGTTCTTGTTGGCCGCCGAAGCACTTGTGTTGTTGTTGAGTTGCTGGTTTCGTTTCTTGCCACCCAATGCAGGAAACTCACCACTGTAATCAGATATTGAGGATCATCACTCAAGTGAATGCAATTGAAAGTGCAAAGAAAGTACAAATAATTAATCATCTCCTTTTACCACTGTTATGAATTTATATATCTTTATTGATTGATCAGAGATTCAAGAATATTTGGCGATATGCAACCAAGGTTCTTCAGGTTTCAAGTCATCAAGTTCGAATGGCAACGGAGGCAGATCAGCTTACAACAGACTTGGGTAAACCATCAGCCGATTTTCTTCAAAACTAACCTGATGGTCTTTACCACTTGAACGAAATTTACAGGTCAGTTTGAAAGCTTATTGCAATCTAATCTTATAAACCAGGCCTATCATAGCAAGTCATGGCCTATACTTGCGCAAGCCTCCATGACTTGCTATGATAGGCCTGGTTATATTTCCCCTACTATTCTGTGCTTATCGTCCAGGCTGCTGAGGTGGATCTTGATAGTCCAATGAGATATCATATGATGATTGCAACTTTTCTGAGAAGAGGCTGCTGCACTCAAAACACACATTTTGATGTGTTGGCAACAAGGTTTAAATTTGCCAGCGAGAGAGCCTGGTGCAATTTAAAGCTAAGCAGGGGAAAATGAGTCATCTCTAAAAAGAGTGTGTTGTAAAGAATGACTTACTAATGAACAATGTCACTATGTCCTCTCATGTACTGTTGTGAGTTTATCAGTTGAGATACATCGTAATTAGATTCTTGAATTAACTACCCAAAACTCCAACTCACGTGTCTTTGGTTGCTGCCTTTTTGGAAGATATCACAGGTTCGTCCCAGAAACCCCCTGTACTGGTACTACCGCCTCCTGCGGTCTTCTCCGACCCCCACACGGCTGCTCCACCCCAGCTGGCAGACTGCGCCCCGTTACTTGCCACATTGCTCCACATGCCAGGGGTGGTCAGGGTGGACGCTGGGGGTGGCTGCAAACAGTATTAGAGTATTACTGCTAGTACATAACTAACTTTTTATCTGTCAAAAGAATATTCTGGTGCAGCTAAGCACTACATCAATGTTGCAATCCAAAGGACAATAGACGGACCATTGAAATGTAGGAAAAAGAAAGACAAAGATGGAGACGAAAGTACAGTGAGAGAAAAACAGCAGTAATTTGAACAACCTGATTAAATCAAGGCATGAGATGGAATTTAGATAAAAAAATTGCTCTTTATTAATGGACTTCATGAGACCATGACCCTGTATACAATTTGCATAACAATATCTAAATATAAAACCTATACTACAACTGTAAACTAGTTCAATCTACGGGAATATTTAGTCAGATTGGCCACAGTGATTTGTTGGATTTACTGTGATGTTTACCTCATTTAAAATGATTCTGAAGTTAGACTGAAACTGGAGAAACAAAAGTTTGGTAAATAAATTATCTATACCACTTTAACTTTTTAAAAATTCTCTCTTTACTTCCCTTCATTAACTCGTCATGATTTTTTTTTACAACACTATCAAGCACTGTTGCTTCAAGAAATCCCTCATTCTCCTACATAAGCAAATTTGTACCTGTAGAGCTCCTACAGTACCCTAGGATCCATCAAGAACAAGTAAAGAAGTGAGCACAGCTCACATACCCCCGCTTCAAACTATAGTCTGGCTTTCTTTGTTGGTCTTACCCTCAAAAAGCTCACTTAGGGATCATGGTTGATAAGTGTATTAAGTTTGTTGAAGCTAGCATGTATAGTTTAAAAGATATGCTCAGGAAAAAGCACTTTGTCAGATAGTCATTGTTTTAGTAACGTTTCCATGTAAAACGCAAAAAATAAAAATAATTTTTTGGTCTTACCCTCAAGAGACGCACCAATATGGATAAGTGTATGAAGTTTGGTGATGATAGCATGTACGGTTTAGAAGATATACTCCGGACAAAGGACTTAGTCATAAATTCACTGTTTTAGTCATGTTTCCATGGAAAGCGCAAAAAAAATAAAAATCATTTGTTGGTCTAACCCTCAAAAGGCACATCAATGGATCATGGTTGATAAGTGTATGAAGTTTGGTAAAGATAGCATGTATAGTTATGAAGATATACTCCGTACAAAGGACTTTGTCACTGTTTAAGTCATGTTTCCATGGAAACCGCAAAAAATAAAAATCATTTGTTGGTCTAACCCTCAAAATCACATCTAGGGATCATGTTTTATAAGAGTATGAAGTTTGGTAAAGCTAGCATGTATAGTTTAGGATAAATGCTCAGGACAAAGGACTTGGTCATAGAGTCACTGTTTTAGTCATGTTTCCATGGAAACCTCAAAAAATAAAAATCATTTGGTGGTCTAACCCTCAAAAGGCACATCTAGGGATCATGGTTGATAAGTGTATGAAGTTTGTTGAAGCTAGCATGTATAGTTTAGGAGATATGCTCCGGACAAAGGACTTGGTCATAGAGTCACTGTTTTAGTCATGTTTCCATGGAAACCGCAAAAAATAAAAATCATTTGTTGGTCTAACCCTCAAAATTACATCTAGGGATCATGTTTTATAAGTGTATGAAGTTTGGTAAAGCTAGCATGTATAGCTTAGGATAAATGCTCAGGACAAAGGACTTAGTCATAAATTCACTGTTTTAGTCATGTTTCCATGGAAAGCGCAAAAAAAATAAAAATCATTTGTTGGTCTAACCCTCAAAAGGCACATCAATGGATCATGGTTGATAAGTGTATGAAGTTTGGTAAAGATAGCATGTATAGTTATGAAGATATACTCCGTACAAAGGACTTTGTCACTGTTTAAGTCATGTTTCCATGGAAACCGCAAAAAATAAAAATCATTTGTTGGTCTAACCCTCAAAATCACATCTAGGGATCATGTTTTATAAGAGTATGAAGTTTGGTAAAGCTAGCATGTATAGTTTAGGATAAATGCTCAGGACAAAGGACTTGGTCATAGAGTCACTGTTTTAGTCATGTTTCCATGGAAACCTCAAAAAATAAAAATCATTTGGTGGTCTAACCCTCAAAAGGCACATCTAGGGATCATGGTTGATAAGTGTATGAAGTTTGTTGAAGCTAGCATGTATAGTTTAGGAGATATGCTCCGGACAAAGGACTTGGTCATAGAGTCACTGTTTTAGTCATGTTTCCATGGAAACCGCAAAAAATAAAAATCATTTGTTGGTCTAACCCTCAAAATTACATCTAGGGATCATGTTTTATAAGTGTATGAAGTTTGGTAAAGCTAGCATGTATAGCTCAGGATAAATGCTCAGGACAAAGGACTTGGTCATATAGTCACTGTTTTAGTCATGTTTCCATGGAAACCGCAAAAAATAAAAATCATTTGTTGGTCTAACCCTCAAAAGGCACATCTAAGGATCATGGTTGATAAGTGTATGAAGTTTGGTGAAGCTAGCATGTATAGTTTAGGAGATATGCTCCGGACAAAGATTTGTGACGGACAGACAGACGGACAGACAGACAGACGGACAGAATGAACGCTATATACCCCCGCTTACGCTGTAAGGCGGGGGTATAAAAATATCTTCTATTGCTATATAATCTTTAGCACCTGGACGACAGGATTGTTGAGTTTGAAATATTTTGCTTCAGATTCCTTGTACAACAACCTTTCTACTGCTGACAAAAAATCTATGCCAAATATAGTCAGGCATTTGTCTTAAAAGATATCAGGGTACTCCAGAGGCTTCATAGACTACAAAAAGCTGACCATGTGATTATATAAAGGTACCTTTGGTTTGCTAGGTTGGACAGTTTTGGTCTTCTTGCCGACATCCTTGGCCTGTTCCTCCTGGATGTCCAGCAGAGACTTGAGTGTGTTGGTTGCGGCTTGGTTCACCGTCCTGTTAATCAGTAACATTAGATGCTCAATTGAGGTTTACAACAGATTTCTATCATATCTAGATCATTAATTGGAACTATTGTACTGTGAATCAAGTCATGAGACCATCATAAAGATTTGAAAAGAGGTTAAACATTATATTCCTATATATCATCACCACAGGAAAGCTTTCAACTCACAGTTTTTCCTCAGTCTTATGTAAGTCTTCAAGCTTATATGAATCATTTTCAGATTTCTAATGGAGACTTTTGTTTCAATATCATGAACATTACAAGAAGATACGAATAGATGTGAGACACCTATCAAGCCATATCAATCATATTTAGATTGTTACTGGAGGCCTTGTTCCATAAATCATAATTATGGGAGAGTCGGAGATCTTAATTGTCATTTTACACAGATTTCACGCTTACAAAAATAACTATTCAGGACTTTATATGTCCTGCCTCATGGTTACGATTTATGGACTCAAGTCTTTGTATAAAGGCTATGTCAGATGGAAGATTCACTTACATCTGAGAGCCCCAGGACTTCTGCATCTGTTGCTGTTGTTGCTGCTGCTGTAGAGCCATCATCTGGTTCCTTTGGAATTCAAGTTGACGCTGAAATGTTGGAAAATCATCAAAATAAGATTCTTTTTTTCAAAAAAATATTCTAGTAACATCAAAACTAGGTTTCAAAAGTACAAAATGGAATGATAGTGACTATGTTTTCACAGAGTTCAAAGCCACATAAAAGAAATTTCTTTGGAAGAATTGCTTCACAAACCCTTTGTTTCTACCTAGGAACTACCCTGCTATTGTGACCGCTGACTCTGTAACTTCTCTTTATCCACTTACCTCTCGCTCTTGGGACTGGCGTTCTTCCTCCTGCTGGATTTCTGCCAGAGACTTCCCCTCATGGTGGTCTCGCTGTGGGGACTGACTTGCCCACTGGGCTGTCGGTGGCAACTGGGGAGAATAAACAAACTTTTTATTTGATCATTAAATTTCATCATGTATCATGATAAATACGATGTTTCAGTGATTTCAGCAATGCTTCACTTAAATTATAGGTGTTTGTCAAATTTGAGGTGGCATTCTTGATTCATTAAACTGATCAATGAGAGGGAAAGCAGTGGTTAGCTAATTAAAAGGGACGTAAAATATGCTGAAGCAGAATGTGCCCGGAAATGTAATATACCCAGCTTTTTTCTTAATGTTGCTGCATGGTTTTCTAATGTTTGGAATGTACACCCAGTTTCAACAATAACTAATACTTTTGTTTTGAAGGGTATTCCCGGTGTAACAGGCCGAACTTTCCCCCTGGCCAGACTTTCCCCGGGGAAGGTTTGGCCTAGGACCATCTTTCCCCGGGGAAACTTTGGCCTAGGCCAAACTTCCCCCCCCTGGGCTTAATCTTCCCCGGGGAAAGTCTGGCCTAGGCCAAAGTTTCCCCACCCTATATTCTACCTACAAGAGACAACTTGACTGGCTATACATTCAGATCAGACATGCACGTGTTATTTGAAAGCAGCAAACTATTGGTTGAAATCTTATATTTTAATGAAATTAAGAGCAAATGAAATTAAGAGCAGGAATCTAATTTGATCTATTTAAGGCCTTGCCAACATCCCATTCTAAATTTGTAATTGCACATTAGATCAGTCATAGATTTTGTACAGTAACACTTTATTCCATAATCAATAAGGCAGTAGCAATGAAAGGCTTTCTATTTGTCTGTCCTAACCTGCATTCTTGCCAGCTGTTCACGTTGTTGTTGTTGGAGGCGTCTCAGAGCCTCCTGTTGTTGTCGTTGTTGTTCTTGTCTCTGCATCTCCTGGTAGACAAGGAATATTGATAAAAGGAATTGATCCTAATTTGCTGACAGTATCAATATATGATTTCTAACTGTTGAATAAATATTTATATTAGAAATCATATTTAGTGAACCTGTTTTGTTTTTATGCTGTTTTTGGTGAGTTTTAAACTTCACTTATAGAAAACTTTCAAACTGAAAGAGGAAATTATCGATGCCATTTTCATTGTTAAAATAAATGTTAACAGTTCAAAGATTGATAAAAAATAAGTACTAGAAACAAACTAAGAATTGCCCCTTACTAAAGATACATATCCAGACATATTCAAGGACACAATGAGCCAGGATAAGGATAGATTCAAGAGTGCAAGCACAAGCAGAAAGTAATCAAAAAATAAAATTTGACAGAACAAGCACCTGTTGTCGGAGAAGCTCCTGCTGCTGTTCATGTTCCTGCTGCTCCTGTTCCCGCTGCTGCTGTAGCTTCATCTCCTCCTCCTGCTGTCTCTGCAGCTCCGCCACCCTCAACATCTCCTGCAGTCAAGGGCAGATAAACAATGAATAAAGTTTTTTGGTAGCAGCATTCAAGCTGCTTGCCCATCAGCTAATTACAGGTTGATTTGAACCTAACCTAACGCCAGCAATAATTGACAAAATAACTGTTAATAAATTGTAGCGTCTGTCTAATTTTCAATTGGAAGGGTTGATTATTTAAACCAGTAGCCAGGCTTGCCAGACTTTGTATTTCTAACATCACTTATGTATACTGCCACCTGCAGACACAGATAGACTCAAAGTATTTCAAAATAATGGTTATTCATGATCTCAAGTTTGTTTGTTTGAGGAGATAAACATCTATAACCAAAGACCTGATAAGGTTGAAATGGAAAATGACTTGGCCCCTGACTTTTAAGGAACACATGACAATAAAATAGATGCCTAACAACTAACTCAGTACTAAGTGTGATCTAACCAGGACCACATTCAAGAGGGCAAGATGCTCAGCCATGACTCAGGTACCCACCTGTTTCCTATGCTCTTCCTCCATGTGTTTCTTCTGAAGTTCTTCCCTTCTCTTCCTCTCCTCCTCTGCTCGTCTGTGTTCCTCTTCTTTGCGCCGAGCCTCTTCCTGTCTCTGTATTGCCAACTCCTCCTCCTGTCTGCGTAACTCTTCTCTCTGTCTCTCCTCCTCTCGCTTTTGTTCTTCTTCCATCTGACGTCTCCTTTCTTCTTCTTCTCGACGTTGCATTTCTTCCAGACGCTGAATAATTTGAGACAACAAACTTCAGTTAAAAGCATCACATATAAAAGCAAGAATTTGTATATCACATTTTGCTGAAAAAATGAGATTCATGTGTCATTTCGCCATTTGTGTAATTTTGACTTTTTTTTAGATTTCTCCCACATTTTGCAAGTAATTTACATGACAAAAGTAACATCTGGTATGGGCTTTCGGAGAAAATAAATTTGAAAACTAAAAAATGCTTATTAGCACAATGGTAATTAATTCCTAAAAAAAACATGTGCAAACTATCAAGTCAGTGCGGTATGACTTGTCTATAGCTTTGAGATAATGTAAAAGCCTTACAGAGTCCACTACATAAACCCATCAAACAGTGAACAGTCAACTACTCCAGCTATTCTCACCTTCAGTTCTGCCTGCCGCTGCCTATCCAGCTCCTCCTTCTCCCGCAGCATCTTCTCCCTCTCCCGGGCCAGCTCCTCCTGCTGCCTCTTCAACTCCTGCTGTGTGCGCTGGATCTCCAGCTGCTGTCTCCGCTCATCTTCCTCCTGCTGCTTCCGCCGCGCATCCTCCGCCGCCGCCGCTGCAGCTGCTGCTTTTTGCTGTGGAAATCAACAGGGATGTACTGGCAAGCTTTATGCAGCAAAGGTTAAGTTAGGATGTTGATACAGAGTTCCTGTTTACTGGGAAATACTGGGAAAATACTGATAAATTACACAAGGACTGGCAAAATGAAATACTGTTGGCTTGAACGTAAGTATATTTTTTCAATTCATAATAGATAAAGATACATTTAAATATTTCATCCATGTAAATTAAAAAATGTCAAATTCTGTGAAACATTTGTTAAAATGCGAGTTTTGTATAAGCTGCTTACTTATAAACCAACTGATATCATTCCTGGGATCCAAGAGAAAGGCAAAATAAAACACCGGGGTGAACACTGCTGATAGCAAATCTAAAATTCATTAGCCAAAATATTTGTGTCATTGGAATGGATAGTTTATTTTTAATAATTTGTAACACAATTATCAAATTTTACTAGCCAATAATAATTATTTGGAAATTTTTGGTTGGAAATCATAATTTTATCCAAGATTGCTAGTAACTCAGAACACTGAAGAAAGAACTCACAGCTTGAAGATTCTGCTGCTGCTGCTGTGAGAGTGTGCTTTGGGAGAGATCTGCCGCCTCCAACTCCCACACACTGGTCGGCTGGGACCAACTTCCTGCAGGGGAGACAACCACAGATCAGCCAAAAGCAAATAGAGTCAAGCAGCAAATACAGGCTTTGATAAAATCATCAAATTATCCAGTTAAGTGTTCTTCCTAGAGCAGAATCTGGAAAAATTTGCCCACGTCCCTTAAAATCTAGGGATTTAGTTAACCTTTGAAATGTCCCATTTGTTCTGATTGGCGAAACGAAGCCTATAATCTCATTTAGGACCATCACTCATCCAGCGAAAACAACATCTTAAGTGGTATGCACTCTGAAACTGCTCAGTCGACCTAGAGGGGAATTTTTTATGATATTTAACATAATTCCTTACATATCTCATGCTATCCAAATGAGAAAATAGTTGAACTAATGCCAAGAATCCAGCCAGAAAGCTATTGACAGTTAATATACTGCATATTGTTCAATTATTCTGAAATGAAATAAAGAAGCCTTCTGTAACAATTTATTCAAGTAAAGAATCTGAAGTTAGTCACAATTTCATGCATGGGAGGGAAGAATGAAACTGACCCTGTGTGACTGGCGGCTCGGTATCTTGAGGTACAGGCTGAGACACAGACCTGTTGAACACAGCATGAGGGACTGGCGGTACATCTGACTGGGGTCTGAACAAAAAAAATTACTGCAATGGTCAAAGATAATAAAGCTTTTCAGAGTCATTAAGTCATTGACCTACAGTCATTTTTTCTACAGAAGGTGGTTCCTAAGTCAAGTGACTGTGATGGTTCAAAAAATAAATGGAAAAATAGAGCCACTGGCTCTGTATTTCATATGACTATCTATAATTTATTTCAATTCAAGGGCCACGATATGAGCTGCCACAGGACCTGAAAATCCATTAATTATAATCCTCATTAGCTAAGGAGTCTGTTCACAGGGTTTCATTTTCTAGACCTTTTGCTTCTGGAGAAGATGATGAAAATAGGTTTTTAAGGTGTGGTCCTTTGTGGCCCGTTGCACGGGTCACAAGGTCACCAAATCTATAAATTAAAATCCCAATCAGATAAGGAATCTGTACATGATGTTTCAGCTTTCTAGGCCTTTTGCTTCTGGAGAAGAAGATGAAAATTGATTTTACAGGCTCGGTCCTTGATTCCCATATTAGGGGCCAAATCCATAAAATCAGAATTTCCATCAGCTTAGTGAGTCTGTAGATAAGATTTCAGCTTCCTAGACCTTTTGCTTCAGGAAAAGAGGATGAAAATAGGCTTTAAGGGCGTGGCTCCTGGGGCCCTTACTAGGGGTCAAAGGTTCATCAAATGTATGAAGTAGAATAACCATCAGTAAAGGAGTCTGTACACAAGATTTCAGATTCCCTGAGCAAATGGATCTGGTGAAGAAGATTAAATAGTGATAAGTTTCCAGACAGCCGGACGCAATGCCATAAAAATTGACAACCACAACTTGCACCTACTGTGGAGAGTGTCTATTCTGTTGCTGGTGCTGCTGTTGCTGTTGTTGAAGCTGCTGGAGCTGTTGCATCTGCTGCATGAAGACAGGTTGAGTCTGCATCAACATCTGCATGACCAGTTGCTGCTGCTGGGGGGGAGACAGGGACTTGAAGGAGTCCTGTTCTTGTAGCTGGGTCATCATCTGCATCTGCATGTTCCTATGGGACACATCATTGAAACATCTTTCATCTGTTGAAGACACTACCATGTCATAAAGAAGCCCAGCTTATTCTTTGGGAAAGTAAAAACAATATTAATTTGCTCCTTTGCAACATCATTTGTATCAAACCTGGGTATTCATTAACTTTTACAATGATTCACACATTAGCAATGAGTGTGAGTCCTTAAAGATGTATTGAAGAAATACTTTTGTGCACTTAATAATTCAGATGATAAATTTCAAATGTCAACAAGTTCATAACACAAGCATGAGAATTTCAAAATACCAAAGCTAATGTCTGTGATAAAACACATAACCAGCAGATGTGCAAATCTAGTTAATAATGTAGCAAGAAAGAAACTGTTGGACTCAACAATGGACACGAACCTCATTAGCATCTGCTGTTGCATGAGCTGCTGAATAAGGAACTGTTGGGGTATCATGCCCATCAGATCCTGTGGGGGCGGGGTTGGTTGTTGAGGTGGTGCTTGAGGGGGAGCGGCTGCCTTCATGGACGCAGCTTCTGTGTTAGCGTTGGTGACAGGGACATTCTGTGGAAAAGGGTTACATATGATATCTTTACTTTTTGTTGTTTAAGTGGTAAAAATAACATGGTCTTTGTTGTGAAAAAGAAAACCAAAGATACTTCACAGAATCACAAAATCAAATGAACACTCTTCAAATTCCTAAGTAAAAGATATCTTTGGATGAAATTTGAGGTCTTTGGCTACAGTAGGTTTGGAGTGAGCAAGTTAGTGAAAAATGTAGTAAAATTCAAACATTAATACATAGGCTCATGCTAAAATGCTTCGACTCTTCCAAACCTGATGAGCTAACAAATAAGGCAATTATGAATTTAACAATGGTTAAAAATTGTGAAAAAAAACCCATGGCGAATTTGTCCTACAGTAAAATTTTCTTGATTTGCAGGATTTAATTAAATTTGGAAAAACGGATCATAAATCCACAAGGAAAAGAAGCAAAGGCGATAACTCACAAGTAGTGGCGGCGGAGCGGGCCCAGCCAGGAATGGAACTCGACCCCATCTTTTGATCAGTTCACCTGCAGCAGGAGAAAAGCATTCAGTGTAAGATACTTGAAAAGGCAATGAGCAGGTAACTTCGCATTCATACATCACATATTCAGTTTGTAATTTTAGTGTAAAAGTGACACGGGCACAACAGAAACAACTTACCGGGTATGTTAGTTAGTTCCTTAAGCAGTGTGGTCTTAAGAACAGTTGAAAGCCAATTTATACTTTATCATATATATAACTTTTTTCATTGTAACAAAAGATGAGCCTTAAAATTTGAGAGTTTTACGATTCCTTGTCCCAGCACTTATGCCACAATACACAGGTTTAAGTACAATTGATTATTTATTTATTATAGACTATAAGAATCATACCAAGTTGCTGAAATCTCTCGTCACAGCCTCGTTTGACCAGCAGACTCATGGTGAAGTATCCGGCACTGAACCACTGTGCCATCTCCTCGGGGTTGAAGGGTCCTGTGGGGTTTATGAGATTTGGACAACTTTTACTGAGTGTTTACCAACTGAATATTCAACAATGTTGCAAGTTCGTTGATGAGATCTCAGAACACATAAAAAGACAGATTGATAAAAAAAAATATTGGCATGTATTTGTTAAATCAAAGAACCTGACTTGGTTAAACTTTTAGTTTATAGGCCTTGTTATGAAATGTCGCATAAATAATGGATGGAAATAGTTATATAATCAATTATATAATAAATAATGACCAGTTAAATAAATTGAGGATATTTGACATTTCTCGTCGAATACCATGAATATCTCATCGAGTGAAGTAGAAATTTATATTTTCACGAGTGGCGTAGACACGAGTGTAAATATATGATTTTCTACTTCACGAGATGAGATATTCATGGTATTAGACGAGAAATGTCAAATGTTCTATTTATTATGTTTCCAAAACCCCCGTAAATGACCCTAACTATACGAATGGAGAAGCTAAAACGCTTCGCTAGGGCGGCGGTTGCATGACGTCATTCAATTGTTTCATGACGTCACAGACGACGTCATATGATTGTTGGATCATTTCACGGAGTAGAATACCATTATTATTTCACTCAGTGAAAATACGGGTTTTATTTTCACTGGTAAATGGCATATTTCACCATTCGAAATACAATAAATCATGCTATAACACTGACAACAAAAGAATATCCTCTATCGACCAGTCTTGCTTGAATTGTGCTAGTGAGTTATTGTTAAGATGGATGAAGCAATATTTCAGCAAGGAATGGCAACTGGAACTTAAACTTACCCTGTACATCCCCCTGAGGATCCTTGTAGAACCACTTGAGTGAGTCTTCGTGGTTGACTGGCAGACTCTGACCCTGGGCTTCCGCTGCACTCGTCTCCCGACTCTCATCATCCTAGAAAACACAGTCAGTCTTAGCTCATCACACCTAAATAGTGTACAAGTGAGCACAATCCAATATTATCACCATGTCTCTCCCTAATGCATAACAAGCATCAGTTTGGCGCTACTTTTAGAATGTCACAAAACGCCACTCAAAAGAAAGTTGTCACAGCCCTACAAACTTTATATAACATAAACTACCACGTCTTACATTCAATAGTTTTGAATAAATTTGGTTGTTTCCTTGAATCTATAAATGACATTTGTCTAACTCTAAAAATAAGTGTTATTTCATTTATTGATAAACCATCGCAAAAGTAAGTTGCAATAGACTATCGCTGTTACAATAAAAGTTGAATACACAAGAAAGGAAGCACACAAAAAAGGCAGACAGATGTGGATACCTCTGCTGTCATTTCAGCTACCATATTTTCCGCAGCTTCCTTCAATCGACTCAGGGCTTCTGTTTCCGCTGCAGGCGTGTGTTGTTTAACTTTCTTATCTGTCTGTCGGTTCATTGTGTCGGGTTTGGTATCATCACTTGAGTTAGCGTTCATGTTCGTGTTCCCCATTCCAGGTGACACATCACCAAACTGTACACTATTCTTTCCTGTTTCACTTCCCATGTGATCATGATCACTTCTAACTGTTTGTGGAGAGTTCGAGTGGCTGGTGCCATGGTTACTAGAAATTTGTTTTATATCTGGAGCACTTGTAGGTCGGGGGGCCTTCTTTTCCTGGTGGTGAAAACAAAAAAACAATTATACAAAAAAATAAATCTGATTTCATCATTTTATGAGGTTTTTATTTTTTGTACACTGGAAATCTATTTCCTATCCTGTCCATCTGTCCATAATCAAAAAAAGATTTAGAAATGCATTTTCTTTCACAAAGAAACTGTGATACAATAAAGAAAACCAGAAATGTAGACTAACTTTTCTCTGTTCACGGGTGGGCGGGTCCCTCAGTGTGTGGGCGGGGTCTGTCTGAGAGTGAGGCTGTGACGTTGGTGAGTGTGAGTGAGGCGACTCTCCATTCTTAAAACCCTGTCAATCATTACAATACATCTTTAATTGTCACAACCATAGCTAAATCTAGTTGTTAAACAAGATTATCAGTGTAATAACAATGGATATTAAGAACTATTTAAAGTTTTTGTAAAGATTGTGGTAATTGAAGTATTTTCTAGTATAGTCTTTAAGAGTTATTTTTACATTAGGTTATATACTAAATCAAGTTCATAAGATATATGCTTTGGACAAAAAGACATCCTCGGAGTGACTAAGAAGTGTTTCAATTGAAACAGCAAAATTTAATACACATCTGAACAACCAAGGGCATATTGTGTATGCCAGAAGTCCATACAAATTGACTTCAATCTTTTTATTGCAATAGCAAATATGCTATTAATAGACAAAGGTCTAAACGTTGTACCCTAAAGTCACATCAAGAACAAGACGAACACAGTAAAAATAATAATAATGTCATTATAAATCGCAAATTTCAACACATTTATGCTTGCTCAGTGAGCACATGGACATGGTCTTAATCATTTTCCAACGAGCGATAAAGTATTAATATGCTGTAACATTAATATACACATTTTAGTATCAAGGTTCAATATTGATTAGTTTGAAACCACTAGCCTGTATAGCTATGATTTAAAACTTTTATTTAACTTTGAGCGTACCTGTGTGTTGAATTAAGCACTATATAAATGGATCTATTATCATCATAAATTCATATTACTCCATCTTATACCCTCACTTGTTGACAAGGAAAACATTGAAATATTTCTAACCAATTCATAGAAAGAACTAATGTATGTAAAAACTCTCTGTAACAGAATGTTGAAAGGTTACAACATTTTGATATTTCTCACCCGAGGATGGGAAGTTACAAATGCTCCGCTAGAATCAAACGTCCCCAGTTCATCAATGTCGTCGTCTCCAGGCACACTCCATTCAGGCAAGTCTTTGTAGAGAAAACAACTTATCATGTAATCATAAGCAGGGTTACCAATAGCTTGCTGTGTATAATCATGAGTTAGGGCTAGTACAGCAAAGGGGTTGACAAAATTCAAAAAAGTTTTATGATTATGCAGATGCATTTTGCTAATGAGAATAACTTTAGACTAATATTCTTACATATAGCTTGAGTGGTTAATGCTTTTTCATGGTCAATTTCAACATCCGAAAAGATGAATTTTTAAAAATAAAATTTTCCATTGGTATTAATATCAAGGTAAGCTAAAATGTATCATCGGTTTTCAAAGGCCATCTGTATGAAGGTATAGAAACACATTTAATCATACATCTTATCATGGGATTCTCTGACCATGAAATCAAAGTAAAAACACATTTTATTATCAGTCAAAATATTAATTTGCTGAATCGTCTAGTAGATTAGTAGGAGTATTACATCATGACAAAGTGCACAGACCTTTAATGCAATAATTTTCTTAACATTTCACAAGAATTTTCTGCTTCAGACAAACAATGGAAACAATGTCACTTGAACTCTGATCGAGGGAAGGTACAAGGGAGATAACTATCACACAGTACAGATAACAGGGCTCCAGATAAGATGCGTATCTGCGTAAAATACGCACGGGTAACTCACATACACGCATTAAAAATGAAATCAATGAGTGACAGATACGCACAACATTTCAAGAATACGAGTAAGATATTTGTTTACAGGAGTGATCGTGACTTGTCAAAACAAAGTTTCATTTCTACATGTCTGATCTTTACGTCTCAAATAGTAGCCAACCTGCATGAAAACAAAGATTACCGAGTTTACATTGCATCAAAGAGAAATCACTCATCTATTTACAGACAAGACATGAGGAAAATATAATCAATGACAAACATCGAAAAAAATTCTAACTAGGAATGAGGATCTGACAACGATAAACCTAAAAATACTCCTAGTGTTTTTCATTTGGTAATTTTACTCCTCAATTTTTATTTCGAGGAGTGAAATACCCCTGAGTCCAAATAATTATCTGGAGCCCTGAGATGAAGAGAACAGATGATGGACAGGGACGAGTACCACTTATAAACACATCACCATTATTCAATTCAAAACCTGGATAAACAAGCCAGCCATTGAATTCAGAATGATTTACAAGCAATGCCCATCCCTGAATGGACAGTTTGCAGCGACAATGAACCAAACAAGGGGAGGTAACAGTGAAATGTGAACATCCCTGAAACTAACTGCCACTAATAGCAACGTTCAAAACTGTTCCAATAAAGATATCACTATCTTACAATTTCTATTTACACTTTCATTGAATACATTAATATTTCTGAAATCATCTTAGGAAAAGACCAATTTATAATCATTTTACCATTGAAACTACTTTTTACAACGTTTTCACATAAAAAAAATCAAGTGATAACAAAAGTGATACGTGTCTAATAGTTTTGAACACTGCTTTAGGCAATTGATCCCAACGCCACATTTACCGTCAGTATCCCATGATTCACTGCTTCGACTACGTCGGTACACGTGGTGCCGATCATCAGCACCTTCAGTGCGTGTTCGGTCTTTAAGCGGACCATTAGAACGCCTCTCACCATCAAATCCTCCTCGACCCAGCGGCTCTCTCCAGTTGCCTCTTGTACCTGGAAATGAAAGTTAGAACCATGTAATATCAACTGAAATACTTCATAACACTCATGGTTACTTGCAGTACTAGGAATGTGAGGTGAGATGATTTGGGTTATGATGGAATAACTTAAGTTAAGGCCACAAGCTAATGACATACAGTAAAGATGCCTTAATTAAAAGTTTGATAATTTAGTGGCTCTCAAAGTTTAAAGTATTATAAAGAATACTTGAGTTCTTTTGAGCAATTTCACTATCAAAAGAATCTCATTCATTACATGATTACTATTGATAACGTCATGAGAATGCCTTCAACATCAATGTGCTTATGCATTATTGTTAAAAATACCATTAAACAGGGATGTTAAGACAACAGCAATGAATAAAACTACTTTCTTGACTCCTCCATTTAAAATTCTTTATAGAAAAGAGTAGGAAAGAAAAACTTGAAATTTGATTTTCTTGCCAAAGGGACAGAAACTATTGCCGCAACATTTTCAAACCTTTTTTTTCTTTTCATAATTATCATTTGGGGATTGATTGCGAAATACTAAAAAAAAAGGTCCAGAGGTAAAAGCAATCAATATTGTACAGATTGAAGGTCCAGCAAATGGCTTAATACAAAGATATTTATATGAGCTAATAGAAGGGTGATGTGAAGCTTACTCCATCTATCTTTCTGGGGGCCGGCTCTCCTCCAGTCTCCGCCCTCTTCCTCCCCTGCTTGCTCGTCCTTCTCACGCCAGTTGTCACTACTTAGGGACCGCGAAAACTGGGGGTGACGCGGCCCTTCCTCGGGATTACGGTTAGAAAAACTTCTGTCGTACTTTTTACCCCTTTGAAAATAATTAGTGCATGTAATAACCTTCTTTCCTTGAAAGAAGTTACTGAAGAATTGACATTCAAAGTTTTTCAAAAATAGACAATTCCACAAATCATTATTCATTTGGAACATATTGCTTTATAAATCTCTAAGAAGCTTAGTAATACCCATTGAGAAGAAATAAGATAAAAAGGAATTCAATCTTCTACTTTGCATACACAGTAAATTGTCTGTGTTTAGTATGCAAGATCTAGTCAAATTCAGGACTATTAAAAAAATAAATGACAAGACACTTACACTTCCTCCCAACCATCTTTGTTCTGGCCTCTAGCTCTCCCATATCCCCCATTCTCGTTCAAGTCGAAGCCTCCTCGTGGCGGGAACCCTTCACCTCGGCCCCGACCTGACAACAAAGATGAAAACTTTTCTAAAATTTTGGTTAGTGTAAAATAAGTACAATATCTGACAATTTCCAAAAATACTATTACTCTGCTACGTGTCCAAATTTAAATTGATTCCAAGGAAACGTAATGTCTTGACATAACTTTGAAATTGTATAAAGGCAGAAGTTCAGTAGTTGGGTAATACTCGTACAAAGTTTCAGAAAGACACGATGAAGGGACTTTGAGGGCAGCTTCAGAAATTGAGCTATCTGTTCACCGATTCCAAATTCAAATTTTGTCCATGGTACCAGTGAAATACAAATTACTGATTCTAAAACATCAAAATGCAACACAAGGCGTTTAACACCCATGCAACATTTCAGTAACATGAGCAGTTTTGGAGTACACTGCAGGTGAACTTGATAGCCCAAATAAAAATCTCCTGGACTTTACTGCATATGGCTGACAAAGGACTATCACTCAAACCACAAATTTGGGCACAATACAGCAAGCAAAAATCTGAAACTTCAACAAGTTATGCTTTATGGGGGATAGATGTGGGAAAAGCCACTCTTTATGTAAAGGGTAATACTGACCTCTCCCCCGGCCCCTGTCTCCACCGCCTCTCCCACCACGGACTGGAGGACCCCCTCGACCCATTGTTCGGAGCACTGTAGTACTGTTCACTGACTGAGACATCAACCTCTGCAGATAGACTTAGTAATATGACTGTGATGCATGGCAATATTTCGTTCACACACCTTAGAATTAAGCAAAAACTTTTTATCTACAAATTCACTACCGTCAATTGGTTTATTGATTTCTCTCGAGTAACCTGTTAGAAATGAAGAATTTTCTGGGCTTGAGAAAAGCTACACTTAAATGGATGAAACAAAAGACATTTACTGTTGAAAATTTTCACCACTAGAGGACTTAGGCTCATCTGTAACAAGAGGAATTTGGGTAATGTAAGCAAAAGAGCCCATGTGGACAGAGAATGTTATCTAATAACAGATAATTTTAAGACAGAAGGGTATTTTAGCCCACAATATAGTAGAAGCAATAGATAAAAAATGTCACACAATGTCCATAAACTAAATGGTTCTCACCTGTTCTTCTTCAGTTAAGGATATGAACGCGAGTGGCTTCTGTGAATCTTCTACATAGACTGGGGGATAATTAACGAGGTCATCAGGAGCCTTGTAATTATTGTGGAAGAGCGCTAACATCTCCTCGCGTCCGTATCGATACTCTGCTATCTTGAATTTGCTACCGAGCCCTGGTGTGGGCGGGGGCGACGCCACACTGTTCCCTCCAGACAACTGTCTCAGCCTACAGCAGATTGAACATGTTATGAATGAAATCTTGTATTGCCAATCTGATCAGTGCAAAATAGTAATACTGTTAAATTAATATCTGATCATTTACATTATTGTCCTTGCTTTCATAAACTATAGACAAATACCCGTATCATATTTTGAAACGTTCATCAGGGGTGAACAAATCTTTTTCCAGCCAGTAACTCATACGTCAAGCCTTTTTGGTAGTTTATTGATTAGTAAAAAGCAAGCCAATGACTTTTTGATAGTTCTGTTCAGGCCAGTCAAATGTGTCCAGTATACAACTTGGACTTGCTTCTTTTTACCCTTGATACAGGTGCTCAAGGATTTGCAAGTGCAACTAATAATTCTTTTAATTTTAGAGTAGATTACTAAAAGCAGTGAAAATAGTACAGCATGTCTGAGATCCCTAAGCTGGTAACTTTTTGATGTTTAAGATCAACTTTCCACTCAAATATAAAACCTTCATTTAAACTGAAATTCTTTAAAACATTGTATACATGCAATGATTTTTTCAAACTGTGAACATCTAATCAAGGTTTGTAAATACACCTACCATTCAGGGCCAAATTTGAGAGTATCTGCCATTATATAAGTATTTGTTGGTAGCTGGAATAAAACAAATATGCAGACTTTTAAAAATGTAAAACCTTGTGTATGCTTCTAAGAGCTTTTATGATTGGATTCATATCTATTCAGAAATATCAACCTTCAAGACAACACGTAACCAATCCCTTCAAAATAGAATTCATCTGAAAACAGTGGGGTCCCCCCCCCCCTTTTTTTAAACTTTATTTCACAAATTTACAGTAAAATGGGTGGCCTCAAAGGTTGAAGTCCAATTTAATAATTCCTGGATCCATCACTTCTAAAAATGATAAAAGTTTCTAACAAAACTTTCTATAAAGTAATCCGACACTTGTGAAACAGCATCTAATCTAAGATAAACTATTGCCCACTTTAAAGTGAAAATTCTGAAAGTGTCCCTCATTAAACATCAATGCTGAAAGATTGAGATACATCATTTTCATTTCTTCTCCTTCCCTGAGTGAGTGAGTCACTGAGTTGGGGTTTAACAGCGCTTTCAAGATTTGTTCACTTATATCGTGGCTGCTAGTATTATTACAGGGAGAAAGCCCGCAACACCATTGTGGCTATGCATCGCGGTGAAACCTACGAGCATCGGCTTTCTCCTTCCCTGATTTTGGGATTAAATCTGTCATCAATTTAAAATTAAGGTTTCAGATAAAACAAATATCCCTGTATTCATGCTTATTACATGTAAATCATAACATGACACTTATTATGCCAAACTCCAACAAGGATTTTGTTGATTGTTTCAAAACATAAGTTATAGAAATGATCAATTATGACAGTTATATCAAGTGTCTTTACATCACAATAATTGTCATCTCTGCTTGTCAAGTACATTGTCAATGTATCTATGATTAAAGGTATCTGTAAATAAGCAAATTGCCAAAATTCACAGTCTTTAAGATTTTATCTGAACCAAAATAATTCTTACAAAGCATAATTTCAGTCACACAAACATGACATGCTTTCCATTTAATGAGAAAGTGTCGACGGGAAGTCTCATTAACGGATGAAAGACTGTTATATCCAATCTTGAAAAGTTGTATTCCTTTTCAATTCAATGATCACAATTGTACCAAAACGTCTAAGCGCATGGAAATGGTAGGTAAAATATTTACAGCTGGTAGGTATGCAAATGGCAGTGTGGGTAACGGTACCAGATGTCAAGCGACAATATGGTTCAAAACACGCTGAGACAACTTTCATATAGCATCATAAACATGAATGGATGTAGATGGATATCAAAAGTAAAGGTTTCGTGCGCTTTGGTTGAGCAAGTAAAGTTACCTTGCCAATTTTACCAGCTTGCACACGAAAGCACACAACCAAGATGGCCGTAGAGCAGTAAAGGTCACGTGACTTGATAAGATAGACTGTGCTTCCCACATTACTGTTGTTATTGATTTTTTTCAAACAAGCTGCATACGAAATTATTTTTCATGATATATATCAAGATAAAAAAATCAGTTATAATAACGAATTACAAGAATTTATCTTTATGATTTATCAAGAATACGCCCTAACCAAGGATATTTTGAATTGGTAACCGTTCTTATCTCAAGTTTTGAATAAAATTATTATCCTATTATGAAATGGTTGGGAAAAAAATAGATAAGTATGATTCTGTACAAGTAATTAAATATGAAAACATTGTCAATTTAAAAAAAAACTAAACATATTTAATGGTTATCCATTTTTTGGCATGTAGCAGGATATATAGACCTATTTTTTGTTTATGAAATATGTTTTTCTCGTTGTGAATTTCTTTTCTTAATTGTTGTTTCATTTATAAATATCACAAAGAACTAGACCTTTATAAGCCTTCTATTTCATAAAATGGTATAGCTAGCGGGGGATTATATATGTTTCTATTTCTTGAACACTTAAAAACTTACACAAGGTAAAAAATTAACAACATCAAAATAATATGAAAGTTTTTGAAAAAAATATTTTGATATTGAATGAATATGTTCACTAAGTAAGCAATTACACTACATGGGTAAGGGTTTCTAGCTTAGGTAAGTGTTTCACACTTGAAAAGTGGTAACCTTTTCTTTTTCGGACCAAGCCACTTTTTCAAATTTTTATGTAGGGAATGTTTTTTTTAATAAATACTTTCTGGCAGTTCTATAATTCATTTTCAAAAGGCTTTCTTTCATGTGCATACTTTGCAAAGCTATAAAAATCTGTTACGGTTTTCTTAAATTCTTCCATTTCAAATAAAAAATATATTTACAATGGAAGTTTTTCGCTTAAATACAGCTGTTCTATACAAGTTCTCACACAAATTGTTTTAATGTAACATCACGAGATGTTTTTAAATCATCGATATCAACAGAGGCCTGGTATGACGTTAGAAAATACAATGCGTAGTATAGGAAATAGTATCTTAGATTCGTTTCAGCGAGCTCGCTTTTACAAGAAGAATATTCGAATGAAGGCGATGATGTTTACAAGTAATTTGATAGCTTCTATTCATTCTGTGCGCTGTCATTTCACACTGCTCTGTTGATTAGCTGCCCGTGAATTACACAATTAATTACAGTAAGTAAACTTCGCCATTAAAGTGTTGCAAATTTAATCTTTGACAGTCTGTTGCTGTCATATTTGTCAAAACTAATGTAAACAAAAACGAAAAGTGACGTTATATGTCATGCATATTTGATGTTGGAATATTTGAATGGTCGAACCTTTCATTTTAATTGTAAAACGGGGAGAAATTATCCTACTTTAGTTCTAGCCATTCGCACTGACTGGTGCATTTAAGTTGTTGCCTAAACGAATCTCGGGTAGCAAAAACATCTTGCTGATCCCCAATCATGGTGTCAAATAAGGTGGAAGTGTTTAATTGAAGCAAGACCTCAGCGGAGTCGGAAATCTTAATCAGCGTGGACCCTACACAGTGATGATTTATTTATGCAGTCAAAGTTCTTGCTACTAGCTTCCTACCTCTGAGCCTAGACTTGTTCGGCAATCATTAGATAAATGTGATTATGAAATGTCAGATCTGTCAGAGTAATGATATGATAGCTGCAGAGCTGTAGCTATATAACCTCTTCTCCCAGTATCATCGAGTTTATAGCTACAGAGTCTACACATGAAAAACCTAACCAATTTCCATATTCAATCGGTACCTTCTCTTTCAAGAGTCTTTCACAACGAACAAAACAGCCCTGTAACTATTCATTAACGATAAAATACTCTTCAACTGTTATGTATTATGACCGCATATATTTTTGTTTCATATAATCATCATAATATTAGTTTTACTGTTTGTTTATTTTTACATTCACTGCAACTCAGATGTACGGTGACGCCATCTTGAGTCTATTTTTAGATATGCTAATTATTTAGAATTCCCCTTTACGGTCACGTGATGTGTAAATTCAAGACTGGTCACTGACATAAGAAACGAGTGCGCAAAAATATATGCAGCAAAAGCGGGAACGCAGTCGATGTTTTGTTGAAGACATAATAGGTAGTCGGCGACTTTCAGGTTACACTTTGTCTAAATATAGTATGTAAAGCCGATGATTGAATTTATTTAATTTGCATCTAGTTATCAAACAGTGTAACAGCACTTTATTGTAAAACTGAACCAAAACGGGTAAGTGTTTTCGATGTCAATATCAGATAAATTCGTTCTCCTTTGAAAATTAGATTTTTAAAAATTACTTGTTGACCAATAATATATCGTTTAAGCCTTGAGTTTATTAACCGTCACGGTTATTGATATATGATCAGTGGGGTTGAATCGATCAAAATCCCATGAACACAAACAAATCCCCTAAAAATAAATAAAGTCAAAGAAAAGAAAATAAACTATGTCACATCGAAAACCCACTCGTTACATTTAGCTTAAACCTGTCAACCTGCAGTTTAAATTAATTTACGATAACTGGTTTGATATTATTTTTTTTTTTAAAATAATGATTTTAAAGGTAGCCTTCTCAGTCTTTAGAAACATTACGATAGTCGATTGCTGGTATCTAAAAAATTCGAGTTATAAGAATAAAAAAGATGGCCCAACAACTGATTGCGCAATTTGGTTATCTTTAAACATTAAAAACAAAATTTAAATCAGTATCAAAGAGAGAAAATAAATATACTAATTATGTGTATTTCATATATGTTCTATGATAAACAAATTCCTATTTTGATACGTAGTTTCCGTCACTGATTGTTTTTTTTAATAAATATGAAAATATATTGATAAACGGGTTAATTTAATACATGGATTTAGAGTTTGAAAAAAAGGAAGAAGATATAATTCCTGTCTTTCCTTCAATGTAATTATGTATCTCATTATTGAATAACATTTTCACTAGTGTATTTTCCAATAAAGAAATTGCGAATATGTTGCGGAACTTGAAAATGATAATGAATCCGCTGGTAGAAATAAGCAATAAGGAGACTTTTTAGGAATCAAATATCAATGATTTTTTGTCTATTCTAAGGTATAATGTGATTTTCTTGTGGCACATATATATTTGATCTAATAAATGAAGCCTAATTAATCATGTCGAAGTTCAACACTCGCAAGCCGATGTGAATAAGAAAGGCGATCGACATCGGGACGGCAGTGATCATGATTAAGACTATCCAAGTAAGAAAACAAGTTTTATATAATTTTTTTTTTTATTAGATAAACGAAAACTTATAGGCCTATGATATGTTCAAATTCAATGGTATGCTTCTGCTGAAACCCTTGAAAAGAAGCAGGTAGAGACAGTAGCCCAGTTTGCGTAGCTATCGTCTTGATAACGTGTCTTCGTTCCGTGACGTGATTCTTGCTCATTTGCATACGTAAACAAGATGGCGGCTTTTATGAATGGAAAAACTTAGAAGACAAATTTTCAGGCTTAAAATTATATTAATTATCGGCGTTAACATTAAAGTAATCGTTTGATGTTGGAAACATAATTCTCATCTGTAATTGGTCCAAATATTACAGCGTTTGATCATTTCATTTTCTGGTTACACCAACATTAGCGCCAGCGAACCCAGATCTTGTTCGCACAGGTTAGTTTTTCAAAGGATGTGTCTGCAGCCAAAAAGGCGACGTCGGTATCAAAGAGCCTATTTTGGCGAAGCAACTGTAGCTAATGATATGATGGAGAATAGTTTTTAATCATTTGTTTAGATAATTGCTTGTGAGTGATGTAATGTATGTGAGTAATATGTATTGATATAATACATTAATAATAATATTAAATCTGCTTTATAACATAACATCAAAGCGACTGTTTATTGAAAAGTAACACCAATAATATGACACTGATTTCAGTCCCATCTGAATAATTGTATATTATCAAATTATCTATTGCAGAGTTTACCTTGGAGGATGTTTTTCCTTGAAAAAACCCATTAGTTTTTATGATATCAGTTAATTTTTCCACTGTAGAACTATATTGTATATACTATAAATTTACATTTGAGCTCTATTCATGGTTAGTCACCATCTCTTGTCGATGATTCTTTCTCTGATATATTTGTTTTGCATGTTTGAAATTAAATACACTTTATAGTACATGTAACACATTGTCATTTTTGAAGAGGTAGAAGTTGTTTCATCTTTTATAGATGGTGGGCAATATAAATTTTGTTAGGGAATTAACTACTTCAGAATTAAGCTATTATATCAATTGAGTAAACTTGTCATTCATTCAAGGGTGGAGAGACGTAATGGTTTTGGCTGTGTTCCCGTCCGAGTCTGTGTTTGCTTTCTCAATTGTTTCCGGACCATAACTCTGAAATTACTTGACCCATCTTCATCAAATTTGGTATACATCCTCTTCATATTATGAAGTTGTGCCATTTGGGGGTTTCAACTTCTTTTATTTCGGTTTCCATGGCAACAGTTTGGACTACTGACATGGTGTATGGGAGAGACATCTGTTTTTACGAGTATTAAAACTTTTGGATCTCTAATAGCAGAAAGCAACCAGAAGCACATCTAAAGATCATCAAACTGTGTAGATGTTTCATGTAGTGTAAGGTTTTGGAAGGGGCGGTTATTATTTCTTGTGTCAAAAATTGCATATGGTATTAGTTTCCTTAAGTTTAACTAATTCATTAAGGATTATTTTTGAAAGTAAAACAATGTGAAAACTAAGGTTACTTCTTAATATTAGATTTTCAATAATTTGGTAGGGAGGTATGAAAAAGATTCTGATAATGGCACCACAGTTCAGATAAAGAATAAACTGCTGCAAGGTTGAAATGGAGGCCTTTTGTCCACTACAGCAGATTTGATCTTGATTGGAAAGTGTGGAGTTTGCTCCCATCTCCGAGATACCATAATATAATCAAGATATTGGGAATAACAGAAGCTTGAATTATAAATATAAAACAATCAATATTTCAAAGGATGTTGCAGACATGAAGTCTTTTGTTCAACGATCAGTTCTCTAAACTCTCATGTTTTATTGATTCTTCTGTACTTCATCTAACATGTATAATGGAAATGAAAATTTTCCACCGCAAAGAATGAAGGATTGAGATCAATACCAGGGCACTGTCTTCAATAATATTTCGTCCATTAATTGGTTGCTCAGTTGAGCTTTGGAAGATTGAAGAAACTTTTATTATTATTCTTACATGCATCATACCTAGGCAAGTCGTATAAATTATCATTATTATTATTTATTAATCATTAATTAGTCAACTGCTAACTGACCTTTGCAAAATTTTGCCCCCATTCTATGCATGATACTATTAAACAAACATGATGACTTTAGTAACGAACTATATCTTTGACCTCATGAGTGAGTGAGTGAGTTATTGTTTAACGGTGCTTGGGCATTATTTCAGCCATTAACGGCTTGACCTCATGAACCATTTCTTCTGATTTACCTTGGGTGTCCATCGTTCATGATTGTTCTGTCCCTCTGTTACCAAATATGTCACTGACAGTGATAGATATAGAAATCATAAACATTATTGGCCGAATTCTCAAACATTTCCCTGATTTGAAGAACATTTGTCCTTGAAATTAAATTAAACCCTTCATGCAATATCCTTGATACTAATTCTTGGTCCATAAAAGGCAAGGTTATTTACTCGGTGGTTATCTTTTGAAACAAAACGTAAAAAAACATTAAGGAAAAATAATAAAGAAATAAAGGAAAAAGAAACTGCTGTTCGTATTAAAACAAAGTCAATAATAATGGTTATTTGATTAAGAAACACAGGATAAAGAAGCAAAGCAAAACAAAGGGATAAAATTGTGCTTGAGACAAGCTGTACAGGGAGGAAGCTGGAGAAAACTTTTGGATGAATGGAGATCATTTAAGTGCTTATTGGGGCAAACTCACATGCCACACTGAGTAACAACAGCCACAATCAATTACTAATTCAAAGCCAGTGAAAACTGATGCTTAACTTTGAGCATCAAAGCATGACTCTGCAGTGAGGTTCCTAGAGTAATCCTGCCAGGGGAAACTAGCCCACCTTATTAATTCACTATCCCTATAAGAATATGCGAAGCTGAATACCTCTACCATTACAAAGAGTCCCATTCCTTCTGAGTTGGTCTAACTGACCCTGCAGTCTAAACAGCTAGGAACAACACTTGAAACTCTAACTCTGCTAGATAGAAGATTATGTTGAGACATGTCTGTATTTGTGAACATGAGCAGTGGAAGTTGACATGGCAAGTTACTTATCAATTATTAACATGCGGTATAGAATTGTCCCAGTGAGAAAGTGACACGTATGGGATATGAGAGGAATTCTTCGTCTCTCGTCAGAGCTGTTTAGGATTAGATAGAAAGTCGGTGCTCACCCGGAGATGTTCTAAATTGATACATCAGGTTGCAAGGGGGTGAGAAATTCATGGTTATCATTGTTTGTGACAACAGGTATTTGAGCTTATGTTATCATGGAAGATCAATTGATAATGTTGTCAGTCCTGTTGAAGATAAGATATGACCTTACAAATGATGTTCTGAATGAGGACATTATGCTGCAAGGAATTGATTGTTATCATTTTTCAATGTGTGACATGGTGTATTGTCTTTCATAATTGTATGCCGATTCTCTCAGAGGAAACTGAGTGTACTAATACCAGTTTTTAAGCTTTATTTGTAAAGGCCTTGTGGATGAGTGGGTAACTGTTGATGATCAGTGGTTGCGGTTGTCTGACTATATGGGTAAGGGTTTGAATCCCGTAAGGGACTTGACCGAATAAAGTACAAGAATTGTTACTATTGCATATGGTAAGCCCAATTACTACAATTGACTTGCTAATGACAATGTTTAATTACATCCTGCTGTGATATGTAGCAGTAACTCAAGTATCAGACTGTATCATGTCCAATATGCAATATCTATTATCAGTTATTGGCTTAGATATTTAAACATACCTGCAGTATGATTGTCACACCTGTTTAGCAGTGATAAAGGCAACTTAAGATACTTGTAGGCGTTTTGTCAGAAATTGGTTGTATACTATATATGTATATGTCTATGTTACTTATGTCTTTGTTACTAAATAATGTAAAAGACTTTTAAGGTGTAAAAAAATGCAAGTTAATAAACAAAAATTTCGATGCAAACATTAGTTACAACGTAATGTTCCTGGAGGAAAGATCAGGACAATATGGGTTTATCATATGTATGTTTTTGTGTTATATGAATTATATTTTAATTTTTCTTTCTTTCATAAGTTTTAAACCATGAGTATTTTAAAGTGATGGTCAATTTCATCAAACTCTAAGAAAATCATGAAGTTTTGGGATCTAGTTCTTTTATTTCATCTAAAATAGATTTCAAGAAATAGAAATAAGATAACTTCATATATAATATTGAAAATTCATAGATCATTTAAATTTTAAATAAAATTGTTACCTTCATAATTTTGATCTAGTTTGGGTTATCAGTTTTAAATGAATAATTTGTATAATTTCAAGTATCAAAGAGATTTGATAAAGAATAGTTCAAGGCAATGAAGCTGATATAATGAGTGGGAGCAAAGATAAACTGTTTAAATCAGGGCTACAGATAAGGGTCGTACACGCGTAATGTACGCCTATAAGATTACTAAGTACGGCCCTGAAGTAAATTCCATGCGTATCATGTACGCACATACATGCCTGTTTACGCTTGGACATTCATTTCCATGCGTATCGTATTTCTAAATTTATCAAGGATGTTCTGATTCATGAATATAATAATTTCATGTTCAGGTTCATTTGACAAACAATTATCAATTGTTGATACCTTATAACTGTACTTCTAAAATTATGTACATCTTCACTAGTTTCCGTCGGTAATTTCATTGGTTGATAAAACATGTTACACCTATTTGTAGCTCCGCTGTATGCAAATCGCATTCCAGCCTCTAAGCGAAGCAACAAACCCTCATTATCATACAAAAAACTAATCGATTAATTATGCTGATTGCGTTTTACTTTTATTTTGGAGAAACGTATTTCACAGTATTTGTTTTGAAACGCTAACTAACTAAAATCAGAGTACTGGAATAATTTGGCTTGACAGTTAATAATTCAGATAATCACTTTCATGATACATCTAACTACAATGTCTGTAACTCTTGATAATATTCTTTGAGGAATAAACAACACATGGAACAACAAAATTGAGTCTGTTTATTTCTTTGTAAATGTACAGTCATAAACAACATACAAATGTTCTCACACTTTGCAAGTACTAAAGTAGTGAGTACACCCCCAAAAGTTTCAGTACACCTCCACTTTATATTCAAGGTGTATGTACACTCACACCTAAAAAGTTATCTGTAGCCCTGTAAATGATAAATGGTTTCTTTGAGATTGTGTTTAGCAGGGATAAATTTTCAGTCTTTAAAAGTTACATTCATAATCTAAAATTTTGTTAGAATTGATCAAGCGGTTGAAAATGAAATTTTTCTGCAATCTGATACCAGTAATAGTTTTTGAACATTTTTGTTTCAGAAAGTTTGTACATAAACAAATGAAAATATTATCTAGACACTTGGTTCACCTTTCATGGATATTTCAATTTTTAGCATTTCAACTTCCTATTGAATATCTATTACATATAGTGTTTTTAAGAACTGGAACTTCAACAATATTATCTTCATATTTAAGACAACACCAATGATGTTTTTCATTATGTATATTTTATTTCAAATTTGTCCTGGTTTGGTATTCTACTTTGAATATCTATCTGTATGTGTAAACGAGGAATAAAACAGAATCCAATTGTCTTCCTCTTTGCAATATGTTGCAAAACCAAGGTTAGATATTAATTGAATTTACAAACCTACCGAGTTGCCTCTGAGGAAAATTAATTGAACCCATCTGTGTCTTATTGCATGTATATTGGGTATTAAAGACACGGGGTCAAATTTCGGTCATTTAATCAGGTAAAACCTCAATGTAAAGTAGTTTAATATCTTTGAGTGAACTTGTTGGTCTGTCCTGGATTTAGAGAGATGACGTGTCAGAAGAAAGGGCAAAGTAAGTTTTATTATTTGATTAAGTTTTAAGGATTAAGGATAAGGGGAAGTTGCATGTTTTTTTTTATAGGTTAGCAAAGAGATTTGCTAAGATGAAAATAGATGGTACAAATTGCTAGGCAATAATTTTAATACAGAGTTGCAGTTCTCAAACGAACAGAACATGTTATGTTAAGCTACATGAATCCATTTCCCCAAGTGATTAAAGACATTTTTCTTAATACTTTATACTTTGTTGAGGTGAGGTGAGGTGATATTGGGTTTAATGCCGCTTTCATACTTTGTTGAGGTGAGGTGATATGGGGTTTAACGCCACTTTCATACTTTGTTGAGGTGAGGTGAGGTGATATGGGGTTTAACGCCGCTTTCATACTTTGTGGAGTAATGAGGTGTATATTGATGGCCAGATACAATATGTTTGTATCAATTTTCCTTAGTTTGTTCAGAATATTGTAACTTTGTTGTTTTGTATATCTGTTGTCATTCTCTCCCAGTACAGGTAGCTCCGTCATAAATTCCTATACAACCTCTGTCTTGATTCTAAGATTTCTCGGGCATCAGGCAGTTTCCCCTACCGGCGCTATATTGCAACTTAAACTACCAGCGCTAAATTGCAACTTACACTACCTGGCAATATTTCAGCCAATTAAAACACTGAATGCAATTTCTTCAATTACCTTATCAACCATTATTCTTTTGCAACACTTGTTTTTTCTAATGCAAATTCAATTGCTTTATGATAAGCCAAGAATGTCCAGATAGTTTGACATGATTTAGTAATGTCCTCATAAAATAACAAACATAACCTGGGCAAAGGTTTTCGATTTTTCGATTTGACATTATTGCCATGTCCACCATGTCATCATGCTCTTTTGCTCATTTTATATCATCAGGCTCCTTAGATTGTATTCTTAGCCGATGCTTTTGAATTTCTTTCTCTCACAATGAAGTGTTGTGAGATTTGTGACATTAAGTTGGGCAGGGAACTTCTGCAAAATGTGCTACAATTCACCAAGCATTTGCATCTGGGCCCCTTGTTTGAAATAGCAATGTGACAAGAACTTTTAACACCAGGGCACTAATATTAAAGCCAGGCTTAGACAAAAAACAACTATTGTAGAAACGTGGACAGATAAGCAGTAGTGGGAATGGCTGGATCTTACATATGGCTTGTTTTGACAACTTACTCTTCTCCTTCTTGTTGTGGAGTTCAGATTAGTAGAAGCAGCCTCATTATCTCTAACATTATTTGTTCAATCAGATCCTAAGAAGATGAGCAGAGCGAAGAAGACCCTGCAGCCCAACAAACTGAATCCTGGTTCCTCGGGGAAAAGTTCCGTCCAAACATGGGGGCCATTCTTCGGCATTCTGGCAACCTTTATGGGAATCTGTCTCCATATTCAGTGGCCAGAACTCTTGAAGGAGAAGGAGCAGAAAATCAACGTCAACTTGTCCTCTCATCCATATATCTACGATTTTAAATCTGGATTCTTGTATCGGGATGAGCACATGAAAAACTATCCATATCAATACAACGAAATGGGCATTGATAGAAGATCGGGCTTGAGTTTGGACGAGTTCTGGGAGGTTTATGATGCTAAATGGTAAGTGCTATGAAATACTGGACTTACCATGTAGTTACATTAGCACGTTCCATGTTTGATAACACTTATTCTTGTACCATATGGTTTTTATTTGAAGTCAATTGTCAAGAAAGATTATTGAGCTCAAATATGTATATATTATACTACATGCCAGTTTGTCACTGAAACATAATTCTGAATGTATTTATGCCATATATTTTCCTCCGATGAAACAATTACTATTGCAGATTCTGACCTTAGTATGAAATATTATTCAACACATGATTTGGGTTGAAGGAAAATGTATGAGTGTCTTTGCCCAAGGAATATTGTTTTTAAAAAATTGCCTTGTGTTTTTTCATTTACATTTTTAGAATTATTCTGTTAAATAGTAACATTATTTTACTGTTTCCTAAATTCCTATCTTAGCATGTCATTGAGGCTGGTGCAAGTACAGGCCATGTGTGGGAGGATGTGCTGTACCTGACACAGGCCTGATTAGTCCAATACTCGTGGAGGCCTACAACAGAGTTATGCAAGTTCTTCTCATGCAATTATCAATCTTTTGCAGGCCTGTACTTATAACAGATATAGTTCCGAAGTGGGAAGCATTCAACTGGTCTCGAGACTACTTCACAGAAAACTACGGGGATGAACGAGTCGTCATGAAAGCAGTACATGTAAGAAGATATTTTTTGTTGCTTTTGAATGAAATTTTATTTTGTGAACTCATAGCAAATGACAGTGACTGACACCGGAATCTGGCTAGGAGGTTTGTAACTAGAATGTATATACCCAGTAGCACAACAATTGCTAAGAGGTTATTTAAACCTAGATTGGTTGCAATTGCAAATGACATTAAGAAATGTTGAACTACTGTTGCAAATTGATAGTCATCCTGATGTTTCTTCTTATTTGTCTAGTTAAATGGCTCTTGACTGATACTTTCAGAAATATGCTTGATTTTGAGACTACTTCTTTGTAAAGGTAATTTGCAACTTGTTTCTCTAGCACTGAATCACTGTAAGAATGTTAAGATATTTAGAGCCAATTGTGATGTGACATTAAAGCATTTTGTTTCCCTACAGGGTAAACTAAAACAAGCAACAAGCCTGGCACTGCCACTAAAGTTGTTTCTTGAGCATCTAGAGGACAGTTCTCCCAACTCGTGGACCTATCTGGAGGACGAACTCTTCCTGCCTCTCCGTCCAGACCTCCATAAACAGGTGTCAGACAGCGTGAGTAGGCGGAGACTCCAGTCAGTGTTACATAGGTCATTGTATTCTCGATTGTGATTTGTTGATTTGAAAAAATTACCCTATGTTGAATGAATATCCCCAAATTAGCTAGGGCGAATCACCGCGAATGATACAACAATACTAGATCCGTCTCGACTCAAGATTAAGTTTTCCAGTTTCTTTTATAATTAGTGCCGTACTCTGGTTTGACAGTTGTCATTATCATTTTTTACATTGTGTCTACCGATAGATATCACAAATAAATTTTAATATGATTTTTTTTGAAGAACGAAAATATTTTGAATGGCTTACTTAGTCCGAGTTTGCCCATTTTTCTATGAGCTTTATAATTGTTTATTTCGGTCTCAAATTAAGCAACTCAACAATATTGTAAGGTCTTATTTTTACGAATGCCACTGTTTGGTGATATCAATAGGATGTTTGTATTGTAAATTATTCCGTGAACTTACATTAAGTTAAACCTTACCACACCTCTCACAGAAATAGAACAGTCGCAAAGCTCTTTCAACACAAAAATAAGTTCGCAAAAACTTGTGATAACTAATGGTCATGCTACAATATCTATAAATAGTTGCATTTGTAAAATTTCTGGGATTGATTGTTATTCATCACCCGCCGATGGCGTTGAATAACAATGAATCCCGCAAATTTTACAATCTGAACTATTGATCTTCTAAATCAAATATTTCTGAAATATTCCACTTCAGATTTACACAGAAGAAAACTTTTTCAACTTGTTCCCAAAAGAGTTACGCCCATGGGACTGTATGCTACTGTGGGGGACCAAATACTCCCGGTCCTCCCTACACATAGACCCGTACAACTGGACCGGCACTAATGCTGTTATCAAAGGCAAGAAAAGTTGGAAGGTGAGAGTCTAGGAGAAATAACAAACAGCAATAGAAAGATCTCAGTCAAATAATTATCAAATAAAAGTTTTTAAAAGTTTCCTCTCATTGCAGATCTTTTGCTAGCTTTAGTATTGTGTTACTTTCAGTATTGAAACTAAAATTTACAAATAACTGTCTTAAGGGATTTTACCTAATATCAAATACTGACTAACAAGTTTGCATGCTGTTGCTTGCTACTCTGTATTCTTACTTGTCCAAGCTGTACTGCATTTATATTAGATAAACAAGACTAGTTGCATATTACCAAAAAATTTATGTTTGACCGTTTGCCATCAATTAAAAGACAACATTGTTAGATGTTTAAGTATAGGCCTTGATCTTGCCTGAAATAAAGCTATTGTGTAGAGTTAGGAGTAGGCGACTAAGGATGGGTATCGCTACTCATTTCCGTATTGCAATATATTGCGATACAGAGAGGCGTATTGCAATACGTATTGCAATATATTGGTACTTTTCATATTTTAATTTTTCCATGCTCTCTTGACTAAATAACAGCAATAAGAACAGTGATCAATGCTCATCTGGCTCGTTTTGTAAAGAAAGATTATTCAGTGACTTGGATCGGACTTTTAACATGTCCGTGCTATTTTCGTTTTGCGAGATCACACTTCAACTATCAGTAAAATCATGTTTTTTGGTTATATTTTTCTGTAATTTTACACGGAAATTGTTAATTTTATATGATCCGATATATTGGATATTTTCAGAAGAGTGTACCGGTACGTATCGTGTTGTATCTATATCGCAATATACCGATATACCGATAATACCGCGCACCCTTATAGGCGACGCCATTGATAGTGAACAAAACAATTCTAGAGTGCATTTGGAAAGATAGCAACTTTAATCTTGGCTGAAATAATATTGATATTTGGGCATAAGGGGTTGGGGACACCTTTGATATTGAACAAAACAATTCTAAATGTATTTGGAAAGAGAGCACCTTTAATCTGGGCTGGAATTGTATTAATGTGGGGGAATAAGGGGTTTAAGGACACCTTTGATATTGAACAAAAGAATTTTAGAATGCATTTGAAAATGGGGAACCTATAACCTTGTGCAATGAAGCTCGACTAGTTACTACAAGCTGTGAATTTTCTATGATTGTCTGTTTTCCTGCAAGCTATTCCCCCCTGGACAGGACCATCTCTTGTCGGTAAAGCCTGGGCAAAATTGTGGTTTTCCTCTCGAGTGCATGAAATATAATAGGTATTCACAATCAATGTTTATGTGTGTTATTTAGATTCATTTTGTGGTGTTGTAGAAGGTCAGCTTTTGATCAAATTTGTATTTTCATTTACAGAATTGTCCCTGTTTTTTTTCATGTCCAACTTTCTTTGTGTATTTGTGTGTTCTTCCTCTTCAATCTTCAGTCGTGTCCTAGATGTATTCATATTGAGATTAGGGTGTTCCTATTATTTAAATTTGTGAATGTTCACTGGATAATAAAGCAAAAAGTTGTAGAAGGTAACATTTTCAAAATGTGACAAACTTGTCATATATAGAAACATGCTCCTATTCTGTGTAACATATCTGTCTGACTTCTGTCTTGACAGAAATGTTTGTATCAAGTGGGTGAAGGAACTCAATCTTCTCAACACTTAATGATTCACATCATGTAGTTTGAAAAAGTATCTCTGATTGTACAATTAGCTTTGATTGAAGAAATTACAGATTAACCTGTGACATGAGTTTTATGAAACTTCATACATTTGGTCATATATTGTCGCTATGCCATTTGCTGTTTAGGAAATTATGAAATATTTTTTGTTTTTTTGGACTATTTATTTGTATTTGTTCTCAAACATTGGCTGATACTTTTTAAGAAACTTTTGTTGACAACAAGAAGTGTTGAAATCTATGGTTTTTGTAATGATAAAGCTCATTCAAATGAGATAAGGTGAAGTATATTCAGATTTAATATAGATTAAACAGATGTTGCTTACTATGATATTGATATGTTTCCATTGAAATTGGATACGTGGAGATATCAATGTAGGAGACGCTCTCTTCCTACAAGTAGCAATGTGATTAAAGTGTCATAAAATCCCTAGGAGCTGTCAGATGTTTAGTTATGTCACTATTTTCTTGATTTATTTTTATATACTTAGTACTAACTTTCAAGAAGAGTGTTAGGTGATTTTTTTTAATGACTTTATATATGCATTATTTCTTGTGTTTTGTATGTCAGCTTTCATTCGCTTTTAGTAAAATTAGGTGTTGTGATTCTCGCACATGTAGATGTATGTTTCATGTTCTTATTTATAGTAAGAAAATAAAGGGTTTTTAATTGATTTTCTGTGAAAAATGGAATATTATTGGTTTATGTTTAAAAGAATTTTCTTGTTTTGTATATCAGGCTCTGTCTCTTCAATAGCTCAAGCCTTTTGATCAAAGGGAAATTCTCTGCAATAGAAAAATACCAGAAATTGGAAGACATTTGATCAAAGGGTGGCAAATGACCCTCTCTGAGAAAAATGATTAAGATCACATTTGTAATGTAATAAAGATTAAAACCCCAAATAAACCCAATTTGACAATAATCCTTTCTTAGTAAAAAAAAAACCAACTAAAATTTCCGATTATGAAATGCTGCCCTGTGAAACTGGTGCCACACTTTTCACTCTCTGTGTTGCAGTCTGATAGACACGTTCGACAGTGACGACTACAGTCAGTACCCTCAGTACAAGAAGGCGAGGTACATCGAGTTCGACCAGTACCCCGGAGAGTTCCTCGTCATACCCACCGGGTGGTTCCATCAGGTCAGAGCTAAAAAAACTACTTTTTGGTCTCTACTTGCAAGCTGGGCTTGTTGTTTGAATTATTTTAATTCTACTCATCATTTACACTCTGCATGTTGCATAGAAGACACCTGGGCACTTGCGACTTGTGCATCTAGCCATAGCTGAAATAAACTAGCAATTGGTTACGGGTTAAGTGGAGGCATTTTCTATTGTAACACATTATTGACATTATTGCAGCCTCCACCTTATTAAGGTTGACGCAGGGGCATAGTGTTTGGATGCATCCATCTTTACCTGCATGTTGGGCTTGTCAGTGCCATTTCTTAAAAATAGGTTTAGAGAGATTTCTCCACCTAAGGTTTTCTTAAATTTTCAATATATTTTTGTTACAAGGGATCGTGTCGTTGATATCTTAATCCAATATTGTATTACAGTCTTGCAAACTTTCATAATTGGGGTCAGGTTAGCTAAGTGATTTTGTGTTCAGCTTCGGAACAAAAGGCCCTAGGTTCGAAGCCCACTGGGGGCTTGGGAATTTGTCTGCAGTAGGGAACTGTTCTTCCTGCACTAAGATTTGGATGCAGAGCTACACTGAATTTCAGCGCAGTTCCAGTGAGCACTCAAAGGTTTCACCACAAAAGATAGCATATGTAGTGTTGCATGCTATCTCCCTGCAATAATACTAGCAGCCATGGTATAATTTAAATACTCTTAAAGCATCGATAAAACCCGTATCACCTCACCTCACCTTTACTGATTCTTAAGCTTATCCATATTGTATTTAAGTCCTAGAAGAATCAAGACAATATAAGTCAAGTTTATCCATTTTTATTGCAGCATTCAACCTGTAGGGGACAATTGCTCAAGTTTATCCATATTGTATTGCAGGCGTTCAACTCTGAGGAGACAATCGCAGTGTCCGGGCAGATGATGAACAGGAACAACTACCTGGTGGTGCTGGAGGAGATCCTCAAGGTTGACAACCTCAAACGCAGCAAACTGCCCGCACACTTTCACACCCTGCTCCCACCTGACCAGGTCAGAACAGCCAGATGTCTTCGTTCTTAACTTCTTTATTGTGATATTTTGGAGTAATGCTTATTCTTGCATAAGATGGGGTTTGGGTAATAACTACTTATACGATAGTGAGGAAAAATCCAAGTCTTTCATACATTTCAAAGACCTGATCCGAGTAGTTAAAGATCCTTAAATTAGAAAAAGCTACAACTTTTCCTTGTATTTCTTTGAACTTAAAGGGTTTTTAAAAGGTAATGGTTTTGATCAGGTGCAAGGGTTTGTAAGGAAATTTGCAAGAGTCCTGAAACTGTCATATGGGGTACTATTATTTATTATCATACCTCATGTAAGAATGCCGATCTCTGATTGGTCCACGTGACCCTAAACAAATATCCATATTCACCGCCGCCGAGGGATGATAAATCCCTTATACCCCGCTACATGAGTAAAGCGTGCTTCCACGTCAATCAATCAAAGTCACGTGATCAGGTCATAGGTGTTGTTCATTTCTGTTTGTCTTTTTACTAATAGAGAGCAAGTTTTGAATAATACATTAAGACATTCGGTATGATAAATTCGTTATAACATTCCGTTACGCTCGTTGCATAAAACCTTTCGCGGGAATAATATATCCCTATGTCACCCTCGACGGAATGTTATAACTTATATTCTAACATGACACGAAAACTAAAATACTGCTTTCTGATTGGTTACCAAAATGAATTTTGGAGTGATTATTTCGCTGATAATCACCTCTGAATATTTACGACCGATTCACATTCATACGCGCACGTTTACAAACTCAATTCGCTGAACTTACTGTTTTCATCGCCTTACAGACAACTGCAAAATTAATTTTAAGTCAATTCAAAATTTGAAGCGTGTTCTTTGAAAATGGAACTGTGCCGTAGTTTCGAAAGCAAGTGGAACTGGTCTGTACTGGTTTGACCTAATCACATTTTTGTTGCGCACAGCAAATAAGTTCCTCATTATTTTTCTAATTAGTCATGTTAGAATGGAGAAAAATCCATTCTGTTTTTATCCCCCGCCCAACGTAGTTGGCGGGGGATATTGAAATGGTCTCCGTCCGTCCGTTCGTCCGTCCGTCCCGATAATGTTTCCGGAGCACAACTCCAAAACAGTGAGACCTATCTCAACGAAACTTGGTATGTGCAACGGGCATCATGCGGAGATGTGCCTTTTGGGGTTTTCAACTTCTTTGCATTTTTATTTTTACCCGTTTCCATGGAAAAGTAACATAGGATTTTGTTTCCGGAGCACAACTCCAAAACGGTGAGACCTAGCTCGACGAAACTTGGTATGTGCAACGGGCATCATGCGGAGATGTGCCTTTTGGGGTTTTCAACTTCTTTGCATTTTTATTTTTACCCGTTTCCATGGAAACATAACATAGGATTTTGTTTCCGGAGCACAACTCCAAAACGGTGAGACCTATCTCGACGAAACTTGGTATGTGCAACGGGCATCATGCGGAGATGTGCCTTTTGGGGTTTTCAACTTCTTTGCATTTTTATTTTTACCCGTTTCCATGGAAACGTAACATAGGATTTCTTAAAGGTCGTTTGTAGAAAAACAACATGATCACTGTTCAATATTCCACAACTAGTACCCTTAACTACCCTTTCCCTTTGGCGGGGGATATAGCTGACTCTGTCTGCTTGTTTATTTTGGGGTTGTATGTCGTACATTTTCACCACTAAAAACATTTCAAACCTCGCAAGCTCGGTTTGAAATTCAATTTAGGGGTGAAAAATGCACGACATACAACCCCCCCCCCCCCCCATCCCCCGCCAAAAAAACCCAGAAAGGATGTATCTCCTAATCAGTAGTTCACACAATAACAGATACGCTAAGGATTCACCTGATTCTCTGAAACATGAGTTGTAAGACTTGTGGTGTCACCTTTGGTAGTAGACTATTGATTATGTTCCTCTTTTCACCCTGCAGTAAGATTTGTTACCTCGGTTTAAGTAAAGGTAACATGGAGGCTGACCTTCTCACATCTAGATTATGACATTTATGCAACTCAGGATGGTTGACATTAAAAAAAAATAGGCAACAAAATTTCATGATAAAGTATTTTTTTAATTTCATAAGACAAAAAATAAGACTGGAAATTTTTTTAATTTATTTAGCAAATCTTTTCTTTGAATGAGCCAGAAAGTATCTAATGTGCCTCTTTTGATTAAGCTTACAGCCTATATATTTAATTGTTTAAAATGTTTTCTGATTTTTGGGACAATACTCAATCACATCAAATCTTATTCTGCGTGATGTGTTTTTCTGAGTGTTTTGGCAAGAAAAGTGAGGGTGCTGATTTAATTCCTATCCTCCCACCCCTTGAATCAGCCAGTATGAAATGTAAATATTTACTTCTATTGCAGGTGCGGATGATTATGTCTCTCTTACCTAAGGAAATGCTTATGCATGGCGCGCAGGTCACTGAAGGCATTCTTGAGCAAGTGACCACCATATAACGTATGAATCATATGTTCACAAGCTTTTTTCATTGGCTTTGCACATTGCATGTACAGGAAATGATTGGCATCACGGAGGGTCTGTGATATATGGATCTTGAGAACATATCAGTGATTGTTGGGACCACAAGACTTTGTTTGTTTTCATTAATTCATTTTGCTTTACTTGTTGGCTTTTACAGGAATAATTTGGTGTCAGGGAAGGTCTTTTATTTATGGATATGGATGAAATATCAGTAGCATGTCGGGACCAGAAAACTTTCTGTAAATTACTTATGCTTACATTAGATATTTTGCTTTTTATATCATTTTGCACAGGAAATATTCTTATGTCAAGGAGGGTTTCTAATGCATGGATTTATATGAAATAACATCAGCATGTTCTGACCAAATGCCTTTGTTAGAATTGTTACAGTCTGATTAAAATTGACTTTGTTCCGTATAATTCTGACATCTGAACCAAAATTTAGGAGTGGGGCATGCATGTTGCTTTTAGTATCACACTGCTTCTGTATTTAAAGTTGACAGTCACTGATAAATTCATTATATTTTTAATTTCTTTATTACAGGTGAAGGTGTTGATGTCCCTCTTGCCCAAGAAACTGCTAGAACATGGACGTAAAATAACCGAAGGAGTTATCGACCAAGTAACGTCAACACGCAAGAAGCAGTAGTCCTCAAACTCCTTCTTCCTCGAAGTATTCAACTTTTCCCAACTTAACGAAGAGTAATAAGGGTTTCATAGTGCAATGAATTGGTCTACAGTTGTTGTTTCAGAATTATCTGTTTTCTCAAGAGTAAGAGTTTTCTCAAGTCATTTCTTGCTACCTCATCTCTGTTGCAATTAGGCCATATGTTAAGAATCAGTGAAAATCTCCTTGCGATCAAAATATAAGACACTGATACCAGTGAAAATCTCCTTGCAATCAAAATATACGACACTGATACTGTAAGATTTCGATCTGTATAAAAAAATGTCCAATTATTTGCGTCGAACATCTAATAAATGACCTTGTTATGAAAATATTCAACAATGATAGATCCTATATACAGGGACCAATGCTGAATTTCAAATGTTATTGCTGAATTACTGATTGTACAGTTCACTTTGACTGCAATCTATAAGGGTATTTCTAGACCAGAACCTTCTCAAATTGTAACATAGGTTATGTGGAAAGAAATGTAAAGAATGATGGTTGTGATGCAATTTCCTTGAAAGACTGTCTGTTTACAATCCACTTGATGAAAACCAGCAATCAAAGTACCAATGTGCCTCAGAAGTTGAACTGGTTTTGCATTGTGTTGCCTAATTTTAGTTGTGTCCTATGTCCTTGTTGACTCCTACCACGGTCTATCATTATACCTTTCGTAAAATTGTTATATTGGGTGGGATACACTCCCTTTAATAGTACTCTTGAACTTTATTGGGGTTTTGTCCCTTGCGGGATTTTAACTCACATCCACAGTCAGGCAACAGTCCCAGAAATACCTTGCTAACATCTAACCAACTCATCATGGGATCTAAATTCAGATTGAGGCTAAACTTACAGCTTATCTCAAAATTTGATTACATTGTCAGTGATATGCCTTTAGTGCTTGACATGTTTATAACTTTTTTTGGACCAATCTAGAGAGTTCATTATTCAAACCGTGTCACTGTGATCATTGTTAAAGACACATTTGCTGGAGAATACTCGACCCTAACTTTTCATCTTTTTCTTATGTTTGATAGAACTATCCAAGTGGTTATACCACTGTACCACAATGACTGAGCTGAATGAATTGATCTTGGAAAGTCTTTTTAAGCCTATGATGTACATTATGAGAGTTAGATTCTAAAGATGCCCCTTACATTTTTTAGGAAGGCAAGGCAAGCTGTTTTTAACAATAAATATTTATCAACGTACACAATATTAGAAAGAATAAAACCTCACCCTTCGGATTAGTCACAGGGCTTGGCTTGTCTCATCCATCCTTCTGGATACGTCCTTCTCCAAAAAATTGCAATAAAATTAGAACTAGTTTTAGAGGTCCAATTGTCATGTTAATTATAAGCCAGGGTTATTTTGCTCTCTTGTTGTATGTAATGTCAGCCAGAGTTTATACATGTTTGATTTTTTTCTCCATAACAATTACGGAATTTAATGTTAAGGGATTATGAAATTTACTTTTCTCAGATATGTTAGTTTACACAAAGCTATTGAATATTTTGTATGGCATGTTAATCTCTGAAAAGTTATGTGTGAAAAATGTGTGGCATATAATGTGATCGTTTAAGTAATGATACCATACAAGTGCCTTTGTGATCTGTGCTTAAATGTAGCATAAACTGTTATGCATTCAATTCTTGTTTGTTTTATACATTGCATTAATTTATGTTTTGAGATGTTTTCACATGTACTGCAATATACATATTATGCTTGATTGGTCTTTTTCTACCTGGTTAATGATTATGGCTTAAATGAGATTAATAAACTATCTTTACCTTTGTATATTTAGTTTACTTTCTTTTTCTATCCTTCAAGATGGCAAGTTTTAAAGAGGATCCCTATATTTTGCTATACTGCAGCATGGTCAAAGTGCTTCTCATATTATTACCCTCTTTATAAGATCTATATGTATGCTTGGAAAGTACTCAACAAAGAGTGCAACTCTGACGTCTTAAGAAATATCTTAACACTTAACTTTTACAAACATGATATACCAGAGCAATATGTTACTAGGATTGTCTCCAGAATTAGCTCATTGGACAAGAGCATATCACACTTTACCTAGATTTCTGCTTACAGTGACTGAACTGTGCCAGCCAATTTCATACTAAGTTTTGTCAAAACTGTATTATTATAGGCCCAAGGAAGATTGACAAATTAACAGTTTCATTGTAACAACATCACATGCTGTCAGAAGGTTTAAGGCACAGCTGCAATGGTCATTGTAGCAATTTTCTTGAACTTTTTTATGGTATAAGTCAGGAAATATTAAACTTACTCCAACTTTGCTGTCACCTCAATCAATCAGAAGCAAAAATCTGTGGTCACGGCCTTTTTTTTTGTAATTGCATGGATCCATGGCAATGGGGTTTTTGAAAAGCAGCTAAAATGCAATAATAGAAGGCTCCAGGATGGTGTTTTATGACTTAAACAGTAAGCATCAACTCAGAATAGATGTTGCAATCCCTGGGTTTACAAACCTTGACAATGGCTAAGTTTGTGGCAGTACCTTTTCCATAATACAGGATTTTAATCTAGAAACCACACGAACTAAGTTTTCTCTTAGTATTTACAATGAATATATTTGAAAATGAAATCTTATTTCTGACACACTGGATATGTCACAGAAGATGTTGGTTTTTTTTTTATCTGTGAGATGTGTTTACTTTATTTAGCAAAGTTACATTCCCTTTTTCCTTCAGTGAGGAGCAGACCATAAGAGAATCTGTGTGGGTAGGGGTGATCATTGCAATAGCAAGATTTTCTGGATAAAATCATTCTTTTAGCGAAACTAAATGAAGTTTCAGAAGTGGAAGGAGTAATTTCATATGGAAAACATCATTTATTTTCTCAATAAAGAAGTTGCTATCCAGAAATTCCTGCCTTTCTCTGTAGGGATGAATGGTAGCAGGTACTGCGAGGTATCTTGAGCTTACTCTTAGCTTTGTCCATTTATATCCTCAAATATAACCCCAGGGTTCTATATTGTTCAACACCCCTTACCACCCGGATTGAATTCAAGGCAATACTGTGATTACAGTGTATCCCATTTTCTGATGCGTCCATGAACATAGGACCAAATATCATTTGTTGTGCATAGCGGTCTTCAGATGAAAAGTCCATACACCAAGTAGGTATGAAAATATTTCATTCATTCACACATTGTAACAATGAAGAATAAGGAAGGGTAACCTTTCAACTCAACAAACAGAATCAAACACATTGTTGTCTGTAACAAAAAAGTGTGAATGCATTCACAAATCATAAATACATTTATATTTTATCTTATTCATTTCATTGACAAATATCAAATCAAACTGCAAAGATGATATTCTAAGAATCATCCAAATTAATTTTCTAATAGATAATGATTTCAATGAAAAATGTATATGACATAACCGTAAGACTTTCAGGCACATCATGGCAACATGAAGTTTATAAAGTCTTGTGTCTTCGTGTTTTTGACTTTATAGCATTGGGCGTGTGCATTTCCTTCTTGAAGATATCGCTTAATATCGCACAGCAGTTTCTGTTCTGCATGATAAATTATGTATCATAATCATATAGATACATGTTACATAAGGGATGAAGATATCGAGATATATACATTGATATTGGAACACAAAGAATAATGTTCTCTGAGAGCAGTTTTAATAGTTATCCAGCAAGATGTCATACTTAGCATTAACAGACAATTTAAGCAATCTCTATTTTATGATAAATTTTCAATCCATTACCTTTCCATTAATTTATTCATAAAAATATACTTATTGATGAGACGCACGCAAAAAAATATTTATGAAATTAATCTGGTAAATTTTTCCTCAGAATTCAAAATACCTCATGGTCTAATCAGGTATGAAAAGGGTGTTTACAAAGGATATTATTAGCAATTATCTTTTTTATGCAAGGCTTGTGATTCAGCCCTATGATTGAGTAACTGTACAGAAATACTCATTGAAAGTATCGTATACTTGAAAAAATTGCAAATGTATTTTCAAAATATTGTAGAGTCAAAAGAAATCTTTTCAGCATGAACAATTAAAAAAAACTTTAAAAATATGATGTTGACCGTGACCTAGAAAAATCATTTAGTCAAAAGTGGTAAGCAGTCGACTGCCAATCTTATTTTAAGCTTTGTCACTTTCTATCAAAGAAATGACTTAAGCTGCAATTCTAGTTTCTGTGTGGAATATTGTATAACAATTAAATTATGTATTTTGCATGTTATGTACATTATATATATCTTTATACTTTCACTCAAGAAGTATTTTCAGGCCAGAAAACAAATCAGTATCCTCAATGTGGAAAATTGAGGAAGGGTAAAAGAAAATTACATAAATCATGGCCCAGTTTGGTCAATTATAACCTGAGCATCTGACGAAACCGAATCTGCAACAGCTGCAACTTCTTCACCTTCAACAAGAGTGTCTGTGTGAGATACAGCATCACTCGTCACAAACGTGTCATTGGAGACTAAAAAAGTGGAAGCAGTCATATCTGAAAGTGTCATGTCTGTTTCTGCAGCTGCTTCTGTGTGTCCATCTGTCCATGCATCTTCATGTGCAGTGTTGATGTGTTCAACAGCAAGATGATACTGCTCAAACTCTTCTTTACACACACTGCAGGCATACACCTCAGGCTGGTGAACTGTGACCTCATGACCTTCAGTCAACTGCTGAAGGTCATGGACTCCATCATGGTCGTTGACAACAACGTATGAGTCCAATGGCATCTCAACAATAGATTCAGTTGCAAGAACAACATCACCTTGTAAGAGAACTTGAGGTTTCTTTATCAGACCAGCTTTACACTTAGCAACATGATTCCTTAGGGCAGTGAATGTTCCGAAAGGCCTGGAGCAGATGTCACATGTGTACTTACTGATGCCTGTATGGCTGACCATATGCTGGTTCAGCCTCACCTTCAGCTTGAAGGCTCGGTCACAGTGGTCACACTTGAATGGACGTTCCTTGGTGTGGATGTACACCTGGTGCTGTTTCAGTTGACTCCTGTAGCTGAATCTCTTGTCACAGATACCACAGCTATATGGTTTCTCTCCAGTGTGCTTATTCAGGTGGTCTGTGAAGTTGCTCTTGCTGTTATAGCCACTGCCACAGTATGAACAGATGAACCTGTAGGATCTTTCAGACACATCTTTGTGAGTATTCATATGGGCCACCAGGGTGCTCTTGTCATAGAAATCTTTTTGGCAGACCTCACAAGAGAAAGTCTTCTTGCCAGAGTGACGCTTCATGTGACTCCTAATGTACCGTTTATGTCTAAATAGTTGTCCACAAATGTGACAGCTGACTGTCTGATCTTTTTTGTGTTCAAGCTGGATGTGGAACTGAAGATTTGGCCTATTCTTGTAAACTGCATCACAATGAGGACACTTGAGGTTTCCTCGTCGGTGTTCCGCCTGATGTTCCCTGATCTCTGCTTCACTCTTGGCCTGGAAGTAGCAAGTCTTGCACTCCAAACTTATGTCCTTCTTAATCCTGTGAGACTTGTTGTGAAGGAATATTTGATGCTGGTTCAAAACATGTCTGTTCTTACACAGCAGTCCGCACTGAGAACACCTGTTGGGGATGAGGTGCTCCTCCATGGGACCATGCTGTTTCTTCAGATGACCCTCCAGCCCATCGGTGCTGTCAAAGACTCTCTCACAGACATTGCAACGGGTTGGAGATACAATCTTGTGGACATCGACAAGATGAGATGTCAATTCAGAGAAACTGGCTGCTTCAAATGTACATGTGCTACACTTTGTCTTGCTCTTCTCAATTAGAGGAACTGTTGGCAGTCGAGGCCCGTGCTTCAGAGAAAGATGGATATCCAGTGACTTATGCTTGCTGAACTCGCGTTCACAGACATCACAACGGATGCAGTCTGTTTTATGGACTGTGATAATATGGTCCGTCACCTCACTGAAATCCATGGAAACGAAATCACAGAGATTACATGCATGGTTCTCATCAACTTCTTTCCCATTCTCATGTCCTGCTAGGTGCTCCTGCTTTTTCTCATCACTTAAACAAATCACAGAGCACTTATCACAGTGTAAATCTTCACTTATCCCATGCTTGGTAGAATAATGTCTCACCATATCATAAAAAGAGTCAGTTTCAGTTTCGCAAATCACACAGAAATATTGACGTTTCACCTCTGAAGCTTCTGATTCCTTAGAACCCCCAAGAAGCTGCTTGGACATTTTTGTGCTCTGCATTTGGAATGTGACATTTGGTATGACTGCCATGCTACCAAAATTAATTTTTGTCTTTGATGTTTGATTCTTTGATTGCTTCTCAATGTAATCTTGTTCAGTGTTTGTCTCAACAATGTCCTCAGATCCAAGTGATTCCTTCTCAATGTCCTCAGATCCAAGTGATTCCTTCTCAATATCCTCCTCATCATTGTTTGTCAAAGTAAGATCTTCTGATCCCTGGACAGATTCCTCCTCCTTGTCGTCAACATGTTCCACAGACTGGGCTGAAGAATTAGTTGACCCTACATGGCCTATAGACTTAGCATTAACTTCCTTACTAGCTTCTGCAGAAACCTTAGGAATTGTTTTTGGTTCTTTCTTTCTTCTTCCAGTTGCCAGCAGAGAGAAATCAACTTTGTTCCCCCTTGTGGAATACCTCCTTGGCGTCAGTTCTTCAACTGGTTTATTTCTTGATCTTTTCTCACCCGAGGCTTGAGGCGTTGATATTTCATCCTTCCTTTTAGCTTTCTTTTCTGGAGATGATTTAGCCAATATCTTTGTTTGTTTTCTCTTCCTACTGCTTCTAGTAGTGGGAAGATTTGCTGTCTCGTTCTCGGAGCCAAGTTCTTCGTTCTTTATGATCTCAACAGCTGATGACAACACTTCCAGAGCTGTCGGAATCTTCCGGAACACGTTTGGTTCCTGCTCAGTGAGAGACTGACCATAGTTACTCTGTACGTTTGATATATTTTGCTCAGTTTCTTCTTCGAGGACCTCGTCATGTTGCAAGTTCTCACCAGTTGCTGAGTTCAGTGATGGTCTTAACGGGCTGTGGTCAGGTGTTTGGCTGGTACTGTTCCCGTTTATAGTTGGAGACAGGCTTGAGTCTTGTTGAATCTTGCCTAGTGAGAAGAAAAGACTGTGTCAAAGTTCCTGTAAAATCTCCATTTGGAAAAATTTAGATCAACAAAAAAGCTACAAGTGAGTATCCCTGCTAATGCGCCTTGTAATCATTTACTGCAACAGGCTTCCATTCTTCTCAATGGCATTACATTAGCATCATTTGTGTTTTAAAAAAACATTTGTTACGTAATTAGAGTGAAATACTGGAATATCTCAGTGAATAAACCATCTATATTTCTCATTAATTGAAAGTTTAACAAACCAATAATTCATATCTACACAATAAATAATTACTTTCCAAACTGTGTACAGGATGATATATACTGATTATTGAGACATGCCACTACAAAGAAAATATGAACTACAACACATAATCTCTGATAGGAACACTGAAACTAGGCCAATCAAATTGAAAAGAAGAAGGCTTAGTATTCAACTTTGATGATTAATTAAGTAAAATGAGTTCTAGATATTAGGAAAAAAGAAGATACCTGAATATACGGTTTCCATTGATCTCCTCATGCCTGCTGGCAGTTTCTGTAACAAAATAAATTGTGGAGAGATAATTCAACATTGTCAATATTGTATATTTTATGAGTGCTTCAACACATAGTCAAGAATTTGTAACTTTGTTCAGTATGAATAACATTACAAATGCTTGCTGTAACAAATTTGGTTTTGCTTTCATCTTCTTTCAAATATTTGTTCATGTAATAATACGCTTATTCGACGTTTTCATAATGCAAAAGTGCCAAATGTAAAAATAAATCAAGGAAATCAGCAGCCATAATGTTTTTATTCTTATTTCTAACTTGGGAGATGTTTTGTCAAGCCGATCTCACAATACAAATCAGGTACAAAAGTTACCTCCATTGGCATGAAATCTTAATACAGAGAAACATAGTATCTGGATTTCCTGAAATGCGTTATTATTCCAATGATTTATCTAGATGAGAAAATTGTAATATTTAAAAAAAAATGGCAATAAACATCAGTGATGATATTTCTGTATGAGCATGCACGTTTAAAAGTATTCAAATGAAGATATCTGAAAACGGTAAATTTACCTCTCTCAGAATTTGTTTTGCCAGGTGGACATTATCAAATGTTCCGCAGACCTCGTAGCCGGAATTTTTCTCTGTGACCTTGACCCCTGACCTTGTGCCGACCTCCTGAAACAGTTCTTCGAGTGGACAGAAACCTGAGAGTTCGGAGATGAACTCAGATGAAACGTGAGCTGTGACCATGTCAAAAACCTGCAAAGAAATAAGAAAAATATTGTATTTAAATCTCTGTTTTATCTCTATCGATAAGATTGAAAATTAGTTTTAAAAATATAGAATTCAATAATTTATACAATCTCATTAAAATTAAATCTAATATTGCTGCACTACGTTACACAGATAATAGATCTCACTAGGCTCCCTTACTCAAGCCGTCAGGTTAACCTTTGCTTCTGTTTGACCTCTAAATATCATTGGCTTGCCGCAGATACCTTCTAGCAATCGCAATGCACGTCTCTTGGTGGCCTACAAACAGATTGCATCTGAATACGCAAGTAGAAGTTGAAACTCTTATAAATTTTCCATTTTACAGAGAACAAGTTGAAGTCATTTGCATATGTCTATAAATACTATTTAACCCAGCAGATTTAGTTATAACTCTTTGACGAAATAACGGTCAGTCTCATTAGCATATAAACGCCGCATACGACTAATATATAATTATTTAGAAACCTAGTATTGGTATTTGTACATGTTTTGGTTGTTTTTGTTTCTCAGCATGTTTATGGTTAATTTGTTTCACTAAATTTAATATTATTCAATGATTACTACAAACTAAAAGACGAAACGTTTATTCGACGTATCTGTTTCCAGAATAAGCATTTGGATTGTTACGGTCTACTAAAGGATAACGTTGATGAATGCAGAGTTTGCATTGCGAAAGATAACTTCATAGCTTTCGATTTGAATTTTTTGTCCAACAAACCAAGCTAGGGTAAATCGAATGTACATGAAATACATTAATTCGGGTATTTAGGCAGTTCAACATTCGGAAAACAGTTGGAAGGTTTTGGGTTCCGAGATCTGAAAAGCGTACAAACGAAATGCAATTCGGCTGCACCATAGATTGTGGGGCGAATTCGCTGATTGGCTGATTTGAATTATGTAAGAGGCAAACCTGACGGCTCACGTAACGGAGCCTGGTGAGACCTACAAGCGTAATGGAGTGGAGCATGTAGATTTCATTTCATTGAGACTGTAATTTATATTAAGATAATAAAGTTAATAATAGACATAAGATTAAAGCATAGGTATCGATTAAACAAATTAGCAGGAAGAAACAACAGTGGCGGATCCAGGGGGGGGGGGAGGGGGGGGGGGTTCAGGGGATCCAAGGGAATGGGGGAGGGGGGGGTCTGAATCCCCCCCCCCCCCCCCCCCCCCCCCCCCCCCCCCTTTTGAAAATCAATTATAGATTGAAGTCAATAAAAAATAATTTAACAATAGCCCCCCCCTTGACCACCGAATTATGAGGTGTAGCATACTGTCTCAGGAACAAACCTAAACACAGCTGCTCCACTTCCTGAGCATTGGTTAGAACCACATGTGATAGAATTTCTCATCTTGGCTTTTGCTCCTCAACAAAATCCAGAAAGATATTATATATATAATCAAAATTATTTTTAACCCAGGGCAAGAAAGTTAATGAACAGCTTATAAGTTTACATAAGACATGATAAAGGTGAGGTGGGATCAACTCTTCCCCTGCAATATGATACCTACCCCTGTGATAAAGTGAAACTCTGGTACCAATTAGCATCACCTTTAGCACTCTGTCACAACTATCAATTGTGATAGTGTCCATTCCTCGTGAATTCTAACCCTTGCTTCATTGCGTCAAATGTTATCGTTTATGTCACATTGCCCTAAGTGGCAATCTTTAGTAGCCCCCAGGAGAATTCCAAAATTGACGATCAAGTTCAGCTGCAGTATTCTAAAGAGTTATCAAAAAGAAAAGATGATGAAATACACAAGGCCAGTTAACTAAGGGATTGAGTCAACAACATGAAACTATGGAAATATGAAAAAAGAATCACTCACCTCCCAAATTTTCTTAGCATCTGATTTTGAGAGTTCAGTTGGAGCTTGGTCAGTGTCCCCTTCATGTTTGAGGCTGCTTGAGTTATCTATCCTTGTCTCAAGGCCAGATTCAACTGCTACATGTGAAACTAGATCAGGGTCGTCAATGCTGTCTATATTTGCTGCCGTTAGCTCGAAACCACACTCCTCAGTATCTTGACACACAAAAAACAAATCAAATCAATAGTACCGGTAGTTATTTGATGTAATAACGGGATCCAGCACTTGATATATCACTTGATCCAGTATCCAAGACTTGTTTATACAAATATACAAATGCCTAGTGACAGGTATGGAGTGTTTATATACAAATGTTCATATGACTGCCAATGTGTTCTGAATTCATGGGAGGGAGGAGGGACTCTTGGTGTGTTAATGCCAACATTTTAAGGTAAAGTGTGTATGTCAAACTTACCTTTTCCAATATCCTCGATGGCAAGATATCCTTAGATTTTTTGTGTCAATATTTCAAAACATATCAGTGAATATTTCAGATCTACCTTTTTCTATGTCCTTGATGGCATGACACCTTCAGATTAATTTTTTGTGTCAATATTTCCAAACACATCAGTGAATATTTCAGATCTACCTTTTTCCTTGTCCTTGATGTTATGACACCTTCAGATTAATTTTTTGTGTTTCAATATTTCCCAACACATCAGTGAATATTTCAGATCTACCTTTTTCTATGTCCTTGATGGTACGACACCTTCAGATTAATTTTTTGTGTTTCAATATTTCCGGACACATCAGTGAATATGTAAGACTTAACTTTTTACACGTCCCTGATGGCATGACATCTTCAAATTGTTTGTTCCCATCTTTCCCAACACATTAATGAATATTTCACACCTACCTCTCTCCATGTCCTCCCCAACACACTCCTGCAGATGTTTGATGAATCGCTCCTTCCGTCTCCTCACTATGCCGCACTTGGGACAGTGGAAGTGAAAGGCGAACCTGCCGAACTGGGGAAGACAGTCCTGATAGCAAACCACACAACTGTACACTGCAACATGATCATAGACAGAGGCTATTTCACAAGCAAGGGTGTCATATGATTTTAAGAAGACTATTTATTTTTGTATTACCTGGGATGAATAAAAAATAAAAGTTTAAGGTAATTAGCACTTCAGTGACAATATTAGAAGTTAAAATGAAAACAACCATTGATATCCATTGCAAGGCATATCTCTCTGGCTATGCATAGTCACCTTCACGACAATGATATGGTCACACTTATCACCTTTGTAGCGCTATTACTAATAAGAGGTCTTTGTGCAGTCAAGTCTGATTAAAGTCGACCGAACGTTTTTAAATATTAAGTATAGCGGGATTTAAACATTCTCTATCAGGGCTTTCCTCTCCATAACGGTTTGAAAGCAGCTTCCTTGCTCGCACGTTCTGATTCAGTCTCAACTAGCCAAACACAAAAGCTTTCAGTATCAGTGTCTAGGGGCAAGCAACTCCCGATTAACATTCGTTAATCTTGTTCGCTGCTATCGTTACTTTAAACGGGATGATGCGAGTGGCTCGCTAATGACTAGGTTTTGTCTCCGCTAAACTGGTGTAAGAACGTGCGAGCAAGGAGGGTGATTTCAGACCATTGTGGAATCGCCCTGAGTTAATATTTAAAAAAAATGTTATTCCTCAGAACACGGTCGATTTATTTAGACTGTGTGCAGCGTCAGCTGATTGAGCTCATCCCCACAGAGTTGTTCCAGGGTGATAGAAAGTCCTATGTTTAGCCTGGTTTAACTGAGATTTGTATTTCAGGATATGAACAACACTGCCCCAAACTTCTGGTAAAGCCTCAGCTGTCTGCTCACCCCCACAGAGTACCCTGTTGTTCCAGTGCGAGAGGTAGTGCTCCTGTATATGGCTCTGGAAGGTTGGTTTGAACTTCTCTTCAGGGCAGAGGCAGCAGTGGAAGCGATGTCGACAACACCCAACAACCTCACACCGGTCCATTGGCAGATCTCCCATGTTGCGCACTACAGAGATGTGACACTAAAAAACAATAGTTTTTATAAGTGATGACTATTGACACTGATTGGACTATTGTACAAACAATAGCCTATTGTAATCTAACGCAATAGTAATTGTCTACTGTGATCAACTGAGGCAATAATTTTTTATCATTAAGAATTTTAACAAAACAATGGAAGGCTTTTGAAGAGCCAAATTATGAACCATATTGTGAAAAAAAACCCTGCTGTCTAGGAGTTTTGATTTGTTTCCTTCTACAAAACATTTATTTTCACTCCACGGGTGATCTCTCTCTTTGTTCTGTTCTCACCTGATCTCCGTAACGCTCAGCAGCTTTTGGCGCCGCTGCCTTGATGGCAGTGTTTTCAGCCCAAAGCGTGTCGGTTTTCTTCTTCTTCACTTGTGGTGGGGCTGTGCCACAAGCCACTAGCTCTCTACATCGCCACAAGTGATCAGAAAGAGGACCCATTTCCTCAAACGTTTTGGACTTGCATAATGAACAGTGGTAGTGTTTCCCCAGACTTCCGTCACAGGGCTTGGAACAAAGCTTAATCACATTTCCTGAAACATAATGAATGAAATGTTGCATCAAACTAAAAACCCTAAATTTGAGAAATTTCTGAAAATACCTTGGGGTATATAATCTTCTTACAATGAGGATTTTTCAAACAGTGATTTAGATAATGCTATAATCTAAGAGATACTCACCATCAAATAGAATGTGTTCTGGTTGTTTGAAGTTCGGGACTTGAACCAGTAATTCAGATTTGCCCTAAAAATATACAGATTAGGACTTCTCATAAAAAAACATTCAAAAAAAATAATGACAACACTAATGATAAATGGGTACTTGTTTGGTGTTAGAGTTTATCAAAAACCATGCTCAACGCACTACACATAATTAATGAAACACCTGGCGGTCGTTGCAAAAAGCACTGAACACTAAGGCTAAGCTTAACACTTAGGCTGATTCTGTAACAATACACTCAGGATACCTTAGTGATTTAAGGTAAACAGTGTCTTGTGAACAATGACCCTGGGCTAAGATTTTTGAATCTCCCTTAGTCCTAAGATAGTCGTAAGTCAATGTCAATGTATGGTCCTTACGACTATCTTAGCACAAAGGAAGCTTTGAAAATCTAGGCCCTGGGAGTCGTTGCTTAACACTACATTTAACCTTAGTGCCATTCTTTAACATAGCACTAAGGTTAACTTAGTGATTTGTGCAACGGGACCCTGGATGTCAAGAAAAGAAGGTAAGTCAAATGAAACAAACATAAAGTCTGCAGAGATGATGCATTCTATATGGGAAGATGAAGATGCAGAACCTGTCACTAGCTGGTTATCAGAACAGGAGAATCTCACCTGGTTGCGGAGATGTTTCTGCAGATGGTAGAGGAAGCCGGCTTTCTTGAGGAGCTGTTTGGGACAGTAGGGACAGTGAAAGTGGCCAGGCTTTGTCTCACACTGCTTGTAGCACTTCACCATCAGCACATTCTTCTCTGAGAACAGAAAAGTGGCCATCTTTAAATTCTCATATGATAATAATGTAATATACATGTAAAACAACTAAGTGACAAAATGATGGACATTTAATTTAGATGAATATAACATTCTACCAGGTACAAGATTTAGACGTTTTAACTAAGGCTCTCTTGGGTCTTAAGCTATCAGTTTAATCACCTTTAATTATCATTGGTTGTTATTGTATATGATAATATATTTGTTGTATTTTGCATTGACTCAACAGATAATGAAGCTATTATATGAACCTAGGCACGATAAATCTAGTTTACAAGTCAAAATCAACCAAATTGTTTCCCTCAGTAACATGTTTCAACTGGGTTATGTTAAAATCAAGTACAAATGATATACATGTATAAACTGGGATGTTCCCTTGAATTCTGATTTCATTAAAAAAACCCCAATAGGACTGTCCTTTAGAGTCATTTCCAAAACTTGTTGTATTGGATAATTGGAACTTGTATATTTTAGCTTTGATTTAAAGCAATGACATATGAGTATGCTGATTCTTGTGTTGACCTAATGGACAATAAACCTTAGACTTGAGATTATTCAGAGAGAGTTAAAGAGCTCATGTATCTCAGCAAATCCATGCCTGTCCCTTTGAGAAGATGATAAGAAGTTCACTGTTTTCAGATGTCATGTGGAAAATAAAATTTGTTTACATACAACTTTAGCTAATCTATAAAAATCAATCTTATCTTCCTTATTAACTCACTCTAATTGTGTAAAAATCATAAAACATATTTCCTTGTGTACTAATCTCTATTGCGTTTACCTCTGTGAAGAAGAGCATGCTTGAAGTGTGTCTGATTGATGTGATCACGGACTCGAGCTGGTCTTTGTGGCTTGTAGCAGGAAACACTGCAGAACGGACAATGAACTCGCAGACAACCACAGCACGTGTCCTCACATCGGGATAACTCTAGGCTTGCATTGAATGGCACATTGGTGAAATGATTCTGAAAATCCTGAAAATATATTTTGAGAAAATTTGGCAAATCATTCATGTCATCATTTTCTTCCCATTGAGATTTTTTTCATATCAAGAAACAAATACCCGAGGCAGTGCATCACATAACTTTCACGAAACAAATGTAAACCTGAGGTAGAAAAATATTAGGGTTCGATTCAAATTTGACGTGTTTTGTAAATGTCATGGCTCTGCTCCTGGGTGCCATAATTTTTTTTATTACAGATTTCATTCCATTTGAACTGAAAGAAAATCCCGCAAAATGCCCAATTTTGCCTGCTTCTGCTCCTCAGCTCTCAACAACTGTTTTATAAAGCTACAGATGGGTCAACAATTTTTGCTTAGCAAGAGTGATATGTGCACATCGTATGCATGGAAACTTAAATATAATGAAACATGCACATTTGTGATAATAAACATATGCCATTATTTACTTTTCAACAAGTATGATTTAAAATTTGCCGTGTTCAAGGGAGTAAACAATTCAAAATATTGAATGGACTATTGTTGTATGAAAATGATCTCAGATTTCCTGTCTACAACTGTGTAAGAATAGCACCTTTAGTCGTTTTTCACATATCTTGAAATATTTAATAAATGTAACAGAATTTATTATACAGCCCTCTATTAGCCTAAAATGTGGTCACTTACCCAGTCTGGCTGCTGCAAATATCCTACCCATTTCTTCCAACGGTATGTCTGATGTTAAATTAGTGAATATTTGACTCATTTTGGCCGCTGACAAATGATTTTTGAAGCATTTTTAAAAAAATTAATAAGATGAAATCAAACAATGAGTGAACTGTTATGATCACTAATAATTATTCATGTCACAACCACTAACTGATTATCATACTACAAGCGATTAACACTGTTAATTAGCTCAAAATTCAGTGTTGTAAAAGTGCAGAGATACTATGCTTGGTGTTTTGTATTATTTCAATGATGGTAGAAATACTTTTATTGATCATATGTTAAGTTGATATAATTATTGACAAAAAAGGCTACATAATAATCAGCTATAAAGGCTAACTACATGTTGGATGTACCGGCGGCCGAAATGGGTAAAATATTCGACAGCCGGACAAGTGAGTAGCCAGACTGGCCTGGGTGCTATTCTCATTAAGCTTATTCATTCATTTGACAGTGTTCTTCAAAAACATTTCAAACTCGAAATGGAGACAAAAAAGATTATGCCACGATAGTAGAGATACAGCAACAATATAATCTCTGGCGATTCATAAAGAGATTGTCGGCATGTTCTGTATTTCATTAAACCTCTAAATGGCGCCCAGCAGACGTTACTGTGTAATGTTTGTCGAGCACTTATTTTACCACTACGATATAATTATGGGGACAGTGAATAACTGAATTATATACCTACATTAATAATATCTTCTTCGTCTTCTTTCAAAATGTTCTGTTTTGACGACATTCTAGCATACAAACTTTTTAAATCCTTAGTAACAACTAGAGCATCGTTGTTTTTCGTTGAAGGAAGTGCGGATATGAGCGCCACCAATGAAACCAGGGGAGATAATTATCGTTCTTACCTATTGACCCCTATTCGACCCTTTAAATGTTTGAATTTGTGTGAGGTCGTATGGCACGAAATTGCTAAACGTGCCAAACTATGTTTTTTTAAAAATTCAATTTTTTTTCATATCGTTATACTTATGAAATTATGGGTATAACTATAGAATTGGTTCGCCACCCATTCCACAATGTATTGCTTTACTTAGCTATACTTTTAATATCGATCTTATTTTCAAGATAACATTTTGAATATTATTTCCCTTTTCACTTAATAGGGTAATGGTTAGGGTTAGGTTTATATATATAGCTAATATTTTCCAAACAAATCAACATTATGCCTAATCAAATCAAAATAACAAACTACAAATTTACGACAAGGAGAGTTATTTAAAGAAAAAAAACCCAAATAACATTTTTATTTACAAGGCAAAGCAGGGATCGTATAGACTATACGATCCCTGGACAAAGTAAGCTGTATGACTCCACCTATTACATTAGTGTTACTTCATGAAAATTGTGAAAGAATTCTTTTTGTCGACAATGATGAAATGCAACGCATGTGGAAAGATGATATGCTCTGTATTCAATCAAGCGCAAATAAGAAGCTGCAAGTGTCATTTAGTGTTTTTTTACGACATTGTCTTGTCAACATATAATATCAATTATATCAATAGTTATAAGAAGATTATATACACTATGGCGAAATGCGAATCAGTTCTATTTATGACTGTGTTTTTAAAGACGTTTTTATATCTGAATATGAGTACTGAATAAAAACAGAAATTGTTTAACTCGCAGCGAATATGAAATACTAAAATCCATACTAAAATCGTCATTCCCTATGTAAACCTCATTTGGCAAATTAAAAGCTTAATGCTTCTTTAGATCAATTTGGCAATATTGAGCATTTTGATATTGATCACTAACATAATTGAATGTAATATTTAGCAATGAATAGTGTTCACCATAAGTCTCACGCTCCTATTTCATATTTTCTTGGGATAACATCAAACAGGTTTTCGCACACTCAGACAACTGTTGCATTGAAGATAAGGCAACAACGTTACAGTTGTCAGGTACTCTCACGTATAGTATATGAGACAATGTGCACACAGCACGTGTTCTGTGATGCAGGTGACATATCCTGTTGGACCAGGAACTAAAAACAGAACACTGAACACCTCAACATTATGTGATGAGTTTTGCGTGTTACATGAAGATTTTAAGTGCCAATGTCAATATCTGGACCACCTTCATAGCACTTCAAAGCAGATGTTAGGGATATTGGAAAAAACCATGTTCATGCTCATTTGATAAAGCATACCAGCCCTATGCAAGCACATAAAATATAAAGTATATAATTGTCCCGAATCATATACCTACATGGCATGTGGAGCTGCACAACTGACTGACAGTAATGGAGATCTACTCTGGTGTTTCACTGTTCCTGCTGCTCATTTCAGGTAGGATTACTTTAACCAGAGGTAATATGTTCCTTAAGAAACATCCAAGCTGTTGATTTATATAAAAGAGATAGTAAAACTAGATGAATTTGTCATTTACTGAGTACTTTATTCCAGTATAGATTCATTGCTTAATATTTGCAAAGTTTCCATACATGCTTCTTTTAAAACACTCATAAGAAATATGCTCTTATATAGAATAAGCACTTTTAGCATTGAACGATATGGTATTTTCCCCATTTTATTACTGTGTGCTTTGCAGTCATACCAATCAAAAACTATTAAAAATAGTAGTTTGGTATTATTTCCAGACGCAATAAATAATCTTGCTTGCTTCAATAACTGATCTGAACTGAGGTTATAATGGCGTGTGCATCAATGTTCCATTGTCCTTCTACCTTTCATACACTGTATGATTGATGTGTTGTTGAAAAACATTGTTACATTTGCATTTGAGAATTTTATTATTTTATTAGGACATACATAACCAGTGTGAGACATCAAACATGATAGAGATCATCGTGTTAAATTATAAGAATAGAGTTCCTGAAGGGTTAAAATATATTATGGGTAATATAAAACTTTATAACATTGCATATGCTTCACTTTCTACACGAGGCCAGCTACTAATATGCACCCCTGCTATGCTGCAACCAATACATGCTATGTTCTAAATGTCCTGTTATCAAGTTATCTATTTACCCGGTCTATTTACCATAAAAGTTTAACAACAAAATGTTTTATTTCCATACATCGTGCCTATTGTTCCAAATGTATATCACTGTGGTTTCATTTTTAGGGTTAATAGTGCAACTGTATACCATGCAGATACTGTATTGATTTCATTTTTCTTTGAATGTATTATTTTATGAGTCTTATTCTAATACATTTGTAGGAAGGAAGGATAAAACCCTAAAAAGATGTTTTCCGAAATAAACTCACCTTTTCATTATTTCATCATCTCTTTCTCTACTATTAAATTATTTTTCTACTTTATAAATGCCACCAAATAACTTTTTTTGTATCCATTAACGATTGGTGTTTTTAACTGGAACTCTGATTGTCAGGACTGGTTGCTGCTCATACTGAAACCAAAACCTTTACATTTAATGGCACTTTGACAGGTAGGAAAAGTTTGTTGTTTTCCTTTATCTTGCTAATACAATAGGAACATCAAGCAATCATGTATTGCTCACCATGGCTCAAGGCCAAAGAGCTTAATTATGGCATTGGCCTTTGTTTCATGTACGTCAATAAGGCGTAAGAAATTTTCCCCGAGATAACTCCATTTTCAACATTTCAACATCTCTTTCCTCTTATATTTCAAGACTTTGGTATTGAATTATTGCTCACAAATAAGTAGTCATGACCATAACATATATCTAGTCTTTGTGTAAATGAAACTATATATGATTGTCAGGAGGTGTTGCTGCTTTTGACGGGACCAAAACATTTGCATTTACTGGAACTGGGACAGGTAGGGAAAGTGTGAATGTTTTTCTTTCGCTTTTTATTGCAATATTTTATTTCTATTTGGGTCAATTACATTCTGCAATATATTGTTTGATGATATCAACTTGCTCTTGCTTCGTGTTTTGCTAATTGCAGTTGAAAATGACAAACAATCAAGTGACCCTCATCCTAACAACCCCACTCCAGAGGACTCCCAATTGAAAGCTTTAAAAGCACGGGACTGCTCTGACATTCTGGCTGCCAACAGTTCAGCCCAGGACGGCGTATACACCATCACACCGAGTGTAGGAACAGGTTCCATTGATGTGTTCTGTGACATGAGCAACAACGGAGGGGGTTGGACGGTAACTGTTACTATTCTTTGAAAACAAAAATAACAACAAAATACGCTATTCACTGCAGGATGAAAAAACCTATATCCTGAACGATCATTTCTAACTGGTCAAAGTGTGGGGCAGGCCTTCTCTTAGCTTATAAAGCATTAAGGTTTTCCACCGATCTGGTGAGACACCCTTTCGTTGCAGGATTAAAAGAGTAGCAGTCAACTAAGTAACTGGTACATTTGTTTATCTTATCTTTTAATTAATTCAATTTGCCACAGTTGTCAAGGTTTTGCTCGTCTGAAATTAAAATGCTAATTAATCCAATCTCATTTAAGTAGGACACGATTTTGTGCATTTATAGAACTGACAAGCCCATTAACCTTAGTCGTCAAATTGATTTTTACTCTAGTTTGACATCTTGTTTTTGATTTGCTAGACGCAGATTATCATATCATTCTTAACAATTGTAGACCATCCTTTTAAAGTCTATATCTTTGGCGTAACTTAACTCTTAATCACTTTCAATAAGTTTGGTATTGAGTTAACAAGAAAACACACCTCCGATTTAAAAAAAAGTTTTTGTCTGCTTATTATGTTAACAATTTTATGTTTATAAAATTTACTGGTTAAAAGGGAATTCAATGAAAAGATCTTTGTAATTGGATTTGTACCTCGATAAATTTGGTATTAGGTTAATTAGAAAACGTATCCGATTTTGTGTCCATTTTTGTATTCTTATGAAGTAAACATATTTATGTTTACTATGTTTATAAAATTTTACTAGAATTCAATGAAATTTACAAATTACAAAAGGGGAAACTTTAGATCAAATGTTTGCTTTTTACAATAGAAGCTTTTCAATGAAAGATAAATATTTAGAAAGTATTCAGAATAGGTAATTTTGTTAAGTACTGAATTTGGTGGGCAATTACATACTTATATGAGTTAAAGAATTGCTAAACGACCTCCACTTTAACAAGATTTTTATTTAAAATGGGTCTCTTTGTTATTTGAGAAGCGAAAATGACTTGAAATCTTTGAACATTCATGATGTAATTTATTAGTATTATAAAGATAAATCCAGAAAACTGCTGCTGCTTTGTAAGCATCATCATTACCAATGTGCTGACTTTGTGACATTTACCTAAAAAGTAAGCTGTCATCTCGATCTACAGCACAAGGTCATTCACTTTGTAAAATTATCAAAAACCTTCAAGACAGGAAACATGAAATCACATTTTTCTTTAATTATTTCTCTTCAAGGCAATCAAGTTTCTGCGCTTTTTCAGGCAATGAAAACATTTACCGCATCACCAACCAGCATGGCTACTCCATCAGATTTGATCTAGAGGACTTCACAAAAGGGAAGAGATACGCTTTGTACTATCATTTCTACATTGATGGTGAGGACGAGAAGTACAGACTACATGTGCATGGTTATACTGGAGATGCTGGTATGTTATATAAAATAAATTCCTTAATTGTTAACCTTAGAAACATAAGATATTACAGGTTTCTCTTCCATAGACTCATATTGAAAAATAATGCACTGCCTTTTCATCTTATTTGGCTTTTCTTATAATGGTTTGGTTTTAAATGATGTACACAGAAGGTTTATAAGTCATAAAATGTTATAGCTTTGTAGAGTAGTATCTTATCTGAATATAGTCATTGATCAGTAATCTTATCTGTACTTTAGGTGAGTCTCTGGCAAACATTCATAATGAGATGGCCTTCAGCACTAAAGACCGGGACAACGACATTGATAGCAGTCGTCACTGTTCTCAGGTGTACCTCGGGGGATGGTGGTATGGAAACTGCCATCATGTAAACCTTAATGGCCAGTACAACAATACGGCTCCTGGAAAGGGTATCTTTTGGCGCTCTTTTAGTGCCTCCCTCAAGCATACAACTATGAAGATACGACCTTAGAAAGCTCCGTTGCTGCCAGAAGAATATCCTGTCAATAATACCATAAATCAAAGTCCGGCTATACTTCTTAGCCATGCTGTTGATTGACAACAACTTCCATTTTTTGGGTAAATAGTCTTTCGGATCTTAATAAGTTCCATTAAAAAAGGTGACCAATGCCATTAATAGCTCTGGACCTTATTTCCAAAAAAAAATGGAATACTAAGTAACATGCATGTGGTGCAGTGCTGTAGTTTCACCTTCCACATTTGTTCTCATCGCAACGTTCGTAAATAAGAACAACTCTTAGACAGATTCACCAAAACGTGATTCGGTCTCAACTAAACCTTCTCACAGACTAACGTCAATTCCCGTAATATATTTCTTAAAACATTTTTATGTATGACCTTCTGCTCACAACAAAGTTCCACACACTTGAACGACCAAATATTTTACTGAAAATATGAGAATGAATTCGATGTGCTTCATGATCTCTAATGCAAAATCCCATCTGAAACCTACTAAAACTGAATGTACTGTATATTGGCAAATCGTGGCAACGGATACACTCATTAGCAAACTTGCTGTTTTTCCCGTATTTTCAATGATAACACATTGTCACATTACATATTTATTTGAAAGATATAACAATCCCAAAGACAGGAGCAAACTGGTTCTTCGTTGAACGAAAAGCTGTATTTGGTTGCTTTCCACCAAAGTTAACACATTCTTAGTATGTCATACCAAATGCTAAAGAAGACCCTCCTAGTCAGTTGAAACCGGAGATATTTGTACGCAAAATGGCCTTATTGTGACAACTTAGTTTCTACGTAGAGTCAAAACATAGGATGTCACAAATTGCTATCCATTTTAAGGCAATTTTATAATGATAGTTTACATCTCAGGGTTTGTCATTGAATGAACAACTCTTAGACAGATTCTTCAGACAAAACTAAAGCTTCCCACGGATAAACGTGCATCAATTTCTGTTTATATCTAAAGGGGCAAAAATCAATTAGACTCTGCGTTTTGGTAATATGAATGATGAACACATTTAATTTCAAGTTGAAAGTCTTAATTTTTTAAAAATATCAAAATGAAAAAAAATTAAAAACAGAAACTTAGACTACAATGACTGGCTTTATCAGCGTCAATTTAAGTGTAACGCTTTTACGGAAATATATGTTTTTATGATATTTTATTTTGTGTGAAATTCAATATAAACAAAAACATCGGCTAGCACAGTGATTGATAAAAGAAGTGTCAGATACAAATGTTGCATTATGTTGTCAAAATGCTGGAAAAACTTAAACAAGCGTACTTCATACAAGTAATATACCATTGCGTTTAATTACGCTGTCACCCATCATCAATCTATAAAGAAATAATTTACTTCCTGATTATGGTTCGTGATAGTGTTTCAGTAATGTTTACAATAAAACCAATGAAAGTCATCAAACGCTTATATCAAGTTTCTTTAAATTTCTAAAAATTGGAGACCAATATCTCCACTAAATTTTACCTATAAACTAGCCTCCGCCGCAGTCGCAGGTCATTTTACATCAGTTCTCGTTACAATATTAAGCGAAGAACAAAAAGGTCCTGTAAGGTAGATAGCTGAAGTCACCAGATAAATCTATGACGTAATGGAACACACAGAGAAGTATAAGCTTTCTGGCCTTTTATGTCAGTAGACTTTGAAAAAAACCTTTTGATTCTGTTGATTGGAAATTCATACAGAATGTCCTGAATTTTTTTAATTTCGGACCTTCGTTTCGCAAATGGTTTAATATTCTTTATCACAATTCTGAATCATGTGTTCTAATTAATTGGTTTCCGTCCTCATTATTTAGGCTCAGTAGAGGATGTCGTCTAGGAGATCCCATCTCACCTAATCTGTTTATCCTGTGTACAGAAATATTGACAAAGTTAATAAAAAATAACAAGCAGATCAAAGGTATCAAAATGGGCCATATTGAACATCTTCTAGCTCAGTTTGCTGACGATATGCCCGTGATGTTAGATGGATCTGAAAATGCTTAAAACATATTCGAAATATAGTCCTCTAAACATTGCAGCTACCAAAAATAACTCATATTTGCGCATCTCTCCCAATCCGTCTGATCATATTATAAAAGCCTTCCAATCAAAATGTTTTGATTTCATATGGAAAGGATAAGCGGACAAAGTAACACGAGAAGTTATTGTAGGCAGTATACCTAATGGAGGTATCAAAGTCCCACATATGTATTATTACATAGCTGCTCAGAAGATAGCATGGTTGTTCCAAATATGACCAACAAGTTCTGGAAAGATACATTACAAGCATAGAGTGTATATTTATATCGAACTATAAATCCTTGAAAAGAAAATAAATTCTGAATTTATTTGGTACAATGATAACATAAAGAAAACTTCGTTTTCATATCATCGCCGAAAGAGTACCTGTCTGCTTACTAGATATTTTATCAATCTTTCAAGTGTTTATAAATTCTATAGATATACAGTTTGTTAATTGTTAACACATGCATATGTTTTTATTATACATCAGTGAGACATTTCCATTTGGTGAAAGATGGTCATTGACTGTTTAAGCTTTCTACTACGTGAACTTAATGTATTATTGCCAATGCAATATTGAGTATAATTATTGGAAAGTAACACAACGTACTTGTAATAACTCACCCGTCTTCAAGCACATTTTAACAAAGAGAATGCTTTTATATACCGAATATTTAACCAACTTTGAAGACCTATGAAACAAGTATTTATTAACATGTATTTATATGATGCGAATACCAGCAGCCATTCCAAATGTTTCATGTTTTTCAAATTGTCCCCAGTATATATTCCGTTATGTAAGATAAACTTTATTTTTACACCAACTTATGTCCACAAATCGATTATCCATAAGCATAGTCTAAGTTATCTAATGTAATCTTAAAATTGATTAATTTTAGTGTGAGAGACTTGAAATCATTTTTATTAGGAAAGTAAATTCGCAAAGTTACAGATAACATTGTGCGAACGTTCAGAAAATCCCCTATACGACTAAACTAGGTTTTTGCATTTTCATATTTCATAATTCAATTTATGGTAAGTTCATTAAATTACAGATGAGTGATGATCTTTAAAGGTTGTAAAGGCTTGAATTGAACGTTCGTCGGCACTTCAGTGTAAATTCAAAACACTCGTAAAATGATCCCGAGCAGCCCATAAAACCGAACAAACCATTCCATTCGAAAACAGGTCATCGTTAGGAAAACGACCAAAGAAACTTATCTATCACATTATTAAACTTAGAAATCTCAACCATTACACCTAGCTCATCCAAGACTTTAAAGTAAGATAACTGAAAATAGAAATTTAGCAATTTCAAGAATGTAATTTAAAGTGAAAGCCAATATGTCAAATAAGAGCATAATATTAGAAGTAAAACGAACTGCAATGTGATGTGTTATTGACAACACTAGGAAAATAAGTGAAAGTTTTGTTTCGCTTATTCCAAAATGTCTTGTACTCAGTAAAATCATTGTTTTTATCTAACAGACACTGACAAAGATATATTTCACAATAAATAGAAATACATGCTTTGAAGGCAACGATGGTCACGTAGAAAACGTTATGAGAAGATATCAAATACATTCAATGGTTTGATAAAATAAACGTTACTTTTCATTTCATCAAAGGATGCTTACTTTTCTCTGTGCTTTCAACGTCAGTTATTGGTCATTCAAAGTAATTTCCTCTACCTCTTATTGAACCAAGAAGAGTTTTAATTTGACATTATTCAAATGAATCTTCCAGAGACGACAAAACGCATGGTACAAAGCCGCAAACGTTTTTGAATAGATTAACTTTTTGAAAAGCGGACACGTTTAGCAAAACGTTAAGAGGCACGAATCACTCGCATAACCCACTCTGTAATTGAAAAAACATTTACAATCGAGGGTTCTTTCAGAGAGGCAAACATGTAACAGGATATTAAGAAAAAGGTAAAGTGTTTAAATGAAAATATTACGCCATGTATGTTCAAACCCTAAACAGAACTGATAAACGTACGCTATATTTTCATAAAAGAGTTTTGACATCTGTACGGAGACTCTGTCAGAAATCAGATCAATTGGAATGGGCCCTTTGTGTGCAGCCACTTGAACTCGTTTAGTTCCATTGACTAAAACTTTAGTTTCGGTTGAAAATAAGAAGCTCTGCATATAGATCTCAACATAGCTGTTCCAACAATAGATATATAAACAAACTAATATTATCCTGCAGTTGTTTAAAATTAAATGAATATTTTGAAGCCATTAGGTCGAGTAAAGATGAATTTCATTTTATACAAATATTTTGAATTAAAAAATGAATTATGTTTATGACGTCGTGAGTATTAACTCTTACTTAATGGTATAGATTTCAGTTGCTATGTTACTTAAAGAGCCACTCGCGTCAAATAGTCAAACGTAATTTTGGAAACTTATCTACAACAGCCAGGAGGAAAGCTAGGAGTTGATAGTGTTTGTTAAGTTATATAACTAGTACCCATGTATATCGGACGTGATTTCTACACATCTGTACATTAATAACGCTGTCTTTTGGACATGAAAATTTAAGAAGTCTCGTTTTTTATCACCACATATGACATTTAGGTTCGAATTCGTATCAAAGGTCGTATCAGTACGGCATGCACAGACACACAAATTAAACAGGATCGGAGCTTCAAATTATTTTAGCAGTTATATCGATTCACCAATATTATTAGTAATAATGAATTTGAACTCGAAATATTGGCACATTTTAAGTGATTAATTATATCGATTCACCAATATCATTAGTAATAATAAATTTAAACTCGAAATATTGGCACATTTAAAGTGATTAATTGACAAGATTGTCAATAATTATAATCCGGATATAGGTCCTCAGTCCTCGGTCCGGTAATATATGGAGGTTAAGTGGCGGCATGCAATGTCGTAACCCATTCTATACATTTGATTGTATATCCCATCGGAGGGGCTAAACTGTGAGACCGTTTAAATGTAGAAAGGAACGGCATTTATGTATTCTACATCCATTTTCTTTTACGTTTTATAGGTTTGAAAGTTTTATAAATTTGGCCATCCTTTAGACTTGAACTGAGTTTTTTGAAAGATCGTGAAAATCAGTAAAATTGTTCTTCGTATATTATGAACATCGATCTGTTCCCTAAGCTGTTTACATCCGTTCCTTTCACAACCTCGTGTCTAATCTTTAATCATATTATCTTGTTTAACACACGTCTAGAAAAGATAAGGGTAAACATGCGCAGATAACGTCCTATCTTTATAAACAGATATTTCAAACGGAAAATGACAAGCCAATCATGCCCAAACCTTTTGTCAATATCATAAGCACTTGGGATGTCTGGGTCAATATGTACATTAACATCATACTGAGTGGAGGGAATACCATTCTACAATGTAGTGTGCACTTCACCTACATTATACTCCCTTCAGGTCTCCTCAACGGGTCAAGGTATACAAATGATGTTTTTAGATGTAAATAAAGGTAGAATTGCAATCAAAACTTTCCATCAACACATTGTCAGCTATTCTCTCCCAACAGAGGTAGCTCCGTCATATATCCTACGCTAACCCCATATGTAATACGATCTCTTCTCCGGCATCCAGCGTTCTCCTAGCGGCAAAATATTGCAACACCAACTACACGTATCAGCCAATGAAAATACCGCATGCTTGTTTGGTTGGTTTAGGAATTCTTGACCGAGCCACCTTCATCAACCTGATATATGGATATATTGTTTTCCCTAGAGAACGCTAGAGTATTATGGTTTGATTTTTATAATTATGACGTCAGTAGAGATCCATATGCTTGAAAACAATGATTGTAACAACCTCAATGACTTCAGACGGACCTTATCACTAGTACCCTGCTACGTTTCTGATCTCAGTAGTGTGCTTTTGTTGTCTTTGTAATGTTTATTGAATTTGTTTGGAAATTTAAGGGATAAACCCTGATTATGGTGCACACTTCAACATTAAGTTTAATAATAAACTTTTCTAAAAATGGATAATTCTTCTTCGTAAAATATAACTTGCTATGCTACACCTTCTGGTAACAATGAAAATCATTGACTATTGCCTTCAAGCAATTGAAAACATGAACAGTACTGTTGTTCCCTGTTAAATACATAGTACCATACTTTCATTACCGATAGATCGATATTTTAGTTGATCCTGCTAAACAAAATACATTCTCGATAAAAAGAAATAAATATGTTTTTCAAGGTGAAGATATGTAATAGAAAAACGAGCCTGAGCCACAGAAAGTTAAAATCATTTTCAACTGCAGTCCCCTGTGTTCAATATTGTGAGATGCAGTCACACTAATCAGTAGTAACGAAAAAGTTACATATATAGTGTTTTATTCCCCTTTAAAGAAAGGATGGTAAACATTTCTCGGGAGAAAGTTTTCTCAAATCTAAATGAATGAATTACGGTTGATATCAAGACCAGTCACCGTTTTAAATCATTGAGCTGTATCTCATACAGAAAGAGAACTCGTTACGTCATCTTTGGCCAAAGGGAATCAATTCTGAACGGAAACAATATTTCAATGAGCTCAATCGGGTTCATGTTGTGAAGTTTTACACTGAACTCGATTGGCCAAATATTGATGATCCATCTATAACTCATCGTGACACAGAAGGAGAGTGTGGGTCACAGGGTCACCATACACCCACACCTGTGATCACGGTCCAGCTCCACTGCTGTATGCTGCTTACACGTGTTGTACACCTTGTCTCAGGGGATGTTGATATCAACTTTCCTAACCTTCCCTTATTTTATCATCTTCTTTCAAGCAACAATATAGTTGCAGTAAATGATAAAACGACATTTCAGATGGAAATATCAATAGTTATTGAATATGGACCCCCCTTTAATCTTATTTGAGACTGCACAATGACTCAACGTTTAAGACGAAACTATTTATTCATGAAGTATTCTATTAGCAAATAGGGAGCTGAAACTCGCGATTGGTATTTCTAAATAAATTCTGATATTAATATTCTAGCTATCTAGTTTTTTTTATTCCACTCATTGTTTAAAATGGTTATCATATTAATGGTAAAAATAGATCTGAACAGTTTACAAATGCGGTAGTGTCATTATGGCACAAGTTTAACGAAGTTACTTGTCAAATGAAAGAGCAAATACATTCAAAATAATTGAGTAAAGACAAAACAACATGAGACATGTGTTTGAAAATAGTTTTTGAAAAATATGATTTTACGTACAGATGTGCTCATTTGATGGCTGTTTTGTTTAGAAACATGAGGTGAAAAAATATAGTTTGTTGAAATTGCAAATTAACAATGAACATTGCAAGGTTAAGAAAACTAACAATCAAAATTGATCACTGTTATTAAGATGTAATCATACATGCGATTATAGGTCAATAGCAGCATATATGTATTTTGTAAAACTTTCCCATTCAAAATAAAAAAGGCTATGGCATGCATATCATTGTTTACATAATATGACAAAATATTGAGGAATCATAGTTTGCACAATTTCTTTGCTTTCACAGAAGGTATTCATCAGCTGTACTTTCTTAAAGTCATAAACTTTGATAAAAACACTGTTTACAATGCACATAATACCATTGGCGTTGTTGTGAAAAGGTTTCATTTCAGTTAATCTACCTGCTGTTGGTAATGAGGTGCTGAACTTTCAGACTTCACATTTTTTGGATGAGATTTTTGATAGTTTTGAATTTTGAACTTACTTGCGCTTTCCCTTCGTCTTAGTCTTTAGAAAGAGATAAAACATCTCTCCGAAATGTACAAGCAATATTTGTAAGTCTAGTATAATTACATGACACAAAAAAAATACAAACACAATTTTTTTTTAGAATGTTGAAGTGTATTGGTGTGCATGGTGCATATCTAACATATTTATCATATTCGAATGTGCAGAAATCTTACAACTTTATGTTGCCAGATATAAAAAAAAGGTTTTTACTTTTTTTAATTATCATATTGTTGAAAATAACCTACAGCTCCAGAAAAACATGATATCATGAGAAGTTTAGACATCAAACGGGGAATAAAACATTTAACCCCACATATGTAGGCGTTGTCTTTGGTGGCAGTTTTTATTTAATGCATGTTAGAACGTGTTAATCCCGTTTACATTTGCAAGCCTTGACTTGGATGTTTAGATTAATATTAGGATTTACCAAATCGAAAAGATAGAAATGCGTTTCATATAGTATGTGGCTTAAAGAAGTTCTGATGGTAATTTTTCTTACAAATATTCTATTTTCGGGTTGAACATTGATATACTTCTCATTGAAGAGATTCCATGATTGTGAATGTAGCACTTAGACACAAGATAAAGTGAGAAACTTATGAGGTTCCTATTCCGAAGATTCCGAAGGTATAAATATCTTACTTCAGCGAGAAAAGTATTATTTGTGTTCAAAGTAATTCTTAAGTGTTACTTTCATCGATGAAGCAGTCGCGGCAGAGTTATCTCCCTTTAGCGCTTTGTTTACATCCTGAACGTAGAGTGCATAAACAACTACAGTACGCTGTCGATGAACCGCCACAATGAGTTGAGTCATATTTTGGACTAGAAAACAAGAAAATGAGACTTGATGACCAGTAATTTCTTGTATCTAGTTTGACAGACTCGGTGTTACTTTGTTCAAAGCGAGATGCCGTTGTTCATCTATCGTTAGCAGTGACACGTCAATTTTAGCGATGATTCGTCAAGTGTTCAGTGACGGAGAATATTGTAATTGCATTTTGATCTGTCAAGTTGTTTGCCTGTCACTGTGTATCAAATCATTAAACAATATGAACAAATATAAACTCATATTTCTGTTACGTATGGCTCTTTGATTCTTTTACAACTATAACGTGGCCTATGTTTCAGACAAAAGAGGCAGTGTATTATTGAGCACAATGTATTCATGCGCGCTAACGTCTTTCAGTGAACATTTTGAGGTCTTCGAAGAACAAGTTTCCCTATTTTCCTGTGTGTAATAAATAGACCACAAAACTGGTGGGTGTTGAATATGGAAACTTTTCCAACTCAATATTTTTAAACATTTCGATTTATTCACTTGCTTTCGCTCGTGAATAAATCAAAACGTTTAAAAATATCTCGTTGGAATATTTTCCATATTCAACACCCACTCGTTTTGTGATCTCTATTTGGTCAATGGTAGTACATGTAGTTTGAGCTTCGAGTAATACAACTCTACTGCTCATCTATATTACAGAAGATTTCAGTTTGTCATAGCTTTCCACATTAAACCGGAAATTTGGCTCAAGGCTCCGATGATATTTCCATCTAAGTCCATACTTCCATCATTTTCCCTTTTTGTATCGATTTAAGATTGTAACATCATATTTGTCTTGTTGCTTTTTATTTCTTCCACTCATATTTCATTATATTGGTATATCCTAATGTCGTTTTTAAGTCATTGTGATATATCTAGTGCATATTAAAATATGCACTAGATATATTTATATATTCTAGATAGTTATTAATTGGTAATTAGGAGTTGGGGGGTTGGGGTTTAACGGTTTAACGTGCTTTCAACAATATTTCAGTTATTAAACACGTGGATGACAAGCATCCAAAAGAGAGTGGACAGATAAGGGAGAAAGGGATCGACATGATGAGGGAAAAGACGGAAAGAAAGGCATAGCGAGAGATAGACATCAGGTTTCAGAATGACTCAACTTTTTTCTGGCTTCTACCCGTCGACCTGTCCAGCGTGGGTGACCCCACCAGGAGCATATGCGCTAAAAAAAACCTAATACACTCTACACATAAGCAAGATCTATGGAAGACTTTTATTTTCTCTAAAACAAGTTATCAAATTGACGTTTAAAAAAAGACAATTCGGCAGATGATGTTAACTTAGCAATAATTCAATATCGTCAAGATTTATCTTGAAAATGCGTTTCTGTAAAAATAAATTTGCAAATAGGCAAGGAAAGATGCGTCCAAAACACGGTCCTCTTCATGTACATTCCATTTCAATTTAAAAGACAACTGACAGTAATTGATCGATAGCTTAAAATTGGTTACTAAAACTAGAACAAGGTTGTCTCGAGGGAACACATAATCTGTAGGTAAATATCCACGAGGAAAGTGAGCTGTCACACTACGTCTAGAAAGTATTTCATTCTGTTCACTTGATATTGTTTCAGTAGATAAGACACGAAATTGAATTTTTACGGGATTGATATGCATGCCAATGATGAAAAGATTTTATTTTTTAAATGACACATAATGAACAGTCATCATACGTACAAATAGGTACCTATGTCAAGGAAATCATTCATATTGGACATCGTAATGTTTAAACAGTCAGATATAGTTTTAGGAAAGGTTCAGTCTGTTCGCTTTGCTTATGTCTTCTATCCTATTACAATAAGGTTATTGTCATATTTCATGCTATGTCATAACGTGTTTAAAATTTGACATATTTTTTGTTTTTAAGATTTTCCAAGATAAGACACCTGTTTTCGAAAATAATTTATCCGATTCTTTTAGAGTCTTCAATCCTATTGGGAGAGGTGAAGTGTCACTTTAAAAGCATATTTTTAATGTATATGATTTGTATTTAGTGATTTTCTTAGGTCACATTTTGTCTGACCAATTGTATAAAAACTATTCAGCCTATAAATTTCAAATTCTGCAGGTCTTCTACTTTATTTTGCTAAAGGCGCATTACGATTATACATTTTTCATGAATCTAATTTTTTTTAAATTCTCATATTCCAAATGCAATGAAAATATTTGATTGTTTTAAGTTAGCCATTGTTTACCTATCATTTAATTGAACGTTCTAATTCAATCATTTTTGTACTGATACATCTTAAAGCTGAAGTGGTGATTAACAAGTGTTTTTTTTTACTTAATTAGACTGTTTGGATATGGATATGGTTAAGACTTGTAAAGACAAAAACATTTATAAAAGAAGATTTACACGCCATTTTTCATTCGAGGCGTTGCATTGCATGCATTGTGCAATGCATGCATACATTGTAATATCTGATATTTTCTATGCACATTATTTAAAAACAATTATTTCTGTAATGCCAGCATGAATGTAAGGAGATCGATGATCAATATATTCGTGATGCCACTTCAGCTTAATTTCTTTGGCTATTTTATCATTTATCTTTAGAAGGTGACAATGTAAGGTTGCAGATAGTTGTTTCTTTCATGGAACAGCTGACACTGTGGATAGAATACTCTCTTTAGAAAAAAAATGGTCACTGTAACATGGTCCACAGGCGTCTTTGGTCTTCGGTTGCTGTCTTTTGTTCGAGAATAACTGCTACAAAAAATGATAGGGATGATGAGAGATATTAAAACGCGTGTTTTATATTGATTTTACTTCTGTGGTTAAATTGTACCATATATTTCAATATGTTGAAGTTTTAAATTATGGTTGATCTGTTGCTAAAATACACTCAAGTATAACAAAATACAAGATCAGAGAAGATCTTAATAACGTTGCATTTGTGGGATTAATAAACATTGGGTGTGATTTTACTTCATTTTCAAAAAGATATAAAATAACTATCTTCTGTTATGTATTTTGACTTGTTCAAGTTCATACATATTCACTTAGTGTCAGTAATTGGTCAACCTCGGGACAGTGCAAGAAAACTCTATCTCAAGTGTAATCAAAAGCGAAAAAATCGTGTCTGAAGAAGAAAACAGACAATATGTGTTCCAACACAGCACTTGTAAAGACTATCGTTAAAAGTTTTGTTAAAGGGGGAAAGAGTATGTTGTTAGCGAAAAGTAGTTTGTGTTTCTGAAAACTGAATTCTTTGAGTTCTTTGAACTGAGTTCAGTACAGTAAACAATAAACAGGTTAATGTCGAGATTCGTGATAAAAAAAACCGGACCATGGGGCGCCAATAGCTCAAACGTAATTTCGAAAACGTATTTACAGCACACACAACAACAAATATAAGTTTGTAGTGCTAAGTAGGACATTTAACTAATCAACATGAAAATGGGACGCAGATTTTCGACATATTAACACTAGAAGAACCGTTTTTCACACTAGTAGAACCGTTTTTCGATTTTGATGAAAAACAAGAAAATATAATTTTGGCCATCCAGCTACATCAGCGTAATTGAATCCGCTGATCGAGCTTCTTCCATATACCCTGATCTCTTTCGAGCTAAATCGCTCGTACAGCTGGCGCGGCTTGGTGTTCGTGGCTGTGCTCATCTGTTATTTTTTAAGCCAATGAAATGTCGTTATCCAAGCTTGAAGCTACTCTTTTGAACTTAACGGAATTTTCCACCCGGGTTGTGCGGCTGTTGCTTGATGCGAGTCGTCTCATATTGGCTGGTTAGATAGCTAACGATACGAGGCTTTTTACTTAAAGGATATCAGGGTATATGGAAGGAGCTCGATCAGCGGATTCAATTACGCTGATGAAGCAGGATGAATTTTGGCATTCTAGTGATAAAGATATAACTTAAGATAGGCTTTTCTACTAAAATTAGGATATATGGTATTATGGCTCTTATTTATGCCACATGGAAAATTTATAAAACATACACTATGTCACTTTAAGCGTATGCTGAGCTAGGCCTCGGAATTACGTCCCTTTGGAATGTTTGTCATCAATGCTCGGTCTGACTGTCGCACAGTTTCGGTACTCTGTCAAAGTTTGGTGCGCCACTTAAGTACCATTTCCATGTGCAATTCCTGCATGATGGTTTACGAAGAGCGTATGAATAAACTTCAGTCAAGGAGCATCATGTCTTTTTTCCTGAATCTCAGTAAGCCGAGCGAAGGGCACCACCACAGCAATTATTTCCTCTTTTCGAATTTCCTCAACATTACCAAATAAACATTACCACCAACTGAAATCATGGCACTCCGCAATAAAACAGTAATGCAAATAGAGAACTCGTAAGTGAAGTTGAGAAAAAACAAAGTCAACTAACTAAGCAAGCCTAACGAAGGCCTACCTTAAGTATGCGTTTACTTTGGCACATGTACACGTACAGTAGTGCAAATCGAGTAAAATATTTTGCAATCTATACTGTTGATCCTAGCAAATTGATGCTATTTCCAAGGTTTCCTTGATATCCGGACATTTCATGCAAATTCCATTGTTAAATTTGACATTTTGCTGATTTTCATTGTGGTGATTCTTTTTCTGTGGTAGGCCTGGCAATAAACCTTAATCTATTTATCCGAACTCCTGTTTTCGATTTTACAGACGAAAAGGAAAGCATTTATTACCAGTTATATATTTAAGTATACATATACCATTTAAACTCACTGATGGGGCCACGATATGAAAATTAATACATATCCTGGTTGTATAATGATCCAAATTTCAATCTTAGACCTTTGTGGCATTAGAAAGGGTGCTTTTGGCTATGCATTATACATTTTGAATTTCTGCCTTATCTCCCAGAAAAAGCACTAACGACAGTCAATACGAATAAAAGAGTTGAATCAAAACCCTCATCTTCCCGGATTGATGCTATTATATGTGATGGGAAAATGAAATAATAAACACAACGGGTTTTTTTCTGGATGAAAAATGAAATACAGTTTAATGGGCACATCAAATCTAATTTCATCAAATTCAATGTTTTGTCGCTCTTAAATCACCTTTGATTTGAGATATCAAAACATATAATTAGTTCTTTGTTTTGTTTCTTATCTTCATCTTTATCCTCAGACATCATCGTATTAGAGAGGATACTAATTTTGGCTATACATTTCATATGACAATAGCCGGTGTATCAGTTAATTGTTAATTCGATTTTGTAATAGCAGAATGAAAGTCAGATTGCAATCAATTCACATACCAATGCAAGTGCAATTTTTAAAATTTACAAAAAGGCTCTCAGTTAGGTTCTTGTTATGATAGTAGAGACTGATGATAGTTTTCATTGATACATCATATGAGTGTGTGAATAATTACAAAATTGACAATGCCAATTTTGTTAGTGTGTACCTAAGCCATAAAATACGACACTCAATTTTATACCGACGATATAAAGCATTCAAGTAAAGGGAAAACATTTTGTGGTCCTGTACATAGCTCATTTGACAATTATAAGTTCAGCAACATCGAGCACTATTTGGGCAAGAGACGTAGATAAAAAAATGTGCGTCTCTTCACCCAGAAAAAATTGGTACCTGGTAAAGCAGTGTGTTGGTGGTGACCTTCCAGTGACAACTATGTCAGCTTGGGTTAGACAAGGTTAGTAATGTTGGTGGCGCCTTGAGCATTCACAAGTTGATGGAAAAGTGCGTCTTATGAATATCCACTCTATTGTATTATTATTATTGTTATGTAAAATCTTTTCCATTACAAAAACAAAATCATTTGCCCCATAGATAACTCGTCTTATCTGCTCTGCAGATAAGAAAACCTTGCACAATGCTACGGGACTATCATAAAAACGTTTATGTTCAATTTCAATTCGAAAGTGAATCGTCTCTGAATACTAGGATGAATGTTAATTTGGTTTAATCACAGAATGTTAAACTTTATCTTGTGCCTAGATACGTGAATCCAGTTACAACGTTATTAACGTTGATCCATTCTATTGAGTGAAATCTTAAAATAACACATTTAATTAGTTTTCTTTCAGATGTTACATTTGCTTTAGAAATGAGGTTCTGATTTACAACGGGATTGAATTAACTTCGAAAATGTTTTATAATCATAAAAAATTACAATTAGGAATTTATATCTGTCCAAAATTAAAAAAAGGTTAACTACCTAGGAATTGGCTGTTTCTAAACAATTATGTCACTCTGTTTTACATTTATTTCATGTAATAAAAATTGGTCCGAAAATCACACAAGTCGAAATGGATTTTATGCAATTTATTACTCATTGATTCTGTGTAATTCAACTGTAATATATCAACATATAAGTGAATATAGTGAATTATAAACAGGTTTTACATTTCCTACATGTGACAATGAATATATGAATATAAGGTATACTTTTTTTAAAGTCTTGCCTGAGAACTAATAGTGACTTTTTCATATATATTTGAAATGTTTCCATCAACCCACACATAAATGTAGTGAAAATAGAAAGTGAAGATCAACAATTGCGTGTCCCAATATCATGGTCTAACAATAATGGCCTCAACCTGAGTTCTTCTGAAATTTTACTTTAAAATTTACCGACCTACTTCACGATTACTGTATGTAGCATATGCAGACAATCGGTTACCAGCTGCTGTATGTAAGGCGTACAAGATGTTTTTTTAATTCTTATTTATTTTATTCATGACTTCACTGGCCAGTGATTAACTAGAAATGTTTGAAAAGGGAATTTATAGGATACCTGATGGGTCAGCATATATCATTTTCTCATAAACATAAGCCGAATATGGAAGGTTACCACATATAGTTTTCCTTTGTATGTCTGTCTATCTGCATTGCTGTCAGTACTTCAACTACTAAACATCTTAAACCCTTGGTATATATTTTTGAGTTTTAATTTTTAGGTTTTGATACGTATCATATTTATTTAAGAGAGGTTATTTCGAAAAACATTAACCATTACATTCTTATTATAATGAAGAGGTCTATGATACTTGTACAACATCAGCTTTAAACCTGGAAGTAGTTCAATCAATATTATATTATCAACAGTAACCATTCTTAAATCAGGGGCACTGCTGGTTTATAAATAAATCTAGATGACACGTGGTGTGTGGATGAGATTTTTCTTATGAATGTACAAGAAGTAGTGTCCTCACTTTCAATTTTTTTAAACAGCACAAATTCAGTAAAGCCAGTTCTTGGATGTCGGTGATGCTAGAAACGCTAGCTGGTGTCTTATTATAGACATGATGGCACCACTGATATCCAATTTGGCCTTTACAAAATATTTCTCTAGAAAGAACATAAAGTAATAAGAGTAGATGTCTTGCTGTGTAGAGATGATAATAATTCAAAGTTCATAGGTGGTGTGTAAACAGTTAGAAAGTTCTACAAACTTGAGAAGTATTTTATTCATCCTTCCATTTGAGCAATAACACATAATGCATGTTGATATTGGAAATCAATTCTGCACCGAGTACTTTCAAATATTGAAAACAAATATTATTGTAAAATTATCTCACCGGATATTTATAGAGATTGGAAAATCAAGATGGTTAAAAAGGGGATCAAAGGAATATCCCTCCTATTAACCAAGTATAAAAGGCATTTCTTCAAAGTGAACAAGAATCAACAGGACTTTACACAGATGTTTTAGATTTAAAAGTTTCTTTTTGGCAACAGTTATAAGACAGTGAGGCAGAAAATATCATCAACGAATTTGTTAAATGACTTATAAAAGTGTTATCAATCCTTAATGTGATTATTCTGAACTTGAAGGCTTTTATCTGAGGCAAACTTTCGCCAATATGGGTTTTATCTTTTAACCCCATCAATGCAAACGTCTCCCAAGAGCACTTCTTGTAAATCAACATAAACGTACTTGACTAGATATGATATCATCTGAATTATGAAATCAGGGGTTGTTTTTCTTATATTGTAATAATGGACAACAGACAGTGGGGTCAACGTGACAGTCAAGATACATGCGGTTTTTGTTCACTGAACTGATTGATAAGAACAGATACTTAAGACATAGTTACTCGAATACTGTAGGTTAGTGATTATAACAAAACCATAATCATATCAGATGGATACATCTTCGAGAAGATTCTTTGATCATATGGCTTGTCTCAACGTTTTCATACCACCACAGATCAGCCTTACAGAAGACTACAGACATGGATGTTTTAATAATAATAATAATAATAATAATAATAATAATAATAATAATAATAAATATACATTTTAACGCCTAATATCCAGTGCGAGGCACTGCTCACTGGCGGTACATTATTACCCTGAAGGAATTGTATTACAGCAGCTACTTAGCGCTTCCGTACTTCCCTTATTCAGGTACCCATTTATACAGCTGGGTTGACTGAGTGCAATGTGGATGAAGTGCCTTGCCCAAGGACACAACACAGGAAGAGACCCAAGTCACAAAGTTTTGGTGTCTCCACCGGAATTCGAACCCGGGTCTCTGGCGTGAAAGGCAAGCAAGCTTACCACTACACCACTGTGCTCCACAGTTTTAAGACTAATAGATCTGGCATTCTGTGCATATAAACAATGAAATGTCGAAAGTAGGTAGATACAGGAATATGCTTTGAAATAAGTATGTGACCACAGTCATAAAACATGTTATCCTACCTCATGTAAGAATGCCGATCTCTGATTAGTCCACGTGATCCTAAACAAATATCCATATACACCGTCACCGAGGGATGATAAATCCCTTATACCCCGCTACACGAGTAAAGCGTGCTTCCACGTCAATCAAAGTCACGTGATCAGGTCATATGTGTTGTTCATTTCTATTCGTCTTTTTAATAATACATTAAGACATTCGGTAAAATAAATTCATTATAACATTCCGTCAAGGGTGACATAGGGATAAATGTTTCCCTTGAAAGGTTTTATGCAACTCGCGTTCCGCTCATTTATTATATTATTCGTATATTAAAAACTTTCATTAATCGTTCATTAAAAAATTATCTCTAAATGTCTTGGAAAACCAAAGTCATTTCATCAGTTCATTTGTATATATGTTTTTTAAAACCTTTTTTTACATTTAAGATAAGCTTTACTATACAGTGTAAAGGTCATGTACATGTCATGTCACACATAACAGGTGAAAGTAAACATGAAAATAAGAAATATTTAGATAACTCATTGATAAAAATAATATGTTCTCCAGTTCTTGTGAATTGGTTAAATAACAATATTGAGTAAGCTCATTGTGCAGGAACAGAAACACAGACATATTTAAATATTTTAAATAAAAGATAATATTTGTGAAAAGAATGGATTTTTTTATTAGATTGTCATTTGTAAGGCTGCGTCAAATACTTATCTCGCTTTTGAAATTTAGATTCAAATTCAGTTGGCTATTCGACTATTCTTGAGTCCTGCAATATATGGATGGCTATTCTATTAGTTAAATATTCATAATGTTACTGCTGATAACTGCTTACATGAAGTATCTCTGATATCTATCCGGAGTCGTCAAATTGTGAAAATTATTTTGACTATCCCGATATATACTTAAAATCACACATCCATGTTTTGCGTTGGTTGAACCGATCTTCAGAAAGTTGGATCATTAACCTAGGAATTGGGGACCTGAACCTTTGATATCCATGCTGTGGTAAAATATGCTTAAAAAAGAAATATTTAAAATTGAATGCTTGCTACTGAAGTTACGAACCAGTCATTGGCTTTGTAGCCCATCACAATAATCCATTTAAAGTTCAAGAAAACCTACGTGAAACAATTATCAGCAGTTTAATTAGTCTCTAGTTTACACTTAAAATTGACCAAGGAGTGACCAAATTGTTTGTACTCATTAGTTAAGATGAAAAGATTCATGAAAAGGTGTGTATGAAAAACGTTTTTTCAGATGTGGCCAGATATAAATCAAATCCAAGCTTGCTAATGGAGTCTGTATGCAGAAGTTTGATCAGAGGTTCCACTACAATTTATGATCTGTTTAGTCGAGTCGATTATTATTCAGAGTCACTAATCTGCAATATATTATCCACATTGGCAAAGAGATCTGTAAACATGACAGCTCTCTCTCCCCACAGGTAGCTAAAGTAATATCTTCCTACTTTAATCTATCTGATCAATTGTTCACTCTTTTTGCTAGAAATTGTGAACCATTGAAGGATGCAGTCAATGTCAGTTGCGCAATCAACGGCGCCGGTGGAAAACTCAGAAACTACTGTTCATTATAATCATTATTCCCTATGCACGCTCGTTTTTGAGGTACACAGGCTCATATGTGGCGACTGAATCATGATAAAGGCCTCGGTAACAACAAGAAATCATTTAAACGAAATAAGGGGAACCTGCCTGAAGCCTAGAAGTGCTCGAATTAGAACAGCGATTAGCAAAACATTAGACGACTTACGCTACCTATGCGGAGAGCGAAGGGTGCTATCGTAAGTCATTGCCTATTTGACTCCAATTGGAGAGTTACTAAACCTACAACTTATAACCTGCAGCAACTAAGAAAAGTCTATACTAAAGGTGTTGATGTTCTTTTCTAGAGAAGTTTACGATAATGGTTTTTGTAGTGGCGGCAACCGAATAACGCACTTTATAGTATGATCTGGCAATGTCTACAAGGCATAAAGATCAATCCGTTGACAAGATTTTCACTTTCCAACGCTATTACCTATGGAAATGGAGCAGATGCATTAAACGTCAAATTTAAAAAATGACGTCAAAAGTTGTCACTTTCAACGATTTGATACTGTTGATTTATTTTGATACGAAATGGTACATCATCCCCGCAGTCCATTTCGTGCTTGCTTTTAAGAAGAGATAAGTATAGTAAAATAAACTGAACAAATAATCTCTTTATTCTTTTCAAGGTTAAGTTAGATAAATAATGCTATCTTTCTACTCAAATATATCTTTATCGTATTTAACCCAAAAGATCGGATATGTGAAATAGCGACCTAAGCGCGAGGCGTTCACAGCTAACGCCGAGTGCTTGGTTGCTATTTGCCATACACAACAAGGCCAAGTTTAATATTCAATACCTTTCATTTAGGAAAGTGAATAATTTGAATAAGAATATCAATTGATATTTTGTTGACTAACGTTTATAAAGACATTAATAAAGTAATAACGTACAACTATAGAGGTTATATGAGGATACTTTGTATCCGATTACAGAGGGGAAATTTCTTCCCGAGGTACGATACTGATAAACATGCGAGGCTCTGCCGAGCATGTTTATCAGTATCGGACCGAGGTAAACAGTATTATAAAACATAAAACGAAACAACGAAATGGCAATGTATAATACATGTATACCATGTAGTGTTATATTGATATCATACTGATATCTTCCATTTCATATACGCGATATGAGTTACTTTTGATGAATACTCTACATGTAACAATTTTCCTCAAAGACAGTATGTATGTATGTATGTATGTATGTATGCATTCATGCATTCATGCATGCATTTACGCATTCGTAAATATGTAGCCCTATCTTCTGCCAAACGACAAAGTTTGGTTTAGCCGGCAAGCAGTTGGACATACCACGCTGCAGAAGGTCATCCCGGACATGTCCTGACTGGACATTACACCAAACATTCTTTACTCTTCAGAGCTGGTGTTGATGAACAGTTAATAATGGCACCATCATGGCACAACCCGAACTCTTTCAGGTACGTAATGGGATACAATGATGATGTATAAAATATTTGTTACAAAAATGTCATCATGTTTCTTTCTAAAGAATGATTCAACAAACTGTACTTAAAATGTACAAAAATAGTTCACTCATTTCAATTTTCTTTTCATCAGAGTATATAGGCCTACATATGATTTTGTTTCTCAGCAGAGTTCTAAACGGTGCCAAACGTGTTCACCCAACGCCAGCAGCTGACCAAATTGACCAGCAGCCTGACCAACAACCTGATCGCGGTACATGTTGTACAAGGGTTGTGACACCAAACGTTGATCTAGGCGATTCGCGTTACACCTTTGTAAACTGTAACGTGACTTTCTTAAATAAATAAATATTCGCTTAGGTTTTTTGTTATCATTTTTAGAAGATATGCATGTGGAAACTTAAATGATTAAGCAAAGCCCTGGTTTGTGAATGTGATACAACAAGAATGCTAAAATAACGTGCCTTTATCGTACTTCTTTTTATATAAACAACACCGCAATTACTATCTATTGTTATAAATTACATGACAGAACAAATGTTATGGCTCCTTGCTTCCCGACACAAACTCGTCAGCGAGTGACTAATTCTATCATATCCACAAAATCAAATGCTCACACAAACGAAGTTCGAAATCTCACATGTTAAATACATGTACTATACTACATACATAAGACTGTGATAACTTCTCTCTGACGTCACTGTCACAGTGGCGCAGTTGATAAGTTGTTAGGCAACAAATCATTAGATCGGTGGGTCGATTCCACTCCTTGACAATGTAAAATATCAGATTATATAATATTTCTTTATTGAGGTATCATATCTGATATCATGCGGGCAGATTAAGATATCACTGAGATATCGTACCCTATGGTGCAGATACACGATGATAATTACCCCCATATAACGAGACCGTGTTGTGTATTTCAAGTTAACAACCTAAGCGTAGAAACAAAACTGAGAAAATTCAATTTCTTTTTCAATCTCAATTCATATTTTCACTATGATTTTTCAACTATATGAAACTGGTCTTGTTAATGAAAAAAATGGGAATTCATAATGGCTATTTGAGTGGAAAAAATAACTCTACTATTAAACCCGGCTTTTATGTACTGTTGAAAATGTATCTTTTATGGTCAATATTTGGAAAGGTTGTATTTGTATCGATTTATATTTCGACATAAGCTTTCCAATAATGGCGAACATCTTACTGGACACGGGCTCTATCAAGCCAGGTTATTTCTGTTTTACTTAACCGTTCTGTATCATGTCATTAATAATAGAAAGCACGCTGAGAATAACATGTGGACTTGCTATTGACACTAAGCTGACTTTTGTGCATCAGTTTATCTTCTGTTGACTGAAGATGTGTAACCAGTTTCTAAAAAAATCATTATTAAGGTGAGAGATGCTGTTTACAGGCTGAATACGTCTAGTGTTTAAGTCAACCTCAACTCCTTTTCTTCGTGAATTCCTTGCGATTACATCCAATTTAAAGAGAATCAGCACGTTTTGTATTTAAACAAAGTGATTTCCCTGACACGATAATACATGTTACTAATTACAAGACAATCTTTCAACTTCTCAAAGGAACGTTACACGTTTAGTTTACGCGAATCTCTTCCCCATTAATTATTTTAACAATCATTGGTCTATATATAAGTTTTTTGCATCAAATAAATTGCTCCACAAATTGAGCCAGATGTCCCACAAGGACATATCTTGCCGTTTTTTCTAGAGGTTGCTTTGAAGAACAGTTTCTATTGCAGCACGTAAGTATATATCATTTTGATATTAGCTAATCATATAAGCTAAGAATCACGGTTATTGTCCCTTTAAGAAAGAACTCAAAGCGAAACAAAACAACCTTTATCTTTTCCCAGGCGATCTTGTAACATTATAGAAGCTGAAAGTAGTGGTCAGTTTTGTTCATAGGGAATCTATATTCAATAAATCAATGTATGCGTTAAGTAAGTTGAGACAAAATTAATTCTTCAACTGCTAGTATAATCTTTTCTAGGAGGTCTATGACTCTATGTCTTAATGTAAATGTTTTTTACATACTTACAATGTAGAGTCTTTTTAGATACAATTCCTTTTCAAAATAAATTGATTAAAATGGCAATATGTGATAAGATTTGAGATTTGAGATGATATGACAATTATGTCTTTAAATCCTAATAAAAGAGACAGTTAGTTATTTCATTTAAGTTTTGTTTTTAAACAGTCTCTTAGACCTATTTGATTTCACATACCATATGGATAAAAAGATGTAATGTTCTAACGAAATACACATTTTCGCAAAAGTAACGTATAAATTTCTTCAAAAAGTAATATAATGTGAATGTAAGCCTTTACCCATAGCTTTTCAGTAGGATATGATTCTGAAAAACTATGTATTTTTAGATGTTGCTTTCTCAATTATCTCCTTACCTGTTTGTATTTGCCATTTGTATTTGATTTTCGTAGAAAGGACAAAACACATTGATTACTCACAGTTGTATAACAGACTCCTTTTTTATGATTTTGTGACACCTAGAGATAATATGGATAGTGTAAATGTGTTTTGACAGGAATGGCTTATGTTAAATTCATAAATTTATTTGGACGTTTTGGCAAAAATATCTTGAATTATACAACATCCGTGCAAATCGATCTTCATACTCAATAAATTGTCCTTTAAAGGACAGCCTATTCAGAACTTGATGAATTATAGTACTTTGCAGTTTGTGAAGTAAATCCCTAATGTAACCCTATCGAGGTCTTCTCTCGTAACTGATGGTATTAAACTAGAAGACTCTCACTCTTTCATCATCCACACCTCTCACTACCAGCTTTCATTACAGCATGGTTAACCTCTGATCTGAAACTTACTTTAAACATTTTATCAAGATTGTCTGATCCTCTTTTTCTCAAGTCACACCCTAGAGGTTCCCTGGAGATTGCGATGAGCTTATTCTAAAATAAATACCACCCAGTGTCAATCGATATGTGCTACTTCTCTGCAAAATGCATAAAAGAAATCGATGATAATGTCCATTTCATTCCCCCTGAGGGAACTGTTGCAAATCTAAAGTCAATAGAGTGAAGCTGAATTAACATCTAAGTTCAAGCATCATTTACCAGATAGTTGTACAAATCATGACATTGAAGCAGTCATAAAAAGTCACAAAATGTACACGTATTCTCTTACCTTTCAATTATAATAAATGCACCTTTGGGAAGATGTACTGCAATGCCAAATCGTAATGATTCAATATGTTAATGAACATCTAATTGGAAAAGTTAAAATTTTAACTTAAAATCATGAAAGTAATATTGTGATAAAAGCTACGACGACTTCCTACAGTAAAAAGCAGTTATGTCTTCTGTAATGCTACATTAAGGACATACACTACGCATCAAAACACGTCTAATGCGCAGAAGTGTGTGCGTCGCAGTTCGTTACTATAATAAATTTACGACAATCGTCTCATTTACAAGATCGAATTTCTTAATACTTGAAATCATCAGTCATCCTAATTATAATATAGTTACGCTGTGTAAGCCCAAGTGCCTCAAAATGAATGAAAATTTGACATTTACGACATACAAACGATTTACAGCAGTGTTGATAAACAAGCCATGCTGTCATCAGCTGATTCTATAAAAAAAAAATCGGCCGGTGAAATGAGTACACTGGCAGTAAAACTAGCGTTTAATGTCTAAAAATTTGCTAAACTGAATTAACAGTACTGAAACTTGAGAATAAGTTCTCTGCAGATTGAAGAATTAGTGATTTGCACCAAAATATTTACCGTATGCCAATTCGGCGCGACAAACAGCTGATCATTTTATGAACCCATGTTACTGCATTAATTATTCGACATGAAATTCGTATTCTCTATTCATGACCATCGACATGAAATTTCCTTCTTGAGGATATGTCCCAGTACGGAAATCAGGCGACGTCACTTTGAATTTATGACAACAAAAATAAGATGACCCCTCGGCGCAACCCTTTCATTTTAGGTAAGAGCCAGTTAAGGTAAAATTGTTGCTAACATATTTTGAGAAAGCGAGACGTGAAGTGCACATCCAGGTGTATTATCTTCAACTATCAATTAATCATTTCAACAAAATAATTGTGATATTGTCAAATGATTTTATGATAAACAGTGAAAGTCGAGCGTGCAGTGGCTTATATTTTCAATGCAGTGATGGAGCTAATAGAGTGAGATTTCACTTGATTCTTTGGGGTCAAGGCAGAAAAACAGATAATTCGAATTCGTTGTTGTGTTTATCGTTTTAGAATTTGTGGAAGATCATAGATGATAGACCGTTTTAAAGGGTTTAAACTTTTCAACGAGTTGTATGAACAATCTTACGCAAAACCGCCGTCATTCTAAACTCACTGCGGCTGCAGTGGGCGTTTTCTCAATGTCGATATACATTTTCAGCGACAAAAGTTCGCGATTTTTCCCTGGTGCCACCATTTTTTTCTTCAAATTTCAGTTTCATATAATGTCTTTCTTAATATTTTTCTTGAAAATGCATAAAAACTTTATGGTAAAACTACAATTTTCGCGAAAATTATAAATTTTAATTCTAATTTTTAAGTATTTTTGAGTCTAAGATAAACAATTATGCTATAACTTTAAAAGATTTAAGTTTTGCGTAAATTTCACTTATTAAAGAAATTATGAGGGAAAAAAGGGAATTAATCTTTTTTGCTCTTATCACAAAAAAATGGCATTTTTTCACACTACTCCACTCAAAAACGAGTACGGTGACCCCCATTGTTTACTGGATTTTTTAATTCAGTACACTCAAGTCTTCACACATGCTAAGTTTAAAAAAAGTCTAACTATTTTTATTTCTGGGTAGGGTATGTCCTTAAACACACTCCGGAGATAAACCACATACACCACATACGTGTCTGACAAATTCATTTTTTGGAGTTTTGTTTTATCATCCATATGCTTATCGGTACAAGTTGTAGTATCTTTTTCTTATAACATAAACCTGCTTGAAGTTCCTTTCTCCTCGTCTTCGTTGTTGCTTTGGATTTACGAGAGGGAACTGTCAATCCAAATATATGTTTTAAGACGGCATTAAAAGCAATAATCTTGCCTTTACATTTCGTGTCTCTGATGGGTGGCGTCCTGTGCACTTCTCAACTTGACAGGGGACACAAGGGCCAGTCGGAGCCAGGAGTGACCTGAAGCATAAATAAATTCATATAATATTCTCATTCAAACTCTGTGTGTCAAAATTGATGTTGATATAAAGTAACAAAGCCTTTACAAGTGTAAGTAAAGATCTATACTTGTTGAATTACGCAAAATGTCTAAATGGATCCCTCAAATAAACAAGCAGAATATCCACAAAGCTAAATGTAACTTAATAGAATGCTATAAATTTTGTTATCAATTTCCAATCAAGAGCTGTCAGTCATTTGGTACCAACTAATTTATCTCATTTTCTAAAGCGGAAGTTAAGAAAATTCAAAATCTTAATAACCTTGCTTTTGGACTCTTTTGAACTTTGACTTGCATTCAAATATGGAAAATACTCCAAATATCTCAAAAGTGTATTGATTGTGGAAACCGAGCAAGAGACTCATGCGAAACACTGATTTTCATCAATAGAAATTATTATGGGGCATAACGGAATAATCCCTCTACTTCAACGAGAACGTTGCGTCCCTTTCCTATGATTTTAGTTCAAGTGAGTTGGTTAGTTACATATCTATACTGTCCTACATTGATGCTCAAATTAACGATGATTACAACGAATGTTCTGGAAGCCATAAATAAAACATGTCTCCTGTACCAATACCAACATAATATGACCACAAACACCAAATTTCAATTTGTCAGCAAAGAAATATTAATTTCAAAATAATTTACATCATACAGCAAAATTCTCAATTTCTAAACCGAGTCACAAAAGAAACGTCAACATACAAATCACGAGATATTTCACTCCACGAGTAATAAATACGACTGAAACAGAGTAACATAATGTCTTCAGAACTCAACTAAATTACCGTTTAAATAATAACACAATATCTTTTAATGTTTCTTAAAATGCGCCTTTAAAGAAATCACTGTTAAAAAAAATCAAAAACTATCGATGACATCTATTATTTATCAAATAGATTTTGAAAAATCGATATCAGCACCCGTAGTACATTTAAATAGCTATCAAATAAAAAGTATTACGCTCTGAAAGTGTGATTACTTCTTTTTGAAACGAGTACCTATCACATCAATACAAAGTTGCCTTTCTCAGGCAGCATTATTTTGTTTTCTACTCGGTTGAAAATGTGGTGACGTGTCTTTAGATTCGTTCAGATCCTTTCAACTAATCTGAAAAGTACTAATTATTTGTAAAGTTTAATCATATAATAGGTTTTAACAGAATTTAGTAAAGCACCTTACTTCTTCGAACAAACCATCCTGCTAAATCGGCGTAATTAAACTTGCTCAGCTCCCTTATAATAATACCCAGATCTCTTTCGGGCCAAATACCTCGTGCGTCTGGATCGGCTTTATATTCAGGGCTTAGTTCATCTGTTATTTTTTCATCCAATGAAATGTCGTTGTTCAAGGAATTTGAAGCTCTCGTCTTCAATTCTACGGATTTTTTCACCCGGGTTGTGCCGCTTTTCTGAATGCGAATCGTCTCATTGTCTGTTTAGATAGCTAGCGATACGAGGCTTTTGGCTTGAAAGAGATCAGGGTATAAGGAAGGAGCAGAGAGGACATCAGTTGTTTAAAGAGCCACTCCGTTAGTTGTTGAAGACATTTATGCCAAACTTAATCAATGGTGTCATTTAATCGAGGAGTATCGACTGTTACCAAAAGACAAATTTTAAAGCCTGTTTTTTTTACAGCGACAATATGAAGGTAGAACGTCGCAATAATGATTGAAAACTGGACAGTGTCGCGCGTCAAAAACAGCCAGGAGGGCATATAGGAGTTGATAGTGTTTGATTGGTTATATAACTAGTATCCATGTATTTGGACGTGATATCTACACCTCTGTGCATTTATAAGGCTGTTTTTAGATTTCCATGGAAAACCAATATATGTCATATATATGTCTTTTGGACCTGAAAAGTTAAGATGTTTTGATTTTATATTGGGGCCTACACGACTTGGTTTTGAGAAAAAAAATTCTACCAAACTTTCAGAATTGTTATCATTATCCGATAAAAGGAATTCCACTAGTTTTTGTCCTGTTGATAGTCTTTCAACTGCGCAACCGTCCACATTGGCATTTAATAATCAAGACCTTTAGCCACCGAAACAGCGAGATGTAACAAAATGTTTCTTTGAGCAATAATTTTATTTGAAATGCCGAGAGATTTGGTTGAGGCAGTGTGAAAGTGAAGTGGAATATCAAGCTTAATCAACTGAATCAACTTTCCTTTCATTCTTACACAAATTCAAAATTTATCTCTCAGTAGATCAATTACCGGCAAGTGTTGTGATACATACTTCGTAAAAGAATGAGGCCTGAAACCAAGGCGAAAAAATCAAGCTTATTGATATTTCTTACACGATTATATACAGATGTGATTTCATGCCAAATCAAGACGAGCATATAAACGAAATAAATTTAATTAGATTCGTTGATATCACAACACAACAGAGCTGCTAGTTCTTCACAGGCGGATCTCTCCACACATACCATCTTGATGGTTCTATAGTTTTACACTGAAAGAGTCTCCAGTCTCCAGTTAGACAGAAAGTACAGTTCGAAAGATTGGTAAACTGTATGTCACTCGCTGTTTGGTCCAATTGTTATGTACGGTAATGTTCCAATCATCCAATGATCTTGACCCTTTCGACACTTGAAACGCTCGAAAGCTCTTATCCAGAAATGTTTCAAATTTGCCAAAAAGACTATACATTTGTGTTTTCCTTCTAAATACAAATTTGTTGAAGCATTTTTTATTTTGTTACAGATTATATGTTTAGGAGTAATGTACATGAAGGCATCCAATTTACTTTCCTAAGCATCGACCTTAATTAACTAAACCTAACAAACAATAATAATAAAATGTCATCATTAGGAAAAAAATAAGGTTTTTGCATTGGTGGATGAATGCAAATGTTTGTTACGAATCATTCTTTATTCATGGAAAAAAAAGAATACCCATTTTATTTTAGAGTTGTTTTTACTCACAATCGGTATTCCAATAGAGTCCATCTGAATGGTTGGTTATGGCATTAACGCTTCACTTACTCACTGAAATTGGGTTGATGAGTGATGGTTTCTGTTCTTCATATGCCATTGCTAATTTACAGTCGAAGAGGTTTCTTGTCAAGGGTGTTCGAAAAATAAAATTATTAATATATTCAGCTTAATAATTGCATCATAATGAAATATGAGGATCATCATATCATATCCTCATATGTCTATTTCTTAAACATAAGATCGCCTATGCTTTGAATCCAGATTTAGTTTTTGTGAATTTGGTTTGTCTGGATTGAGGTTGCCTTTATTCTTTGTCACTGCCAATTAAAATACTTAGTGACAACAGGAACCTTAACTACGTAGATCACATTTTAAAAAATTATTTATCTTGTATTTTACAGCATTAACTTCTGTTATTCATTAAATTTATTGTATTGAGACAATCCCAAATTCAGATACAACTTATGAACATAGATATATAAAATTAATGTGTATGTAGTCATCTGTATGTCTATGTGTGTGTAAACTATAAAATAGCAATGATTTAATACCATATATAACATTATAGCCTTTTAAATTAAATCAATATACGTTCATGTTTGATAGGCCGTGATCATAACATTTGCAGCAACTTCTTTGTGCTTGGATATGTTTGTTACATATTCCAAAAAGGGTTGGTGTGTGCAATAAATATGTGTGTAATTTAAAGTAATACTTATTCAACTGTTGCAATCAGCAAGCATTTAAAGATATGCCATCATGTCCTATGCCATAGATAAAAAATGGGAAGTGGTGTTTTATACTTGAATAACTAATTACCCTTATGTCAAGCTGAAGTCTATTCGGAGATTTTGATGATACGGATATCCGATATGACATGAGATTGAACACATTTTATGTTAATTACAACTTCTCTAAATACACTTCATACAACACTGCTATCATTTTATCCAATTATATTAGACATTATTAATTAAACTGAGTTGTGAAAAAGCTTATGAGACATGAATGAAATATTGATCAAACCACGTTAAACCCCAAACTCCCTCCTTACTTAACTGAATTCATATAAAAGACATTTAATGTTTAAACTAACCCACATAAGCCATGAATTAATAAATACAGTCTCGAAATAACTTTTTAATTATTTTTCAAGAATATTACTGATGATTTTATTGTTGAAAATGAGGACTCTTACCTGATAATAACTCCTCAAATACATACTATGGTTAGGGATAACTTCAGATTAAAAGGAAACATGACCACTTATGTATCAAATTAAAAAGACTTTTGATGGTTGTGTATCAAATTAAAAAGACTTTTGATGGTTGTCTGTTAAAGTGTCCATATTGAGCCCCTAGTAGCATGCATTATCAGAGTCTTCGCTCATAACTGATTGTTTTGAACTTAAATACCATCACCACTCTAGCTCGTTCGTCACCCACATCTCGATGCATCATGCATCCTTTATAGCATGGCTAACCTCAGATTTAAATCTTGCCTCAGACATGTTATGAAGACTGTCTGATCCTGCTTTTCTCAGGCTCTCTAGAGATGGCATGAACTCATTCTAAAACAAATACCACATGGTGTCCATCAATATGTGCTTGTCATCCACGTGTTATTTAACTGAAATATTAATCAAAACACCTTAAACCCCAAATCCCTCACACACTCACTCCTTAAGTAACTGAATTCATATTAAAAAACATTTAATGTTTATGGCATGGTTAACCTCAGATTTACAGAGCCACTCCGTGAGTTGTTGGAGTCATATATGCCTAACTTAATAAATGATGTCATTTGATCGAGAAGTATCGACTGTTACCAAAAAGAAAGATTTTTAAAGCTAATTTCTTTTGTACAGTGACAATAGGAATTAAAAAACGTCGCACTTATGATCGAAAACTGGACAGTGGCGCGCGTCGAATAGTCAAACGTAATTTTAAAGACATATTTAAAACAGCCAGGACGGCATTTAGGATTTGATAGTGTTTGTTAGGTTATAGAACTAGTATCCATGTATATTGGACGTGGTATCTACACCTCTGTGCATTTGTAAGGCTGTTTTTAGATTTTCATGGAAAACCAGTATTTGTCATATATATGTCTTTTGGACATGAAAAGTTAAGATGTTTTGATTTTATATCACCACATATGACATTTAGGGTCGTATCAAAGGTAAATGATAAGTTATCAAAATCACGGAGTGGCTCTTTAAATATTACCTAAGATATGTTATCAAGACTACTTGATCCTCCTTTTCTCAGGTTTACTTGAGATGGCTTGAGCTTATTCCAACACAAATACCACATGGTGTTTAAAAATATATGCTGGATGTTAAGAAAATGCATCACAGAAATCGATTATAATTACCTTAACCATTCACCTGAGGAATATGTTTCAAATCTAAAGTCAATTGGAAGAAACTGGGGAGAGCTAAACTTTCAGGATGATTAATCAGAAAGTCCTAAAATACAGAAGATACTCTCATCCCAATTGCATTAACAAAATTGTTCATATGTGAAGACATACTTTGCCATGCAAGCTACAGGTGTCTAGAACAAAATAATAAGGAGCATCCTGGGAAAAGGGTTGTAACTTGTAGGACAGTTTACACTCAATGACAAGAAACAAGTTTATATTGAGAATGACGATAGTGATAAAGAGGCATTTCTAAATCGAGTGAATCCAAAAAATAAAGAATATCTATCAAAATCAGAATCAATTAGCTGTAGATCAACGGAATTATATATATGTCAATGCAGCTATGTCTTTCTCTCCCGTATGTTCTACATTAAAATCTATTTGTCAAAATCCACTAACAAAAACCTTTATTAATGATTGTCTCTCTAACAGTGAAAGACTTTGAAATAATTAAGCGTCAATGTTATTTAAACGTTTCAGTGCTTATTTTGTTTCACAGATCAGTCATCAGTTGTTTTGAGTTCCTGAAAACACTTCAATCAATATTTACTTGTGCCTGAAATGAAAAAAAGTTGAATAGATCTGACACCCCTTTTATCTAATCTGACTGACGATTCTTAATGTCACATCATATTTTTTATGTGGATGTTTTTATGTTTTTCCCCATTATGCTGAAACGTAATGGTGCCAGTATGAAGCGGTGATAATCACCTGAACCTTTTCTGCCCGGGGTTTCGATATCTTATTTCAAATCAAATAACATGCTTGAATTGCAAGGACTCATGGTTATTCACAGACTGTAGTATGTTATTCTATTGCATTCTACTCAGCTGATTAAGCTGTAATGTTTGTTCCTGAAGTCATCAGAAGCATCAAAGGAAGTTATCCTCTATCCTTCCAATTCAAGCACGTTTATGTGAGTTTTAGTGCGTAGCTCATATCAAGATACATCACATTTCGACATGCATGTTAGGGTTTTGAGTTTGCTGACAGAACACAAACGTGTTAAGGCATGGCAGCGTAAAGTTGGTTCTATTTACTTATTCGCTAAAATACTTATAAGGGTACCAAGGAATATTTGCACAATCTTGTACGGGTACTAAAATTAAAGATAAGTTTTCTGTTTAACGAGATATCTTTCCTCATGATAAAGATGGACTCAGCGTATAGTAAAACGAAATTGCAACTAGGCATAATCAAGGTAAATTGTTTGTATTTCTTGCATTTGCCAGCGTACCCTGTACTTTTCAATAGTAATTATGGGAATTAGTTTTTCAAACTATAACTTGAGATCTGATTGGCTAAAGGTACGACTACACCGAGTGACAATATTAACGTCACAAAAAATACAAGATATTTCAATCTATGAGTAGTAATTGTGAGATACGTTTTGTCGTCAGAAGCCAACTAAACTAAAATTTTAAATAGTAACACAATATCTGTTCATGTTTTTGAAAAATATGCCTTAAAGATTTTGTCGTTTTGAATTTTCCTTAAATAGACTACATAGAATACTCAAAGAGGGCTAATTTGACTTTAAAGGCGTGCTACAGTAATAAAGTAAAAAGTAATAATATTCCATGTCCAAGTGGGTCATATATGTCGTTAGATCTTGTATTCATTACATTTCTACATTTTTATATTTTCAAGAATTATTTTCCAAATCTTCTGTCGATAAAATAATTTGAAAAAACCTTTCCCTGTTCCATGGCGTATTTGAACAGTTATAAAATGAAAAGTATTATACTGTGATTTAATTTTTATACAAAACATGTGCTCATCACAAACATTCAAAGTCACCTTTCTTTGGCAGTCCCAACGTATTTTTAAGATTAAATGATAACGATCATATAAAAAACTAAGTTAAACCTATTGTTTGAAATTGTGAGTACTTCCTTACAAAACATATGTCTTTCACGAATGTCAATATGTACAAACTGACATAGAAAATCAGTTGACATCTCAAATAAAAAAGTATGTCATTCCAAAGAAACTGACAGTTTTGGCATTACTTTCAAAAGTCGAAAGAAACATTCTCAAAATTCACAAAAAATCAAATACAAAACATCTCAATTCAAACTGAAAGGAATTAGTAAACGTACTTCTAAATTAAGATCTGACGAGTTTCAGCTTGAACATATGTTTCTGAAAAAGGTGAGATGGGGAAAACGAAACTCTGAACACAGGGATTTTAGAGAAAAAATTTAAAAGAAAGAAACAAACGCCCAGCAAGTCTCAAAGCCGCCACAAGACATTGCTATACACTCTGAAATCATGTTTGATTCTTCAGAAGGAATTGATGACGAAATGATATCAAGTTCAGACTTCAGTTCATACGAACTAAGTAATGATGGAATTGGAATTAAAATGGATACTAGTTCATCTGAAGGAACTCATTTTAAATTCAATTAAAAACATGCAAACCATGCTTCAGAAAAATAAAAAAGGAAAAAAATAATCATTTAGTTTTACCCTCACTTGTGAAGAATGGCTTGGAATATCTCTCAAAACTGGAAAATGTTGTTTGAAAAAGGATTGGACTGAAATATTTTATCAAAAGTTTCTAAAAGCAATGCCATCGTGTGTACTCAGCTTTTCCTACAACAGAGTTCGAAAAGAAGATTCCCGAAAACGAAACCCATATTATTTTAGGCAAAGCTACATGTAAATTTGCGAATTGCACTACTTTTGATTTTATCATCAATGACCTACCATCAGTTCAGAAAGATGTGTCCGTTCGAGTAATCTGCAAGGGGTTGATACAACATGATGAGTCAAAAACCCAGCGTCGTTTAATGGGAGAGCAACGGACCAGCGTAGTAGAAGATGTGAAGGGAAAAGTCCCCTCCACCGTTCACCTTGAACGTCTTCCAGACATGACAGAGGACGAGATCAAGTTTGGAAACTAAAGAAAAGCATTGCCAGAAGCAAGATCGAAACAAAACTTCACTCAGGTCCTTTCAAAGATCTGGTTCTTGTCCAGGAGAAGACAAGGATGATGAGAGTACCACTACAAAAGGATACATCCAATACATATCTTATGATCCTTTCGTGGTTATGGCGTATTCCGAATCACAGCTGCTTCTGTTAAAGAGAGAGGATGAAAGGGCAAACGTCTGCCTCTATCTCGATGCAACATGAACTGTTATCCACAATATGAACGGTAAACATGTGCATTGATTATTCCTGGATTGAAGGGCAATCTCCGGTTCCTGTGGCTGAAATGTTATCTTGAGACCAGACAACTGTTCTTACCCTATTTTTGTCGAAGCTGAGGCACTACTTCCGCCAATATTCCAAAAGCTTCAAGAACACAATCCACAAGGTAGAAACCGATTTCTCTTGGGCTCTCATTTCAGCTACAGTGATGTCATTTAACCAGCAACATGTGTCGGATTACATCATTACAGCCTTGAGTATACAAGGTGGTGCAAATATTTCTTGATACTCTCAGAAGTTGTTTGAACAAGAACAACATACATGAAAGAAAGGGATACTTAGTAACGCAAGTTTTGACCTAATGGTACGACGCCTCTATGTATTACAACGTAATATTAAATCATTGGATAGGTAATTTAATAATCTTTTGTTCGAGTATACGTACAAGGTTATGCAAATAATTTTTGATAACCTCAAAAGTTGTTGTCGAACACGAATAACAAAAATGAAAGAAGGGATACTTAGTAACGCATTTTTTACATTTTACGGTACGACCACCTCAATGTATTACGGCGTCGTATACCTCATAGGAAGGTAATAGAATTATCTATCATTTGTGTAAACGTACAAGGTGGTGCAAATATTCCTTGACACTCTCAGAAGTTGTTCAAACAAGAATAACAAAAAGCAAAAAGGAAAGAAGGGATACTTAGTAACGCAATGTTTGACCTCCATGTATTTTGACATAATATATATCATTGGATAGGTAATTAAATTATCTTTCATTTGAGTAAACGTACAAGGTGGTGAAAATATTCTTTGATACTCTCAGGAGTTGTAGTTCGAACAGGTAACAAAAATGAAAGAAGGGATACTGAGTAACGCTTTTTTTACTTTACGGTATGGTCCGCCTCTATGTATTGGTACCCTCATAAGTCTTTTTGCGAATCAGTAAATAGAACTTCATAAGTCTTTTTTGCGAATAAGTAAATAGAACTTCGAATATCGAATAAGGAATAAGTAACCACTTCACACTTCCTTCTGTTCAGTCTATATACCAGCGCCCTATATATCAGAAGTTCGAGACTGGCAATAGTTAAGCTTTGCGTAGGAAGATGATATATACCAAAACTTCACTCAAAACCTTCTTGAAGTTTTTTGTTTTCGATGCCAGCCGGTATTTACATGCTCCTGGTAGGGGCACCCAAGGCGGACAGGTTGACGGATAGAAGCAAGACTAAATTAGAAGAGCATTTTGAGTCAAATGTGTACCAGTTTAATTAATCAATAACACGTTTATCTTAAGAAAAAATGGTTAAAAAAAGATGACATCTAAAATGAGTTTTTCTAATATTGTTAAAAAACACAAGCAATAACTACATTAATGACTGCGCTTTAACGATAAAAGACGGAAAATGAAGAGGCGTCAATGTTAAAGAATCGTGTCAGTTTTTATTCCCCATAGATCAACAAACATTTGGTTTTACTTGGCCAAGTAATGGATCCTGAAAACACTTCAATGAATATTTACTGGTGCATAAAAATGTCTAAAGGGATTATAAAAGGTTGATTTATGAAAATGGATCATCGTTCGCTTAATTTGACAATAACTGCATGTCTGTGATGAAAATGTTTTTTGGTTGATTTGAAAGAAAGATTATTTAATAAAGTATAAGACAACGCAATTAAAATTGTAACGGATCGGACTACGTATGACTACAGTATATCTTATGTGTGGGTGTTTTATTAATATTTAGGCAGGTCGACCGGTTGAAGCCAGACTCAATTTTAGTTATTCTAAAACCTTCTGTCTCTAACTCACATGTGACTCTTCCTGTAGAAAACAAAAAGGGTATTTGTTATGAGTAGAAAAAAAACAATAGTAAATATTATTCGTTCACATTTTGTTTATTAAGACCAATTGTATAGGTAAGGTAATACGAATATATGAACACTTATTTTTGCTCTTTTGGATACCAAGGGACCACCCCAATTTTTTTTACATTATGAAGTTCATGTTGTAAATATATTTGCAATATATCAAGACTTTTATCTTTTTAATAATTTTAAATTTAACACGGACCTTGCATTAGTATGGAATAATTTATTCTTATTATAAACTAGTCTTTCTTTTTCAAGATGGCATTAGATAGTGGCATCTAATTTTCACGATTTAGAAATAAGTGAAATTATTTTAATCAATTAAGCATTCTTATTACTCCGTGAGACTTTCAAGGAATAATGATTGAAGCAGGCATATTGATAAAAACATTCCTATTATTCTTGAGATTATAAATCACGATGCTTAAATAATTTTCAGTATTCCGAAAAACTCAAACATCAAGATTAAACTTTTTTAATCCGAAGACATATTAAGGAGGTGAGGTGAGGTGAGTTGGCGTTTAACGCCGCTTTCAAGATGATTTCACTTATATCGCGGCTGCTAGTATTTCAGGGAGAAAGCCCGCAACACAATAGTGGCTATGCATTGTGGTGAAACCTGCGAGCATCGGCTGGAACTAGCGAGCCATGGGTGGTACTGCGCTGAATTTCAGTGTAGCATTGCACCCAAACCTGACTGGGTGTAGAACAGTTCTCTGGCGGGATTCGAACCACAGACCTCCTGATCCGAACACACATTAAGGAATACTTCATGATCGTGATTTGATGCACGGTGAATGATGAACAATGTACTTCATTAAGGAGAACACGCGCGTCCCATGAATGCTTGAATGACATGATTAGTACAATGATCATTTTCTGATATCAATTATGTAATAAAAGGAAAATAAGATAGAAGTGTCATTTTTATTTACGTTCGGTATTTACTGCTTCAATAGAGCAGACCCAAAATTGTTCTTCCGTAATCAAGATTCACTATAGAGTTCAATTCTTTGAATGATTGAAAAACATAATGTCCCTTTGGTAGGAGTAATTTGGTCGAGAAAGACTTTACTTTCGTCAATGAAAGATATAATCTTCGTTTTTTGCTAAATAAACATAAGTCATAACTGCATGAAAAAACCTTGAAGATGCAACAGACTTGAGCACTTTTATCTTTTATCCTTAACGGAAATAACAGACACTTTACAAGAAGTCAATAATCATCTGATGCATTGATACATTTTTTAAGCTTCTGAGTAAATCTTAAGAGATTCTAAAGTTTTTTAACTAAACACCCTCATCATTCTGCCCTTTCATTCCTTCACATTTCTCATCACCACTCTTTCATTACAGCTAGGATAACTTCTATACGAATGCCATCTGAAACATTTTATCCTGTTTGTCTGATCTCTTCTATAAAGGCAAAGATCAAAGGTTCCCTAAGGGAAGTACAAGCTTATTTCTAGACAACTACCGCATTGTGACAATCAATATGAGCCAACTGCAGTTAAGAAATTGGCTGTTGCGTTATTCATCTTAACCATGAAAGACCTGAGAGAAATCAAAACTCAATAGTGAGGAACTAACAAACGTTAAGGCTTCACGGATAATACGCTTTTTTGGTGAAAGTAACAAAGTGGTAGAGGTCCTTAAAACATCCTCAGATGATACAAATGCACTGCCTACAAACCAACACTATTTTCATTGCAGTTCTTCTTGCTGCAAAGTTTGAAATAAGTTTTAACTATTTCAATTGAGCAACCTTGAGTCAAATTTAATTTCACTTTTATTTAACGATTTAATTCAGGCGTTTATACCTTTACTACTCTTATCAACATGATTTCCCAAATGCTTCAAAAGAATGTTCAGATTTTATAACAATGTTTTTAAATTGTAAGATAGAATACTTCTCCATAGCGCACCAATGGGTATCTTTTTTCATGTTAAACCATATGATGAAATATAATATTTATTTAATTTACTTCCATTGTTTTGCTGTTTTCTCCGTTTAAAAGGTATGGTGGTGAAACTAGTGTACTTGTATATGCTGAGAGATACTTAGTAGTTAGATCCACGTTTCTCATCAGGATCATTCTCAACTTACTTCTTTGCAAAGGTTAATATCCGGGTATCTCTCTATAACTCTCTCTCTTAAAAATAATGAAGTTTAGGCATGAAGGGCCGATGCCCATTTGATTAGAGAGTTATAAGGTTATTTACCTACTTAAATTACACTCAATTAAAGTAAGAGTCTCATTTTTGCAAGGCAAATTATAATGCATGGCGGACAAATAGTTCACCACTCACAGAAATCTTTCCCCTGGCGTTTGCAACAATTTTTAGAACTCTGCAGGCATTCTAGCCCTCAGTAATGAAGTTCAAACAACCCTACCCTACCCTGATAGTATGTCTTTGGCGAGCGTGAGTCCTTACCACGTCATTTCGCTAAGGCCGTGACGAAGAACACATAAAATTTCCCAGCTGAATATCAAGTGAAAATAGCTAATAGCATACGCTTTTTCAAATACAGAAATAACAAGTAAAGAAGTGAGCACAGCTCACATACCCCCGCTTCAAACTACAGTCTGGCTTTCTTTGTTGGTCTTACCCTCAAAAAGCTCACTTAGGGATCATGGTTGATAAGTGTATTAAGTTTGTTGAAGCTAGCATGTATAGTTTAGAAGATATGCTCAGGAAAAAGCACTTTGTCAGATAGTCATTGTTTAGTAACGTTTCCATGTAAAACGCAAAAAATAAAAATAATTTTTTGGTCTTACCCTCAAGAGACGCACCAATATGGATAAGTGTATGAAGTTTGGTGATGATAGCATGTACGGTTTAGAAGATATACTCCGGACAAAGGACTTAGTCATAAATTCACTGTTTTAGTCATGTTTCCATGGAAAGCGCAAAAAAAATAAAAATCATTTGTTGGTCTAACCCTCAAAAGGCACATCAATGGATCATGGTTGATAAGTGTATGAAGTTTGGTAAAGATAGCATGTATAGTTATGAAGATATACTCCGTACAAAGGACTTTGTCACTGTTTAAGTCATGTTTCCATGGAAACCGCAAAAAATAAAAATCATTTGTTGGTCTAACCCTCAAAATCACATCTAGGGATCATGTTTTATAAGTGTATGAAGTTTGATGAAGATAGCATGTATAGTTTAGGATAAATGCTCCGGACAAAGGACTTGGTCATAGAGTCACTGTTTTAGTCATGTTTCCATGGAAATCGCAAAAAATAAAAATCATTTGTTAGTCTAACCCTCAAAAGGCACATCTAGGGATCATGGTTGATAAGTGTATGAAGTTTGGTGAAGCTAGCATGTATAGTTTAGGAGATATGCTCCGGACAAAGGACTTGGTCATAGAGTCACTGTTTTAGTCATGTTTCCATGGAAACCACAAAAAATAAAAATCATTTGTTAGTCTAACCCTCAAAAGGCACATCTAGGGATCATGGTTGATAAGTGTATGAAGTTTGGTGAAGCTAGCATGTATAGTTTAGGAGATATGCTCCGGACAAAGGACTTGGTCATAGAGTCACCGTTTTAGTCATGTTTCCATGGAAACTGCAAAAAATAAAAATCATTTGTTGGTCTAACCCTCAAAAGGCACATCTAAGGATCATGGTTGATAAGTGTATGAAGTTTGGTGAAGCTAGCATGTATAGTTTAGGAGATATGCTCCGGACAAAGATTTGTGACGGACGGACAGACAGACAGACGGACAGACAGACAGACGGACAGACAGACAGACGGACAGACGGACGGACAGAATGAACGCTATATACCCCCGCTTACGCTGTAAGGCGGGGGTATAACAAAAGGGTGCTACACTCAATCAAGAATGCGTCTGTCATAAGTATCGACGATGCAATTACTAGATTTCCGGTGTTTCGCACTCGCGATGAGATTGCACTTGATTCGGTACCTCATTGGTCTGAAACGGCATACGCCAATAAGCTGCTTCATCCAAAATTGTAAAACGGGCATAAATATTAAAATCTTTGCAAACGCGACAGGAAATATTTGTTTTAGTGATCAGATTTGTTCATGAAGAATAATTAGTTCAGTTTAGTTGCCTTACAAAAATGAGACTATGACTTTAAATGATTATCCAATAAGTTCACTTAAAACAGATAATGAAACTTTCAATTTCAATTTTTGGTGTTTATTAATGTGACGTGAAATGCATTTCTCCATTACTAGAAGATATTAGAGCTGGTCATTTTGAATGACCGTGTCCAAACAATAATAAAAATATGTGGTATTGCAGACAATGTGAGACCATATATATCTATACTTGATAAACATTGTTAAGGCTATTTCAAATTTTGATAAAATGAATAACAATATATTTTTCATTGAATCACTGATAATAGATCAATGGAAATGTGAAATATACCTTACTCATTTCGTCTGGTATATGTTCATTTGTTAACATTCAAATGGTGCTTAGATCTACTACGTAAAAATAGTGTCAGTTCAAAGACTCGTTGCCTTTGCAGGTTTAATCATCCAAACTTTCTAGTTTAACTGTCTTCTTTAATCACATTAATGTGCTTGGATTCCAATGATAGTGTCTCGTTCACGGCGTAGAGTAGGTTCTTATGCCACTTTCATCAATTCAGTAAGTTGTTATGTTGCATCCTTTTAGTAAAAGGGACAGTGATATGTTGAATGAGTGCTGTTTGCTATCTCATGGAAGTGGGTTGAGGGTTTTCCTTAAAATGACAGTTTGGAAAGAAAATACATCTCAACAAGAACATCAGTTTGGACGAAATCGTTTTCAGTTTGCACGAAATCGTTTTCAGTTTGTTGCTTAAAATGATATTAAAAAATGCCTGTGATGCAAATTTAACTTAATTTGATTCAGTTAAGGGATAAGAGAATTCAAATCGTCATTAGTACAATTTTTCTTTATTTTGTATGAACATCTCTTATGTTAAATTAACATGTCACTCACAAACAGGAATAGTTAATATTTCGATAGAACACGGAAGGATCTCAAGTAAGTTATTACCAGTAAGCACTTAGCATTTTCACTTGCATAACCATAGAAAACTCATGAACAATACATATTACTAAATCTTTGTTTATAGGGAGTGTGGTATCAAAACAGAATTAAAGGTGCTCACACCATGCAGTCATTGTTTTGTTATCAATATCTTATATACAGGAATAACCCCTGAATGCCATCTTAACAAAAGGTCCACGTTAATTCCCTTTCAGTAGTTTGATCAGTTTGAATAAATGTACGACTAACTAGATAATATCTTTTCCTTTAATTTAATCAACCACTTCACTCAATGCCTTACCGTGGTGTGGTGGTTTGGGTGCTTCAGAGACCCTGAGAGCTATGCCAGCAGGTGTTTGCATAGCAGGTGTTTGCATGCTCCGGATAGGGTCACCAAAGCTGGACCGGTCGACAGGTAAAAACCAGGCTAAATTTGAATTCTTCTTAAACCTGCTTTCTTTCTCTTTCTATGCCTTTGTTTCCATTCATTCCCTAACCTAAACCTTTCTATCTCCTTGATCGTTGTACTCTCTTACGGATGGTTTTCAACCACGTGTTTCGTAACTGAAAATGTCCAACTCACTTTAAGGTATTGAAAGTCGATTGTGCTTGAAGCTTCATTTACAAAAATATCTCGTCAACCAACGTACATTACTTCAGAAACTCCAATATGTTAAAGAACAAACACTTAATAACTGAATCTCAAGAAATAAGGAAGACATTATAAACTGTTACTGTAGCTACAAAGAACTACAGTTTTCTTTCATCTATCCTTTAACTTTTTATCTATAAAAAATATCACCCCAAACTCTCACTCTTTACATGATGTCTTTGAAATGACAGCCAACCTCTAAGACAGATGGGTTAATTAAGATCCGTGACTAAATACTAGGACATTACTTTGGACATGTTGAGGTATAGTGGAGGATATTGGAAAACTTCAGGAAAGTTTTCCGTCTGCATAGATGGTAAATCAAACAGCCAATGGTCTAGGAAAGGACAACAGTTCAAAATAGTCAACCCTGACCTATTAAAGAAATGTCTTGGTAATTATGTTATTGGAAAACAACTATATGATTGTTTTGACAGTCGTAGGACATATTTCAATTCATTCTGACAAGGATTTATAATACATGTTTAATACGATTCAAATCATGGCATTTGTTGAATGAATTTAAATTAACAAATCGGCTGTAAACGATGACAAAACTCCTTAGTTGGCGCTCATGTAGTCAGGACAAGATCATATCATCAACGAGGTTCGATCCATATAACGAAAAGCATATAGCATTTCATAATCGTAATTCTTTGGCTTTAGAATGTCAAAGTGAGTGAGTAAGCGAGTTGGGGTTTAACGTGCTTTCAACAATATTTCAGTTATTAAAAGAGTGGACAAATCAAGGAGAAAGGGATCGACAGGATGAGGAAAAAAACGGAAAGAAAGGCACAGTGAGAGACAGAACGCTGGTTTAGCACGACTCAGATTTGCTCTGGCTTAGAACTACCCGTCGACCTGTCCAGCGTGGGTGCCCCTACCAGCAGCGTGTTAGCTCCAGCTGGCATAGCTCTCAGGGTCTCTGAACTGAAGCACGCAAACTACCACACCACGATAAGGTATTGAGTCCAGTGGTGGCATCATGTCATAAAAACATAATGAGATATATCATTATATCTATGTCACACAATACACCAATCACAATAAAACACTCATTACTGCTTCGTTAAACTTTCCCAAATTGTTATGAAACAGGCAGATGAATATATGTGTATATTTCATAATAAAGTTGTCATCAATGTCATGTCTCGTTGTTTACCAAATAATTCTGACAAGGTTTCAATCTTTGAAACCTGGTCTAAACTGAACTGAACAGCAAATGGAGATGGTAAAGATTATTATCGTAGGTGTGCCCGTATTCAATCCTGATGTGGTTCATTTAGTGCATAAGTTTAGAAAAGTATATTCTTGTAATCTGCATATTTTTACTCAATTACTAAAACGTTAGGATAGAGTGCATTATTCTAAGATGAACAATTAAAAACGGAACTTTATCGGACAATAATGGTACATCCTGCTGCATCAGCGTAATTGAAAAAGCGCCTTCCTTTAACTCTGATCTCGTTCGGGCCAAATCCCTCGTACGGCTGGCGTGGCTTAATGTTCTTAGCTGTGCTCACCTGTTATTGTTTAAGCCAATGAAATGTCGTTATTCAAGGAGCTTGAAGCTACTCCTTTGGATTTTCCATCCGGGTTGTGCCGCTATTACTGGATGCGAGTCGTCTCATTGGCTGGTTGGATAGCTAGCGATACGGGGCTTTTGGCCTTAAAGAGATCAGGGTATATGGAAGGAGCTGTCTCAGCGGATTCAATTACGCTGATTGATAAAGGTATAGTTTTGTCATGACGTAACAAATGAATGACGTTATATCCGCTCTTCCCAGCTGCCCCTTCGTGATCCCGAGTCCATGGTAACCTTTTATCTCGGTTCTATCGATCATCATGGCTTATCCCTATCAATATTTACTATCTTTGCGTTAATGTTTCTTTTAAAGGAGAGTAGATTCGAATCATCGAGTTCTATCTACCAGAAAAAGGACGGAAAGAAAATGCTTGTCAGGTCACAGCTCCCTTTAGCTCTGTGACGTTGGTTCACGTCAATCGTCTCTACCAGTTTCAATGTAATACTGTCAACCTGTTAAGTATGTAATTCATGGCCTACAGTCTACTTATATAAGAGATTTAAGCATCACCTTCAATGTTTATAACAGCATAAAAAATTGTCCGGATTCGATCCGCAATCACGCTTCCAAAACAAACAATTCCCATAATTCTTTGGGAATGTTAATCACGTGATAAACCGTAAATGGGCAATGTGGCTCGTACTGCATGATCGCACGGCACACGTTTGTGAAAGTAAAGATTTTTTTCTAAAACAAAAGGTGTTTATTTGTTTGAGTTTTTAAACAAAGAAATAAGAAGAAAATATAATTCGCTAAAAAAAAGTGCTTAGCTTCAACCAACCAAATGTCGTTTTAAACTAGGGGTTGACTTCCATACTTGGAATAGCCAGCAGTTAGCCCTGTTAATGGATTATTAAAGAGAGCGATGTAAACACTATATTTTATTTCGAGATTAGTAAAAACGGGATGGTTCCCGTATAAATCATTTTGGCATCTTAAACTACCGTCCTCGCGCTTTGACTATTATAATTCAGAGAAAAACTATACTTAATTACAAAACACATTGGGGTAGAGCGAACTTTATTTCTTAGTTATATCTCTCCAGATGATTGAAAAACCTCTTTAACAAATAATATGAAATACATATTTGATATCTAATTATACTTCCAAATATATTAATCGCCAAAGAATTACTGTGCAAACCAACACTTATGTTTCAACTGCGATGACTTAATACTAAATATGCAGGGAAACCCACCACTTGACTCAATGGTGTGGTGGTTTGCGTGCTTCAGTGACCCTGAGAGCTAAGCCAGCCTGAGCGTATAATGCGCCTGTTACTGGCACCCAAGCTGGACCGGTCGAAGGGTAGAAGCCAGACCAAATTTGAGTCGTTCTAAAACCTGTTGTCTATCTCTCACTATTCCTTTCTTTCCGGCTTTTCCCTCATCCTGTCGATCCCTTTCTCCCTTATCTATCCACTCTCTTTTGGATGCTTGTCATCCACGTGTTTGATAACTGTAATATTGTTCAAAGCACGTTAAACCCCAACCAACGCAATGCAGGGAAACTGATTTTTTTTAGCATTAATCTATTAGTTATAAGATCGAGATGTGTACAGTTTAATTATTTGAAATGTTTAACATACTTCAACTGAAATATTTGCATTGGGCTAGTGAGGAAAACTGCATCACTGTGAGACGCATTTGTGCAAACAGGTGTTGAATGTTGTGAACATAGCAAAATATTCTTAGATCATAATCATTAACTGTTTAAGATAATTCCTGGATCATTATTACTTAATTCATAAGCAGAGTATAAACGTTTTTTTAAAACGAAATTTAGTATTTTTCATATCGTTATATAATAATATGTTATTCACATACAATAGTTTTCATCAGAAAGGTGAACATATTTCTAGGTATAAACAAGACACTAAGTGTTTCCTGTTATGTTTAAAGGTGATTTATCAAATTTGGATTAAAAGATAGTCAATTGAATATTTGCGTTCGGACCAAGTTCATAAATACCAAATATACGCCTGAAGGATGTCCGTTCCTTAAATTTTAAGTATTAAACTTTTTTATAACTTGTTTTTTTTCAAAAGTTTAGTGTATTTGCTTGAAATATCAACCCCAAAAAATGGCGGTTAGTGTTGGTGTTTTCAAGATATATTAAGCCAAAGATCCCTATGTCAGTCAGAGATTTAACATGGGAGTGAATGGGGAAATGATGACCTTTTTTGAGAAATCTTAGATTTAAATTATTTCTTGTATTAAACTTTATATATGTATATGAAAACATGTTTGAGTTAACATAATGTTCTTCCAGAAAAAAGTATAAAATATACATGTACTGTAGGTTTTTAGCCGCTACGGCACAACATGTATTCAAACATTTCAATTAAGTTATCAACATTTAAGCTATTTTTGTACTAAAAACATGCTTTCTCCCACTCATTATCTAAAAATATACCTGAACGCATACATACAAATCATATTCATTCAACAACATCTACTTTCTAAGAAAAACAGATTACAGTACTTGCTCAAATGATAGTTACAATTAAAATTGCTGAGTCAGCAAAATTGTGAATTATTTCAAAATGAAAAATACTACGTTTCTTAATTTTGATGAATATTTAATCAGAAATCATCAAAAATTAGAAATTGGCGCTTCATTTTGGTTTATTATATAAGAACATTATGTTTCAAGGTTATTTGAGTTTTGTCACTGTGACTGAGGAGCCAACATCCTTAAAGCATTCCACATCTTTATCAATGACTCAGTAGATAACATCTTAGAAAAATAGATTTCAGTACAGTCGTATATCAGAAATCTTATGCAAGATTTCGCATGATGCTTCAATTAAAAAAAATATAAGTTAAAACATAAACAAGATAGCTTCAAGAATGTTTATAAAACTATGCGATAAAATTGTCTCTTTAAATAGTATAGAACTTGAAACAATTAACAGCGTTAGTTTTTGTAAAATTTGAAACTAAAGAGTGTTCACCTGAATAATTTAAAAAAAATTTATTAATAGAATTAATGTAATGCTATATTGCATTTCGCTTAGATGCGAAGTCAAACTATCACTTTGTCACCTAATTTAGAGTGACAATTTGATCAATGCATGTTGAAAAATAGATGGAATATTAGTATGTTCATATTGCTTATGTAATATATTTATAAACTCATGTGTAAGCTCAATGCAGCTTTGGGTAATGTTTATATTGTTTATGTCTATAAAAACAGAAATGTGCTGGATTTTTACATCTAACAAGAAAATTCCTGAAATATATCAAATGGATAGAATAAAACAAGGGAAAAAAAATTCATATGAACATCATAGCATTCAAAGGATTATTGCTTATCAAAACACCAATCACTTCTTCACCAAAGTTCTTCTCAACGCTTGAAAAGCTGCATGCCTTATCATAAAAGTATGGATCTAAATAAAAGTATAAATATGAATCTAAAACGGAAAACGTCAAAAACTATTGATTAAGAAAATCTCATAGATAGTTGTAGTCCAATATACTCTGAACAGAAAATCTATGTCGTAGTTTTGTAAACAATGGTTATGTTTCTGTGTTCTTCAAATTCACCAAAACTTTTTTTCCGACCTTGAAACACTTGAAAACGATTATGGCACTTGGAAGTGGTAAGTTTTGTTTTCTTGACAATCCTTTTAAGCAAAGGAAACATATGTGGTGTGCATGTGTATGAAAGTGTGTGAAATATGCATGATTTGTGATCACAAATGTCAGTTTCTGCTACTTCATCATATTTGCTTTATCACCCCTCGCGTATGTTTTATGGTTATATGGTTATATACATTTAATGAAGACTGTTATGGAATGAAAATACATTGCTATCATGTTATAAATACGTTCCGCAAAGACATATATTCCCTACCTTCTGAAGTAAAACATCAATGTTATTGAAAGCTTTTATATCATAGTAATTCTTAATGAAATCAATGCTAGATAAAGGTTGATATGATTTGAACTTGTCACAGTAATCAATTTATTAGCAAAAATCTATTCATGACTTCACGTCTGCAATAAATATCGTCTAGACAGGATCTCGATGCATCTATGGAAATATTCATAAAGATAAGACATAGCTGTCATAAAATCAGGTTTATGAAAATTCAAGAGAGATGTGCTCCGATCCACTCGCCTATTTCTGAATCAGCGGTCTCTTTGTTATCCTTAAATGTGAGAGCGTCCCTGAATACTAGCATTTGAATGGTTCATACAATGTTTCGTTTCAAACTTCAGTCATACTTATTTAATGTGAACCTTCTTTAATTTCAAATGAAAATTCATAAAGACGTAATCTGATTTAATAATCCTAATGATTGAATAACGCTTGTTTGGCAATTATACAGATGGAAATACTCCTAACACATGATTGCCAACGAAAACAGTTCCAATAACGAACGTTCACTTCTTTTATATCCCTTTTCATTAAGGCTAAAAAATGCCTTATAAACTTTCCCGCCAAACAAAAAACATCAATCACTGATGTTGTATTCACTCACTTGTTATACAATAAAAAGGCTGGAGTATGTTTAAGCTTTACGGGCCAAAAGTCTAAAATTTAAAGTGTTTATTTTCATGACAGTATGATGTCTCGGGCGTTTTCTATAGTTTAATCCCTGATTCGAGTTGAAGCATGAGATAATATTACTTAAAACAATAACAACGCGCCATTAATAATAATGCGCATTATTCACGTTCAATGTATGCTCTTAGCACACACACATTATTACCCTGAAGGAATTGTATCTTCGATACTACCTGTTGAAAACTTTACGCGACCGTACGGCTGGGTGGACTGAGTACAGTGTGGATGAACTGAGTACAACTGGGTGAACTAATAGCAGGAGGGTGAACTGAGTACAGTAGGGTGAACTGAGTACAGTGTCGATGAACTGAGTACAACTTGGTGAACTGAGTACACTAGGGTGAACTGAGTACAGTTAGATGAACTGAGTACAGTTGGATGAACTGAGTACACTGTGGATGAACTGAGTACAGCTGGGTGAACTGAGTACAGTAGGGTGAACTGAGTACAATTGGATGAACTGAGTACAGTTGGATGAATTGAGTACAGTGTGGATGAACTGAGTACAGTCGGGTGAACTGAGTACAGTTGGATGAACTGAGTATAGTTGGATGAACTGAGTACAGTTGGATGAACTGAGTACAGTGTGGATGAACTGAGTACAGTAGGGTGAACTGAGTACAGTGTGGATGAACTGAGTACACTGTAGATAAACACAGTGTACTCATCAAGATGAACTTAGTACAGTAGGGTGAACTGAGCACAGTTGGATGAACTGAGTACAGTTGGATGAACTGAGTACAGTGTGGATGAACTGAGTACAGCTGGGTGAACTGAGTACAGTAGGGTGAACTTAGTACAGTTGGATGGACTGAGTATGGACTGAGGACAGTTGGATGAACTGAGTACAGTTGGATGAACTGAGTATAGTGTGGATGAACTGAGTACAGCTGGGTGAACTGAGTACAGTTGGGTGACCTGAGTACAGTTAGATGAACTGAATACAGTTGGATGAACTGAGTACAGTGTGGATGAACTGAGTACAGTAGGGTAAACTGAGTACAGTTATATGAATTGAGAACAGTTGGATGATCTGAGAGCAGTTTGATGAACTGAGTACACTGTGGATGAACTGAGTACAGCTGGGTGAACTGAGTACATCAAGATGAACTTAGTACAGTAGGGTGAACTTAGTACAATTGGATGAACTGAGTACAGTTGGATGAACTGAGTACAGTTGGATGAACTGAGTACAGTGTGGATGAACTGAGTACAGCTGGGTGAACTGAGTACAGTTGGATGAACTGAGAACAGTTGGATGAACTGAGTACAGTAGGGCGAACTGAGTACAGTAGGGTGAACTGAGTACAGTAGGGTGAACTGAGTACAGCTGGGTGAACTTAGTACAGTAGGATGAACTGAGTACAGTGTCGATGAACTGAGTACAACTTGGTGAACTGAGTACACTAGGGTGAACTGAGTACAGTTGGATGAACTGAGTACAGTGTGGATGAACTGAGTACAGCTGGGTGAACTGAGTACAGTTGGGTGAACTGAGTACAGTTGGATGAACTAAATCCAGTGTGGATGAACTGAGTACAGTTGGGTGAACTGAGTATAGTTGGATGAACTAAATCCAGTGTGGATGAACTGAGTACAGTTGGGTGAACTGAGTACAGTTGGATGAACTAAATCCAGTGTGGATGAACTGAGTACAGTTGGGTGAACTGAGTACAGTTGGATGAACTAAATCCAGTGTGGATGAACTGAGTACAGTTGGGTGAACTGAGTATAGTTGGATGAACTAAATCCAGTGTGGATGAACTGAGTACAGTTGGGTGAACTGAGTACAGTTGGATGAACTAAATCCAGTGTGGATGAACTGAGTACAGTTGGGTGAACTGAGTATAGTTGGATGAACTAAATCCAGTGTGGATGAACTGAGTACAGTAGGGTGAACTGAGTACAGTGTGGATAAACTGATTACACTGTAGATGAACTGATTATAGCTGGGTGAACTGAGTACAGTAGGGTGAACTTAGTACAGTTGGATGAACTGAGTATAGTGTGGATGAACTGAGTACAGCTGGGTGAACTGAGTACAGTTGGATGGACTGAGTATGGACTGAGGACAGTTGGATGAACTGAGTACAGTTGGATGAACTGAGTATAGTGTGGATGAACTGAGTACAGCTGGGTGAACTGAGTACAGTTGGATGGACTGAGTATGGACTGAGGACAGTTGGATGAACTGAGTACAGTTGGATGAACTGAGTATAGTGTGGATGAACTGAGTACAGCTGGGTGAACTGAGTACAGTTGGGTGACCTGAGTACAGTTAGATGAACTGAATACAGTTGGATGAACTGAGTACAGTGTGGATGAACTGAGTACAGTAGGGTGAACTGAGTACAGTTATATGAATTGAGAACAGTTGGATGATCTGAGTGCAGTTTGATGAACTGAGTACACTGTGGATGAACTGAGTACAGCTGGGTGAACTGAGTACATCAAGATGAACTTAGTACAGTAGGGTGAACTTAGTACAATTGGATGAACTGAGTACAGTTGGATGAACTGAGTACAGTTGGATGAATTGAGTACAGTGTGGATGAACTGAGTACAGCTGGATGAACTGAGTACAGTGTGGATGAACTGAGTACAGCTGGGTGAACTGAGTACAGTTGGATGAACTGAGAACAGTTGGATGAACTGAGTACAGTAGGGCGAACTGAGTACAGTAGGGTGAACTGAGTACAGTAGGGTGAACTGAGTACAGCTGGGTGAACTGAGTACAGTAGGATGAACTGAGTACAGTAGGGTGAACTGAGTACAGCTGGGTGAACTGAGTACAGTAGGATGAACTGAGTACAGTAGGGTGAACTGAGTACAGCTGGATGAACTGAGTACAATTGGATGAACTGAGAACAGTTGGGTGATCCGAGTGCAGTTGGATGAACTGAGTACAGTAGGGTGAACTGAGTACAGTTGGATGAACTGAGAACAGTTGGATGATCTGAGTGCAGTCGGATGAACTGAGTACACTGTGGATGAACTGAGTGCAGTTGGATGACCTGAGTACAGTAGGTTGAACTGAGTACAGCTGGATGAACTTAGTACAGCTGGGTGAACTGAGTACAGTAGGGTGAACTATTTACAGTTGGATGAACTGAGTACAGTTGGATGAACTGAGTACAGTGTGGATGAACTGAGTACAGTAGGGTGAACTGAGTACAGTTGGATGAACTGAGAACAGTTGGATGATCTGAGTGCATTTGGATGAACTGAGTACACTGTTGATGAACTGAGTGCAGTTGGATGAACTGAGTACAGTAGGGTGAACTGAGTACAGCTGGATAAACTTAGTACAGTATGGTGAACTGAGTACAGTGTGGATGAACTGAGTACAGTAGGGTGAACTGAGTACAGCTGGATGAACTGAGTACAGCTTGGTGAACTGAGTACAGCTGGATGAACTGAGTACAGCTGGATGAACTGAGTACAGTAGGGTGAACTGAGTACAGCTGGATGAACTGAGTACAATAGGATGAACTAAGAACAGTTGGGTGATCTGAGTGCAGTTGGATGAACTGAGTACAGTTGGATGAACTGAATACAGTAGGGTGAACTGAGTACAGTGTGGATGAACTGAGTACAGTGTGGATGAACTGAGTACAGTAGGGTGAACTGAGTACAGTTGGATGAACTGAGAACAGTTGGATGAACTGAGTACAGTAGGGCGAACTGAGTACAGTAGGGTGAACTGAGTACAGTAGGGTGAACTGAGTACAGCTGGGTGAACTGAGTACAGTAGGATGAACTGAGTACAGTAGGGTGAACTGAGTACAGCTGGATGAACTGAGTATAATTGGATGAACTGAGAACAGTTGGGTGATCCGAGTGCAGTTGGATGAACTGAGTACAGTAGGGTGAACTGAGTACAGTGTGGATGAACTGAGTACACTTTAAATGAACTGAGTACAACTGGGTGAACTGAGTACAGTTGGGTGAACTGAGTACAATTGGATGAACTGAATACAGTTGGATGAACTGAGTACAGTGTGGATGAACTGAGTACAGTAGGGTGAACTGAGTACAGTTGGATGAACTAAATCCAGTGTGGATGAACTGAGTACAGTTGGGTGAACTGAGTATAGTTGGATGAACTAAATCCAGTGTGGATGAACTGAGTACAGTTGGGTGAACTGAGTACAGTTGGATGAACTAAATCCAGTGTGGATGAACTGAGTACAGTTGGGTGAACTGAGTACAGTTGGATGAACTAAATCCAGTGTGGATGAACTGAGTACAGTTGGGTGAACTGAGTATAGTTGGATGAACTAAATCCAGTGTGGATGAACTGAGTACAGTTGGGTGAACTGAGTACAGTTGGATGAACTAAATCCAGTGTGGATGAACTGAGTACAGTTGGGTGAACTGAGTATAGTTGGATGAACTAAATCCAGTGTGGATGAACTGAGTACAGTAGGGTGAACTGAGTACAGTGTGGATAAACTGATTACACTGTAGATGAACTGATTATAGCTGGGTGAACTGAGTACAGTAGGGTGAACTTAGTACAGTTGGATGAACTGAGTATAGTGTGGATGAACTGAGTACAGCTGGGTGAACTGAGTACAGTTGGATGGACTGAGTATGGACTGAGGACAGTTGGATGAACTGAGTACAGTTGGATGAACTGAGTATAGTGTGGATGAACTGAGTACAGCTGGGTGAACTGAGTACAGTTGGATGGACTGAGTATGGACTGAGGACAGTTGGATGAACTGAGTACAGTTGGATGAACTGAGTATAGTGTGGATGAACTGAGTACAGCTGGGTGAACTGAGTACAGTTGGGTGACCTGAGTACAGTTAGATGAACTGAATACAGTTGGATGAACTGAGTACAGTGTGGATGAACTGAGTACAGTAGGGTGAACTGAGTACAGTTATATGAATTGAGAACAGTTGGATGATCTGAGTGCAGTTTGATGAACTGAGTACACTGTGGATGAACTGAGTACAGCTGGGTGAACTGAGTACATCAAGATGAACTTAGTACAGTAGGGTGAACTTAGTACAATTGGATGAACTGAGTACAGTTGGATGAACTGAGTACAGTTGGATGAATTGAGTACAGTGTGGATGAACTGAGTACAGCTGGATGAACTGAGTACAGTGTGGATGAACTGAGTACAGCTGGGTGAACTGAGTACAGTTGGATGAACTGAGAACAGTAGGGTGAACTGAGTACAGCTGGATGAACTGAGTACAATTGGATGAACTGAGAACAGTTGGGTGATCCGAGTGCAGTTGGATGAACTGAGTACAGTAGGGTGAACTGAGTACAGTTGGATGAACTGAGAACAGTTGGATGATCTGAGTGCAGTCGGATGAACTGAGTACACTGTGGATGAACTGAGTGCAGTTGGATGACCTGAGTACAGTAGGTTGAACTGAGTACAGCTGGATGAACTTAGTACAGCTGGGTGAACTGAGTACAGTAGGGTGAACTATTTACAGTTGGATGAACTGAGTACAGTTGGATGAACTGAGTACAGTGTGGATGAACTGAGTACAGTAGGGTGAACTGAGTACAGTTGGATGAACTGAGAACAGTTGGATGATCTGAGTGCATTTGGATGAACTGAGTACACTGTTGATGAACTGAGTGCAGTTGGATGAACTGAGTACAGTAGGGTGAACTGAGTACAGCTGGATAAACTTAGTACAGTATGGTGAACTGAGTACAGTGTGGATGAACTGAGTACAGTAGGGTGAACTGAGTACAGCTGGATGAACTGAGTACAGCTTGGTGAACTGAGTACAGCTGGATGAACTGAGTACAGCTGGATGAACTGAGTACAGTAGGGTGAACTGAGTACAGCTGGATGAACTGAGTACAATAGGATGAACTAAGAACAGTTGGGTGATCTGAGTGCAGTTGGATGAACTGAGTACAGTTGGATGAACTGAATACAGTAGGGTGAACTGAGTACAGTGTGGATGAACTGAGTACAGTGTGGATGAACTGAGTACAGTAGGGTGAACTGAGTACAGTTGGATGAACTGAGAACAGTTGGATGAACTGAGTACAGTAGGGCGAACTGAGTACAGTAGGGTGAACTGAGTACAGTAGGGTGAACTGAGTACAGCTGGGTGAACTGAGTACAGTAGGATGAACTGAGTACAGTAGGGTGAACTGAGTACAGCTGGATGAACTGAGTATAATTGGATGAACTGAGAACAGTTGGGTGATCCGAGTGCAGTTGGATGAACTGAGTACAGTAGGGTGAACTGAGTACAGTGTGGATGAACTGAGTACACATTAAATGAACTGAGTACAACTGGGTGAACTGAGTACAGTTGGGTGAACTGAGTACAATTGGATGAACTGAATACAGTTGGATGAACTGAGTACAGTGTGGATGAACTGAGTACAGTAGGGTGAACTGAGTACAGTTGGATGAACTGAGAACATTTGGATGATCTGAGTGCAGTCGGATGAACTGAGTACACTGTGGATGAACTGAGTGCAGTTTGATGACCTGAGTACAGTAGGTTGAACTGAGTACAGCTGGATGAACTTAGTACAGTAGGGTGAACTGAGTACAGTTGGATGAACTGAGTACAGTAGGGTGAACTGAGTACAGCTGGGTGAACTGAGTACAGCTGGATGAACTGAGTACAGTAGGGTGAACTGAGTACACTGTAGATGAACTGAGTACAGCTGGGTGAACTGAGTACAGTAGGGTGAACTGTTTACAGTTGGATGAACTGAGTACAGTTGGATGAACTGAGTACAGTGTGGATGAACTGAGTACAATAGGGTGAACTGAGTACAGTTGGATGAACTGAGAACAGTTGGATGATCTGAGTGCAGTTGGATGAACTGAGTACACTGTTGATGAACTGAGTGCAGTTGGATGAACTGAGTACAGTAGGGTGAACTGTGTACAGCTGGATGAACTTAGTACAGTAGGGTGAACTGAGTACAGTAGGGTGAACTGAGTACAGCTGGATGAACTGAGTACAGCTTGGTGAACTGAGTACAGCTGGATGAACTGAGTACAGCTGGATGAACTGAGTACAGTAGGGTGAACTGAGTACAGTAGGGTGAACTGAGTACAGCTGGATGAACTGAGTACAATAGGATGAACTAAGAACAGTTGGGTGATCTGAGTGCAGTTGGATGAACTGAGTACAGTTGGATGAACTGAATACAGTAGGGTGAACTGAGTACAGTGTGGACGAACTGAGTACAGTAGGGTGAACTGTTGTTTAACCTTCAAGATTCAAAAGACTTCGTTATTAAAGTAGTAGATACACTCCTATATACATCGACTATTGATCATGGAACTTTTAATGTTTCAGTGACCAATGTTAATTTGATGAAATTGTACATTGTACGTCTGATTAACATACTCACGCAAAAAATTTGATTTTTTTATAGCAGGTAATGTGTATATTTGGTAAAATAGTACACCCACCTTGGAATCAAAATGGAATCAGATCATGACACTTATGGCTTATTCAATGCAACATCGTTTCTGATAAACAAGTTGGTTAATCCATGAAGCCATGGCAGGGAAGCCATATTTCCTTCTGATAAGTATATTACTGGTAAAACAGTAACGTTGCGTAGGTTAATATCCAATTTGAAATTTTGATTTCATCATGTCCATTACCCAAATGTGAACGTGTGGACACCATTTAACATGTGATTTACGTTTAATGACACAGAAGTAAATCAACTGACCTGTTTGTAAAAACAATTCTCACTTCGAAAAGTATCTCCAATAACTTTGATTATAGTTTTATCCTGGTTACATTTTATGTGAAAAGTGGTGGCGTTTTTATTTGTCATATTTGCTTATATAACAAAAGCTACTCTTGTGTTATCGATTTTGGTGTAAATGTTACACTTTACTTGACCATTTGTTCATGCCATATTTTTATGTCTTTGTTGTGTAAGATACCCATCCAATTCATTGTTGTCATAAATGTCTAAATATTGATTGAAGTCTTATTTATGATTATTCCTGTCTTCGTCTAAGATGTTAAAGAATGTTAATGGAACATATAGTTGGATATTAAAATCAAACTGTACAAAAAAAGAAAATGATTTAAAACAGAATTTATACGAATATCAATGGGTTACTTCCTAAGTATATTGCATTAGGATATTTGCTAAGATATGCATTCTGATGGTTATTAAAATTTTATTTTGCTTTATAAACAATTGGTAAAGTGTAGAAAAAAAACCTTACCTTTGAGATAAAGATTATTTGAAATATTTCAAACTAGTGTAGTCAAGTTTGAAACCAAAGGTGACACTATCTCAGGAAGAGAGCACAGAAAGACATTTCCGACATAGCATGCTTCAACGATAATTCCTGTTATTTATCAGGTTTCCCTCCGGCGGAGTTCCCAAATTGGATATAAACTTAAAGTAAGCTTTACTTGATAAACAGACTATAAATGAGCACGTCAAGGACCAATATTCCGTTGCATTGTATTTGTGAAATTTTCTTTAAGTTTGCAGGGCTTGATAAATGTATCGGGGCCAGTATGCAGGATGATATTGAAAAAACCCATTTATTAATCGTCCGTGTAAGATACTGCGGTGTAATGATTATACGGCAATATTAAACTAAAGATACAGCTTCAAGTATGACGTCATAATAGTGTGTTGTTGTGACGTCAAATTGTAAGCACTGCCGTCACAATGACAGCCAAGTCGCAGAAATGTTTCCGTCAACACACTTTCGACAATTTTGCCTGATTGCTGAGGTCTAGTAATAAACAGAATACTAAACTCCCTTCCATTGAATACTATTTTTTATCAAACTCGTTAATGATTTTGGTATCAAACTCGTTTTATACTTAATCATTAACTCGTTTAATAAAAATAGTATTAAATGGAAGGTCGTTAGTATACTCTATATGAATACCGAAATGGCCAGTGATTATTTGTTAATTTCGTTAAAAGAACATCAATGTAGTGTTACTGGTCAGTGTGCAAACCCTCGTCCTGTTACCTGAGTTTATTTGAGGTTTTTATAATATCTTCATATAGTTACAAGGTATAATCTCTCTAGACATTTCAGTGAGTCTAAACTTTAAAATCAACAGTTAGTTAGTTTACATATTATGGCTAAAATGGCTTGATAAATAGATAAGCATTGTCGTTTTTACTCTTCTAATCTCTTATTACCCTCTTCTGAGACTGCCAGAGTATATAAGAAGTGGATATTTAACAATAGATTTGCATTAATAGGTCATTTTACATGATTGATCTATACTTGTATCCTCTGTTTTTATGCTAGCTAGCTAAATAGAATACATTATTCGAAATATAAATAGTTTAAATCGAATGTTTAATATGTCATATGTTCATTTTTACAATTTGGATCACTTACCACTGAAATTAGGTTTTAAGTGATGGTCATTAAGATATCAAATTGTCTGCTGTTCAAGATTAAACGTACATATATTTCATATGTCTTTTGTACCTACACCAACTTGAAGGGATGCAGTAAATGATTGTTATGATATTTGGTATCATCAGTGATGAAGATAATGAGCTGAAAAAGTCAATCGACACATTAAAAAGTAAAAATCATAAAAACAGATAAGTGAAATATGCAAATTTGTTTATTGACGTTATACATGTATGTCATGTCACTCACATGATTCTCATTCTTATTGAAAATGTCATCGTCTTCTGAAAGATCCAATAAATGCTTACCGGGAACTCTGTCATCAAAAATTAAATGTATATACTGTGCAATTGAAAGACCAGTCAATTTTAAATGAAAATGTAAAATGATCTTATAAAGGGATGCGTTTCTATGTGATTTAACTGAGCCAACAAAGCCAGTTTAAACCTGCCAAGGAAATAGCTTTTGAGTTTGGTATAAAATTCTAACCCTTAACAGTGCTCAGAACGATGACTACTATACAGCGTCCTGTGTTAGCGGTCTGCATAGAAAACTGTGGGTATTGTCTATTGTTTATAATGTAAAAAAACAAACGAAAAGTAGGATTACAACAAACCACAATGGGGATTTGTCTACCGATATTGCATTGATATAAAAAAGACGAGGAAGTCGGTTTATATCTTGTCAACTGAGTTACAAACATGCATAAAATGGAAATTCTGTATAAAATTATATATTGCATGATTAAAAATATGCACCAATAGGAAATGAGTCATACCATAATTTCATTATACGGGCTTCTTCCCATAAAACATTCTACATGGTTTTATTTTCCTTCACGATTATATGAGCACGTACAGAATCAAAATGATTGTAAAGTGATGTCGGTGTATGGTAATGTCAAAATGCCGTAAAATCAAATTGCTATAACATAATTCCTGACCTTTTTGCGGCTTTTGACGTTTTAAGAAATATGATAAAAGACATAACTGAATGCTATCAAAGATACTATCGAATGAACACGATTATCTGAAACGATAATGTTCTAATCAAAATACCAAATCTAATAACGTCATCTTAAGGTACCAACTATTTAACTTATTATTTTATGACAAGTTCTTTAATGACCGATTATGGATCCATAACATCGCAAATTTGCCTCTGTTATAAATATTGTGCAATGATAGAAGATATAGTATAAACCGATAGTAAACATAAAAACTGCAGTTAAGCAACAACTTATACAAAATGAATTTGTCTTTATACATGTAAATAAGATGTCTTCCACGTGACAGTCATGAACATATAAAGTATCAAATGATATAACGTTGCTGTGATAAGTTTTTCTTGAAAAAAACTCGTGCATTCGAGATTCTCGTTGTTAGCATTATTTCATTAGGCACGAGGAAGCTTTATGTAAAAAATCATAATTAACAGTAATGTCATTCTTGTATTCAACCAGAGATAACAAGGTAAATGTATCATTACCTAGTGAAACAAACTAATTTCATGATTCTGGCTTTGTTTCAAGCTTTAGAGTTGTAAAATAAATCTTATTACTGGTTGTCATGTTTGAATATAAGAATAATCAACAAGATGCTAAGAATTACGGTTTATCTTTCCTGAGTGGATTATTGTTATAAATTCCGAGCTTTAGCGAGAAATTTATCACAATAATTCACGAGGGACAGATAAACCATAATCCCAAGCTTCGAGTTGGTTATTCCTTTTCTTACCCAAGTCAAATCTAAGAATATTTACGGTAATTTTGGAAAATATCTTCGTGAAGGCGAGTTGCAAGTAAACTAGGTCTCTGTATTCATGCGGGACGAACAACGATTATGTCATGGCGCAGTTAAATGTAGTCTCTACAATTAACTACATGTTTGTGGATCATACATTAAACAAGACAATCCTCGACGATCGAAATAGTAAAACAAAACATAGAAAACAATTTACATTGATATACGAAATTAAAAACAATGTTTGTTTTGAAGTCTTTGTGACACGGGTACGCTGGACTCACTAAACGAATGAATAGAAATAGTTCTCTCAGCCAATCAGATCTCTAGTTATTTTAAAAAAAACTGTAATTCCCGTGACCATTATGAAAACTTTAATACCCTGCATATTTGTGCCCGCTTGGGCAAATACGTCTTTTTTTAACATTTTATCGTAATTTATTTTCCCTCCAGTTTTATCCCGACCGTCTTAAGATTTGTATTACAACTAAGCACATTCCTGTCTATGTGAATTCACATATGCTAAACGTTAAAAGGTTATCAATGATGTCATTGTCAAATACCTTATCAAGGTTTTTGGTTCAGTATTATGCCAAACAATAGTTTTATCAACAACAACTGTGTTGTAAAGGAGATTTTGCGTTTGTGAGATCAAGTGATATCATGTAGGATATATTGCTTTGCAGTAACTTTTCTTCACAAATGTCTTACATCATCAAGTAAAAACATCACAATTCCATGGAGCCATAGACATGATTTAAGAAAGATTAAGTAAAGAATCGCCATATTCAATTGTGTTATTTTTGATAAGATCCCATGTTACGTTCAGTGTGACACAATTTTTAAAACAAACTTACTAACTTCCATTTATAAGTATTGCATATCAAACAAGATGGATTTGTAAAGAAACATCTTCACTGGTTTCTAATCATCTTTACTCAGATCCTAAATCATCGATGATTTGATATTCATTATTTTGCCTATTGGCTGTCATAAATCAGATAGCTGCAAAACTACAACCCGTCCAGCTTGGATGTTCATACCAGGATCATCTAGGAAGAAGCTAAGAGGGCTCTCAGGGTCTCTTGAGCAAACGTACCACCAAAACGTGATAAGGTATTGAGTCAAATGGATTGCTGCTCATGAAGAAGCTGAATTCCTGTTTTGAATTACAATAGCAACACCTACCATACTACATTACTCATTTATTCGTATCCTAATCATTTTTTGCTTGTTTTAAAGTCATTTTAACTTTCTACAGTGGTATATTAGTTTCTTCTCCCTGAGAGTGCTTTTAGCACAATCATTTCCTGATTCCAGCTGCTACCATTTTCTTCATCCTTAAGCTGTCACAATAAAAAAAAATTTGTGCTTAAAAGTAAAAATCTCTTAAAAGTGTCTACTATTTTTTAAATGAACTGAGCAATAAAGGTTCCAGTGCGATTTTCCAAGCTTTAATGATGAAATAATTTTAAACCCTAACCATAACATTTATAGTGGCATGTGAGTGAAATGAAAAATACCTTCTTCCCAACGTCAATGATTGTTTTTTATTTTCGTTGGAAACTGTTTTCTTTCTGAGGCACAATTTACGAAGAGCAACTCACTAGAACAAAGAGTTCGTAATAAAAATCGTTGGCTAATTAATTGTTCAGTGACTTGTTTAACACTTACTTAATGTTGCCTATTTAAAGCCAATTTTCTGTGCCATCATTTTATTCTGAAACTATCCATTCAATATCTCTCTTATTACCTCGTACTCCTTAATGTACTTGAATAGCATTCTAGAAATCTTATTTTTTAAATTCAAGAGGTTGAGGCAAACACGTTGACATAAGATAAAGTGTTATATGTGGTATCCTCACATTTTCCTTCCATGGTGATAATATTGATGTTGTTAAAGAATATGTTTATCTTGGTATTTTATTTAGTAACAATGGTCGTTTCTGTAAATGTATTAAACGCCTGTATGGGCAAGCTTCAAGATCAATGTTCGCTTTACTGCGTAAAGTTAATATTTTAGATATCCCCCTTGATTGTCAGTTAAAACTATTTGATCAACTTGTACAACCAATACTATTATATTCATCTGAAGTGTGGGGATTTGAAAATATTATGTGTCTTGAACGGCTTGATCTTAAATTTTGTAAATATATTCTTAAAGTAAAAATGTCTACGCCAGATTATATGGTGTATGGCGAACTTGGCCGTTATCCACTCAGTATTTGTATTAAAAGTAGAATTATCTCTTTCTGGTGTAAAATGTTCATATGTTCAATTATCATATAAAATGTACCTTCTTATGTATACTTTACAAAATGCCAATCCTAAATTTAATTTCAATTTAATTAATTCAATTGAAGGAATATTGCGGGAAACAGGTTTCATTTATGTATGGATAAATAAAAATTTTAACAGTTCACACATTTTAAAATCATCTATTAAACGAGTCCTTATTGATCAATTTTTCCAAATGTGGACCGCTTCTTAAATTGATTCATCAAAAGCTAAATACTACAAAATTTACAAAACTAAACCTCATATCGACTCATATATTTTAGAACTCCCTAGCAATCTAAGAATTTGGCTTACCCGCTTCAAAACTTCAAACCATAGATTACCTATTGAAACTGGTCGGTGGAGTAAAATTGATAAGGACCAAAGAATTTGTAAACTCTGTAAGATCTCCACCGGTGATGAATTTCATTTCCTTTTGGCCTGCCCCTTTCTATCAGAATTAAGATGTAAATACCTCCCATCGTATTACTGTAAGTACCCTTCAATTGAAAAGTATATAGCCCTCATGAAAACTACTTATAAACCACTTTTACTAAACTTGGCAAAATTCGTTAAAGAAGGTCTGTGTAAGTTTTAATTTATGGACGATACATGTCTATGTATGCGGCACACTATTACTCCAATTTATTTTTAGATATATATATATAAACATATATGTATATAATATTATAATATATTTAACTGTTCTCTATGTCACTGTTGTGAATTATGAGAAATAAAATTCTGTTCTGTTCTGTTCTGTTCTGCTCACATTTATGTTCAATCAAACGGCATGCATCAAACTAAACAATTATTTCTTTTTTGTTTGTAATTTAATAATTTCATATTTATATAGTTCATACGGCTGAACTTGTTTGTCTAAAAACAAGATAAACGTATCTTCACGTTCATTTTCTGCAAGTGTCATTTCAGTGATGACTCAGTGGACAATATATAAAACACTTCATTCCGTTCTATTCAATACAAAAATCTTCATTGGTATATAACCTGCTTGGTTAAATGCAGAAAACACCTACATGCATCATATCTAAATTTAACTAAATGCTGTTTAATATTCTCAATGCTTGATTGTAAAGCCATACAAACATATCATAGCAACAAGACGCCTTAACCATGGTAGATTCTGTCATTCCATTTAGTCTAGTTTTAAGTAAAGGTTGATACACACAAGGTGAATGTATCTCCGGAAGGGAACATAGAGAGACATTTCCGACATAGCATGCTCCAACAGATAATTAAAGATATTTAGAAGGTCATGCCCTGAAGACTAGTTCTTCTTCTGATTGTCTATTACAACCTTTAGTCTGCCTCATTTGATTTATGCAGACTGTAGAATAGCAGCTTTTTCAATTAATAGGGGTGCTTTAATAGCTCAAAAGTTTCAACATCGTGGCCCTTAGAGCTCAACAATTTCAACATTGTGGCTTTTAGAGCTCAACAATTTCAACATTGTGGCCTTTAAAGCTCAACAATTTCAACATTGTGGCCTTTAGAGCCACAATAAAAGGCCACAATGGACTCACTAATAGTCGGTAACATTAAGATAATGTTGGATCATGTCTTGATGTTGATCTATTGTTTGTTAACATTTTCCTCAATTTACACTAGATTGTGCAAAACAATTTTTCGAAAAAAGGAATAGATAGATTTAGTTGTGATCGAAATATCATTTATTTCTGTTTTCATGAGATCATTTTATTTATCTTAAAAAACGTGCTACTGCCACAATGACGTAAACGCAAATTGCATAAATTTTAATCAACGTCTTCTGTATCCTTTTGATAGGAGTTGTGATAGCTCCATTAAAAACCGATCTATAAATGAAAAAATAATATCGGTAACTGACCCCTTTTTTAAGCAAAACATTCTGTGATGAGGCCATAATTATCATCTTCTACCTTTATAGCACGTTTTCTTAGGAAAATAAAACTACCTCAAAAAATGGAAATATTCAAACTAAAATGGCCGCATGCAATATTTTTGTGGCTATGGTCTCAAGCCTCATAACTTTCAAAGATAATGCTTGAAATAGTTTATGGCTCTCTTTGTCTGTGGATTTCACAGATCAAAAGACTTAAATTGATTCATCAGAAAAGTTAGTTTGTAGATTTATGGCCAAATTAATTTGACAAGGTAGAATTACCGAATTTATCTCCAAGCAGTTTTAGTATACTCCGCTATAATGTAATACTATTAAGACAGTGTAACAAAAGTAGAGCTTCTGAAAACTTTATGGTCAGTTATCCGATTTGTCTTTTCTAGTCCAATAACGAAACTTATAACAAAAAATAATGTTCTAGCAACCCAAAGCTTCTCGTTATTTGAGATGTACGAGTATTTGAACTGAAATTTGCTAAATCGTTTAAAAAAATCAGACTGTTTAGGCCCTAAAATGAGTCCATTATCGTTTCAATATGATTTAACAGTTTTAAAAAATGCTTTGCTCTGTATTCCTTTACACAACTCTTTAAAGGGACAGTAACACTTTGTTTTAGATAAATAAAATGATAATTAATGTTTCCTTCTTCAAGACTATGTTTTTTAATATAAAATGGTTCTAGAACAAACGTACCATGATTGGTAAACCTATGCGAATCCATTTTTCAAAAATGCCCCCAAGTGTTTTTCGCTTAATACGTGATTTTTCCTCTACGGTTACTGATGACTTCTGATAAGTAATGAGATGTTTGACCCTCTGAAGATAATTACATTTGGCGTCAACTAATGTTTATCGTGGGAAATTTGAAAATCAAATGTTTTAAAAACATGTGCTACTACCTCTTTAGATATCTAATGAGCTGCAATTACGTTCTTTTAAAGGAAAAACATGTCTTATCTATTTTGTTTAATTAAACTCTTTTTTAAACAAAGTTGTTTGTTTGTTTTCATTTGTTGTTTTTAAATGATTTTTAAAAATGTCCTGAGAAGCTTTTTAATAATGTTTTGATAATTGAAAAGCCTCAATTGTCTAATGGGCATCTAAACAACCTGAAGATATATATTGTAGATGCTAACTGACATACCAGTGGTGGCTTCATGTTCACTACGGGACATCAGATGGCTTTTCTCTATACAAGATTGTGCAATGTATCTGTAAAGTATTCAAGGTTATTTACATTTCGTGTCTTGAATACAAACTTTGTCATCATAAAACAATACATACTTGGCCTCAGCATATGTGATTAAAGTATTTAGCTATAGATCAAGCGTCTTACCATTAGCACGATGTTGTTTTGAAAGGCCATGTTGCTGGACATATCATAACATATTTTTTAAAGATTAAAATTGAGATTTAGCATAGTCCTGATGCTTGAAAACCATGAAATCTAGATAATATCATCAGTGGTTGTTCTATCTATCTTGGACTTGTAATCTCAGAAATTATCTTTCCTGAAAGTCACTTATACTCTCCTTTTGATCTGTTTGTTCGAACGATGTATATCAGTTTAATCTAACTAATTAATTTGACTATCTCTAGTCAAATATCTCGCATGCTAGAGTACTACATGCTATCTACTATTCGTAGATGCGATAAACACGATAATATCATACTTCTGACAGTACTTGTCTTCTTATTTGTTATTCTTGTGCGCAGCAAATGATAGCGTGACAACTCTAAAATAAATTGATAAAAAAACAATGACATGATATATAGATGGGGATTAAAAATAGTAACTGCACTTTGAATTGATAGCAATGTCATTTGCTTTCATCACTTACGTATCAAACTAAAAAATGGTTTGAACTTAAAATACCTCAATAGATGGCTTCATGTTATCAGTTTGTTAAAGTTGAAAATACTTAAAAAGCTCCACAATGTTGCATTCACAACATCAGGTCAAAGACAAACTATTTTAGCAAATAATTTCATGCAAATCCTAAAGCGGTTCCCCATCATTTATAACGTCGTGGTGAGTTTACTGGGTGTCCTGTGATTATATTCGTTAACACAATCCAGCAGGGAAGATTTTCCACTTCATGATTAAACAATACCTTGGTTGCTTGAGTGATGATAAATGTATTATAATAAAAAATGAAACCACCCCGCCTTTCAGTAGCTTTTTTTGTAAAACGATAATTATATTTTGATCTTTATTTTCATGTGCGTTTCACCATGATGTCATAGACACCCCCCCCCCCCCCCCCCCCCCCCCCCCGCTTTTTGAAGTTCTCGCCGTTTAGTCTCAGAATACAAGTAATAGGCAAACCATCCTTACAGAACACTCATGACAACGCAACTTTTTAAGAATGTAGTTAGAATTACTACTTATCTTGTCTTCCAACGACGTTGGGAAGTGACTCATACACCCTCGGTCTTATTAGAGAACCATGACCAATTTGACCTTCACCTTGGTGTATTGTAAATGAAATTACTCTGAAATATGTAGGTGAGTGCTCTTAATAATGGATCAGTTTTGATTTACAAATTTATCTTTTTTCCCAAAATGACACCGGCAAGAGACTCGCATTATCCCAAATATCTGATATTAATAGTACAGAATCACAGTTGGTTAATACTTGCCAAAAGTTTTCAATTTTCTAAAAATATTCAATTTGATTTTATAACAATGTTTAAACAATAGCCACGTAACGAAAACATATGAACGAAACACCGATCTCCTTCGAAGCTTCACAGACGAGTTTTGCCTGTATATACCGCTGTACTGTAGTCACTCAATTCTATCCATATAACTAGCTGCGTTTGAGGTTTCCCTGTTGTGATTACTGCATAGGCGTTGACAAAGAGAAAATAAAATAATTCATATTTGTTCATGTAATTGCTTTAAACATAACATGTATTCAAGATAAATCGTAATGCATACCTGGGGTAAGTTAGGATAATGTTTGACAAACTAATCGAAATAAATTTGTAATTGGAGAACAGGAAGTACGAAAAAAAAAGATTTTTGATTTAGGGGATTTTAGTACGAATATCCAATGGTCTCAAAATAGACGGGAATGTTTCCACACTTAGTCTTTTAAATTATGTTTAAGGGGTTTTCATTTGACCTAAAAAAAGAGGAAAGTTAATCTACTTCTTTAGGAGCACTCAAGCGGTATTTCCCTTTGATTTTTTAATATGGTAGTTGATCGATTCATGAAATAGAAACTCAGTTCAACGTGAAAACTGTTGTCAATATTTACATTCCTTGCACATTTTAAAGGGGCTGAAGCATGATTTTTCAAATATTTCTTTCTTAACATGTTCCCCGTTAAGCATTAATTCATGCCAAATGTATAATCTTCACTGTGTCAAAACATTTAATGTTTTTAACCCATTCATCAGTAGTTTCAGAGGAAATAATCAATCTTCAGGGGAAAAAAACATGGCGGCCATTTTTTAAACACCTTTTAATCATTTGATGTAGAAAAATGGATGGTACGTGAAATAAAGAAAACTTCTTGTGATTTAGAATTAATGTCTTGCGATTGATAACATTTATTTTCGTTTTTGTGAGAGACATTTTATATCTAATAAAAACGTTTTACTGTTCATTCAAATTTGATGCATTTTGTGTTTGTGTCAGTGAACCTGTATCAAAACATCAAATGAACACGATGTTCTAAAAATGAAAGTTTAATTACGTTCTCGAACATTAACAAATCTAGTGTCTATTTGGTAAATAAAAGTTATTTAAGGCTTAATGATGTTTATCATATTCGCAACACTGTTACTGATTTAGCATTAACTCAGTGTATTGGGATAAAGTGTAAATTGTTATTTGGCGATAATAGACAAAAACAAAGAATTTTAAGTATGAAACGAGAGTGATACAATCTAAAACATTAGACTAAATCAAGTTACTGGTATCAGTAACTCCTGAACCCCCCCCCCCCCCCTCTTAAATCAGACCATTAAGAAGTTTTCGTTAACTGCAGCTATACTTATCGATGATTAACCCTTTGTAATACTTGATATCCTGTGTTAAACAACTATATATTCTTTTTAAATTGGTCCAGTAGCTTGTGAAGAAAAGGAGGTTAAGAGTCATACTTTGCGTCAACGTATTAAAGTTACGAGAAAAAATCTTTTAACTGATAACTATGTCTTAATTCCTCGGTAAAATGGTTTGCAAACTGTTTCAAAACTGTTTTTGTCACAACTGCACAATACTATAATGAATAACGCCTTTCAGGTCTGGTACAAAGATTTGCATTGTTTCTCTCAATCTACACCTCGGATGGATGGTACATTCAAGTGTATAGAATCAGCATATTAACAGTCCAAGAGATAATGGTTGCTAAGAGACCAACAAAGGTCAAAGTTACTGCACTGAATCAAAAACGTATTGTTTCAACAATGTTTTTAATTGTTACCTTAAAATTGTGATACATGAATTAAATTCCAAAAGGGCAAAGGAAAGGATATTTAGTGTGGAGCTGTAGTGCAGCATGTTCCTGTGGCGTCATGATTTCACTCTATGATACTAGACTTTATTCATCAGTTTTAAAAACTATATTGTTTTGTCAAATATATAAAGCTTTAAAACAGTTGCAACCTTACTAATGTCTATAATCTTGGAACGCATCTACTTGTTAATTCATCTTCTTTTTCGCCTGATGATTTTAGATCGTATCTATTATGCCACCCTGTTGCTAGAATGACAAAATGTAAATTAATAATGGTGCTATAAAGAATAAAAAATTAAGAACTAAAATTTTGACACCACGATCATAATCAAACAGTGAATTAAGCATAGCTTTTACGTTTGTACATTGCGACAATCTCATTCATCAGTAGCTTTTTTGGTAATACAATTAATTATATATTGATCTATATTTTCATGTGCGTTTGACCATGATGCCTTTTTATAAGAATAACCCCCCAAAATTCATGTTTACAGTTCATACAACATAGAAGGCAATGTACATATCGTACAGTTTAACATAGCTTGAAATAATGATATGATCAGTGAGGGTAGCTGTGAAGAGCTAACATCATCGTTGAAAAAAGTACGCTGGACAGTGATTTTTAAAATTTTTTATGAGCGCTGCAAACCGAGTTTAGTATGATAGGTAACTGTTTTTACTTTATAAATAAAGAATCTAATCTTTTATTTTTCATAGAAATTACGTTTTTCAATTGTGCATTTTTAGTTTTAAGAATATATCAGAGAGGGCATGTTTCTTGATACTGGAATTATAAATTAATCTTTTGGCAGGCAGTATTATATGATGTGATATTTCATCATGCATATTTAACCCAAAAATAATATGAAATTTTGTAAGGAGGGTATTCAGATATATTTCCTCATTATGCCAAAAGATGATTTTACAAATTCACAATCATAGTAAACATGCATTATTTCAACTGAGGTAACTTTACAAAAATGCATATATTATAATCAATTAGTTTCATCTTCAATCTTCTTTGTATATATAATTCTGTGAATGAATTTGTACTGGAAATCTCTAAACTTGCAATCATAAGTAGAGTTCCTATAATATCTTAACTGTATTCCAATACTTTAGTATCATAGGGTTTGTGCAGTTTTGATCAGTTTATCATAAACAATCCTTGAACGTTTATTGTTAGAGATCATGTCTTCGAGAGCAAGAGCAACTGTAGCAAGAAGTTCTTTTTCCTAACAGTTGTCTCCAGGTCTTCGGAATAGTATATATATTCATAAATGCTTATAATCTAAAAAGTTCCTCCTACTTTGACTATCTCTTTGAGGTTTTCAAAGCTTCGAAAACCATTGACACTTTCTCTAATATCATGTGTACCGTGATCATACCAATTTTCTATCATATATGAAGATTTAAACAAATGGTTGAACCAGTGTGGCAGAGTGGTCAGTTTATTTTTCATCAATGATGTGTTTTATAATAAAATATTTTCCCAGCAGATAACACATCTCTCCTATAAGGATTGTCATTGTCAGACAAACAATCAACATAATTAGAGCCAAGCAAATGTGGTTGATGAAAGGGAATTACATTTCAAAGCTTATTCTTTTCTTTTATTCTTTCATTTTAATGATGATAGTGTAAGAGCCCTAGTGAAATATTCAATGTCATTTCATGGCCTCCATCTTCATAAGTTCTAAAGATATTTGATCTCTTAATCTTATCAATTTTATTGTTCCAAATAAATCTTTAGAACATTTTATAAAGTTCAGGAATGTTTTAAGGGGTTAGCGAGTGCAGAGAAGATATGTAATAGAGATGAGATAGCTAAACTTTTAATAACTTTAATTTTCCCGATAAGAGTCAAATTTCAAGCTAGCCGATGACCTAATGATATTTTCAAATCGCTTTCATGTGTTACCCATATATCTTATCTTATCTAAAGTTATTCATACGATTTCAAAGCCCCATTGTGCCAGTCAAGATACATTGCTAGAGTGATGTAACTACCTTTCATTGAACCTATCTATTAAGCCTTTGTTTTGCTTATAATCAGTTTTAACCCTGACATTTGATAAAACTTGTTGACTGTTGCCTTTGCAGCGTTGAGAATTCTTTCTGATTCATCCACATTCGATCGTGTATCATCATCATGTTGACCATCGAAATCAATCAGAAGTAAGGCTACGCTTTTTACTATTTTGATTCAAAGGTTATATCATACAATAATCAAATATTGTCACTCATACATCTCCCAGGAATGAAACTCGTTTGATTGTCATGTTCATTTTCACGTAAAGCATCCTGCTACATAATTGAATCCGCTGATGGAGCTCCTTCGGGCCAAATCCCTCGTACGGCTGGCGCGGCTTGGTGTTCGTGGCTGTGCTCACCTGTTATTGTTTCAGCCAATGAAACGTCGTATTCCAAGGAGCTTAAAGCTACTCTCTTGAACTTAACGGGCTGTGCCGCTGTTGCTGGATGCGAGTCGTTTCATTGGCTGGTTAGATAGCTAGCGATACGAGGCTTTTGGCCTGAAGGAGATCAGGGATATGGAAGGAGTTTGATCAGTGGATTAACGGCCAAGGTTTAATGCTTCTTCGAAAATATTTTAAAACTATTTTGGTAAGTGCAGTGATCGGAGGGATTAAAATATCACATAGTCAATTGAACATTTTACAGACATCCTTGAATATCAAACTGTTTATAGTTCCTGAGGGAGTCTGTCCAAGAAACTAATAATGAAGAAGACACTGAACGTATTGCCAGACAAATTTCTTTCTTCCCTCCAGCTTAACTAATAAGTTCAGTGTAGACATTCTTTTAGAGCAGGGGACAGTCAAACAAACTCAGAGTTATAAAGAGATCGTTTATTATAATTTAAGCACTCTATTAATCTAATTCAAGTATACCAGAAACAAAGAAGATATCATAAAACAATTTTAAAATGTTCTAAAATTTATGTGCAAGTTAGGAAATGTTGAGTCGCACTGTATCCACAGTATATTGTCATTTAAAGGTTTTTTCATCAAACGCAAAGTATATGTGTAATCAATATAAACAATTCTTAAACCTTTTTCATACCTAAATTCATAACTCTATGAAAAATCTTTCCATCAGTTCATAGAATGCCACAAAAAGGCATTAGTAATCAAGTTCACAACAGTTCCTCAAGAGAGCAAAAGTTACTATGCAACCAACAAGAACATAGTAAGCTACAGTGGTATTAATGGCCTCCATTGCTAATCATAATATCAACTTGTTCATTATAATCTGTAATAGCTGTGCTGCAATTTCCAGTTTTGTTACAATATTTGTGTTATTGCTTGAAGTATCTATTTTATATAATAATAAGTATACTAAGTAAATATACTTTCGAATATTACATTTCAATAAAATGAAAGTGCAATCAGATTTTTCATTTAAATATTTTCATTCATTTGGCAAGAAACACTTCTTTGGTTGACGCACGATGTCATCCATTTGCATGATGTGTTTCCGACGCCATATTACAAGATATTAGATATGATGATTTGATAGCAAAAACCTGAATTTTCTGACACAAGGCCCAAATTATTTTGTACGGTAAAACAATCACACTGTATCACTCATCACTCATGTTTTGTACATATACCCAGATATTCGTAATTGTAAAGAAAATAATTTCATTAATGTATTTTTGAAAAGACTAAATTACAGAACAATAAAAATATCAAATATTACAGATTGTTTTGTTTTTCTTCTTTACGCCTGTGACAGTGATGGTGTTTTTTCTCATATGTTCATGTTCCCGCGCTTAACTTAACACCTTCGAGTGATTGGATTGGCTGATGATGAACTTTGACACCGCCTGAACCACTTCATTCATGCATAAATTAAAAGTTTTTACATCCACAGATTTCGAAACACCAAATGCCTTCTTTAAATTTTCAATTTCTTAATTTCTTATAAAAATCTTACTTGCGTTACTGCATTGACCTTATTTCTCAAAAAAAAAACCCAATATAATTCAGGGAAACATTTAACTTATATTTTCATTTGTGCGAAGCCATTTTTAATATGGCATAAATATAAGATCGTGACGGCGCTCTGTGTCCTTGAAAAAATGATGTGGAAAAGACTTTTGCTGAATAAGGAATGACTGTAGAGACAGAGACAGAGACAACTCAATAATTGGAATGAGACACATCAACAGTAATAATTGTCAAAAACTTACTCTCCTAACAGTAAGAATAGCTTTCATTTACAATTTTACTGATTTTATTGTGGCCTTCTCGTAGTCAGCCATTTCAACCGTGGCATAGTTTTCAATATTAACAATCTGCAGGATTGAAGAGTAGTCTTTGATTGGCACATGTCGGTCTTTGAGCCCATTGAAATACATTCTTTAGAACCATTTCATTTGAAAGCAAGAACTGTAAAAAAGAAATAAATGGCTGTCCATTAGTTTGATTCATCTGATCAAATGAAAATGATGAAAATCTGAATTCGTAAATTAATAATGACAGGAAGTGAAATCATGCAGGTATCAAGTGTACTTCAGTGCAAATAAATTTTCTTTAAAAATATCAGATTTGTGGGAATGACATTTTTCAAGCTTATTGTCACGGTTTTGTTTTGTTTTAAGCATGTTGTCTTTGTGAACATCGACACATACACATTCTGTTTGTTTTGATATTAAGGATATATTAGAATAACATCATGACTTCTATGTAAGAGTGACTTGACTTGTCCAATTTCAGAAAAGATTAGATGCATACCAAAGTTTATCACTCACATCACAAATGCTGATACTCCCTTATGTTATTAAAGGTAGCTTTTATATCAGTTCATAAGATCATGTTTGCTACGTTTTTTAACGAATGCAGTTAATTTCAGTATGTGTCTGATATCGATTTATATATAAAATCAAGAGAAAGGTAGTGTTGTTTTCCTTTTTTCAGATCCGCCGTCATTAAGGTACATTACAAGATAGTGAGTGAAATAGCCATGGATGGCAAATCTTTTTGAAAAGAGAGTTGACAGATTGGCCTGTTATATAAATTACGCATGCTTCTCATGGGACACAACATTTACACTGTTACCCTGATTAACACTCTACTGTCTTCTGAACTGTCTTTTAGAAAAAAAAGTGGGCTATAAGAACATTATACATTGCACATTTGAAAATGTAATGTAATGTAGTGTCACATGAACAGATACTTGCATTAAATTGGTTTTAGACATCATAAGGTTTTATTAATATACGTTGGTTGTAAAGAACTATATTTCTGAGTTATACTTGCCGATTGTATAATCTTAGACCGGCAATAAAGAACTATGAACATTTAAAATAATTATACAAAGGTTATATTTTTCAAGAATTAACTTTCAAATGTACTTGTTATTTCAAGGGAACCACACAATGGAATCCAGTATGGCATTGAAAATAATATGGTTTATCATATTTATACGATTTCACTTTTCTGTTCTGTTTTCTTTTGACTTTTGACTTTATTGAAGAAAAAGAGAAAGATACGACTGTGTATGGCAGTAAATGCCCAGAGCAGGTCATTATTGTGTTATGACTAGCAATCACTATCAGTGAGGTTGAAGTTACATATACGAGAGAAAAAACTTACTGCCATTAAGGACAAAGTGATGGTCAACTAAACTGTAAAATTGTCATCTTATGACTTTTCACAGTTATATATATACATATAATTGTGAGGTTACTTGAAATATATTTGAAAGGAGTATGAACTAATAATTTGCTTCGCACACCTGTTTCAATGCATATTTATTAATGCAAAATCGTCCATGTTGCTATTTGTCTGTAGTAAAACATCATTTGTATTTGTTTACTAAACCCAACTGCTCACATACTCACTCATTTTGTAAATACATAGGATATGGAGTCTTATAAAACTAAAACAAATCCAAAATTTGTGTCAAAGTAACGTTTACAACGACTTGATTTTCCATAAGTACTCACCATTATAGTGATGTCAAGTAATTTTCAATTCAATAATTGGCAAGATTACTTCGGCAACAGATTTTCACAACTACAGATGTTTCTTCAATATATTCTCTTGACCTGTTAATTGTCTATCTTTTTGGCAACAATGTAATATTCTTATGGCAAACATTAAATCTGAAAACCATTGAAGATAAATAACCTCTTGACATTCGTAAAGTGTTGGAGTACTTGATGCAATTGAACATTGTTTAATGCTTGGAAGTTATATGAAAGTAAAGGATCGGCGAATTTGAAGCAGCTGTACAACTGTGTTATAATTGATATTTAAATGTTTAAGGATGCTGCTAAGTGGCCAGAGAGACATGAAATGAGTCCATAAAACGGAATCAAAGGCAAATTATGAAAGAAGTTCTACAATTTTACTACCAGACGGAAATATCTCGCTTAAAAAATCTCTCAACCTATTAGTATGTTTTACTTTGTAACAAGTGTAACATATTTCTGGCGTAGTTCCAACTTAGAGTAATTTAGATTCATTAGGCTCATTAACTTCTGTTAATTATGTTATTTTGTTTAATTTCAAATGTATGTTTGTTTAAAGTTACTTCAAAATGTTCACCATATCAAAGTTACATTTATTTGAGGCAAAATTTTTCCATATTCAAATGAAATCACCTTTGTGGATTGAAAGCTTACATTCTTATTATTAAACCTTATCAATGTTATTTGAAGATAAAATATTAGGGGTATGTTAACAGGGCTTGCATTAACCTTGAACTCTGCATTTACATTTTGACAGCCAATGAAATTGGTCTAAGACATTGATCAGGTTTTGAAACTTATAAATTGCCATATAATAAAATTCATATGGAACGTCAAAGATATATATCATTGCTTCTTTTTCTGTTAATCTAGATAAACAATAGTTTCGCTTGACAAATTTCCTCATTTTAGTTTTGTTTTCATAACTTAAATGTTACAGTTTATTGACTGTTTATATCAAGTCACTTAATCGTCACACTACTTAACTTAAACCGGACATCAGTAAGAAAAAAACGAGACCCTCAATTAAATTGTACTTGATTTGACCTGAAGTGAAATTACCAATACTCAAGTAAGTACTGTTTAGAAACATAGACAGATCAACAGGTTACATAGTGCTAATGCAGTCTTATGTTTTAACTTAATGTGTTAATCTTGTTTGTTATTTTGCAACTGGCCTTAACATATCGATTCGGGAAAGTACAGACACTGTATTGTCACCTAATTCCGTGGAAGGAAGACAAGAGTAAAAGTGTTTACCAAGTTGCGATCACCTTGCCAACGCTTGTGTAATGTTTTAAACCTCTTTTTTAAAAACCATTGATCCTCAAGACAATTCCTTAAATGTTTCAATGTAGTCATAGACAGAGACATGTCATCGAGTGAAGGTACAATTAAAACTAAGATACAGGAAATAAACTTGCATTAGACTCCATTTATACGAGACAACCAGTAACTCTGGAGTCTAATAAAAGATATATGTTGACATATCAAAAGTTTGAAATAACTTGACTACTTTGCAACTTTTAAAATTCTTTTTAATCTTTTAAGCTTTTCATACTGCACTTGATATGAATTATAGAAATGTAATGACAAGGTAAATATTATCTACATTTCCATGTCATGTGTAACTTTTAATGTAAATGTCATACTTAACTACCAATAACACCGTCAACATGAACAAATCAGGGGGCTCGTTGATACATTACACAGAGAATGTCAAGCTAATTATAATTGCACTGCCTGAATAAACATGACGAACAATTTGGTTGTCTGGGTCAATATGCAGTCTCACACAATATTGATTCCGAGATCATTAATGTTTTTTGCAGTTGGGCTTCACACCTTATTGATTCTCTTGTGCCACTAATACGCTGTTTTGCACTTTACTCGTACTCTCAACAACTTAATTTTACAAATGCAAAAGTGGCCTGAACACATCCATTGAAGATATTAATTAGCGATTACTTGGAAAAGATAGGTTGACATTGGGTTTCAAGTGTTAAATTGTTCTTGCCTGTAGTCCATTGAAACTAAGTGAAATTTTAAATTTGAGTGTTCATTTCCGTCAGTTCTGATATGACTGATAGATTCATTTGATGTTTCAGATGTGAATTGGTACAGTTATTACTTCTGAATTTTTGTGCTTATTAAACTGTTAATATATCTGTTTTTCTTCTTATGAAAGTGTTTGATCTGTTTTTTGGCAATCATATTTTTTGATTTCAACACCAAAGGAATGCTACACGTCCAGATTTTAAACGTATTCATGGAAAGTGCATGCTTTACCTAATCATAAAAAGTCGGTCAGACATAAGGTAATTTGCAGACTAAAAATCATCATTGGTTATAAGTCGTTAAATCTTCCAGTTGCCAACAAGTCTTCTTACACTTATGAGGAAGGAAAACTACATTTAAATAACTTTTAAATAAATTGAAAAATTACTTAGTTGTTAGTTGAATCTCTCCTCTTTGCAAATGGACTGCACATCAAAACAAGATACATTTCGACAGTCGCAAGATAATTTTCACATTACGATCGACATATGTAAACATGACGTACAAAACCCGACTTAACACCCATGATAAATCCAAACTTGATAAGGAAGGGGCACAGTCGTAGTGATCACAACCTTACATAAACATTGTTGTTTATATATCTGGCACAGAGACACGAACAAATGGCGGCTCGTCACGATTTTATTTCCGTGTACGCTTCATTCATTATGTTTTTGGGCTGTTAGTTTAATGAATCTCACGGATTAATCGTGCGGTACATTTTAAATGGGAAGTTTTCTTGTTGCGCGATATAACTCGTTCAGTGACTGTGAAAAAGTTGTATTACTCCAATGTCCAATTGAAATTATAAAAACTGATTGTCAGAATGCGTCTTTGCAATGGAAAATGAACGATGTCAAAACTACATTCAAAGCCTCGCTTGGTTTACAAGTGTTTGAAGGTAGCTTTGATATCCTTCATTTTCCGTTGAAAACACACAAACTGACATTCAATTTTTAAATGATGGCAATTTTATGAATGATATATTAATATTAACCACTTCTTAGTGTAAGATATCTTTACAAACTTGACATTTACCTAGCCAAGAACACCAATTTGGGAATATTGGTTTATAGATAGTGATCTGAAAAGAACACTTAACCTTTGCAAGTGTCTATCGAACATCCGCTAATTAGTGTTGGGGAAAAGAGCAATTGCCTGTCTCCATTTTTGACATAAGATATGCAAGTACGAGAAACCGTAAGTCTATTTAAAATTGCGAGCATCTTTAACAAAGCCACGAAACACAACATCCATGAACATGAAAACTGCAGTGCAATCGAGAATCCATCTCAAGTATAAGTCTAAGTAACATTAAAAATAGTAGCAGTTTTTAATTGGGAGGCATGGAACTGGTTGTATGAATCTGAGATAATTATGAATGAATTGTATGAAGTGATTATGGAATAAAAACAATACATCGAATGCACTTTTGAGCGTTGTCATCCATGTTATTCTAACGTGATCTTCCAAAGTGTAAGTAACAATTTTATTACCCTCTCGTAATACCACTAGAAAGCTAGCGTTATGAGTTTTCTTAAGCCTACAAATAAGTCTGTCTCTGTAGCAAATGTGATTAGATTCAGTTTCTCCACAAATAGGATAACCTATCCGATAACATCTTGACAATTTCTTTTGATGAAGTTAGGGAGAATCATTTCAACCATATGTACTGAAAAATCCTTAGCTGGACTCTACTTGCAAGGTCTAAATACGTGGTCACAAAAGAATTCCATTGCAACAGGCATACTTTCATATAGTTTTCTTGTTTAAGATAATCAATTTAATTTCCAGTAACTTTTACATATTCAATAAATATTTTCTCATCAAAATTTTGTATATTCCAACTTTACCTGTCATGTGTGTAATTTGTGTTAACTTAATAACTTGTACTTTTATTTACAATGGTAAAAGATGCCTCATGTTAGATGAATTTCATTGATCTTTAAGTTGATTTTGATTTGCATCAGGTAGTTTTCTTAAACTAATAACACTCCATTATTTGATTCAATTGACCACATGAAACTATCGTAAACCCTGAATGATAGATTTTGACTTTTAGTTTGAAAACAAGAAGTATAATTATCCTTTTTTTCAAAAGACATAATTTTAATTTATTTAATGGAAACTTGGACAAGATTCAGTTATAGTGCTCAAATGACATGACAATATTTCAGTGTTTAAAAAAATGTAAAATCATGTATGTTTAACAAAGCAGTTAGCTAAGTAAAGGTAATTATTATAAATCGTGATTCCTAGTTGTAGATTTACACTTGGAACCAATACCGTACTGCATGTATGTGAACTTTAAATATTTCTCGTAAAGACATTTTAATATGAAAAAGATAACGTTCAATGGTTTACACTTAGTCCATCTTAGTTAACATTGGTTACATAATCAAAGATGAGGCATTAGATTAGTCTATCACTTTTAATAGAACATGCATTGCTTTTTGTTTTGACTACAATTATGCTTCTCGGCGTAAGAGAGTTACATTAATTACCAAAATATAATATCACATGAAGTATGAATGTACAAAATACTTCATATTCAACAAGCATCTAGCCTTCAATGACAGTCCGTCGTTAGTAAAGCTTTGGGAATTCTTACTGACAGACTTCCAGCTGTATTCAGCTACTTTTGACACTCTTGAGACACAACACCTTTTACCTGTCACCTACAGCCTTTAGCGTGTCTACTCAACTTTTGGATAATGGTAAATCAGAAATACATTGCAAATGGGATTCATAAGATTATTTATATATTTTCTCTCATCCTGCTTCATCAGTGTAATTGAATCCACGGATCGAACTCCTCTCATATAGCCTGATCTCTTTCGAAAGGCTGGCGCGTCTTGATGTTCGTGGCTGTGCTGACCTGTTCTCATTTAACCCAGTAAAATGTCGTTATCCAGGGAGCTTGATTTGAATTTTCCATCCGGGTAGGTAGCGATACGAGGGTTTTGGCCTTAAGGAAATCAGAATAATTATATTGAAGGAGCTCTATCCGCGGAATCAATTACGCTGATGAAGAAGGATGATTTTCTCTTAAATTGCCTTTTCATCAATTTGTTTTGTTTTGTTTTGAACTCCGTATTATTGTAAAGCCATTAGTGTTATTTGAAGATGCTAAGCCAAAATGATGATTACCCTCTACTAGGTTTCGAATTATAATTAGCTTGCCTTCCACGTTGACTTGTAGAAGAACCTGTGCAGTTCAAACCATAAACTTTTTATATCATTATCAAGGGTCTGGCATCTTATACACAAGTGGAGTAAATTAGACATTGTCCGACTTTCAAACCTGGCAACTTCAATATTTCTCATCCTGTTAAATCAGGGGATTTGAATCCTCCCATTAACTTGATCTCTTTCCTTGTATCGCTAGCTATCTAACCAGCCAATCACACGATTCGCATCCAGCAACAGCGTCACAAATCCTATGAGTTGAAGACAGTATTCTCACGCTCTTTGCATTAATAACAGGTGAACTAAGGAATATCAAGCCTATCAAGCCATACGAGGCATTTGTCCCGAGAGAGATCAGGGTGTTAGAAAATAGCGAGATCGGATTCACATTTGCTGATTTAAAAGAACAAGGACATTTTAGGCTGTAAAAACATTTATTAAGTTATTAAGTGGTCTTCGGTTTGTTTTTCGTAATCTTCACTTGGACAAGAATTTTGGGGACTAAATCCAAACTTGTGGGCACAGCAGTAAAGTTTGAGTATGTATTTTTACCGCAATGAATAGTCATAGTCATTTGTTGGATTCCCCCTGCAAGATGACATTACATCGTTATTTAAGTGGAAGCCTTTCATACTATATCCTTCAACTTTTACTGTGAGAAGTCGGATATTTTAATCAATGATCGTTTGAAAAATCAGTCAAGTGTCCAGTTATTTTTGCGAAAAATACTGGTTCTTTGAACCAAGGTTGTCTCTTAATGACAATGTCACAACAGATAACAGATGTCTGAAGAGGTCGGGAACCAAATAGTTCCTTAAAGCAACTGTCCTTTGTATTTATATTGTTAAAGTGAGATTTAAATCTTCTTATCAAACAACCCATTTAATTTCCTTAATAAGAATTTAAGCATTGCTTTAAGGAATTGTGTTATCAATATTTATTGTCAGCGTGTGAATGTGATCTACAGTTTAAGGATTTGAATTTAGAAGTTTCTTGACCTTCAAATTCATCATTATTTATCAACAACGGGTTCAATTAAACAATAATACCGGACAGCATAGACCACTATATATCAATTTGGCTAACAATGACGACCTGTCTCCGTTTCCGGAAGATAGATTTTTGAAAAATTATATATGAAGAAGTTGTTTTCTGATAGTTGACACTAATTAAAGAAAAGATGAAACGAAGCCAATGACTCAGAGTGTGATTTTAGGAAGTAAAATGTCAATTAGCAGAAATAAAACAGCAGATTATGATAGATACATATATAATTGGTAGAAGGGCAGAAACATAAAACTTTCATAATAATCTTGACAGTTGAAAAAACTACATCAGTTTTCAATAATGAGTCACTCACCTGTTCGACAAATGACAATGTTTTCTTTATTTTCATATTCGTCTATTTTACATAATTATGCTTCCAAAGGTAATCAGTGTATTTTGAGAATTTGCTTTGCTTAACAATAAAAGATAATGAATCTATAATCCATCATTAGTTAATTATTCCAATTTTGATTCCAATAACGTTTGAAGGATTATGAAAATTTGTTAGTAGGCTAATTGTGTTGTATATCGTGGCACAACTTGAAACAAAACACTGTGAATTCATCTACAGCTTTAAATGATGAGTTATGACTGCCGACAAATAGCAGATCGATGATACTTTCAGAGGAAATGATATTTTTTAAATACTAATTTGTAAGGAGGAAATAGCAATAAACGGTGGTGTTGACAAGATAATCTTACAAATACAAATCAATTAAAACACATAGTGCATTATCATATGCATATTTATACAACATAAAACAATGAGTTTAAAAATGTACTTTTCAAGGTCTTAACAGCTTGTTTGGTTAAAAAACTTCAAATGCCATTGTATACAATACAAAATGATATTTTTGGAGCTCTAGCGAATAGCGAAGAGTTGTAACAAAAATTAACGTCCCTTTTGATATTATTATTGTTGATGGAATTCACGGGATGTTTCTTTTGTCATGTTTAATAGACAAAACAAATAATATTAAATGTTTGTCTCTAGAATAGTTATCTCGTCTAAGGACAGTAATGATCATTTCATTGCGTATCTTTTCCGGTAAGATGTGGACTTTTTATCCCTACCTTAGAATGTATCAGTAAGCTGATGCAGGGTTCCAGGTTTTCACCATTGAAAGTTAAATTACCGTCTATTCTGATAAGCTGTGAACATGAAAGTAGGTTGATACTTTCAGTACAACTTTTCCTGTTGGAAATTCCCGGGGGTGATTTATGAAAAGTATTATAACATTAAGCCCTAGGTAACCTAGAATGTGTGAAACCAGTCACCTGTCAGTATAAACCTACATTGGCTGCCTTTATCTGGAAATATACATTGCTGACGGATTGCATGGATTGACACGATCCATTTGTAACAATGAATAAAAAAATCTGTTTGCAAAAGATGCAGGGAACATTTTTTTCCCACTCGCGTAAGCCTGACATTGAAGCATTGTTCGTACAGTGAGACGCATTAAAGGATTAGTTTCGTTCTTTTACCTCATCGCCTGAAGACAGTTGACAACCAATGAATTCTTACGTACTTGTCAACAGAGCACTATATAACCAATATATTATTATTCATAGCAACAAATCGGAGACGAGTATTTTGCATACTAATGATAGAAATAGCTGTTAAAGGTCGCTATTGTTTTTAAACCATTTAATTTATTACCAAATAAAAAGAATTTAACAAAATGTTCCTCTTTCACAGTACACTGAATCTAAAAGTGATCATTTAAGTTCAATTACAGATATATTTTGTATCCCAATAACCACCTTTCACAGCGTGTTTGTATATGTTAAGTAACTCTCTGATGTTCAGTTGATATATGCTGATCTATATGCCTGAATGCCATTTCTTCTGATAATCCGAACTGGATGCACGTTTTTACACTTTCACAGCAGGAAGATGTCTAGACAATTTGCCGGAGGCATGCAGCTCTGAATAGAAGACTGATAGTAAAGCACTCCCTTTGACATGTGTGGCGTTCCTGTAAACCTTTACTTATATGTTTCAATAATGATTGACGCAGTAACATACATGTTATATGAGTGGAATATTATATGATGCATAACCTCTAAAAGGACATTGATCATAATCTTATCACAGTTGTAAGGACGGAATCTCTCTTGATATTTCCAGTCTATTTTATGTTGCGATGCCCCCATAAATACCAAAGGTAACAAAATATAATTTAACATGATAGTCTGTTTCTACAAGAACTTTGTGCATGCTCAGATGTGTATAATGATAAAGATATTGGTTTTAAAATTAACCCATAAGTTCCCCTGGCTGTTTAACATCTGCCATTAAGTAAGCAAAAATGGCAATTGCACGCTGTGATATGTTTGTGTTCAAATCACAATTTGTCAAAAGAGAATCTAGTCTGATTTGTAAAAAGGTCCTCACAGTTTCCAAAAACGAATAAGATGATTGATGAAACTTTATTGTGGCACATTCGGAACAGACAACGGAACAGTTGTAGCAGTGTAAGTATCATCGAAGTTGAAAGACTGTTCGGCCATCGCGAATTTTGCGAAAATCTCGTGCATTAACACTCAAAAGGATACACGTGCGGGAATTATAAAAACCTTGGCACACACTAGAGGGACACTTGTGGTAACAGAAAAACTCAAAAGAATGTAGAGATAGCAGGGTGAGAGATATAATAATTGGGATGCTGCACCGGTTTAACCGTCAGAAACCTTCGTCAACCCTTTCAGCAGACCTCATACAGAGCACGAACAGGCAAACCCAGAATAACAAGAGCTCTGAAAGACCAGTACCTGAGGTTATTGCAACTTCCTATCAGATGATAGCCTATTTGCCATATCAAGAGCCGATGGGGTTAATCTGACGGTCCAGCCTTATATCGAACAGTTACTGAAGCCCAACCACTGGACTCGATACCTTATCGTGGTGTGGTGGTTTGCGTGCTTCAAAGACCCTGAGAGCTATGCCAGCCGGAGCTTAAATGCTCCTGGTAGGGACACCCAAGCTGGACAGGTCGACGGGTAGAAGCCAGACCAAATTTGAGTCCTTCAAAAACCTGCTTTCTATCTCTCACTATGCCTTTCTTTCCGTCTTTTTCCTCATCCTGTCGATCCCTTTCTCCCTTCTCTGTCCACTCTCTTTTGGATGCTTGTCATCCACGTGTTTAATAACTGAAATATTGTTCAAAGCACGTTAAACCCCAACTCACTCACTCACTGAAGCCAGCTGTAGTTCCAATTCTGCAGCAACTACAACACGGAATCCTATTCGAACACGACAATGCCCCACCACACGTTGCTAGATTAGTGACAAACTTACCCAACGTAAACAACGTCAACATCATGGTTAGGTCGATCTCCAGATATGTCACTCATCATGCACTTGTGGCACCCCCTTGACATACAATTTAAAAGTCGACAGAACCCACCAACCAATAAACAAAGGGCTCGTGCTCTCACTGATGAATGTCCTTGCTGACGTCATGAGACGTTTGACTACGTCAGCTGGATGACACGTCTTTGCCTGTTTTATTGCCAGAGGGTGACAAACTAGGTATAAGAGACTCTATTCGTTGAATTTTCAGGCTATTTATATTGAATAATTTTTTATGATATTTCCATTTTGACCCCATGTCCATTTATTCATATCCTGTTATAAATCCAATAGTTTAAAAATTCAACTTAAATATCTTACACATTCCTTCATGATTTTTAAATTACAACTCTGAAAACTTTCATTGCCTTTGTTATTTTTTAAAATAAAGCTTGACCTTCACCAAGTGTGTAACCCGTCAGTGTATACAAGACATAAAACAATTAATTAGACGAGGAAATCGCAATGCATACATCAGTTGTTGCCATATCATTTGTGAATAACTGTGGATTTCAACTTCTCCAGCATCCACAGGGTTGCATGACTGAGCTCCCTCGGCTCTTTATTTGCTTTCTAAAAATGTTTTTCCCGGAAGATGACGGTTATCAGTTCGTACACAGCCGAATACTGATGGAATGTATCGCATTTGTTGAAAAATTAATGCATATGACATGAATTCCTTCTCTCTTTCGGTGATAAGCACATTACTTCCCTATCAGCCTTCTTATCTCATCTAACCAATCCAAAACTACATTAACATGTATCGTCATTAATTTTTTCTTTGCATCAGAACTAAGTAAACCTCCTATATTTGTCATGTTTATTCATAAAATTCAATTGGACTTCATATTCTTTCCAGAGGGGAAAACAAACCTTATTTTCCATCTAATATATTCATTGAAACGCATGTATTTGAATGCAATGTCTGCATAATAAACAAGGTTATGATGTGATTGATGTCAATTGTGTCATGGAGATTTTATTGACATTTTATCTATATCTAGCATTTTAGAAAACTCAAACGAAAATACATTTATCTTTATGCAAGTGCAACTTGCGATGTAACCTCTTAGTATAGATCAGAAATACTCCTGACCGGTCATAGCGATATAGTTAAATAATTCGGGTTTGATGCCCGAAATATCACTCTGAATTATGCATCAGCTGTAAGTTTGCACTCTGATCATGAATAACGAAAGAATAGAAATTAACCTTGATGCACTGTGGCTACAGATGTAAAACGCTAACATCATATTTCTTAGGAATAATTGTCTTCGATTGTGGTTTGTTTAACGCTTTATTTATTACTGTAATTTATTATAACTCGTTATTACAATCAAAAGGAAGATCTCGTAATCCAATTGACTAGAACATTTCCGTTTGATGATTGACAATGAATGACGGTAATATCCTTAGGCTTATCACTACCAAAGGAAACGTTTAATCATTTGATGAGGCAGGCTCAGTTTTGCATAATTCTCGTCTTTTATCTAAAATGGAAAGTGTCGTTGTTATTTCTAGATTGTTTCTTGTCTGTATATATTGGAAAAAAAATGCCACATATCGTTTGCTCTATTAAATTATCTTCACGATAATTCAAAAGATCAACTAAATATGTTGGCTCACTCTGTTTCGCTGCCAAATTTAAAGCAAGTATCTGAGTCAAGGTTACAAAGTCTATTAAAGAATTTTAAAAAATTCGGTCATTATTATGGAGAGTATCTTATGAGATGACCTAATATTTATGTGAGGTTTTGACACATTTAACTTGTTAACAAGATTGCAAAATGTGCAACTATCCACTCGCAGTAGATGAGAACACAAAACGACGAACAAAATTAGAATTATATGTCTACCCAGACTTCGTTGATGTGGAATTCTGTAAAGGTTGTAACTATTTTCTCAACCTATTTAAAAGAAACTGGGTGAGGAATTCTTTACGTACCGACTGCTTGTGTCTAGTACTTATCTTATATATTGTCAATTATATTATACCAACTACTGCTTTACAATCGAGTCGAACTAGAGTTTTTTGTGTTTTTTAATAGTTTTGATCATCACTGCGTATTCCAGTAAAACAACCAAAGAAACAGACTACCGTAATTTATCCAATCTAGTTAAAACTAGATGTAAATTTTCCGTCCCCTAAGTCCGTTATTACTGTAGGACGTAGGGGACGTAAACATTATGTTTACAATGTCCCCATTTTCTCTTTCAGGTATTTAGAGGGAGAAGAAGAAACGTCATTTGAGGACTGCGGACTTATAAGATCATTTATTCATCATAGGAAAGAAGGTAGTTTAATCTGAGAAGATCCTTGGATAAAGAACATGAGTATTCACGTATCGTAATAGTTTGATTTGAATTTATGTAATTCATTTTTTGACAAATACGGGAAAGAAAACGGCCCTTTCAGAGTTCATTCCGGGCAAGATTTCAATTCGTTGCTTTATCCACGAGGCAATTAACAGAGTCTATATAAATGGATATTTGGCGCTTTTAGACGTTGGAGATGTATCTGTTGATACCATTGAATAGACAACTCATTACAACAGTGAGTGGGACTAAGTGGGTCTACTGACCTGCTCGGATTCATTATTTGAATTCGCTTTAGAGCATTTAACCAAGCACTGAGGCCAATTTAAGAGACTGAGGCAGTTTGATTGATTACTTAACACTTGGGAAGTAGTCAAAGTTATATTCAACTTTGAATATTTGCGTTGCTTGAATAATTTTTACCGTTTGAGTTTTCTGTAAGTAAAACATATAAACCAAATGCATGTACGTTTTGTTAAGCGATTTATCGTATTCATTGCTAATGAACGTCGTGATAACAAACTAAACTATTAGTTCATAATAACGAGAAAACATTACCCTGTGTTAAGATGGTACATTTATTATATCCGAGCATAGTATGAATTTTCCCCGTGTAGGGGGCCGGGGTTACAAGCAGAATTTTTCTGACAACGGTGTTACATGTATTCAGTAAACATTATTTTCGACTTTCATAAAGAATGATATTTATTCATGATTCTAAGTTTTGAACGAATTATTTCACATTTTCCATTTATGTGAAATGTACACATTCTCATTGAAAGTGGCATATTTAACAAAAACGGATTGGTAACTAAGGCACGTGAATAAGGGCCACAGGGACCACGCCTTTACAACCTTTGTTCGTCTTCTTTCTCAGAAGCACAACGGTCTAAAAAGCAGACATCTTGTGGCGAGATTCCTTGCCTAATGAGGATTTTAATTGAACCATCACCCAATTACTCATTTATTCTATGTTAGATTAAGTCCCAAAGGTGTGTTGTGTCTTCATGTTTCCTTTGATGCTGCTGTCAATACTTCTACTAAATATAACAGTTATTTGCCCCCTTTCATAATCTGTCTATCAGTGTTTATAGATATTTGATTCAGCATTTCCTGGAATCTTACGTTGTCAAAATGTTGAGACCAAAGCTCCATGATGACCTGCAAATTGTGATCAAAGTAATCATAATGATAGTCATAATCGACTCCAATTTACGTAATTACCTACTATAGACTGTTTTTTTAACCCATTCCAACATATAGTTTGAAAACAGTCACGCGATTTCATGTTTCAAGTGGTAAAGGTTATATAAGTTTTAAAAGTGGTAACATCAAAACGAGAAAACAACACTATGGAAGTGAAAAGTAGGAGTAGACTGAGAGCAGTGTTTCGTGATGTATTCGTTAACTAATCACTAACAACAGAGGTAAGCTTTAATCCCAATACCCTGATCTAATCTCTGTTAAAAGCTGTTAAAAGCTTTTCTCGGACTAGAAATGGCTGGATTCAAAATAAGTTGTGCAGTACAAGACGCAACTTTGAAAGTGATTTGTGCGCAAGTCATTCGCAAGTCAAAACAGTGTGCATTGGCAAAACAAGCATAGAGTCGACTGTGCTTTCCGCACTTTTCAGTCTTGATAGAACATGTCCAAGTAGAATGGCGATTTATCCATAGCATGTACCCCGTTGACAAAAAGCATGCTTTTCTTGTATGAGGGGTTTCCTTTGGTAAAAATCTTGTGCGCGTATTAGAACAGGTATTTGAGAAGGATTTTACTGTATGAACTACCTCTGTGGTAAGAAAAGTACAAATTCTTTCAAGACTACGTAAAAACATATCTCTTTACAAAATACTTGACTGTAGACTTTGGTCCTGAGAAATTTCCTAGACCATTTGCTTAAAGTCACTATGTTAATAAATAAACTATGGTGACGCATTCCATAAAATTCAGTTAAATTCTCACACCATACCTGCATTGTGTTCGTAGACTTCGCAATATACATATTTCCTTCTGATTATATATCTTTCATCAGTTGAGCTTCCGTTGCAAATGTTGTTCCCGAGTCAAAAACATCGACTTTGTAGATTTTAATGAAGCAAATATCTAAATGTTTTTCACCTACAAAATGTTTCTTGCTTTTGAATAAAAACGATTAAAAAGAGAGTCTTTATATGGAATTTGACATTAACATGACACATTATATTTAAATCCCAATGAACATATGAATGTTGTTTTCGCCTTCTACAAAGAATTTAAAAGGAACTGATTATAAAATCTAACTAAAATTGTTTATGCAAGATTTTTGTGATTATAAATGTAACTGCATAATTAGTTTTAAATTGTACCCAATATTCTCATAGATTTAATGTATTTTTTAATTCTAGCCGGCAAAATAGAGTATTTCCTTTAAGAGTGATGTTATAGATTAAAGCCATACCACACCTGCTTTCGTTGTTTTTTTTGTTTTTAGTGGATGTTCATCATGCAAGGGTAAGGATTAATTGTTGTCCCCCGCCGCAACGCGGAACGGGGGATTTTGAATTTGGTATTCTTCAAACGGGTTCTTGAAAATACAATATTTCATGGACTTTTACACACAAAGTTTTCAAATTTGGTGACAGCCTTTATTGGAAGATTACGCAGTCTCCAGATGGTTATGGTGGCTTGACCTCAGCACTTTGCCTGCTAAACAAGATATTATTATCACAATATTTCATGAACCCTCACACTCTTTGCCTTTAAATTTGTTGCAATGGAGGATTTCCCGCCCACGTCAAGTATGGTGACCTTGACTTTATTTTCATTGTCATCACAGCATTTTGCTCTTGAACCGCTCCATTCAAATTCTTCAAAGTTAGGGCCAGCCTACGTTGGGATATATCGCAGACACAAGTCAACAACCAAACAACTCTGTTCATCACGCCGTTTACCATTACAATTAATATAAGTTAATTTAGCGCATTCGATTCCGTGTCAGCACCGGGGGACAATACCATGTCTGTGGCAAAGCCTTGATCTATTTATATCATTATGTATATCCTGATACCAATCTCAACATGCAAACGTGTAAATATCACCAGTTTATATTGACAGTGATAAGCAAACCTTTCTTAAGTGCGTGTGTACTAAAAATGTCAACCTTCACATTAGTTCACACTATGTGAAATCATCAGATATTTGTGGTTGGTTTTATGACGTGGTTACTTAAAAGTGACTCAAAATATCGAGAAGCTTTCTTCTTAAATCAAACTGGGCATTGCTTTATCATGTACGAACGTAATCAGTCGTAATGGAATTTTGGAAGTAAAAGTATATATGAATGCAATACGTCAAAGGGGTTGAATTCCTTTCCGTTTTCTATTCAGAGCTGCATGCCCCCAGCAAAGGTGTCTAGACATCTTCCCATTTCGGAGTGTGATGGCGTGTATGCCAGAGATAGATAAGAGATAAGATATTAAATCATATAGATCATCATACAGGTACACCCACTACTATGTAAGACTAATCTAGAATCTTTAACAGTTATCTCGATGTATCCTAGATGATTCTCCCTCTGATGCAACTACATGTTCTACAATTATGTAAAATTCTGAAAATGGAAATCACTTTAGCTTTTAGCTTAGAGTATGCTTTGTTGGCACTTTGTGTGTAATATGTAACCCGTTATCTATTTGAGAAGCAAACTATCGTATGATTGACGTAATAAGGGCTGTCACAACAATGAATCAATGATTCACCGCTATATTGTATCTGTAATACCAAGTAACCAAAGCTAAGGTAATAAGTTTTATTTAATGGATAGTCATCATCACACATACACAATCTTCACTGTAAAAGACATATATTCCTTCTGACTTATAAGCTAATTTACATTGATAAGTTCTAATTGTTGACTTCTAATAAGTATATGAGGAATTTATTTATCTATTTATGTATTTCGTGTTCTAAAATGATATGTTTTTCCCATTTAACAAGTGTTCGTTCATTTTGATGAGGCATTAGGCGTTATACATTAAATAATAAGTTACCTGGAAATTTAATCTATGCTATCATTTAAAAAAGCAGAACATGGAAAGTTCAAAACCCTATGATCAAAGTTAAAAAACAACTATAAAGGTCATGGTATTTGTAAGTGAAACAGAAGTTATCGTCACATCATCACCAGGACTTAATTGCGACCGCTTGGGCATATAACAGGATGACATAAAACTCAAAGGTTGCAATATGTTCACGAAAGAATACACCTGTATCCAACTATCCACAAACTATGTCAAGCAGCCACATTTCAGTCATTTATACATACACAGGTGTACTTGATCATACAGGTATAACATTTATGTACAGCTTTCCGTGATTTTAACCTCTCAACCCGCAATAATTAACATCTATCCAACTCTGATTTATGATTTTCATCCAAGGGTTTGATAATTGAAATATTGTTAAATTCACAATCGCCCACACACTTATTTAAATTTAAATTTTAAGAAATTCAACTTCAGGCAATTTCTGAATTTAAATCCGTTAATATTGGAAAAAATTATGGTTTTCGTATATTTTTCAATGTTGTATTTAGGGTTGGATCTCATTACATTTATATTTCCGTGTGAATTTGAGCACAATTTGGTTAATGGAGGTTCGGCGCTTTAAGTCGTGGGAGTTTTCTGTTAAAAACATTCAATGGTCACATCATTGCCACAGTGATTGGCACCAAGTGGATCTATTGAACCCATTGATATTCACTATTTGTGTTTCGTTGGATTTGAGAGCACTTAACCAAGCACTGAGGCAAACGTAAGAGATTGCTTGCAGTTTGATTGATTATTTAAACTCGTAAATCGGTGAAGGTTGAACATCGACAGGAATTTCTTTAGATGCCTGAAGCAAATAACTTTTCTCATTATTGTTATACATCTGCTACAAAGTTACATATTGTCATTAATAGATATCAGATTTGTTCCGTGATTTGGACATAATTTGTTTGAGTTTGACAGGAGTTATTTTAGCTTGAGTAAAAGAGTAGGGTTCAAACGTTCATATACTGTCAGCAATATTTCAGCTATTTAAAATGAACTAGTGATTCCACTTTATGTTTTGCACCAGTCATTATGAAAAATGGAAATATTTGACATAAATGATAATTGATTTCAAAGGCATATAACAAAATTTCTTGAAATTTCGGTGAAACACTGACGAGTTCAGGAATCTAAGAATGAAAACACTGTCTCTATTATTAAATTTTAATTACGAGGGGGTTCAGTTGAAAATGAAATATCTGAACATACATCTTGTATTAATATAGTGTTATACGATTTTTTTATCATAGTCATTTGAACTCAAATGGATTGTATTGTTTGATTTCCTGAGTCTTTTTAATTTCAAATTAAGGGTCAAAGACGAGACGACGAGGCAAGATTTTGCTAGTTATTTGCATTTCAATAGATAGTTGAATACCCTTGAATTTACCCAATGAAGAATGAATGAAGAGGTTCGCATTTGCTTTGAAATCCCCCCATTTAGTTTAAGTTAGTTGAAATACATTTGAGAAATAGCTTGATGTGATGTATTTCTTCTAATTATTTCTATTATAGTAATGTTTCGTATAAAATCATACTAATCATAAATAATTACTGTAGATTTTTCATAATGTTATGAGTCTGAAAAATGGTTTTAATTAACACATGAACTTAAAATGCGATCAATTAGATTTCTAGTTCAAACTGATACTTTAAAAGCCTTTATTATTAAGCACAGTATTCTTGATTAGTTGACAACTATCACGGGAGCAGATAAGTCTATATACAAATGTATGCTACAACGTTATTCATTCCCCTTGAATCAATATGATAATGACATATTTGATTCAATTTAACAACTACTTACAAATACGTTTTAGATAAAATATTAATTTTTAGCACTACTAATTAAATGGGAGCACTTGCGCATTCGTTTTTATTAAAATAACTAATTAGCATTATTTTTCTATCTTCATTTAAGAGTACTGTAAAATGAATTGAGATCTTAGAAGCTATGTTACTGAAGATATCCATCAAGTGTTTTTCAGAGTGGGATATGAATAAAATTTATGCTATGGTCAACATTTTTCTTGTATAAAACCATATCATGAAAAATCGAAACCACACGAGCAAATATGGGACAATATGTCTTAAGGCACATTTAAGATCATATATGTGATTGCCATTACAATTGCCTTTAATTTAACTTCATTTCTTTAAACCTGATACAGCATAATCTGAATAATTAGGCAAACTTATAAGGCAAAAAAATCATTATACCTGGTCACTATCTATTGACTTTCCAATTAAACTCTATTTGCATGAAGAACTTTGAAGACCTCATGTTAAAAACACATCTTAAGTCATACATTCATATGATTCTGTATAAACTTATTTCTTAAATTACTTTTGTAATGTTCTACCATTTTCCTTTCCAGTTCGATCGAGTAGCAGTTCATGGATCTGTTGTATATGGAATATGCAAATGAGCGAAGCACTGTCACCACAGCGAGCTACTAATTCCACATAGTTTCAGGGAGACTTTCACTAATGTTTGATTAAAATCTGTAATGTTTTTTTATACCTGCCAAGAGGCAGTTATGGAAATATTGACTGAGAAGGTCAGATCTTGTTCTCATTCAATTCACTTATAAACAGTTTGCTGTTATAATATTTTGTTTATAAATATTTGTGATTGTGTATTTAGTTTCCAAAAGTCTAAATTTAATCACTGTTCATAAATGATGAATGATATGTGTCTTTTAGCTTCAACTCGCAGGTTGTCGCCTGACCTGCTAATAACGCCTTGCTCTTACAAAGTGAGAAATTTGATCTTACAGTGAAACAGTCATTTTATCAAAGTTAACGAAGTGTATTTTGTTTAATAAATGATCAACTAACTGTACAAAGTTCACAAAAGCAAAAGTAAGTTTTAGGGTAAATAAGCTAATATCTGCAGTTTGAGCTATCCTCGTAAGGTTTTTTTACAAAATCAAACATTAATTCTTAAAATAGCCTATGTAATCAAAAGTACCATGACCATTAATTCAGATTCCAAGCACCTATACTCACTGCATGTCTTGATATCGATATCTTGCCAAACAGGAACGCTGATTCATCGAGTTTGGCAAAAGTTGAAGACAAATCTCAGCTTGAGTTGCCTGTTAAAGCGATTTAAAAAAATAAACTTGTGGATAAACTTTCTGCTTTAGTTAAAAACTGTTAATGGGAAGGTAATCCTACTGGATTGAAAATAATTTATCTCAAAGTTGTTAACGGATATTTCTTCAATGGCAAAGTCTTATCAGTTAAATCCGAACTGTTTGCAAGTTTTGCAACGACATACCACCCTCAGTATTATTTGTAGACTATTTTTACTTTGGTTTTAACATTCTTAACTTATATTTCTATAATCATTATTTGGTGTTTTATATTTCTATCAACTTTCTGTCAGCAGTGAAGGATAAGGATTTCGATATAATTTTGTGAGGCACTAAACATACAGAAAATGTCTATTTGACGAAACCAACATGCCTTACTACAGTAATTCAAGTCAAAAGTGTTCGTTACTGTTTTCCATTTTGAGAAAACATAGTATTCCAGTCGATCATTTTTAAAACGATGCAAATAGACAAACTACCATTGTCATTGTCAGGTGACCTGATATAGAATGTTATGGAATCACCAATCTAAAAGTTGATCCTTAAATATATTGTACGTTCATGTCATCATCACTCAGAAATATTGCATAGGAAAGACACTATATTGTCAGTGCATTATAAAGAGAGTTCTCTGTGAAGCACAGTATTCAGTTGATCAATTTACAAACAACATTTTATTATACAAAAACAGTTCACAGACAATCTTGAGTATCCAAAACAAATTTTAACAAATAACTTTGAATATCAAACAGTTGATGGTTCCCGGGTGACCCAGTCCAAGAAACAAAGGATGAAGGAAAATATTGCTAGATAGATTTCTTTTGGTTGAACTTTCTAGACCAGTGGCAACATTCTTTCACAGGCCAGTGGACAATTTAGCAAACTCAAAGAAATTGCTTAATATTATTTTAAGTGATCTATTGACTTGTAACTTTAAGTCAATGATAAATGTAGGAGCTTTCAAGACAGGTTAACCTGTCAAATTTTGCCGGATCTATGTGCAGTCAAAATAGAGCCCTCTTAGAAATAAGCATATAGGCATAAAATGTTGAGTTGAACTGTTTACACAGTAAATGCGTCCCCAGGTCGTTATTTAAGGAATTTTTCTTCTTTTTCTATTTTATTTCATAAATTATATTCTTCAAATATTACTGAGTGACGTGGAGACTATTCATGATGTGGTCTGTTATTTAAACATTGGCATTGTTCTCGAAGGTGGCTATTCATGACGCAATGCAAAAAGGAAACAACAATTAGACCGCCATCATAAATATCATAAATCAATTGTTTCTTTTCATAAGATATGATATTCAGATCAGTCAGATAAAGCCTCAATTACATATTCATTTACGATATTTGTGAATATGTATTGTAAAAATATTTTGATAAGATTAAAACAACTAAACAGGCTAAATGTGCAAATTGTACCTAAGAATTCTTTTAGGTATATCATAAATATCAAAATAAGTTGAATATAAATATAGCTAGCAACTGTTTCAGCATTGTTTTGAAAGCCCTTCAAAAGTGTTTTCTCATAATTAAAATGCCTTCTCTGAAATAAAATAGAGTCGGTTATTCTTGATAAAAATGTCCCCATGTACATGTACGTCAACAACTTATATATAATTAAATGAGAAATTTCTAATCAATTTCAGAATTTTAAGATTTATCTTCGTAATAATTGAGTATACATTGTGGCGCTATTACAGGCTCAACTTGAAATGAGTACGCATTGCATCAATGGAATTAAAATCAAAAACTCCCTTGTGATAGGGCATGAGTAAAATCGAGATCTATACAAAACCACTAACAGCATCGGTCCCTTTATCGGACGATAGGAACAACTATTGACAGCCAATCGATTATCTATTAAATAATCATCCAAGCATATGGTTGATTAATTCTCAGTCCAAAGCACAGACTCCCTATAGAGACTCACATCTGAATATTCCAGCGTATCCTCAACCACCTTCGATAGTCAAATGACTCCCCTTTCACCAATTCACGCATTGTTGCATCGATATTTCAAGATACATTACCATCAAACTGAATTGATCACCTCGTATAGCTGCTGACGTTTATTAAGGGAAAAGTCATGATACTGATATTGACTTTAAGAAGGATGGAGACTGTGTCGGTTAACGTTTTGAGTGTTGGAATGAAAGATGCATTAGAAGTTACAACCTCCCTGTAATCAATAATTGTGAATTCAATTTGGTTGAACTACATCTCAAGAATATGTATTGATACTGGCAAACTCTCAAAGTAGGGAAGCTTTTTTGAAAACAGTGCACTTTCATTGAAATTTGTTTTATCAATTGACTGAAAAGGAGTTATTTCTGATGAATTGACATTTATGATATAACGATGCTTGAATCACAACTAGAAACCACAAACAGACCGCCGTTCAATATTTGTATCATTTCATGTAAACTTTCATAACTATATAAATGACACAGACAATAGACAATTTTCAACCATGTTGATGATGTGTAATCAGTATGTTGTCTGATTTGTTTTATTACTTAAAATTTTAGTGAGACTGAGACTTCATACATACTTTAGATATAAATCAGTGATGCGCATATTGAAACATAGGTTTGGTGACAATAATTTCCCGTAAGTTAAGTCCCTTGCCCTTTCAGATATAGTTCACGTATCTCGCAAAATCACAACCTTTTATTTCCATAGTTGTTACATTTACATGTACAAGTATATGAAGTAAATATTACATATTTGCCTTGTAAAACATCAGTTGCTACATTCACATGTACAAGTATGTGAAAGAAATATTACATTATGTATATTGGCTATCAAACATATCCATATGTCGCTGCAGGTACAGTTATACCCAAATCCAGGCAAGGTTTAATTTGCTTTTGCTGTAAAACAATGTTCACAATTAGATTATTTATTGGACAATAAATCCATGAACTATAAAACCATGAACTAAGTGTGGAGAGATGACCAACAGGCAAATAATTATGGCTAGGTATTGGTTGTGAAGGCAGTAAACTTACAAGCCTGGTAGTATTTTAATTTCATTTTGTATACATACAAAGCTAAAATAGTAACCAGATTGTATGAAGTGGATTTTTCATTCCTTCCTATATAAAACCAAGAATAATATTTTCTGTTGTTTCGTCAATATTTCCTTCAGCCAATTATTCAAGCCTTTTTGCCAGCTCCTTCCACACTTTATTAGAAAGGACACAATCTCAAAGAAAATGGACAATACTCTAAGGCATCTGGTGACAAACAGATCACACGGTGAATTAAAATATCCTATTTTATGTAAATAAGTATTTGTTGTCAAGATGTCATGAATTATTTTATACTGAAACCATTTCAAATTAACACTTTGAGTAGTAGCCATCAAATGTATATTTTCCCATTCATTCTGTTGGAGCACTTTATTAAATATTTCAACCAATCTTAATTGGCCGTTGGATTTAATAAAAATCAATTGGCATAGTGTTTTAGAAAAATATCTACTGTTTGTTATTTTGGGAATGTTGTATGGCAAAATAGGATATGCATGTGATATTTTCAAATCTTTGAAAATAATATTCATCTTAAAGTATTGAATCAATGTTGATATGTAAGAAAATCCACGTTAATATCATATCTGCTGTTTATTTGATCCAAGGTCATTATATTTCCCTCACCATTGATAGTATCTCCCACATATGTTATTCCCTTCTTTTACCAGTATTTGTAGAATATTGTTTTTCCGCCAATCAAATATTGCTATTGTGCCATAGAGAATGAGTTAATAGTTCAATATTTGATTTCTCATTCTGATAACATATTGTCAGGTAATCAGACCATGGTTCTACTACATCCTTCCAAAATCTTTTAGAAATGGCTGGTATTATCATTTTATTAATATATTTGCCATCTGCAGTCCATAATCTGTCAATATATGGAATAAAAAGTTTCACATTTTCAACCCATGTAGAGTTATCATATAGCAATCTTTCATCCATGTTATTTTCTGAGCTTTTAAAATGTTTTTCATGATTGGAACATTCATTTCCCCAAATTCTAACAGTAGATGTCATAATATGTCTTTTAATTCTATCCTTTTTTTCCTTTCCAAATAAATTCAAAATATCACTTCTGAAATGATGGAATCAAATCATCTGGTGGGTTCGGTAAAGATAAAAACAGATTCAGTTTGGATAGCAATAAGGAATTCAACTCAACATTTCTACCCTAGGGTGTTAAAAATCTTCATTCCCAAATTTTCATTTCTCTCTCTATTGTTTCCAGCTTCTCAGAGTAGTTCATGTCTATAACTAACTGTAAATAAACATCAAACTTTAATTCAAGTGACCAGTCAAGATTATACTCCTTAAAAAGCTTTTATCTAGATATTATTTTTGATCCTATACATATCAATCTAGTTTTTTCCGTACTAACTTTGAGATCTGGAAAGAAATCTAAAACATCTAAAACTGCATAGAGACACTTTCAGTTCCATCTAAGGTCAAAGTTGTATCATATAAAAACTAAGCTAAAATACTTTTAATGTTTCTCATCTTAATACCCTTGATCCTTTCATCGTTTCTTATTAAAAGTGCCGAGACTTCCACACATATATAGTGAATAAATATGGTGAATCTAGGTTTCCTTGTCTTGCTATCTTAAAAAAAGAACTTCCGAATACATTTACCATAACACATGATTCCATATCATTTAGGAGAACTGAAATCCATTTTTTGATGCTGGGTACACAATTAAAGAAGGTGAGACCATTAATGATAAAGTTTCGGTCCACTGAATCGAATGCCTTCTCAAAATCAATCATTAGTAACAGACCTGGGACCTGAAATGTTTCAGTGTAATCCATTAAATCATAGATAAGCCTAGTAACCTCCGGTATATATCTACCTGGTAAAAACGCTTTTGATTTTCATTTATGATTGTTATATATGATTTATATATTATGAGGTTATATGTTTAATCCTACTGGTAATAGCTGTTAATGCAATTTTGTATGATTTGTTCAATAAACTAATGGGGCGCAAGGATTTAAGGAACTGCTTAGGCGTGTTTGCCTTTGATACACATGTCAATAATCCCTGTTTTTGATGAGCCATGATCATATAAAAAATAAGAGAGTTAATCAAATGTCTGTTCAAATCGTTCCAAAAGAATCTTAAAAATTCATATGTGAATACATCAGGACCTTTAATAAAAACTAAAGTAACATTCTTCATAACCCCATTGTTGTTTTATGAAGCGTTCCTGTTCTTTTGTAAAATGTACATCTTGGAGGCAGAAAATGTTTGCTTTTTTTTTCTTTAAGAATCTAAATAATTGTTTTCTTCTTAAGGTATTGTTTTATTCCCTAAAATTTTAAGATTATATTTAAAATCACTTCTTTAATGCCTCTCATAACAAATAACTGTAGAAAATACATATAAATACACCCTGCAGCAGAGTGGTAAATAGAAATCCTTTGGGCGAACATTATGGGTTTTCCGTAAATTATCAATACTTGATACAGCTTCATTTAACTCAGTAACACTTGACTTCCTGGATAAAACTGCTATGGGAAACAAAAATATAACAAACCTATACTAAAACCATATTCTCAACTTGCTAAAAGTGCAAGGTGACAAGAGCCAGCTTGCTCCCCCGTTTCTATTTCTCTACTTAGTAGAAAGTTTAACCAAGTTTAAGTAATATAGCGTAATACATTCTGAACCAAGTCATTTTACTTTTTAAATGTAAAAAACTGAAAAATGATTCTATGTTTTGAATATTATGTTTTATCTCGACTTGGATAGCAATGTCGGCTATTCATTGGCCAAAAGCGGTCACGTTCCCTTGGTATATTTTTCTATGTTAAACTGGGTCACGCGCAACCCTAATAACGAGAGACGACGCACTGTCAAGAGTTATCTCCCTTGTCCCATTGTTAGGCAAACAAAGGCTACGCTACGGTGGTTTGTTGAACCCTACCTTTACACGCTCAGTGTATCTTCCCATTTATTAAAGTCATATCTTATAACCACACTACTGGAACAAGAGTAAGCTCTTCTACAAATGACGCGCTGGTGCCGGGCAAAAATCGTAACAAGTCAAAAGGCTTGCTAACGGCCTGTCGGTACACTCGCTCGCAGCGGGGTTTGTCCGTCAGCCAGCTGGAGATTGGAAGGATGAACCAGAAAACCAATCAATACACATATCAGTCGAGGTCATCACCGACTCTCCATTCATAATCATTCATATTCAAACCAACCAGCGCATTATGCAGTGATGCCTGCATGTTCTGTGCGCCCGACACTTTCAAACTAACTCGCCCCTTTCACGACGGTCGGCCATGTCAGAAAACTACGGAGATTTTAGCGCCGCTTCAAACCGAACGTTTCCAAGGTGGAACGTGTATACGAGGTCACGTGACCAAACAATCAAAATTAAATAAGCCCTGCAATACTCGTTATGTTTATTTAATTTTGTTAATCCGCATTTACCGTCTAGTACCGCTGCACGGTACTAGACTATACTTTTTGAGTTTTAAACGGTGATTTAAAAATCATTTTTGTAACTTGATAACTTTTGACCCATCCAATCTTTCAAGCCATATTTAAAGCATACAATAAGGGTCCTCGTCGAGATAAACACGTTACCATGTGTCCACGAGTTTGATATGGAGATATATCATGTGTTCGAGTTAAATATCAAACTCGAACTTCGTTCTCGTTTGATATTTAACTCCAACACATGATATATCTCCATTATAATATTCAGATCAAAATAAAATATATAGACATATTGAATAAATTGAAGAGTTGTACACTTGCTAAAACGAGTACAATAAATAATTGCTTCAGCGAGATGGAAAAGAAACACAATTATTGTAAACTTTCAATAAATACACTATTATCTTATGTTATGAATACAAACATAGCACTCAAATGAAGCACTTACATTACTTGTAGTTAGCTAAACGTGATCTAATCACTTCTCTGTCATTCACATGGACTCATTAAAATTTCACGACAGCATAGTCATTTGAAAGACAATAGAATACAAGACGGTGATTAGAACAACACTATGGTTAAAATCAAATAATATATCACTTTGCCAGACAAGTAACACCCAAAATTAACTGAGAGTGTACTGTCTTTTCACTATAAATATAGACAATAGATTAGTTTTCGTAATAATAGAAAACTTGAAATCAAAGATTGCTCCAGTCACATTCTGATTCACTGGAAAAGTGTTGTGAAGCGAACATAAAATGTCAAAACAGTTAGCACGGGCTTGTGTGCATTCATCCTGTCTCAGGGTAAGACGTATAGCTGACGCTCCACTCTTCTTACCCTGGGTGTAAACCCCAGCAAAAACTTCGCGCCGTGTCCTATTCCCTACAAACATTCTAAAAATTATCAACCAATGACTGCCCTTGAAAGGCGAGTCGGCAATTTAATATGGCAGCGCCCATCCCTTCAAATTCAAACCGCGTGAGTGAGTGAGTTTCGGATTAACGTGTTTTGAATAATATTTAAATCATTAACACACGCGGATGACAAGCATCCAAAAAAGGATCGAAAGGATGAGGGAAAAGATGGAATGAAAGGCATTGTGAGGGATAGACAATAGGTTTTAGAACGACTCAAATTTGGTCTGACTTCTACCCGACGACATGTCAAGCTTGGGTGCCCCTGCCAGGAGCATGTAAGCTCCGGCTGGCATAGCTCTAGGGGTCTCTGAACTGAGTTAAGTGGTGGAAAATCAAACCGACCTCTTTAAACGCGATGCATGATTTGTTGTAATAAACTAACCAGAATCGCAAAATGGGACTCGGACATTATCACCATGGTCGATCGGTTAACAACGTTCGATTCCAGTTTGTTTATCTATGGACGTCGCCATTTAGCGTAAGAGCGAAAGCCAACTCCTGTTCGAGAGGCACTCTTTGGTTGGCTGAAATTTTATCGCACACCATCGCGATAAAAGTATTTGATTGGCTGAATCATGGGTTACGGCGCGAAGTTTTTGCTGGGGTTTACACCCAGGGTAAGAAGAGTGGAGCGTCAGCTATACGTCTTACCCTGAGACAGGATGGTGTGCATTCTTCACATTACGAACGTTGTCGGATAAAATCAAAATAATAATTGCCGTACTCACTCACTTGTTTTTCCCGACATTTGCATCCAAGCACCAAATAAAAAATATAGCTTTGACACAATCTAATAACGCACTGATCAGGTCCGACGACGATTCCATCATCCTGATCGAATCTAGTTGATTATCTCCTCAACCAAAATCCACGGGTCTCCGGGCGATCTTCAAGTCTCCAGCTTGAGGTTGACATCCGGGTTTCAATCTGCTTAGATTTTCTCATTTCGTAAGCACGATTTGTGAATGCTGCTTTAACAATTTGTATTTCATATTTGATGTCTTTTGTTTGTGTTTTCAACATTTGTTTGTCGTGTCGATGCTTGGCTGATTATCTGTGGTTGTGGTTATCCAAATCTTTCGTCTGAATTGTCGTTAGATATTTGTTTATCTTGTTTAGTTTTATTTTGGCGCTTTCTACCAGACATTTTAAAGGATGTTTGTAGATTTTATGGGAGTTGCTCTTCCCGCCCTTCTATCCGCTCGACGTCATCTTCCTTCCACCTTTGCTTACTCTGTCTGAAACATAGTCGATGAAGATAACTGCTATATCTATAACCTTTGTTTCTGTGTTCTTCAATGTTACAGGTCAATGTCAGTGTCAATGTAACAAGCAAATCTATTATCACATATGAACATATTTTGGCACTGTTTTTTAATCTCAACGATGCTAATCTCAATAAAAATAACAATTTATTGATTTCCAAAAGAAGATAAATCTTTGAAAAGGTCAATATCACATTGATGTTCTCTAATACTTATTTAATTCCAGAATTTAATAAAAATATGCCGTCTTGTCAAATCAATTTCTGGTAATGATAATACTGCATACATTGCACATTCATTTGAAATGCTTCTTTAGGAGCTGAAGTATATATCAAACGGACGTCAGACGGGGGATTTTGTAATATCAGAGCACTCGTTCCAAAGTCCTAAACAGAATGCAGAATTTAGTGATGAATAATAGTGTGTCTATTCAAGATAACTTTGATCATACATATGTTTTTATTCATGGCACAATGTAAACTTACCTATTGACAAAACTTTCTTTGATACAGTAGCATTTGATTAGAACATTATCCAGATATAATGGCATAGTACAGAGATAATACATCATAATGTGCAATCGAAATGCCATTAAAGGCGCTTTGATGGTTATCTATGTCATCGTTTTAATTTCCAGACCAAGTATTCAATTGTATCTGCTTGATGAACTGACCATATATAAAGTCTTTTTCCGAGGGGACGCAGCTTTCTGAATGGGATAATACAGAGTGTTGGATGATTTTTTGGTGAATGAGAATAGTTTTAGATTGATATTTCAAATGTTGAAATTGAATTTAAAGAGGGGTCTTTCAGAGTTTCCAATTTACATATTCAAGAATTATGTTGCTTTAAAGCTTCGCTGCAAACCTAAATGAAGTGTAGCTGAAAACCCTTAATGATGACGATTCTCAGACCACTCGGGGAACAAGTGCTCGTCGTCATTGCTTCCCACGGAGGTTTTTATTGGCCATCTGCTGCCACGACTGACACCATTATTCAATTGTGAACGTGCGTGAAGTAAAGTTCTCTTACACTGTCACTTGGTTGACTACTTCCTGTCATTATACGTCAATGTGGAAGAAACCGTCATAAGACGTAAAAGAGTAGTTGTTCGATAGTTATTCGCTTCTATTACTTTTCCACTGGAAGGTTATTTGAATACAAGTTTCCTCTAAAATCATCAGACGTTTTCTTTTCATTTTTGTTAGTCATAATTATTGATTCTTTTAACAATGTATTAATAACAAGTAAAGAAGTGAGCACAGCTCACATACCCCCGCTTCAAACTATAGTCTGGCTTTCTTTGTTGGTCTTACCCTAAAAATGATCACTTAGGGATCATGGTTGATAAGTGTATTAAGTTTGTTGAAGCTAGCATGTATAGTTTAGGAGATATGCTCAGGAAAAAGCACTTTGTCAGATAGTCATTGTTTTAATAACGTTTCCATATAAACCGCAAAAAATAAAAATAATTTTTGGGTCTTACCCTAAAGAGGCGCACCAATGGATCATGGTTGATAAGTGTATGAAGTTTGGTGAAGATAGCTTGTACGGTTTAGAAGATATACTCCGGACAAAGGACTTGGTCATAGAGTCACTGTTTTAGTCATGTTTCCATGGAAACCGCAAAATAAATAAATCATTTGTTGGACTAACCCTCAAATGGCACATCTAGGGATCATGGTTGATAAGTGTATGAAGTTTGGTAAAGATAGCATGTATAGTTATGAAGATATACTCCGTACAAAGGACTTTGTCACTGTTTAAGTCATGTTTCCATGGAAACCGCAAAAAATAAAAATCAGTTGTTGGCCTAACCCTCAAAAGGCACATCTAGGGATCATGGTTGATAAGTGTATGAAGTTTGGTGAAGCTAGCATGTATAGTTTAGGAGATATGCTCCGGACAAAGGGCTTGGTCATAGAGTCACTGTTTTAGTCATGTTTCCATGGAAACCGCAAAAAATAAAAATCATTTGTTGGTCTAACCCTCAAAAGGCACATCTAGGGATCATGGTTGATAAGTGTATGAAGTTTGGTGAAGCTAGCATGTATAGTTTAGGAGATATGCTCAGGACAAAGATTTGTGACGGACGGACGGACAGAATGAACGCTTACGCTGTAAGGCGGGGGTATAAAAATTTAACTAGTTCCTGAGTATAAATACTGAAAATTCTATCACATGAAATAAAATAACATATATGCTTTTACTACATGAGACTTACAACTATTCCACCACTTGACTCAATACCTTATCGTGGTGTGGTGGTTTGCGTGCTTCAGAGACCCCGAGAGCTATGCCAGCCGGAGTTTATATGCTCCTGGTAGGGACTCCCAAGCTGGACAGGTCGAACGGGTAGAAGCCAGACCAAATTTGAGTCGTTATAAAACCTGCTTTCTATCACTCACTATTCCTTTCTTTCAGTCATTTTCCTCATCCTGTCGATCCCTTTCTCCCTGGTCTGTCCACTCTCTTTTGGATGCTTGTTATCCACGTGTTTAATAACTGAAATATTGTTCAAAACACGTTAAACCCCAACTCACTCACTTACTTACAACTATTACAACAATATATTTAAAAAAGTCACTGGACTCAATACCTTATCGTGGTGTGGTGGTTTGCGTGCTTCAGAGACCCCAAGAGCTATGCCAGACGGATATGCTCCTGGTAGGGGCACCCAAGCTGGACAGGTCGACGGGTAGAAGCCAGACCAAATTTGAGTCCTTCTAAAACTTGCTTTCTATCTCTCACTATGCCTTTCTTTCCGTCCTTTCCCTCATCCTTTCGATTCATTTCTCCCTGATCTGTCCACTCTCTTTAGGATGCTTGTCATCCACGTGTTTAGTAACTAAAATATTGTTAAAAATACATTAAAACCCAACTCACTCACTCACTTAAAAAAGTCAACAAGTTTGTAAAAGCTATACCTTTATTCTAATCGAAAGATTTTGTGTTTCGTATTTCAGAATATCAAAGAAAGCTTTGAAGAAAAACATCAGGTGTTGTCTAAGCAAAAATAAATGGATGAATAAATCAGGTTTTGGTCCAATGACAAATGGTAAGGTAACTCTTTCAAAATAATGTTTAAGTCACATTTTGACAGCATCTCATCTTGTGCTCTAATATTTGGACAGTGATATTGTCCCTGACAGAACGAAGACCGGTGGTAGGTAAGAAGCTGAGGAGAACTCGTTAAATGTCCGCTTTGGATACCCTTAAGCTTGTTGTGTCAAATATATTTTCAATAGGTATTTGAAATAATAAGAATATATCAGAGGATGATAAAACTACAAGATTATAATCATGTCAAAATATTGGAACATTTCAGAATCATAATAACAATTTATAGATTCTTTGTTTACTTTTTTTGTACATTAAGATAACCAAATTCATGTGTAAGGACAGCGTGTTCAAATAACAATGTTTACACAACCCAACAAACACATCGCAAAGCCTAGTTAGTTTGATCTCTTAACTCTCTTCTTTTAATATGTTCCATAAGAGGGTTCTGTGAAGATTTTCGGTATCACTTTCAAAGCATTAATACATACCTGGGATAGGCCTCATGATGCCTCATGAAAGCATCACCGTGACACCGTGTCGTTTTACTTAAAGTATCAACATCACTTTATTTTCAAAATTTAGGAGAAAACACTTCCGTCACATTTGTTGATGTTTTGTTGGGAAAGGTTCTGATGTCAAAGTGATTTTTGCGTTAAGTATTAATGGTGCTTTAATTAAGTAAGTTTTTCGTGGTCTAATGCAACCCTCTTAATCTAACCATAGCTTTTTTAACTCTTGTTTTCTTCTTGAGGATTGCTACCTACTGACACAGGCAGTACAGGATACATTTCGAATACATTTGTCCCATACATTTGTTTTATTACAATTGAGTAACATATTTTTCATCTTTCTAGGATTAAGGAGTCGATAATTTTTATAATATAAAAAGGAAAAAATAGCTAATGACTCTAACAACCGTTGCTCATTCCACTTCTTAGCAACTTAAAAGGTACACTTGTAACCAGTTCCCCATTAAACATGTTTTGCTAGGTTATCGACTAAAGTGAAGGTGATTTCGTCAAGTGGTGAGTCTTGTTGATGTTATTTAAGTAACTTGCGATGTCAAATAGATAAATTGAGACACATTTTAATTTATTGCAAGTTATCCTACATAAGATGACAAAGCACCTGACCCTTTATTGACAATGAAAGAAATGTTGCTTAACACAAGAATTCCTCACTTATTCCAGCCCCAAAGATACAAATGAGATTTCAAGAGGCATATCTTTGCCATCCCTTGAACAAGTTTGCAAAGATATTCTAAAGGAAAACGTAGATTGACATCTTTAAATACCACGTATGTCAATACCACGTATGTCACACTAAAAACCGTTGATGCATGATGCCATATTCATTTTTAAAACATATCCTTTAGACATGACTTTTTAAAGATTCGTATTTGGGATAAATGGTAATGTTAATAATTCATTTCAATCATTGTTGTTATTTCTTAACATAGATTTCTTGGAATCATAACAAGAAATGAATGTTCGTCATCGGTTAACAATCAAGCTTTAAATACGACACATGTGCAATTTTCTTGTAAAAAGTGTAAGGGTAAATGCTAAAATAGATTTACTGAAATATTCATATATACATTTTAGGTTTTTAACGCCTATTTTTTTAACGCCTATTGATATTCTCCTAAAATAGCTACATATCTATACATCTACCTACCCCCCATCTCGTGCATGTATAGTCAATATCTTTGACTGACATTCATTTTAATGGCAGTAAAGTATTTGCCTTGATGCATATAAAGATATTGCTTGAACTTTACGGCTTCAAAAACGCTATCTCCATCAGTTTGAGTGTGAAAGCTTAAATGATTTTTATGTTAGTGATATCGTTGAAACTGACATAGCTAACATCAATGTATCTACAACAACTAAAAGATAAGCATATCTCCATATCACTGAATACGTTAGAAGACGCTAGAAGACACCTCTCAGTATTTGATGTGAGAACCGTAGTTCTGTCAATAGTAAGATAGACATTTCAACTTTTTACTGCATTGGTACTAAAATATTCAAACATTATTTATCGCATTATCTAAACAATGAATCTTTTCACTTATGATTAAGAGCTTTAGTTAGGTTACTTTAACTATCCATTTTGTTTCTGTTTGAAACGAGTAGTTTCTTTATGATGCATTTCAAAAGGAAATTAAAATTAAATCTAGAAAATATATGTCAGTGATTGACTTTCATATATTGAGTGCATATCATATTGCATGTTATTGGAATGTCATTCAGTTTCGTGCTACCAGAATTGTTAACTTTTAAAATGGATTTAAGTGTGCAGGTTATCTCATTTTATACAATTATCACGGAACTTGTTGAAAACACAAACAAACAATTGTCTTAGATTCAAACCTTGGATTCATTACTTACAGGACTAACTATCAGTAAACTGTATTTTGTTGATTTTTAAAGGCATGGAAACGTATGATTTTGTGATTTAATAAACACCACTGAAATAAAATCAACGGCGAGAAATTTCAGTAAATTTTTTACTCGTATATACCTATATTATAGTGTAATAATGTAGTGTAAGGTTTATTTCTTACAAAAAAAATATGCAAATCAATGTGGATGAAACCTTATTACTTATTATTTAAGAAAACAAGTGTGACTTCCACAGACGGAAAATTTCCCACATCATTTTCAACGTTTCTGATGGTTACATTGCTCTTAAATTTCTTGAATGTTATGATGTTATCAGTACACCTTAATTCGACTTAAACATTACAGAAGCGGATATAACTTGTTTGACTAACGTCTGACAACTATCCTTTTTGGACATAAAACTTTCCGTTTTTAGATCACAGATTCCACGCCATGTTATCCAATCTGATAAGAAGTGTACTTGAACAGCTTCTTTCAATAACACTTGTGTCATCACGCCAGTCTGTCTCAAACAGGCCTCTCGGCAATGTTTCACCTATTTCCTAATTTTGCTATTAAACATTAAGAAATATACTTTTTCATCAAGATTGTTTCATAGGGCCACCTTGCAAACGGCTAAGATACCATTTACAGTCAGTTTCTGTGGAGTTGACTGAGGACTCGATCATAAGATAACACCTGGTTCCCTAACAAGTTATGCAGGTGATTGGTGACATGCTTAGTGGCCTTCTTATCACTAGGTTTAATCAACACGTATTGGTAACATCTGTCTGTTTATGTTTTACTATAATTGATGAATTTATGAAAATTGACATGGACATGTTAGCCCTTTCGAAAAAACCCCAAAATATTTAACATCAAAATATTCTGAAAAAGACTACGTCTTTTAGTCTTTTCTTTTCTCCCACCATTTAAAAATATGTTATCTGAACTTATACTTATCAATAAATAGTATGTTCTGAAAAAATATATGAATATGTACTGCAGCTTCCAAATACAGTCTTTATTATTTGCAAAATTCAAGCTTGGTGGTATTAAAGGGATTTTGTTCCACTCGTTCATGAGAATTGGATAATCTATGTTTAAAGAATTTAAAGCAAAAATGTTATTACGTTCTGATCAAAACAAAGTTTATCTTAATATTGATGGTCGATAATATGAAACATTCTTGAAATCAGAATACATTTTCTTTTGTCTAAAGAAATCAAGAACGACAATTTTGAAATGAATAAGTCGTTTGTCTATAAAGGCGTCTGCCAAACAATAAGTTGGTATGAATCAATTTGAGCTCAGAGTCTCCAGAGAAACTCACGTTGGAAAAGTCGAGTTTATCTTCAGTCACCTTTAATAGGCTGTTAAAACCGATTTAATTATTATTATTATTTTATTCTTGAATGCATCTTATCTTGAAATTCTTGAATCGTGATTTTACGTATACTGACTATCTTGAAATCATCGTTTTATGTATATTGACAAGAATCTAATAAAGGCGATCATTGAATCTTTTAAAAGGCAGATGAGATAAGAGTATTGTCATATATATAGTTAATAATTGAAGACATCGGCCTGAAAGTGCTACACGAGAAACGACCAATCCTAAATCCAAGCAGAAACTGTTCTCAATCCTTATTCTGGTACTTAATAGGCCACATGCCTATAGTACATGGAATACATTGCATGCATTCAACAATATGCGTTCTATGTACAAATGCATAATATATACATGGGCAGATTTTTTGCTGTTTAATAATTCTTTAAATTTAAATTTATTAGGATAAACATGGTATTTGTTATAGAAACAGAAACTCTTACTGAAGACAAGATGCTGTATCACTTTCAATAACACGCTTATCAAAAACAATATAGGAACGTATGAACGAATTATAGGTTGAAAGGGAAAAATCGTTTTATATATTCCCGGTGTCAGTGTCACTCTTGCTAATATGGTCGTAAAAGATGTTGTTTATATCGTTACTGCCTTAATAGCAGTCAAGTAACTCAAACAATAAACAAATTAACATTTGATAACGATAACCGTGTATGAAAGATTACACTTACCATAGAAATTCATTCTAAAATATTCCATAGATAATAAGACAAAATTATCATTAAATTATGTATCATTTATCAAAACTGAATACTACTTTCTATATGTATAGACAGAGTGCAGGTATGTCAAAGTTGCTTGTATTTCCCCCTCAAGGTTTAGTTTTTTACGTTTCGTTTTCAACACTTTAACCCGTAGTTGTGATACAATTATTTCTGTAACCATAATGCCGTTGCATTATTTAAGCCCAAACATCTTAAATGGAAACAGGTATTTTGGGAAATTAATAGGTAAATTTTAATTAAGATTATATAATTGACGATTTCTTCTCAAAGATGGCCTGTGTTACCTACTTGAAAATTTATATTAAGTAAGTAAAGTCTTGTATTCTATTTGCTGCTGCAAATGTTATGTAACCTGTACAATGAATAAAACTTGTTAAATGATTTAGGACCCTATGAAAGACAAAATCAAGAATGTCAAACCTTGAAATGACTTAAGATAATAAAGACATAAGATACTTCTTGTACTTTTCTTCGTTATATCTTCCGGCTTTAAACATGATGATTATGGAGTCATGTTTTAAAACTGTGATCAACAATGCTGTTATTTTTTACCACTGAAGCCAAGAAGACTTTGATGTTCATGAAAAGACGTTATTCTTCTTTCTTTACTTGTTATGACATTTTATTATGACATGTCAACTTTCTCTGAAATGGTACAGTCTCTTCTTACATGTTTGCCTTATTAAACATTAGATGAAATGTCGATTCGTGTTCGAAGTAAAAATAATTGATATTCTGAATAACCTGTATTTTCTTTCTTTTTCTTAGCGTGAAATAAGTGTTGTTGTTGCCTTGTTGTTGTCTTGGATAAGTAATACTATGCTTATGTATCATTTATTTTCTTCTTTCAATCTTATTTGTAGTTTGCGTATTGGCTTTCACAAGTGTAAAGTCACTGAAGTTATTTTGCTCTTATGTGATTCATAATGATTTAAACAATAATGATTAAAAGCAGTTTCCTGTGCATGTACATTTCAAAACATGCACTAAGGTTTGGGTGCAATGATACAATGGATTTCAGCGCAGTAACTACCACCCATGGTTTGCTAGATCCAGCTCGCAGGTTTCACCGCAATGCATAGTCACAATGGTGTTCCGTGCTTTCTCCCTGCAATAATTCTAGCAGCGGTGATATAAGTTAAGTTATCGTGAAAGCGGTGTTGAAAACCCTAAATCACCTCATCTCACCTTACATTATTTGATATTTCTTTGAAAACAAACTTATTTCATTGATGAGGTATATACCAACAGTATAATAAGACAATGTTGGCATCATTCGCATTCCTAAGTTATTTGTTTCAACACTATGACACTTATAGTTCGTTCAAGCAAGTCAGATAAAAACGATGTAGCTCACTATATGGTTTTTATGGTATTTTTAGTTTACCACTAAATATTGAAGAGTGAAAAAAAAAAGAAATTCATATGCAAGTTATTATTTATTGCCATAAACAAAAAGGATTAATGGAAATATAGGTCATCAAACCATTGCTATAACAATGGGGTTATTTTAGGATGACAGAGTATACATTCGCTGTTAATCATTGATTCAATTAATGGTCTTAGAATTTACTTGTCTTACTTTTTCATTTCATTTATTTCTCCAAAACTTTCATTGAGAATAGACAGTTACTAATTTACTAATTTACTTTACTCAGTTAGTAATAAAAAAACTTTATATTTCCGTAAGATCAGGGTATTAAGAAGGAGCGAGAGCGGATTCATATACACTGATTTAGCAGGATGGGGATCCCTTTAACATATAACCATATCATACATGATAAAACCTCAAGCAGTTACTGAATGTAACAACCAAACATATTTATTATGCTTTTACCAAATTATCTAGTTCGTGTTATGTGAAATTAGAATCAGTCAGTAGAGGATGCGATTATCTATGACTAAAAACAACTTTTCAACATTAATAGCAAGATTTTAGTTTGATCAATGCCTTAGTCTTAAATGTGTGGTAGATTTAACTAAATAGCTCATAAAACCAAAGGCCTTTCGATCGATGTAAAGAATGACATGACGGAACTGACATTTTAAGCCAGCAAAGACACGACCGAACTGACATTTCAAACCAAGTGTTTATACTTTTGACAAAAACCTCGGTTATAAAATAAGGCATCTTCCAAACAATTGATTAATTCAAAGTTAAAGTTCAGTCTCTCCAGAGAAAGAACAGCTTAATACTCGAGTTTATCCATATCGAACTCTGATAGGGCTTTCATTTTTCATTTAAGTCACATTGAGTTATAACTGAGTTGCAGAGGGTTGTTCCCAAGAAAGATTTGATACCTATATTGAATAGAAATATAGATTTGAAACATAGCTGATCAAATAACTTTAAGTATTTAAAAGACAAGATGTTTAAGAAGATATGACATCGCTGTAATAGATATTCTAAGAAGTCAGTCTAACATAACTACAATGAGAACAAATAATATGTCATCTACTGTGACTTACAATCACAAGCTGTGAAATTTAGACCGACCAGTCAATAACATTAATCATAAATACAAGCTTTACTAAAAATAATCATAGGTAGCTTTCAAAAGAATGTAATGCAAATTGTTACAATACAGGTTTCTTTATAATTATGTTACGAATTAGTTTAAATTCTTGTAAATATCCTACGTGAGTATTAAATCATTTGTTTAATCACAAACTTGTTTCGAAGACATTCTCTGATTTCCTTTTATAATTTGTACGCAATTAATTGACATAACAACTTTGTGGATATGATGGTTACATTATTAACAGTATATTGGAGTGACTGAAAGCTAAATCTGAAAGGGTAGATATACAACTTCAACAATGCTCTTTCATGCACTAAGTTACTTTTTAGTATTGTAGTATAAAGATATTGTGAACACATTAACTATGTTTGTTTCATTTTCTATATTTCTTAATTGAATACAAATGAATTATGGTCAGGTGCCAATACTTTTCATTTTGATTTGATTTTCACAACATGAGGAGAAAAGTTCAAAGCAAAGAAAACCCCTTTCAGTATCCATTCTGGAGACATTTAAATAAAGCTGTATGGCGCATCATAGTAACCTCATCTTTGAACGGTAGTAGGAGTTTTGGTTGCAGTTGAAATGTTTAAGTATAATTAACAAACAAGGTAGATTCAAAGATGTTTGACAGCAAGTGTATTGCGTTGCAGATTACCACTTTACCAGGCTTTAGCAATAGAGGACAGTTAACAATCTGATTAAACATTAACTCATACTTGGCGTCATAGAAATAATAATAATCCAACATTACTTAGAAGCAAATGATCAATCAATCAATGATCAAGACTATAATAATCATTACAGTGGTTTGAGACCATTTGATCTATAGATTCAAAATAAGTTTTTTTACAATCAAAATCTAACTGTTGGATGAATGAAACTAGAATAATTATTGTATGAAATAGCTTGAGACCTTTTGGAAGAAGAATATCATAAATGTCAAACTATGATAACCTACGACAATACAACAATCACCTAGTCATTGTGCCTATTGTATTTGTGTCTCTGGGCGGGATGATTTACAAGGTTGTTATGTTTTGTTTTAAATTCGGAACGATACTGCGTACTTACAAATGTAGCCAAGGAGACCTGACTTTACTTTTTCTGAAATAGTGTTTATCTTCCTTCCTTACATGATCTGACTTTTATTATGGACATCTAACATGTCAACTTTCACTACAATAAAACGCAGTTGTACATAAATGCCCTTAAGCTTCAGTCATAAGCTGATATTTCGACTAGATGTCGTGCATGAAAAATAGGAAAGGTCAACAAAGAAAAACAAAGGGATTAATGGTAAACTGAACTGAACTAATGAACCGATTTCGTCCTGTTTCTGTTTAAACATGAACTAACACCGATTCTGAACTGAGAAGTTAGCAGGCTAATGGTTTTTAGCGTTTAAAGTACCTGACCAGACCTATTACCACCGTATCCACACGCCACGTCTTTGGCATTACATTGTAAAACTTTTTTGTGTGTGTCTGATGTAATAAACTATTGCGGATAAAATATTCTATGTTGTTTCATTCATTTTGTGAATTTCGAATCATTGGTGATTTTATTCACTGTCATTTTCATTCCATATTGTATAGTGTATAATATAGTAACAGCAGAAGAAAAGAGATGTAAAATGTCAGGGAGGTACAAAATTTTCTCTTAACAATACTCACCTAACTGAATTAAGATTGAAACGTATAAATAATGTTATAGTTTAAAGTAATATTTTTCTTGCCTGTTAACATTTCAATGACAATAAATAATTCAAAGTTAAAGCTGTTTCAACTGTAGCGTGCTCATCTGTTATCTCTAGTCAAAATAAATTGAAAACTTTTTATTGGCATAATGTCAAGATAAAACCTTTCTTTACATCTCCCTTGGGTAATACGACCTCTACAATGTCCATATCATATTTCCTAAACTCAATTATCATATGGAGATTTCAATAGAATGCTAAGGACCAGTCCCCTTCTAAGGATAAACAATCTCTGAAATGTTCTTAGCCCTTCTAGTGAGTGTTGAGACAATGCAAGATTTTGCGCGAGGGGGTGGTTAGACTGGCAGTGGCCATATTGGTTTGTGCTGGTGCGTTTCCGGTAAACACGTGTTTGTAATTCGTTTGAGGCGGTTTTTGTCACTAAGTCATCTAGGAATGGTATTTTGTTTTTGATTCAGGTTTAAATTGTGAATTTCACTCTGGTGTGGATGATTGTCAGAATGACAGAGGTGTCGTCCACCTTCCCAAGCCAACACATTGTTTAATTGGGAAGGTCTTCAGGGCCTTCTCTTGGAAACTATTGATTAAGCTGTTTTGGGGGGCCTTGCTTAAGCTGTAGTGATAAAGTTTTCATTGCCTCGGAAATTCAAACCTTCAACTGAAAAGTCTCAAAGCAAAGGTCCTTTAAGCCTGATGAAATATTCCATTTCATCTTTCAATCAGATGATGATGTCGAAGTTTATATGACATCAAAAATGTATTTTCTTATCATCGTTTACTATAATGAAATTCGGCTAAGTGTAGACATTTACCAAAGAAAGTGCATTTTGTCGAATGTGTCATTGTATCATCCCAACTGCGGATCCGCCCCATCTTAAGATGGGACGCGTCCCAACTTGGGATTCCAAGTTGGGACGTCCCATCTTGAGATGGGACGGGGGATACTTAAACATGTTAATGATATTCATATTTTATAATAATTTGTGTTAGTAAAACATGTTTTTAGATAGTTTTGTTATATTCTTGTTATATAAGAAAATTTGATTTGATGTTCATTTACTTCACTTTTTCACTCGGTTTCATATGTTATCGAGTACGAACGATTCAACACACCTCAAACATTTATTTAAAGTCACATTTGATTACTGATTGAATCACATTTGTTAAGAGACATAACAAAATCAGATCAATGTATAGATTTATATTTAGATAGTAGTTTTCAGCATTTTTCAAACGAACAATACATGCGTAGATCGAACAGCTGACATCACAGAGACACCTTTGTATCTTAGTTTCTTAACAAAAAGGTGGTATAAACTATTAACAATCACAGATATGAAGTTATTCTAATACAGATCCAAGTTTTACAATACTAGTGATAAATTGCTTTTTCAAAAATATATAATTAAAAAACGTACCTGATACAGAGAAATGAATAATCCATGCAAAAACCTCCTATATATGTATAAACAGAAATTAAGGTACTCTCCATCGTTACAATGCAGCACTGACTAGACTGAATTTGTTAATGTGTCAGCTTGGCGTGACAGAGAACGGATGGGGTCTAGGACAAATGCCACCCGGACAAATGCCACCCGGACATAACCCACCCGGACAATTGCCACCAGGACAAATGCCACCTAGGACAAATGCCACCTAGGACAAATGCCACCCAGACAAAAGCCACCTAGGACAAATGCCACCCAATATTTTTTAAAAACAACGAAAAACGATATTTGACTCATGATATATGTATATTCTGTAAAAACAAGTGATCATGTTCTTGTTTTCAGCACTATAATGTATTCATCTCCTGCATCTTCTTGGTTCGCAAAATAAGCACTCTTTTAAACCGACTGTGCATGTTAATTAATGTTGCCACCTGTCGCATTGACTTTGATAGAGTGTGCAAAGGAATGAGTTTGATTTTGGTGCGATTTTTCCCTGGTGACCCCCATGCTAAAAATTAAATTTTGATTGACTAAAAATGCTCGAAAATAATAATTTTAATGTTAATTTAAAAATATTTTTGGGACTAAGATTAACAATACTGCTAAAACTGACATAAACGGTTTAAGTTTTGCATAAATTTCACTTATTTAAGAAATTATGAGGAAGAAAAGGTAATTCATATTTTTGGGCTTTTTCACAAAAAGTGTCATTTTTCGACACGATTTTACTCGAAAACGAGCATGGTGACCCCCATTTTTTATTTGATTTTTGAATTCAGCACACTCAGTTCTACAAACAAGCTAAGTTTCATAAAAATCTAAATATTTTTATTTCTGGGTAGGGTATGTCCTTAATACAACATCCAGATTGGCTTAACCTATGAGGCCAAAGTCCACTTCTACTCCAGAGGTAATCTTAAATTTTTATTAAGAAAACACTGATAGGCATGACATGACAACGTCTCCTTAAACATAGTGTTTATATATATGAAGAAACTATTGTTTCATCATTTTAGTTTTACCTCGGAATATGATAATAATAGTAGAATATTGTTGTGATTTTTCAATATTTTTAATATTTTTTAATATTGTAGTTAAAGGTATATATTGCTTCATGTAATATTTAAAACATAACTTTATTTTTTGTCTTGTAATATTAAAAAAAACTAGGTGGCATTTGTCCTAGGTGGCATTTGTCCTAGGTGGCATTTGTCCTGGTGGCAATTGTCCGGGTGGGTTATGTCCGGGTGGCATTTGTCCTGCTCCCGAACGGATGATTGGACACCAATTTCCCCACCGTAGGAACTGTTAGGCTAAAACAACATATGGAGACACCAAAACCCCATGTTGTTTTAACAGAGTACTATCTTGTTCATCTACTTGGCGACTTGGTTGATTGTATCAAATATAAAAATAATTAAAAGTTCCTATTATCGAAGTCTGGTTCCCCAACATTTTAGATATTTTCAAATAGTGCCAACCTTAGGGTTTGAATATTCCCTCGTAACTCATAACAATATACTAAAATCTATCTTAACGGCGACAAATCTTTGTCACAGAGTGTTAACGAATTCCTAATAATATATATTTATCATTTCATAAACGATACCAATCGATTTTTTTAAGCTCTTTCCTAAAATTTGTACAAAAAATGTAAGGTAGACAAAGCATAATATGAATTTGAGTTTAGTAAGAATAATTGCAAATGTATATTTCCACCAATGTACTTGATATCTAAATAGTTTTATGTTTGGTTCAGGAAAAGAATTTATATAAGCATTTGCTGCCTGTTTGCTAATCCTTTTTTCTTTTTGTATATAAATTCTGAATTTTGTGTAACACATGTTTTATTGAAATAGAATACCGTTTAAATCATAGAAATATACTTACTAACCATTATATGATTACACATATTGCATATTTTCATACAATGAAATATCGAATATTTTACAATAAGCAATGACAGTTTCAATATCAATTTTGTATAAGAAATGACAGTTTCTATATCAGATTTGTGTAAGCAATAACAATATGAATCACTTAGTCCTCTGAGGATATTACACTAGTACATGTATGTCAGCACAAAATAACTCGATAAGTCTTAGTATATCAATAAACTTCATTGATGTGTATTTACAAACCTAATGCCTTTTTTCGGGGGGACATGTTAAGTAGCTTATTTAAAGATAACAAAACGATTAGTTAAGTAAACTTTCAGCTGTAAAATAACAATATTACACTGAAATGTAATTCTTTCCCCTCACCTACTCATCTTATTTGACTTAGATAGATAGATATATATTTATTAGAGTCTCACCTCACAATTTATATACATACAATAAAATGGCATAAAATACATAGACGGCGTGAGCCACCCATTGAGGGTTACGAGAGACTATAAAACATTAAAATATACTTGTTAAAAGATGTACAAAAATTTAAACATGGTAAAACAATAGTGACATATATACACACATACGATGAAAGCGAAAAATCTAAGAATCATATAAAACACTTTGGCGTTTTTGTAATAAAAGACTGCAGGTTTTGGCACACAAACACATCACAGTAGGGCTGGATAAGATAAAACATATTTTCTGTAGATCGGTTAAGTCGGTAAAATTATCACAGTTAGCTACACACTTTTCTAAAAGGGTTGATGTGATATCCGTGTATATGGGGCAGTGCAAAAGAACGTGAGTCTCATCTTCCACAGCGTCAGGGCAATAAAAACAGACTCTCTGGTCGACAGGTGTGTTGCTGTACCTTCCAGTTTCTATATGAAGAGGGGCGACTCCGCATCTAAATCTCGCCAGGGCGCGGCGGTTAGTTCTTGACATAGGACTCGTAACATACATTTCTGGACATATCGTTGATTTAAAACCTCTGTAGAGTCGCAACTTATTCCCTCCGTTGCCTTTCTTGCTCTTCTGTCTTGTCAGATCGTCTTCCCAGTCTTGAACGAAAGTCGCCATAACTTTGGACCACAGTTCAGATACAATAAAGTTTATGCTGAAAGTGTTATCTCTGGGGATGAAATGATCCAAATCTGTTTTTCTGAGTTTCTCGTGGGTCCTCCAGTTCCAGTTTCGTTTTCTACGTTCAGCTTGTGTATTGGCCCACAGAAATATTTTCGATAGAAGTCTGTTTGCTGGAATGTTGCAAAGGCGTTTGTAAAATTTGATGACACTACCCCACTGTCGTACAATCGGGGGGCTCCACCCGACTTATGTACGGATCAGTTGATTAACGTATTAGTAGTATGAACACACAACAATTCTCTCAATTCAACGCTTCTAACAAGCCTAGATAGACGCTTGTACATATAAAAAAGCAACCTTTTAATACTGATCAAAATCATATGTTACCTCGGGCTATGTAGAAAACAGTAGAATAATTTTTCTGAACAAGGGTTTGTGTCAAAAAATCTAGTGAAGGTAAACAAAGTTTTTCAGTGAACAAATTCCGTTTATAATCTTCTTGTAGTATTGATAAGAAATGAGTTGAAATATTGCATTTCTAAATTAGCATAAAGAAATCGCCTTTGCAATATTGAATATCTTAACGTATTGTGCTGCAACTGTACATCGTATTTGTTTCACTTTGTGTTGTATGTTGGATGGTTTCAAAATATAATTTTTATTGGAGCGGCATTAATATAAATATAAGCTTCCAGCTTGCCTCCAAATCTAATTTCTTTTTATAGAAATGAAAAAAATTTGTTTAAACCATAATCTTCTTTTGCAAATCTTGGAAACTAAGTTATCTTGTTTTAAAAAATCTATTGAAAAGCGTGCTATTTCCCCATGATTAATCAATGGATGATGTTAGATTTCATTTTGGTTACTTGACATGATAATCGTTCTGTTATTGAAAAAAATATTTTGAATATATTTAGTGTGGCAAAACAACTTTCATCGAATAACAATACAATAACACTAAACATAATATTTGTTGTTGTTTTTGGTTAGGGTTTGATCACGTCTGCTTCCACCTATCAGAGATATTGCCGATAGGGGCAAATGCCTTGATAAAAATGAATGATGATCATTGACTAAAACAACAAACGCTCGGCGTGTACCTTTGTAGTGTTACAAGCATGCTCATGTGCAATTGGTACCCATTCTTGTCACTAATTGGAAGGTGACACACAGGTATTAGTGTCATAACCGAACCGGATGTTTACCAAAATCCCTTCTTTCGGACATCCCCCCTCCACCCAACCCACATCCATCTCTGAACTACCAAGCAGGTATGTTTGCCATTTGCATCACGACACTGATCAGATCAGGTTCGATCGGAAATATGAGGAGACATAACTGGATTTATTTACTGGACATCTTATAAGCATTGACGGAACATCACTTATAGGTTAGTGTTTGTGAATTATGTTACATACATACATACACTTTTAGATTCGACTATCAAACACAATATATAAGTACATTGGAATCTTGCTTAACGGAACGGTTTATGTGTCAGAAATTGAACTGATTACAAGGCATTAGATTAGCATTCTTGGTATTCACTTAGAGTAGGTTTTGAGTGTATAATTGAATATAAATTCTTTTTTTATTTGCTTAACATGCTTTCATGATTAAAAATATAATGAAATAATTTATAAGACTTTGTGTAAGAATTACTTTTGAAATCGTATTGGGCTATGATGAAAGACTCGTATGCGATGAGAGATATATATAGCCAATAAGTCATGAAAATCAACATAAAATCAAAATATCTTTCGATGTCCTTGAAGCACTTATCTAAATGATACATGTTATCATGTTATTCTAAATTCAACAGTAGAATAAGGATATTATAAACATGTTAAAGTATCTGCCGTCCCATCTCAAGATCGGACGTCCCAACTTGGAATTCCAAGTTGGGACGCGTCCCATCTTAAGATGGGACGCGATCCCAAGTTGGGATGATACATCATCACCATGGAACACACATCTTCTGCCTTTTTCAGAAACCTTATTTCGCTTTTTAATACACTTGAGACAGTCTCTTGCTCGATCACATGCTTTCACTAAATGTACATGTATGAATTAAGAAAAGGGTCAAAATACATAAAAGAAGATAGTTATTCGTTAGTTTATGTACACCCAATGTTTAGTTATTAATTTCACATTTGCATCATCAAAGTTTTCTATAACCTTGTATTTTGTTGGTCATGATTGTTTAGCAAAAGATCAACCATAATGTTTAAGCTTAAAAGATGGTAAAATTGAACCACAGCAATTATATTGTTATAACACATGCCCATTTATCCTTGAAATATGTATAGACATTGCCTTTAAGGACACATTTTAAAGAAAAATTTCAGGAACTTGTTTGCCGTGAAAAATTAGGTATTTCAGAATCGAATGAGTAAAACTCCAGCTGCTGCTCAGGTCTTAATGGACCGAATAGTTTATTTTTGTCCACTGAGAAGTAGAGGGGTACGATCTTATGCTCCTTTAATGCTCAAGTGACATTTGAGGACATGCATTAAAGAGGAGAAGTAACGCATGAATTTGATTATTACAAATTAGTATCTGTATTCGCTTCACTTATATCAATCAATAGAGCCAAACAAATTGAAAATATACGCTTTAATTCGACTACTAGGAGACCTTTTATACCCCTGTTTTGGATAGCCGCCTAATGAGACTGGCGAACGCTGACACAAAATCACCGAAGCATGACTCGAAGCCACGCCCAGTGTGTGACGAGCTAGTTGGCAGCTGAAAGCCCTTTGATTTTCTCTGTATTTTTAAGCTAATTCAACAGCAAAATAGAGGCAATAGCATGACCGAAAGAATTCCAAAATACGATATATAACGGCTTCATGATATCAACTTTCCCTCTCAGTCGTCAAATCCATCTTAATTAGACTGTGTGACAATCCTTGGACGCGTTTTTCTTGGGTGGGTTTATATCAAAAAGGTAAAGAACTTGGTCGGTGAGAGATCCAATTACAATGGGATATCACGTAGTGTTACAACATGTATTTATCGATATGAAGTTATAAATTGTCTCGAAAAAATGAAGATTTTTGTAAAAAACGGGAGACAAATATGGAAACGTTTTTATACCCCCGCCTTACAGCGTAAGCGGGGGTATATAGCGTTCATTCTGTCCGTCCGTCTGTCCGTCTGTCCGTCTGTCTGTCTGTCCGTCTGTCCGTCTGTCTGTCCGTCTGTCCGTCCGTCACAAATCTTTGTCCGGAGCATATCTCCTAAACTATACATGCTAGCTTCACCAACCTTCATACACTTATCAACCATGATCCTTAGATGTGCCTTTTGAGGGTTAGACCAACAAATGATTTTTATTTTTTGCAGTTTCCATGGAAACATGACTAAAACAGTGACTCTATGACCAAGTCCTTTGTCCGGAGCATATCTCCTAAACTATACATGCTAGCTTCACCAAACTTCATACACTTATCAACCATGATCCCTAGATGTGCCTTTTGAGGGTTAGACTAACAAATGATTTTTATTTTTTGCGGTTTCCATGGAAACATGACTAAAACAGTGACTCTATGACCAAGTCCTTTGTCCGGAGCATTTATCCTAAACTATACATGCTATCTTCATCAAACTTCATACACTTATAAAACATGATCCCTAGATGTGATTTTGAGGGTTAGACCAACAAATGATTTTTATTTTTTGCGGTTTCCATGGAAACATGACTTAAACAGTGACAAAGTCCTTTGTACGGAGTATATCTTCATAACTATACATGCTATCTTTACCAAACTTCATACACTTATCAACCATGATCCATTGATGTGCCTTTTGAGGGTTAGACCAACAAATGATTTTTATTTTTTTTGCGCTTTCCATGGAAACATGACTAAAACAGTGAATTTATGACTAAGTCCTTTGTCCGGAGTATATCTTCTAAACCGTACATGCTATCATCACCAAACTTCATACACTTATCCATATTGGTGCGTCTCTTGAGGGTAAGACCAAAAAATTATTTTTATTTTTTGCGTTTTACATGGAAACGTTACTAAAACAATGACTATCTGACAAAGTGCTTTTTCCTGAGCATATCTTCTAAACTATACATGCTAGCTTCAACAAACTTAATACACTTATCAACCATGATCCCTAAGTGAGCTTTTTGAGGGTAAGACCAACAAAGAAAGCCAGACTGTAGTTTGAAGCGGGGGTATGTGAGCTGTGCTCACTTCTTTACTTGTTTATGACTATAGAACAAATAATTTTGTTCCACTTCACTTTCATGACAACTTAGTACTTATTGGAATATTCGTTTGTATTTAACTAACACATATCACATATCTCACACCGTGTCTAACATTAAATGACATGAAAACATACCTGAAGCAAGCGTTAGACACATCCTATGTAATCCTAAAGAATGTTGGGTCCCGTTATTGACGATGTACTTTTTTAAATGTGTGTCATCGTCCTTAGAGGTGCATGAGCCAAATCTCCTTCTCTTAATTTATTGGTTGAATATATATTCTACAAGTTCATTGGTTCAAAATGACTGGACGCCGTGACAATAAACTAAGTACCAGTCGAATGCCAAGAGTTACGCCATTATGACAGGACATATATTCCGCTTGGCGGGTACGAGGCGTTCAAATTCAAAAGGTATAATTAGAGACCATTAAATCAAGAATTGAAATTGAATGCGATAGGATTACATAACGGCCACCTGTGTGTCATAAAAAACAAACAAATAAGTTAAACCAATTTGATTGTTGTGAAAACATTTGGCAGACGTCGTAATTGATGAACAACTTAAATTCAAGGTTAACCTTAGTGACTTAAGGCTACCTTAGAGTTTTGTGCAACGGGACCCAGGAAATTATCTTTGGATGTACATTTATGATGTATGACCTACAAATGTGATATGATTTGACTTCCACTTAGCTATTCTTACAACGATATCAACAATAATGTCTCACTCACCATACACTACATGCCTACATTACATTTAGAAAATTGTGTGAACGCCAAAATACATAAAAATATGGATATCATATTCAAATAATCCATGGTCAATAATACATTCAATTTTTTTTTATTATTTCTGTTGACTGAAAAAATATATAAATATAATGGAGAATTGTTTTTTAAAATAATCAGTCCAATGCAATTTAGCATTAATAGTAAATTCTGAGTTTTGTTGTAATAGCATAAAAATTAAATTGAAAATGCCAAAAGAAATTAAAACCAGTCGATGTTGTTCAATCTGTCTCGGTTTTGATTGCTTGTCGTCTCTTCTGTTTCTGAGCCACTCGAACTGTCATTTGGCTCATATAAGTAAGGAAAAGTATCGTCCCCGTCAATTGAAATTAGCGTTTCTGAACATGATGAGACACATTCCATAGATAATGATATCTCGCTTTCTGAATAGCTGGTGGACATTATGCGTTAATACTTAATAAAGGTTATATTTTTATGGGAATAAGGATGCCGGTGCATCCCTCAATATAATGTCCAATAAGTGAGCATAGTTCATGTAAGAAATACTTCCGGGATCTCACGCGTTAGCGCAATCTTATAACTATGACAACATGGCGCAGGGTCGTGACTTTGAAAAACATTCCGTAGGAAAGTGCACACAGCATCGTATTTAATCAGGGTCTTGCGCTTGCAAAAATAGAAATATCCAGACAATGAATTCAACAATAGATTCCTTTAAGGTTTGAGTTGTTTGGATAACGTTAAGTAGGTAAAACCGACAGTTAAACTGTGAGATTTACTATCGGCTAGTGTTGTTTTACATAACGAGCGAATGATGATATGCCAACTAGCACGTCACGAAAGATTCACGCTTCAGTGACCACGGGGCCTTTCAGGTTCTGCTCGCCGGTCGTAATTAGGCAATTAAATTACAAAGCCGTAATTATGTTGTTTAGCGGCCGATTTCAGAAATTTAAAGTTGAGTCCACGTCAAATTGTAATCCCTTTTAACGAATTCCGAAATCGACCATAGGGCATTTCACCCGATCTTTAAGTGTCTTGCTAACGTCATCTTGTTTTGTTTATCATAATTTGTATCAATTATCAGTGAATAAAAAATTAATTTGAAGACAAAAAACAAACTATGAACAGGTTCCAGAAATCATTAATTCACAATACCAGCTAAAATGAAAAAATAATATGTCCAAAGATATTTCTTTTCAGGTTAATAGCGACTTAATGGTATCATTAATTCATTGAATTATGCATGTTCCTAGTAAATACAACTTAACATACAATGATATATTCAAAAGAATAAGCTATTCTACCAAGAATTGTAAATGTTCCCAGTTTTACTTACTTCAAACACGGTTACATGCACTTGATGGAAAACCATCGATCAAAGTCAAATTTAAAATAATAACAATGCAATAAAGCTGATATAACAGAACAAAATGTGTTAAAAAGAAAACATATCAGTGTCAGATATTGCATGATCTTCACAAGAGCAATCTCTCTGCCAGATGGGTGCCAAGAATGTTAACTGGTAAACAGAAACAGAAACGACTGGATAAAACGCGGATAAGGCCCTAAAACAAAAATCAAAAGAAAACAGTGAAAGCATGCCAATTCTTAATTCGATTTAATGACGTTAGTGTGGAAATTACATGGATGGAAATATTCTTAATTCTGAAATAATGAAAAAGGTTCCAATGACGAATGTTGCCTTTTCTATTTACCTTTTCATAAAGGCTGAGGAATTTCCTATAAACGTTCACGGTCAAAAGGAAAAAAACACCACTCTTTGAAGTTGTATTCACTCACTTGCTACAGAAAAGAGCCAATAAAAAATCTGAGCCTCTGTAAAGTTTTTTGACCAAAAATAAGTTTATTGATGTTTAAAGTGAATGAGTTCATGAGAGTATGATACGCTTTAGATAAAAGCAGGCGTTTTCTACAGTTAAATCCCTATTTCGAGTAGGTACTATGAGAACAATCTCGAATGCTAACAATCACAGACATTTTTGGCACATTAAACATACACAAATTGCAACCAGGGTACTTCTTGGTTGTCTATTATTATTGTTTAACCTTCAAGATGAATTTTTTAAAATTTTATTACGTGGACCTTTAATGTTTTGCTTTTACATGTAATATTAATATGACCAACCTCAAGTTGTTGAAAACTTACATTGTGAATCGTAAGCCTTTTAGAGAAAGAATTATTACAAACCAAATGCATGATAAGCATATCTTGTATAGAAGTAATGGTACAAGCACCTATGATTGATGCTGGAAAGTAACACTGATAAAACGTATTGTATATATGCAATAACATACGACTAACATATTTGACTAAGTTATTAATCATTAACACGTACGGTTTAGCGAATATGGTTTTTTTTGCGTCAAATGCCTAAAAAAGTGATTTTGACGTCATAATTCTGTAACGACGCATGTAGCAGTTTTGGGAGAATTTAACATCGGAAAGCTTTAAAGATGACAAATTAATTCATGTTTCCGAAAGACTTTGATATTATTGCACATGATTACTCACTGTGCGTTTTAGAATGTCTGAGATCATTTTGATAAATATTTTAAGCTACGGACGCATGCGAGAAGATTATATGTGCAACTGTCCGAAGTTAGGTCAGAACTGCCCGAACCTTGGGCGATATACGCAATAAAAACCGTTATTTTCGGATAATTTACAAACAATTACGCATTTCAAGATAGAAATCCAAAATAAATATTACCTTTTCATAATTTGGTTTGCTCATATATACTTTATTCAAATTATCTTTTATAATGCAGAGTTTCAAAATATTTGAATCGATACACTGTCCGAACCTCGGTCAGTTTGCCCTAAGTTATGGTACAAGCACCTTTGAGTGATGCTGGAAAGTAACAGTGATAAATCATATTGGTTAATCCACGAAGACTTGGCACTGGATCCACATTTCTTTGTGATAAGTGTATTTGTTTTATACCTTGTTGCATTGGTTCATAAATATGTTTTTTAATGTAATTGTTGTAATACAGAAACTGACATAGAAATACAACAATTCTACATAGTTGTAGAAACAATACTCAGTTCAAAGAGTAGCTCCAACAACTTTAATACAGATTCATATGTGAAATGATATTAAGGTTTTATTTTGGTCACACTTGATGTGTTAGTAGTGGCATGATTAAATATTTACTATCAATTAATGCCACTGTTTTGTTTTGATGTATGACGATATTCAAAAGAGAAAAAGGACGGAGTTGTATTGCAAATTGTATAGCACAGAGTACTTTCGAAAAAGTATAATGTGGTACAATTGAACCAAAGGTACTATTGGAAATGAAATTAAAATCAGAACGATAGCTTTGTTTACATTTATAAAATGGTTAAAATATAGTTACAAACACAAACGTTAGAGTAGAGTTGAAATCTAGAAATTTAATTACTGAATGATGTTGTCGACATTTAAGACCTCAATGGACATTAATCTATAAATACTTCATTACTGTAGCATGCAATATAACAAGCCAAAAAAAGACCTTTTTACTCTCCTATCTCATTAAGTTAAGAAAACTTTCAAACTCTCAAGCCGCATATTTCTTAAACATGAACAAATATTGTGTTAATTTTTAAGCGTTAGTTAAGTTGTCTTCTGAGACATGACGTAACTCTGTTTCTGTCGCCTATGTTACTAGTGGATTGAAATATCTCGTAATTTGTATGGTTAAGCTTGTTTTGTTGGTCAGTTTAGTTCACAGAAAGGGTTGATGAACACGTGGTGCAAGTATATCAGGAAGAGGGCACAGCAAGACATTTCCGAGATAGCATGCTCCAATAGATAATTCCCGTTATCTAGCAGGGTAGTCCCTCGGGCAGAGTTCCACTTTTGAACGTATTTTTGACATTGGTCGTCCACTTCAAGTTTGACTTCAACTTGAGTATAGACTCTAGATAAGCATCTGCTTCTATAAAAAATATTTTGTTGGTTTTTGTTGGAGATACAATATAAATGCAAAATGGTTTAGAATTATTCATATAAAATAAATAGATTGACAAAGCCAAATTACAGTTTACACACAGTTTTATCACGTAATACCTTTTCCACACATGTAATGATAATATATAGATACAGTGCTAACTTGCTTAATGTACAAAGGTTTGCAAGTATGAGTTTAAAGGCTATTAAGCATGGAAATGTCTTTGTTCTAAGAAAGATGGATATTAAATATAAAATGAAACTAATACACTTGGACCTGGATTTGAAAGTCTGTTTATGTTTTTGATGTATACATACACGTTCTAGTGTTATATTGTTGAGTATTTAATCTATATCGCGGCCGCTAGTATAATTGCAGGGAGAAATCCCGCAACACCATTGTGGCTATGCATTACGGCGAAACCTGCGAGCATAGGCTGGAACTAGCGAACCATGGGTGGTACCGCACTGAAATTCAGTGTAGCATTGCACCCAAACCTGACTGCGGGGTTTCGAACCTCTTAATCCGAAGCCAAACGCGCTAACCTCTGGCTATCCCGCCTGCAAAAGTTGAGGTCATCAGTGATAATAATACTGGGGTGGCTAAGTATCTTGTAAAATAATATATCATCCAAATTTAGTAAAAGAAAAATAAAAATTTTGCAATATTTTTAAATACCTAATTTATGAAAATACATGTTTACAGTCAAACTTCAATACATCTCAAATCTGCATTTCTCATGAATATACTGATAGAGAACATGAGAATTGTTGTTAAGCAATTACTGATACCTAATGATAGAATTTGCCTAACACCTGTAAATAAGATGTCTTCCACATGACAGTCGTAAACATATCAAGTATCAAATGAGATTACATTGCTTTGAACAGTTATTCCTGAAATTGAGTCTCGTTAATGGATGCTGTAACATTTCATTAGGCACGAGGAAGTTTTATGTTAAACTTTTAATTAACAATAATGTCGTTCTCGTATTCAAAAAGAGATAACGAGGTAAATGTATCATTAGCTAGTGAAACAAATTAGGTTTATTATCCTGTCGTGTATCAAACTATAGATTAATAAAATAGAATCCTATTACTGGTTATCATGTTTTAATACGTCTTCTCTAACGTTGTATCGTAGGAAAATTGGGAAATTGGTTGTTTTGAAGTGACCGGTTTCGTCCTTACGTCTTGGACTCATCAAACTAAGGATAACTGGCGTGTGCAGCTCTTTATATAGACCAACTGTCTGGAGGTCCTGGTGTTGATTGCACTGATGACGTCAGAAATGTGGAGAAATGTGCATCAGTTGACATTGTGACGTCACACTCTTGTGAACTGTTTGGCACACTGCGAATCGCTGCGTCGTGACACTGAGATTTCTTTTGAGGTAATGGCGATCGTTACCAGGGAGATAAGTTTCTCTGAGAATAATTGTTGTTTATATTTCCAGATGAATATATGTATCGTTATTAGCAAGAGGAATAAGTCCAGTTTCCTAGACACACCATGTGACAAACCAAATTGTAAAATCTGTCAATGAAAAATACATAAGCTCTGTAAACGAAAACGAAACTAAACTGGCCATTCGCGAAAATGTAGTATACCTACTCACTTGTATTGAATACAAGAAACAATATGTGGGTGGAACCACCAAGAAGACAAGATTTATTGAATTATGGTGGATATTAAAGCTCCAATCCTTCCAGCTGCAAGGAATCAATGATGACAGGTTGAAGTATCCACTCTGGTCTTCATAACAATATATCGTAAATAATTGGTTTAATTTATTGTTTCCCAACCAATATTTACCTGAACGCCTTATGGGTTAATGTACAATGAAGAACATTCCTGCAGCTGTTGTGAATAGTGATATATTATTGTAACAATACGTACAGTCTTATGCTGACAAATACCTTGTCAAGGACTTGGCACAGTATTATGACAAACAATAGATTTATCATCCAACACTGCATGAGATCAAGCAATATCAATAGAAGCTATCGCTGTGAAAGAGGCTTTTTAACAGTACCCTTACATTGTCAACTTCATTACATCACAATTGATTTACATTATCAAATTATGACATCACAATGCTATGGTTCCAAAAGAATGATGACATCACAATAGACATTACCTCACTGGGAGATGAATATCTCACATGGAAAAGTAAAGGATATGTGTCTTTTCATACCTGTATATATCAACACTCGTTGATAAAAATAAAAATATCCGAGCCAAACTTTGGACATTTTAAACCCCTATCAACATCATATTTATGATGTCAGATGACATTTGAGATTATGTAAGATCGTTAGGATAGAAACCTGGATATTGTAGTGTTGCTGGTGAAAGTCATGACTAAAGCATAATTCTGTAAACTCATCCAAAGTAGAAAGAGTGAGTGAGTTGGGGTTTAACGCCGCTTTCAAGATTATTTCACTTATATCGCGGCTGCTAGTATTATTGCAGGGAGAAAGCCCGCAACACCATTGTGGCTATGCATTGCGGCGAGACCTGAGAGCATAGGCTGGAAAAAGTGAACCATGGGTGGTAGTGCGCTGAAAGTCAGTGTAGCATTGCACCAAAACCTGCCTGCGTAAAGAACAGTTCACTACTGCAGACAAAGTTGTCGAGCCCCTGGCGGGATTCGAACCACGGACCACTTGATCCGAAGCCTAACGCGCTAACCACTGCGCTATCCCGCCCCAAAGTAGAAAGAAGGACAGATTGGAGTTGATAGAATTTGATATGTTCTAGAACTTGTATCATGAATATGTGACGAATAATTTTGGCTTCTGCACATATATAAATACATTTTTAAATTATTCAATAACCCTTATATTTTGACAACTAGAAATTATTTCTTGAAGTTTAATATCATGCAGTTCCTTAAACAAATTTACTAACTTTCATTTTTAACAATTGCAAATCTACATAGACTAATGATATACCTCAAATATCAGAGTGTTACTGCTCTAAGCTGATTCGAAGTCCTACATATGAACATTGAAAGTTATAGAGTTTGATGGAACAGATTTCGTCTGACTGCGAAGGTTGAGAGTTTTTTCGTACATATGTACTTAGTTTCAGACAACATCTAGCAGGAAGAGCAGCAGAATGTAGGCTATTTCAAGAAGTTTCTAATTTCATTGATAATTTTCATGTTGTTGATGTTTTATCATGCCATGTCATATATTAGCTGAAAGAGCCTTAATGGTGTTTCACCCCGTTCAATTTCACAGGTCAATGAAATGTATATATACCTGAATAAAACGCACAGTCTACTTTGAACAATACCTTTGGACAAGCGGTGTGGACCAGAGTTTGAATTCCTCATCCTGGCCATCTAAAAGCTCTCCACATCAGTACTCGTTAAGTTAATGTCAGGACACATCTGTCCAAGCAAGAAAAGATTTAAGTATCAAGCTCTCAAGCTTATGAGTCTCTAGACAAAATGTTTCGATATAAAACTTGCACAAGTCAAAGTTCCAAAATGAGGATGATATTGAAAAAAATAGCTCAATTGGTAGATGTTTGTAAATCTGAGGATATCATGTGCAATATACAGAAAGAAATACGTAGGGCCATACACTGTTTATTATTTGGCTCATGAATTTCATCTGTATTACTTATTAATACGTTCAATTGACATATTGTGTGATACCCTGATCTCTTTTGGGCCAAATTCCTCGTACGGATGGATCGGCTTGATATTCTTGGCTAAGTTCACCAGTTATTTTTTTAGCCATTGAAATGTCGTTAAAGCTACTAACTTGAACTCAACAGATTTTTTCCATACGGGTTGTGCCACTGTTGCTGGACGGAAGTCGTCTCATTGGCTGGTTAGATAGCTAGCGATAAGAGGCTTTTGCCTTGAAACAGATCAGGGTATTAGGAAGGAGCTGTGCGGATTCATATACGCTGATTTAGCAGGATGTTTGTAAAAACAAAAATTATCATATTGATAATAAAATAAAATTACAAAATTCTCTTTTAGAAATAAATAAGGAGTTGACTACAAACCTCTTCACTGGTGTCTAACAATCTTTACTCCTAAATCATCTACGATTTTGACAGTCATTTTGTTCTGTTAAAAGATTGTCGTTAATCATAAAACCAAACCTTGAACCAAAATAGGCTTTCATTTCACCTATATAGATAGGGTGTCCCTACCAGGATCTTGTAGGAACAAGCTGGCATATCTCTCAGGGTCTCCGAAGCACACAAATCATCACCGTAATGAGGCATGAGTAAAGTAGTGGGCTAATATTTCTGGCGATAACATAACCATTTCTTTTACTCAAGTGATTTAAAGATAAAAAAAAGCACAACAACTACCACACTGCATCAGTCAGTTATTCGTCTCTGAACAATTGTTCGTTAGCTTTAAAGTCATTTTAACTATCGATAGTATAGCTTGATATAAAAAAGATGAAGCTGACAGAACCGGTTTGGGAACAGCAGTTTATAAGTTTACTCTCCTTGAAAGCTCTTTAATTTTCCGATTCCAGCTGCTTCCATTTACCACAAAAAAGATCGTCATCATTAAGTTGTCACACTAAGAGAAAGTGCATGCTTACAAGTTTTTTCAACGATTCCCTTTAAATCACAACACAATCTGTGAAACAGATATTTATTCTTAAAATAATAGTGTGTTAAATAAATTCAATTACCAATACCTAGAAAATGACATATCGCTTGGTTCCCATGTGTCTGAATTGTAATATATATATTTAAAAAGAATTAAATCATAGCAAATAATAGTTGAAATAAAATTAAAATTATATAGTAAAATAAAGTTACTTCCAAATTTCAATGGCTGTTTTCATAGTTAAGCATTTTCGTTGAATCTGTTTTCTTTCTGTGATAAATATATTATTGTTACAAGTTGTCCTGCCTACCTTACCCAATTTTGATAAGTTTATATCCCCCCTTATGAGAAACTTGCTCTGATTATTGGAAACTTTACCGTGCATGACAACATTCATTGAATTTAAAACAAGCTGACTGGCAACTTTTTGCTGTTTTGAAGTGAGATGAATCTCTTTTCAAAAGTAGTCAACCATGTTTTCTTACGTGTGTTTACACGGATACATGAAACCTTTTAAAGTAAGTATTCAGTTTTCTACATTAAAAAGTAGGTGATAGTTAAGTAAGAACAGGCTAAGCCTTCACCTAAAACAACATAATGACAACACTTACGAGAGCACTTTTGACGTCGAAATCCTTAGTACAGCGTCTATCATTATCAATGGGTTTTCTGCAGGGAGTCCCAAGCTTAGTTATGGTTATAGATGTGATAGAAATTACTAATGGAACGTTATGACATTCATATTTACGTTAAATAGTGTGAAAATCCATTTTGCAAACAAACAGTGTTAGTGTACAGTCATTTATACCTGTAACTAACTGATGAAATATCACTCTGTGTTACCACTTACTTTTTACTGTTCATAATCATGCTTTAATAGCCATGATAATATCTTATTTTGTATGTGTGATTACCTTTCTTGAAGTGAAATAAGTTTAACGAAGGTAACAGCTCACCATGAAATGCTGCTTGTACAAATGTGGTATTTTCACATTTATGCTGTTAAATATTGTATATTGTATATATCAAACTAAACAATTATTTTAGTAATAGTAATTGAATTTTATAGTTCAAAATACTGATTTTATCTTCCAAAATCATGAGCAACATAACTTCATGTCCATTTCCATAATGATATTCTTATCTCAGTCCCATTCAACACAATTTTTTAAAAAGTAAATGAAATCGGTAAACAACTTGCATCTGATTGTTAAATACTAAACAATTTACTTGCTGAATACAAAGAATGATTACTCGCCCGTGTAAGATACCGCAGTGTAATATTTCTGGAGCAATATTAAACTAGTGTCATACCGCTGCAAGTATGATGTAACAATAGTGTGTGGTTGTGACGTCACAATGATAGCACTGCCGTCACAATGGCAGTTTAGTCTCAGAAATGTTTCCTTCAGCACACTTTCGACAATTACTGATTACTGATTGATTACTGAGGTTTAGTAATAAACAGTATACTCTCGCTCGTTTTATACTTAATCCTTAACTTGTTTATAAAAATAGTATTAAATGGAAGGTCGTTGAGTATCCTCTATTTCTTAAACCAACGTTATTCATTATCATTTTTATTATGCTAAAACATCACAGGGACAAGACGCCTTAACTAAGGTAGATTTTGTGATTTGTTCTAGTCTGGTTGTAAGTAAAGGTTTACGATATCTTAGTAAGGGAACACTGAAAGACATTTCCGACATAGCATGCTTCAACAGATAATTCTAAATATACAGCAGGTCATGCGCTGGAGTCAAAATGCTCTTGACTTCTAGTCCGCTTCATTTGATAAACACAGAATAGCAGCTGTTGAAAGAGTATTTAAACAGCACAGCAACTACATTATGAAAATTAGAGCCACAAGGATCCTCTAGTAAGCAGCAAATTTAAGGGGTATTGAAACAAAATCATTTGCGTTTGTAGTGGTGACTATCATAGCTCGATTAAAAATCATTATGGCGACATTGATTTAATTGATTATTTTTTTTCAATATGAATTTACTTCATAAAAAGCACAGCAAAATCAATTAAGTATTCTTTATTGCCCTTAATAGATGAAAACTGTCTTAAAACGTAAAATTTGAGTCTAAGGTCAGTAAAACATTTCAAGAAGGTAATACTTCATCCTGTCTCAGGGTAAGACGTATAGCTGACGCTCCACTCTTCTTACCCTGGGTGTAAACCCCAGCAAAAACTTCGCGCCGTAACCCATTATTCAGCCAATCAAATACTTTTATCGCGATGGTGTGCGATAAAATTTCAGCCAACCAAAGAGTGCCTCTCGAACAGGAGTTGGCTTTCGCTCTTACGCTAAATGGCGACGTCCATAGATAAACAAATTGGAATCGAACGTTTTTTAACCGATCGACCATGGTGATAATGTCCGAGTCCCATTTTGCGATTCTGGTTAGTTTATTACAACAAATCATGCATCGCGTTTAAAGAGATCGGTTTGATTTTCCACCACTTAACTCAGTTCAGAGACCCCTAGAGCTATGCCAGCCGGAGCTTACATGCTCCTGGCAGGGGCACCCAAGCTTGACATGTCGTCGGGTAGAAGTCAGACCAAATTTGAGTCGTTCTAAAACCTATTGTCTATCTCTCACAATGCCTTTCATTCCATCTTTTCCCTCATCCTTTCGATCCTTTTTTGGATGCTTGTCATCCGCGTGTTTAATGATTTAAATATTATTCAAAACACGTTAATCCCAAACTCACTCACTCACTCGGTTTGAATTTGAAGGGATGGGCGCTGCCATATTAAATTGCCGACTCGCCTTTCAAGGGCAGTCATTGGTTGATTATTTTTAGAATGTTTGTAGGGAATAGGACACGACGCGAAGTTTTTGCTGGGGTTTACACCCAGGGTAAGAAGAGTGGAGCGTCAGCTATACGTCTTACCCTGAGAAAGGATGGGAAGTCATCATTACCTATACGCCGATCCTGTGGTCAATTACCAAATCATCTGTGCGTACAATGGGATTTTAGTATAATTTTTTGCAATTTGCCAATTCGAATATCTGGAACATACTGATTTCTAAATATAAATAAAAATCATTTTTGCCCTGGAATGTTTATGTTTAAATAACATGTTTTTAATGGCCCAAACATTTATAGTACTCTATGATTTAGCTAAATTAATTTGAACGTATCTGTAAGTTTGAACTTTTTGAACAATTTTCCATTTTAAGAAATTTATTTTTTGTTTCATGTAATGTTACACCATATGAGTAGAGCTTCTTAAATGTTTATTTTAAGTATTTTCATTTGCATGTTTTGGTTAGATACCAAGTGATGTTTCTAGCAAGCAAAGGTTATTAGAGACATGTTTAACGTCTCAAATAAATCCATTATCATTATTGACAAGAGTCCTTATCTGAAGATTAATACGTGTTTTAACACAGCACTAACAGCATTAGCACATTGTGTTTTAAAAACGACATGATTCCTACATATGGCTGATATATTTCAATTCTTATAGGTTAAAGCTTGACGTTTATCATAAATTTGAAAGCTTGAATCAGCGAAATAAACATGATATAGAAATGATTGTTTATTGAATTGTAAGACTGTTGATTATTATTTCAGAACCTATTAAACCTGAAGCCGCCTTTGCGAAATCATTCCGAACTGTTTGTTCTAAGACACATTGTCTAGTATCAGTTTAATCTCCAATCCTCTCTAGTCCAACGTCTCTCAAGAGCACTACATACTCTCTACTTTATCTAAATATGATGAAAATAAATATGATACCATCATAGTTGTGACATTTACAGGGTTTATTATTGCTCTTTGTTCTTGTGCAGCAAATAGCAACGTGACGGTAGTGGAAGTAATTGATGAAAACATCATTAGAATAAAGATGGGGAGTAAATGTGGAAACTGCACCTTTAATTTCTAGTGTGAAGTCATATGCTTTCAAAACAAACGCATCAAACTAAAAACCATTTGATCTCAATTTGAATACTTTAATAGTTTAAATGTTAAATACGATCAAAATGGTAAAGTTCAAAACCTGAAACGCAACGACTCACAATGTTATTTTAAAAAAATAAAAATTTCAAAAACCTATTTGACATGATGGTTTATTTAAATGGCACTTCATGAAGAGATCTGGAAGACGATGTACAGATATCACCCGATGCTTTCGTAGACTAGGTTAGTATGACCTCAGGTAGTATATTTTCCATGTCAGATGGCATTCTAATTCTGATTATTTGATACAGAGAACGTGTGTCTTTTCATATTTCAGTGAGTTTGCTTTTTTTTCAATAAATCTTAGCGTTATACACAACTAAATGACACTTGTTTGTAATGGTATAGATTAAGGTAATTGTAAGTGTAGAAATATATATGACTGTCAATATGTCTTTAATTATTAAACTGATATGCTTTTATTTTAGTTTAATGAGCAGCCTGTCTGTATATGCCTGCATTCTCTCCCAACAGAGGTAGCTGTGTCATATATTCAACCACTGTCTTAGTACAATGGTTTCTCGGGCTTCCGATAGTTTCCCCTACCGGCAAAATATTGCAACTTAAAATACCTGGCAATATTTCAGCCGATGAAATTATGCATGAATAACATATTTATTGTCAGGTATGCCTGGTAATTGATACAGTCGCAAAATGAGTCGTTTGTGTTCTGTTAAGACCACTAAAAGTGCATGGTGCATATTCGAATAAAGTTCAACGTTTGGAAAGTTTACAAAAATAACTTTGAATGATAACGTTTGAAACGGCATCGCTGAGAGCACAAGTTACTTTGATTGCATCCAATCAGCGTTCTAGATTTCTAGACCAAGAAACCTTCGTATTCAGACAGAGGTTGTATAGGAATATATGACAGAGCTTCCTCTGTTGGGAGAGAATGATATGCCTGTTGACGGTTGATATTCAGAAGGAGACCAATAAACATTCTTGTATGACAGTCCCTGTCGTTTTCGGGGTCCGTTAGAAATGTTACAGAATAGGCTGTGGCAGTCGCAGTCTTGTGGCTTCCTTTTCCAGTTTAACACCAAACTTCAAATCCTAGAAATCTCATTGATTGAAATACTAATCATTTTAGTCTACGAGACTAACAACAAAAACAGTCCATCAGGCGATGAATAACCAAAATGTATACAATTTGTTATATCAAGGATGATGTTTGAAAAGTCAATTGAAATTAGAACAAAACAGCAAAAACTATTTATGGTTCCAATTTTCTTTTCACCCTTTTATTTAAAAGTATGTTGTAACAAAAATATATAGTAACTAACGTTGCTTTACTGTTAATTCACTTGTTAGATATGCATATATTTCTTAGTTTAATTTAGACATGTTGCTCTATGGAAGTGTCTTGAACACATGCAAATGTGTCAAGAAAAAATGTGCGGTTAATTTTTTATAGTGATTTCTCTTTTATACAGAACAAGTCATTCCATTGATTTGAATTTGTCGATGCTGTAAGTTATAATAGCTTTCATATGTTTCAATCCAGTTGTCTCGATATTGACATGAATGTTTTCATATGGCTCCACAGAGATCACACTAAGTCTTTAAAAATATCTCTTTGAGAGTTACCTGAAAGGATTCCAAAAAATTGTGTTTGTGAAATAATAACTTCATAAAGTTCCTTCCGAGCTACTTCCCTTTTATTTGTGCATGTGGCAATAGTTTGAATGATGGTGTTTACATAAGAACAAATTAAACATGATCAATTGCTCAATATTTACAGTCATGACCCATTTTAAGAAGTTAAGAGTTCACATCTGATCCACTTTGTGTGTGTTTCATTGAACCTCATGTATCGTAATATCAAATGAACCTGATTGTCTAAAATTTCACTTTCATTGTTGAAATACGTACTTCAATATCAAAAGATTTTGTATATATTTTTCATATATATTCAATTGATTTTCATTATTTATTTGCAACATTTTTATTGCATATGAAGTATATATTTGGCAAGAATAAAGTGTTTAACATAAAATGTACTCTTAACGAAGAATAAGGGTCTTGTTAGGCGATAATAGACGACAACAAAGAACTTGAAGTATTAAACATCAGCATAAACCCTCAAGTAACACATTAAACCAGGATGATGTTATCAGTAATTCTTAAAAATCCCAAATAAAAAAAATCACTCCACTAAGAGTCTTTCGTTGATGGCAGCTAGAATTTGCATTATAGAAAATAAACCCCTAGTTAAACTTGAAATTAACAATAAACATGCTCTTGTGTTCATATGTTTTTTTACAGAAAATGCTCCATTAGCTGGTTTCATGTTTTGCACCAAACTATGGAGTTAGGAGCATCAATCCGTTGACTGGTAACTATGTTTTTGTCTTAATTCCTTGGTATGAACGTCTAATCGGCTTTGTCTCGAATCTGTTTTTGTCATCAAGTATTGCACAATTCCATTACAATTAATGCCTTTCAGACATGACACAGATATTTGCCAATTTGCATTGTGGATCGTAAGACTCACCTAGGATGAACAATTTATGTGATAATATGTGTGGAGAATCGTAACATTAACTCTTGTACTTAAGGGAAATATTAGTTCATTACGCACCAGAAAATGGATGAAAAGTCCAAGATATTGTAATAACCAAGAATGCGGAGCAGTTATGTGCATTGAACCGTAACCATGAACATGGTTACTCTATATTGATGTAGCAAAAATATGCCGTGTTTTAAATTCTTCATAATTGTCATGGGAAAATAAAACTCGACATCAGATAAGCTGCCAGAACTACTTTCATTAATTCGGTGAATTTATGTCGATAAATTACCCATCGATTGACCTTTTTTTTCTAATTGTTTGGAACACTTGGTGGGGTTTTTGATTAGACAATAACAAAAGACAAATGACAATTTTAAAAGCATGATGAAAGTGATCATATTTCAGTCACTTTCAGTCACTCCATCACTAAAAACCATTATTTTAGCAACTTTACCATTTTACAAATAACTATTGTTACTCTTTACCTGCATGACTACAATAAAATTGGTTTATTGGTTAATGAGACTTATATCTGTGACTAAATTACTGAACACATAAGACGAACAGCATGAGAAACTGTTAACTATGTCCCACTTTCCTGTGGTTGGTCATGATTTCGAATAATACTATTTAACTTTTTATCAGTTTATAAAAGAAATTATCTTTGTTCCAACAATAGTATAGTGTAAAAGATGAATCCTCATTAATCTCAATTACCTCTTGGAAGATATCTCCTCATGAATTCAATTACAGTTTCTTATATGCTAGTTTCTTAGGTCTTCTATATGTAAAGATACTGATATATATATATATATAATGACACCGAGTCAACACATGTTGACACATACGTAAACTGCAAAATATGAAAATTTATAATGGTGATTTATAAAATATCCACTTAAGGAAAACAGAAGCTTAATTCACATTACGCAAGTGGTTTTACCTTTATAACACATGTCTGACTATGCAAATGACTTCATATATATAAGTCGCAATCTTTTTTTGCTACTCTGGCGATACATTCAACTCTGTGAGGCAAAAAACCCCACCTGTTTTAATAGTTGTTGTATTCCTTTCCCATATAGCCGTCTAAAAACTATTAATATTTACAATTCCAGCTGGTTCAATTTACAATGAAATATTTCGTCATCATCAAGTTGTCACTATTCTATATGTTTATGTCAGTAGGTAAATTGTTATCTTTACTTTACTTTTGAATTGATATGAGCTGAACAACGATTCAAAGTTCAGATAAACACAGTTTCCTTAATTAAACACGGTATTTTAAAGTTTAATTTCACTACAAAACAATCTGTGAAATATAGAAGTATTATGTAACTTAGAGAATGTAAATCCTAGTGAATTGACTATCGAAACCTGGTCTTTGAGTAAAACTGATCACCTAATAACAATAACTTTCGGCTTCGTTCGTGAAGAAATTGCAGTAGATGGACAATAATAGTTTATATAGTGAATAGTTAACAGCTTTGACATTTCTTACAAGGTAAAGTAATTCTCATTAGAAAAAGTTAATTCAATTGTAAGATGAACTCAGCTTGAGAACAAGAACTGCCTAATCATTGTAACCATCTGTTAGAGCCGGTTATTTAGGAAACGCATTTCTTTTGGTATTCCCGCATTGGTGCTCTCTTAAAACAATTTTGACATAATTAGAAAGAAATTTAATCACGCCAGTTTGTCTCTGCTTTGAATGATGATCCCTTGGTCTAAGTTTCCTTATCTCTAAAAATATTTCTTTTATTTTGATTTACTTTAGTCTATGACCTTTCTTATATTCCCATGGTTCTTTTTTTAAATATTTTGATGTGTTGCTATCAGCGGATTTAGCAGAAGTGTTATAATTTTGGAATGTAATGTAATGTTTGAGTAAACTGACCAGCAGTGATAAAAACTATTAGAAAAGGTGATTGTCAATTTGTTAAGACATGTTATTTTCTTTTTGTGAAAGATAAACATGAGCTTAATTGACCGCATACGAGTATAGCTTTTACACGTCTATCTTTTTGTCTGCCAGTCTTTCAAACTTCAATATTGTCTTTTTAACTAGCTGTAACTTTAAATATGTATCATATGTATAAATTGTCATGAAACCATGAATAAGAGGTAATTTGTAACCTTAATTGTTTACCTATTTCTATTTTTTTAGCACATTCCTATTTTTTAGCTGAAGGTCTATGATAAGGGATCGAGGTTTTTTAAAGTTTATGTCAAAGCATCAAACCAATATTAATGCAAACTTTTGTATTTTATCAATTTGTACTAAATCGGTGGAATAAACGTTTAAAAAATTAAACAGGTTGCATGGACAATGTAGGCTTTAAATTGAGAAAAAGGATCACCACAGATCGCCATCTGACTTGTGATATGCTGTTTGTGTTTTTACAACCAAATTCGATAAATTTGTGTCCAAACGTTTAGATTATCAATAGAAACAACATATATACGATGAAGAAATGATTCAAAGAGGCAAGAACAACTATCCGAAGTCTTGAAGTAGACATGTTGGCTCCACTGAGATCTCAATTGGCCTTTAGAATGTAGAAATAAACATAAATCAATAGAGGTTTTAAGCTTGGTCTAAAAAGATTATAACGACGTAATTTAGTTAAATGGTAAATGTGTAACTTCTAACTAGGCTTCACAGGCAAACTTCAGAAATTGTTTATTCATCTTTCCATTTGATCAATAACGCAAAATGCATGTTGACATTGGAAATCAATTCTGCACCAAGTATATTCAAATATTGGAAAAACATTAATTGTACAAATAGCTTTACGAACATTTATAGAACTTGATTTCAGACCCTTTTAATGCATTTCAGATTGATACATAATTCGGTAATCAAAGGCACAAGCCTTCTTCACAGTGACCAAGTACAAATCGTTTTCTGAGGCATTTAAAAACATTGAGGCGGAAAATATCACCAATGTATTCGTTTCGAAATTTGTCAAAACTGTTATCAGTAAAACCGTTAATAAATGCTCACAGCTGTTGAGTCATTTTTAATACTCCCTCCTTTCTAAGGTAATTCAGTTTGCATTTGCATTGGCTATTGAAAGATCAATTTGTGTGTAAATTAATGTCTTTGTGTCGGTTTCTGAAGACCAATTCCACCTAAAAGAGCACAAAATGTGTCCCTCTAAGAATTATCACCCAAGCCAAGAATGTCGCACTTGCGTCATCACTCTGTCAGAGTCGTGAGAACGTCCTGTTTTGAGAAAAAGGTTTCACCAACCTTTCTAGAATTGTTTTGATAAAAAAGTAATGATATCGCCCGTGTTTTGAGCAACTTCCTAATGCGAAATCGCTTGCCCTGATGTGTAAACTAAGCACTTGATGCGCTCGCACTTTAAGAAAGTCAAGTTCAGAGATGAAGCAGCATTTTCTCTACAACGGAAAATAACATGTCTTTGAAGTGGTTTATCGTCGGATAAATTGGCATTATAGTTTTTCTCTCAACATAAAGCAAGACATTCTATCAAAAAGTGGATTATCAGGTTCTTTTTCTAAATAGTTTATATTTGTTGTAACAAATATGATGACATACAACTAAATTTGTTAAATGCTCTCTTTGATATACATTCTAGGAGATGATGATATGAAGGATAAAGACGATTTTTATGGATAAGCAATTTCTTTATTCTGTGGAAGCTGCTTATAAATAATAAAGAAGTTGCCAAAGAATAAAGAAGTTGTTTATCCATAAAAATCGTCTTTATCCTTCGTTATATGCTGTTAGTATTCAAATTTATTGAAGATGGTAAAATGCATCAATTTAACTAATAACTGAAACAACGTTTAATATTTGTCTCTATCTAAGGAATCATCAAATCGGTTTATATCATATCAATCATATCCGGAACATGATGGAAATGGATATATTTGAAATCAAATAATGAAAGCAATGTCACACAAATTAGGAATTAATTTGAAACAGGAGAGTGGGAAACTCAAAGCCAATATGTTGAGATCTATGACCAAAACATGATAGAAGTTGTGAAAATAAAAATTACCATAAATGTCTCCTAAAAGGTAAGGAAATTAAGAGGTGAAAAAAGCAACACAAACCTTTCAGGAGGAATGTCATGCCTTTCTTAGGAATAAGCTAAACAATAGCCATATGATCGATGTTAAAATAGAGAAAAAATTCTTCTATATCATTTTTGCATGCTCTTCCCTTCTTGATTTTATTCATTTGTTTCAATCACTTGTCGTAATAAAAGAAACAATGGATTATGCAATCTATTGTATGTATTTGATGTGCATTTCAAAAGTCAAACGTACCAAAAACATAGCACATCGTTTGTACCTCAAGGGCTCAATGTCACGATACTGTACACAAATGTAATGACTTTTCATTAGAATTTTTGTGTAATTCGTTGTCTGTGTTTAGTTTTTAATTCGTTTGATCTAGTTATGGTTGTATGGGTATCTATTATTTTTGAGGATCTATATAATCTATATGTTTCGAGACTAATTTCAACAATATATTTTCCTGTTTAGCTTTGTGGTTTTATGCAAACAAAACCATCCCAACATATTGATTCAGTGCATTATTACTGTTGTTACATCTTAATGAATTCGTTTAAAAACAAGATTGTTCACTATTGCATCTTTCATGATCTTTCTTTAGTATTTTATTCGATATAGCGTCTACATTAAAAAGTGATATTTATAGCAAATGCTTACTACTAGAACAAGACAATGTTTTTAAGAGTAAAGAACAGGTTCATATGTACAAGTGTCAAAAGACATCACAACCATGAGAGAAACAGTTTACAGGCTAAATCATTCTAGTACTTCCTATATAAGTCAATATCAAGTCGAGAATTCCTGCGATTTATATCTCATTTAGATAATAAATAATATGAATGATTTCATTTCCCACTTTAGATATTATTCACTAAGTCAATTGTAGCATTCCAAAAGCCTTTAGATTGTTGGTATGCTAATTAGTATCTAATTTTAAGATACAGAAACTCTTTCCATAAGTTTTTTAAAACTTATTTGAGATGCTTTTTCAAACAGTTAAAGAACGAGTTTTATCTCAACTTGCTTAGCGATATTAAAATATTTATTACCGATATATATTATTATTATGCACGATAAAATAGTTTATAGAAAATGTAACAATGTAGATTAAACATTTAAGCAATTTATTTGAGAATGTTAAGTCAATGAAGATATATCTTTAACAGTCTGTGAGACATATTTCACTTCAAATGCCCTCGGGAGAAAATATACAATATTCTAATAAAAAAACATTTTTACATAGTAGCTTGCAAATTTCTCCAAAAAGTACATCGAGAAACTCTTCACTATTTAGGCAAATATTGTGATGTTGTGTTCCCCTATGTTCGACTTATTCAACAATCATTCCATCAAAAGTTTCAATATGTCATATATCAAATGATATATTTTCTATTTATGCCTTTTCATTTGGAGGCATAACAAATTTTTATACATACATAGATATATATATATATATATATATATATATATATATATATATATATATATATATCAGAATAACATCTTCACATTGTAGATTCAATTAAAAATGTGTGTTGTCTTCAGGCCAATAGCATTTCAGAATTTCAATGCATTTCCTTAACAATCTAATTCAGAACAAACATCAACAGATAATTGAATCTCATCCTGCTAAATCAGCGTAATTGAATCCGTTAATAGAGCTCATTCTATATATCCTGATCTACTCTAAGCCAAAAGCCTAGTATCGCTAGTTATCTAACCAGCCAATCAGACGACTCGCATTCAGAAACAGCGGCACAACCCGGATGGAAAATTCTGTTGAGTTTAAGATAGTAGCTTCAAGTAGCCTAGAATATCAAGCCGCGCCGGCGAAAGTGGGATTTAACACGAAGGAGTTCAGGGTATATGGAAGAGCTCGATTAGCGGAGTCAATTACGCTGATTAAGCAGGATGAATTTTATGGTTTACGGTGAGTTGGGCAGGTACCCTATTAATATTCACATTAAAGTCAAAATTTTCATCTATTGGGTTAAATTAGTGACTGAAACTTGCAAACTTCCCCACATTCTTTATAACATAAAGAAAATACGGTCATCTCATCTGGGTGCTGAATTCAAACAATTGAAAATGGTAAAAAAATTCTAGAAAACGTGGGACTTTCGTATTTTTGGCAATCTCAAAATTTTCTTAGCATCAATTGGCTTAAAGGTCATGTTAAAAACTCATTAATAGAAGAGTTCAAACAACCATGGTATGACGATGCTCAAAAATCCTCTCAAGAAAGTATTATCATTTATACAAAACTTTTCTTCTTTCTCCTATCAAAATTACATACGAGGTTAGAGAAATTAAGAATATCTAATCACAGATTTCCAATTAAGACGGGAAGATGGCTTAATATTACTTGTGAAACAGAATATGTACACTTTGTAATAACCCTGTTGTCTGTGATGAATATCATGTCATTGTATCATGTCTATTTCTATATGGAGAACGTAAAACGATTCTTCCCTAACTCAACTCGCCCTGGCTTCACTCACCCCTCCTCACTGGTTTATCCTCTGCCTATTAACTTACCACTCAGTACGGGTATCCACACATCTTCTCAGTTGTTATTTATTTCCCTTTGATATCATTGTTATATTGTCCTCTTGTATTGTTTTCTCCTTAACTATATGTATTTCATCTATAAATTCTTTTACCCGTCATTTCCTATATGCTTGTGAACGGCATAAGAAAAAAATCTGTACCAAAACGTCGCCATTGTGAAAGTAAAGAAGTTTTACATCCATAATATCATTGTCTTCCTTACCTTTAAATTAGTTGTGGTAGGGAAACCTACATTGGTACATTTGTTTTTAAATTGCTTCTATTGATTTAAAAACAATTGTTTTGCAATAGGAAACCTTTTTTGGTGGTTCTGATATCACTTTATTCAACTAAAAAGGTGCTAATGGCCCTTTAAGAAACTTTTGTAGTGAACAAGCGCCCGTAATAAAATTTACAATACAATAACAATTTTAAACTGCTGTCTTTATGAGGACACAAATCGTGATTTGAAAAACGTAATGTAAGGTAATTCCTCATTAAATAACTTTAAAAAAATTATGCTCAAATATCTCCTTAGCTGTTTTTCGTGAGCTAGTTTTACTTGATGTTTTTAGAAAAGAAAATCACAGTTGTGTAACAGGCTCATTTTAATTATACCACAAAAAGATATGTGACTTATATTGTAAATGTATTTGGATAAGAATGACTTAAGTTACTTGACAAATATTTTGGTTCGATACATTGCCAAAACATTTTAAAATATACATAAACATACTATTGAAATATAACCATGAGTTGATAGGTAAGCACTTTTAATTTCACATGTAAAATTGAGGATGAATAAAGACATGATTGTACGCATTTATGTTCATGTCGGTTCGTCCATTTATGCTGAAACTTCTTTGGTTTGTTGTTTTATTTGTCTGTCGTCCCTCAATTGTCTAAAAGCAAACCCAAAACGTAGGACCTGGTCCGACAAAGTTTTGCAGCTCGAATAATTATAATTTGGCAATACAAATTGTGCTTTCGCCTCTTGATTGGAATTTTTAATTTCGTTGAATTCAATAACAATATACTCTGATATCCTTCGGGCCAAATCCCTCGTTATTGTTTAAGCCAATGAAAAGTCGTTATCCAAGTAGCCTGAAGCTACTCTCCTGAACTCAATCCGGGTGGTGCCGCTGTTGCTGTATGCGAGTCGTCTCATTGGCTGGCTATATAGCGAGAGATACGAGGCTTTTGGCCTAAAGGATATCAGGGTATATGAAAGGAGCTCGGTCAACAGAATCAATTACGCTGATGTAGCAAGATGGCTTTTGTTATGATGAATATTGTTGAATTGCACATGCTTAATTACATCTTGTGTGGCAATATGGACCACACAAAATTAACCTGCACTCAAATATGGACAATCCTCAAAACATGTCAGTGTTTTTTACTATGGACACCAAGTTCAAGAGACTCCTGCAAAACCTTGACTTATTTTCATCAATAAAAATTGTAATCATGTAAAAAAGGAAAAAAACAAACTTGATTTGTTGATATCCAAACACATCAGAAATGTTAGTTGTATACAGGAGGATATATCCACACAACCCATCTTCATGGTTCAATCTTTGACACTGAAAGAGTTTCCTGCTATACTGAAAGTCCAGTTCGATGGACTGGTAAACTTAATATCACTCGTTGTCCATGTGTTCTGTATGAGAATATATTCAAGTATCCAATGTTTTTCATAATTCTGTCCTGAAAGTGCAAACATGCAAACACACAAACACACAAACATTGCCCAATGGACAACAAGGGTAGAAACGTTGCAAAATTGTGTTTTTGGAATATTATTATTTTAATTGATGAGTTTTGAATCGGCATTATATCTCATGTCAAATAACAATAGTGCTTTTTCTTTAGTAAAGTAAGTGAAGTGAGTTAGTAAAGTAACAAGAACTGTTGCTTCAACACTTTCCAATGAGGTAATGAAATAATCAAAATGAATAACTGAAATGTCTTGTGGTTCCTATTCTAAATCGTGTCAATGATATGTATCATAGATTGAGCTATTTTGTCAATAAAGTCAATTGAAAAGATAAAACAAGATCAAAGTTTGATAGATTATTAACTGTTTCATTGATTAGGTCCAAATTAATTGGAGAATGCATTTATTGGCTGTGAGACATACTCTATTTATAGATTTCAAAGTCAGGTGAACATAGAATTTCTGCTTGTCAGTTTTATTACGTTTATTACATTTGACCTGTGAAAATCAAAATGGACGTTCAATGTGATAAAAAGTCGAAATTTATCTTTACCAGATTAAAAAGGTAGATGATTTTATCGTATTGTATGTATTAGATATGTTGCAAAATTCGAAACACGATTTCATTTATCAAAATAGGCACTAACTAACCATAACTCATCAAATATGCACCACTTGAGTTTAAAAAGTAAAAATGACCAATTTGAGAAGCAAATCAAGAACGTGATTGATAGCAGTGATGTGTTACGTCGATATCAAGCTTGTAACAAGCTACAACTGATGAATAATTCAGTATGCATCATTCAAAAGGGAACATTGTAGCCTCAGCCAGAATACTTTCAAATCAAACAATACAATCAAACAGTATGCATTCCTCTTTTAGTACAAAGGTAAATAGAAAATTCCTTTAATGTTCAAACCAACCCATGCAATCAATACATTTATAAATACCGACTTTTGATAACGCTTTTAAAAATTGCAAAATGAGAACTCGTAACTAACGATAACTCCTTAGATATGTACCATGGTGAGGGATCACCTCACATTAAGAGGGAAAATGCCCATTTAAGTAGCAAAATAAGCACATATTGATGGTTGTCTGTTACAATTTGCACATTGATTCCTTATTGGCGTGCCGTATCCGTCTATCCGTCTTCGCTCATAACGGATGGTTTTGAACTTAAACACTCTCCTCACTCGCCCCAATCTCATTTTACCATGCATTCATTACAGCATGGATAACCCCTGATCTGAATCTTACCTTTTTATCAAGAATGCCTGATTCTCTTTTTCTCAAGTCACTGATCTGAGGTTCCCTGGAGATTGCAAGAGCTCATTCTAAAACAAATACCACACAGTGATAATCAATATGTGGTAGTTGGAAAGAAAATGAATCATTGATTATAATGCCATAATCCTTTATCAAAAAGGATATGTTGCAAATCTGAGGCAATAGTGAGAAGCCGGGGGAATGGGAGTTGAGTGGGGAGCGAGGAAACAAAATTTAAAGATGATTATTCATAAACCTTTGTGAAGGAAACAAAATGAAAAAAAGTTCTAAAAATAAACAAGAACATTCATTTCAACTGCAATAATAAAATTGTTCATCTGTGAAGACAAATAGCTTACATGGCAATGCGACCTACAGGTGTCTAGAACAAAGTAATAAGGAACATTCTGGGGTATTTGTGGTAAATTGTCGGATCGTGAACGCTCAATGACGAAAATAAATTAAGATGGAATCTTAAAAAAAATGATAGAATTCATAAAATCTAGGATATAGATATATCTATTGCAATGAGAATTCTATTCCCAAAGATGAAAATAACGAAGCGTTTTTCAACGCATCTATCTTTATCTCCCGAGTGGTAGGCATGAACATCTCGTTATCAAAAAACACAAACAAAAGTTAAATTAATGATTGCCGTTTTAACTGTGAAAAAACGTAGGAAATAATTCAGATATCAGTGTAATAAAACGCTTCAGTGTTTTTTTCACAGAACTTTCAATATTTGGTATTAATTGGTCAATTTACGCTTTCTCAAAACACTTCAATGAATATGTACTGGTACGTATACATTTCCTGAAATGCGGAAACATTGTGCGATATTGAAATTGATTATTGTTAGATTTATTTGTAAATATCTGCAAGTCTAGAATGAAAGACTCGTCTTCCGTTGATGAAAGTAACATGAATAAATATAAGAAATCCCGTCTTAGATGGTAAAGACTGATTTTGGGACTGATTTTTCTCAATCTCACATTCTATATTTTTCTGTCGTTGTTACTGTTCATGTGTACTGTAAATGTTTTCTCTATTAATACTGGTCCATGCATAAACTATGTTTCATCACCTGAACCCTTTCTGCCTGGAGTTCTGGGACATCTCTTTGTAAATCACATAAACATGCTTGAAGGATACCTGATTATGCACAGGGTGGTGTAGGTGATTCTGTCGCTTTCAATTCAGCTGAGTGGGCGGCAATGTTTGTTCATTCCTATTCCTTTCCTTTTGTTTCCTTTCGATTTGCGCCATTTCAACATGCATGTTATGACATTTCAGTTTAGATGTACCACAACTTGACAAATAGTTAATGAGATTGAGATATTATGGTTTGGGTACCAGACGGAGTTTACGTTCCCCTTCCAGGGGCACCTATTGCAATATTGACTGCCACTATAACTTTGAACGACGGGACATAATTTGGCTTCAGTTTTATGCAATCATGTAAGCGTTTATTTTATTCCCCACAAAATATTCAACATTTGGTTTAAGGTGTTCAGCTTATGGATCCTGAAGAAACTTAAATAAATAAATATTTATTGGTGCATATAAATGGCTGTCAATGGATGGTCCAATGTTGATTTAATGGATTGTTGTTACGTTAATTCAACAATGACTGCATGTCTGGATTGAAAATATTTATTTCCTTTACATGGAAGAAAGATGTAAAACATATTAGAAAATCCAATGAAAATTGCTAAGGAAAGTATCTTACTACATTTTGCCTTCTCAAAATTGAATTTCATGTGTGGGTGTTTTTATTTCTCCATTAGTGTCCATGCTAAAAAATTAATGATACCAGTCTGAAGTCATGTTTAGCCACCCAAAACGCTCTTGCTCACAGTCACACTGTCTATTTCAATCGTTCTAGAAGTGCAATTATAATGTGTTATTCATAAAGTAGGCAAAACTTGACTGATTTAGTTTTTTCGTTAACCATCAGTAACTTCAAAGGGTAAAAAATATGAAGAAATAGTGTTCTGTTTTAACTACCAAGAGTTTGCCGAGATGTTTACTGCTGAACGTTGTTACTCGTCTTTGTTTAACAGTAACAGATATAATAAAAGGGAAATATTATTCCGTAACATTTAATATTAAGGTATTCAGATATGATATGATATAATATTAAGATGTTCTAAATCTATGAAAACTTAATTTTTAACTCTATTGAATAACAATATCACTCACAAATTAGTTCATTATCAAATCAATGTGGTGTTAAAATACATTTTGAGTATGAAAATATTTACTATGTTTCGAGTCTAAGACAACATCATTTGAAATTGACAAGAATGGTTAATTCAACAATTGAACCTTTTTAAAACTTATTGTTTAAACCATATTTCTTTTCCATGTTCTCAAATGTTCACAAATATAAAATGAATAAAAAAACTTTAATCAATGGTCATTATTGGTAAAATGATCATGATTACGACATCAATTATTTTAGAAATGATAGAAAAAAGATACGATTATAACTTTTTTCTCTGTTTTTCTCTGTATTTCCTGTTTGAAGACATAACAGGAAATAACAGGCACTCCAAAAGAAGTCATTAATAATCTGATGCATTGATACATCTTGGTATAAACAGATTGAAGCTTCTGAGTAAATCTTTAGAGATTCTAAAGTTTTAGAACTAAAACACCCTCATCGTTCTACCCTTTCATTCCTTCACATTTCTCATCACCACTCTTTCATTACAGCTAGGATAACTTCTATACGAATGCCATCTGAAACATTTTATCTTGTCTGACTGATCTCTTTTATAGCCAAAGACCAAAGGTTCATAAAGGAAAGCACAAGCTTACTTCTAGACAACTACCGCATGGTGTCAATCAATAAGAGCCAACTGCAGTTAAGAAATTGCTACCGCGTTTTTCAGCTTAACCATGAAAGACCTGAGAGAAATCAAAACTCAATAGTGAGGAACTAACAAACGTTTATGCTTCCAGGACAATTTGCTGTTTTATCTGTGAAAACGGTAGAGGTCCTTCAGACTTCCTAAGCTGATGATACAAATGCACTGGTCGTAAAACCAACACTGCAGTTCTTCTTGCTGCAAAGTTTGAAAGAAGTTTATCCAAATATTTCGGTTTCGCAATCTTTAGAAAAATTTAATTTCACTTTTATTCAACGAGTCAATAATTTCTTGTGGGCATTTATACTCTTTTATACTCTCGTCAACGTGTTTTTCAAGTACTTTATATCAATGTTTCATTGCAAGATAAAATACTTATCTGTTTTCGTGTTTAACCAAATTATGAAATATATATTTATTGAATTTACTTTCAAATTATTTTGCTGTTTTCTTTATTAAAACGTTGTGGTGGTGAAACTAGTTTACTTATATATTCAGATAGATGGTTTCATCTAAGACTCTCATCGGGAGTATTCTCAGTTGACTTCTATCAGAGGGCTTATGAATGACCAACCACTTGTTTAATGGGCCCTGGTAATCGCCTGTCTCTGTTGGTGGAGTTTCAAAATTGGAGTGACTACCCTAAAAAGAATAGAAATTGATAGTACTGCAGACAGTGTAAGTACACACACACACATACACACACACAGACAGACAGCTATACACACACACCCAGATACATCCAGACACACATACAGGCACAAACACACGCACACACACACACATACTGGACAAATAGTTAGGGATATCTTAAAGTTTGAAATAGTTGATAACAATATATTTTGTATTTAAATCACACATAGGATATAATGTTTATAAAACTAAATACCCTAAACTTACTTTATCCAGTATATGTTCAAGTGTTAAGATTCAAACGGCGCTTCGATCTACTACTTCAAACCTGTGCTAGTCCAAAGACTCATTGCCTATTGCAAGTTTAATCATCCAAACTTTCTAGTTCAACTGTCTTCTTTAATCACATAAATTTTCTTGGATTTCAATGATACTGTCTCGTTCACGGCGTGGAGTAGGTTGTTATGCTACTTTCATCACATCCAGTAGGTTGTTATGTTGCATCCTTTTAGTCAGCCCTAGCTTCAAAGGGACAGCAAAATGTTGAAAGAGTGCGATGTGCTACCTCGTGGAAGAGTGCTGATTGTTTTTCATATAAAGAAGTTGGTTTATGAGGTAAAAACCAATACGACAGTGTAAGAAGAAAATAAATCTCAACAAGGCAACATCAGTTTGCAGGATTGGTTTTCATTTTATTACATTCAACGACATTTAAAGCCTGTGGTGCAAACATAATTTGAGTTTGTTAAAAGATTAGGAAATGAAAATCTAAGTAATAGTAGTTGTCTTTGTCTTGTTGTGAAAACTTGTGACGCTGAAATAACATGATGTGACTCATAAAAGGGATCAGTTAATCTTTCGATAGACCACAGAAAGGATTTTAAGTGAGTTACCATGAGTCGCATGATCGTATATGTATGAAGAACGTTTAATGAATTAAGCACTTATAATAATCATTTGCATAACCACATACCACTTAATAAAGAACTGTGTATGTTCCTCATTTATAGTTTATAGTGTATGTGGTGTCACAACCAATATCAATAATAAAGAGCTTAAATGAGCAAACAAGAATAAACTTGAATGCCGTCTCATCAAAAGGTTCACGTTAGGTTCCGTTCAAAGGTAATCAGTTAGATTCTAGTAAGTTGTTTACTTTTAATTAAATTTTGACTACATTGATGCTTAAAATGACAATCATCTCTTTTAATGTGCTTATTGAAAGAATAAGGGGCTAGAAACTTCAAAAATACGTTATCGTGCTAAACAACGTGTATTAGAATTTCAAATACCTCAGACGACCAAGATTGTAAATGGTTATTAACTATAAGAGAAGAGTTAATTAAGATTCTTGACTAAATACCAGGACATCACATGGGCATGTTGAGGTGTAGTGGAGGATATTTAAACTGAATAGAGGCTGATTGTCTAGAAAGAGTTTTAAAAAAGGTAACACTGAGAATACATCGGACTTTTTAAAAAACACATACAGGTGTACAAAATGAACTTTCATTGTTGGTTTGTAAAGCAACTTTACGATTCGATAAGACGTTTCTAAATTCCACATATTTATTTCAATCAAGACATTTACATGAATCAAAATTACATCCATAATTCAATGCATACATAGTAAATAGTCTGATGCATTTGCTGTAATAGATGACCAAGTCGCTTAGATTTCACTGAAGATTTCGACAATTTCAATTTAGCCTGTGAGACGCATTTGATTTACAACCAACTACAACTGATAAATGATCCCAACCAAAAGGGAACATGTAGCTTCAACAAAAATAATATTGGAGCAAAAAACTTCGATGTTAATTTTAGCACCTGCAATCCTTAGAATTAACTAAACAAACCTAAATATTCACGATTTCATTGATCAAAACGAGAACTTTTAAACATATGCACAAATGGTAAGGTTTGCCTTCAGTTTAAAAGGTAAAAATGACCAATTTAATAAGAAAATTAAGACCATGATTGATAGCAGAGATTGAATTTTGCATATTGAATTTCTTGCATATGGACCCTCAGTGTCAAGCCGTATCACGCTCGTGTCTCTTAACCGATGGTATTGAACTAAAACACCCTCCTCACTCTCACTCCTGTATCATCCACTTCACTATGTTTTGATTACAGCATGGTTAACCTCATATCTGAATCTTACTTTTTATCGAGATCGTCTGATCCTCCTTTGCTCAAGTCACAGATCAGAGGTTCTCTGGAGATTTCGATGAGCTTATTCTGAAACAAATACCACCCAGTGTCAATCAATATGTGCTACTCCTCTGCAAAATGCATCAACGATTTCGATTATTATGCTCATTCCGTGCATGATGCTTGTCTTCATGACATCTCAAAAACCATTTATTTCGTTCTCTTCATAATTTGAAAGATGTAAGCATCAGATTATCGAGGCGACCTTGAAATTATTTTCAAGGTCACAGCCTTATTTTGAATTTTACACAAAGGAAAGCTGCATGTAGTGTTTGTCAGTGCAATTTTTCAATAACTGTTCTCTAGATTGACTTAATATTTTGTATATCACTTTTTATTGTAAAGATGCAATGTCCAGTTGATATCTCAGGCAAAAATTATGATATTCACTATTGTACCTGAATGAGTAGCTTGTCAGTATAATATTTCAAACATTTTTTGGACACTTGCAACGTGACTTTTAGAAAAGACACATTGCGATGGGTTTTTTTGGGAGATCTTTACAATGTTGAAATTTTGGGCAAGGGAAGCCGAATGTGAAGTATTTCTGACTTGACTCTTTGTTCATATAAACATTGAATTTTAATAATATCTTGAGTTTCAACCACTACAACAAAACCTTTGATGAAACTTAATCTTGCTCATTGATTTGTCTCTTGGCGTTGAAATTTCTCCACTTTCTTTTCAATGTTCATTTGATCATTTGCTGCGGGAGATCATATCACATTAGTGCCAATTGACAGAAATAATTCATAATTGTCCATAGTGAAGCTTAATGTTTTTGTCTAAAGACTTGTTTAACGATTGGATCCTTATTGCTTAGAGATATGGTGTCTTTTGTAATCACATAAACATGCTAGAGTTTCCTTTCTTCTTCGTTCGGCTGAACGGGTTGTGATGTTGTTCCCCTCAGTGATCTGTATCATCAAAGGGACACCAGTATGCCTAATTAGTTTTCGGTTGAACCATTTGAAGTTGGCAGACCTTTTCAATCTATTATATATTTTGATTTAGTTTCCCTGTTGATAAAAGTTGTGTTTACTTTTCGGTAACGTAAAAGGTACATTTTCATTCTGAGTGGTATTTCATGTTGCTTACATTGTAATACATCATATGGCGACAAGTCGAATTTGTCAACAGGAGACCTACAGTTTTGGGTAATGGATCATGGAAATAAAGTATAAGAATTCAACGTTGCACTCGGCATACAAAATACAAGCTGTAAGTTGGTCCATTAATCTTGTATATTTAAATGTATTTTATTATTAAAAAAATCTCAAATTATTGTAGAAGTTGTTTAATGATACCACTATGTGTTCCTCTTACACTTTACTACTCATGTGTCGAACAATAGGGAAGCAGATAATAAGATTAGAGGCAAAACTCCGTGAGGAGGCGATTTTGAAGAACGTAATCCATCAATCAAATCCAACTATCACTTAAGGTATTCTACTTTTCTTATCCAGTCAAATCTCCTGAAGCAGTTACCTCCTTATTAAGGACAACTGTCTTTTAACAACAAGAGAAGCTGCATCGAATCGTCACCTTCTCAGAATAAAGAAGTTGCAATCCACAACAAGTGTCATTTTATATCATCCATTAATCCTTTAAAGTGAGATTTAATTCAATATGCAATTAGAGTCAAATTTAATAAGAAAACCAGGAAAACTCGAACAAACCTGCAGAGGTTTCTGATTCTTTGAAGGGGATCCTCCTTGGGGTACTACTGCATAAAATCTGTATATTTTTGCTATATGACAGGTTGTGACTATTTTTGAAATAAAAAATATACAAAAAACCACTCAAAACGTGTTTTTGTACATATCACCACACTAACAGGGCCCCCTACCCTGGCGATAACTGGTCCGCCAGGGCCGGTAACTCTATTAGCAACCCACTTATCAATCTAGCATATCCAGACAGAATAAGGGGAGGTGGGTGGCCGTACCCCAAGGAGGATCCCCTTCAAAGAATCAGAAACCTCTGCAGGTTTGTTCGATTCTTTTTCAGGAAGGGATCCTCCTTGGGGTACTACTGCATATCAGAGACTCCCAGAGACAATTCCCTGGCAGTGGAATTCTGTCTGCAGATTTATCTAACCCCTAAAAGAGGTACAAAAGGTGTAAAGTACACTCACCAGAACTCATGAGTCTTTCAGCCCCCTGGCTGCCTCCAGGTACTGACCATGGGACTACTCGTACTGGCTAAAAAGCCTGCTGCGTTCTTAAGCCAACCCCCCCCCCCTCTCTTTTGAAAGAAGGAATAAGGGGGACTTCTTTTAAGCAATCGATTATCCCTGAAGACCACTCCCTCTCGGGTGTCTATCACCAGGGCCCATGCAGTGCATTGTTATTAGTCGTTAGTACGTTAGTACCACCACTACTTTAAAAACCATAACCCGAAAGCCCAATCAGCTAGAGGGTGTACGGCTCTGCCCAGTGAAAAGAACAGTCTTGCCAAACCGAGCACGCTCACTTGAGTGTTTGTCTAACTGGTAATGCCTGATGAACGTGCTAGGCCGGCTCCAAATGGCGGCTGAGCAGATCTCTTCAATGGGCAGGGCCGCAGCATAAGCCTTAGAGGTTAACCTAACCGAATGGGCCTTCAAACCCTCTGGGGCCTGTAGTCCCTTATGGACGTACCCCAGGTAAATAGCCGAAACTATCCATCTTGAGATGGTCTGCTTTGAAGCTGGTAGGCCGGACTTATTCCCGCCGTAGCAGCAGAACAACTGTTTATCCTTCCGGATTTCTTTTGTTCTCTTAATGTAAAGCTTGAGGGTGCGACGCACATCGAGGATGTGGGGTTGCGCCGACCTCGCCCCTGAAACCGCTGGTTGCATCATAGCTGGCAGTTCTATCGGGGCCGAGACGTGAAAGGCATGATCAACCTTCGGGCGGTATGAGTCTGGCAGTCTAATGCTGACTCTGTCTCTGTGAAAGACAGTCAGCTCGGGATCCGAAGACATCGCGTGGATATCTCCTACCCGCCTGCCCGACGTCACCGCCACTAGGAAGGCCGCCTTCCACGTCAACAACTGCAGCACTAGGGTCTCTGAACGCCGGCCCTGACAGCCAGTCCAGGACATGTGCCAACTCCCAAGTAGGACTGACCCGCCGAACAGGCGGTCTAATCCTGTCCACACCTGCTAAGAAGCGCTGGACCATCGGATGACTCCCCAAGAGAGTGCCATCCACCAGTACATGAAATGCCAAAATAGCGGTAGAGTAGCCCCTAACTGTAGAGGCCGCTAAGCCATCATCCAGCCGGGACTGTAAAAACTCCAATACCGGCACTAGGCCCGCAGAAAAGGGATCGAGAATCCCTCGACTGCCACACCAGCGCGCATAACAGGCCCATCTATCTTCGTACTGAATGTTCTTTGAATCCCTCCTCGAAGCCAGTATTGTGTCTGCAACTCGTGCAGGAATACCGCTCTCCTGGAGGCGATTCCGGACAGAGGCCAGGCCACCCACTGAATCCTGGGATTCGGGTGCGGCGCTCCTTCCTGCGTCAGCAGATCTGGCAGACATGGTAACAGTACAGGAGGCTGAACCAGATATCCGAGTACTGATGGAAACCAACTCTGGGCCGTCCACAGCGGTGTCATGAGGACCAACAGCTGTGGAGGCTGCTTGCCTACCTGCGACAGAACCCTGGGAATCAGAGGCATTGGCGGGAACGCCCATAGGACTCTGCCGGCCCAGTCTATCACGAAGGCGTCTGATGCCAGAGCGCTTGGGTCTGGTATTCTGGAGCAGAACACCGGTGTCTGATTCGTCACTCCGGACGCAAACAGATCCACCTGGAACGACCCGTACAACTGGGAGATAAGCCCGAATATCTCCCGGTGGAGCATCCATTCGTGCGGTGCCAGGATGCGCCGGGACAAGGCGTCCGCTCGGACGTTGTCCACTCCCGGAAGGTACACCGGTATCACCCGAACGTTGAACCGGTCGCACCAGAGAAGGAACTGCCACGCCTCCTGGAGGAGAGCTGGCGACACCGTTCCCCCCTGCTTTGCTATGTAAGTCATGGCAGTCTGGTTGTCCATCTCCAGACGCACCACCCGACCTCTTACCAAGTGGAGGAGTTGGTCGAAGACCTTCCTCACCGCCCTCAGTTCCAGCACATTGATGTGCTCCTTGGACTCGTCCAGAGACCACAGGCCCGAAGCTGAGTGGTCCCCCAGGACTCCCCCCCCAACCTGAGAGGGAAGCGTCCGTCTGAACTGTTACCTCGGGCATCGGCGTCACCAAAGGTAGACCCCTGTCGAGGTTGTCCTCCTTCAGCCACCATTCCAGATGAGTGGAAAGCCACTCCAGAATGGCCACTGATTCCTCTAGACTCCCGGACTGCGACCATCGTCCCGCTAAAGCCTGCTGGACTGGTCTCATCCTCAACCCGGCTCTCCAGACCACGTCCACCGTCGCCGCCATATTCCCCAGCAAACGGAGCCATGTCCGTGCGGAGTGTGCGGGTGACAGCAAGAACTGCTGCGTGGTCTGAATTACCTTGGTCACTCGGGCAGGGGCTAGTGCAACTAGTCCCCTCACCGTATCGAACCGAGCCCCCAGGAACACTAAGTCCTGGGTGGGAGTGAGGTCTGACTTTTTCATGTTTACGATCCAACCCAGCCTGAGCAGAATGTCTAAAATCTCCTGGGTGGCCTCCTGATTCCTCACCTGCGACAGGGCCCTGATTAACCAATCGTCCAGGTACGGGTGACAACACCTGCCCTTGGACCTGGCCACCTGCGCCGGAATCAGCATCAGCTTGGTGAACACCCTTGGCGCCGTTGAGATGCCGAAGGGGAGCACACGAAACTGGTAGCACACCCCGTCGAAGGCAAACCTTAGGTATTGCTTGAACTGGGGGTGCATTGGGACATGGAGGTACGCATCCTTGAGGTCGATTGACGAAAGCCAATCTCCCTGCTCCACCGATGCTATCACCGACCTCAGAGTTTCCATCTTGAACGATGGCACCTCCAACATCTTGTTCAAATACTTGAGATTCAAGATTGGTCGGAACCCTCCGTCCTTCTTGGTGACCAGGAAGTAAGTCGAGTAATACCCGGTCTCTTCCTGGCCCCTCGGGACCACCTCTATGGCCGCCTTGTCGAGCAGAGCTACGACTTCGGCCCTGAGGACTTCCGCCTTCTCCGGGGAGGATGGCACCGGGGTGCGCCTCACTCCGGTAAACGAAGGTGGCCCATGCTTCCAAAGAGGCAAATGTCCGTCCCTGAGTGTGGACAGGGCCCAGGGATTTGACGTGACCCTCTCCCAATCTGACAGGAAGTGGGAGAGTCTGCCCCCTACTGGTAACTCTGGACAGAGGCAACGGATCCCTGCAACCGGCGACACTCGGGCCCCCTGACAGAGGAGGGATTAGGAGCCCTGGTTGGAGCCCCCTCTCCCCCGAAAAGGCTGCTGGCCCTTAGCCTGCCTGCCCCTTCTGCTCTTGCCTCTCTTCCCTGGGTGACCTCCCCTGCCGGAGCCTGGTTGGAGCGAAGTTGTCCACCAAGTCCCGACTTTGGCCGGCGGTCCTTGCGGGAGGCCTTCCAGGGGGGACTTACGCTTCCCGGCAGGACCAGAGCCGCCTTTGGCAGCTTTGGCCCTATCCAGCCGTTCAGCGAAGTCCTTGATCACTGTCGCCGATCCCGGGAACAGGGTTTGACCCAGTTCGTACGGGAGGGCGAGCAGTGCGTTCTGAGTAGGCTGTGGGAGCGAAGAGCAGCTCATCCACAGCCTCCGCAGCCCCATCACTGCGGTCATTACCTGACTCGCCGCACTCCTAATAGAGTCGCGAGCCAGGTAACTGGAGACCTCAGTCAATTGCCGCTGGAGCAGGACAGTCTCAGACTGAGCCTTCTTGCCCTGCTCCGACCCTTCAGACAGCCCCTGACCCTGCATGGAGGCCAGGTAGGCTGAATGCACTGAGATCCGAAGCTGCTGCGCCGCATTCCGATACATCTCCTCGAAGGAGCGGAACGTGCGCTTTAGCAACTGGTCCTGATGCTTGAAGAGCGTCACCCGCCTGCCCGGAAGCCCAATGGCGTCCGGGTTGACTGATGTCAACACATCATCATCAACCTGGGGGACATCGAACAACCCCACCTCCCCTATAGGGTACCTCCTGTTGAGTTCGGGCAGATCGAACCTCGTGCGGGTACCCGATAGGAGAGGCGTGATTGCGTCAGCCCTCAAGCTGTCGAGGATGCGGAGCCGCGCCTGCGGTGCCTTGCGTTGGGCGAAGGCCCCGCCGGGAAGCCGGAACTCCGCAGCATCCGACTCCTTCTCCGGAACAACTACCTGAGGGAAGGCGGCCGCGAACTTATCGCGCACCCCCCTCAGGGCTACAGCAATGGGAAGGTCAGTAGGGTCAGGCCCCGCACCCCCCTCAACCTCCATCTCCTCCGAAGAGTCCTCAGTACCCTCAGTGTCCTGCACGGACAAGGTATCTGACGGACCCTCCGAAAGAGCAGACGAAGGAATCAAGGGAATACGAAACCGCGACCCCGCCGATTCCCGCTGTTCCGAAGAAGGAGCCTGAGGCCCGAGTCCAGACGCAGACCCCGACGCCGAAGCGCCCGGGTCTCGGCTCTTGGGGTTACCGGTTCCCCCCGACCCCTCGGCAGTGCCGAGGTCATTCGGGGGGTCCCGTGTGATGGTGCAGCTAGGAACCCTGCTAGTGCTGGGTCGCTGCTCCGGTGTCAACAGAGCATCACCCGGGCCCTTGCCCGGGTTAGCTCTGGAACCGGCACCGACGACGGCCCCGAGGGAACCGGCCGGCCGGGCATCCGGACCCGCCGGGGGAACATCCGACCTGAACTCCTTACGGAGCTCGGACATAAGTTCCCCCATTAGGCCCTTCATCTGCCCCTTAATTAGCGAGTTAATAGCATCAAGTGAGGGTGCAATAGGGAGGGCCCTAGTGGCAGACATCCGCCCCCCCCACCTCCGAATCTGAGCTTTCCTCAGATGGGATCGGGGGGGAACGTACAGTCTTTTTGCCTTTACCCTTACCACCTGATTTAGACGGGGGGGTCAGTCCCTTCAGCTCCTGCCCCGCCTCCAACATCCCCTTGTAAAACATCGTGTCCGCCTGCCTTTTCTTCTTTGTCTTGGCGCAGAACCCGTTACAAAGAGAGCAGTCACTGTCGACGTGCCCCCTGGTCACCAGACACGGCAAACAGGCCTCATGGCCGTCAGCCTGGGGGATATTGACCCCGCAGTCAACACACTTCTTGAATGACTGTAAGCCAAACATAAAAGAAATTGTTGACAGAACTAAAGGGGGAAAGGGGAAGTGCAAGTGTAATCTAAGTTAATATATATATATATATATAATACTATAGAGAACATGACGGCCGCGATATAATAGTGAGAAGCATCTAAAAGCAAGCACTACCATCACAGCCTGAAATAAAAAGAGCATGTAAACAACATGGCTTGCCCATCGATTAACGGAAGTTTTCATCAAGTTAAAAACCAGGTGAAAACGATCGCCATCGACGTAAAGATGCTTATTAATAAAATAATATTAACATCAAGTGCCAAACAACGACTGATTCCAAACGAAAGATATCTATTTTCCACCTAGTCGGGAAAAACAATCTTCGAGAATCCGCCATGTTTGTCTCTTTTCCCGCGCACAAACGAAGCACGTGGCTCGAAATGGTTGGGAAAAGCCTAAGTCACAACGCGATGGAATGCGATAATGCGAACCTATTCTAAACTACGTTTAGTAATAAAGGTTACCATACATTTGAATCTTTCTCCATGTCAATTTTCTTTTTGGAAACTTAGCAAACTTGAGTAGCGAAAACACGTCTTTCTTCCTCAATGACAGATTGATAAGTGGGTTGCTAATAGAGTTACCGGCCCTGGCGGACCAGTTATCGCCAGGGTAGGGGGCCCTGTTAGGGTGGTGATATGTACAAAAACACGTTTTGAGTGTTTTTTTTGTATATTTTTTATTTAAAAAATAGTCACAACCTGTCATATAGCAAAAATATACAGATTTTATGCAGTAGTACCCCAAGGAGGATCCCTTCCTGAAAAAGAATTAAAAGGCTCATAGTCCATACACTTCCATTGAATGTTCATAGAAATGGTTTTAAAGCTACTGCAATGATTGATGTCCATAATGTATACTTAAATCAATTATGAATCCTAGCATAGCATACTTAATTCTCCTCCAAAACTTATTTCTTGCAGGAATAGACTTTTTGTTAACTTTTTACAGTTTTAGCTTCCTTCTTTTTGGTGTTGAAATGTTAGGTTGGTTTCAAGTGAAGTGATGCTTACAAAACATCCCATGGATTGTAAGAGAATTTATTTCACTACGAAAGTGGCTATAGCTGAAGTTGATATACTTGCTTTTTAAAACACGATTTACCTATCTGTCATTGGCATTCTAGATATTAATGTAGTACATATATTTTTAAATCTCATTCAAATCATTCAAAATTTTACATTGAACTGTATTCATCATCCTCAATGGAAACATCAAATAAACTGCTTAATAGCGAGTTGACAAGTATCCACTAAAGTTTATATAAACCTAATACTCTCATGATTCGGAGATTTGATTTTTTACTTTTTAAATCAGTTGATGGCAATCTTGCATAAAATGTATCTGAAGAAAACAAGAGCTATCTGCTTTCTTCTTCATGTGTTTCATTGATTTCGAAATAAGTTCAAATAACATGATAGATGATACCGAAAGATAGTAATCATAGTATTGGGGTTAATGATTAAAACCTTCATGACTATGTTGTCATTTTGATTTAAAATAAATATTATTGAATATTTTGACCGAGTATTCAAAAGGAAATGTTAAGGTGTAACGAAATTGTATTACAATCAAATCATTACCATGACTAAAACTATACAATTGAAATTCTTATTTTAATAAGTGCATTTTATGAGATATGAATAGAAACAGATAATGGTTTCGAAAAACGCACGACTTAACTACAATTGAACCATTTGAATCAGATTTTGTGTATCGAAATGAATAAGGTATTTAAAGGTACATTTAAACATAATGCCATTCAATTGTTTGCCTGTCTTAAAATCTCAACACAAAAAAAAAATCAATTTTGAAATTTGTCATCAAGTTACTCTGAAGGCTTCAACATTAACCTGATCATCCAACAGAATGTCAATGTTGAAATATGATGTTATTGAATTACATATCCAATGTTTCTATGTCAATCTGATAACTTTTATCAATTAATCGTGGTTTTATGTTTGCTATGTTACATATTGTGGTTCTTATTTTCATATTAGTGTATAGAAGAAGTGTAATTAATTATTTGTTTAGCTTTTTTCTTCTTCTTTTCTTTCTCAATAATTTGATTTGAATGCTCTTATCCAATGACACAATACTCTCTGATGTGTTTAGCAAGCTAAATATTTCCCGTTATTCAAGATGCACTCGCAACGAAACTTGCTAAATTGTTGCAATAACCAATCAAACTGTTTAGATTCTCATATTAGTACTTTCCATATTACATTGTCTTAAAACTATATCGCTGAAGTCATTCACTCAACTCTATAAATAACATACTCAAGCTACACTATCGTTCGTCTATACATAACATCCTTAATGTCTAAAATATTTTCAAAAAAAGGATAATCTGGTTGTTAATAAGTAAGATAACGAAAAACGTCATATCACCAAACCGGAGATTTACCCATCACTAGACATCGGCTGGCTGTTCGTGTATCTACATTCCTCAATGTTTGTGTGTGGATATCAAGGTTATTTACACATCGTCTCTGCAAAACAAACCATTTCCTCATACATTACATACTTAAGTGACTTGAATATGTGGGACAAGAGTATTTATCTGAATACTACAGCAACTACAACTTGCAGCATTATCATATATTTTTTAAAACGACATTTTTACATTATCATGCCTGATACGTTCCGATGTGTATATATTTAAGCTTGATGCTTATCATGTGTTTCTAAACCTTGAAATACAGACAGTGGTTGCTCAACGCATTGAATGACTGTTACTTCTAACCTCAGAGCTTGTTGAACACGAAGCCTCCTTATACTTTACATGTGAAAATAGTTTATAGCTCGGTTATGACCTTAAATAGCGATTTCCAATATTTGTGCATGTGACAATGGTTTGATTACTGATGTGTAAATAGAAATCTAATTAAATATAAAAAGTGTTATCAATTTTTACCTTCTGAGTTTTTTTTAAAGAACCAAATGAACATTATTGTATAAAATATATTGTCGTAGTTTAAGTTCGTCCTATGATATCCCTCTACCTATGGGTCTTATTAAATCTTTTCAAGTTCAATGATTTTTGTCAAACAAATTTGTAAACATTGGCACTAACTCTGAAGTATGCACGTGGCATGTATAATGTACTTGGCTAAGAAGACAAACATCTTTCGTAATCCATAATAAATAACAAAAAGAACTTAAAGTAGTAAAACAAAGTAATAAAATCTTAAGTAACAAATTAAATCAGGATGCTGTTTTCAGTAATTCTTGAAAATCGCAAACAAAAAATCAATCCATTAGGAGTCTTTTGCTGATGGCAAATATAATTTTCATCATGGATTATAATCTGAATTAGCAAAAACGTGTTCCTGTGTTCAACGAAAGATTATCAAGAAAATTGTCCATTAGCTAGTGAAACAAAGAAGGTTAAGAGTCATAGTTTGCATTAAACTATTAAAGTAACGACAAACAATCCTGTTAACTCGTAAATATGGTTTCATTTTAATTCATCGGTAAAATCTCATTTCTGATATTTCAATTTATATTTTACAAGCAGTAAAATGAAAAATTTCAGAAAAATATGATGATCGGTTTTTGAGCTCTGCTCCGAGAACAAAGCTAACCCTGTATAGAATCGAATGTCATCAGATTCCATGGTAAGGAAACATAATAACATTTTAAAATTTCTGAAAGTATCAAAAGGCACACTTCATTAGGGTTTACTAAAATTTTACTGCAATTATTCAGTTAGATTTGATGAGCGGCTTTGGGACCCTGTTTAAAGTAAAAAATTAAGCTCATTTCCATGGAAATGAAAACAAATAAATTTAGAAACATAGTACCTCAAGCTTCAACATGCTTAAAACGAATCAATCTTATTTCAGTTGAGTGTGAATATAATATAGAGGAATGTTGTTGTTACTCTCTTCTTTCTACTCTCTGAAATATCATCTGAATGACATATCACATCTCCGTGGAAAGGAGCTGTTTCTAAGGCAGCTCGGCTCTTCATCTTTCTCCATAATCATAGTCAAGAGATGAGTATAATATGTCAACTTTCAGCCAACCAGACATGGGTCATGTAGTGTTATGTAAGATTTTACTAAGAGTATAAGCTCATATTGTAAAATTAAACACATAAAATTTAAGTTGATATCTGTATCTTTATTAACCATAGTGTAATCAAAGTATTAAGCAGAGATCTGTGTGAAGGATTTGATCAAATATAGGATTTATATATCAACGATCCACAAACATATCTATTAATTCATATTTTCAGTTTGCCATCTTTCAACTGTATAATCAAACTTAAAGAGTATATTTATGTAAATGGGTATCAGGTGTACCTTTCACAATTCTTTTAATGGGCAGGAGCTGTAAACAGTTTTAATATCAAGCTCAAAGGAAAACATCTGTTTTCTGAAACTGTAGGATATATATTTTGAAACAAGTAATTTAGGCTTTTTAGGTAATAGATCATTTGAAATGTTTAAATTAGAGGCCTAGCGACCTTTGAGTGAAAAGTATTTGTTATTATAATTATTATTTATTGTAACATGACTTCGGTTTCAAACTAAATTTGCGGGTGTTGAATAACAATTAATCCCGGAAATATTACAAACGCAACTATTTATCTTCTAATTAATATGTAGATAGCAAAAATACTTCTCCAAACGTTGATTAGTATTTTCAGCATATCCGGAAATATTACAAACGCAACTATTTATCTTCTAATTAATATGTAGATAGCAAAAATACTTCTCCAACCGTTGATTAGTATTTTCAGCATATCCGGCATGTTCACATGTGCCAGAAAAATAAGGAGCGCTAAAAAGCTAAGTTGATATCCTTACACAGACATGTCCAGTTTCTTTATGTCACATTTTCAATAAACAATTGAAAAGAAAATATGCCTTAATATGGTTTCGACGAAGTACTTTGGAATTTCAAGGTACAGTTATTATTAAAAAGCAACGGAATAATACTAGTTGCTCATTTCACTATACAGTAAATCCTGTTGTTTGATTAAGTGGCCTTTTCAATTGTTCATGCACTGACATCTATTGACAGTAAGTTGTCAGCTAAGAGGCACTTGAAAGGAACTCGATCTCAAGGGTTTGCAAGTGTAGAAAGGGGAAAGGCGTGGAGGCTGTTGTTTGTTATTCTGAACTTATCATCAGCGCTAAAATCCCTCAGTGAGTGAGTGAGCTGGTGTTTAACGCCGCTTTCAAGATTATTTCACTTAAATCGCGGCTGCTAGTATTATTGCAGGGAGAAAGCCCGCAACACCATTGTGGCTATGCATAGCGGTGAAACCTGAGAGCTTCGGCTGGAACTAGCGAACCATTAAAATCCCTGAATAAGCAGTGATACATCAACTGGAAGATATACAAGCTTCAAGGAAGGGGTGGTATGATAATATATCGTGTCCTGTTTTCATTAGGCTTTCGGAGGTAAAGGTTCGACATTAGGTGCACTACCGATGTTTGTTTGCAGGATCGAAAAGATATTATATGGTTAGATGAGACACGTGACTTTTTCTGCACCCACTGATATGAGAATGAAAATCGATAGTACATATAACGTTAATTCAAATTTCTCTAATTTCAGCAATGATATACAACGAGTATCTGCTGTATCCTATTACGATATTCCAGTTGTTACAGCAATGGTTTGAGTGCCTACATCAGTCTTGGTTGTTTATGTCATTGTAAAAACTGTCTTGTTACATATTGACTCCTGGTTTCCCTCTTTCAAGTGGCAAATCAATACTTGTGAACACTTCTGTGAGCTTAGTCTTTAAATGACCCCCTGGCGTGTTCATGCTTGACATTTTTTTAAAATATTCAAATCCTATATTACCATGTCCAAAATGAAGATAATTGTATTTGAGTCATCAAAAAACAATAACAAATTGTCATATTGTAATGCAAGATTTTCAACATTGCTTTTACAAGTGGAGCAAAATTAAAAGCTCAAACGAAGGAAACATTTAAATTTTTAAATAGATGCCCGCATCCTATTATACCATGTCCAAAATTAAGAAAAATTATTTGAGTCCTCGAAAAACAATATCAAATTGCCTTATGGTAATGCAATATTTCCCATAGATTTTACCACATTGCTTTCAAAACTGGAGAAAGATTAAAAATTAAAACGAAGAAACTGTTTCAACTATTAAATAGATTCCCACCTTTTAGTTTGATAACATAAAGGAAAAATATTACCACGAACATAAAATCCCCTTCTTATTGAACAGATACCTTTCCCTCTATATACATCGTCCCTCAACTATATTTCGTTTTCTCCCTGATGAAATATTAACTGCTGCCACATGGATAGGATGAAAAAGAAAGTGAAGGTTATGTTAAATCTCTTTACATCTTCTGTCACAACGTCAAAGAATCATGTTATATCTTAACGCAAAGCCATACTTGTACGACTATGTTTTATTTTAGACAAAGTTGACGAACGAAATGTCAGTAATAAAATACAGAGAAAATAAAGAAAAAAGAAAAAACGTCATTACATGAACATGAAAGTCACGTCGTCTTGGCTGCATTGTTATAAAAAGTAGAATTATTGTTCAAGGATCTAAACACCCTAACAAAAATAGAAATCATCATGTTTAAAGCCAGAAGACATTAACAAGAAAAGAACAATAAATAGCTGAGGGTTATATCGTTATATAAGCTATTTCAATCTTTGACATTTGTTGGTTTCAACTTCCATGATGTTTCAAATTATTGTTTCACAATAGATCTTGTCATTCATTAAACGTCCTATATTGTGTTTGGATTTACCTTTAGATTACCAAAGATTAACGGTTTAACTGTTGAAAACAAAAAGGTGGGTGATTATGTACGAGAGTATTACATTAACATGTAAGATGTTAACCATTTCATTTTAGTAGGATATTAAGCGATCTGCCTAATGGATTTTAAGATTATTCAATGAGTCGAATTAAGAAAAAAAGAAGAAATTATAGCATGTGAAGCACTGTGATGTTCCCGCCACCACGTACAATCCAACCTATTAATCATACCCTTGTTTGGTACTAGAAACTAGAAAAATTAAATTTGGACTAATTTAAGCAGAATATGCATATTTTAACCACTGGGTCAATCACATACCAATAAAAATTACCTTTGATCCGGAAACCCCAATATGCACTAAGTTCAAATTATTTCCATGAAATCCAGAATAACCAAAGTAACAAAAGGCAAAACTTTACCACTAGGTCTAAGCACACACCAAATTTTGTATAAGATATTGAATCGTTTTTGAGATATGATCCAGATAAAAAAGCAATAGGAAATTACGGAAAAACAGAGACGAAAACTGTACGTCTCTTAAACTAGTTTTCAATGTATCCACACAAAAAGAGAGAACTTATTTTGCGCTCCATAGCTAGAAAAGGCTGAAAACTTCTATGGAGCTTGCAAATTAAAAATTAGATATTGATATGAAAGACACAATATTTCCCTATATGATATAGAATAACTCATTAATCGTGTGACGAGTACCCGATCCCTTTTCTGCGCACACTAACTGACCGATACAAAAGCATAAGTATAAATATATTTACTCTTTCATTACGCAAAGGGAGACTGCAAAGTTGTTAACGATTTCATATTGCATATATTTACAATCTGAAAAAAGGAAAAATATTACACGGATTTTCAGATTGTTTATACATCAGAGTTGGTTATCATCGTCTCCACCAAGCAACGTTAACCTAGGTCTTCAGGAGGGTAGGGTATAGACCACTTCTATGTAAGATTTTGTAGGAGAGCACACACCTCGATTTGTTCTCAGGTCAATCATTTCACCACAGAGTCAATCCATTATCTCTGATATGCCGAAGCCGATACACACGGTGTGCAACAATATATCACTGTATGTTTCATAGCACAGGTTAAACCGTCCTTTCACTTTACCGAGCTTCCGACACGCCACAGCCTGTACTTACAATCGGGGAAATATGGATTGTGAAAATGGGGCTTATGTCATTTTTTAACATCGCCATTTAAGATGACTTGAGCTTTAAACTGGCTTGTATCTTTTCCTATCCAACAAGTTTATCGTTCAAAGTGATACCCTATGTGAGATATTGATTGATTGTTTAATTCTGAAAAAAGTAAGATGAATTATTTTTGTAAAGAAAAGTAAAAAGAATTTTTGTTGATCAGTTTGTGAAGTAATTGCCTTGACGCTTTACCCTTAAGGTCTTGTTCATCTCTTTTAAGCCGTTAACATAGAGTCGAAAGTAATGAAATCCATAATATATATATATATATATATATATATATATATATATATATATATATATATATATATATATATATATATATATATATATATATATAAGCATACTTTCTCTCATCTGTTGTGCATATCAAGTGCTTTAAAAGTATATATAGAATCTCACCCAAGTCTCACGAGTTGATAACAGGTAAGAATTTTTACTTATATTTTTTATATTTTACTTTTATCAACGAGTGTTGGTATATTTGATATCAGAAGACACGAGGGTGAGATTTTATTTATCATCCAAAATCATTTACATTTTGATTCCGTCAAAAATGTATATTATTGAACACTGCACTACTCAAAGACTCTCAGTGGAGTCATGTCATAGCATTGTTACGTCATCATGTTTATGACGTCATAGCATTGTGATGTCATTACTTGATGATGTAAAATAATTGTGATGTCATGAACTTGACTGTAATATGGCATTGTTCAAAATCTACTGGCAAAACGATATCTCCTAGGCTCGCTTTATCTTCCACAAGCGATATCTCCTGTGGAACACAGTTTTGGATGATAACACATTATATAACCATACTATCTCATTGCCTTAGTGATTAAAATAATGAATAAGCTTATTCAAATTTCATTGGAATCTTTAATATTTAAAGTTAACGCGCAGATAATACAACAATTCATATTCGTTTTAAAGTCATATGATACATTTGGAAGTTTCTGTATAACCTTTTTTTATTACTCCTCCGTTGAATACCGCCGTTTGATATATCTAACATTGTCATAACATCGCCTGCTGATTGACGTCACATAACGTCACAATCTTTATGTATGACGTCACAATGTTAGCGGAGCGTCAGCATAATCTCGGCGATTCTCATCCTCTAACAGGACGTCGTTTAGTATTCCCTTTCTATTCCAACTTAATATTATTGAAATCCTCAACAAACCTTGCTACGGACAATGGTTTTATGACGTCACAGACGAGTCAGTACTCAAGAAATCCGATACAACTAGTTCTTTTAGATAATTATGTCTTTGCATTTATAACGTCTTCTAATCAATCTTTGGCCTCATTCCATATATAATAAACATATCTCTTTCTACGGAATTTTATATATTTGTATATTTGATTTCATGGAATATTCGAACTATGTTAGTTGTCAGGTTAGATGTGAAAGGTACTTTGTGTATATCTGTTAAACTTTATTGATCGAGCATTGAAGAACTCTTTCTCATTTTCGATTGTATGTATATTCAGTCACTAACATGGCTTGGTGTTTCTTCCAATATGTCAAAAAAAGGTCTGCATCCTTGTCACATAGTAATATTGTTTTCAATTTAATATGGGATGAATGGGGTGAATAGTTATATATTCATAGAACATTTTTTTAAAACCAATATATGATAAACTAAATATAATTATTGAGAAGTTATCTTACGTTTGTAGGTTTGAATCATAATTCATCATATTTGAGAAACTTACGAACATCAATAAGAATATCATTGATAAAAATACCCGCCTTTAAGGTATTCCTGTTGTTTATTGGCTTTTTGCTAATATTGATTTTATCATTTCTCCAGACTGGCTGAGGTAAGATAGCAGATTGGGTTGCAATACTATTGTTTTGTAAAGCGTTCCCATACCTGTGACAAATGTATCCAAATTCGAATTTTTCAGTAACACATCGTTGATTATTGATTCTTCATGGTACTTGTAGAAATCGTTATGTACAGGAGATACACTTAAGGATGTTCGCTCCTCAAATTTAAAGTATTAAACTTTTTTTCTAACTTGTTTTTTTCAAAGGTTTAGTGTATATGCTTGAAATATCCACCCCAAAAAATAGGGGTTAGTGTGGGTTTTTTCGAGATATTCTAAGACAAAGATTCCTCTGTCAGTCAGGGTTTTAACATGGGAGTCTATGGAGAAATGATGACCTTTTCGGAGAAATCTTAAATTTTAATTAGTTCCTGTATTAAACTTTTTTTAATATGAAAACATGTTACAGTTAACATAATCCTCTTCCAGAAAAAAGTAAAAAATATATATGGTAGTGTGGGTTTTTAGCCGCTACGGCACATAATGTATTCAAATATTTTAATTAAATTATCAACATTCAAGCTATTTTTGGACTAAAAACATGCTTTCTCCCACTCATTATCTTAAAATATACCTTAACGAATTCATACAAATCATTTTCATTGAACAACATCTACTTCTAAGAAAAACAGATAATAGAACTTGCTCAAATAATAGTTACAATTAAAATTGCTGAGTCAGCAAAATTGTGAATAATTTCAAAATGAAAATACTACGTTTCTTTATTTTGATGAATATTTAGTCTGAAATCATCAAAATTGAGAAATTACAGCTTCATTTTGGTTTATATATAAGAACATTATGATTTAAGGTTATTTGAATTTTGTAACTGTGACTGAGGAGCGAACATCCTTAATTTGAACAATTGCTTTAGTTTTGATTGATCATAAGAATGAAAATGTCTTTTGCCGTTTTGTGAAAACGATGCATGAATCAGGTAGTCTGAATAAAGGAATAGTAAGGGAGTACATTTGCAATCATATAAATCATAGAGGAGGCTTCTTACAGTGAAATACAAATACTTCAATTGAAAGCCTACCTAAGATGATTTAAAAAGAAACTTATAATTGCAATCAACACTTTAATCTATTCTGTCCAAACTGACAGTTTGGACTGGTGTGTCCAATACGACGGGTTGTTTTCAGCCGTAGCAATGTCAAACTGACCTGGTAATATATCTATTACAGGGATAGCTTAAAATAAAAAAAGTTCCTCTAATCGACTATTTTGGATGCTCAAGATATCTATTCTCTACATATCATGCCAAACATGTTTCTGTTAAGATTCAAATCCTACATAACCGTGAAAGAAATTAAGATGGGTTTTTTTCTGAGAAGAAAACAACATTTAATATGAATCTTGAAAAAAACATGTACATGAAACTGGATTGCTGGAGTAACTTAATTGAATGTTGAAATCGTAATGAAAGTTTTGTGTCCTTTCAAACTTACAATGTTCTTTAAAAAAAATTAAAAAGAACATATTCCAAGCATTAAAGATACTCTGTCCCTTTGTTAAGTAACATAAAAGCAAAATATTTTTCACTAACATATAACACACTTCCGATAGCAAATAATAAACTACAATTAGAATCAGAAGCAAAATAACTAAGAATGAGCATGTTATTATTATCACGTTATTCAAAACCACTGTAAAAGGAATAATTCTTCAAACAATAGAGTGAGAAAGAAATGATCATCCTGAATACATTAATCTTTTCATCTTCTAAAACAAAATTGAAATAACATGATATTGTCTGATGCCTAGGGCATACATGTAAGACTGTTTCCTTTTAGAAAAGGTTGACAAATGAAATGTCAGTAATAGAAGTCAGGACAAGTATAGCATGAACATCAAAGTCACGTCTTCTTGGATTCATTGGTAAAAACAACAGTATTGTTGATGACACTTTTGAAACATGACACCATAATAACCTCGTACAGGATCATGTTTAAGACAAGGCAAGGGCAAGGAATAGTTTATACAATCTGAAGTTATTTCAATCTTTGACACGCATTGCTATTGTCTTTCATCAGGTCCAGACTCATACAGCAGGCCTTTTTGCATGACACAGTTTGCATTACATTTCAAACTGAGAATACCAAACTTAATTTCTGTAGTTCAACGTGGATATGTTTATATGAAACATGTTTTCAGAAGTATTAATTTCAGTATGGTTATTACACATGTAGGTTACATTATCATAAGTAGTAAAGTAACTAAGAATATTTATGAAATAATAATATAGGAATAATTAAACTAATATTTGATAACAATAAACGACAAACATAGCAGGTAACGCTAAGAAAAAAACAATTATGAAATTATATATACATATATATCATAAACACTTTCTCTTGTATACACAAACTTAAAGTCCTCCAGGGATTAGGCTTCCTGCCATTCATTTCGTTTTAATTACTTTAAACTGTTGTGTTGTTACCATCAAATCTGAAGTACATATTGCCATTTAATTATGTAGGGACAATAGGTATAATGCTAAAGAATTAAAGATAAAAAGAATTTAAGTTAAAATGATTCGGAGAAAATGATTGAATATCCATGGGCGATTTTAGTGAGAGCTAATATGGACACAGCGAATATGCACAATGATAATTCTGAATGTGACACAAGTTCTCTCTAAGTTATTTTAATATGATCCTATAATGTATTTAATAAGCGTGTAATTGAAAGTGAAATTGCATTCATGCCATCGTGTGCCAACAGTTTATAATTTCAAGTCTCAATGGATTTAAGATTGGCCGTTTGCCATGTCGACAATCAAACTGATGTCTTCAAATATTGACCATAGGGATTTCAACTCTTATTCCTTCTTTCCTTTGAAACAATGAATGACTGCCTCTATAAAAGGAAAGTGTTTTTTCAGAAAGTGTCAATATAAGCATAATGACAATTTCAAAAATAAACTTCAACAATAAATAAAGAGTAAATATCAATGGAACAAGGCAAGAATTCGTCAAAAAGGATTAAACAGCCTCGCGGAGTTGCTTTAGGATAAACTTGAATATTCAGCTGTGAGGGTTTGTAGGGAGTCTGTTTTTACCAACTTATTGTTTGCCAGATGTCTTCATAGACAAATCATTCTCTGTTAACCTCCTCAGTCAAGATTGTTGGTTCCTGCTTTCTTTAGATAGATAAAAGGCAGTGGGATTTTACGACTGCCCTATTAATGAGCTAATATGCATTATAAGACAGAGCTGGCGTTGATCAAAATCACAATATTGCTTTAAATGTTTGTTAAACTGTTTTTAAACATAATTATATTAGCCTCGTGTACGAGTGGGCCAATAGCCCCTGAAACGACCGACTCTGATTTATAAAGAAGGACTTTTATCAAAATGCAGTACATAATCACAAAGTATTTCATTCATGATTATCTTTTCACATAACACATCAAATACCAAATAGTAAGTGAAAAGGAAAAGAAACACAGATGGGTGATTTTCATCTCCAAAATAGGTTTGATATTATAGATTTATGTTACTTTCATTTTTAAAGGGCTAATATTTTAATGATAAAGATAAATTAACAAGAGATAAGAAGTTATAAGAAAGCATTACAGACACATGTTAGCAATATGTGCTGATGAGACCAGAGGTAAGGAACTATCGAAGTATGTCAACAATTACCTGCATACTTTGTTAGGAATCCAGGTATTAACACGATTGAGTTTTTAGTCAACTCAGAGAAAGCTACTGTAAATGGTACCTTAGTAGTTTAAAAGTGGCCCCATAAAACAATATTGATGGAAACGTATGTTCTTGATGCCATAGAGAGAGAGTAAAGTTTGGAAATCGGTGAAACATTGCCGAGAGGCCTGTTTGAAGACTGGCGTAAAGTATTTTGAAAAAGGCTGTTAAAATAAAATTCTGATCAGATTTGATGGCATGGTCTACCTTTTATCTCCAGGTAAAAGCGTAATGTCCTAAATGATAGTACATATACAACAGCGTCCAAAGGGTTCAGGTTAGGGTTAACTGATAACATCATGACATTGAAGAAATTAAAGAGCAATATATAAAGTTTAAGTCTTTCGACTTTATATGTAGTAACATTTGTTTGCTGCAAAATTGAGGACGTTGACTCTTAAGTCTAAATGGAAACCTTATTCTCTGAAAGGTTCTTTTCCAATGTTACCTAAAACTTGAACCTACGTCGGGGGTGTCTCAAATTTAGTCCTCTCTTTTCACATTCGAGTGCAATAGAAAACGATTATAAAGAAGATATAGTCTTTTTCACATATTTATTTCAGGAGAATAAAACGAAATGTTCAGAGACATAAAATGGGACATTAAAAAGTCATCAAAGGCTATAAAAAGAAGTTTGAAACGATCATCTCTTACATAAGTGTAACAAGGTCTAAAGACTTTTTAGAAAAAAACCCGAATGCAGATGTATTCATCAATCTTTATACATTTTAATCAGTGCATGCAACTAATTCCTTAGTTACACCATTAAATTGTGGGCCTATAGAAGAAGTTTTCTCATTTCAAATATTTGGCGTTAGTCATTTCCTGCAAAAATATTATTTCAACATTATCTAGTGCTTTGGCAAAACAAGCCGCCAAACCTTAGGGCCAATTCGAAAATGTTTAAATCGTTTTCAAGACCTGCCAATTAATGCTAATTTCAAAATGTTTGTTTCTAAAATAAGTGAGGAATATTGGGTGTTTTTGTAAATGAACAAATAGAAAAAGTTCATAAAATATTTTGCAAACATGCTTTAAAATAACTTAAAGATCTTCTTATGCTGCAGTTTTTGGTGAATATGGACGAATGCCCCTTATTGTATTATTAATAGTATCTACGTGCCATACAGTTTTTGGAGAGAATTGAAAGAAAATCGTTTGACAAAACATTGTTATTATATGTTTAAAAATGTTGACTGTCAAGGTAATGATAACTGTGCACCTTGTATTGGTATCTTATCATTTTCGTATGGGTTTGGGTATGTTTGGCAAGAGTATCTGAGAGTCTGAATCTGTTTAGAACTAAGATCAAGAATTCAAGTGAATTATATATACTACCATATATCCCAATAAGAACATTAAAATAGATAATCCTGAAGTTAACATGGTTTGAAGAATGCTTTTTATATCATAAATGTTACAACAACGACTATTAGTGACATATTTCATATCAAAAGAACCATAAAATACAATTACATTTATAATAATGAGTATATATTTGCAAATATGTTCACAATTTAAAAACAAAGAATAAGCTTTTATCAAGTCATAAATCTATAAATTATTTTTTCTCTTAATCCCATGCCCATTCTGTGAAAAGTTTGCAAATCTAACTATGAACTTAATTTAATTTTCCAAGTAAGAAATTGAGCAAGTCTGGAAAAATTTTAGAAAATAAATTGTACATCATGTGCTTCTTAAAGTTCTCAGTTAATTCCACAGGGTTAGACAAAGATAAGAAACCCTTGTGTTTAACAACACATTTCAAAGTGCATACAGGGACAGGTGCTCTAACGCCTCATGAAGGATATGATGAAATTAGTTGAAGTATGTCTCTTTATAGCCATTTAAAATCCCATACTACTCAAATGTAATCACTACCAACTGAAAGAGATAAGATCACCTTCAGTTAATGATCTTCCAAATCTTGACGAAATCATATTATGTTGAAGGAAAAATTGTATGATATGTCCCTATTAGTAGTGTCTGAAACGTGAAGAAGACTGTGGATATCAAGTTCTGTTTCACAGTTATCATATCAATATTTTTTATCAATTATGAGTACTCGCGTCAATATTTTTTCAATCATCTGTGTTTAAACATCCTATAGTAAGTACTTGGGGCAGTGTATTCTATTCTGCCTTCGGCAGGAAGTTGCAATCCTAAAGACGGAAACATTGTGAGCTGAAAAACGTAGGCATTGGAAAATAAAGCCATATTTAGCTGAGGAGTGCAGCAGTAGATCAAACATAAAACTTATTGAATGTAATATCGTTTATTCTAAGAGAAAACGTTTACTTTATCAATATAACCAAACCAAAACATGCATCAAATGTTGCAGCATTGTTTATAGCTTTAAATTGGAAACATCTAAAGTGATGTTTCCCTTAAGCTGAATAGGGTCTACCTCGGTGGTGTCTAAAATAGGTTACCTTACCATGTGTCCTTGGACAAAAGATGATAACATTGTCCATTTTTTTCTAATTGAACAGAACCTTAATTCTTAAAAGAATCTTTGACATACGAATAACAAAATCTATATAAAGGAATAAAGCTATATCAATTTTAAAAGCATTTAATAAACAACTGTTTTTATCTCTTTGAAATCTAATTGCATATATTATAAGTTTTATAAATGTAAAGTATATCCGTTATTTCACTTCACTTGTTAGAATTACGATATCGATTTGTAAATAGACTAGCAATCCTACATAACAAACACAATAAGAAAAAGTTTTGTTGAAGTATTAAAAAGAACCTTCCAGAAGTGAGTATTTATTGAATAACAATACCATTTTCCGTCTTGCAACCTTTTCTTTAACTTCTACAGTCATTTCATTGACGTTTAGTGACGGTAAGTGGTCAACTAAGTGACACTTCAAGAGAACGTTACGTCAAGCACAATTGAATAATGGTTTCTCTCGTGGCAGCAGATGGCCAACGGAAACCTCTGTGGGAATCCATCCATATAAAGAGCAATTTTTCCCTGAGTGATCTGAAAATCCTCTGCATTAAAGGGTTCTGAAAAACCTTACCATGAGATAAACTTTGTGTAGGCAAAATTGTCCACGGTAAAGTTGAAGATATCCTTATGTGATGTATCTTACGGAAACAAGCTGTTTCACTAGATTGAAAACTAAACCTGTGCCTGTGCATTTCGGTTGTATGGTATGATGGAGATGCAAATAAGATAGGTAACAAAGATACTATTCATTTCAAATTTTAAAGTAAGTTTTTATGATATTGCTGGCGAATCATGCTATTTACATAAGAGCAAGGCAATATTACTTGTTAATAATTGTACAAAACTATGTATACCCTGTTCACGTAGTGACCTTTTTTGATGATCATGCCTTGACGTGATGATCATGCCTTGACGTTTAGTGACAATAAGTGGTCAAGAAAGAGACAGTTCAAAGTAGCCAAGTCTCAAGGGTATTCAAGCTTGTACAGATGCGTGGGAGCATATGTCTTCTTTTCTAAGGTTGTCATCTCCACCAACACCCATGACCGAGGGGTTTTATGTTTAGTGTATGTTACAAGGGAAGGAAAGTGTTTAGAACCCGTTACTGTGTTGAGCTATTAACAAATGTATTTTGAATATATGTAACTATTAATGTAACTGTAAACTTTTACACGTGACTGCCGTTCATATAACTCAAGATTTTTTCGTTTAGGTCTATTTATTCTATGATAGTGTCTACCTTTGGACTTATGAAGTCAAAATTTAGTACATAAGAAATCTCCGGTCTTTTGTTGTTAAGTGAGGTGAGTTGGTGTTTTACGCCGCTTTCAAGATTATTTCACTAATATCGCGGCTGCTAGTATTATTGCAGGAAGAAAGCCCGCAACACCATTGTGGCTATGCATTGCCGTAAAACTTGCGAGCATAGGCTGGAACTAGCGAACCATGGGTGGTACTGCGCTGAAACTCAGTGTAGCATTGCACCTAAACCTGACTGCGTGTAGAACAGTTCTCTACTGCAGACAAGGTTGCCGAGATCCTGGCGGGATTCAAACCACGGACCTCCTGATCCGAAGCAAAACGCGCTAACCACTGCGCTATCCCGCCCACTCTTTTTTGTGGTTTGATCATAGTTCTATTATTGGAGAAAAAGTTCCCTGACCACAACCTTCAGTCCTTGATTTTCGGAAAACTTCTGGAACATAAAACTATATAGCAAAATACTATTCCAAATATTCCAAATCAAGGAAATGTATAACCCCCAAATTTTGGCCATGATAACCTCTTTCACTTACAATATCATGTAAGAACCCTCAAATATCTGTCGACAGTGATAACCATAATCTGAAAAATTAAGATAAGGTAAATGCAATATATAATAAAATATCATTAATAAAAAAACTGCTTGAAGAAATGTTGACTTACATTGCCAGCTTAAAAATCAACAATACAATAAAGATAGGTAACGATTAATAGAAGTCTGATTTAAAACCCTTGGCACCTTTAAGCCTATTTGTCGGTCTCGTCAATTTCAACTCTAGATTGAATAGCAGCTCAACTTTGTTGTTATTTCTTTAATTTTTTATGTGCATAACATTAAAAAAAATTACAAATGTTTAAAATGTTATCGTTTGCGAAGTATTCGTAATGTTTCTAGAGTTACTATCTATATCAAGACTTTGTCACGAAAACACATATTGTCATCAGCTATATATAGTGATCAACTCAGTTTGACTTAAAAGAAATATATTAATGATTCTATGAGCGATGCATGAATAGGTCGAAGGAGATCATTGGACTATCGAAGGTTAATTGAAGATACGCTGTAATATTCACATGTGACCCTCTCTAGGGAGCCTGCGCTTAAGACTAAAATGTATAAACTTATTGTTCGGCAGATGTTTCATTTGATAACCAATTGTCTGTCAATAGTAAAGCTGTTCAGTTCAAAATATTTGTCCCCTCATTCCTACCGTAGTCTACTAAAAATGGTTTATAATATTTGTGGGTTATTGAGAACTAAGTATTACTAATTCCTATTTGTGCCTAAATCAAGAACATTGCTGATTTAAACTCTATGGTTTTCACTCCACACACAATATATGTACATGTAAGCACCACAAAGACTTAAAATGTATTCAGTAGACAATATTACGGTTGTAAATATCATGCTCAAGACGATTGTTAATAATTTTATTGAAAAAAAGAAATCTTTTATTTCTGAAACCGGTGAGAAAATCCTCGAATTTTGTTGCTGACTTTCATCAGGGCATTAATTAAGAACGACTCCACTTTGCTTCAGAGAAAGCATTTAGTTTGAAAAAGAATTTCTTTACGGCTGGACTGGGTATAAATAAATTGTGAATAAAGTGCAATTTCAATTGCAGATTCGTTTGTTAACATTTGACAGGATAACATATGTAAAATCTCTAATATTTATCTTTGACAAGTAAAGAGATTGCATATATTATAATACAATCTCTGAGTTTGCTTGACCCTCCACTGTTCTTTAATTGAATGTCAACACTCATCTAATTAGTTAAGCCAGAGGGAAAGAACAAAGCTGTCTAGCAATAAGGTCTTTGTTTTCTTCATTACTAGTTTCGTGGACAGACTCCCTCAGGAAGTGTAAACTGTTTGATATTCAAGGTTGTCTGTAACTGATCAACTATGTGACGAATAATCCCTCTGCTACACAGAGGACAGTCTCCCCCATTTTCATAGACCACAGTCTAACAGGTCTGTACTAAGGAATATAGTGCTTTCTTTGTGATATTTCTGTTGGTGCTTCTGCATGGAGGTGAAACATCTGATTAAGAATGAAATTCGGGTTGTCACAAATCGCACCAGATGACCATTACAAAAAGATTTTACTCTTAACAGTATACACAAAATATCAACTGATACATTGGAGGGAAAAAGTAGTATCTTAAAACTTAATTTAAAGGTACTAATGAATTTCATAAATATACTTATCAACCAATGCAATAAGAAAGTTAATAGAAATATAAGACACCGAATATTTTTTATAGAAATAGAACTGTAAAAACATAACTAAAATGGTCCATAAATTGATAAACTTACATATAATACTCCATGTTGTTTTGTTGAAAAACAGACAAACAGTTCAGATATATCTTACACGAGATCAATTAAATTTCATCCTATGGGATTTTTTCTATTTTGAACATTAAAATGTTTGTCTAAAGCAGAACATTTTTTCAAATGGGGATTAACTTAAAATGCTGTGATAGAAAACTAAATCGCACACTGTAATCGAACCAAATCAATTAACAGTGCGTCTGAAAAAATTTTTTTGATAAGGACATGTTCCGATTTATTTGGCCCGACCATTATGTCATGAAACCAATAATGTAAATGGCTTTCATTTTGTAAACGACGTTCAAATGAAAAGTTCTAAGCATGTACAATAAAAGCTAATACTTGGGTCGAACACAGTGAATCGCGAATTTGTATAATCGTTTATAGAGAGCTAACAACGTTGAGGTACAGATTGCGTTCCTCTCGCTTCCAGTCTCTATTCTGTGATTCAAGACAACATTTGATGTTATGTCCGAGATTTAAAAGGATATTAATCCCGCAAGTTAGCTTTCCAATTATGCTTTAATTGCGCTATCTGTAGTATAATCATAATCAACTCTCGTTTTATTTCCTGTTCCACTCGAGTCTGCGCAGTGCCACAGGAAGTCCTGATATGCGAGCGATCGAAATCCGCAAATGAACCACGATGTACGAATGACAGTTAACAATCTAACAACATCCAGCATACTTTTGGGACGAACAAGGTTTTGTTCATACACTTCATCTCTTTACTCTTATCTCGTTACTTTTAATCATAACAGTAGGTCTCGTTCGGGCAGGTGGTCCATTGTGGCCTGAAATTTTATGAAACTTTGATTTCGTCAAAACACGTGCACAAATAATTTGAAATAGGGATAAGTAATCATCTTAGATCTGGTTGTCATGGTCTGTGAAGAAGGAATTTCAGTCGCTCTTATTGTCATTGCTGTAAAAATCAATGCTTTCTACCTTGAATATATGTTTAAGTCTGAAAACGTTGATTATTAATCTAACAGTAATTATTAAAACTGAGCCACAGAATTAATTGCTCTATTGCGATAGTTCAATGATCTGATGTAGATAACTATAACTTTTTAAAAGATATGTATTGTAACAGACAAATGATTTATTCCTTTCTTGTTTTCAGATGTTTTACTTTGTAAAAGTAAAGGGTGTGCCGAATCAAGTTGGTACCCCGCTTGGCTGATCAAGCATGACCAACAGAACAGCTTCTTTATATTCAGAGTGATGATTCTGAGTAAGTATGCTTTGTTTGTTTTTTTGATAACGTGATCTAATTTGAATTTTGTTGTTGAAGTAACGCTACCGATCTTGTGTATAAATCTTGTTTAAATTCTTTTTTCGGTGCACAGGGATGATCATTCTCTCCCAATAGAGGTAGCTCCGTCATAACTTTCTATACAACCTCTGTCTTAATTCGAAGGTTTCTTGTGCACGAAATGTAGAACGCTGATTGGATGCAATCAAAGTTAGTTGTGCTATCAGCGACGCCGTTTCAAAAGTTATCATTCAAATCGCCTTAGTTTACTTCCCAAAAGCTAAACTTTATTCGAATATGCACCTTGCACTTTGAGTAGTCTTTACGAAACACAAACGCCTGTTTCATTGCACTGCCCTGTGTGAAATCAAATATGTTATTCATGCAGTCGTTGTTTCCATCGGCTGAAATATAGCCAGGTAGTTTCAGTTACAATATTGTCCCGCTAGGGGAAAGTGCCGGACGACCGAAAAACCTTAGTATAAAGACGGAATGATGTTGTATAGAAATTTATGACGGAGCTACCTCTGTTGGGTGAGAATGAGGGATGATAACTTTCAGCTGAAATTAGGAGTGTATTAACTTAGGAATGTTCTAACGCGATTTGTTCCCCACAGTTATCGCCATCTTTTAACCTGGATTTCATGCCTTTTTCTACTCGCATGAATCAAATATTTAAATTACATTATAGCAAAGGTTAATAAATTTCTGATCTTATTATTTAGATTCATCATCAAGAGTAAAAACGCAGTCCAAGCGACGGCTTCAAGTTATTCTCTCTACTTAGAGAATGCTCACAGTAAAGATGTTTATCAATGACAATGTTGACAATTCTTTAACATTATTTTTGTTGTTGTTTAGAGTTCGGTTTTCAAGAAAATACAAATTAACTTGTTTATAAAATTGGATGTTTGGTTGTCACTAACAATCTTTTATAGTTTAAATGTCTTTTCCTTTCAATATTACCACCACTTGACTCAATACCTTATCGTGGTGTGGTGGTTTGCGTGCTTCAGAGATCCCGAGAGCTATGTCAGCCGGAGCTTACATGCTCCTGGTAGGGTCACCCATGCTGGAAAGGTCGACGGGTAAAGCCAGACCAAATTTGAGTCGTTATAAAACCTGCTTGCTATCTCTCACTATGCCTTTCTTTCCCCTCATTCTGTCGATCCCTTTTCTGTCCACTCTTTTGGATGCTTGTCATCCACGTGTTTAATAACTGAAATATTGTTCAAAACACGTTAAACCCCAACTCACTCACTCACTTTCAAAAATACCAATCAAGAGAATTAGATAAACTGACGCTAATCATTCCAGAACAAAATATGTGATTAACATGTTTCTTGCTTTTTGTTCTTGGGGTTTTATCTCATTAATGACTACCATTCAAGTTTCATTCAAAGTCTATCAAGGTTTTATTCATGACCACCACTTGACAAAAAACCTTACCTTATCGTGGTGTGGTGGTTTGCGTGCTTCAGAGACCCCGAGAGCTATGCCAGCCGGAGCTTATAATTACTTGCTCCTGGTAGGGGCACCCACGCTGGACAGGTCGACGGGGTAAAAGCCAGACCAAATTTTAGTCGTTCTAAAACCTGTTCTATCTCTTACTTTCCGTCTTTTCCCTCATCCTGTCGATCCCTTTCTCCCTTATCTGTCCACTCTCTTTTGAATGCATGTCATCCACGTGTTTAATGACTGAAATATTGTTCAAAACACGTTAAACCCCAACTCACTCATTTTGTTCATGAAACTATCATTGTTAGGTTTGTCCATATTTCACCTAAATCGTTATAATGTTGAACACACATTTGTATAAAATATTACGTGAGGTGATTTGGTGTGTGTGAGTGAGTGAGTTGGGGTTTAACGTGCTTAGAACAATATTTCAGTTGTTAAACAGGATGACAAGCATCCAAAAGAGAGTGGACAGATAAGGCAGAAAGGGAAAAGACGGAAAGAAAGGCATAGTAAGAGATAGACAACAGGTTTTAGAAGGACTCAAATTTAGTCTGGATTCTACCAGTCGACCTGTGCAGCGTGGGTGTCCCTACCAGGAGCATGTTAGCTCCAGCTGGCATAGCTCTCAGGGTCTCTGAAGCACGCAAACCACCACACCATGATAAGCTATTGAGTCCAGTGGTGGGTGATGTTTAACACCGATAGCGGCTGCTAGTATTAGTGCAGGGAGAAAGCCCGCAACACCAATGTGGCTATGCAATGCGGTGAAACCTGCGAACCATGGGTGGTACTGCGCTGAATTTCAGTGTAGCATTGCACCCAAACCGGACTGCGTGTAGATTAAGTTGACGAGCCCCTGGCGGGGTTCGAACCACGGACCTTCTGATCCGAAGCCGAACGCGCTATTCCGCCCCCTATAAAATATTAAGTGTGTAAGATAATTCAATTGCACTCAAAAATACATTTAGTTTTGAATCTTTATTTAGTTAAAATAAAAGATGTTATTTATATTTAGTATTTGGATAAAATTTCCCAATTATAAAATAATCTATTCATCTTACTCTGAAATAATGAAACGATCATGAGTAGCATAATTTCATGAAATGAATGATTTTTTTAAAGAAATTCTGTCAAAGAGGCGAAAAGACTGGACAATGACTGCGTACAACAATGATTGCCAGTGGATGTTCGAAGAGATGAAGGGTAAATCTTACAATTATTTAGTTTCAGTAAAATATCTAATCTGATACTTACATATTTTGACATAGCCGAGCAGCTCTCATACTTGTTGCTGATCGAACTGAGAGGTGTCCCAATTATTTTAAATAATATACACAAAGTGTATAAACAAGACCCAACTGTTCCTTGACACTCTTTTCTCTACAAGCATTTAAAGAACTGATGAACACATGCAGTGAACCAACGGAACTTCTTGATGGGACAGTGGGGGCAGACGCCATGGGGGATGCAGGCTCTGCCGAAGAAAAGAGTAGCAAAGCTTCATCTCCTTGTTTAAAGTCAGAGTGAGTAGGAAGACCAGAGTGGATACATCAGCCTACAATCTTGTCATTGATTCCTCGCGGTTGAAAGGAATGGAGCTTGGAAATCCACATGAGTTCAAGATATCTTCTCTTGGTGGTTGTAGCAACAACATCAGGGTCATCTCTGAACTGTCCACATGAGTTCAAAAGATCTTCTCTTGGTGGTTGTAGCAACATCAGGGTCTTCTCGGAGCTGTCCGACAGCTCAGAGAAGACCCTGATGTTGTTGCTACAACTACCAAGTGATCTCCTGAACTCGTGGATTTTCAAATACAGACAGCCCAGAGAAGACCCTGATGTTGTTGCTACAACCACCAAGAGAAGATCTCTTGAACTCATGTGGGTGAGGTGAGTTGGTGCTTAACGCCGCTTTCAAGATTTTTTCACTTATATCGCGGCTGCTAGTATTATTGCAGGGAGAAAGCCCGCAACACCATTGTGGCTATGGGTTGCGGTGAAACCTGCGAGCATCGGCTGGAGAACTCATGTGGATTTTGAAGCTCCATTCCTTTCAACCGCGAGGAATCAATGACAAGATTATAAGCTGAAGTATCCACTCAGGTCTTCCTACTTTCTATATTTCTGATACTCTTTTCAGCCACATCTTACTGGTCAACGGGCTACTCCTTTTCAGCTTCACTATTTACTCCAATTCTATTCTACATACACACCCGCACGACGTCACCACCTATATATATATATATATATATATATAATTATTTAAAAACTTTTTTTTTATGTGTATATCCGATCAATAAGTCGCCTGAGACTTTTATATATACCAAACGATGTTTATATTACTCAATACACAATTGTTCTGAATTTCATGTGTTGCTCATTTATTCCTCTCTTACCAACCCGGTGGGAGAGGACCCAGAGCCTCTAATAGCATGGGACTCTACGTACGTAAAACACCTTATAAAATGCACGTGTTGTGAACAATATTTCAGTTATTAAACACGTAGTTTCAGAGACCCCGAGAGCTATGCCAGCCGGAGCGTACATGCTCCTGGTAGGGACGCCCAAGCTGGACAGGTCGATGGGTAGAAGCCAGACCAAATTTGAGTCCTTCTAAAACCTGCTTTCTATCTCTCACTAATGCCTTATTCAAAGCACGTTAAGCTCCAACTCACTCACTGAAACACGTGGATGACAAGCATCCAAAAGAGAGTGAACAGGATAAGGGAGAAAGGGATCGACAGGATGAGGGAGTGAGTGAGTGAGATGGAGTTTAACGCGCTTTGAACAATATTTCAGTTGTTTAACACGTAGATGACAAGCATCCAAAAGAGAGTGGACAGATCAGGGGAAAGGGGATCGATAGTATGAGAGAAAAGACGGAAAGAAAGGCATAGTGAGAGATAGAAAACAGGTTTTAGAAGGACTCAAATTTAGTCTGGCTTCTACCCATCGACCTGTCCAGCTTGGGTGTCCCTACCAGGAGCAAGTACGCTCCGGCTGGCATAGCTCTCGGGGTCTCTGAAGCACGCAAACCACCACACCACGATAAGGTATTGAGTCCAGTGGTGGCGGACAGAAAAGACGGAAAGAAAGGCATAGCAAGAATTAGCACGACCCCCCCCCCCCCCCCCCCCCCCACCTCCCCACCCCCCCCCCACCTTGTAATCGTACTTGTGTGACATTTACGCTTAGTTGGCAATTATCGTATATTATAAATAGCTTTATTTTTTTTGTTTGCTTTACAGAAAAGGAGCAAAATATATCCACTCAAAGTCAGGTTAGCGTGAGAACGTCACGCTAGTTGTTTGCAGAAATGCAGCCTGAAGGCTCACAGACAGACACCTAATAACTTTAAGGAAACACTAAACCGGCACTTTAATCATGGGACACTGACCATGCAGTCACAGGATGATACACGTGCGATATCAAACTTGAGTGAGTGGGGGTTTAACGTGATATTCTATGTAGAAACTAACTTATTTTTAACAATGATAGATATGTTATTGTGACTCAATATCGAGTAAAGGCCAATTAATTCAATATGTTAATCATAAGCTATGCCTACTTTTACATTCTACACTTTATTCAGAAAAAAACTCAGTTGTTTTAATTGATGTTTGACTATCCTTGTTGCATTACCAATGAAAATAAAATTTTAAGGACGTGATTCCACCTAGTTTCGGTCCTGCAATACCGCAAGTTCTCATCCTTTGACGGACATGACTCTCATCATCATGTGGAACTTATCAACACTTCAATGGAGCGAGTGAGTAGGGGTTTGACGTGCTTTCAACTCTATTTCAGTTAATAAACACGTGGATGACAAGCATCCAAAAGAGAGTGGACAGATCAGGGAGAAAGGGACCGAAAGGATAAGAGAAAAGACGGAAAGAATGGGAGAGAGAGAGAGAGATAGAAAGCAGGTTTCCGAAGGACACAGATTTGGTCTGACTTCTACCCGTTGGCCTGTCCATGGCCTCGTTCCTCAAAACGATCGTAACTACAACAGCTGCGATCAACTTTGCAACTGTCGTAAATAATAGTTTATTGCTGTTCCTCAAAGCCATTGTAAGGGAATTGCAAGTCAAGCGATTGTAAAAGTTGCGATCGTGATCTTCTGTGCGTGAGAAATATCGAATTGGCACTACATCCGGTAGGTGAGAGTTACCTCCACTTTCAAGCAAACGAACAACATGTCAGAGACGTCATAAAACAAGAAAGTGCGCAAGGCTAACTTCCAAGCGAATGAGATCGCTATCCTTGTGGAGGAAGTTTGCCACCATCAAGAGGCTTTGTTTGGGCCATTTTCTGCGAGTTTGACAGCGAAAGTGAAAGGCAAGTTGTGGCAGAGGATCGCCGAAAAGTGAGAGTAGAATAATTCTTGACAATGATACTTGTTATACAGCCTGTCCCACTAGAAATGAGAGCGATATATAATCATAAGTGATTAATATTTCACGTGTTGTTTGCGTAGATCCGAAAGCATATTTGTACCATGCTAAATTATCAGGTGTTTTTATGCTAATGGCCTCTATATGAACCTAATGGTCGTAAATAATGTCTTTATTGTTAGGTTTTTCTATATTATAAGCATTTGGTTTAAATTTTCAGAATCAATGCAGTTCGTGCAACTAATAGAGGGCCGGTTGAGGTCCGAAAAAAATGGAATGATTATATATATATGCTACGTGAAGAAGCGGTCTATGTCCTTGAAGAAGGAGCAGAAGATGACGGGAGGCAGAACAGCTCCACCTAACCTCACAGTCATTGAAGAAAAGGTAATCTATTTTGCATTTTTTTAATTACTATTGGTTAAGCTTATAATTTGCAAAAAAAACAAAGTTTTGAATGTTAAAGACTTTAAGGTTTGATAGTTAAAGTATTTATGTCGTAAATTTAAACCATTACTACCTACAGTACTGAGATATACAAATAATTTTAAATTGGATAACAAAATAAAAAATTAAATGAATAAGAAGTAAATTCATTATAGAAAACAAATGTGAAGTAAGTTATTTTACAATAAAGAAACAAAACAAAATATCGTTATTTTGATAAATTGAATGCTAGACATATATTTCAAGTAATAGAATATATACATGAATTAATGGCCATTTTCTTAAAATATATTAACTTATTATTTGGTACAAGATCTTTGGTTTCACAAATGTATGTTTTATATTAATCAGCTCAAGTGGAAATAGGGTCAGCTAATGCATCCTCTTTTGCCAATGTGAGACACGCATCTCCTTCAACTCCAACGCCATCACCACCTCAACTTCTGCAACAACAGTTTTGGAAATGAATGGCAAGTTCCACTGCAGAGGTGTTCACAGTGAAAGGTGAGTGAGTGAGTGAGTGAATTGGGGTTTAACGTGCTTTGAACAATATTTCAGTTATTAAACACGTGGATGACAAGCATCCAAAAGAGAGTGGAAAGATAAGGGAGAAAGGGATCGAAAGGTTGAGGGAAAAGACGGAAAGAAAGGCATAGTGAGAGATAGACAACAGGTTTTAGAAGGACTCAAATTTAGTCTGGCTTCTACCCATCCAGCTTGGGTGTCCCTACCAGGAGCATGCAAGCTCCAGCTGGCATAGCTTTAGGGGTCTCTGAAGCACGCAAACCACCACACCACGTTAAGGTATCGAGTCCAGTGGTGGACAGTGAAAGGTAAAGGATGCACTAAACTGTCACAATTATTAATGATGTATCTGCGTTATATAATCAAATATCTGTAAACTGTAGTTCAATCATGCACCTGCACTGTATCCAATAGACATAATAAATTAAAGTGCAGAGTCTGTCCAAAATGTTTCAACTAATGTCCAACCTCTAATAGTTTATTAAAGGGTTGGTAATGTTCTGTGATAAAAACATCGAGTAAGTAAAGCAAGTCCCGACAACACATCCGATCACCTTCAGAAATCCACCGATGTCATAAAACCCTATCATTGTTATGGGGGGCTGTTTCCACAGTAGGAAATAATATTGTATCATCCACCTCAATGATTCCATCAATAGTAGGGTGGAATACACGCGATACGCTTGACTTCACTGCGCCATGAATGTCTCCTACAACTATTGTAACTTACAATTGCTTTGAGGAACAGTGGTAATTGTAAGAAAAGTTTACAATTGGATAGTAGTGATTCACAACTATTGTGAGGTTACAATCGTTTTGTGGAACGGGGCCCAGAGTGGGTGCCCCTACCAGGAGCATGTTAGCTCCAAGTGACATAGCTCTCAGGGTCTTTGAAGCAAGCAAACCACCACACCACGATAAGGTAAAGAGTCTAAAATCCCCATTCATTATTCACAGTGGTTACAGCGTATGTCAGGTTTGGTATTTTCTCTTTTTCAAGTTGCTACAAATAAAAGTTTCGTGAACATTTTTTTAGTTGATTTTTGACCTTTCTACTTTCATCTTGTATTTAGGAATTACAAAATCATGCTAACAGAATAACCATGCATCAATTGTTACTGATACTATTTAATTTATTTTGCAGGACTGTATCTGTAACTTTCATATCGACTCCTATTTTAATAACTACAGAGCCCTGATTGCTTGCATCGTCAGCCAATGCAACTTCTTCCCCTTTTCAGACAGACGTGGTTGGGTCTCCTGGCGGACAGTCAGCTACTAGTCTCGGCATTCAGAGAATACCGGGCTACATCCCTTCGATCCTGAGACAATTCTGGAACAGGCTTTTCTGGCGTCAACTATCAACAAATCTGCAAGTGTTGCAGGTATATTAAAATACAAATAATGTAACACAAAATTAAAAGATGAAATGATTTGAAAGTTTTATTTTGTTTATATCCAGCTTGGGTGCCCCTGCCAGGAGTATTAAAGCTCAGGCTGGCTTATCTCTCAGTATCTCTGAAGCACTCAACCCCCCACACCACGATATGGCATTAAGTCAAGTGGTGGAAGATTGCGCTCTGTTCAGTCTTGGCATTCTTCAGGTCGCTGTACCAATGTTGTGTAGTCTGAATGAACAGCGGCTGATGTGGCTTTTTATACCCATAAAGCAGACGTGTCTGCATGTAAACCTTCATGATCCCTTGCTGCACGTGCTTGGATAGAAATGCATTTGGACGAATCGGTCGTTTTCGTCCCTGAACACAACGTAGGCTTTTTGGGCCATTGTTTTTGGTAAATTTACACTTTTGAGCAAGCCTTTCTTTAAATTACAGGCATGTATCATGAAAAATATTGACCCGTTTCGAAATAATCAATTTCACATGAATGTCAAGTTTCTTTATTTAGTAGAGTTTAGTTTTCATTTAAGACTAAGATGTTTTAAATGCTAAGGAATTTTGAACATTTAAGCTGACATCCCTGAATTGATTCAAAATCATGAAATTATAAGAACTGTTAACACTTATGCACGTGTGTTTCTATCCTGCCACATCAGCGTAATTGAGTCCTCTGATCGAGCTCCTGACCTCTTTCGGGTCAAATCCCTCGTAGCTGTGCTCACCTGTTATTGTTTCAGCCAATGAAATGTATTCCAAGGAGCTTGAAGCTACTCTCTTGAACTTATCGGAATTTTCCATCCGGGTTGTGCCGCTGGTGCTGGATAGATAGCTAGCGATACGAGACTTTTGGCCTAAATGAGATCAGTGTATATGGAAGGAGCTCGATCAACGGATTCAATTAAGCTGATGTAGCAGGATGTTTTGAATCCCTAGTGCCGTCAAACAGTTGAAATGTATAGGACAATCTTCATTTCTTCATTTATAGAATGATATCTCTCTTTGCCTTTCTCACTCATGAAACCTTAATGAATTAAAAAAAGGAAAAATTTATTTTACCTTTCATTATGTTCGCAAAATGCGTAAAAAAATTGTAATATCTGAAAGTGTTATGAATTTTCATTTTACAATGTTTCTAAAATATCAGTATAAATGTAAAGAGATTGATGAAAGGTTGACACTGATGCCATAAATAACACATAACCGTGTTAAAACGTTTCTAAACTAGGATCCAGCCAGGGGCTCGGTAACTTAGAGAACTGTTCTACACGCAGTCAGGTTTGGGTGCAATGCTACACTGAATTTCAGCGCCGTAGCACCCATGGTTCGCTAGTTCCAGCCGATGCTCGCAGGTTTCACCGCAATGCATAGTCACAATGGTGTTGCAGGCTTTCTCCCTGCAATTATACTAGCAGCCGCGATATAAGTGTAATAATCTTGAAAGCGGCGTTAAATACCAACTCACCTCACCTCATCTAAACTAGGAACATTTACGTCTTTGTAGGGAAACTTATGGGTTAAATATTTCATTGTTCGTTATGTTGTATTTGTAAATAATTGAATTAATGATACTTATGGAGCTGAAAGAAAGACAACATAATGATAAAGAACATATATCGCTTTAAGAGAGCAGCTGGTATTGTGGAAAAAATATTCTCTTGAGAAAATGAATGGTTACTCTATCATGGTCCACAGCCGTCTTTAGGATTCGGTTGCTATTTTTTGTTGGAAAATAACCTGACAAAAAGTATGATGGACAGCATTAGATGGCGTTAACAGACCTGTTAGCATGTCTTCAAATGTTACTTAAGCATTAGAAGAGATATGATGTTACCCATCTAATTTATAGTGGAAAATATATACATTACTCATTGACTCGAGCAGCAGCTGGCGCTTACTTATTCCGATTCTGAAATTGGGAATCTTTTTGTTTTATAGTTAGCTAAAATTGTTGATGGCTAACAAGTTCCTGCAATTTGTATACCTCGCAACAACGATATTACTCACTTCATGGGACATACTGATAAACCAGGTCTGCCTTGGGACAATAGTCCTTACCGATAAGGTTATTTAAGTTGTCTCCCTTACCTTACTCTTCGTCATCTGAGGTACAACTGCAAGCTAGCGTTGACTTCCGTTGATGATTACGTCAAAATGGATGACAAAGCTAAGATCAAACACTACTACACTGTATGTTCCAACTACCGTGGTAAAATGGTTGAGGATAAAGTAGTATCGCTGCATAGATTTCCTGCTAGGGACGATCTACGAAAGACATGGATCAAACTCGTGCAGAAGGAACTTACAAATTCACCACCACTCTATGTCTGTGCTCGGAACTTTTCAAGGACGGCAAGTTTGAACGTGATACGAGTCCATCCGTGTTCGGCAAAAAGGCGTTCAAATCTTCCAAAGTAAGTGAATTCTTAAGTGCTACGAAACTCGAACATTATTAATTTCAAATTAAATTTTAACCAAATTATCTAGAAACACACATGACAAACAATGTTATTATTTTCACATCAATAAAACGCTTTTCCCATTAGTGGCCGTGTCAAATAATTTTGGGTTACCTCGATAAACATGGAATTTCAAAACAATTTTACATGTAGGTGTATCTTACTTGATTATGTACATGTGTTAAGATCAAATTAGATCCAGTGTATCTATTACTTATAATACATCAAATTAATATGATTTCATTGAAAGTTTATATTAAGAATATAATACTATAGTGTACAAACTCTTTATGCGACTCAAGAAATATAAACATATTAAAGTTTTTCACTGCATCTGACAACAAATGTCACCTGACTGGAGAGACTGGGGATCCAGTAAGACAGGATCAAGGACCAGCCGAAAGTTTAACTGAAGATTCGTTGGGCGAGGATTGCATGCTATTTGCGGAAAATTATGTTTTCAGCATCGTGGAAATATGTTAAACTCTTGTAAACCTGAACATATCGGAACAAACGGATTTCGTATCGGTCTTAGACATGTCCACTCAAACCCAACCAAATGTAAATATTCAACAAGATGTTTCGACACAAACTGATGCAAGTCCAGCAGACAGTGAAGTCAAGCGGCCAAAGATGAAAGACGTTGGTATTCAGTGGAATAAACCGGTGTTAACTTTTGAAGATGCAGCAGATAGTGAAAACATTTGTTTTTACACAGGTGTGCCAAATGTGAAGGTATGCAATTTTTGCAGATAAGGGTTTTCTAATATCGGACTTGACTACATCAAAAGGCTTGAAACTGATCATTCCCCCATTTAAAAAAGCTCAAAGGAAAATTTTCAGGCGAGAAATCGAAGAAACAAGACGCATAGCTAACCTGCGCATTTATGTTGAAATGGCAGTGAAGAGAATTAAAAATGTTCGTGTCCTCCAGGGTGTTATCCCAATCACATTATCACAAAGATAAGGACAATATGTGTAAACTTATCTTATCTACAGCCATCTCTTGTACCACTTAAAAGTTGATACTACAATTTGATAAATCTCAGTCTGAATATTTATATGTGAATTTAGAAACAATCCATGTGAGAGTTGACAGGTCTTTTGCCTTGAATAAATATAATGTTTGCCATACTTTTTTCTTCTTATTGTTCAAGTTGTAACACAATTAAAAAAAGAGATGAAAATCTTTAAAATTTATTCATAGTGTAATAGTTTAGCAATTAGCAAATATTGTTATTGAATTCAATTACACACGATACTAAGCATCCTTTAGTCAAAGGTTCACCGTTGAAATAGATACAGTTCATTTGGATGCATGGCCACTCCCTTGAAAATATTACATAATCTTCATCAACTAATTAATTGTTTAGTTGAACACAGTTGTTTCACAGTGAAGTTTTCAAAGTCAATCAATATATCCGACGCCATGTTTTGCAACAATGTATCATGAGATATTTCTTCAACAAAGTATAGTCTTTGCGAAAAGCCTTTTGTAAATCCACCAGGAATGTCCAAACTAATATGAGCTGAGAAAGAAAAATATGCTGTCCTCAAGGAACTCCTAGGCGTTCAGCATCAAATACTTGCAGTGTCAGAACAGCGGATGAAGATAGAATCTGACCGACTTGCTCTGGAGAAAGATATTTGAGTTTAAGAAACAGATTTTGAATATAGCTGAATACAAGAGTCTTTCGCCTGTAATAAAATTTCTACATGAATTTTAGTTGACAAATTAGGTGCCGTACATACAGCGGTCAGAGTCTGGGTCCCTAATTTTGTTAATTTCTATGTATGTTACCATAATGCATACTTGCCAAAAATGATTAGAGATGTGGTTTTAGAATTTTTTTTCATTGATTATGATAATATCAGGAACTGTTTTTAATTTATGTATTAAATGTTATCAAATGCTAAAACGTAATGTTTTTACTTACACATTAAAGAAAATCTTCAATTGATTGGTTCATCCTGGCTGTGTTTCCATCAGGACACATTGGGAGCAGCAACTTCTATCTTTTCTGGTATGTCACCTGGGGGAACCTGGACATCCTTGGTGATGCAGTAATTATGGAGCTTAAAGCAGGCCATATTTGCCACAGAGCACCTCTCGGGGCTGAACCACAAACAGCCTGCAGATTTGTGTAAGCACCTTAACCATGTTGAAATTGATTAAAGGGCATTCCTATCAGGGTATTGAATTGAAATTATGGTAACTATGGTGATACCCTCATTTACTTATTTTCAGATAAGTGAAAAATATTCATGTAATAATCATATATAAGTATATACAGGGAAGTACTCTTGAATTTTGTTCCACAAAGAATAATCGTGATATCACTGTCCCTTTAAAGCTCTTTTCAATTACATTCCAATGCCACATTAAGAAGGAAGCCACACATAATTGGAATACTGAAAGCAATGTCAAATAGAGTTGTGACGATGTAGACATCTCACGATACCATATGTATCACGTTACAAAATATTTAGGTTATTTCATTGATAAAACAACCACTGGACTCAATACCTTGTCATGGTGTGGTGGTTTGCGTGCTTCAAAGACTCCGAGAGCTATGCCAGCCGGAGCTTACATGCTCCTGGTAGGGACACCCAAGCTGGAAAGGTCGACGGGTTGATTCCAGACCAAATTTGAGTCCTTCTAAAGCCTGCTTTCTATCTCTCACTATGCCTTTCTTTCCATCTTTTCCCTCATCCTTTCGATCCCTTTCTCCCTGATCTGTCCACTCTCTTTGGATGCTTGTCATCCACGTGTTTAATAACTGAACTATTGTTCAAAACACGTTAAACCCCAACTCACTCACTCATTGATAAAAACCTAGTAACTTTGACAAACATTTGGATTTTTAGGTTGAATAAGCAATACGTAGCACGATACAGGCATCGTATCACAATCCATATATCGTTAGATAAAGTTTAATGATTCTCAATGCATCGATATATTTTCACAACTTTAATGTCAAATATTCTCAATACTGTCTTTCAAAACATTGAGAAACTACATTATCTTCTTACCTGAATCTCGCCCTTTCAAACCCCAAAAGCACGCTCGATGGTGTTTCTTGTCTTTATGTGGGCAATGTTGTACCTCTCCTGTGGCTTACCTTTAGGGTCTCTGAGTGGCGTCAACAACCATGTCGACATGCGTATTTGAAATACATCAGAAAATTATTGAAATCATTAACAAACTTTTACCTTTGATTATCTTTATTAAAGTGTAATGTCCTTTATTATCTCATAGGAAATCCAGGTTTGATTGGTTATAACAATACATATTCCTTGACATCAATACAATGAGTTACAAACTTATATCATCAATTGTGAAACAAATATATCATGAACATAAAACTTGAAGCTTCCAAACATACCCAGGGTCACCGAGAAGCCATCCATCAGGTGCCATCTGTTCCCTTCTTGCTGACATACGCTATTGCTCCAAATCAGCGAATCATGTGTAGATCCAGGCCATTTCACCACAACATTAATGTGAACCTGTGAACGAAATTTATTCATAGTAAACGATTCAGCAATTTTTAACCACTATTTGGACAAAACAAGTAATTGTAGTTGTAATTTTACATTTATTCGAATTAAAATTGCAATATATTTAGTGTGATATTACTTATGGGAAAACTACCAAGAAAATGGAAAAGTTTGAGAATAATAAACACCTTACAAAAATGAAGCGCTAATAAAATGGCGAAGAGAGATTTGATAGGAAAATAGCATCAAAAGGTGATAGGTAAAGGTCGTTGCTAATGTAAATAATGAAGTGACGTACGAGGCTACGAGTCTAAATTGTTACAGTCTTAAAATAGATGTGCTACGTACATACCAGCACAGGACTCGATACCTTATCGTGGTGTGGTGGTTTGCGTGCTTCAGAGAACCTGAAAGCTAAGCCAGCTGGAGCTAACATGCTGCTGGTAGGGAGACCCACGCTGGACAGGTCGACGGGTAGAAGCCAGACCAAATTTGAATCCTTCCTGTCGTCTGTCCGTCCGTTATACATTGTGTCCGGCTTATAACTTCGTAATTTATCAACCATTTCAATTTTAATTTGTCATGCACATTCATAAATATTAAATGATGTGTCTTGATTAACTGTTTTGAGAATATCTTTCGGGGAAAAGTGATGAATTGTAAAAAAAAAAAACTGATAACAAAACTGGCCCGGTCATATCGTCATAACTTGTCACCTAATCTTGATGAAATTTGGTATGAACTTCTATTAATACATGATGGCGTGTATTGATTAAAAAGTTTGAAAATAGTTGTATAAAATGTTATTTTGATAAACTATTCATCTTATTTTGATCAAATTTGGTAGTGTGAACTTTTAATGTAATAATAATGTAATAAAAAAACTAATGATATTTTTGTGAAATTTGACTTTTTGGCAAAAGCTATGTGAACTATTACATAACTGTTTCAAATGCAATCCGGCTCATAACTTCTAAACTAATCATCTGATTTTTATCAAGTTTATTATTACATTATGGTCATGAGCAGGCATTTTTACAATATTTCTGCAATTTTTTTTATTTACGTCCAAATCTGATTTTGTTACAAATTTTTACAAGTTCTCTCTTGTTCATAACTAGTGAACTAAAGATATGATTTTGTTTAAAATTTGTATCAAATGCTATGTACAAAAAGGTGAGTCATTAAAATTTAGAAATTTTAAGAAAAATGTTTAGTATTGGAGAAAGAAACATGTATTTGGAAATAATTATGTCATCTGCTTGTTTCTCTACGTTTATTGTCGTAAAGGGGATGGATGTATATTTATATTTTAAGAAGGAAAAGCGTATCAATTCAATTGCTGTGGTTAATTTTTATCTTGTTGTAATGTAAAACTTTGATATAATGTTTACTCTTTTGCTTAAAGACCAAAGAGCATCAATATCAAAATACAAGATCAGAAAAGTTCGACACATTATTAGACGAATCATTGAGTGAACATTTACTAAGCATTTATGGTACATATTTACTTAGTTACGGTTTTATTAAAAATATATCTAATAACAGTCTTTAATTTCATTAAACAGTAGACGTTGTATATCTAATTGTTCCTTCATCTTGAGCAAAGAGCATACTGCCATCACTTCAGACACAGTATTAAACACATATGGCAAAACGGTTTTCAGTTTTTTAAATCTGAATAATAATTTCATGTAAAATCAGTAGTACTTCGGGGAACGTTTGGCAATGGTTTTAGTTGACAGATTGATTTGCCAAGAATCAATTTTTTTTCCCTCATTTGTAGAAATGACCCATTTACATTTTGTCCTACGACACAAACACCCAGCAGAGCGTTCAGAAGTAATGTTTCGCTGAGGTACACAAAGTGTGTTTACAGTACATGTTGATGAAAACAATTTTTCCTATTAACAGGTTTAAACACAAAAGTTTAGTCTATTGACTATTTCATTCTGTCATGTTATGAATTTTTTGACTGAATCCTTGAAATGTCAATTTTCATCATGTTTCTTCAGTTAATAAATCTTCCTAGGAATTTGTATCTGATGTACAAAAGGATTAAATTGACTTTGAAAGTCTTAAATCTGTCAGAATCAAATTCAATCCCTGATTCAACATCGAACTCCACGCCGCTAATGGCTGAAATATTGCTCAAGCGGCGTTAAACAATAACTCACTCACTCACTCACTCAACATCGAACTGAGACTTTATGTCTGTCCAACAATTGAAAACACAACAAACTTAGACATGTTAACGCCTGCACTTTTATTTTATAAGTGACAGATTCAATTCCTTAACGTGTTTCTGTTCATCTTCATATGATTATTGATTTGAGAAAATCATGGTAGAGATCGTATTACCCAAGGGAGAAGTGCAGACAGATTAATTTTCTTTTTGACTGAAGATAACGGTTGAGCACGTACAGTTGGAACAGCTTCGACACAGAACGGAGTTGATTCTGTTCTGTCACTGAATTTTAACAGTCGAGTAATATAATATCTATAACATTTTTTAATGATTCAATAAATTCGTAAATTCAATTAAGTGAGCAAAAAATGCAAAGGGAAAACGTTGTAACTCCTGCATTGCATGCGTTATTAAATAATATCAGTTAAACAATAATCTTTATTCAGTCAATTCTAACATCAATTGTAAGTAATGAATCTAGAAATATCTTTCAGTTCTTTTGTACATTCATACGTTAATATTTTTATATTTATAGACAAAATGTAATGATGTGGTATATTTAATTATTTTAACAAAATATTCATAACATTTTGGAATTAGGGAGAAAAAGTGTTGAATATATCTATGAAAGTGTTACCAAGTCCTGTCCGGCTCATTATTTCCAAACTAATTATTTAATTTGAACACATTTTGTAGTGAGGTTCATGATTACGTGAAGGTGTGTCATGATAATTTTTTTTAAAACGTTTTCGTTTATTTATTTATTTTCAATTCCTGTTTGGCTGATAACTTCTATAGTAGTTTACTGATTTCAATCAACATTGTTATGTATCTCTTTATTTTCAAAGTTTTAGGTTCCAGAATGTCGATAACAATCTGCAAGTTGAGGAATTACGCTTTATCTGTTCTGAGTGGATTATTGTTATAATTCACGAGGGACAGATAAACCGTTATTCCGAGCTTCGAGTTCGTTATTCTTTTTCTTACCCAAGTCAAATCTAAGAATATTAACGATACTTTGTAAAATGCCTTCGTGAAGGCGAGTTGCAAGTGAAATCGGTCATTGTTTTCCTGCGCGACTAACAACGATTTTATCAGCGCACAGTTAAATGTAGTGTTGTGTCAAAACATTATTGTGGATCATATATTAAGCATGACAACCCTAACTGAACGAAATAGTAAAATGAAGCACATATAAATATTAAGCGTTTCATGTCATTCCATACGAGTGAATAAAAATGGGTTTTTAAGTCTCGTTGACGCGTGTTTGCTAGAGAATAGAAATAAGTTCTGTCAGCAAATCAGATCTCGAATTAATTTTAGAAAAACTTATTTCATTGATCATAATGAAAATAATACCAGACATATTTGTGCCGGTTTGGATTAGAAAAGCACAATAATTTACTCCAAAATTGATATATAGAACCAATCAGAAAGCAGTATGTTCATACTTGATTTCGTGTATACCTTAGTAATCGTCAACAGTAAATAACAAGGTGTAATTGAGTTTTAACAGCGTATCAGAGATGATTAAGTTTAAATTCCAATATTTAACTGTTAGTCTCTCTGGAGAGTCTGCGCTTTAACTTTGAATTCATCAACTTACTCTTTAGCAGACAGACCAACGATTTTCTGCTATCGTATTCATTTCAAAAGTTTCGTTCTGGCTTTCATTCGATAAATAAAACGTAGTCTGAATTTTTTAAAAGAGTGTTTGGTGGTCTTTTAAGATAACTTTTACGTTGATGAAAATGCAAATCCGATTTTGCTTTAATTGATCAAGTTTTCATGTACATGTGGGACAAATGACATGTGGGTTAAGAGTCCTTAAATGCTACCGACCTTGATTTTGAAAATAAAAAGACTGTCATTGAAATATGCATGACAGTTTCAGGAACTTTTCAGATCATGATATTCCTCTATACTTTGATCAGTCTCGATAAGTTCATCCGGCTAAATCATCGTATATGAATCCGCCCTCGTTCCTTTCTAATACCCTGATCGCCTTCGGGCTAAAATCCTCGTATGGCTTGCGGCTTGATATCGTAGCTGTGCTGGCATGTTATTTTATTCAGCCAATGAAATGTCGTTAATTAAGGAGATTCAAGCTACTAGCTTGAACTTTTTCAATCCGGGTTGTGCCACTGTTGCTGAATGCGAGTCGTCTCATTGGCTGGTTAGATGGCTAGCGAAACAAGGATTTTGGTTTGACAGATTTCAGGGTATAGTATGTTGCCGGGGGTCTAATGATATGATAAAGCAGTGGGCGTTTATTTCTCCTTTGTTTTATGCTATAATAATATGTATCAGATATATGGGTTCATCAAGGTAATCAGAAAACATTTTTGGCTTGAAGAGATTAGGGTATTAGGAGGGCGGATTCATATACCCTGAATTAGTAGGATGCGATAAGTTCTGATAACAAAATTTAGAAAGTTATCAGATAACATCAACAGACAGATGTTAGCAGTAGGTGTAGATAACATCAGAAGTAAGAAGGTCACGAAGTATGTCAACAATTACCTTATACTAAGGTAGGAAACCAGGTAAGTACATATGATTGAATCCTCCAAAGAAACATCCTGTCTTAGGGTAAGACGTATAGCTGACGCTCAACTCTTCTTACCCTGGGAGTAAACCCCAGCAAAAACTTCGCGCCGTAACCCATGATTCAGCCAATCAAATACTTTAATCGCGATGGTGTGCGATAACATTTCAGCCAACCAAAGAGAGCCTCTCGCGTAGGAGTTGGTTTTCGCACTTACGCTTAATGGCGACGCCCATAGATAAACAAACTGGAATCGAAAGTTTTTTAACCGATCGACCATGGTGATAATGTCCCGAGTCCAATTTTGCGATTCTGATTAGTTTATTACAACAAATCATACATCAAGTTTTAAGAGATCGGTTTGATTTTCGACAACTTAACTCAATACCTTATCGTGGTATTTGAGTGGTCCAGACCCCTAGAGCTATGCCAGCCGGAGCTTACATGCTCCTTGCAGGGGCAGCCAAGCTTGATAGGTCGTCGGGTAGAATTCAGACAACAGTTTTTAGAACGACTAAAATTTAATCTATCTCTCACAATGCCTTTCATTCCGTCTTTTCCCTCATCCTTTCGATCCTCTTTTGGATGCTTGTCATCCACGTGTTTAATAACTGAAATATTGTTCAAAACACGTTGAATCAAAACTCACTCACCCACTCACTCGGTTTGAACTTGAAGGGATGGGCGCTACCATATCGACTCGCCTTTCAATCACAGTCATTGGTTGATTATTTTTAGAAAGTTTGTAGGGAAAAGGACACGGCGCAAGTTTTTGCTGGGGTTTACACCCAGGGTAAGAAGAGTGGAGCGTCAGCTATGCGTCTTACCCTGAGACAGGATGGAAAGAAACTGTTCAAGTACAGTTTTGATCAGATTGGATAGCATGGTTGTAGCCCGCCATTTCAAGAATAAAAGTATTACAAGGATAGTTCTTAGACGTTGGCCAAATAACTTATATCTGCTTCTGTGAAGTTTCAGTAAGGGTGTACTGAAACTATCATGATATTGAAGAACTGTGCTGTGTTCAAATGAAAACTATCCTGAGTCTGCACATGTCAACACGGCTTCAAATCAAACTTGTTCTTTTCCATATTAATGCAAACAAGTCATATGATTGAGTAGTAGACTGTTTATATAAGAGTGAAGAAGTATGTATGCTTATTGGTAATGTAATGACTTCTATGCGTGCTTGTAGGAAACTGCATGTCGACTCGTGTCTTTATCAGGTTTAGCCTACTGTAGTTGACATATCGGTCAGTATTTGATAAAATCCTCCTTTAATATTAGTCTACAAACATAATAACAAGTAATGTGAAAGTGAAATAAAAGAAATCGCAAAGAAAGCTATCGAAGCAAGTTTTCATCATATTAGCGGTAGAGCGTCAAACTCGGCACAGTGTTGTTACGTGTCTTCTTTGCGTCGAGCCTTTGGGGAAGATGTATTCAAACGCGGTTAATCGGCTATAGATAAAATCGTTTTCGAACGTAGATTCGACGATGAAATAAACCAATCAAAAACAATTTTTTTTAAATGTCATGGTAGAATGTTTAAAGGAAAGCCTCTCAATGGCTCCTAAAACTAGAACTAATGCTGGGGATGTCTCAAAGTTCGTCCTGTCAATGTGCACTTCATTGCAAAAGAAAACCATTCTAAAGAAGATATCGTATAGTCTCAAATTATCTTAACTTTCCCAACCTTCATCTGAAGACGATAGACATAGAACTTAGACATTTTACATAAAACTTAAATACATGTATACAATACATATAAATGCATATAAAGTTAAGGCTGCAGCAATGATATGTCACGTGATATGTCCCCAATGTGGTCAGGTCCTGACATAAATTCGGTCAGATGTATTCTTAAATCTGAATACCATGATTTATATCAATTTTTGCCCCCAAAAAGTTCAACCATAGTGCCATTGGTATCCAATCCCAGAAGGTTGAAACCTTGTGTTAAGGTATTGGCAAATTGGGGATATAGATAGTTAAGTTGATGATTCTGTAGCATCTTACAGGTTTATATTGAATATTGAATATTATATTTATATTAAAGCTGATATGTCACGTAAACACTTCTTGGAAAATGGAAAGCATGTGTTGTGACGAATCATGGTCGCAGAAGGTACGACTTGTAAAATTTTAAAGTCACGGAACTGTAAGACTAAGATAGCTAGAAAAAATTGATACTTTTATCTGTAAATATGATCACCCTAACGAACACATAGACCACACAACCTTAATTGGAACCTTTCAAAAAATATATCCATCATCACTCTAAAGCAATGATGCAGGGAAATGTATCTAATGGTTGTGAACCATTAGTGTAGTCATGTGTTGATGGCCTAATGTATTTAGGTACTACAGAATAGGAAAAACACTTGGAAACTAAAAAACAGACAGCCATTTGTGGACTGTTTGAAAATGAAAGTGTTAAACCTCTGATAAATGCAAACTGTATTTGCTTTGATATGTAAATTTCCTAAATTTCATAAAATACCGCTTGTCGATCTTCACAGCCAATACCTGTATGTTTTTGTTAAAAGACAATAATTAATTCAAATTACATAATTTTAATAGTGCAAATATTGTTCCTTGGTTTAATATACATGAAAAGCTATGCTACCTTTCCATCATATTATGACATCTAGTTATACCACTTCCATTATTCCCCTGTGAATTAAACCTTCCAATAGTCCAGGAATGATGCTTTTAAACCAGGGTCCTCTTGATGCACATTCCATTTCAATTTTAGAGATAAATGACAGTAACTAAGTGACAGTTTTCAATTGGTTTCTAAACTTAGAAAATGATTTCCAAAGGGAATACACAATCTGAGCATTGAATCTAGAGGTAAGTGAACTGTCAAATCAGCGTCTTGGATGTTTTTTCTTCTGTTGCGATAATGGGCTATTATTACTATTGCAGATCAGTTTATTACATAATCACTTCAATGTCATTTGCAGGTTGAAAACGTGATAAATGGAGACTGTCACAAGTAAGTCACACAACCCCTCTTCAGCACCTGCATCTGCACAAGCACGGAGACGGTGTGGCATCGACTGACACAGACGTCGCACAAATGCTTGAGGAACGTTCCTCCACTCCTCTTTCAAGGCTACAGTCAGGTCACGAACGTCATGTGGTGCTGGTTGTCGTTGACGGTAACCTTTGACTGTGTCGGTGTTAAAGTGGAAGGAGAACTGGCCTCAAAATCACCCTTCTGGAGCATTCCAATAGCTCTCTCTCTGATTTTCACTCAACAGTGGCAATGTTGAACTGAAGTACAGTCGTCCGCTGTCCTTGGCCTTTATCCTCCCCGGTCCAGGGTTTGCACGTGCAAAGCAAGAAACGTGTCATCCAGGAAACAAAAGCCCGATAATTGGCATGGGTTTGAACCGAAAATGTGCTCAGTACATGTTGAAAAATCTCATACGAATGTGTTTTTATTTATATTCCTTATCGATGTTGTTCATTTATTTTCAAAAGTTAGCATTGCATTTTCAAAGTGTTTCAGTATATGTTACGATAATATTCCTTAATTAAAAAGGTGGTAGCTTAAATCAATAAAATCATTGGAAAATGAGGGCAAATGACGACTATCCAATCAATCTTCATTCTCCCCACAGATATATAATCGTCATTAATTCCTTTACAACCTCGAGCTCGAGCTCGAGATAAAAGATAGCTTTCCGAAAGTATAGGGAAATGTCTGAGGCGTTTGAATGGTAACTTTTGAAACGGTGTCGCTGATTGGACAACTAACTTTGATTTCAAACAATCAGACGTATACATTGATTGATTGATTGACATTTCTAGACCGAGAAACGATTGTATTAAGACAGAGGTTGTATAGGAATTTATGACGGAGCTACCTCTGTTGGGAACGAATGACAAATCTTCTGTATCACATATTTCTTATTCTTTCTACAAGTAGTTATTAAGAATAGCATATATTTCTTTAGTGATTTAATGTGATGATTGATATCCTCTTAATATAATAGCTATTATTTCAAAACATGCAGTCAAAAATACAAAATGTATAATATTATTTATAAATTAATCTTTCATAATTTGGGAAGATCAACAGCGTGTACAACTTACTTCATTAAGAATTATTATGCGAAAACGAATATTTATGACACTCAGTCATATCGACTCATACCTAAGAACCATGAGAGTACAGGATACAATTAAACAAACGGAGTATGAATTCAAAGTTAAACAAATAGTAAGATTATCATCTATCCTGTCTGTTAAGATGAAAGATTGAGACGTGCGATCAAATACATAATTGTTTTCTTCCAAAAGTGATCACTGAATTAGATGAACCTAGTGCTATTTGGACTTAAAATCATATCATCAAACAGCCCGTACTAAAATGGATATTAAGTCATATAAACTAAGTTTTCAATTACGAGTGACGAGATTCACTGTCTAGATAGAATTGTGGATTGCATCTTATTGCTAATACGAACATTATCTAATGAAATAAATAATGTTTTATTGCATCCTAGTATCCAAAAGTGTCTGAAGTATAAATTGTCTGTGTTACCATTGACGGAACTTGTAACGGCTCTTGTGTTCCATGATGAGATATGTTAAGACTGCAGTGTTGGTTAACTAATGTAAAATTTTGATTACATGTATGGCCTTTCACTCACTAATTAATGGTTTAATGTAAATACGTATTTTAATGATTATGTAATATGAGGATGTGCTGAGCTTTTAGTGTATGTAAATACATACGAGAAAACTTTGATCTTAACAGACTACGTGTAAGTGTCAACGATGATTCTGACATAGGAATTATTTAAGTTTTGAGACTCATTACCCTCAGCAAATAGATTGTATGATTGTAAATCCAAGAGTGCAAACAATTACCATTTAAGTGTTTTTTCACCTGTTCCCTCATACTTCTTCCACTTTAGTTATACCTTTTTCTATGTGGAAAATATCAATATAGTTAGTTAAATATCTGAAGTGCTCAATATTTTAGTTTGACTTGAATGCTTTAAGAAAATTACTTTTTGAATATGAGGTGTGGAATATCTCCATCCTGCTAAATCAGTTTATCTATAACCATGAAACTTCAGCAGTATCTTGTTATTCATCAGCGCAAATGCTTCGTAGTCAATAAAAAAGACTTTCACTAAAAATATTAACGAAACATGATACTAGATCCTTGCATAACAATATTTCATTACTAAAGTAAATAAATAACTAAAATAAATAAACCCTCTAATAGAACAAAATGAAACCAGAGAGTTACGATATCAAAATAATTTGGTCCTGCGACGTGTCTGTATGGTTTTGTAAGTTATGAATAATACATAACCAAAGGGCTTAACCCATTGGCAAGAAACCTTTAGTCTTATTGAGGGCACAGGTTATGTTTTATTAATTTTATAAACCAACGACGGATCTCGCAAAGGCAGAATATGTTCTGAAGCTCAATCAAAACGACATATCGTCAACATATGACAATTTATTTTAAGAGTTGCATTACCATTTGTTTTAAGATTAAAACTGATCACTTTGTCCAATCATTTTGACTTTAACAGAACCTTATTTCTTTGATATTCTGATATAAGTCTTTAGAAAAGATTATAGGTATATCATTTTCAAAATTGTTTAAGTTAAACAAACCCTTCTCTAAAATTTGATTGCATTAATTGAAAGTTACATATATTGAATGTATATCCGTTACATCATTTTAATTGATATGTAACCAGTAATGCCCAGTAACCATTGAAATTAGAATTAACACTTTGTATAATGAATAACAAACATGTTGTGAAAAAGTCTAATTAAGTAAAATTGCTAAAGTATTCAAAAGGTTTGGTGCCAATGTGCCTACATCCCAATGTGCCTACACCCCAATATGCCTACAAAAAATGTCTAGGCCCTTTGGGAACTGAAAAAACATCACCTTCTCAGAAAATGGGTATGACCCGTAAGTCCTTTTTTGAACCAGTTGTTGATTATCAAATCTGGATTAAATCATAGCTGATTTAACCAGAGCGGTTGCATACTATTTTATTTATGTTATAGTCATTCATATCATAATTTCGAATATATCTAAACCAGGCGTCCAATGAATCCTTCTAAAAGGGTTTACATTTATTTTTTTTATATTCGCACCTAACATGAGAACATGTTTTATGGGAAAGCCAACTAGGCTATAGTAGTTTGATTTAGAAACGTATCTCTTTAAACAAGAAATTTTCAATGAATTGACAAACGTTTTGATTTTATCCCTCTTTTCATTCCACATAAATTGAAAAATATATTGTTCAAATTTGCTATAAAATCCCTAGGAGGATTTGGAAGAGAAATGAGAAAAACAAAAGTGGATGAAGCCAATGTTTTGATAACTGTTATTTGTTATCAAAGTTAAGTTTCGTTTCTTCCAATTCAAAAGAATTATTTTTACATTTTCAAGTCTTTTTTTGGTATTGATCACCCAGAGGTTTTTCAACTCTGCTTTCAAGTCAAGAATGTCAACAGTTGTTACTTATAAAAGCAATTTTAAGTAAATTTAAGTGGTTAACACGCTGTGTAGCAGTGTTGACAAAACGTTATCAGCTTGTTTAATTCTTCCCCTCAGATGTCCTAATGAGTTAAGTTTGTGAACACACTTGTATAGTTCTGCTCCACACATGAAGAGTAGGGAGCTTTTGCTTTCAAAGTAAGCCTTATCAGTAAATGTAAAAGAATAACCTTTTTGATGAGTAAAAATATGGTTACAAATGAAAACGTCATAAACTTATATACAGTAGTAGATGTCTTTCCAGAGGAAGCGTGAAATGTCATGTGAAGTGTCAAGGGAAATTTGTCAGTCAAACTTCTCTTCAACACATTTCTTTTTACTTACTTCAAATGGATCAAATGGAAGAGTCAATTGTCAAACATAGGTTGTAGGAACCCGATACACAAACCACTCATGCATGGATTTGTTTTGATAGCAGTGTAGGCAAACTGGGCTGTAGGCACATTGGGAACATACCATTCAAAATACCTTCAAGCGGAAAAAAAATAAATGGGGATAATTATAACAATACTATTCTAAGTCGTGACCTTTTCTTCCATTTTTCTCTAGTACTTTCACCGACGTTTAGTGACAGTAAGTGGTCAACCGAGTGACAGTTCAAGAGAACTTTACTTAAAGCATATTCACAATTGAATAATGGTGTCTGTCCTGTAAGCAGATGGCCAATACAAACCTCTTTGGGAAGCAATGATAAAGAGGAATACTTCCCTCAGTGATCTGAAAATTGTCTGCATTGACGGGTTTTGAAACATCTTAGCTAGAAATTTCCTGATTTATAAATTTAAGGTATTTTACACCTAAAATAGCCGTCGAATCCGTGAATAAGATACTCTCCAAAATATTTTCAAAATGTTTAAGTTCTATCAACAAATACTGTCATTCACGTCCTAAATAAATATTATAACCTGTTTCACCGAATTAAAAAACGGTGTCTTTGGATAAAAGACTTCTTTAAGTTGTTAAAATCAGCAAAATATAATTTCTTCATTGTTATTCACATTGTTTCCATCGTTCTTTGTTTGATACCTGAACAAAGTATCATGAAAATAGGATGTAAAAATACCAGCACACATGACTTTACAGGGCCAGTAGTAGTGGCTGTAATGTACTTGTCAAGTGTCGGTCTAGCATATCACATCCAAATTTATTGCATAAAAACTTGATATCTTAAATGGGAGAGAACTTCTAAATAATAAACCCAGTACAGATTATATTGTTTTTACATACAAGCCAAGTATTGCCCTAGTCTGGCTAAAAAGCTAGGAGCCTGTATTGGACCAGTAGCAAGTCAGTGCGCAAGTTAGTGAAGGGCATGTATTGGATGTCTGAATCGAGCTAGGACCGGATGCATTTTATAATCATTAAAAGTTTCATATTCCATTTTACCTAATCAAAGAAACAAATGGCAATGACTTAATTAAAATCCTGGCCAGGAATGAAATAACTAAAGTACTCATTAGTGTGGAGACATCTAGTTTGAGGTACGTCATCACAAACTATTAATTTTGTTATCAATTAAGTTATAAGATTAGACAACCAATTTTAAGTAGTATGCTTTCATTTCAGATGTATTTTTTTCGCTATAAAGAAGTTGGTTATTTTCGGATAAGACTATCTTCAATAGAACAAAATCATGCACTTTTACGAATCGACAATCCTTGAGTGGGCGTTATCCATGTGCTACATGAGTCGACAAATAACTCATTTTTGAACAAGATTAATTAGATAAGTTATTCTAGTCATCCAGTTGTATAAGTCACTTTACAATGCTTCAATTATAAGACCACCTACATGTAAGACAAAATAGTACGAGCAAAACGGATAGTGCGACGTGTTAACAAAGACATCCCAAGCTCTTTTAGGTGTAAGTTACAGTTATAAACCCTTAATGTATATAGTACATTCCTGAATAAGAATAGTCGCAGGTGGTAATGTCGACAATGGATGTGTTGAATGACCTCTTGAGAACAAGGAAATAAAAGCATGATGATAAAACGATGTTACATGTATGTTATGTATGTTAAATGCTTGCTTTAAAGCATCTAGGGAATTTACAATCGAGACGATATTAGAATGTTCTTTTGTCACTGATAAAGTGACTATCTTTCTAGCGGTCTAATGATATTATGATAAATCAGTGGGCGTTTATTTTTTCCTTTGTTTTGTATTATATATATATATATATATAGGTATAGATAAAAAACAAAAATCATAAAGACCCAATGATGATCACTGAATAGTGTGAAACCGGTCGGGGATTGAAATCATTTCCAGGCTTTTGTTTTTTTATCTATTTATTACTTGAACTATAAAGACGTTTTTTGTGTTAATATATGGGCTCTTCAAGGTAATAAGAAAACATTTTTGACTTGAAGAGATCTTGGTATTAGGAAGGAGCGAGTGCGGATTCATATACGCTGATTTAGAAGGTAACTAAATAAAAATAAATAAACAAAATATATTTCTCTCACATTTCCCCATATCTTTATGATTAGTCATAGTGAGGCGTTTTTCGAGCAAAAGCATGAATGTTATTCATATCTCATTTTAAATAATAATTCAAACAAATTCATGAGGTCAACGTTAGGAGTATTAAGAGCAAAGACGGTGATCAAACGGTTCGAATAACATGAAATCAATACAAGGTTAATGTTTTTTTAAAACTGGAAATTTATTATCTATTTCAAAATTTATTAATTATTTATTTATATTAAATATTAGCAGTTTCTGATAAGGACTGCCACGGATAACAAACCATGAAATGATATTGCTAGTTTACTTAACTCGTTTGACATAAGTCTCGGCAGCAAAAGGTCAAACCGTTGTCACTTATGAACGTTGAATCCGACCTCAATAACCCAACCTAAAATAACAGAAGAAAAAAATCTCCCCTTAAGCTCGTTGAATCCCACCTCAATAACCCAACCTAAAATAACAGAAGAAAAAAATCTCCCCTTAAGCTCTAACAAACGATGTCCGATCACGGTATCAGTCTGATATCTCTACACAACAATGTGTTACTTTGTTACATGTTTATATAATCACTTGAACAATATTGTGAAAAGGTCATTTGCTTCAGGCATCTAAAGAAATTCCGGTTGATGTTCAACCTTAACCGATTTCCGAGTTTAAATAATCAATCAAACTGCAAGCAATCTCGTACTGGTTGCCTCAATGCTTGGTTAAGTGCTCTCAAATCAAACGAATCAAAATGATGAATCTCAATGGGTTCAATGGACCCACTGGGTGTCATTCACTGTGGAAATGATTTGGCCATCCAATGTTTTTAACACAGAGAACTCCAACGACTTAACCACCATTAACCGAACTGTGCTCAAATACTCACGGAAATATAATTGAAATGATATCCAGCCCTCAATAAAACTCTGAAGATAGCCATAATGTTTTCTTTTATTAATGGTTCTTAAATATAGTAATTTCCTTTGAAATCGTTTAAAATGAATTTGAAATTCTATTTTTGAGAGAGTTAGTGACTTGAGATTTAATATGATTTGAACCTAATGTCAGTTATTAAACAAGAAATTAAAAATCACCTAAAGGACAGAAGATTGTCGATAATTATGGCTAATAAGAAGATTAACCCTAGAATCATAGAATTTTATACATGAATGGAATACCTGTATATGATCAAGTATATTTGTGCATTCATAATAACTTACATCTGGCTGCTTGATGTGTGTTTATCATCAATTAATAAAATGTGCCCAAAACCCCAACCTAAAGAAACCAAGTCAATTTCCTTTTGATAAAATCTATAAACTAGGGGCAAATAATGATTTACATAAAGATTGTAGGAACCCTTTCTGGAGAAGTGTATTGAATGCATGGTCTAAATATCTTAGATCTGAGAAAGATTATCCTGATAATATTGATTATATTTTATCCCAATCCTTATGGTTTAACCATCATTTTAAAGACAAGAAAATGTTTATTCAAAACTGGTACAATAAAGGATTGCACTGTATAAAGGATATCTGTAATTCTAGAGGGCTAATGACATTTGATGAATTGAAAAAGGTATATGACATTCGTGGAACATTCCTAGATTATCACAAATTGCTCTTTGGTTTCCCTGCTTTGTGGAAACAATGTATTAATCAGCAAACCTCTATCGTAAAAGTAAATCTGACTATTAGCAATAGTGTATTAGACTTGCTCAAGACAAAAAAGGGATCAAGATATTTTTATGACCGTATCATTACATGCAATAGTTACCCAAAGGTTTGTGATAAGTGGACAGCAAATTTTGATATCTCTTCTATGAACTGGAAATATATTTTTCTTCAGTACAGATGCTGTACAAAGGATGTCAAATTATTAGAATTTCAATTCAAATTTCTTCACCGGATTGTTTACACCAAGAGGGAATTAAAAGCTATGAAATTATTAAATGAGGATAATTGCTCTTTTTGTAAAACCGAGAAGGAAAACTTGGTTCATGTTTATATAGAATGTGAATTTGTAAAGGAATTTTGGTTGAGTGTGGAACTATTTTGTAATACCCATACAAAATTGGATGTAGTTTTGGACACAAATGCTATTCTATTTGGTTTTCCTGCCCAATATAGGATGTTAAATCATTTACTCCTATTGAGCAAAAGACACATCTTTTTAAGTAGCCTTAGAGGCCAAGCCTTATCGTTTGATAAGGCTCTCAAAAAATACAAAGAAGTCTATACCACAGAAAAATTTATTGCCTGTAAAAATCACAAAACTAATGCATTTGAAAAAAAATGGTCTCCACTATCAAGCATACTAGAAAATTAATTATATATTACATTTGTATTCCCAATGTACCTAATACAGCCATTCTATTTCTCTTCAAATATTGTACCTTCTGAATGCTGTCATATTTTAGCCATGTCCATGTAACTCTACCGGATTGATTGCTGGAATAAAATTTTTTGAAAACAAATAAAAAATTAATAGGTTCATTGAGCATATTGCATCCTTTCAGTTTAATGTCATCCTGTTACATTCTAAGACAGTTGTAACAAACTACAGGTGATGATTTGAAAACGGTTTAGCCTTAACGGTTTAATATATTTATTTTATATCCTCATGTATCACATTTTCTTCATATATGTATGTAATTTGAACGATATGACCGTTCTCTTTTATTGCAGTAAATATCAATGTAGACAAATAGACGACAGAAACATTGACAACAATGTAACTGCGGTTTTAAAAGATTTTCATATAACGTGTTTCGTTACTTACAACAAGCGCAAATGTTCATATCCCGCTGTTTTATTCACAAATATGTACACCTGTGAAACAGACTCTGTTTACGTAATTCCGTTGCCAACGAAACATGGCATAAATATTACTCTAATACAATTATCATTTCGTAGGTTTAAGATATTTACATTTCCGATTGTCTCATGTATAAGAAACATGCTTGATAGTAAATTATATTGAATTGAAAACGGAATGAGGTGAATATTACATCTAGAACAGACTTGTGAAACGACTATTTTTCTATCCAGTGTGAGAGGTGAAATATCGATTTCTGACAATGACAGCCATTCCTTAATAAAATGTCCTTACTTCCCCTGGTCAATGTCCTTATCTGTATCTTTGATATGAGAACCAAACGTCATGAAATATTATTGTCTAAATACGTTATTATTACGAGACGTTAATCAGCTTTTCAGTCACTAATACTCTTATTGCATTTGATTCCGCCAACAGTGTTATTGTAATATAGTTCAGTTTAATAATTTACCGCATTTTATATAATAATAATTACTGTTCATTTCACAAGTCTTTTTTTTGTAACTTAACGTCAGTTTGAAATTAGCATCATAATAACCATTAAATCAAAAAGTAATTATTTGAAACTTTAAAAAAAAATCTTTTTATTTGATAAAATCTGTGGACACTGGCATTAGGAATGAGGAGGAACAAAATAGTTTGGCTTTTCCTCGGATTTCAAAATCAATACTCATCTTTTAGTAAAGCTTCCCGTTATCCAGTTAAACCAAACACACGAAATAAAGTACACTTAAGCCCAAACCACAAAGAATATGCATGTAGTGAAGGCAAATGATCAAGTTGCAACGTAAAAACTGAAATCTCTTGATCTAGGAGGAATCAAATCATCATAATCTAAAATAGCAAATATCAGATAGTTAATCCAATTAATCACAGTTTCAATGGGTTGTCATTGCTGATATTCGTTACAAAATGAGGTATGGAATACTACAATGCTGACTATATCACGTTCTAAGGATCATTGAGTTTTATTGGAAGACAAATTTAATATCATCTTTGGAAAACTTTGGAAAAAACTGCCAGTAATCTTTTCTTAAATACACTTTCGAAATTTCCAATAGTTTTCTAAATGTAAAGATTATATCAAATCTTAAAATCTATGAATATGCTATACATGTTCATATGAAAAGTTCCTTACCACCGTACCTTGTTCACTTTTAATTCTACTTCATACCTCTTTTCATCAGAACAATATTTCTGTTTTTATTAGTTAGCAATATGAGATATTTCTCTGATACAACCAAATCTTAATATTTTCTAGAAACATGATTGATTAAAGACACCTTGAAATTACTAAACGTGTCCTTATCCAAAGGAAAAAGATAAGTTGTTACGAAATAAATTAACGTGTCCTAATCCAAAAGAAAAAAGATCAGTTATTACGAAATAACTAAACGTGTCCTTATCCAAAAGAAAAAGATAAGTTATTACGAAATAAGTAAACGTGTCCAAAAACAAAAAAAGAGATAATTTATTACGAATTAACTAACGTGTGAAAATCAATAGGGGAGAGAGAGAGAGAGAGAGAGAGAGAGAGAGAGAGAGAGAGAGAGAGAGAGAGAGAGAGAGAGAGAGAGAGAGAGAGAGAGAGAGAGAGAGAGAGAGAGAGAGAGAGAGAGAGAGAGAGAGAGAGAGAGAGAGAGAGAGAGAGAGAGAGAGAGAGAGATCCTCTTTATATAACCACTTTTAAAGACGGGCCTCTTCCCCTGAATACATATTAGCTCTTTTTCTTTTGTAATTGCCATTTGTCTGCATTCGTTTCTTTCTTTCCTTGTGCTCTCCGTACTCTTTTAATCATTTAAAATTGACATAGGCAAATCTAAAATCATTATGTAAGTTACTCGATATATTACTATATGTCTATATACGAGCATATGAAACGCCGCTTTCAAGATTATTTCACTTGTTTCACGGCTGCTAGTACTACTGCAGGGAGAATATCCGCAACACCATCGTGACCATGCCTTGCGGTGAAACCTGAGAGCATTGACTGGCACTAGCGAACCATGGGCGGTGCTAGGGGCGATGCTATAGGTTGAATTCAGTGTAGCACCCAAACCTTACTGCGTGTAAAACATTTCTCTACTGCAGATAAAGTTGCCGAGTCCCAAATTCGAACCACGAACCTCTTGATCCGGAGCCCAACGCGCTAACGCTACGCTACCCCCAACCCAACCCCCTCTCACTCGTGGAAGCTGCTTCTGACGTCAATTGATTGATATATGTTGACAAAGGGATTAATTCCCTGCAGCTAGTTATCGGTGTCTATTTGGTACAGTTTTTGCAACACTAATTTCCCATGCGCTATTGGGTGTATATCTGTAGTTGTAGATAAAAGTGTAAGTGTAAATAGTCCAGTCAATCTATGGATAAACCTAGAACAAATTGCAAAAGAAATGTTTTTTGCTGGAAATGAAGTATTAGTATCAGTGTATCAACATATCAAAAATGTAGGAAAATGTAATTAGTGCAACACAGTTTTTGTGTGCTTTAAACTCACAAATCAAAACCGCGAAGATGGTGTCTCGTAAAGGTCTCCGTAGGCCTAAAGGGAGACAACTCGCAATATAAACAACGGCGATTGACGTAGACGTTGCTCGTGAGAAATTGATAAACAAGCAGTACTCATCAAAATGGAATCCTTTCCTCAGTAAGTATATGACTCTTTCCATGTCCTAACAAAAAACTGTATGTGTAATCAAACTGAAAACACGGTGTAAATGTTCATAGATCACTTTTTTTAAAGTCTGTCGAGACGGCCGAATGACGTCATCATTTACCGCTCTTCAGAAATTTGTAGGATTCTACGAAATACTAGATCAACATTTCATGTTTTTTAGTTGTAAAAGGTTCAACAACATCAATCTTTCATTATGAACGATTTAAAATATCTGTATATTCACAGAAAACGCTAATTTTCTCATACCCTTCATTTCAAGGATTTAAAAACTATGGAAACATTTTCGGGTCATTTTTATTTTTCGTTTTATGACGTTTTTTTCTTTAATAACATATGTGGCGTCGATTAAACGATAAAGTTTTAAGCATTTATTCTAAAATACAATTTTGTTTACCGTTCTGGATGTATTTGTATTCAATATATTGATAATTGTACCAAATAAGACTTATTTAGCATTTCATTAAGAATTAGTTTTTTGGTCTTTTTTAGGTGAACCATACGATGGATGTGTGTGTCATTTGTAACAAATCCCTTACAAATGGCCAGAGGACAGTTGTACTAAGGGAAAAGGGAAGTTTTGGTATAAATAGTGCCTCTATCTTGAGAAAGGACAGTATTTCTACACACCCAGGACAGTCTGTTCATCTTGATTGCCGTCAGCAATATTGTAACAAAAATGTTATCATCAAAGATCTAAAGAAAGACTGCAAGTTGATTGACTTATCAATCTCTCATCCAAGACTTCGGTCAGAACAACCAGTGTTTCAATTTAGTGAACATTGTCTTTTTTGTGCAAATTCAGCAAAACTAAGTGGGAAGAAAAGGGGGTATGATGTTTTCCCGGTTAGAACCAGTGATTTCCAGAAAACAGTTAGACAAATCTGCATTGATCGAGGGGATGACTGGTCGCAGAGGGTGCTGTCTAGGATTGACTTTGCACAAGATTTACATGCAGCAGATGCAGTATACCATCAAGTATGTAACATCAATTTCCGCACAGGTAAACAGACCCCTCTTTCCTTTCAATCTGACACACATGAACCGTCACCTGGCAGACCAAAAGATAACATGAGGGAACGGACCTTTCTGAAAGTGATGGACTATCTATCTGAAAATGACAACGAGCAGAACACAGTCAGTGATCTTGTTCAGAAAATGAAGGAGTTTGGATGCTGTGATCCGTACAGCATTAAGTACATGAGAAAGAAAATTGAAGAACATTTTGGAAGTGATGTCATCATAACAAACATAAATGGAAGATCAAGTGTGGTTACCTTCAAGCAGACCGCTTCGGCTGTTCTTCATGAGTTTTATGATTCTCCAAAATTGAGTGACTGTGATGATGAGAAATTAAGAATGGTGAGAACTGTTGGAAACCTGATAAAGAATGACATTAAATCACTAGATACATCAAAACAGACATATCCTAACTCACAGGACATTTCATCTGTTGAGAACAACATATCATTGCTGCCTGATTCTCTGTACCTTCTGCTGAAAACATTGTTTTCAGAAAAAAATGCTGACATCAAGATAGCATCAATTGGACAGGCCATTGTTCAAGCTACACGCCCAAGGGTTATTCTTGCTCCTCTCCAGATAGGTTTAGCAGTACAGATGCATCACCAGTTTGCTTCAAAGTTTCTAATCGATACCCTGCACAGTCAAGGATTCTGTTCATCATACTCAGAAGTGAAGAGGTTTGAGGTGTGTGCAGCAAAGACACATGGAACTGACATACCAGGTCTTCAAGCAGGCCATTTCATCCAGTATGTTGCTGACAATGCTGACCACAACATCAACACCATTGATGGATACAACACATTTCATGGCATGGGAATTATTGCTGCCATCACTCCAGGAGTTAGAAATAAACTTCATATTCAAAGACACTTTGCATCAAATGAAGAAATTGAAGAAATAGGGAAAATAGACATCAAATTCTTCAAATCATCCCCTCTTGCAAGCCTACCCTTGACATATCATGAACTTGGTGACCTCAGCTGTGATGACACAACGTGGAAGGTGGATTTTCTGTGGAAGATTGTGTGGCCTCTACGTTCACCTAGGCCTGGCTGGGCAGGATTGATGCAAACAGTAACAAAGGGGCAATACCCAGGAAAATCATCCATCTCATACATGCCAATGATTGACATGAATGCTACAGACATGAGTTGTGTTTACTCCACTCTTCACTTTGTTTGTACACAGGCTAAAGCTCAGAATGTGACTCCGATCATAACATTTGATCAACCTTTGTGGTGGAAAGCTCAAATCATAGTTCAGAATGAACCGGTGAACAGTGAACTAAAGAATATTGTTCTGCGTCTTGGAGGTTTCCACACAGAAATGAGCTACCTTGGATGTATTGGACATATCATGAGAGGTTCAGGTTTACAGGAATTGATGGAAGTTGTGTATGCTCCAACCACAGTCATGCACATGCTCAGCGGTAAAGCACTGTCACGGGCAGTCAGAGGACATTTCTTGATAAATGCTGCACTAAATGCCCTGTTAGTACAAAAGGCTTTCTCAATTCATCACACAGTGGCAAAACATGACCTTTCATCAGAAACTGACGCAGAGCAGATATGCCAATCAGAACAAAGTACGACACCCGATTCGGATCCTCAACAGCCATCACATGATGCAGAGCAGATATGCCAATCAGAACAAAGTACGACATCCGATTCGGACCATGTGTCAAGGAAATATCAAAACCCAGTCATAGTATTCGATGGATATGAGACAGGCCCATCGACTAAAGATGTTGCTCACATGAGACGCTCAAGGGGTATGGTAGCACCAGAGGTAATCTTTGTAGAAGACATGCCCGTTGCAACACGGAAGGATCATTTCCTAGCAAATCCCTCAAACAAACAAAGATTCATCAACATGCTCAGCAAGAAACTTGAAGAAACGGGTTTCAAGACCGTCCACGCCAGAGGTGATGCCGACCTCCTCATTGTGCAGACTGCAGTGGAGAGTGCATCAAGTTACCCAACAACAGTCATAGGTGAGGACACAGATCTCCTTGTTTTATTGTGTTTTCATGCAGAACCAACATCTCTGGGACTCTACTTCATGTCTGAGGGGAAAAAGATGATGAAGAAACAGAGGGTGTGGAACATAACTGAACTGAAGGTGAACATTGGAAGTGAAATATGTAACTACTTGCCCTTTGTGCATGCAGCTGGAGGATGTGACACCACATCACGCCTCTTTGGGATAGGAAAGGGTGTTGTCCTGAAGAAACTCATAAAGGACAGCTATTTCAGGGAACATGTTCATCAGTTCTGTACCGATCAAGTAAAAGAAAACATCATGTCAGCTGGAGAAACAATCATTGTTTGCCTGTACAATGGACTACCAGGAGAAAAACTAGATAGTCTGCGGTATCAGCGCTTCTCTGAAAAGGTTGCAACAAGTTCTTCCTATGTCCAGGTTCACACACTGCCTCCTACATCAGCAGCAGCACGCTACCACAATGCCCATGTGTATCTCCAGGTCAAGGAATGGATAGGAGATAGTAGCTCAATGGACCCTGAAGACTGGGGATGGATAAAAGTGGCCGACAAACTTGAACCACGCACAACAGATAAACCTCCAGCCCCAGACACACTTCTGAGAGTAATCCGGTGCAACTGTAAGACTGAGTGTGACAGCAGACGATGTACCTGCAGAAGACATGGTCTGGAATGCTCGGTGGCATGTGGACAATGCAGAGGTGTTGCTTGCAGTAACGCCATGTGTAACCTAACTGACATGGTTTCTGGTGACAATTGAAGTAAGCCAAGACAGTAATAGTGAATTATCAGAATGAATAGGCGGTTATTTCTAATCAGTAGAAGTCTGATATACAGTAAAAATACTATTGCATACTCAGACGTGAATCACTGTAGATGAAATTGATTTATACAATGACAAATTTGGACACGTTTGGGATGAACTGGGAAATAGTTGATACTTTCGATTATCCAGTCATATAGTATGGATAAACGGGTTTGTATCAGCAAATCAAATGTATGAAATAATTTCTTATATCACAAAAAAATTAATTCCATTATATGTATCAGCATATTTATTATATTTGCTGAAATGATGCTGTTATCTTAAAAATTTCCTTATAATTCCAATATTTGTGGTCACAGACGTAGGTCATAAGGTGTATTTCATCATGTAAAAAAATGAATGTTCCCCTCGTTCAATTTTTCTACATTTTTTATATGTTAATCTCGTAAACTCAAGGTTTTTGATGAAGCAAAAACCATTTCTTTTGCAATTTGTTCTAGGTTAGGGGTTTTTCTTGGTAAATTGACTGGACTAAAAGTGACAACCGTTTAATGTAACTTGTTTAAGATAATATAACGTCTAATGCCTCATTATGAATGTACATTTGTTTATGGGAAAAACACTAAATACAACAATGAATATAAATTTCCACATATACATATAACAAGCCACTTACACGAATTTATCCATTTAAACTAGCCGATATGTTAGAAATTCAGTTCTCTACTGCAGACAAAGTTACCAAGCCCCTGGCGGAATTCGAACCATGGACCTTTTCATACGAAGCGGAACGCGCTAACCACTGCGCCCCGATTGTGGATGGAGACGTGTAAGTGTTGAATGGCTGAAACACCGCTGACACGTTGAACCCTACTCGCCTACATTTTAAAGGTCATCACGACAATATTCCCACTTAAAAATCTGGCATATGTATGTCGACCCTTTACTTCCTATTTAACAAAGACTACTCAAAATAATAATATATAAAAAAACGTGCGTGTAAGGGGTGTTTATATATTTACTAATATCAAAATTAAATGCTTTTATTTCTTCAAGCAACGAGTCTGTTCAATCTTAAATATAACCTTGACTACTTTCATAGTGTGAGGTAATCAATCAAACTGCCACAGTCTCTTATATTGGGCTCAGTTCTTGGTTAAGTGCTCTCAAATCAAATAAATCCAAATGACGAATCTCAATAGGTTCAGTAGACCCACTTGGTGCCAATCACTGTTATAATGAGTCGTCTATTCAATGTTATCAACAGATAGAACTCCCACTACTAAAAGTGGCAGACATCCATTTATCCAGACTCTGTAATTAGACTCGTTGATAGAGCAACAGAATGAACCCTTGCCCAGAATAAAGTCGTTGTTTTTTCCTTAATTATCCACAAATTTAATCTCATGAGATCACATTAAACTTTGATAATAAATGTATATAGTTTCAATTCCATACTGGCATTATGGCATGTAACAGGTCAACTAGAGTTATTAAAATCTGTCTTTATTCATGTTGTTTATCCACGGATCAGATTTAACTATCTTCTTTGAATATGATAAACAATAATCTTCTCCCCCGACATACCAGAAAGCGGAACAAGGGGCATTGTATTCAAAGCCGTCTGTAAATCCAGATTTCATTTCCCATTACCGATAACTTTCACGAATCGTTGCATTCGAAGTCCTGATGATTTGCGATAGGTCACCGCATCACTTTGGAAACTCTTGAAATCGCAAACTCTAATGAAGTGTTTCAACAAATGTCTTCAAATTGGAAGACATCTGACATGTAGATCCACAGACATCTTTTGATAATGAAGAACTCAATCTCAATATCTCATTAACTGTTGCTCCCAATGTCTCGAATTTACGCGGCGACCAGTTTGTTTAGACCTTAACCGTAAATCAATAGATACCACTGTCTTTAGGAGGGATAAGCTCTTGGATAGAGTGGTTATTTGGATATATCTTGTAAAATAAAGCATACACCTTTATCTTTTTCTTTGACTAGAATAATTGAATACATTGCATTCATTAAAGTTAGAACATAGCCATATTCCATGAAGAAATCATCCTGCTACATCAGCGAAATTGAATCCGCCGATCGAGCTCCTTCCATATACCCTGACATCCTTTAGGCCAAAAGTTTCGTATCGTTAGCATTTTAACCAGCCAATGAGACGACTCGCATCCAGCGACAGCGGCACAACCCGGAAGCCGTTTCGAGAGATGATACTGCATGTAGCGGGAAATGTAATTTTGAAAAGGCACAAACACGTCTACGTTGGTGAAGCTGCAAAAGGTGTGTACCTTCCCACTGTATCTTCAATTTGCAATTTGTGATGGTACAATCATAGAAATCATCCAAATCGATTTCAATAAAGAAGAATGCCTGAGGTGATATGTCTGTTAATTTTATGGAAAAAATAGAGGTTATGTCTTGTACAAACGAATTAAATATGTCATTAATCAATTACTATATTAATCAGTATTCTTTCCCGCATTTAGAGTCTATATGGAGTCTGAAAATCATTTTAATATCGCCAGTAAACACCACTTCATCTTCATTACAGGCTGAAAAGGCAGATATTTACGCATGAGTACTCAAATGTTGCTTCTCTTGAACAATTTAAGTCCGAAATAATTCCTTAGTTAGTTTGTTAAAAGAAATAAGCATCTCAAAATCTTCTTCGATTGAAAATAGCATCTTGTTAACCATCTAATCAACAAGTTGTAAACCTTTGGATCTTGTTTTGAAATTGAAATAAATTGATATTTCCCTGGAGAGGGGGGGGGGGGGGGGGGGGGGTTGTTGGTTTGAGAAACATTTGCAATGGATAAGAACAAAATCACTTCGCTATTCAGAAGCTATTTAAAATCAATGTTCCTTTCTAGATCACTAAATTTTAATTAAACCAAAAACCGAGTTCTTTCAAATTCAATCAATAAGATGGCAATGTGCTGAAGAATCAAATAATTGTTACAATGACTATTATAAATGATAAAATCAACAATAAAACAACACGCCTTGTCAGAGAAAAAGATTCCAATTACATGTCTACATTTGTTATAGGTATTAAATAGCATCACTTATATAATAAATGTAAAGGGTTTCGATCGACGCTCTACTAGTATAGACAGTTTCTTTGAGTGGCATTTAACAAGTTGGTATGATGAAGAAAATAGGAAATTTATGGATTAACAACTTCTTTATTGCAAAGAGATGCGACGTTTCGGTGTAGATACTAACACCGTTATCAAGCAAGTGAAGTTTCGGTGAAGATACTAACACCGTTATCAAGCAAGTGATTATACAAAGCAGTGGCTTGTTAACCGTATTTGAGGAACCAGGAGACACCTCTCCAGACATCAGGAGCCCTTTAGTTAAATCCATTACTCACCCACCCACCGGGTCTGGTAGATTCTAATTCAACAGCTTTAGAAAAATACATAGAACAGCATAATTCAACATCAACGAAGTCAGCGGGGGCGTATAACGGTAATTTCGTCTCTCGTGTCAGTTTTGTTAAACACCATTCGGTGGATATCAACCATACTTTGCACAAATGTTAACCATGAATTTCCTGGTGTGAAAACAACGTTAAAACTTGATGAAGTAAAATTGTTTATTCCATGTAAAGGTACACGTAACCCATAGAAACGTCACCTTTGGACTATTACATGTCGATGAACGAAAGGTAGTTGTCGGTACACCTAATTATAGCCTTTATCTAGTTCAAAAGCTGATTTAAACATACCCTTTAAATCTGTAATTGAATTAAATGCGAATAGTGGTCTTATGCTCCAGTGGGGATAGTTTTTCTCGGAAACTCAGAGTTTGGTCGGGAATATACACCTCCTTTCGCATAGCCCTAAGGTGATCGTCAGTCCCTAAGGTAACCTTAAAGTTAGAGAATGGGAGTTAAGGTTAACCTTAGTAAAGGGTGCTTTGTGAAAGGCGGCTCTGATCGAGTTCAAAAGCCGTTCCCTAAATATCATGTTGAGAGAATTGCATATATGGCCCTTGAACATGTAATTTAATTTTGCTTTTTGAAGAAAGATATGAAATGTTAGAATACTCCTTTATTTTTTAACGTTAACGGTAATAGTAAAGGTGATCTTACAACAAACAAGTACTTTAATTTACAGAAGAATGACAGCAGTAAAAATAAAGTTATAAAACCTTATGACTACAAATGGTTTATATTCAGGAAGTAAAACTGCAAATTGAAAACTAATGCATTTATTGTTTTACTATGGGCAAAACTACATAAACGTTAAATTTGGTTCCTCGACCCTGCACACAGATTACATATTTCTCGTTCTTATCACATTTTTCGTGATAAGAATAATTCCTGTAAGTTCTAATTCTATTACATCAATCCCGTAGAGCTTGGACGCACAGAAGACTGACTGTGGTTTGGGAAGCCTTTTATCTGAGATAAATCGTGTTGACATGTCCGGAACAAGTTTGCTACAGGCCAAGATCAGTACTCAGAGTTGTATTATTCATGTTTGCATATTCTGCATATGTTATTCCTTATACATATTATGTTTTTACGATGAGAAACGATCATGCTGATTTATGGAACAAGGATTTACGAAAGACCGGAGACCGACTGTCGGACTCATTAACATAAGCACAGTCTTGAAAGTTGAAAAATAATTCATTTCAATAATTGCAATTCTATTCAAACACACATTAACACATTTGCGCATACGCCCGACATGTCGAAAGAAGCCAGAGCAAATTTAAGTCTTCCTTTCACTTTTATCAGTTTGTACATCTTTTCCCCCAAGCTGATCTCCACCACTCCACTGAATACCTTATCGTGGTGTGATGGAGACCCTGAGAGCTCTACCAACCGGAGCTCACATGCTCCTCTGTCAGGTCACAAAAAATGCACATGTTCATGGGTAGACACCAGACCAATATGAGTCGTTATAAAATCTGCTGTCTTTCTCCCACAACGCCTTTCTCACATCCAGTCGATCCCTTTTCTCTCTTGATTTATTTTGAATGATTTCAGTTAAAATCGCGCTAATTACCAACTCACACTCACTTTCTGATCGATCCACTGTCTTCTAAATGCTTTTTATCAGTGTGTTGTAGATATGAAAGCTTATCGAAGACACGAGAAAACTTGGTGCACGCGTTCGGCTTAGTTTGAAGAGGTCCTTTGTTCGAATCCTGCTAGGCAACTTTGTCTGCAGTACGACATGCAGTAAGGGTTGGGTGCAATGCTACACTGAATTTCAGCGTCGTACCACTCAATTTTCGTTACTTCCAGCCGATGTTCGCAGGTTTTACAGTAATGCATAGCCACAATGGTGTTGTGGGCTTTCTCCCTGCAGTAATACTACCACCTGCGATTTAAGTGAAATACTCTTGAAAGCTGCGTTAAACCCCGTATTACATTAAACAGTAGAAAACGGCAAGTTCTAAGCGCTAATAGATAATGGATTTTCGTTTATGAATAGTTTGCTCAATCTTGCATTTAGATTAAACGTCAATAAAATGTCCTATTTCCATGGCGAAGTTGAGATTAAACATATCATACGCATGTTTTTTTCAGACATTGCGTTCAAATACATGCGTTTCAATGAATATATAAGACGGAAATAAGGTTTATTTTTGCCTCTGCAAAGAATATGTAGATGACCTGATGGTTATCAATACACCTGTCCAAGATTGTATATCTCATGCAATGAAAAGTAAAACAAATGATACATGTACATCTTGTTATGAATAAGTTACATGAGGAGTTTGATGTAAGTAATGATACATGTACATCTTGTTATGAATAAGTTACATGAGGAGTTTGATGTAAGTAATGATACATGTACATCTTGTTATGAATAGGTTACATGAGGAGTTTGATGTAAGTAATGATACATGTACATCTTGTTATGAATACGTTACATGAGGAGTTTGATGTAAGTAATGATACATGTACAACTTGTTATGAATAGGTTACATGAGGAGTTTGATGTAAGTAATGATACATGTACATCTTGTTATGAATAGGTTACATGAGGAGTTTGATGTAAGTAATGATACATGTACATCTTGTTATGGATAGGTTACATGAGGAGTTTGATGTAAGTAATGAGCCTCACAGAGAAAGTGAGAAGGTATTCATGCTGTGCATTACTTTGTCAGCGATATCGGTATTCAGCATCAACACCTCTGTCGCAATGACGTCATCGACGGATCGCATATTCACCTCGGAATGACATTTGTTCATAGCAGGAGAGAGATTTAGGAGAACCAAATCATGCAGTAGGTTGGATGCTGAAGCAATTGAAATCCACAGTGAAGAATTATTGAAAGGGCAACAGCTGATACGTGCTTTGGCACATTGTCTTGATAGAACATACAACCTTCGCGCGATCGGTTCATTTCCTTGTTTCATTGTTTCAATGTCTTGCCTAAATTACTTTATACATACAGGCATAGCATGTGGCGTTAACTGTGACACATTTGGAGGTAATACGCCTTGAGAAAATTCTAAGAATCCCAGAATACTGAGGTCATCACATGTTGCTGCTGACGAACACTCTTTGCCTAATGTGACGTCGCCTGCTTACATTGCTTTCGACTTTGTTTCGTGTTGAAAGTGGTGGGAACAGAATTCATCTATCGTTTTGATTCGTTTTAGGAAACTGTCAGGACCTCTTGCAAATGACAGATTGTCCTTTGACAGGTTGTGTCGTGACTGGGATCAGCTATCAAGGGTTTTTGGCACCCATCAGTTCCGAAGTTGGTGATAATGAAATGAACTCGCTCCTGGCTTAGTCCAACACTGGAGTAACGCGCGTTCATTCCATAACTTTCCAAATTTGGCAAGGCGGTCTTGCCAAAAACTGAAAGGCGTCCTTTCCACACTAAGGAAAGGTCGCCTTTCCGTTGCCTATCTTTCCAAATCGATTAAGTCAATGAAGCGCGCATAAAATCGCACTTTACGTTTTTCTCAATTCTAAGCAGTATGGTTGAAAAGGGTTTTTTTATTTCTTATTTGAAACATGAATTTGATTTCATGAAATTACGAGATCATGAAACTGTGTTAATCATGGACGTGGAACGATTATTTTTAAATTAATAACCAGGAGAAAAGTGAAATGAAAAGCTGTTAAGAAGTCATTTTGAATTAAGTTAGTAGTTCAACATGTATTAAATCGAGTGGTTGAGTGGCATATATAAAGAAACAGTGTCATATTTAATTGGATAACATAGTTCACATATCTATAAAGGTCATCAAAGGGATTTACTTTATAGTTATTTAACGTATAACGTGATTGTTATAATAATTTTATGGATAGTTATATGGCACTTTTCCACGCACTGATACATGCTTAAAGTGCATTACTCTAAAGGTAACGAATTTGCAAAGCGCTAAATTAAGTAAGGTAAAAATGGAAAGCTGCCTCATATACTTCTTTCATAAATCAATAAAGCATGTGTTAGTTGATCAGTTAAACATGTGGAACGTACCTTTTCAGTGAATGTATCCACAAGAAAATAAATATCCAAGTCCTTTTTAGCGTAAGAACAGAACGAAAAACCCATCACTGATCAGTGGCTAAACAGATAAACGACACAATCTCTACATCCAGCTATCACATTCAAACAATAATGGCGACCAGATGAGAAAAAAAGAGAACCGATGCAAAATTAGTTTGATAATTTCTTATCTAACCTCTCAGATTTCATTGGATAACAGGATGCGGTAAAGCAGTGTATCCTGTTGTTTCAAGACAGGAGAGACACCGTCCTGACAAATCAGACTGATACATGGTCACTTGTCTACAAGCCACCTGCATGTGTTTGTACAGCACGGTTGACACCTGCTCAATACCTGAAGCTGACAACTGGTCATAGTCTGATAGGTTTTATTGGTCTGAGATGCTAAATGGTATTATCTGACGCTAACGAGGACTCGTTGTTTTAGTAACATCTGTTAATTTTTCTAAAATCAGAACAACATAACAATAATAAACTCTCAATTTGCCCATGCTGATCTCAGGAAAATAAGCCACTCACTGTAAAAAATAATATTGAATGCTGGATGACATAGATGAAAGAGAATGACCACACAAAATCATTTTTCATAGAGGCACGAAAAAGGATGAACATACATCTTAATAAATAAAAGATCAGCACACACATCTCATATGATTTCCTCTGAAATTAAAATATTTAGTGATATTCGGAATTTTACCATGAGTTTATAACAACATGCTGTTTTTTCTATAGTTTGCTTGAGGTATCAAGTCAGAACATATTAATGAACATAGAAACCTATGTTTTAAGGTAGAGGAATTTGGATGAGGTACCACTTTTTATAAAATAAACAATTTAACTTAGAATAAAGCCACTTTAAGTAAAAGGCATCAAGTTATTTTCATATATAAACAGTTGATATGATAAACTTTTGTCATATGCTCTATTTAGCCATTAATATAAGAAAACAAGTTTGAAATTAAGAACCCTGCAGAAGCAGGGAGCTTGGATCTAGATGGATCTTGATGTTGTTATAGATAGGATTATTGTTAACTAAATGCTTGTTAAGGACCCTTCTTTATTTAATGTAAAGTGGGTATGCAGTGTAATCTGTTATTTCTGTTTTGATAATAAAGCTTTTAGAAGAATCCCGGAGTAGCAGTGAGCTTGGGTCTAGATAAATAAGTCAATCTTGATGTTGTTTTAAATAGGATTACTGTTAACTAAATGCTTGTGAATGACCCAATGTCAATAATTTACAGAAGAACATTGCAGAAAAGAGTAGGGGATGTCTACATCAGTATTACACTATGTATTCTTAAATGGGGCGTGTACATTTTGACGCTCCAGAAGCAAGAGTGAATGTGTTTATGAATTTGTTGGATAGAAAGTTTGAAGGGAACTAACCCGAATGCGCCAGACCATTCTTCATTCTGAGGTAAGTGATTGACATCAATAATGCCGAAATCAAGGTTATTTTGTTGTATAAAGTACATCTCTTGGTTAGATCAATGCCTACCAAATATAGATCACTGATATTCTAACATAGATTATGAATAACGAGACATATATCTACAGCCACCTTGACTTGCAAATGAATCAGAATTTGTCAAATAATATATTGCTCTCTTCGACTTGAATGCAGCGACCTAAATGAATATAAAATGAACGTTTTATATATCCAACATCAGCCCGTTCTTTGGGCGTTAATTATGAAGCCTCTCTTCATTATTTCATATCATTTTGTGATTTTCGCCAAGACATGTTTTACTATACTAAAGGATTTGATTTAAAGCAATATTATTGGTAATCATAACTTGTCTTCAGTTGAAAAAAGTTAAATGCTAAATTCAGTCCACATGCTGTTAAATTTAACAGGCAGATATTTTCCAACATAAGGTTCACATGCCATACATGTAGTCATGTGGATGACCAAAAGCATGAATTTTTCTAGTTGAATAAAGACATTCATTGAAATAACCAGCCTTTTCAATATTCGAAAATAATTTTATGATTTCATATTTTTTTAATTCTAACAACAGTATATATATCATTATATTTTCATGAAACCGTTGGCATACTTTATACTTTGGGGGAGGATATGCCCTATTAATTAATTAATTTCTTATTTTGATCTCGTTAATCTTTGTTGTCAAACAACGTCACTTCTTTTGCTGACTCTCTCCCTGCCCCTCACACACGCCCATCAAGTTTATTGTCATGTTGAGATCAGAGAGACATCTTTGATTGTCGGCTAGACTAGGTAACGAACGGTTAATTACCATGTAATAAAATTGTGCAACATCCTTTCTCTGAGTTGACAGAGACATCTGTGTAGTTACTTAGCAAGGTAAGCCGTATTATCAAATTGTATGAGATTGTTTAATAACCATATTTTTATTTCGTACAAAATTTGGACTGGCGAACAAGTCATTTGGCCTATTTCAACGTCGTACCAATACAAAATTAAACAATACATGGATACAGAACATAACAACGAATTAGAGAAGTAAAAAACTTGTGAGAACTTGTGCTATAAATAACAAAGCATAGCGAAAATTTTCAAAATTGTTGCTCAACTGAAGCACGTGATTATAAACGTGAATTAAATTCAAAATAATCTTAGTAATTGAAGAAATCACGAAAATCGTTTACTTATGTGTAAAAAACGTGTTGAATTGAATTAAGGATGTTTCTTTTCGTTAAGTAGCTCAAATTGCCACTACCGTATAGAACTCTTATCCATGAATATATAAATATATTTTCTCTTAAAATTTTTGACAAATTAAGAGAAAATGTAACATACTTTGTCAATTTCCGCAAAAACTTCTGGACGTGTCCGATATTTGTCTATTAAATTTTTTGCATTCACTACAATCGAGCTTGAGGCGCACTTGATTATTTGACATAATCAAGAGATTGAATGTGAAATGTATGCAACATTATCACATGGTATGAAACCGTTTGTTGAACGGCAAAGAGAACATTCACAGAAAGACATATGAAGCAAGATCTGGAGCATGTAGAGTTAATAAAAGAAATGTAAGACATCTTATAACATGATATAAAACCCGTTGTTGATTGTCTTAACCATCCATTTATTTCACTGTTAGCACACCATGGAAGCAAGTCCAAATTTTACTTATTAGACAGAGGTTAATACGCGAGGTGAAGTCTTTATTTATAATATTTACCACTCTTAATGGACATGTGCACATATTATAGTATCAGTATGTATAAAGTATCGTCAGTTGATTATAAATATCCATTAATATGTTTTCATACATCCGTTCCTGTGTTCTTTTACAAAAATAGACTTGATATTATTGATAATGTTACTTTACACGGTGTTTCTAACCGTGACACAGAAATTTAAATTATTTCCTTATTTCCTTAAATTTCAAAAGAATTGATACAACATAGGAATTGTCAGAAAACAATCTTATACCGTTTCATGTATGAGCAAACCTATCAACAGAAATGAATTGTTCATAAAACTATATTTTAAGGTTTGTATGAGCCGATTGAGCTTTCTATAAAATCTTTTGTGGACATTTGAGGTTTGGTTCAAGTATGTAGTTACTGGGTTTGATATATTAAAACGTGACCTCCGAAATAAGCCCTGTTAATGTAATAATGAAAACCCTAATATTTTCATCATAAATTGTAAACTCGATCATTGGCTAAATCTATATTTTAGATATGACATTCAAGTGAAACTCAATTCATAATCCGATAGTCCAGGTCTCGGCAATGGCATAGCGGGAATACTCAACCATAGACCGCCAAATAGCAATGAAAGCAATCCTGTCAGACGCTCTTTCCAAGCGAGTGTCACTTCCAGACGTATGTTTCTAAATTCTATTTCTAAAATGTTCTTTATTTTGTTAAGCTCATGAACAATGAATTAATATTAGATCAACGCTTTGTTGTTGATATCATAAGTTTTACCATAATTATACATGACATTGTAAGTTGCAATTTACATTCACATATCTAAATGTTTCCTTAATTTGGACAGCGAACGGATCGGCGAACTAGCTGTTGCCTAGAATTTTCTTTCCTGTAATGATAATTTATGAGACATATATATCTTTTCGAAATACATATCGAACAATCATAAACATGCATGATTAATGTAGTCATACATTTAAGTACAAATATTCGTTATATGATCCTGTATTTAGTTGTTTTATATAAAATTTAACGATTGACAATGGGTTATTGTCATCTTCACAATGCTCTTCTTACATCAACATTCTATATTCTTTTTAAAAACTCATTCATACATTCTTGTATGCATAATAGTTTTTACCTAATCCAATTAAATTTTGAACCTATGAAGCTTTGAATTTAAAAAAAAAACAAATAAAAACACTTTTGTAGTTTTGATATTTATTTATGAAACTGGTTTTGTCAATTATGTACTTCATGCTGAGTTTAAAATGTGGCGACGCAATTGCACATCTCAAGACACTGCTCAGTTTCAATGCATACTGTCCATAGCTGGGTCCTAATGTTGTCATAATTAACAGGTGCCTATTATGTAATCTATTTCCTGTCAAATTTCATTGTTAGATTATTTGTCTCAAATAGCAGGCCCACACCTGTGCTTTGGACCCTTCGGTAAATGGCGGCTTATGTCAACATCCGTTCATACTGACATAACTCTTGGCATTACACAGCTAATTAGTACATCTTAACAACGACAAACATTATAAACCAATGAACTTGTAGAATATACGTTCAACCAATGAGAAGAAAATCTATGCTATCAATGCTTACAGTCACTTGAAAAAAGTAGATCATTTGGAAAGGTACCCAAATTTAATAGGATTATTCAGGAAGTATTAAGTTGCAAACAATTCATGGATTACTTTTTCTGACGATTGAAACGGGTATGTACTTTGTCATTGATAATCTTTCAAACTTCACTTTCAAAAAGGTCACCATTTACCTTTGAAATCAAACAAATTATTGCGAACAAATGATAATCATTGCCAAAAATTGTTTATTAACATTTTCCATGATTACATTCATACAAATTTCTAAATATCTTTTAATTTTAAATGATGCAATTTTCAAACTCTATATCTCTTATTCATTTCATGTGTTTAAGTCAATCCTTAAATAGTAAAATGATTTATTTAATTTCTGCAATAAACTAATATGCAGGATTTGATTCATCATTTTAAAAACAAAGTATTTTTATAAAAAAATGCGATGAAAAACGTTTTAATTTTTTTTCAAAGGTAAATTAAATTTGATGTCTTTTAAAAATCAATCTTTCAAACAAAATAAATATTTTCAAAATGTAAAAATAACTATAGGTTAACTTAATCAAAAACTTCTAAAGGTATTCAATAACATGACGAATTTGACAAACAGAATAAAGGGACATAACTCTTGGTCAGACAGGTAAGGTGCTAATTAGTTTTAAAGGCTATGGAAAGGTCACCTTGCCGTGCGTTCTTTCCAAAGAGGCTTTGGAAAGGGCGTTCTTTAAGCCTTTGGATAGGTGTGGAAGGGTGCCTCTTTCCTTTATGGAAAGGTGTGGAAGGGTGCCTCTTTCCTCTTGGAAAGGACGCCTTTAAGCTTTTGGAATGAACGCTCGTTACTCCAGTGCAACTACTCCAGCGATGAATAATTCATTCTCAAATCATAGAATTCCAGATACAATTTTTAGTAATGTTAAATGTGTTTGGTCCACCAGGTCGTAATTCGTCTTTAATGACGCCGCGGTCACGCTTACGCTTGAATTCATCTCACTTCCTATTGACTATGGGATACTCAAAACAACATCCATGTTATCCTGTTCTGTCTGCAGCATGTCATCATGAATAGCTTTCGTTGTTAGCCCCACTCTACATTTTCCCATTGTTTATAACAACAAGCCGAAAGTACTTTGCATTTATGGATGGAAAATCATACCACGTACAGACGAATGATTATGCCCTCTTTATTTTAAGAATATTATCGTTATCCTGATACATATCTGAGCATGCACATCTTTCTATATGAACAGAATTATCTTGAATCATATTTCTGACTTTGGTATCATAAGAGGGCATTACAAATAAAAGAAGATTCCTTATGACTTAAACTGAAATCTTTTCACAAATATTACGATCAATGTCCTCTTGGAAGTAATGTATCATATGAAATTAGTTTCATATATCTTGAATAAAATGGCGTCAATCATTATTGAAACATATAAGTAAAGGTTTACAGGAACGTCACCCATGTCAAAGGCTGTTCTTTACTACCAGTCTTCTATTCAGAGTTGCATGCCTCCGCAAATTGTCTAGACATCTTCCTGCTGTGAATGTGTGAAAACGTGCATCAAGTTTGGATTATCAGAAGTTATGTCATTCAGGCATATAGATCATCATTTATCATCCGAACATCAGACAGTTACTTTACATATACAAATAAGATGTTAAAGATGTTCATTGACTTTCAAAATATATCTGCAATATCTGTTAAGATTCGGGATTACGTGAAAGAGGAACGTTTTTGTTTATATCTATATATCTGATGGTATGATAAACTGATCAAATGAAAGAAATAGCGACCTTTTAAATACTCGTCTCCGATTGGTGAATTGGTTAAACAATGCTCTCTTTACTTTGTCGAAGATGAAAGAATGTATTCAAGCGTCTGCAGGCGATGAGGTTCAAGAACGAAACTACTTCCATAATGCGTCTCGATTTACTGATAATATTTTGCTTCTAGGTAAGGCTTACGTTGGTAGGAAACATTGTTAGAAAGTGGTCGATTTAAATTGTAGTTTATTTGTCTGCATTGTATAGTAACAGACAAAACGTACTCCAGGTTGGTACATGATGATAGGTGAACGGTTTCACACATCCTCGGTCAAACAGGGCTAAGAAATCCAATATTCCTCACAAATCACCCCTGGGAATTTGTATCAGGAAACTGTGTACTGAAATTATCCGCCCTCTTTCTTGATCGCTGCTTTTCATGAGGGAATGTTTATTCTAAATTTCAATTTGAGATTTCTGAGCATGAAAGAAAGAGATGAACCGAGGAACTGATTCTAAATCAGCGTTACCATTACAATATTTCGAATCGACTCGTTTCAGTGGGATATGTTTTCATACCAAGACCCACGGTCGGTAATTGCAGTACTAAAGTTCTTGATGTAAATATCCAGGGGTGATAAAACAAATAGCATCGGGGCATTCAGCCCTCTGTAACCGAAGAAGGGTCATTCACAGTTTCAGTCATTTTGTGCTTTAAACCATGTTCGACGACACGCAAGCTAACATTAAATCTACTTCCCATAATCAAAAGCCTCCAACCCTTTGCCATTGTGAAGCCATCTTCTCTCGCATGGCTTTCAGTTGCACCAGTCTCTTTCACTGGCTATTTTAAACCTTGCTGCCAACGCCAAAATTCGTCATTTGAGTGCAGCGCCCTCTCCGGCGAAAACTTTCAATTCTCATGTGATTTCTCATTGTACTACCGAAATCCGTCGCAACAGCTTAGATGACAAGCACAGAAAAGTTAGGGAAATATGGCAAGGCCTATCTTAGCAAGTCATTGGAACTGGCACAAGATGCGTTGGGAGATGCATCTTAAAGTGCTTTCATGTTACATAATATAAGGCGCTATTTCTTTAACAGTTGCATTTATCATCTAGTATTTAATCGTTTCAGATGGTCTATCGGATTCAAACCAGGACAACGACCAGACACTTCAATTAAGCCAAAACGTCAATATCATTGTGTCTCAAGAGTGTTGCACGTGAATGGCGACATCTGGCATACTTTGTAATAAGAACTCTCATAGGTCTTATCAGTAACAAATTGAAATGCTAATTCTTTTGTCAAGTGCCAATTATGTAGGGAGCTCTACTTCTGGAAACAGTTTATTTGAGAATGAACTTGTGTTTCAACTGTAATAACGTTTTTGTGTGAAATGCAGAAGAAGCTATTTAACACTTGTATGTTAGTAAGCTTTCAATACAGACGTAGGCATAAGGCAGAGGTATGGTATGTTCTTTCATATCTTTAAAGTATTTGGTTAGCAGTATACTAAATGAGGAAAATTACTATTTACAGTATCTTAAAAACATGATGTTAAATACAACCGAGTTATTAAGAAAGACATTCTCACATAAAAATGGGAGTGAGTGTTGGTGATGTAAGTGTGGTATTTATCATGGGGTAGGAAATGTTAATATTTAATCCATGGTAATGACGTCACTCTAATGCGTTAACAGTAGATTACTTTGAAGAAACCGCCGTTCATTGACTCTCCCGGCCAGAATGGGCGTTATGTTTTTGATACTTTTGATAACACAGAGCGTGGTCTCTCTGCCGCAGGTATAACTAATCTAATACGTTTTGAATATGAAAATACACTTATTGAAATGAGACAAGATTCGAAAAGACTACTTTTATTAAACCAGCGCTGTATGCTACTGCATCAGCTTTGTGAAATATTAAAAAATATCGATTATAAAAATATTCATATGACTGTTGTCATAGACAAGAAAATGTCATTGAGACAAATATTAACATTAATATATGTTTTCTTCAATGAAACATGACAAAATCAGCGACTCAGGACTTCCATCATATGAGAAAGAGCAAAACGTTTAGAATTTAGAACAAGAATGACATTTAAATTATAAAAAAAATATATGACTGTTAAGACAAGATACTGTTAACGAGAAAAAAATTTAACATTAAAACAAAAATGACACTTCTAACATATATTAATAAAAGATGTATGGCATCATAAATGGGGATATTAAGTAAAGATGGATTATGCCTTGTTTTATTGGTTGGCAATGCGAAATCTCAAATTAGACTGACGGTGATTCCCACATGATGAAAGACACAAATATAAAAATCAACAAGATGTTGATATTCGCATGACATGTGGGTGACTCAATATTGACACCTGATAATGGTTTTACTACCGTCAAGATTATTATTAATGTCCTATCGTTCCGTCCCTGTAAGAATTCACTATTGTCTTACGTTTTGTAACTGCCAGCTGTTAAATATAATTAACGTTTTACTAAAAAATACTAAAAATACACCTTGAGCTTTGTTTTATGTTTTCATTAATAAGTGTCACCTATCAATATACACTTTGATAAATTTTTATTTTTTCTTCCGGAAACGCACAAAAGTTGATATTGGCAGACAAACCATTCATCTTGGGTTATACTGTCTTTTTTCGTTTTAATTGAACCAGTTTTCAATACAAAATGATGAGTTTTAAGGTAAAGAAACTACTACATTAACATAATAGAACTGTAGATAACACTCACGCAGTTACACCAAATATGGATAACATAAGTTCCTAAATTGTTTCAGTGGCATTCTAGAAGTTGGTAGTATAAGGACGACAATGATATATGGATATACAACTTCTTTATTACACAGTGGCGACGTTTCGGTATAGATCCTTTTACCGTTATCAAGCATAATGCTTAAAACATAATGCTTGATAAATTCCTAAAGGATAACATGAATCATTCTTCAGGAGGAAATTAAATGTGAGTTTTGATATGAAGTAACCAAATAAATTCACTATAAAATATCATTTTTCTCAAAGGTGAGTTGCTCGTTATTCTATATGTAATGTAATCGTGTTAGAACTTTGCAATTGTTTGGTTTCCGACCTCTGATGAAGGCTGTTATCCCTTATGTCATTCTTATTAAGAATCACCCTTCGTGCAAAGATAAAGTATTTTCAGAAATTGGATTGGCAATTTAGTTGTTATTTATTCTATCAAATATAAAATTATCTGACTTCCTCGCTATGCAAAGTTAAAGGATATAGTATGAACGGTTTCCACTTAAATGACGATGACATGTTGTCTTGCAGGAGGAATATTTTTTTAACTATACTCATTGCGGTAAAACTGCATATTCAAATTCCAAAAAACAACCGAAGACCACATTGGCATCACTTAAGTGATGTTTGTAAAGCCTGTTTCTTGCTCTGTTATCATCATACAATAAGTGTTAAGGATATAGACTTTGATTACTTTTCCTCGCTTCAATTCAAAGTATTTGAAACATATCTTCCGTTTCTCTCTGTATACTACACTCTCACTTTCCTTGGACCAAATAGCATGTTGATAACAGTTACTGATCCATGACATGGGTCCAAATAAATATCCTTGATTGATGAATGTGTACCATTTGGTGAATACGAGTGTTTTAAAAACGCTGCACACTTTAGAATTTGAGCTGTCGCAATTCTATAGGACACTAATGCATTAAGTTTGGTCGAGAGGCTTCAAATCAGTATGTTCGTGAGCGATTAATGTTCTGTTTATGTTTAAACAAACTTTACAGTAGATACAATTAAGTGAAATTGATTAGGTGTGAAATGTTCCCAAGAGATAAAGATTAAGGACTTCTGCTTCTAATGTATCTTTATAATTGCGTGGCTAAATGTAGCCAAATGTTACGAAATCAAGAGAGTAAAGGTCTATGAAAACTTTTATGAATAAAAATGGATTATTTTTCGTCAAAAGCTTTTTATAGCTTCATGTTCCGACTAGTCCTAAGGAAGTGAATAGACGTGTTCCTGGAGGGGAACAGGAGCAGATCACAATTAATAATTTAAACCAGCATGCGTCGTCCAGTAAATTTGATCACGGTTTGAATCATTATTGTATAGCAAATTACAATAACTGAAAAGAAGCGCATTCGATCTCGGAAACCTTTGAATTTTCGGATAAATTGTTAACACTCATTAAAATTCGCTGAACTCAGTCCAAATACCCCTATCTCCCACAGGCCAAATGCCTCATAACGCTAGCTACCTAGGCACAACCAGGATGAAAAAAACATTGAGTTTAAGATAGTAGCTTCAAGCTACTACCAAAACGACATTTAATGGTTGAAAAAAAACAGGTGAACATATAGCCACGATTATTATGCGGTATTAGTAAGGAGCTCAGTTGATTCAAATTCGCTGATGTCGCAGGTTGATTTCAATTATCTGATAAATGGATTCATATTGTATACGTTACAATTTTGCAATCGCAACTTTCTGATACAGAGGGTAGTCATCGATAACATGACTAAGATGATATATATCTCAACGTTCCCAAAACTTCGTAACATATATCTTTGTTATCATAACTTAAAAATTCTCATTAAAATGTTCAGTAGAGAATAAAAAATATATGAGCAGATTTTGAGTTATGCCCAAGGTAACCATATATAGAGTCAAATTCTACTTGTTTCCATGGAAACGGAAGCACAAATAAGAATTGCTTAATTAGATGGGTAAAATTAAATAAAACAGATTTGGGTTCTATTCCTGAAACGAACTTAAACTAACTGTGAATTGAATGCAAATTCACCTCATTTCCATGGTAACAATCATTTAAAATTATAGATATCTGAAATCATCAATAGGCATCACTTCAGTAGTTGGCTAATGCACGTGCAAAAATTCAGAAAGATCTGATCAGCAGTTTTGGATTTCAACGCCGGAACGAACTTATTCATGTAAAGAATCTAAATTTGTCCATGGAAAACACAAACTTGCCTGAATACTGAAAATGCCAAAAGGACCTCTTTAGTAGGATGGTGTTATTTATGCATTTTTTTTAAAGAAAGGAAGGAACGGTTTAGGACAAACAGATAGACTAGAGCGAAAGTATAATTACCAGTGGGATAATAAGATACACTTTGAAATGAGTTTAACTGATTTCTATACATTTCAAAGGTTCTCAAACACATACAGTTTTAGAATTACATTAGGAAATAAGCTTAAGAGTTTCCCTAATGTGAATACAAATACTTACATGTAGAATTTTGAACAACCATCTGATTTGCCACCTCCTCTTGAACCAGAGACTCTTTATAAGTGGAACTTAATAGATTGAGTGATAAAGTGCATGGTTTCATTGATCATTCATGAGTGAGGGTTCACTAAATGTTAACTAGACACGAGTGTAACATAATTTCTGGTATGAGGTGGACGTTTTTCGCCATTTGTGATACATGTCGCAATGTTATTACTGTTATCAAAGTTTTACATGACAAACATACAAAACCAAGAAGTATTATTCGGTCATCGAACATTACTGTGCTACAAGCACAATAGGAATGAAATCTTGAAAGAGATTATGGTATAAGGAAGGAGCGAGAGTGGATTAACGTACGCGGATGTAGGAGCAGAACGTTGATAATCGTATAAACTTACCATTTATCTGAACCTAAAAATCGTGTTTGATTGCAACCTGGATTGAGTAAAGTACATGGTATCGACTGCATTTCCCACCCAAAGCCGGATACATTTAATACTCTGAAATATATTATCTTACTTACAAGTATTTGCTAATATGTGAGTTAGTGAGTATGCTGGGATTTAAGTGCAAATACTAAAGCGTTTAAGAACTACTAAAATGGTCGTCCGGCGTGTATCCGACCTTTTGTTCTTGGGTGCCCCTACCAGGTGCATGGAAGACTCTACTGGAAGAGCTCTGAGGGTTTCTGAAACGACCAATGCAAAATACAGCCGTCAGGTATCGACCCAAGGGATGGTATTCATGCAATCTTCATTGTAAAAGGTTGCTAGAAGAATAAGTTTTTGTGAGTCATTTCTAAAAACACTAACTATGGAATTAATGCAACATAATTATTTACTATAGTAGATAGGCAGCCATATTCATCTAAATATGTTTTTTCGTTGAGTGAAATAAATCCTGCTAAATCAGTGTATATGAATCCGCTTTCGCTCCTTCCTAATACCCTGATCTCTTTCGGGCTTACTCCCGCGTATGGCTGGCGGCTTGATAATCGTGGATTAGCTCACCTTTAAATTGTTCATCCAATGAAATGTCGTTAATTAAGGAGCTTGAAGCTACTAGCTTGAACTCAACGGATTTTTTCCATCCGGTTTGTGCAGCTGTTGTTGAATGCGAGCCTTCTCATTGGCTGGTTAGATAGCTAGCGATACGAGACTTTTAGTTTGAAAGACGTCAGGGTGTTAGGAAGGATCGAGAGCGGATTTATAAGCATACATGACTGTACTTAAAACAGACAAAGTTTTCCATGTCAGTTGAACACATAACTTATAATTAACTGTGTTCATACTTGTAAGTATCCTTTGTGATAATGATCTTGCTTCTTGTTTTCAAATTAAAATTAAAAATCAATGAGAATGATTAACACTCTAAGTGGCCACTTATGGGACCATAATTTAAAATAACCAACCTGATACCTGCAATAAAACTAGCAACTAGATTATCATTTCACATGAAAAGTACCATTTCTTAAATTAACACAAATCAGACCCATTACAGCCAATTTAAGGAAATGATAGGAATCTGTTTAAAAAAAGAATGTTGGAGAAGTGCCGGACAGAAAATAAATGCATACAAGATTCTGAAAAGTTAATTGATTGTCTAAAATTTTGAATAATTAAGAGAAGAAGTCAGAATTAAGAAAGTATGCCAGTTGCCATGAAATTCATTTTGCAGAGATATTGTAGATTTTGTAAGGTAAAGTCCATCTGAGGCTTTTCGGTATATGTGATTGAAATGAATCTCCCTAACCTAATTAGAAGATGTTGTCAGGGTGTAATTGGATAGGTGATCCTATTTGAGGAGAAATTGAATCTGATTACATTTGCTGTACAGACAGATTTATTTATAGACTTTGAAAACTTATTACGCAAACTTTCTAGAGACATTTGAGGAGGAAATAGGATTTTTACACTTTGAAAGACAACTCAGATTGGAATATCAAAACGTTGATGTCTTCTCTGAAATTGCATTAGACATGTAATTTTGTTTCTCCCAAATCACTATTGATATTACAAAGTTATATAACAATATGTGTTTATTATGTCTCAATGCGTTCTTCGTTTTGGAATTCAAGTGTCATTTACTGTTTGAGTATGTGCAATTGTAGATGATTAATTTATTGGTATTCCCTTGTGAGAAACCCTACAGCAACAGTATTACATTTTAGTGCGAATAATGTTCAGATCAAATTAATTATAATGAGATGGTAGTAGTTTTAAATAAGTTTTTTAAATTAAAACAAAGTTATAATTGTGATTAGAAGTTGTACTATTGGAGATAATGTGATACCAAATATAACTCTGTGACAGTTGTTTACTATCTGTATGACGTGTATCTAACGGTCCTAATTGATGATTAACCTTTAGACCTCCGGTGAAATGTATGTTTTCTCAAAACGTTTCTGATAATAAACATTTCAGAACTCTAGAGACCTATTTAAGTAATCACTTTGCTCTTTTTCTAACACGATTTATGAAATTTTAAACTGATTAAGGAATAATTTCTTTTGTTGATATTTCACCTAACCTTAGATTGAATACAGATGCATACGTAAATAACCAAGTGCTAACATGTCAATGTTTTTGTCCTCATGTTTTACTTTGTAACTGTAATCATCGTCAATCTTCAACAGTCAATAATTCTTCAGCGTTTACAACGTGAAAGTGTTGAGTCGGTGCTTAAGGAGCTGAACAGTATTTATCTCAGAATCACGCAAGCAATGTCAATGAACCCCTTTTAAAACTATTTTCATTAGATGTTTTAAACCATTGTACTGCAGTTTTCATATGCATGGATGTTTCGTTTTGTGTCTTTGTTAAAGGTTTTTCAAATTTTGAATACATTTCTCATGTCTGCATGTCTTATGTGAAAATAATGGAAAGAGACGTAATTGCTCTTTTCCCCATAACTAATCAGCGGATGATCATCAGACATTTGCAAAGGTTAAGAATTCTCTTTCAGACTACTATCGTTACACCAATATTCCCAAATTGGTGGTCTGGTCAAGGTAATTGTCTAGGATTTATATATATATTTAAAATAATGTGATGAATATTCGTATATGAGTCATTACTTTGTAATCATATTGCAATGTATGTTAAAAAATAATGATTAAAACAATCATTTATGGGCATATACATTCTCTGGATATGTTGTATGAAAATAAGTAAGAGAATAATTCTTTTTCGTGTTTTTTCACACACAATGGTGTCAATGAACCTCATTCTAAGGATTGTTTTTTATGGTGATTGTTCATCGGATATCCATCTATCCATCCTTGATTGTCAAAATATAGCAATGATAATTTCAAGTGATGGTTATCTATATACAAGATGCCATGTCAATAAACTCTATATATTTCGAAAGCATGACATGAAATGAAAAGTGTGGCATATTTAAAGAATCTTGTTAGGGTCAAACTATCAAAACAGCATCATAGGTAAATGCCTGAAAATAAGACTACTTCACATCATTTGACTGTTTCAGAATAACCAAGTATAAATTGTATTAATAGATGCAAAACAACTTCATGCTAAATGCCGTTTGCGGTTTAAACAATGTTTCTTGCTTCAAAACTTAGATGATATTGTAATATGACAAAAATTATCATTAAATGGCCATATATTATTGATCATGCAACACGAATGTTTTTATTAAAAGAGAAAATTATACTGCAATCGAATTAACAACGTATTATTAAAACGATTGATGTTTACAAGACACATACATGTACTCAAATGATAACACAAATAATTCCCAACAATATGTGACTTCATCAAATAGAGTATTATCTTTTAAGGTTTAATAAACCCCATACTGTCAATATCGTATTCTCTACAGTATCTATATAGTTCATTCGATTTTATCAAATAGTTAAGACTACAATAATCTCTTGCTATTCGGCATGTTTTGGCTGACACAAATAATTTTCTCTGCCAACAACCATTCTTGAGTTCCGAAATGGTCTACAACCTCATGCTTACAAATTGTCAAGTGTACATTTGAGATTCACAATCACGTATTTAAACAGTTAATCCGAATATGTACCGTGTACATCTGATCAGCAGACACTCAATCCAGACACAATAAAGCTCCTAAAGGTAGGAGTTAAATTGTGACATGTCTCCAGAGTATTAATAAAGATTGCATGACTTTTCAGCACTGAACCGTCATTAGAGGCTACGTTACTTGTTCATTGCACTTGCTATGAACATTTCCATCATTACACACAACTGCAGGTGGACAACTTTCTTATCAATAAATATTTTGAAATCATCAACCTGACTCGCGCTTTATTTCAAACATCCTGCTAAACCAGCTAAAACATGAATCTGCTCTCGCTCCTTCCTAATACCCTGTTCTCTTTCAAGCCAAAACCCTCGTACCGTTTGATAGTCGTGGCTTAGTTCACTAGCTACTAGCTTGAACCCAACGGATTTTTCCATCCGGGTTGTGTCGCTGTTTTATGGGCTGGTTAGATAGTTTGGCTTGGAAGCGATCAGGGTATTAAGAAGGAGCGAAAGCGGATTCATACACGCTTATTTAGCAGGATGTATTATTAAATGTTAAAAAGATATGGATCAAATAACACTAAAAAGCAGTTATGTTGAGAAACCCAACTATGACATATATGATATTCATTGAGATTTATTTTTTTTTTAATTAATTTTTTAATTTAAAGGGGACATGCAAAGTGTTCTACGGTTCTAGTATAAAGTAATATACTTACATGATGCATGTGGTTTGATATGTTTACAGTGATACTAGGAACAATACACGCTTTTGTCTATCACATCGTAATGAGGCCCACTGTGTCTTTAACAAACTAAAATATTTAAACTGACATGTTCAATGTAATTTAACAAAGTAAATTTGAACAGGCGTTCACCTGACTTCCTCGACATATTCTGCAAGATGGATGGTTTCAGATCCTGCCATATTTAAATTTCAAATTCGACAACAATTTTATTCAACTTGTCTATCAAAAAAAAATCGTCCGATATAATTTATTACTCGTCTTTGATTGGTTTTAGTGAATTCACTTCTATGTCACTTCAGTCCATTTTATCACATCCGTAGACATTTGAATATTATTTACAATAAAATTTTACAGCTCCATCAAATTGCTTTAAATTTCGACATTTATATTAATGGGATGTAATTTGTACCTGAAACTTCGTACTCCTATTCAATTTGATGTTAACGTGATATATTCCCGGTTAAATCGTTTATAAATGATGTGTTCAGTAATAAAACAAAAAAGAATCGTGGATAAAAGCATGCATCTACCAGGATACTAGAAATTAAGTCAGCATCTCAACACAAGGGAACGTTTTATCGATTTGCATCCCTGGAATCCCTCAAATTAACGCGACAACCTCCATTTAGAAGTGTCGCCATGAAAGTAGCACTTCATTTACCCTACATGATCCTGTCTGACTTTAATATTTCACATCCAATCATCTGCAACAAATGACATGAAACATAACATGCATAAAAAAATCTGATACATGGGGTATAATCATTCATGATGATAATACTTCGAAAGTGAGTTTAACTTATCTAAACTTTATCAAAGATTCAACCATCTCTGCTCAATCGTATAAAGGTAGTATAAATATGACTTCTACTTGTTAATTTCAAGCTTAGTAGTCATTAGACGTTTTTATCCACCACTTTGTCTTTCCTCGCAGTATTTTTCTGTTTCTGTTGTATCTATGTTGTATTCCATACACAAATTTAGACCAAATGTGAGTCGTTGTAAACCCACTGTCTATCTTTCACTTTGCTTTTCTTTTCGTCTTTTCCTTCATCCTTTCGATCCCTTTCTTCCTGGTCTGTCCACGTGCACTCTCTTTGGATGCTTGTCATCATGCTTGCCCCTGTTGATTAACTGAAAAATTGTTCGAGACACGTTCAACCCCAATTCATTCTCCCACTCACCATATACAAAATTTCTTCTTCAATGTCATTTGGAGGAAGGCAACTGAATAACGAGAAACCAAAACTTTATGGTAACATGGCACACAACAATTCTTAATTTTAAACTAGATCACCGAACAAAATCTTTCTTTTTTTACAAAAATTGCCTCCAAATGCTTATTCACTAGATACAAATTATTGTACCTCAATTTACGAATGTTTACAGATCTGAATAATGAGTAAAGCTTATCCAAGTAGGCACTGATGCCAACTTTTTACATTTCCCTTGATTTATCCAAATTTTAGGTGAGGTGAGGTGAGATGGTGTTTAATGCCGCTTTCAAGATTATTTTACTTATATCGCGGCTGCTAGTGTTATTGCAAGGAGAAAGCCCGCAACACCATTGTGGCTATGCATTGTGGTGAAACCTGCGAGCATCGGCTGGAACTAGCGAACCATGGGTGGTACTGCGCTGAATTTCAGTGTAGCACTGCACCCAAACCTGACTGCGTGTAGAACAGTTCTCTACTGCAGACAAAGTTGCCAAGCCCCTGGCGGGATTCGAAATACGGACCTACTGGTCCAAAGCCGAACGCGCTAACCACTGCGCTATCCCGCCCCCTCCAAATTTTGATACTGACTCAATATCAGTCATATATTTAATATTAATGCCATCATTAAAACGTAGTAAAATGGTCTTATGAATTGGTATGGACAAATGCGAGTATCATGAAATTGTGGTGTCAGTGATAAACTCTTGGTATACATCTCTTTGATTTGGTCATATCAAGTATTGAAGACGAAAATACAATGGACAAAAGGCATTTCTAATGTTTTTAAACAAAATTGATTAGCACTGAATCTCACTTGATTGCCTCCTAAATGCATGATTTCACTTCTGTCGTATTCATTTTATAATTCTGGTTTTTCATTAATTTCATCAGATGAATCAAACCGATGGGCAACGATTTGATTTCTTTGTCGCATTTCTTGTTTTCAAATCAAATAATTCTAAAGACTCATTCAAGCGGATATATTTTAGAGTCATGATCAGTTATTGTTTTAGTAGTTATTTCAGAAATTATAGGCGTGAAGTTTAATGAAATTGCTTGAACATTGAAATCTAATGCCAAGGGGAAAAAAGTTTGACACACAAAGTGCAAAAATAAAATGGGCAAAAAATCACTCAGTTTTCTCATTATAATAGACATCCTTTCCAATGACTACAAATAATATCCCTTTAATACAGCATCAATTCTTATAACGTGTGTAGGAAATTGGAGAAGTAACAAATATTTCCAAATAGAGAGTATAGTTAATTCTTTGCCGGAATAAAGGGACATACATTCAGATGCAGATATTCCATCCTGCTAGATCAACGTAATTAAATCCGCTGATCGAGCTCCTTCCATATACCCTGATCTCCTTCGGGCCAAATTCCTCGTACGGCTGGCGCGGTTTGATGTTCGTGGCTGTGCACACCTGTTACTGTTTAAGTCAATGAAATGTCGTATACTCTCTTGAACTAAACGGAAATTTCCATCCGGGTTGTGCCGCTGTTGCTGGATGCGAGTCGTCTCATTGGCTAGTTAGATAGCTAGCGATACGAGGCTTTTGGCTTAAATGATATCAGGGTATATGGAAGGAGTCCGCTCAGCGGAATTAATCAGCTGATGTAGCAGGATGCAGATATTCCTACCTGATCCATTTTCAGTGATCAATAACTCCAATGTGTGCACAACTGAGACTGCCAATTGTTTTCTTCCCTTTGTGACTTTGCCACCAGAAGTTTTATCATTATTTATTACAAGTTAAGTGAAAAAATAATAAATCTTGTATTGCATCATTAAAAGCGAAAGTGAGTACATTTGTCCTCATATGTCGTATAAAAGTCCATATTAGTGGGGACTTGCAAGCTTATGAGCCTTTAATTTAATTTGTGATTCATTTCATTGAATTCCAATGGAAGAGAGTACTTTGTACATTTAAATACAGAAACATTAATATCTGTGAAAAATTATCACTTTCAAAGGCGAAAGCATGCTAAAATCAATATTTATTAAAATGTCTTGTTATTGTTTTGTTATTCTGTATATTAAATCTCATAAAAACATAAAGGATTTGACAAATATAATAAAAATGTTCTGTCCGGAGAAAGAAATTCCATGAGCGTTACTCGAATATGTTTTGGTTAATGTGTATGAATTACTTAAAAACTATCATAAATAATTATTCTTCCTCTCTTTCTCATTGAATACTTTGAGTGGCACAAGTATTCAGTAACAATCAGTGTTATTACAGTGCGGTTACACCTTTAAATGGTACATGTTAACGTATTTGTTGACTTTCATTTAAAATGGATTCAGTATAAATAGATTAACCCAAAGTATATCTGGTTCTATTGACTAAGACACAACATGATACTTTCTTGATACTTGATCGACGTCAAGATACGTTTTAGATCATTTCTTAATTCCCAAAAGGTTATGTATATTTACATAGATTTATTTGAAATAGCTTGACGGTAATACAAATCAGTTATTTTACGTTAACAAAACTGTAATCAACAGGTGCTTTATGTAGTCTTTCGAATTTTAACATAAGGCGGATAACTCACTTTTAATAATTCACTTATACCACGTATCAAGTACTATAAGAATCACAGTTAGCTTTGTAGATTGTCCATCAAATGACAATGTATCCACGTCTATTTCAGTGTTTTAAAAATGTTTTGTTAATCCAAAACTAGGAAGTTTCATAGTATTTCTCTTCTCCTACTTGCAGTTCTCAGTAAGAACATCAGTGCATTTTCTTTCAATGGAAAACCGTAATAGCATAAGACGTTGTGTTTTTTCTTAGCTTGTGTTATGATATTAATAGTGTTAGAGCCTCAAATAGCATTTTACTTCCTTGTGTCTAGATGTTGTGATGACATGACCCACCAAAGCCGAGGTGGGTTTATTATTTATTATTATGAGGATATTCAAGTATCTCCTCACACTTGCCCTATCTACTCTCATTTACTGTGTTAATAAGTACTCCAATGTGCTTGCGAATCAGATAGGGCACAAACGTAACAATGTGATTCCAAATATAACGATGCATTTTAATGGGTAACGCATACACAACGGATAAACATCGAAACTTATGAGACTCAAATCAACAGCTATCACTTTTACATACTTTCTTCAGATTACTTTTTGTTCTGAAAGCGGTAAATCTTTCCATAATTGATGATCTAGGGTTACAATTTGCACATTTTCTTTTCAAAATAATGACAGATCCTCAAATATTAACTCAAAAGAACCCATGATTGTTTTCGTTATAAATGTGTTTTATTTGCAACAAACATGAATGCAAAAACGTCATATTTTAAAAAGTAATGGTAGTACATAATACTAGCGATGTCAGAAATTTGACAAATGTTTATTTTCATGACTTACAAAAAAATTTCTAACGTCAAAACATCTCTTACTAAACTGTTTATGTACTTCTTTCAATGGAAAGAAACAGCAGAGAGCAATTATGTACCAGACAAGATATTCAGCTACCACCTGCTTTCACTTAGCCAAACAACACTTTTGTTTGTAGGAACAGATGTGTAATTTCAGGACTGTCCGATTACAAAGACCGTCCAATTTGTCAACAGTAGTTGCGTAAGCTAATAGATTACATGTCACATTAAATCATTTGTCTCATAGTTTCATGCTTAACCCTTCAATAACATACGATATTGTGATAATAACACATACATTAAGACGTTGTCAAGAATACAAGGGAAATATAATAGTACATGTACAATACTTTTTGTTAACTATGTAATGGTGGTAACCTGATTTGATTAGCCATTATGTCTAGAGGGATTAGATCAGTGGAAACATTTACAGTACTTGAGTGGCAGGGTAATAATTTTAAGTTAAAAATAATGCCGTTGATACACCTATGAACTGAATATATTAGTTTGCATCCTGCTACATCAGCGTATATGATTCCGCTCTCGCTTCTTCCTGATATCCTGATCTCTTTCGGGCTAAATCCTTCGTATGGCTGGCGGCTTGATATTCGTAGCTTTGTCTACCTGTTATTGTTTTCAGCCAATGAAATGTCGTTAATTAGGGAGTTTGAATCTACTGACTTGAACTTTTTCATCCGGACTAATCCTGTCTCAGGGCAAGACGTATAGCTGACGCTCCAGAAGAGTGGAGAGTCAGCTATACGTCTAACCCTGAGACAGGATGATCCGGACTCTGCAGCTGTTGCTGAATGCGAGTAGTCTCATTGGCTGGTTAGAAGGCTAGCGATACGAGCGTTTTGGCTTGTCATAGTTCAGGGATTTGGGATAGAGGCGAGGGCAGACTCATACAAGCTGATTTCGCAGGATGATTGGTTCGTAAATTTTTTATGAGAAATTGATTCTCATGAATTAAACTATTTCTTAACCATTTTAGCAATTATGGTAAACTCGACGTATCATATCATTACCAGAGTTCTGTAAATATTAACATAATCCTAGGTCAGCATTACTGTCTTGCAATGCATATATTTTCTCACTGCAATCTCTTCCCAATCTCGTCCCATACTTAGGGCCTGATTAGTCCTTTAGTTCAAGGTTCCCCGAAGCGTTGTATTCCCTTTTAGGTAAGGTTAATTCAAATACTTGTCAAGGTCAGGGCAGCTTTTATACAGCCTGGAGAGCGTGTGCTGGTGAACATCCTTGCTTTTGATTGGAAGCACAAACTTTCAGATAAGTGGAGGAGGATCCATACGTGGTCATTTCTCAACCAAACACCAACATCCCGGTGTGTTTGTTGTGAAGTGAGAGCACGGAGGAGGAGAAGGAGGAAGAAATTGTGTATCAATTGGAAAGGTACATGGTCTTATAGGGATTTAGCCCGAAAAAGATCATGGTATAAGGAAGGAGCGAGAGCGGATTCATATACATTGATTTAGCAGGGTGAAAAGAAATAAGGCCTTCCATCATTATAGCACTGCTCAGCAAAAGCTATTTAAACATTATCTTCAGTTATCTGAATCCTGCATTGACATTTTGGCCAATCTGGATTATTATATATAGACTTGTGTAATCAAACGGATTAAGGTGTTGGCGTAACATTAAACTTGAGCAGCAAACAGAATTTATATTATAGGAAATAGACTTGTGTGACAACATTGTTTTATAACGTTATGATAGGTTTATCATGACTGCAATGTATTCAAGACAGCTCTTTGAGGATAAGTACCGATATATGCTATTTTATGAAATTGATATTTGTGTACACAGTCTGGTGTCGGGTATCAAAGCAAAACCTAAAATTTGACCAAGAAACGGACATATTCATAAATATACCGAAAGAAATTAATGTGTGTGACAATTTTTGTCAAGAGTCATTAGTATAAGTTTTTAAATATAGCTTTCAGTGGCTAGGAATCAATAGATGTCATGTGTGTACAATGTACATCCTAAAGTCTGTTCGGGGCGTATCGAACTCGGTGAATATAGAAGCTAATTATATGAATCATGGCAATTTCATCCCGAGACACTCGGTCTGTAATTGCACTATACAAATTGGTTCTTCAAATTACTTGACCTCTTTTCATATTATAGCGGTATCTATATGTCATTTCCAAACAATCGCTTACATTCATGGTGACCCAGATTCCATATATATTATTATCCATATGCTTTGCTCAGATGTAATTCGGCCCAAAAGCCTCGTATCGCTAGTGCGGCTTGATGTTCGTGGCTGTGCTCACCTGTTATTGTTTCAGCCAATGACATGATGTATTCCAAGGAGCTTGAAGCTACTCTAATGAACTTAACGGAATTTTCCATCCGGGTTGTGCCGCTGTTGCTGATTAGTTAGCTGGCGATACGAGGGTTTTGGCTTTTAACAGATGAGGGTGTTATGACGGTGCTGATGTCAAATTTAGAGGTTATTTAAGTCAACTATATGCCATGGACAAGACACATTAATGTATTTATACCGAATCTTTTTAGGGTGTAAGCACTGTCATTATTCCGATTATCGATACATTTGATTTATATATCCAAGACTTTAACACATTATAACTCCTCGATAACAGTAATTATGATATGTTTTACGCGACTCTAAGTATTTCATTTGTCAATTAGGTAGCAAATTTGGAAATCATTAGATCTGATTGCAATCATCAGTATCATGTTATTATTAAGGGCTTGGTTGCATGTACTTCTTTTATAAAACATAGCTGATATCCTTATATTGCCATAGCACATATCCTGTAGCCCTGTAGCCCTTTGATAAAGGTCAAACAGATCACATGGTAAATATCTAGTAATACATACCTGTTGTTCATGATGAAATGATAGCCTTATGTACTCGGGATGACTTAAACAAATCCTCAAATAAAGCTGTTTTTGTCTACTATTACATAACAATAAATAATTGTTCACAATTCTATTGAGATTACTGTCAAGATACTGGGTATGATCGGCGATGCCAAAAGGTTACAGTCTTCAAATAATGATAATTTTCAGTTATACTGTCAGGATACTATTTTAACATTTCAATATTTTTTTTTACATTTCCATGTCTTTCATAATGCACATAAAATACCAGGCAAAAGAAAGGTTTCACCCATTTTTCAAGTCTATAAAACCATAACAAACGCAGATATAAGAACTCTTACGATTGATTTATAAACAGAAGTCATTCTCCAATGTTATCTTTTAAAATCATTTAAATATCGGCATTAATTTGCCTCAATACACAAGGAAAGAAACAGGGTGTCAATATTAAAAATTACACAAATGTGGAAATGACAAGAGAACAGAAACTCTCAGTAATCAAAGGAATCACGGAGTCAGTCATCAGTAGCAAGTGTGACCACCCTGGGCATCAATGCAAACAAGCCTCCTCCTTGAAGTCGTCAGGCGTGGGATGATGTCAGCAGTGATCCTGTACAACTTGTTTAACAGAGCTTGCTCAAATTCCTGCTTGTTGATTGGGTGGCACAAGCTGTCTCAAATGGCAGTCAAGGTGATCCCAAAGGTGGTAAATGAGATTCATATCTGGTGAGTTGGCTGGCCACGTGCACGGCAAAACAGTGACACTGGTATTCTCCTGGTACGTGGTCTTTAACAATTCGGGCAGTGTGAGGTCTTGCGTGCACGTGCATCTAAAAAAATTTTGCACGTGTTTGTGAATGCACAATTCCAGTGGCTGCGTTCGATGCTATGCGTTCGCATAGGGGTAAACATTGCCATAATACTATCATTTCCTGCTTAGAAACAAACCCGTTAGAGCACTCTTTTCGTTTTTATGAAGAAAATAAAAGTAAAACCTTTCTTTTCCCCTGCACTTTACAGTCAGTGTTTACGACATACTGCTACATCAGTGTATATGAATCCGCTATCGCTCCTTCCTAATACCGTGATCTCTTTTGGTCTAAATCTCTCGTATGGCTGGCATGTTGATATTCGTGGCTATGCGTTGTAAATTTGGGAACTTGAAGTTAAGCTTAAACTAAACGGATTGTCCATGCGGGTTGTGCCGCTGTTGCTCAATGCGAGTCGTCTTATTGGCTGGTTAAAAAGCTAGCGATACGAGAGTTTTGGTTTGAAAGAGATCAGGTTATAATGAGGGAGCGACAGCGGATTCATTTACGCTGATTTAGCAGGTTGTGTTTACGCAAGCGAAAAGGACATGGATAAATAGCGGAATAGACCTTTATTTTACATAAATTAATAATAGCAATGATGCATGTACAGAATACAAATTATAGTGTCACTTAAATTCCCAGCTTTAGCCTAGTAATTATTAACTTATTTTGAAGGTTAGCTACTGAAATTGCATCATTTTGTGTTATGATTACAATCAATAGCAATCTTGCCCATAGCTAGTTCTTGTGATTGCTTGAATTTGGATTTAACACTTTGAAGATGAATGTATCTGAATCTGAATCTGAATGAAAATCCGTTTGAAAAATGCAAAAATTAAAACATTTAAATACTTAAAAAGTTAGCTCAGACAGGCATCAAATCAGACATTATAAAGCAAGAATATTTTTATGATTGTTTAGAATAAGCTTAACCTGTAAATCATATATAAACAACATATTCAACAATTCAACAAATAGCTTTGCTGTAAATATCTAGAAAAAACATCAATGTCCTGCATTCTATATCAATAAATCATTTGTTTCATTTCAGTAGTAAACATGAAATCTGTAAAAGACATTGGCACTTTAATTGTTATTCAATATCAGCTATTGGTTATGGTTTGACACCTCATTGCAGATTTATATGAAAGTAGGGCTTCGCATGGGGATGTATGGTGCTTAAGTTTACAAACGCTATAACGACAGCCGCTGAAAGCAACATAAATCAAAATGAGAACATTGATTCCGGTCCTGTGCAATAACTACTGTAACATTAGTGATAACACAATTATTTTTCTGATTCAAGGTATTGTTATCAAAGCAGAAGTAAAACGATATCTTTCATTTACGTATCACACAATCGAAACGTGTTCAAATAAATTTATGTAACTTCTTACATGTTCGTAATTAAAACCATTATTATCTAAAGACCAAAACCTGCCATTTATTGTTCAATGTTGTGTACAGTGTACCATGGAAATTAAAATTAAAACACTAGCCAATAGCAAACGGTCTTATCAGGTTTTATTAAATATCATAAGACTCATGACGACATGCTCTGCCAAATTTCCTTAAATAACCCTCCCTTCTTTAATAATTACAGTTATCTATCAGGCCATCCCTAAAGTCTATTGCTCTGGTTATTAGATCCACAGTTCACAAGGATGCGTTTTTTGAGATTAGAACCAACACTGATTTCAGCTTAGGAAAGTTAAAAAGCCGTCTCTTCACCATTGTTATTCTAGTGTTCCTTTAATGGTTGCAGTTTTTTTATTTAGCATGGTTAATGTGCTTTCAAATGGACGGAGCGTTGTTTATCTTATAAATGAGAAAATGGATACGGTTGCTTGAACATATTGCCAATATCCAAAATATATATGTCTTTATGAAATAGTTAGTGCTTCATGCCCTAATGGCTGTTTACGAGTACTTCATGTCCTTATGGCTGTATACGAGTACTTCATGCCGTGATGGCTGTAGACGAGTACTTCATGCCCTGATGGCTGTATTCGAGTACTTCATGCCCTGATGGCTGTAGACGAGTACTTCATGCCCTGATGGCTGTAGACGAGTATTCCATGCCCTGATGGCTGTATACGAGTATTTCATGCCCTGATGGCTGTATTCGAGTACTTCATGCCCTGATGGCTGTAGACGAGTACTTCATGCCCTGATGGCTGTAGACGAGTATTCCATGCCCTGATGGCTGTATACGAGTATTTCATGCCCTGATGGCTGTAGACGAGTATTTCATGCCCTGATGGCTGTAGACGAGTATTTCATGCCCTGATGGCTGTAGACGAGTATTTCATGCCCTGATGGCTGTATACGAGTACTTCATGCCCTGATGGCTGTAGACGAGTATTTCATGCCCTGATGGCTGTATACGAGTACTTCATGCCCTGATAGCTGTAGACGAGTATTTCATGCCCTGATGGCTGTAGACGAGTATTTCATGCCCTGATGGCTGTAGACGAGTATTTCATGCCCTGATGGCTGTAGACGAGTATTTCATGCCCTGATGGCTGTATACGAGTACTTCATGCCCTGATAGCTGTAGACGTGTACTTCATGCCCTGATGGCTGTATACGAGTATTTCAAGCCCTGATGGCTGTAGACGAGTACTTCATGCCCTGATCGCTGTATTCGAGTACTTCATGCCGTGATGGCTGTAGACGAGTATTTCATGCCCTGATGGCTGTATTCGAGTATTTCATGCCCTGATGGCTGTATACGAGTATTTCATGCCCTGATGGCTGTAGACGAGTACTTCATGCCCTGATGGCTGTAGACGAGTATTTCATGCCCTGATGGCTGTATACGAGTATTTCATGCCCTGATGGCTGTAGACGAGTACTTCATGCCCTGATGGCAGTAGACGAGTATTTCATGCCCTGATGGCTGTAGACGAGTACTTCATGCCCTGATGGCTGTAGACGAATACTATATGCCCTGATGGCTGTAGACGTGCACTTCATGCCCTGGTGGCTGACGGAGGATATACAACTCCAACAACAACGTGATATGTTCTATTCGAATTCTTACAGAGCAATATAAAGGAAACAGAAAAAAAGAGATTCTTTTGAAATTAAGTTCTCCTGATTATGATATTTTTTCATTGTAATCTTTTCCCAGAATCATCTTAAGTTTTTAAGAACAATTAACCATGTTCCTTTGTTACTATTTTGGCATTCACAATCTCTCATATGAAATTTATATAAAATAGGAAATTTATGTAGTAAATTCGTTGGTTGTAGAATTTGGGACTCAGGAAATCAATAAGAAATGTTACATGGTTTGTTTGATTAACTAAAGCAATTCATTACTTTAAAATTACTTGCTCTTAAATGAACATAGAAGAAGTGGTTTGAAACTCATGCTGTTACAATTACAGGACTTGTCTATTCAATGTAACATTCATGAAATACTCACTTTCAGCAGCCAATATAATAATATTAATTTCAGTGATAATGGCGAGGCAACTTTTATGAGTTGCTAAATTGTTGTTTTTATTTATCAATTAATTTAAACAAAAAAAACATCATTATTTGAGAAAGAACACCCAGAAACATATTGGTCTCGTATTGAATTCATCTCAAAATACATAGATTCAATTATAACTCTCATACTAGAAATAGAATGGGGTTAGCTTGATATGTCTGCAAATAGCGAATGGATCATATGCTTCGAGCATTATTAATCTACAAAATGAAAAATATGACGAAAACATATCCGAAGGTGTATTAGTCCAGACATGTGTATGAAATAAATTAGAAGTGCATTGAAAAACATTGGCGCATGACTTAAGAACGTTCAATGGATGTCAATCATTTTGCAATGCTTAATAAATGACAAAATAGATGCAATTCAAGAAATTTATATTCGATGTGAAGAACTAAAATCTATCAATATGGCAACATAACAAGAAATATTTATCGAATGTAAATCAATGTCAATTCATTATTTTGGGTAGTCAGACATTGGTTAAGTTCGAAAATTTGATTTTGGATTCCTGAAAAAGATTTACTCGGCACCTCATGCAACTTAAAACGGTGGGACAAGTCATAAATGCGGAAAAACGAGGGTCACTGCTACCAACAAATATTACATATTCACAACTTGTGTCCTCATTAGATTGACATTACATCATGAGGTAGAGGAGTAGTGGAGGTCATCAGACAGTTTTAGGAACTTGGTATTAAATGCTGCTGGTCCCTCCACCAGAAGCAATACCCCAAGTCAACATGACCACAAGAAAACCCAGACTTCCAGAAAATCTGCGAGTGATAATGATTAACATGTAGCAGAGTTCGCCATATCAACCACAACACATTTTGAACCAACTTGATAGATAAACAAATCTACTGTTGCACTTTTTAATGTTAAATGTATTCAGCTTTTTTAGCTCATCAGGTCTGAAAGACCCGATGGGCTTATGGCATGGCATGACGTCCGGCGTCCGTCCATCCGTCCGTCCATCCGTCCATCCGTCCGTCCATCCGTAAACTTTTCACTTTTTCGACTTCTTCTCGAGAACCAATGACTCTAGAGAGCTGAAATTTTATGTGCATACTCCTTGGCAAATGGGGATTCTAAATTGTAGATTTCGTGACCCCATGACCCCAACGTGACCCCATGACCCCAATTGGGGTCTCAAGGGTCAAAACCTTAAAAATCTATTTTAATCTTCTTCTCCAGTTCCAAAAGGTCCAGAGAGCTGAAAAGTTGTGTGTAGACTCCTTGGGCACTGGAGATTCTAAATTGTAGGTTTGGTGACCCCATGACCCCAAATGAGGTCAGAGGGGTCAAAACATGAAAAACCTATTTTCATCTTCTTCTCCAGTTCCAAAAGGTCTAGAGAGCTGAAAAGGTGTGTGTAGACTCCTTGGTCAACGGGGATTCTAAATTGTAGGTTTGGTGACCCCATGACCCCAAATGGGGTCACAGGGGTCAAAACCTAAAAAACCTAATTTCATCTTTTTCCCTAGTTCCAAAAGGTTTAGAGAGCTGAAAAGGTGTGTGTAGACTCCTTGGCCAACGGGGATTCTAAATTGTAGGTTTGGTGACTCCATGACCCCAAATGGGGTCACAGGGGTCAAAACCTAAAAAACCTAATTTAATCTTTTTCCCTAGTTCCAAAAGGTCTAGAGAGCTGAAAAATTGTGTGAAGACTCCTGGGATACTGGGGATTCTAAATTGTAGGTTTGGTGACCACTTGACCCCAAATGGGGTCACAGGGGTCAAAACCTTAAAATCCTACTTTCATCTTCTTCTCCAGTTCCAAAAGGTCTTGATAGCTTAATAGTTGTGTGTAGACTCCTTGCACAATGGGGATTCTGAATTGTAGGTTCGGTGACCCCTTGACCCCAAATGGGCAATGGGCCTTTTTTATTTGATTGTGAATAACTTTGACGTTGGGACAGGCTATCTTTCCTACACTGCCCATGAGCCCATGGTCTAAACCCAAACACCTATTTCTATCAAAAGTCTGATGAGCTACAGAGCCCATGGCTCTATTTTTATAAGTTGATGCAAAATATCATTTCATGTCGGCACATGGTAGAGGATATAATTACTAAAGCTGATCATCCGTGGTTTTGCAGTAACGAGGCTCGTATCCAGCAAGAACTTCATGCTGTAATTTTAGTCGGGGAATTGCATTTTGTTGACTCGGCATGTTCATTTTGGAGCTTTAAGAAATTTTTTACAGGACTTGGTAATAGTTTAAAAATCATTACATCCAGACAAGATGAAGGATCATTAGAATTCGATCACATGTCTCAATAATATACAGATACCGAGATTCAACATAAATGTTCATTGCTGTATGACTTACATATATGCTGAGAGTCAATATGCACTGTCACGTCTGTATTGCGTTGGTAGAGAAAATGTCAGTAATTGCAATAATTTGTTGTTTGAGAACGAATGCAATACCATCGAATATAGTAAAATGATCGAACGATCAACACTGGTATTCGGTGTTTGCAAAAACATATCACACGTTTATAAACATCATGATTGTTCGTATAATCTCAGCAGTGATCTATGTTTATTTGGCGTACATAATTATTCATATGTAAGTAATTAGGCATAATGTGAAACCCGATAATGCCAACCATTCGTAAACAGCCATATCATGTTTGATCAATAGCAACTATGTGTTGTATAATGATGACAGGTCGATAACGTTTAAATCATTAAGCATATCTTGACGAAATGCATTTACCCCATCCAGTTGGCATGTCTACAAGCTGTTTGTCTTTGTGTCTCTCTGAGCCATAGATGATGTTGACATTGTATCAGGTAGCTAATTTCATAAACACATAAAGTGCCTTTTATCTTTGTAAAACCAATATGAATATCAAGAACGGCATCTAAAATATGTTTAAGTTCTAAATGTCAAAGATCGTGTATACTGTCACATTAAATGAAATAAAGTGTTTTGAAAACGTAACCGTGGCCAGGACGCTGACTATGGGCACTTTTCATTTAGAGTTGACATAATGTTATTTTCAAATAGTGCAGTATGTTCCATTCCGAGATTTTATATCTTTCATTAGTCATTTCTTTGAATTAACATAATTCTGCTGTGTCAGCGTCTATGAATCCGCTCTCGCTCCTTCCAAGCTAAAATCCTCATATCCGTAGTTATCTAATCTAACCCTGTGGCAGGATGAATTAACATTTGATCGTCTTTGACATGCTTCATCAGCGTAATTGAATCCGGTGATCGAGCTCCTTTCATATACACTGATATCTTCGTATCACTAGCTATCCAACCAACCAATGAGACGACTCGCATCCAGCAACAGCGGTGTGCTTGTATAATAGAGGAATTTAACAAAATTAGGTAAATCAACAACGTCCTCGGACGTCAATTGACGTCGATTATTGACCGACAGAGGGACTTGTGCCGGCATTTTACATATGCAGCCTTCTTCATGGTCTCTTACCTTACCAATTCTAAAGTAAAAATCTTGCAAACAAAAGAATTGACCCTATAGATTATTAATGGAAAAATCTTGTTTGACATTCACGTGAATATCACATCACGTCCTACGCACATCTACGAATGGCCATCATATTGGATGAAGAGTGGGGAAGAAATTCAAAAAGAGATTTCATCAAATCATCAAACACTTGCCGACACTATGCCAAGAAAATATTGCTGGAAATGGTAGTCAATCAGTATACTGACTTTGAAACACAGCAAACGAAAGTTTCATTCGTGTTGGCGTACTCTTTGTCAATACACATGCGAGTTTGACCTTCTTGCCCAAAAAAATATATGATATATTGCATCTCGAGGTTAAGCGTTTCTTTTTTGTAGAGTGTACTTCCAGACTCAATCTTTGTGAGTTCTTTATCGTTTGCAATTTATCATTTATTAATCAGCAGATGTATTCATGTTCAGTTATACCATTAGACGATTACGTTGTTGAGAATACATGTAAAGTGTAACGTGATACAGCTCAAATTGTCGGTATCTGGCGCAGTTAAACCTCATTAGCATTTAAAAATAATTATAAATTGCAAAGTAATCGCTATTTTATAAAAACCTTTCTAATTTTGATATTCTGACTGGCATCTTTGATTGAACTTTAATGAGTTCCATAAAAATTACTGTGTTCAAGTTTATCACGTATGAATGGAGTTAAATGCAAGTTTAATTTCAAATTTATAACGTTCCAAATTCTTCCTTAAACTCTTTCTTGTGCTATTTACACTCGATGACACTCTTTATTGCTGAATCTATTGTTACATTGAAACGTCTTGCAGAAAAAGTTGAAAGGGGATGAAATGTATATCACAAGTGATTGTTAGAGAATCGCAAATCACTAAACACTGTTATTCCATTTTCCTCCCACACATTAGAGAGACATTGTAGTAGCTATACTCAATTAGGCAGTATGTTGACGCCAGTTGCAGAAAAACAAACAAGAATTATACATTAAGTAAGAACTTAAGTGTGTAATAGCAAGATGGAACCTGGTGATCTGTGTATGTTTCTAAACTGTTCATACTTGAATCGTATTGGTAAATTTTTTGTAGAATGTAGTATATTTCAGTTGAGTTGTTTTTGGTAACGACTGTATTACTTGGTATAAAAAGACAATGAATTAATCAGTTAAAACATCAAAACAATAAACATAGAAATTTATTGATGTTGACTCTCTTTGACTCCTTGTTTTGCTTTTACTTTTACATGTTTGTTGTGTTCTTGACGAATTAACGACTTGAAATAAAAAGTCAGAAACATTTAGCAATTAAAACATGTTTGCAAAATAAATCAAAATTTATTAACTGAATGTATTGTTGATCTATATTGAATTATACAGTAAGCAAACTTGAGAATATCATAAGCGTTAATTCAAATGATCAAATTTGTCACTTTCAACTACAATATGAATTTTATTATTCCTATATACACATTTGGAAAACATCACCATTATACATACATGTGATGCTCTTCGATTGTTACGATCATTTGACTGAAGTTATCACTCGACATAAAATGTGATTTTGTGAATTATGTCTTCAAAATAAGGTTATTCGTGCTGATCAATAAAGAACTTACCACTAAAGTTGTAATGGTATTTTCGAAAACCCATTTAAGGTTTCAAAGACCAATATCATAATCAATCAATATGTAAATGCAGAGTTTAGGATTCATTTGGTATATTCAAGGTAAGAGAGAGCCCTGCTAACATGCTCCCAGGACACAATTATCCTTAAATTACATTGTTAAATTTTGAGGTTAGAAATGTATAACTAATGTCAAAATAGCTTTCAATTGCCAAAGGTGATTTTGTATATGAACAAATTAAGCTCAACCTTATATGTAGATCAGTTCTAAGTAAACTGTCATATATTATAATAATTTCATCAAGAGACAGAAGAATAACATAAACAAAATTGTTTTAATGAGTCTAAGTAGGATCTACACCGGAAATATTTGTTACAACTATTACACATGGTAAAATAACCTAAACATTTAAGGTGAACAATTTGATGAATGGAATCGGATCAGATGTAGAAAGGAATTCTATGAAATGAGATGTCCTTGTGTTATAAAATTACTGAGTCTAATTCATAATTTGCCTTTGACATTTGCGTGATTTATTTAGATGTTGCCGAATACTTAAACATTTGAATGCTAATTATCCTGCACTTGTTGAGGAGCATCACATGTGCTCATCCATAACTTACAAATTTTAACATTACTGTTGTTCATTGTTATTTGTATTCTAAACTTGTAACTTTTAATTTGTAAAGAGAACAAGTCATACATTTTTATGATGATTAATCATGGTAGTAACACTTTGAAAATGAAGTCACCTTATGGGAACTTTATCAAAGATTTGCTCTTTCATTATATCATTGAAAAAGGTTCTCTAACATTATACAAATGTAACTCTTACTAGTTCATGTCAAGCTTTGTAACGAACTTAAAAATGTGTTTTTCTAAGGAACATCCACGGATATTGTTGTCTTCAATATTAATGTATGAAATGTCATTGTATGACGTTTTAACAAATTTCATTTGACCATCATTTTGTCCTTTCTGGTGGTAAAACAATGTTCTGTTGTATATATAAAATCAACCTGACTGATAGTGATTGGTGGTTTAAATACAATAATGACCTGCTCCGGGCGGTTACTGCCATACAAATATATACCACTCTTTTGTAGAAGTAATCACGTCATTCTTATCTGTCCTTAACACCGTACCTGAACAAGCATAATTTGCACATGTGTCGATATTCAACATTTGAACAATGCTAAAAAGAAAATTAAATTCGAAAATACACTGGTTTAATGTCATTCTGGCATTTCTGATATTTTTAAACAAAATTAATGTGAAGTACACATGACTGCCTATCTAAATGCATGATTTCACTTCCGATCATATTCATTTTAGAATTCTGATTTTTCATTAATTTCATTTGATCAGATGAATCTTTACGATGGGCAGCAATTTATTTTCTTTGTCACAGGTCTTGCTGTCAAATCAAATGATTCTAAAGAATATATTCAAATAGGTTCAAGGACCGATCACTGTCAATCTTGGCAAACCTCATAGTACTCAAGCAAATTTCAGAAAGAGAGCAGTTAAGTAATATTGCCAAAACACGAATAACCCTACACCCATTCGAGCTAATAAGTGATTAAGTGACTGATTTATTGTTTAGCTTTGCATAGGCATTACTACAGCAATTAGTGCTATGAAATTGTCGGATTTTTCAAATTATGACGAGGGCAAAAAGGTTAAGGAAACAAAGGCCCCAAAAAATCAGCAAAAGTGTTTACATTTTTTTGTTTTTAGAAGATGACAAATCTTTACATAAATAAAGATACCATGTTTAAAACTGAAATGAATATCCAAATATTTCAGTATGTGTTTTAAAACAAAGACACATGGATGATAAACGGCGGACAGTAACAGGTAACATTTGTTGATTTTAAAAGCGTCTGAGAGAAACAGTGACTGCATTTTCCATATGCTAAACATAATGTTTGCAGATGTTGACTTTCTGATGAATGAAAGTCTCAAATAAATATCAAGCTAAATCAGTAGCAAACAGCAATTAACTGTTAGACAGAAGAAACTAGGGACCAACTACCACCTGCTTTCACTTTGCCAAACAACATGTTTGTTTATATGAGCAGATGTGTACTTATTTTTATTCATGTTTTTCTGAATAACCTAAAACTTCTACCAAGGTATCTCAGCAGCAAGAAAAATGCACATGCCATAGGAGAGAAACTAAAACAGGTTTCTTTTCAACTATCACCTGCATCACTTAGCCAGACAACACTTATGTCTGTAGGAGCAGATGTGTACTTTCAGGAATGTCTAACCACACTGACGATTCTATTTATCAAGTATTTTCCAAGCTTAAACAATTTCACAAAGACTCTAAATGATTCACAAAGCTCTAAGTGATCGTACGTCACTAAGGTTTCCATAATACAATGTTAAAAGAATATGAGTTGAAGTTAACCTTAGCAAAGGTTGCTTTGTGAAAGAAGGCCATTTATTATAGCTTCAAGCCTAACTCATTCCTCATATCAATCATTTTTATCAGAACACTTTAATGACAGTCAGACTTACTTACAGTCAGGAAATACCTCTATACCAATATTTTGTTTCATGGGGAATTAATCCAGTGGTCTTTTTCTAGATCTTTTTCAATCAAAATAAAATGTTTTGCGTTCAGTAAACAGATTAACGGTCTAAAACAATTCATGGTATATTATTGTTGATGAAGGAACATTTTGAATGAAAAACTGTACGAAATATAAAGAAACTTTGAAATGCAAGATTACGTTTAGAGACTTCTTTTATGTCATTAAACCAAACTGATAAGCATTAAGGTCTTCATTTTCAGAAACAAGCCCTTCTTCTTGATGTAATTACACCATTTATTAAGTAAGATCTGTTTGACTGCAACAACATACTCTGTGTACTCTTTAACTTCATTCAACTCATTTCTTATGTAAAAGTTTGTCTAGAAGTTACACATTTATTTTATTTGTAGTAAGGGTTATATATTTGGATAATTCCAATTCTAAACCGCGACAGGCTGGCAGCAAAAACCCTATAACAAATTGGATAACACAATTACTTTACCTCTCCATACCTCCGAAAAAGATTTATGTGTCATTTTGACACAATTTGTTTTGATTGCGTGACCCCAATACTGAATAAATCATACATGTCCTTATTAATTCAATTCAATGGGTCGATTTTGTCAGTTATGAAGTACCACTAAACAATCCCAAAAAATTTAAATGTATAGTAGGCTCGGCCTATTTTTTAAATTTAAGATTTATTTGCTTAAACTTACATAAGAAGGGTTGAGTTTTTTGTACTTATATTGAAACTTCAAATTCAGGTAGAATTTTGTTAAGTTTGTTTAATCTTTTTAAAAAATTTCGAAAAACACTTATAAATCATATATGTAGAAGGACTTCAGTTAACATAAAATTTGAAGATCAACTTTATGCATGATTTTCATCATGTAACAAACAAGCATAGATGATATCCTGTTTTTCAACGCGAATGACTATAAAATGTTCTGCATTATAATATTCTGACCTCTTATTTGTACTTTGGCTAATAAATATTCAGAGGTTCAGTTGTTGAAAAAGTAAACAGCAGCATCAATGGTGAAATCAATCATTTCAAGGGTATCGATAAACTAAAATGTAGTCCCAGTTTTAGACAACATCAGTCAAATACGAAGATTACTTTTTTAAGAGTAGACCACATATTTCTTTACGATCTTCATTGTCAAATGCTACTCAGACTGCTATCTGTAATGATTTGATTATTAAGACATTATCACGCAGTGTTAAATGCATGCAAATTACGTAAGTCTTGCATCTCATTTGCATTGATTATCAAGATATTGTTTTTATTTTATCATTAACATTCAGTATGTTTTGACATTTTGGTCAAACATTTCCCATTATGATGTTGAACAATTTCGTAAGTTTCTAATAAGAAAATAAATGAATATTTGCAAAATATGAAAAAGGACTTCTGTATCGTACCAGTAGAATACACGGATATAAAAAGGATGAACTTTCAACCTGGAATAAATGTTTCCCCGTTCAATATATAACAAGAAAGGTAGGAAAAATACAATTCCTAAATTGCATATTGATTCTTTAAAAAGTACTGCTTTGATGAGCAATTGAAAGAACCCAAACTTGGTGGAAATCAGAAAAATACAGATATTCGAAACGTATGATTACACCGAAATTTTTAGTTAGGCCTCTTGTAAAGTCCTCCAAAAGATTGGAGATATAATTACTCTCAGCAGGTGTTTTCATCTTGAGCAATTTAATCAAACATGCGGCCCTCTCATATTCAACAACTGTTTAAACTAGTTGGAAATATGTTGTAAAAAAACAACCTGATGCCGAGCAGTAATGGTATAGAAACGCAAGGCAATCCAATCTATATTTAATCTACACTCTCGTGGAACATTCCTACAATATTTTCAAACTTTATATGTTATATACAATTCATTTATAAACGCTTTACTGTTACAGTTTGTGGTTTTCTGTTTCCTGATCGAACAAGGCTATTAAGAATATTACTATAAACACCTGCTGGAGATTTAAAAAAAATTATTTGATTCTCTACATCGGAATTAAATATAACCTATTAAATATGATATGTACATACAGAGGGAAAACAATAAAAACATGACCCAACAAAATGTACATTATATGGCATGGATCCTCCATTGCTCTAGCAGTAAAGGCGTTGCTTGTCAGCAAAGACGTACCGGGTTCAAATCCCACTTTCACTATTTATAAATCTAATAATTCAAATCATAACCTAGCATATAACATTCAACTTGAAAAAAGGGGAAAACTCCCTAAGGGATGTAAGAGGAAATACCCTCGTCTCAACCCAAAAATTGAGGTTGAACATGAAATGCTGAGGTTGTTTCTCTTTTTTGGAGGGATTCTAAAAGAAACACTTCAGAGTCATTTATATCACATTTGGTATTTGGTGCCAAAAGATAGTTGAACATAGTTGAAGAAGTACCATACATGAAAATAAATATTTCTTGAATAACATACAAGACATGTCATTTTGGAGACCCTTTCATTTGCATGAATTGCTTTGTGGTTTGCAAGGCTGACTTTTAATTCATGTCATGCTACATGTCAGTTCTTTCACAATACATGCTTCATTTACCAAACATGAGCCTGAACATGACATTGTTATTTGATCTTTTAATATTTTACTGAGATAAATCAAAGATATTGTTTTTAATGATATGCATCTATTATACTTACCATGTTAAACTAATCAAGATCGTGTGTGATTTCTTTGAAGAATGATTGCAGAGTTAAATGAACTTAAAATGGTTTAAAGGATTCATGGTAAGTGCTTGAAAATGAAGGTTAAATTATTTGTAGCTATCATAGTCAGTTTCCAGATAAATAAATCCATCAGTTAATCTGTAGTAGCTAACTAGACCCTCACTTAATCTTTTTGTTGAATCAGATTTGGAAAGGACATTAAAGAGTTACTTAAAGATATAGCATGACCCTTGAGTTACTTTTGGTATTAGTGGGCAGGATAGCGCAGTGGTTGGCGCGTTCAACTTCGGATCAAGAGGTTGGTGGTTCGAATCCCGCCAGAGGCTCTGCAACTTTTACTTTAGTAGAGTATTGTTCTACACGCAGAAAGGTTTGGGTGCAGTGTTATTGTGAATTTCAGCGCAGTACAACCCATTGATCGCTAGTTCCAGCCGGTGCTTGCAGGTTTCATCGAAATGCATAGCCAAAATGGTGTTCGATCATTCTCCCTGCAGCCTGAGTTAGTCAAATACTCTTGAAAGTGGTACTCTCGACAGCGGCCTTAAACCAATATCACCTCACCTTTATTCTATTATTGATGACGGTATAAAAGTTACAAACCTAACTGTCTAAATGATATCACAAAATTTATTTCATTAGTGGAAGCATATCAATCTTAAACCTAAAATGTACTCAATTACAATTACCATATGAAGAAGGAGATACAGTTATTATGTCATTCTTACTGTTCAGATATAGACTACTTAACCTTTAGAAGACATAGCACAAGCTAGCTCAGGAACTAATTGGATACTTGTCTGGACAGTTCAGGAGACATCTGGTAAGATCTCATAGATCTTTCTGCCTACTGTAACAAATCCTACAGGAATACAATTATGATGCATGGCTAATATGATACAACTTATCCTCACAATGTTCCTCCATAAAAAATACATTGTGTTTGATAGATAATCTAAAATTATGTAATATTTTTCAGACATCAAAGTTATAATTATTTGGTGTATCTCCTCCCCGAATGATGATGTGATGAATAATGATTTTGTACAGTTTGACCTGTATCATATGACTTACTTAAGGGAAACATGGGGTTATACGACCGAACTATTAGCAAATCAGGTTGTTACTGTTCATTAAGTTAGCTAGATATCTGAATTCCTGAATAAACATTAGCAGCCTATTGAATGCTATCCTGATCAGCGAACTGTTATTTTCCTTACTGAGTGTAGTAAAGGGGGACAACAAATGAAGTATGCAGAGAACATCCAAAACGGTTCTATTTATTCTTGATACGCTAAAGGTATTAATAAAATAATAAGTGAAAGCTTTTATACAAATGCATGGTATTCTGGTGAAATAATCGTTTATAAACTTAAATTTCTCTCAAAGTGAACATAATCCAAAATATATCAAGTATTTTTTTCTAAATGTAGATCACTAAATTTCTCTACTGAAAAAGCATTGCAATTTCAACTGGAACTTGTTGGCAGAAGGTGTGACATATATACTATAACCTGCTATTAGGTAACCTCAGGGCTACGTTCAGAATGAATTTGTCATTATTGCTGCCTTTATGACTGACCAATTGGTATCCAAGGCAAAAAAACATTAGGAACAGTTAATGTGTTCACGTTTCCTTCTTATCATACCGGTCAATCAAACAAGTGAAATCCTTTATAATTCGTTGTTATACGATGAAGGTGATTGACGTTTACGTTTAACCTAATATCATCTTTTACTATTCAGGCAGCAAGGAGAATGTATTCACTGGTCAGAAACGTTTTTTATTGACGAGTGTTATAAAGAATGTCATGCCTACAGAGAAACCTTAGGGGGCCCATTACATTTTGTCATTTTTGTCATGTGTTTGATGCAGTTGATTTGCTTTTATCTCGCTTGCCTTCCTCATTAATGATGTGTAGTTGGTTAATATCTTCTTTTGATATAATACGTTGACAACTCTGATAATAAATATGTTCAAAATTTTCATTTGTTACTTCCACTCTGTATATTTAGAAAAAATTGCAATATTCGATAATGTTCATGGAGCATACCATTCGTTTACAAATTTATTTTGAAACTAATTTTCAAATTTGATGTTAGTCAAATAAAGTGTTAATCAAAGAGTTATCTGGTACATGAAACAAACTCGATCTGACGGTCATAGGTAACAGATCTATTACAACGACTCATACATATAGCGAATATAAAAGCCATCCTTGTGCTTTAACTATAATAATTCAAGGCAAAACTGTACTCCTATAAAGACTTTGGGGGTAGAGCGAATTTTATTTTATTTTATTTTATTTAAGAGAAAATCCTTTGTAATAAACTGGATTCATAGGCGCTTTCTGATATAAATATTTTTATCATATTCCTATCAATGATATGGCAAAGATCCGAAACAACGTCATGCTTCATGCCAATTTCAGGTACTAGTTACTTTTGAGTTTTGATATTAAGCATCGTGTCCATATTGTATTTTCTTGAGTATGTATAGCATATCGTTGTTTGTCAAGTACTCAAAACTCCCACAATACTCCCTTGTTGTCGAAAATTTATAGCTGACTTATATCGTGGCCTCTGACTACGACTATTCATGACTTTCTAAAGGTTTTACACCATCTACAACCTGTAAAACTACATTAAGATTCATGAGCACAGATTTAAACGTATGTGCCATGTTCATCTGACCAGCTTATGTCTCAACGGACAGTTGAGGTTGAGCAGACATAATAATGTTACTTAAGTTGACAGTTACATGTGTTGTGTCCAAGGTTTGTTCTGAGTATATAAAATTGCGTTAACAGCTTTACCATCAGAGAACTGCTATTGCAGACTAAGTCACTTGTTCTATGTACATATCAATTGTAACTCACAAATTAACTTTGCCTGCAGGTAAAACATGTTCACTAAAACATACCATCAAAACCTCACTTTATTTTTTAAATTTTCAAAAAGATATAGAACACATAGCACTAAAACTCAGAATGGAAATTAGTCCTTGACCTTGCAGAATAATATTGGATAGCAGAGTACTTTCTTGTCATTGACATATATGAATATCTGCCATCTAGGGCAATGTTTTTTATGGAAAAATATGTCAATTATTCTTATGTAATACCCTTCACTTTTTTAGGAATTACAAAACATTGTCATAGATTATCAACCATATTTTTTACCAACAGTAAACTGCTCAGTTTCAATGTCATGCAAAACTTAATTATTCATACAAGACCTGTGGGTATAGATAATATACAGGACGCAAACACCAGCTGAAGTCGCATAGGATCAGACAAACATTTGGCTGTAAGGAAGTCCGTCATTTAAACCAAACACAGACATCAATATTGTGAAATGTGTATCACAAGTGATGGTTAGGGAATCGCAAACGGTAAACACCATTGATCCACTTTCCTCCCACGCATACAAGCGACATTATAGTGTCTGAACCGAAATAGGCAATATGTTAAGGGTAATGGCAAAAAAAATCAAACAAGATAAACACATTAAGTAAGAACGAAAGACTACAGTAGCAGGCTGTAACCTGTTGGCCTGTGCCTGTGCATGTTCCTAAATTGTACTTATTTGAATCTTTTGGGTAATTTCACTGCAGGTCAAATCTGGTAAACTTGTTTTAATTTCTTATTGGCATCGACGCTTAAGTTATCCTTATTTGATACTTGTCCATGTTGTGCTTTGCAGTGTGATAATTTAATGAATTAGCATAAAACTCAATAAACTGAACCATCTAAATCATAGGAAGACAAAAAAGGAATCAACATAATTTCACTTAATTTATAGTAGATATATATTTAATTAGAAAGAAGCGAAGTTATGAATGTAATTAGCACTTTTTAAATGATGATTTATTACTTTAAATTTTCAAAAAGCTTTAAAATACAAGATGAATCATGGGACGGTAATGGTATTTGATATTTGATCCTGCAGCAGTGGAATCTGATCGGTTATGAGGAATTTTGTAAAGTACGATTTCCGTTCTGTTGTAAAATCGCTGAAGCTGCTTTCATCATTTGCCTTTGTTCTTTTGTGTGAATCCATTCCAATGTCAGCTTAATCCATTTAGTTTCATACTTAATCAGTTAAATATCACTTTTATTACACTTTTACAGCTGCATCAAATAGGCTCGTCCACTGCTTTAAATCTACACCATTAAACAATTTGGATCTCAAGCCTCGCACTCCTATTCGGTTTTAGGACAATGTGACGAATTGCCAGGTGAGAAAAGGTGTCTAATGAAGTGGTTAGTTAACAGAAAAAATCAAATTAAATCGTAGACATATGCATGCGTCTATTAATTCAGTGTCTGCAAACAAGTCAACATTGTTATCAAAATGCAGAGAATCCCTCAAATCAAAACCACAAAAACTCGGATAAGCCTCATATTATAAGCCTCATTATAAAACTATTAACGTGAGCGTGACAATCCATTTTCCTTGCATCATCCAATCTTAATTTTCATATTTCACCTCCTGGTTTCTGCATCAACTGACAGCTAAGGAAATGCAAAAATTATTTGATTCAGTGGGATAATTGATCATGATAATAGAGTATCTTGACTTCATCAAAGAATCCTGCATCTCTGTACCATTGCTCAATCGCATAAATCTAGTCCAACGATTTATGATTGTGGCTGCTAGTAGTTATGGACATTTATTATTCATCCAGGTTATTTAAGCAAGTGTATCTCTTGGTTATATTTCCAATAGTACATTTGTATATAGCGATTTAAAGTATGCCGTTTGAACCCCACGCTGCTGCCACAAAGGCAGATGGATAACATTTCCAACGACTATACAAATTTAAGGGACACCTGTTTTTGTAATACTCTCTTGCAGTCATACTGTTTTAGATATTAAAATCACTTTAAATCACTATTGCCATGACTATTTAAGGAAAATCCTGTATTGCCAAGGTTTGTCAAAGTTTTTATTTCATTTAGTTATATCACATTGAATACAACTAAAATGTCAGATATTATTAGAGTGAGTGATACACTACAAATAGTACTTTAAGTATATTTTGCAACATTCACAATTTATTTTTGTCATTAATAGCATTTTATGAAATGGCATTATATAACTTTCTAAAATATAAATTCAACGTCACTGATTTGCTAGTTATAGATAATTAATGACCTTCTTTTGCAGTTGCTGCCATTCACAAATAAGCTTTCTCATCTTCTTCAATGAAGTCAATGGTGAAATGACAAGGTTCTTCAAAAGTTGGATAAGGGAGTAATATTTGTCAAGTAGGTGAAAGACGTTAGTATACGACATAGGTGATTTTGTAAATGGATATATTGCAGGGGAATGATATTAAACAAAAGTGGGCAAATTATATATTCAATCCAGTTTCAAAATACTAGAAAAACATAAAGTAAGAGCTTAAGATTGCATTCATGCGGTTTCACCTTACAGTCTTTGTATTTTTTCAAACTCTTATTATATGGATTTTATGCAAACCTCAAAATTCTTTAGTTGTATTGTGGACACGTTATTTAGATACAGGTACAAAATAATAAAATCCAAACCGGTTGGAACCTTGAGTATTGAATGGCACCATGTCATACTTTGAAATACTATACTATACAAAAGTTCACAGTCATGAGGTTTCGAGTTATTCTTCTAAAGGAGTTTAAAAATGCACACGTACACAATTGGACGGACTGTGACGTCGATCAAAAGCATTATCGAAAAACAAAATTAAAATAAAACTTATGGATCCATTGCCTAACTCTACTAACTGGTACTTGGGTTTAGATTATCAGAATGCTAATTGAGATGTGATATTATTTGATCAAGATTATTTTTAACACAGATTAACTCATGTGCTTGTTATTAAACATATTAGTGATTTGGGGTATATATTAACCTAAAACCGTAACAACCACCTATTCACTTTATTTGGCCAAAATGAGGCTTAATCTGCAGATGTTACAAGTCATTAAGAGTAACTAGTTTAGTTATTTCATTGTAAACCACATTATGTTGCAATCATGAAAATAAGAACCTCACTGGATTCCTGATAAATTAATAGATACTTCAGAAGAGTGTTTTTATGTAAAACAAATATAACATTGATAACATTTTAAATCAATTAGAATATGTTGCTGACCCGATAGTCAGCTTTCCGTATTTTCCTTTAAAGCCATGTGTTGTTTGAAAGTAACCAGAATACAATTACAACATACTCACTTCGTTGCACCCTTGAATAACATGTTTTACACAGTAATAAAAATCAGCGCTCTTATTCCTATTCAATACCATATTTAACTTTTGATGTGAATTACGTAAAATTAGCTGACGGACAATTGATGATTCCACATACAGTTATTCATTCGAAGTATGGTAGGACTGTCAGTTGTTTAGTGCAATTCTTAACTTTATTGCATGATATGTCTGTTTAGGATATTGGATACGGGAGACCACTTACTTTACTCATTTCACGATATAACAATAACTTTGCCAAAAATTACGGCACGTATATTTGAACACAGATAGGCATACACAAAGCAGTCTGACAATACCACTTACATACACAGACATTAAATCGCGTTAAAAGGAAGAAGAGAAGTAAAACCACAATAAGCTTGATCCTTCTGATCTATTTTCTTTTGTAATTTTGATATAACGAACATTAAAACATTTTTTAAAAATATTATGTCTCTGTGACTAAGTTTTCAAAGGACATTTTTTATTTACGGTGTCTGTTCGCAAATTGGAAGGAAATATGATAAGTATAGTGATATTTAATTTTTCAAGCCTATCTACTATTTAGTTAAGTATACAACAATCCCTTTATGAGTGATTTTCTTAATCAAAGAATTTTCCTTTTAAACAAGTTAATCAGTATATCAATAAAGTGAAAGAGATGATTTTTTTCTCGGAACTGGAATTCTTTTCCTGCAAAAATATGTTTAATTGTGAGAGAATATATAATTATATACAACATTCCAAACTGATTATTTTACTATATTCTAAAGTACATGTAGGTGTGTCTGCTGTGCGTAATAAATTGGTCTTCATTTCTCAATGGGTTTAGATATCTTGTTTAATGTGTCTTTCAGTCAAAACATATTTTCCAAAACTGTGCATTTTAATCACTTGATAACAAGGTTAAACATATAAGAGCAATGTTTCAAACCTAAACTCTAAACAAAAGAACTTTACACATATGAAGAACGGTTGGTATCAATGAATGTTGTAAGAAGCACGGTATGAAGCTCAAGTAGCAACGTGTCTGAATGCTAATCAAACTCTTGATTTACAGCAATTTGTGACAGCGTATATCAATGAATCAGTTTGGCTGCTTTCCTGATATATATCATCACAGCTCCGTTCATACTCCTGTTTGATGAAAATTCCAAATATGTTTTTGTTCTTCAGTCTCAAGCGGTAACTAAGTAACTAAATAATTATTTTTCCTGTCTTTCTGAATGAATATTTTTGTATGTAAAGATGTCTATAAACACGAGTAAACAGTTGTTATGTTAAATACGCCCTTCAGCATGTGAAATAAGTACTAATCAGAACTGTCTCATGAGGTGAAAGGTTCTCTGTCTGGTGTTGAGATGCTGTTGCCGCGATTGCACAAAGGGAGATCTTATCAGACAACCGTCTTTTGTAACCAAATAGATTCTAATTGAGCAGAAATGTCATTAACTTGATGAAATTCTATTTTTCTAGAGAGAAAAATAAATTATGTTACAGTGTGGCTACACCTTTAGAACATTCCATTTGAACATATTTGTTGATTCTTCATTGCAAATGGTTTTCGTTTAAAGCAATTAGCAACACGAATATCTGGTGTTAGTCTCTGTCTTAGTAAAAAAACCAAATAAAGTAGCCACATGACACTTGATCCAAACTTAACAATGTGCGGAGAAACATTTTCAATCTTAGAAATATTATATATATTTTCAAATGTCTTGATCGGTCTTTCTTCATTAACGAAAATGTAATTGAGAGATGCTATATTTAGTCACTCTAATTTTAACACATTGTGGATATCCGTACAGTGAGTAATTTCTATCACAAATCGAGTTTTATAAGAATTGTCCACCAAATAACATTCAATTATTTGTAATTAGTTCTGTTTTAACTGTCTGGTAAATCTCAAACCTCATTTCTATCCCAAATAGAGTTTTATACGAATTTGTCCACCAAATAACATTTCATTCACATTTCGTTCTGTTTGATAGATCTCAAACCTGTTGGTTTTAAAGCATTTTTCTCTTGCTATTCCAAGTTCTGATCTTAGTAAGAACATCAATACATTATGCCACATATGCAAAACCGTATTCATTTAGAGACAATCATTTAACTCATGTCTCAAAGTACATCTTTGCGGGGTTTCTTCTTAGCTTTTCTAATAAATTGAAATAGTTAGAGACAATTTAGAGACAATCATTTAACTCATGTCTCAAAGTACATCTTTGCGGGGTTTCTTCTTAGCTTTTCTAATAAATTGAAATAGTTAAAACTCCGTATTTGCAGTTTACGTTAGGCCTTAACTCTTAATATTGTTCATATAGATCAGAGTTACTTTAATAAATTAATTTGATCATAACACTTGCATGAAGATAGTATTATAGTATCATATTCGTACATAGAGAATTAAATGAGTGGAAAAACGTCGAGCACCATCTTTCACCAAAATATATCAAGCGTATGTCTTATACATGATCTATTTGAAAGTACCTGTTGAAATAATCAAAGAATTGTTAATGATGCATCCGAGAATGTTCATAATCGCCGACAATTAATAATTTCCTCACCAGAAAAAAACCCATGGTTATCTGAATTCTGCGTTACGTCTCTTTGGACAATTTTGACTATGAAATTGAGATTGTGTACTCATACAGATGTGTGGTGTTGTTTGAAATGAGACTTAAAACTTTACAAAGAAACAGACATAAACATTAATAAACTGAAATGAAGTTAATTTGTGTGACACTTTTTGTCAGAGTTAGGACAGGTTTATCATCACTATAATTTTTTTAACACAGCTTTCCGATGATAAATACTAACAGATACGATATATGTACAATGAACATTCCAATGTTTAATGTGGAAGTTTCAAACTCTGTAATTTTGGGGGCTAATACACCATGCAATGGTTACACAAATTACTTGACCTGTATGTATATCATAGCTGTACACGTGTCATTTACACCAATATCTAAGATGATAGTGACCAAAATACCATATATATTATCTTTGAAACTTTCACTGGAATGAGGGTAAGATTGCTCACATGTAATGTACGTTGTAATGTAATGTAATGCACAATTGAAATATAGCAAAAGCAGAAATAAAAAGTCAATCTATGAATAGCTATTTCTACACTTTAAATAGATAGCAAATGTTATGCTTTGTATAAAGGACATATCACACTTGTTAAACCTTGCTTCACATAACCAAAACGCCAATTTCATCGCACAATGTATCTCCCCTGTATTAGAGTTGAGTACCAATGTATTTGTACGTTGTAGCTGCCCCTCCACAGGCAATGGTTTTCTCCATTCTAAAACACTTGCCATCTCAATCACTTAAGTACTTACAGTTGACGCTGATTGATGTATATACAATCACAAATTAGAGATAAGCAAAAGTGTATGAAATGCATTCTATCTCTAGCAGAATGCAACCTTTAAGCACATGGAAAAGGAGACATAGTTATTTCCGATGGACAAATCTGTTGGAAAAAAAACATCTGGTACAAATAAAGGATTATAAAAATGAGTTGGTTGAGCACTGATTGAAGGTCGATGATGTCAAAGAAGTATACTTTCAAACAGCCCCAGTCATTACGAGATACTTTATATCTTACCAATAAAAACATATGCAGGTTATTTATAAATATAAACAGCCACGGCTGTCTGGGTACGTCTACCATTGGAGCTTCTACTACCTTGGTTTCTCATTAGACCTGTAAAACGCCAATACTTTGTTTCAAAGTATATATTCCTCTTTCCTCTTTATGTTCTCGTCTGAATAATTTCAATATTTAACTGTCTGCCTCAAATTGGTTTTCGTTTTGTATTTTTTGATTTTTAAACATACAATTGAGTTGATATCATCTACTTATTCTTGCAATTATACTGGCTGAAATGTTACCAAGGTTACTAAAAAGATGTTAAAAAGACAGATCAACATGTTCACGTTGCAATTGACACTCCTACATAGTACAAAGTAAGTTAGGCATTTCATATCTGTTGACATCCATACCCCGATAAATGCATCAGTAAATTAAAGTTGGCATAAGTGATAACCAAGAAAATGTGTGTAACTCAAAATGCAAAACTGTGACGTCAGCGATATCATTACATAATAATTGAATGTACAAAGTTGAAGGGCTTCTGCCACGTAGCCCTTATCTTCTAACAGCATTAGACCTAGCGCATCTTATTTGCAGTCTGCCTTTACTTTTGTGTTTTGATATTGCTGTAATGTGGTTTACGATACCTGAGATTAATTATTACGTTTGTCTGAAACAGATAAGAAGCTCAAGTATTTCATAAACGAAAAAAAAAGGTATTTACAACGTCATTTTTACAATATTTTTAATATGGATTTGACGGTAAGGAGAGCTTTAATGGTCTACCCTTGTACTTTCATGAATTAGTATACTTTCTATCTTGTGCGTTGAAGCTACGTTTCAAAATACAACTGCCATGTTCAAGAAGATAAGTACAAAGTAATTACAAACATCTGTTCCCCCTTGGGGGACTTTGATTTACAAATTAATTTACTATTTTAGTTCTGTGCTTCAAGGTAACTCATATGATAAATAAGAGTAATACCAGCGCACAAAAGGCGTATTGTTATTACAGTACAACAAAACTGTTAACCGATTAACTGTATCAAATCCATACAGCAACGCAACTTTCAACTTTCATCGGAAAGTCAGGATTACGAATATCAGAAAAGTCTAATACCATATCAATGTAAAATGTGTCAATGCTTATGGATACATCTCAAACCTCAGCACTGTTAAAAAACAAACGATAACTTAAAAAGTCTAATGCAAGGACTATTTTACTTTAATCTATCAACTTCAAAACAATCAAATTCCATTTGACACAGAACCTACAAGTGATCAAATGCATTTTGACAGTATCATTGATGTTAAATGCATTCAAATCTGTTTTCTATTTTTTACTGTATTCCTCATAGAAATTAAATGGACATGTACAAAGACCTGGCCTTTATTTTCATTTTATTAAGAGGACAGCAATTAACATATTAAATATGAACTTTAAAACCTAAAATCAATTATAAATGTTTTAACTTATAAAAGATTGAAAAGGCAATTACTAAATTGCATATCGATTTACTGGAAAACACGGTTTTAATGAGCATTTGACAGAACCTAAATTTGGTGGAAAGAAAACAAATACAGATATGGGAACGTATGATTAAACAGAAATGTTAAATTAGTTTTCTTGAAAAGTCCTCCAACGTTGGAGGTTTAATTACTCTCAGTAGATGTGTTCACATTATGGAATTTAATCAATTACATGTGGCACCATCATCAGGCTGAATCCTTATTGTTATTTTTTATAGTTAGTTTTTAATATTCCACGTATTTTGTGGTGAAGATTTAGCCAAGACGGCAGATGTTAATGCAGTCAAAGTTGCAGTGCCAGTAGACATTACTCAGAAGAAGCCACAAAAAGCTTATGGGTCCAATCGTTACCGATTGACCTGAATTTTTTAAATTTAATTTTTTTTAAAGAGAGACTTGCAACTTGTTTTAAGATACGCCCACTGGTAAGTCACAAGCAAAAAAAATCATGCAAAGCCGACGGTCACGTTGTTTGGACGCCATCTTTACTCTTGTACATCTGAGAAATGTCAGACCCCATACGGATTCGTTCCTTTTGCATTATTGCATATATTTGCATGATACGTAGCTGATGCATTGGCCTATACAAAGTTTGATTAAGAATTTGCAAATTCTCAATTCTTTTTCAACAGCGACCATTCAAAGTTGGTGAATTTTAATAACTCGCACACTTCAAAGGCAGATAACACAAAATAGTACACGTCAAAATTTAAGATTTTTGCATGAGAGTTAGACATGACTAATAATCAAGAATACAATCGCTCCTAAAGAATTATTTTCCGTTTTATTCAAATGCACTATTAACAATTTCAAGGAGACAGAATACAAAAAACGTTAATCGAAAACTGCTTGATTTCTTCAAGACTGCTAGACAGCCTTACAGTGCACAGGGATCTTGAAGAAAAACAGAAGACCAAACTTATACTTTCTTAACATCCGGTTAAAAGAATTAATAGAATATTCCACCCAAAATGAAATGTTTTTTAACATCAAAGTGGATTTAACGTTTATAACTTTCGTTTGCTATTTCAAGATTGTGGTTTTCTAATTGACCTGTAAAATTTATGGTTACCACTTTGTTACAAAATATGTTTCCCTTTATTTTTTCATTTCTTTCAGTGTTTTTTAAATGTCTGTATGATTTTGTTTCTTTCTAATCAACATTTCTTTGAAACATCCCGTTTTGATCATAGAGCACCCGTTCCAACTAGCCTTAAGACACAATTTATACACCGAAAATTGGTAGGTGAACAGGTGCACGTCCTGAAGTGCTATTCAGAGAGTTTACAAATTATATGCTCCCTCATAGAGTCTGTAAATCCACCTCAGCTATAAACATATATTAAGTGTTGTATTAATGCAAACCCTATATCGAGAATAATAACGAACAATTAATACTTCATTAACACTGTTGTCTGACACCGTTTGATTTCCTACTGGTGCATCATTGTTGTCACTAGGCCATCCTGCTAAATCAGCGTATATGAATCCGCCATCGCTCCTTCCTAATACCCTAATCTCTTTCAAGCCAAAACTCTCGTACCGCTAGCCATCTTACGACTCGCATTCAGCATCAGCGGCACAACCCGGATGGAACAAGTTCAAGCTTGTAGCTTCAATCTCCTTAATTAACAACATTTCATTGGCTGAACAAATATTAGGTTACCATAGCTACGAATATCACGCCGCCAGCCATAAGAGGGATTTAGCCCGAATGAGATCAGGGTATCAGAAAGGAGCGAGAGCGGATGTCACTGGGCTTACATAAACCCGATGGAAGGAAGCTAATATATCAACATCTTTGAAGTCTTGTAGTTTGCTCTTAGAGAACCTTTTAATATATGTTGTTTCGGTAAGCTAGTTAAAGACTTTATGTAGAGAAATGTTAAACCATTGTGATATAAACCTTCAAACATAAGGAAATGTATCACTCGAACAATATATTTGCTGAAAGGCTTTTGGAAAAAGACACTCATACCTAGATACATACTGTGAAATTTATACATCAAAAGTACAACTTCTATTTGAGTTATGTGTGCTTGTGACTAAATGCTGTTGGTTCACATTTCAATCTCTATATCGAAAAAGCTAACAATGTTATACCAGAAATTGAAGGGATTTTTTTCTATGTTAAGTTTGTATAAAACCTTTTGACCTTCTGCTTAGAACCATTGGCGAAACAGAAGCCCTCTGAAAATAACAGTTAAGAGTTTTCTACAATTATCGTCGACCATTACAAAGAAAATGGTTTTTTTCTAAGTAAACTGATAAAAACTCCTTTTTAAGTAAGTGTTTACAAAAAAACAAAATTCAGCATAAAGTCACGCCCAAGGACCCAAGGAACCATAGCGTTTGACTCTTACCGTAAGTGTTATCAAGACAAGGAATATTGTGGGCAAAACCTGTCGTGTACAAAGTGGTGGTGTCTTTGAAAAATATTTCCACAAACATTTCATCCCTTATACATTTAAAAAGATTATTTCATATCATTTGGATTTTCATTAGTTTACCTGACTCTGAATGTGTAAAGTGGTAAACATTAGAACTTAGTACACCAATCGATTGCATTTATACATTACACAATTAATTTGTTTTCAATTCAGAATTAGAAAGAATTATTCATATGAAACCCATAAACATAAATAACCTCTTTACAACGTACTGATTCAGTATACAAATTCTGGCTATTTTAATATCAATTGTTGAATCTTTCTAGAACAACTACTTATGTAATAACATTATCCAAGAGAGAATGCGAAAGAGGAATGTATGATAAGAAAACGTTTCAGTCAAATATAATCACGAGAAATGTAATTAAGTAACTGTATATATCAAAGTAGACATAAACGACCAAGCTGTGGATTACTGTCAGGTCCTGTGTAATTTCTATCCAATAATAACCACTTTCCATTACGAGGCCCTAAAAACTAATGCTTTTAACTGATACCTCAGGTTTCAGCACTCATCCATGTAAGAAAAAGGTGTCTAGCCTTACAAAGGAAGGCAAAGGTGAGTTTTGGGTCACATTGTTTCTTCATTGTCCATGCTACAGTAACATCATTGCTAGATAACGTTCATGCGATAGTAAAAGCAGATACATTTGACGCACATAATTATAGCACACCACAATTGAACAATGTTACTGAGGGTAACCTTTGGTTGATTTCGATTTCACTGCTTTATCAATAAGAACGCACACTCTCTGATAAACCACAGCTATAATAAGTGAAGCCATTCATCAGCGCGACGACTTTACAAGGCATCGTTGATTTGTTTTATGATAAACCATTTATAATTTTGTGGATATTCTGTCCATTAAAATAGTTTATTGATAGATGTTTAACATAAGGTAAAAGTACAGGGAATTTTGTCATGCAATTACCCGGAAAAACAACTCGGCGGACCCATTGCCGATATGACGGACTCAAACACAGAGTACATGTACATGTATGTTGTTTGGATCAAATCAGTCAGTTTATGTCAATGATGTTTTGTTGTCGAGAACTTGAAACTGTGACACTGGTTATTTCTGAAAATAACTATCTTGATGCTTATCAATCAATTATTATGACAAAAAACAAGTTAAAAGTAACTTTTTTTTATCGAAAACCAGACACTGGCGCTCGCTCGTGGCGGTCATTTAACCAACATCTATATGAATGAATTGGTTTACTAATATTTTTGGCAACAAGATGATTACAAAGGACATATGCTATTTTGGCTTGTATCTAAGCACCAGATAGATTTATGAAACAAAGTATTATCACTTTTATGTTAGATATATCCCATGGATAAGACACATTCAAGTGTTTTGCTCTGAATCTTTGAAGTGAAAGTTCTGTTAAAAGCTCCATTAAGCATTGTCATATGAACATATTTTTGTCATTAATCGAATGATCGGATGATGAAATAGATTGATTAATTTCTAAACGTTTTAAATAGATATCAATAACTCATCGATAACAGTATTTATGATATTTTTAGTTCATTTGTCATTTCGAGATACGAAGTTCGGAGATCGTTAGATCTAATTGCAATCGTATGTATCATGTTATTATTTTTAACGACTCTATTACATGTAGTGCTATTATTAATTATATTATCTGAAATATCGCATTTCACATGTCCACTGGCTCTTCAAATGATAAAGGTCAAGCAGAACTAATTGTCATTATATTGTGATAGATATCTGTTGTTTATGATAAAATGAAAGCCTGATGTACTCCGGATAAGTATAAAAATATATTCGCATATTGAAATTGCTTTTGTCTCTAATTTCAAGAAAATATTGAAGTTGTTTTTGTCTCTAATTTCAAAAAAGTAAAAGATTTGTTCACAGTTTTATTGACATTTCTGTCCAGATATTGGTTCTGGTGGGCGATAACAAAAGGGCACGGTCTTCAAATAATTATATATATTTTTAATATTTTGGATACCATTCTTATTGATTTATGTATGGACGATACATGCTGAAACATACTGATAAAACGTTTTCTTGTTTTAAAGTAAACTTTGATACTAACGTTGAACTAATCCGTTGAATGAGTATCCGTCATTAATCAGTCTTTCTAGTGTAAAGAGGAGTTTGTGAAATTACGTTTAAAATTTAATTAATATCAAAATATTTAGACTAGATGAGGTGTGCCTTTGTCACATCAATAATGTGTCAAACATATATTCCTTTTAGAAATATCCGACAAATGCTTCAATATCCACTTTATGATAACATTATCTAATTACATACTTCACATAATTTGTTGATTATTATCAACGACTAGTTTTTGTACTCCTAAATGTAAATAGGAACCTTCATGTTCCCATTCGTGTAAAATTATGTTTAAAACCTGAAACATTCATTTACTCGAGTCATTCACAATTAACAACCTATGAAAAGTCAAATGTATATTCACATATTGTAAAACGTATTATTCATATTGAAAATCATTGATTGTTATCAATGTTTCTCCTATACCTGTTTTCATTGATGGACCACGTAAATAATTAAAAACATATCAATTTTTAATATCTAGTATGTCGTGAATTTAGAGAATGTTACGCAAAACGACACTTTATTGAATCAAAATTGAGAAGACGATGAAATAAAATGGCATAGTGTTTATATTCGTTTTCGCAAACATTGATGTTCATTTAAAACATTACTGAAGTTCACGTTTTAGGAATAACTTTCATTAGCATTGACACGCTTGAGGACATGAATTAGAATTAAATGTTTCGCTTAGGAGAGGAAATTATTTTTTTGTACTCTTATCTTGTTTTCAAAATAGAAAGTTCTGCACAGTTGTCAAGATATGAATGCTGCATCTGTGACAATTGATCATGAACCTTCCGTAGGTCGCTGCATTAAGTGTCAAGATTTTAACTCAACCTCTAATCCGCTCATCTATTGCTTTAAATAATTGTCCTAAAATGTCCTACATGCAAGTACCATCTTAACAGAAATAATGCAAATGCAAATGCGAGTTTAGAAGTCTTTGGTCTGTAGATTTTGAAGCGACCAACAATGTATACATTATGCAATAAGGCATATTTTTTCTGCATAGCTTGTCCATAGGGAATATAGTTCAATTTATCAAAATTATATATATCAGCTTTACTAAAACTACTAAAGATACTAGATAGATGTTTTAGTTGTTGTAGAAATTTCAAAATATATATTTAAAACTTTTCATTGACCTGAAGTACCACATTGATAAGGTTGTCGCTCTGTTTAACAGCATTTCTTAAGAAACCGTTGACTTGCAAAATATATTTTTAGGGCACAGGAAAGGTTACTGTAATGGCATCCCATGTGCGATGATTACAATCTATAACAGGCCATGCCCTCAAGTTGAGATCCGCTGATTGCTGGAATCAGGACTGAACACTCTGAAGATCCTTCAGGTTCTTTTCATTTAAAATCAAGACAAAGATCAACACTTATGAATTCCAGGAAAGATTAAAATTCTTGATAATCGAAATAGTTGCAACGCTGTTTTTTATATCTTTCTTTTAAATCTTTTGAGTTGTTCATAATTGTATTTGGTAACTTTGTTTACCGCTCTTATTCTTGATCATGACTGAAGGGTGCGATTTAAAAGGCAATCTTATGAAAACTTTTACCACGTACGAGTCGCATACATGGGAAGTTTCCGTCAGGCATTATGCTCTATGCGATCATGTAAATGTAGCTACCGACATTGACATATCTGACCAATACATGATTTATTAAAATATTCTCTCAATAAAATAGGTCAAAAGCATAAGTAATACTCATTTGAGTGTATCTGGTTTAAAACGGTAGGTGTGCTTGTTGTAAAACAAATGTGTGTTCCACTTTTATGAAGAAAAACATTAAACTCCTTAGCTGATATTATCCGAATGTAAAATTTAAAGTTTCTTTTCACTTACATGCTTGAAAATATTATTATATGGTTTAAAAAGACTAGAAATAAAATCAAGACTTTTTTCAGTAATAGATTCTAAAAAAGTGAATAGTATTTGTGTGTATTTTAGTCTTATAAGTCTTACTTGATTACAAACTATTTAAAGTTTATTGCGTTTTCCAAGTTTCATGTGCAATATATTTGATTTCTTATTCACATTCTAATTCAAATATTCAAACATTCAAATAGCAAGTTCAGACAGACATTAAATGAAATGCTATGGCTATCGCGTATTGATTCTTGTACAGTTGAGTAAAGAATCTTTAAAATATATATGTCCATGTACCAAAAGGAACGACTGTTTATATTTAGAAAATATGAAAAAACCGATGCCCTTCAGTCAATCAATATATCATTTTTGTTTAAATTTCCCCCTTGGATATAAACTTTGTTAACGGCATTGCAACTTAAAGTATTAATCAATAACAGATAATAATAACAGATTTATGCAACACAAATCTGTCACTCATTCAAACAGAAAAATTGCAAAATGCAGACACTGATACTTGCTCTGTGCTATTCCTGCCGGTGCATTATTTTTGGAATAACAAAATCATTTCTTGATTCAAGCTCTTATAATCAGAGCAGGAGCTGATGATATCCTTCAATTGGATTTCACACTACCAAACATGTGTCAAATGCGTTAAACAATGTCCTGCAAGGTATATGCCTACACTTGCAAATAATTGTGGTCATCAACAACATAACATTACTATTGTCGACGTCAACAGGCGTTTTTGGCAGCATGGTATTAAATGCAGCCGGTTTCTCTCCAAGATGGAAGAGTGTGAATCCATGTGATGAAAAGAAAACCAAGACAACCAGAATGTTTTGCGAATGATAATGACTTTACATTTTGGGAACGTTTACCTAATCAACCACACCACATGTAGAACGAATTTGATTGAAAAGCCACTGTTACACGTTTGAATTGAATGTTTAATACACTCAGCATTTCCCAACAAGTGGTCATAAAAATATATATTATCTACAGAGTCTACAGAAAAGCCATTCATAAATCTGATTATCAGTAGTTTTTCAGTAACGTATCAATCAATACCATCATGCTTCCATTTTAGTATGAAAACTTTCACATCACAAGAGTGGGGGAAATGCATTTCTCTTCATTAACCACACCTGATATGTTCATTTGGGAGCTTTGAGAACATTTCATAATAGCTTCATACTATTTTGAAAAACAATTACATTGAGATTAGATTGTAGAGGGGCTAATATCATATGTTACAATTATAAGATACATACAAAATACATGTACGGTGCTCAAGGAAGACCAAGTAATCAGAGACTCAATTTGTAATCTCAAACTTTAATTGCGTTGCTAGTTAAAAGCATATCAATTTCAGCAATTGCGTTAATATATTGTTTACGGACAAATATAATACGATCTGATTAAGTATATCTTGGAAGTATCATCAATTGTTAATGAAACTTGTTATTTTGTTCAAGTAATTGCAAATAATCGTATCGTGATTTTATTGATGTTATGACTGCCTGTCAAAAATACAACAATTGGCTTTGTTCAACTGAGGTGAAGTAATTAGGCATTTTCTCAAACATTCGTAAACTTCCATATGCATTCTTTAATGATGACAGTTCAATCTGTTTACATCAATTCTCACCAAAGTGAGCACAAATTCGCCGGGTGTTAAAGATTTTATGATTGTCATTGAAAGTTTATTTTTTTCTAAAATTAAATCTAACTGCCAGCCAAAATAATTTTGTATTCATTCGTTCAGTCAGTCTAACATATACGTGCCGTAGAGACTTCAAGCAAACCTTCGTATGGAATAATATGAAAGATATCAAACGATTGCATGTGGTTTCTTCTGCTGTTATATTTCATATATGTTGTCGAAAAAGGTCATGAATTGATGGAACTACATTTGAGTGCGTATAAAGACCATGACATAATCCTTTTTCGTCGCACATGAATACAATGACCGAGTTTACTAACAACATAACTTCACTAAGGTACTTTTCAAATGTACCAGACATAATCTTAAGAATGACTTGAGTAAGAAAGGGAATAACCAACTCAAAACTCGGAATAACGGTTTATCTGTCATTTGTGAATTATTGTGATACACACTCATCCATTCTGGACAGAGAAACCCTAATGCTGAGCTCCTTCTTGCATCTTATTGATTATTCTTGTAATAGCATATTTTGACTACTAGCCAAACCAAATGCATTTACCTCATCCAGTTGGCATGTCTACATGTTGTTGACTTTTTGTTTCTCTGAGGAGATTTTGTATCTGGTATCTTATATCATAACACACAACGTGCCATAAATTTTGTAAAACCAATCTGTTCACACTAAAACTTCAAAACCGTTAACTAGAGTACGTTTTAGTAAATTAAGTATGTAAGTAATATTTTTGTATAACTATAAAATGAACCACTAATCATATAAAAAATGTATGCAATGTTATGTACGCATTAAAATTATAATGTTCGAAGCATATGAGTCATTCGCTATTTGCAACATGTCAAGCTAAGCAAATTCTATTTGTAGTTTGAAAGTTGTAACTGAATCTAAGAATGATGTTAAGATGTAATCAACATGAGGTCGACATGGTCTTTATAATGTCATTTCTCCAATAATTATATGTTTTTGTTTATACAAAATGATAAATTTAAAATCGGAAACCAATTATCAACAGTAAAATTCCCTCTCATTATTACTGGAATCCTTTGACATTATTTTCTTCGTTGCTGAAAGTAAATATTTCATGAACGTTACTTGTGTTGTGTCAAATTTTGACAGGAAAATCACTGTCATTAGTATTAATCCATATTACCAAGGCTTGATATTTGAACAAACATTGCTTTTAACATCTGTTAGAATATTATTCATGGTTAACCATGTGTTGTCAAAGACCCATTTGTGACGTTTGTGAAATGAATATAAAGATGTTAAGCTTTCATCATTCTTATTATTTTATCAGTATATTAAATAGACAAATCTGAATGGTGTAATTGTAACAGTATGAGTAACACATTACCTCTTCAGTTGAAAAGCTCATAGTAATGAATTGCTATCAGTTAAGGAAGCAAATCATACAAACTCAATGATTGATGTTCGTGATTCCCGATTTCACTAACCAGTTTACTAGGTAACTTTACTATTGTATACAAATAGCCGTTGAAGTACAAGTACTCGCGATCGTATCTTACTATTAGAAATTAGCATAATCAAACTATTTGATAAAGACATACACCTACTTTGACACTTTCATTGGTTCTTTCATAGTATGGGATAATAGTCCTAATTCTAAGCACATAAAATTAGTATGTTGCTTTTACATTGGTTGGTAGAATTATCCAATATTTTGGATATGGGAAAATTGGGCAGATAACATTTTTCGGTTTCTTATTAATTAGATAAATAACGCTTCTTACATTTGAAAGCACCTTTACATTGCCTGAAAACATGTCAATCAACGATAGACATTCACTAACGTGATAAAATGATAATAAATAATGGAAGAACTTTTAACTCAATTGAAATCAGTGTTTGCTCCAATCTCCAATCTCACTTGAAGTTGAACTATTAACTCTGAATCTAACCATCCTGATTAAATGATAAGAACACAAGACTAGAGGGCATGGCCATCTAAATAACTGACATTATCAACCATTGATTATTTTCAGGAAGATGCCTCCGCAAATCATGTAATGAGTTAACCAAGTATTTTCATCATTCAAGATATCTGTTAAAAAGTTTGACATTTACTAAAAATTCACAATGACCCGTATGTTTGCTATAAGTTGGTAATTTAAACAAACTTCAATAATACACTGAAATGAATCCTCAAACGAGACAGTTTTGGTATTTACATAACAATTTTTTTACAATACAAGTTAATAAGCATATGTGTAGGCTTGTTTAAAACATTTGACACAAGTTTAGTAGTGTTATTGGAATATATTGTTTGGATTCTGCTTTGATTACAACGGCTAAAGTCAAGAAATAATTGCGTTATCTTTAAGGAAACTAATGTATTCGTAGTTATAGCACAGGGCTGGTTTTCAGTGTCTTCATTTTGAATGAGTTACTGATTTATGTTGCTTTTACTAACTGTCCCTTTAGCTTTTCTAAACTAATGCACGACACATTCCCATATAAACAACAGTCCCAAATGTTATATCATTTGTCGTTAAAGTGTCAAAAAATACCTAGTTAAATGCCGATGACTTCGGTAGATTTGATATCTGTGGGGACATAAAAAACAAATGATTTATTGATATCAAGTATTGAACATTTTATATTTTCTAGATATGTACATTCATTCCATTTGTTTAATGGACAGAAGTATATTCTAAAGATCCTTTACAGATTAAGTCATCTTCAACTTTAAAATAATCAATATTCTTTTGAGATAGCATTTAATTTAATGTCTGTCTGAACTACCTGTTTGAAATTGAATTGATATTTGAATAGGTAATCATGATATCAAATAGTAAATGAAAATAGCAAGAATAGTATTTTAATGCCAATAAGATTAGATTGGTAAGACTTAGTAAAAGTACTTACTTACCATTTATTTTTTTATTATAAAGATTAATGAATAATGGTAGTGTAAAAAACATTGAATTCATTGCGGCATCAGAGTAACTAAAGCATTTTCATCGTTTTTTCATAAACATATTTGTTTTACACACCCTTCGTTTTCTAACAGGCATACTCAAATGAACATCGCATTGGCTTTTGGTCAATTTCATTAATAGATTTTTTAAATAGTACATGTCATAGTGAATATCAATGTCGATAGTGAAATGTACTTGTCGGTCGCAGATACCTAGTAAAATTATTCAAAGGTACACAATGGTTGACGGACTGTTCCAATGTATGCAGCTTCTACGTAGTGACAATGTATAAGATTGCCCTATTAAATCGCAGCAACATAAACAACCATTCATTCACGAGAACAGGAATGGTCAAGATAATTACCTAAGACAGTAAAGAACAACTAAAAACATTTGTAAGGAGGATTAGAAGATAGTGTTAACACTTTCGATTATTGTAATCTTAATCCTCCCTTGTATTTAGATGTGTTAAACTTTGCCATGATTTCAAACGAAGCGAACCGTGAGCGGATGTTTAGAGTGTTCAATACTGATTCCAGCCAACAGAAGAACTTGACCTAAGGTCATGACCCTGCTAACGATTGTAGTCATCACACAGAGGATATCATTTCAGCAACCCTCTCTATACCGCCGAAATATACATGCAGTTAACGATTTAGCAAATGCTGGTAAACAAAGAGAAAACATTATCAATATGTTATCTCGCATCAAAGCAAAATTGAAAATGAATATCAATATTCTCCTACTATCTTTAGATCAGAACATGAAATTCTTTCTCATAACAAATGCTATATAACGAGTATTTATGTAGTTTTATGTGATCCTGATATACTATTTTGAGAAAACGAATTATATTTCCTACCTAAATGTTTGCCTGTATAACACATAAAGAAACAAAATATGCACACAACAGAATGATTTGTCTTCTGTACATTTAACATTGCTTATCTCATTGTGTGTAAAAAACTGAGGGTCCATAAATCTATTTATCACTGTCCCTGAATGCTGAATGTATGTACTGATGAACGATATGAGTATCTCTAATTCTTTTTCCTTTACGTAAGCGTAAAATCTCCTCATGAAATGATTTAAATATTGATTAAGGTTTCAGTTGATGAAGATACCTTGTGATATTGGCACAGCTATTCTTCTAAGGGACAAGGTATATAAGGGACCATAGGTGATCAAACTATGAAAACGGGTATATGTTAAGCATTCACTAATGATAATCAATGCTTTCAAGTACGAATTTTGCGAAGTGCGGTATGTATATATGCAATTGACTTTTCATCAATCCTCTACTGTGAATGGTTATTGGCTTACTGGAGCAAATAATTCTTTTAAATTTCTATATTAGAAAACTAACTAATTTGTGACTCCTTGATAAAAATCAATGCTTATAATGTAATTTTAAGGTCGAAAATGATAGTTAATTATGATAAACAAATAATGGGGAGTATATGATTAGCGAAGGTAATTATAAATTGGCTATTGGAGTATCTGTCCAATATTAAGAAACAATTATACATTGAAGACCTTCCTGATGTGCCATGTACTTACATCACTTCGGTATCAATGATATGAATTGACTAGGCTATTTATATACACACTACTTAAGACATGACGTGTGGATAACTGACATATTTCTTCCAATCTTTGCCGGATAAGATCAGCATTAAGTACACTTAAGTACACAACAAGATGAGATTGCTTAAGTAAATGCAAAGTCATTTAAAGCTTTAAATGCGTAGTACTTAACTTTTTGTTTACGTCAGTTGACAATGATGTCCTTAAATACACCTGTAAAATTATGTTCAAACAATGTACGATATTAACTTAATGTTGACATTACCCTTTTGCCTTTGCCAATTAAACCTAATATTTTGAAAAGTCAGTAAAACTATGAACATATCTATTGAATTCTTGATATTTGGGTCCTTGTAATCGGAGACATAAACAGCTGAAATATGAGAATTTGTAAACTCATCTGAAGTACATCAGGCTATCATTTTATCATAATAACAAGTATGTATTACAAGATAATAACTATAGGATCTGCTTGACCTTTATCATTGAAAGGGCCACAGGAAATGTGAAAGGTGATATTTCTGATAATATGATTGATTTCAGCACTACATGTATCAAAAGCATTGACAGTATTAACACGATACACATGAATGCAACTTCCAAACTTGCTACCTCTAATTGACAAATGAAATTCTGGACTTACTTTAAATATAATCATGAATACTCGATTAGTTATCATTATTGGTTTATCATAGGACAAATAAATAAAAAATATCTTATCATCTGATAATCAGAATAATGACAGAGAAACGTTCATATGATAATGGTTAATTGAACCTATGAAAAATTGAAACAGTGAGTACAACAAGACTCTTGAAGTCGTTATAGTATAAATTTACTCTTGGTTGTAAATAAAGGATTAGACTTTGGAAAACGCATCAGGGAAATTAAATTAAAGTTTTGTCCTGAACTATTATAGTTAAAAAACGAGGACGGTAGTCATTAATTAAGTTTGGAATTATATTTTCTTCTTATTTAAAAAAAAAAATCGACCAAACAAATAAACACTCTTGTTTTTAAACAAAACCCTTTAATTTACAAACTCGTGTGTCGTGCGATCATGCAGTGCGGGCCACCTTGCCCACATAAGGCTTATCACGTGGTTAACATTCCACAAATAATTATAGGTATTGTTTGTTTTGGAAGCGTGATGGCGGATTGAATCCTGACATATATTTTTTTGTTGATGTCATAAACGTTGAAGGTGATCCTTAAATCTCTTTTATAAGCAGTCTGTTGGGGGTCGAAAACCATAAATTACTTACTTAAAGGTTGATGGTATTACATTGAACCTTGTAGAGACGGTTGACGTGAGCCAACGTGTTCACTTGACAGTCAACAAGCATTTGCTTTCCACTTTTCTTTCTGATGGATAGAACTAGATGATTCGAAACTACTCTTCCCTAATTGACACATGAGGGCCAATATGATAAATAAGGGTAAGCTTAAGCCATGAGAGAGAGATGTTTATTTCAATAAAGGGGGCATAGGCCCATTATACTAGGCATACAATGTGCGCATTTATAGCGCATATCAAATCATTCACACAATTGGCAATGTTTACATGAAAGTGGTAGGGGTATTCAGACCTAAAAACACTTTGCGTTTTTTGGAAGCTTGATACAAATACTTTCCAAGATTGTTGATTATAATCTCATTCTGTGACATGGACAACTAGTATAACTTTTCATGACTTTGAAAATTATAAAAATATTCGCTGATTGTATTTTTTCTTAAGTCACTATAAAATCGACACTGAAGACAAAAGTGGAATTCCTCTTCAACAGTAGGAATAATGCAGAGAGGACACATCCGATCACTGCGCTTGAGACCAAGTCGTCTACCGTATTCAGTCATTAACATATGACTCGAGCTTCGAATTTTACTTACAATGACACGCAATTCTTTACAATGAATGTGACATAACAAACGTTTACTTTAACATGGTTAAGAAAGTTAAGTTTAGAGATGCATGAAATATTCTCCTTCCATGACTGGTTATCGTTGTCAATACATCTCTGTTTAGATACCGACATAAAAACTTTGACATTTCCAATATTCTGGTAAAACCAAACATATCCAAAGCCATAGCGGCTTAGAAGACTTTTAACTTTCGATGTCCAACATTGGCGACCTTTCTCTGCAAGTCTATATTGATACTCATATGTTTTTTTCAAAATATTATAATCAACTTGGGAAATCATTCTTGTCCAATATTTGATAATTTTACAATACATATGTACTTTAAGAGAGTATCTACCAAGTTCAGCAACAAGTTTACAAAATTTATTATGCATATTTATTACACTGGGCGCTGCGTGGAATTCCCATACTTCACTGCCATATAGCAAAATTGGTAAGATCTTTACATCAAATATTTTAAATAACACATCTATAGTTAGATTGGTGAAATTCGGAATCGAGGATCTTAGTGTGCAATACACTTTCCATGCCTGATCAGCCAAAGTTTTTTGTGTGACATACCATGACACTGTGCTTGACAGATGAACTCCAAGATATTCATATGATGAGACAATCTCTACGAGTTCATTATTGAGAAAGATCGATAGAAGCGAGATGAAAGGTTACCATGGACGCTTGATCACGAGGGGTCAACGGGGAAGAGCGGATAACGTCATTCAGTTGTTACATCATGGAAAAACTATATATTTATTGCCTGCTAAAGTACTTTGTTTTTATTGTTTTAACAGCTAGGCAGCTTCGACATGTACATAATGTATATTGTAACTGAGTCTATTGTTAGATCTACCTGTTAAAAACCTTTGAACTAATAGACGAACATGAATGCATGAAGGACAATAGTACTATTTCCCTTATTCCAAAGGTATTGTCGGCACTGGGTCAAAACATCTTGCCAAAACCGCTGGCGGATATATTTGTGTGAACTCCTATTAATCATTTGAGATTGCTATATTCATAAAACAAATCGTCCTATTGCCCCTTTAAAATGAAATTTCTTTATCTTCAGACGTTATTATTGTGTGACCGCCATTTTAGAAAACATGTTATTTGACATCTTACTACATAACTTTAAGATGTAATTTTTGTTTAAAAAGAGGGAATTCAGGTTTCTTTCGACGTGTAAATTTTCAGATGATTAAGAGCTAACCTATAACAGCTTAAGAGACTGCATTGACTGATATGAACTGTGTAATGAATAATAGCTAATGTATAGTGCAAAAGTACACAAGTTGTTTGTCAATATTTCTAGAAGTTGTGAAATAACTAAACATTTTTAGATATTCACACAAGGGATTTCTAAAGCAACTTAACTGCATCAAATAAACAATAAAGATGACAAAATTTAACTGATCCGCTTTGGTTTCTCTGAAAGAATGACAGTGTGAATAACGATCGTCAATAAAACTCTTTTGTGACCAGCGAACAGATTCTCCTTGCTTCTTCAAATGTAAGGTGTTGGTATTACATGGTCAGCCTTTCTTGATATGAAGCTAGATATGTAACAGACCCAAAATCTAAATTAATTCTTAAAGAGAGAGAGAAATGAAGGTATTTATGTACATCCTACACTGTTACATACTTGTTTGAGATAAGAGTGAAACCTTTTTGATCAACATCCTGATAAGAGTAATTATAACTCTTCATTTTATGAAAACATTTTAAGAAGCCTTAGCTCATCCTTCAAATATATCTTTCAAGTGAATCAATATTAAGACCCCCCCCCCCCCCCCCCCCCCCTCTTGACAGGACCAACTATTTGATTGGGGGACATATTAACCTCACAGTGTTTCTCAATTTAAATTGTATCTTCATCTTGTGCGTTTGACATAACGAGACACCCACTGGAAGATATGTAGCTGGTTTATCCTGTTTCTTCATAAAAAGCCTTATTGAAGTTAATATATCAAACGATACATACATTTGTAAGAACAGTTGAGCAATACCTGAAGGATATTAGGCATTCGACACTATTCGCTGGTATATTTGACATATTATGAGTCAGATTAAGTAATAGTTGTTATAAACATTAAACAATATACTATAAAATAATGTTCTTACGTGGCGAACATTCTTTATAATAAACGCAGGTAATTGCCCTATTATCAGTAAACGCATTATTTACTATTAAAGGCCCAAATTAAACAACTTTCAGAAATGTGCTGCCCTGAAAGAAAAGGGATACAGTTGAAGAGAATATGTTCTTAATCTGCTTTTTCAAAGTTTTGTAAATGGAATGAATAAACAAATGGTAGCCTATGAAAATCATTTATGTTTACTAAAATAAACTCTTGAATGTCCTGTTCAAAGCCTCATTCAGCACACATTGTTTATCATTATCACAGAAAAAACAACAGAAAGCTTCTAGAAAGATGTTCTATTAGCATAAAGAAACTAACAGTCTCCAATGTTAAATAGTTCCGATCGTATTGATTTTACGACAGATATGTAAAGTGGAAAAACGCTTGTAAGTCAAAGCTTTTTACTGCTGTAACCTAATCAGGAAATTAATAGGATTAAATATAAATATTATGTAATGGGAAATTTTCTGTAGTTGATTATCATTATTTGCTTATACTTTCGAGTTTATAGTACCTTATTACTTCGATGCTACCATATGGCAAATCATAGCAACCCGAAGCAATTTGAACTGATAATGGATTCCTCTTGCACGTTTACCCATGTCCAAGGTTTGATTGACTTATATTATCGATTTGATTCTGTCACTCAACCACCACTGAACTCTATACCTTATCGTGGTGTGGTGGTTTGCGTGCTTCAGGGACCCCGAGAGCTATGCCAAGCTGGAGCTAACAGGCTCCTGGTAGGGGCACCCACGCTGGACAGGTCGACGGGTAGAAGCCAGACCAAATTTGAGTCCGTCTAAAACCTGCTTCCTATCTCTCACTATGCCTTTGTTTCCGTCTTTTTCCTTACCCTTTCGATCCCTTTCTCCCTGATCTGTCCACTCTCTTTTAAATGCTTGTCATCCACGGGTTTAATAACTGCAATATTGTTGAAGCACGTTAAACCCCAACTCACTCACTCACTCAGTCAGGGATCAAATCAGAGCTCTTTCTTGAGTCATAACACACACTTTAGGTACTTTTTCTTACATTGACTGCCTATGGCTCATCGTTTTAAGTTATTATGTAGAATTGGAACTTAGATTTGTTTATAAAAATGACAACAGAAAAATCTTGCTAATATTTTCGAAAAATGATAGACACGTGAAGCTGTGTTGTATTAAAAGTTAATGCATTATCTTGTGTCAAATTCTTACAATGTCAATACTTCTTATCTTGTTTTGCTATTCTCTACCTCCGCACTGTCTTCTATCAACTAGGTCTCGTGAACACGCTAGAAGAAGCCTGCTCAACTCAAGGGAGATAACTATAAAGCAACTCGGAGAAGTTGTTAACGCCAAAGAAATTGATATTGAATCAGTTGTTGATATGCTTGATCAAATTTCCGGAAAATAAAGATGTTTTTCGGCAAGCTAACATATTAGCCTTATTTAAGCTATCGAAATGATTTTTAAATACTATTTATTTCTTTGTAAATACTAGAGCTTACTATAAAATAAAATACAGAAGGTTTCATTTTTTTAAAACAAGATAAAGACTCGATGAACAAAATAAGATTACGAAAACAATTGTATCCATACGTTATCACTGTTGTTTATTAAACACACACAAGTGGTTGTTGCCAACGTTAGTTGTACTTTTGTTGTACATAAATTTCTGCACTTTTTTAGCCTATACTTATGTTTTAATATGTATATCACAATGGATTAAACATTTCTGCACATTTAATCGTCAATCGCTAATTATAAATGTAATTGTATAAACTAATTGGTTCGCTGTAAGCCAACTTCAAGACTTTGAAGATGTTTAGAATAAACTTCCTCAAAGTGGATTAAGTAATTATAGCCCAGCAACTACAGTGATGCACCGTCTTTATCAAACGGTGTTACTAGGGATTATTCTAACGTTAATATAGTAAATATATATTAGGTTGAAGTGAATTTGCAGGCCTGTGGTAGAACATATTGATGCAATTATCTGGAGAGCACATGAGGACGTTGACCTGCCCATCTACCATGTATTGTATAACATTAATGTATCAAAGCTAGCGGGAATGGAAGCTATCTGTTCAATAAGCCCAAGTTATTTTATAAGCAATCGACATAAGCAGAAACCCAGTTTAGAAAGCGATGAAAACAACACTGAAAATCAAATTATAATCATGAAATGAAAACAGGAAAAGGCCTTTACTTTGGTAAATTAAGAAGGTATATAAGGTAAATTAAGAATCTACAGAGGTAATGTTAGCAGCACGGAGTTTGACGGCAATGACCTGTTGCAAAATAGTTCACTGGAAGAGGTTGTTCGAAAATTACTTTCATGATACATTTGAATCACTCACACTTAAGCATCACATTTATCCTTTGGTCACAATGACCAATCTAAATTTGAAGCACACTGTCTAAAGTGTCTTCACTGATTCAGCAAAATCAAGTTTATTAAATTATACACAAACACAGAAAAACGTTAGAACCATTTGATGTAGAATACACACACAGACATTATTTGTTACTTGACATTTCCAATACCATTCCTGAAAGTTAACCACGTGTTTAAACTATAATCTATTAACAATCATTGCTCACTGTGTGTTTGATTATATATATCTATCGAATATTACAACATCAATAACCTCACAAGTACCACTCAGGTAGTAATCATATATGGTTCCAATACCGTTTGATACATAGAATTTTACCTACAAATACCGTAATGCCAAAAATGGGCTGTCAAGACAATGTAAAATGCGACTTCTGTGGTGAAAGCGCGGAAACATTGATCCACTTTTTTATGATTCTAAAAATCGCATTATTTCGATCCTCCAATATTTCTGTTTCTATTATTCAAATATGCTCTTTCCATTGTCTTGTATATAAATGGAAAAAACCGGATAGTGTTATACAATGAAAAAAAATATATCCAAACACATTCGCCAGTGGACATTTTCAGAAAAATGATCTCGAGGCAACAGTAACAATTCATTTATTCAAAATTCATATGTATTGAAAATAGTTCACGTGTTTTATTTTCATTTCCCAAATGATTCCCCATCTCAACTGCATTGCAAGAACTATGTTTTTAAAATGATATATGTGTAAAACATTAAATAAGTGAAAGCAGGTCAAATTTGACATGAGGAAGAGATGATAATATAATAGGTCTGTGTTCTGTTTTATCGAAAGGTAGGGAGGGAATGCTATTGTGGATGAAACACATTTTGCCATGTATACATAATAAGTGCTACTGTTTGTCTATTATGTTTTCAGAAGTGTGTGATTATGAAACAATAGTTATGAATACACACAAGCCTTTTGCAATTGTAGTTCCAAACACTTGAATATCTGGTCTTTATTGCATTACATGTCATTGAAGAGGAACTTGATCCCAAAATGTAAACATAGGTAAGAAAACTGAGACAATTTTAGTACGTTTTGATTTAATGCTACAACCACCATGATAAGTACATTTTTGGCCACTAACATATTTGGTTTTGTCTAGAAATGTCAATCAAGATGGTTCCAAACGTTGCAAATCATATATGAATACAGGTATTGCATCATTTCAATTTCAATTTGAATTAAAGAGCAAATCCATGATTTTCTTAACATTAGGTACCTTTGATACGAACCTAAAAGTCATATGTGGTGATACGAAATCAAAACATCTTAATTTTTCATGTCGAAAAGACATATATATGACAAATACTGTTTTTCCATGAAAATATGAAAACATCCTTATAAATGTACAGAGGTTTAGATCTCACGTCCAATATACGTGGATATAAGTTATACGTCTTACGTACTGTGAAGTATTGGTTCAAACTTTTACACTATCATAGAGATAGATACCCCAAGCAATGCTATTTTATGTTATATAAACTTGACAAAGTTGAAAGAAAAACATGGGTATTCTTTGTAAAAAATATTTTGTTTAATTATGGTTTTGGTTTTGTTTGGGAGGCACAAGGTGTTGGAGACGAGGAACGATTTTTAAAAGAATTTCATTTAAGAGTAAGTGACTGCCATAAGCAGCTTATATTTTCTGAAATGCATAAATGTTCTTCTCTTGATGTTTATTCAAAAATCAAAAATGTATTTTGCATTGAACCATATTTAACCTTTTTGAAATCCAAAGATGCAAGGCGTAGAATAACAATGTTGCGAATAGGTTCACTTCCATTATATAAGAATATTGGTAGATTTGATGGAATTCCAAGGCACCAAAGACTCTGCTATATTTGTAATGATAACTTTATAGAAAACGAGTTCCATTTCTTGTTTGAATGTAGAATTTATAATGATCTGCGCTGTAAATATTTTAAATCTTTACCATATCACATTGACTAGCAATGTTTTGTAAATACTTTAAAATGTAACAATCTTTCCACGACCATAAACTGTTCAAATTACATTAAGGAAGCATTTTTACTGCGTTCCCAGTACACGTGAGTGTAAATTGCCACAACGGTATAAATACACATATTTGTTTACTCTGTATTGTACGTGGGCCTAAGGCCTTTTACGAAATAAAATTGATTTATTGATTGATTGATATAAGTTATATCACCTAACTAACACTATCAACTCTTAACTGTCCTCCTGGATGTTTTAGATAAGTCTTCAAAATTACGTGTGACTATTTGACGCGCACCACTCTCCGGATTTCGACCATAATTGCGACGTTCTACCTTCACATTGTCACTGTAAAAAAATAATGAGCTTTAAAATGTGTCTTTTTGCTAACATTCAATACTTCGCAATCAAATTACACCATTGACTAAGTTTGGCATATATGACACCAACAACTCACGGTCTTACTCTTGAATTATTTTTCAATGAATACACACAAAGTCTTGATTAGTTTAACAAACTAAGTATAATGGATACGGATCATTTACTATTTCTTCCGAAATCTCTGCTGTATTACAGTAAAAATATCAAAAGGTCAATTAGCAATATGATATGTTCAGTATATCTTGTAAATGAAGATTATCATTCAAAAGAATTGACCAGTAACAAAGTGAGCTCTGTGAACAACTAGGCAATTATTTCATACATACAATTCTGACACTAAACTCTAAATGATAATTTCAGAATGCAGTCTCAAATGTATAATGCGAGTGTATTGTATGCTTTATCCAGGAATTCATCATATGGCTGACACTGCCTGAACTATGTTGTAAGTCTGTTGGCACCCAAATACCAAATCTGACATAACAGTTCCTGACGTGTTTCCAAAAACTCAAGATGTTCATGTTCAACTTCATCATTCAAGGCCGAGTCGAGGGTATTTCCTCATAATCTGTTAAATAGTTTTCTCAAAATGAAAACATCTGCTGAGAGTAATTATACTTCCAGTGTTTCGGAGGACTTTTCAAGAAGCCCAACTAAACATTTCCGTTTAATCATACGTTTCCAATATCTGTATTTTTTCGGATTTCCATTAAGGTTTTGGTTCTTTCAATTGATCATTAAATAAAATTCTCAACGAATCAATATGCAATTAAATGAATTTTATTTTCCTATCTTTCTTATCAGTTAAACAATTAAGAAAGGGAAAACAGTGACTACTGATTTCAGGTTTCAAGTTCATCATATGTACACCGATGGTTACTACTGTTATGATACTGAATTCCTTTTTCCCAGGAAGAACATTAGAAAAACAATGTCAACATCATAAAGGAAATGTTTGATGAGATAGAAAATGATGACCAGAAAATGTGGGCTTCAGAAAAGAGAATGAATGGCGATTACAAAGAAAAAACAAAAGCTTGATAATCAATGCAAATGGACCGCCAGACATATCTGACACTAAACTATAAATGATAATTTTAGAATGCAGATGACCAACCTAATTACCCTATAAAAATTACAAGCTATGTGTTCTTTTAGAACCTATGAAATGGTTTATGTTCTTAACAAAAATTTATCCCGATAACTAAATTTAATCTTTTTATATGCATACCTATACCATCTGCATATTTTAAGACTTACGATCACACTACTGTTTAATAATTTGTTTTTGCAACATATCATAGTAAGCCTGTGACCACTGCCAATGAGAAAGGCCAATAGATTTAAGATTTGTAGTTCAAGTTGTACCTTTTTTTTTGAAAAAAATATCAAATAAGGAATTCTTGACCTCACAATGTTCCAGGTCATTGAATTTATTCATTTATTTTAAATTAGTACATTAGTAATGTATAATAAATTCCAACCTCACCAAGGCCGTTACAATATTTTTTCAACTACTACAGCGGAAAATATTGAGCTGAACAAGAAAGATTTAATTGAAGTGAAGGAATTTTGAAGTCCATAGGACAAGTTAATGCATCGAGCAGAAATCGAGAGAATGAAACATTGACGATGTTAATGATCTCCTGTTACTTCTCTGTAAATCCACGGTCTGGAAAACAATTGAATAATAAGGAAATAATTTTTCTATTTCGGATAATGAAATAACGTAATAAACGTTTCCATTGTTCATATAGGCCAATGTTCATATTTCGGCCTGTTTGTTAGATTTGCATGGGTTTGACGAAACATACAATGTTAAACGAACCTGATCATGAAGTGAAATGTTGTCCAAATGAAATACAAACAACCGTTATATTAGTTGTATTTGATAGTTTGTGATAGCTGAAGTTGTTATTTGTATATCAGATTCTGTAAAAGAAATATAAAACAAAAGGATGAAACAGGTGAATGAAAATTTAGAAATCTATTGGAAATTGGATTGCATTGCCAGATGTTCTTTGCAAAAATAATACTCTATAGACAGCAGGCCTTATACTGCCATTTTGACTAAAGTATATGACAGTAGTAGATATTTACTTCGTCTTATTATGATATTTTATATGACCATTAAAATATATTTAAAACCCCATCAGATATGTTTATTCGTAAATAAATCGGTTTAGAGGTCTGGACTGTTCAAGGATGTTTCCCCCCTACAAACCTTCTATAAAGCATGAATTCAGGGTTCATACATTGTATAATGGACATTTAAAACACATCAACATATGGGATCTGTTCTTGAAATAATTCATAACATTTGTTCATTGTTTACTTTTTAAAACTACAATATCATAAATTGATTATTTTTTATTTCTACAGTAAGTCCATGACATCTAATAATACAACCCTATTTGCAGTGAATCGAAGTACCACGGATAAAGTATAGTATTTGGGTCACCGTGAGTGTAATGCTGGTTCGTAAATGACACATAAATACAGCCATGATATGAAAAGAGGTCAAGTAATTTGTGGAACCCATTTTATATAGTGTAATTGCAGCCAGAGCGTCTTGGGATGAAATTGCTATATTTCACAGAATTAGCCTCCATATTTAAAGGGTTCGAAAAGTCCATAATAAACAACAATCATTGTACATATACGAAATAGGTTGGTACTTATCCACAGAGAGCTGTATTGAATAGATTACAGTCATGATAAACCTGTCACAACACTATGCTATTAGAGTCACACAAATCTATTTCTTACAGTAAAGCAATGATTATGTCTGTTTCTCAATCAGAGTTTAGGTTTTAGATCGAATTACATCAAATACCGAACACCCTTTTTATGTTTGAGTTAAACATCCGAAATTTCATAATGGAGATTGGTCAATGAGTCCTTTTACAGGAGAAATAAACAGTTTTATTATGCTGAGGAGGAGAATATGAAAACATGAAACAATAGCATAATGTTGCATCTTTGATGTTTTCTTGTACCAATACTGGTTAAAGAACAATAAATTTGTGTAGCTCGTCTATTTATGCAAAATCAACAGATGTGTTAAAATCTACCGTTGTAAAGGTCTGTAATTACACTAATTATCGTAAAAGGTATTTCTTCCGAATAAACGATACATAATTCGGCATAATTAGAAATTAGATCATCCGGGAAGAGATTTGTCTGATTAAATTCTCCTTTTTAGATTTGCGACATCAGAATCTCGACACCAGACAGGGAACCTTTCTCCACATGAGACGATTCTGATTAGTACCTCTATCACACGCCGGAGGACATACTTAACGTTATTACGCATTGCTCGCGCCTATGGAGATTGTATTACATATAGAGTATTCAGTCAGAAGAAGTAATTTGTTGAAAAAATAACCGTTTGGTTAAACGGTATATAAATATTTCATATATTTTCTGCAACTGCTCTCTTTAGCAGATCCTTACACATTAGACTAACATCCAGATGCTGAGCTTCTCGCGCTGCTAACTCTCCTAGCTTCTAAATTAACTCAGGTTACTCTTTATTTCAGATAGTTGAGTTTCTTATATAAAAGAGTTAAAGTCTGAATGAGTGGAATGATTTTCAAAGCCATTTATACCAGTTGATATCTCAAACATGATATCTTGTTTAATGTGTTAAGTTATTTGACGTCTCAGCTATATTGATATAAAAACTTTTTCAGATAACTGTTTCTACACTAATAAAGGATAATGCATCGTCATAACAGTAAGGCAATAAATAGACAGCTACATAACAACATATGTCGCATTACCTAACTTGATATCACGTATATGGTGGTCACTGAAGTAAGACAAATTAAATCATCAGTCTTCCAAAAGGTACGATTTTGTTAAGAAGATGTCGATTTACACATTCAAACTCATAGTACTAACGGAACATGAATGGCAGGGATTTCCACACAACTGAGGTCAAAAATGCAAAATCGTAAATTTCGTGATTATCTTATAAAGATATATGTACAAAGGTGTCTATTCTGACTAAGTAACTGTCTACCAAGTGTGTTCAAACAATATTTAATTGCAGACATAAGAAATTTAAGGTTTTCTGATTTTGACCCCACGTGGCTTTTTCGAAGTGTCAAGATTTTACCTAACATCGTACCCTTCATCTATTCCCTTCTGTATTTAGTGTTAAAACAATCCAAAGGTTTATACTATAGCGCATTTTGTTGAAAGTTGGTGACATTTCAATATTCTGAAAATGATGATTTAAATTTGGACCTTTTAAGCAGGTGAACAATCATTGGTTAAACAGTTTTACTTTCGACTATCAAATATTCATAACGGTGTCATGAGGTGCCTTCCGACAACTTATAACCCTCCTGCTAATCTCCTGCCACATGCCCTGATCTTATTCCAGCCAAATCTCTCGTACAGCTGGCGCGGTTTGGTGTTCGTGGCTGTGCTCACCTGTTATAGTGTCAGCCAATGAAATTTCGTTATCCAAGGAGCTTGTAGCTACTCTTTTGAATTTTCCATCCGGGTTGTGCCGCTGTTGCTGGATGCGAGTCGTCTCATTGGCTGGTTGGAAAGCTATCGATTTGAGGCTTTTGGCCTAAAGGATATCAAGGTGTTTGGAAGGAGCTCGCTCAGCGGATTCAATTACGTTGATGCAAGAGGATGACTTATTACATATATGTAACCCTTTCAAAACTGAGATGAGATGATTTAATAGCAAAAATGCCTTTTACTGACAAAATGCCTGTCTTATATTAGATGGTAAATAATCACATGTTATTACTCATTACTTATCTTTTCAAAAGTACCCGAAGAAAATAATGTCAGAATAACAGAACATTAAAAGACCAAATATAAACGAATCTACAAACCAAAAATTATATCTTACTTTAATGGCCACTAATACTTAACAGTTTACAGACACTGAAGCACGCAAGTGGTCTGATTTATGAGAATTGAGGAAAAGTGCACTTACTTGGTTTCTTGAAATTTTTTATAGTAACATTATCATTGTTCATTCGGTTGTAATACAATATTTCATTACATACGTGGTCTGTATACCTTTATGCCAGAACTTTGTTTATTTTAAACAAGTATAATGTGACAAGCTGAAAGTTATTCAACTGAGTGTTATGTAACGAAAACTAGTGATTCAACGATAGTGACATTAAAATGACGTACCTATTTTGCAATCAGCTGATTAGGTGCAACGGAAACCTTCAAAAATTTCAATTCGTTATATTTTTTTACATTTTGCAATTATGCAGGCGACAGAACATTTCCTTGAGACAGGCTTGAAGGTCTTTACGACATCCTTGTAAAACTTTACGGATTTTATTCTTGCCTTAGTGTCGTCATCCTTCTTGCCCTTGGCATAATTCCGACAATTTCATAAAAACTCACGCCTTTAATTGCTGATATAATGCCTGCGCGTAGCTAAACAAAATCTCATTCACATATTAGTTTGAATGAGTCTGGAGTTATTCATGGTTTTGTAAAATTTCTGAACTGCTCTATGAAGTTATTTCTGAAATTTGCAGGGTAAAAGAGTTCCATCAATTTCCCTTTGATTGGCACTGATCTGTCTTTGATCCAATTGGAATACGTTCTTTAGATTTGAAAGCAAGAACTGTGAGAGAGAAAATAAATTGCTGCCCATCGTTTTGATTAATCTGATCAAATGAAATTAATGTAAAACCTGAATTCTAAAATTAATAAGACAGCAAATGAAATCATGCAATTGGGAGGCACTCAAGTGTACTTCTGTGCAAAAATGAATGTCGACACATGTTATTATGATTGTTCTGGTGTTAGTTACAGTTTAAGACACTTGCCTCTTTGCCATGGACATCGAAGGGTTGTGGTTTTAATGGTTAACTTGAATTCGACATATCATTGAACATGCGATCCTGTTACATTAAGGTTTACAACCCCGATGAATGAAAAATGTGAATTTGCAAGTTCATAACTAAACTTGAAATCAAATAGTAGCAGACACAGTAGTGGAGTGTCTAACTACCTGTATATATATCATCCCAACTTGGGATCGCGTCCCATCTTTAGATGGGGCGGATCCGCAGTTGGGATGATATATATATACGGGGTTTTTGCTATGATTTACTAAGTCAAACATTCCTTTGAGTATCAATTGTATGGTATTTGATTGAGTAGTAAATCCAATTGCTCACTCACTTACTCAAACAATAATAAATTTATTTTATTGACATCAAATGTGATAAATCTAAAAATCAAATCCAAACTCCTCGGTTTCCATTCAATTGTCATCGTCAAAGTCATTTGATTACTAATATAAAAATTGGTAAAAGAATGACTGCAACAGATTTTCACAACAACAATCGATAAAAGACAAATTTGTATATGCAAGTTTATAACTAAGGTTGAAATTAACTAGTAGCAGACACAATGGTAAATTGTCTGACTACTTTTATGACATTGAGCAATGATACAGAAATGTTGGAATCTTTGATAAAGTTGAGATAAGTTAACTTCACTATCAAAATGTTACTTTATATGATTAATCATAACCCTATATCAGAATATGTATGCATGTTACATTAGTTATCAGTTGATTTAGAAACTTGGACGTGAAATATAAAAATCAAGATTGGATTAAGCAGGTAAATGAATTGCTACTATCATGTTGAATATTCTTTCAAAACGGAAGTCTGATGGCAAATAGTAGTCGTTGTAGCTTTACTTCAAGGGGTCCAAAGAATGCCAATCGATACAATATTCCCTTGTTTTCAGATGCTCATTTAATATATTTTGTACTTTGGTATATTTCGATCCATTCATATCTCTACGATTATATTCGATTTGTTCTGTTACTAACTACTTCATTATGCAAGTATTTCTCACCTCTACGCCAGTAATATGTCATGTTCACCTTAAACTGAATAGGAGTAAAATACAAATAACATCGTTAAATATTGGAATCGAAAGTAAAGGATGAGCACATCTGTACAAGTGTGATATAATTGATATTCAAATGTTTAAAGATTCAACAAAATGGTTTAAAGTGTCATTTAAATGGATTTACAAAAACGAATCAAAGGCAAATTATATAAAAAGCTTAGCAAATTTACGATACAAAGGAACTGTTTCTATTGGTGCCGGAAGAATCGTAATCTTTTAAATACTATGTGCACATTACATTAAACATACGGTAACCTTCCAATGCTACATCCTAAATGTTTAGGGTTTATTGAAATTGTAATAGTTGTAAGGTATATTGTAGACTCATTTGAAAACTGTGTTAATGTTGCTCGTTTGTTTCTTAGTGACATGATAGTAAGATACTCTGTTTCCTTTGAACTTGTTATATTAAGGTAACATTAAGTTAAGCTAAATTTGTACGTATACAAAATTACCTTTGTCTAATGAAAGCTATTTGAACCTTAGAGGCACATTTCTTTCTTAAAAAATCATCATTGTTCTTTGATGATAAATAATTCCAGGTATGTTAGCAGAACTAGCGTTAACTTTAATTAACGAAATAATTCTTGAACTTTGTTTTTATGTACCAAGAGCCAAATATGTGTATGAGGAACAGAAAAATGATACATTATTCTGTTAATTAATGTTAATTGCTTCTTTTTGAATCACATTTAGATAAAAAAAAAATAGTGTCAGTTGATTAATTTAATTTTTGTTTAGCTTTGCTGTTTGAAATGGTACTTTTTTGGGCATATTTTTACAAGTAATTAAGTCATCCCACTACAAAACACAAAATTTAAAAAAGAAAAGACCTGTGTGGACTTTAATCAAAGAAAACGAGCCCCTCGAAGTTTCCCTGCAGTTAAATTCATTTAAACTTAATGTTTATGAACACGTCCACACCAACAAGTTAAACCCAGCTACTGGTCGTACGTTCTCCCTTATCATGTCAATCTTTTTTAAGCCTAATTTGGTACAGACACTGTAATATCGCTCGAATGTGTTGAAGAAAATGAATCAACTGTGCTTACCAATTTGAAATTCCCTAACTATCACTTGTGATATACATTTATAATTTATATAAATAATATTGTTCTTGAAGGCATTTCCATAATTGATTCAATGTAGCAATAGTTTATGGAATGAATAATCACGTCATCGAGTGTAAATAGCACTACATAAGGTTTAAGTAGCAATTTAGAAAATCATAATAGAAATGAAACTTGCATTGAACTCCATTTATACGAGACAAACATAAATCAAACACAGCTGTTAAAATATCAAAGGTTTGGCGGAAAAAAGAATAGTTCGAAACTTTTGAATATTTTAGAGTACTAATAAGTTTAATGACCTGCGTTTGATAAAAAAAAACGCTGTAAAGACGTTTCGAGTAATTTTTGGATAAGCAGTTTAAAAGTGTAAAAATATCTACGTTTATAACCTGTTCCTGTCGACATTGATGTATGTGTATGGTTTCTATTGAAGAAATTCCAACTTAGAGGGAGTCTTTGTCAAATAATTTATACTCACATGTCGTGTATAAATAGTTTATTTCTGCATGACACGAAAACTGAACTAAACATTGTTGTTAAAAACTGATGGTAAAAACTTTAATAATTCTTATGTTTTGAAATTCCACACAAGTGGAGAGTGCAACAAAAGAAAACATAAGAATGATTTTTTTTATGGCATAAACTCTATAATTAATTGTAACCGTCAATGATAAAAAATCATAATACTTTTAATAATAATATGATTAAAATTTTCTACTTACTACTAATCTAGTGCATCCATGTTGTTTTAAAATTGAATTTCTTTATTAATGGAATCAGCAACGCAAACAAGTTCTTCTATCTTTAAATCAAGAGGACTGATGCGTCCTCCTTCTTTCAGTTGATATATGCCTGTAAACAGAAATCAGTAATGTAGCATCTAGCAATCCCTAATATTGTTCCCGAGTTTCTCACTGATTTAGATCACCCTAACAACTGGTCTACTTATTATTCATGATGTAAACCATGATCTGATCGCGATGTATACCAAGTGGGTTCGTTAAGCCTATTGACGTATACTATTTTGCTGCATTGGAATTTATGTTTATCCCAGAAGTGAAATTGAATCAAAGTCATGAGCGGTCATATCAGTTCATCTTTTCAACTGAATTAGATTTAGTTAAGACCCTCCGTATGATTAGTGAATTTCAAATCAAATGTGACAGGACCTGAAATCCTACAACTTAAAAAAAAATTTGAGAATGTCACGTGAACTCATGATCAAGTTTTATTTTGTCAAATCTTATTGAACATGTCACATTAAATCTGTTAAGCTTATTTTGCAGAAATACATAGCGGAATCGTTTTACTATGTGATAGGCAGAAACATGTTTTGTTCTAGTGACATTGTAAATATTAGTATCAGATCATTTGTGTCATATTCTATTCTATTCACACTGGAGCTACTCTGATATATTAGAATAATAGAAAATTCTGTAGCTCCAATTAAACAATGGAAACATTTATAAACTTTAAATGACACGAAAATCCTTTTATATTTCATTTGATATTGTTTGGTTAAGACCATAGCTGGGTTCTTAATTTGACTGCCTTTGAGTATTTTGTGGTCCAAATCGGATCAAATTTAAAGTCTAATGAAAATAAATTTGATGGTTTCAATGTAGAATTTGATAACCTGCAGGCATAGTTGAGTTGTCAGGGATCATTAAAATTCACACAAGTGACAAAGCCTCTAATGATATTTCGCTGCTAATATATACACGCAAACTCCATTGAGATACACATCTCATTAAAGTCTTAGTTTTAACGAGCATGATTGGGTCTGCTCAATTGTATTGATATCGACAGATCAGATGTAAACGGTAAACATAAAGAATACTATTGGATTTTTTTAGCATGAGTGTCTAATGTACGTTTTGTGATAGTTGTCAGCAGGAAAAAATATTGATAAAGGTTGCTTTTTTGTATTTGCAAAAAACACGGACAAGATTGTGATCATCTAAATGTAAAATTACTATAGTTGATTTACTTACTTATTGTTGTAATTCATTCTAATTACATTAGAAAAAAAAAAATATAATCCATTGACATTTTGTAACAAGAGAATATTTGAATTGGAAACTGTTTGACCCTAACGAAATCTCTAAAATTCTCTCATTTAATATAAAGTCATGCTTTCGATTTTTAAATTGATCATAGACGTGCGATCTTATCAACTAACAATCACTTAGAAATTATCATTTTTGAAAACTAATTTGACAAATATATGGATGGATGCTTCCTGAGCAATCGCTATAGAAAAAATACGTCCTTAATTTAGGTCATTAAACACAATAACCAAGGGGGGAAAACCTAGTCATTTGTGCCTAAAACATTTTGGCTTCTCTATAATCTACTTCGATAGCAACCGTTCAGAAAATTAATGTAATATGCAATATGTAATTTGCATTGGCAATTATTGATTGAACCTAATGACTGATATACTGATATTCACCACATGTGTTTGTATGATATGATTTCAATCTTGACATTTACCTAGCCAAGAAATCCAATTTAGGAATATTGTATAAAGATAGTGATCTAAAAGAGGACAGTTAACCTTTGCAAGTGTCTGTTGAACATCCGCTGATAAGTATTAGGAAAAAGAGCAATTGCACCTCTCTCCATTTTTTCACAGATACGAGTAAAATAACTGTATTAAAAATTGTTAGAACATGTACATGTAACAAAGACACACACACAAAATTCATGCACACAGGAACTGCACCAATTGAGATTCTTTATAAGGGGTTTGTGGACACTGGTGACTTGAATCTGAGATAACCGTCAGGGGCTCGGCAACTTTGTCTGCAGTAGAATACTGTTCTACACGCAATCAGGTTTGGGTGCAATGCTACACTGAAATTCAGCGCAGTAACACCCATGGTTCGCTAGTTCCAGCCGATGCTCGCAGGTTTCACCGCAATGCATAGCCACAATGGTGTTGCGGGCTTTCTCCCTGCAATAATAATAGCAGCCGCGATATAAGTGAAATACTCTTGAAAGCGGCGTTAAACCCCATATCACCTCACCTCACCTTGAATCTGAGATAAATACTCTTCAGCTCCTCAAACACATCGACTCAACAGATCATTACATTGTTTTTAATATTGAAGATTATTACAATTACAAAATAAAACATGAGGACATAAACATTGTTATGTTGTCACTTGATTAATCACTGATGCATCCAAATTCAATCTTAGGTTCAATATTATTCCTCAATCAGTTTAAAATTGACTTCCTTGTGTAAGCAAAAGAGCAGTGTTCTCCATGAAAGAGTTCTTTAAGAGTTCTGAAATGATTATTATCAGAACATTTTCTATAAACCCAAATTTAACCTGAGGTCTAAAGGCTAATTATCAATTAAGACAGTTACAGACAAATAGCATTTAGATAAAAAAAAAAAGGAAAGTGTTATTTTGGGGATCACTTCATCTACAATAGTAACATCCTTTTACTATAGCAGATAGTGTGATTAAAAATATATATACTGTAACGATTAAGACAGTTATTAAAAAAAACTACAACCATCTAAATATAAATGATTTTAACTGAACAGTATTCGCACTTGAATATGGAATAAGGTTTCGTTCAACAATGGAATAGCAATATATTCATCATCTACAGTAGGACTTGAAAATGACATTTGTTTCCCTTAGACTCAACTTGTAACATAATTAACACTTATTTTGATATAATGTTGTTCTACAAATAGTGATCACGGACAAATAAAATTACACGTCTATTGCAATTTTCAGTTATGAGTTCTCTGAAGTCTACAAATAACTATATCAAGGCATTTTATTTATCAGTGACAAGTATATATTTAGCATGTTATTTTCAAATCACTTTTATTAAGTTTGGTCTTAAAACGTTTTGTAGTTCATTATTTGGTTCATCGCACGAAATAAACTAGTGTAAATCTATATACTGAATTTTGAATTTGGCAAGAACTTAAATCACGATTGTTTTACAAAGGAAACTGTACAAATTTAGCAGTTTACTATTGATGTACCTCCTGTAAAGATTAACAATGTTAAAATGGTTATAAGATATAATGAAGATAAAGAGACGACTCTGATATATTTACTTCTCTATGGAGCAAAATCAAATCATAGTTTCCGATTGACAAGGAAATCGTTGAGTCATGTATGTATACTTTAGCAGTTAGCTAAGTATTATTAATTGATGATGTTACCAATTCTGAAAACTTAAATTCTAACACGGTGATTTACAATTCCCAATTTTAACTCGACTATATGCGCTTGACATTTAAAAAAAGTTAACTTAAAAGGAACATGACAAAAAAGATCATCTTAATGTGAAAAAGAGGACTACTTAATCCAATCTTCTATAAATAATCAAGCGTTGTGGTTGGTTACAGTCTTTTATGGAAAAATGTTAGTCCATTGTTTTTATTACAATAATGCAACCGGGCGTAAGAGAGTAACATTGATAACTAAGAATTAAACCTCACATAACAATATACAATCTACTCTATATTTTAGAAGTGACTAGCCTTTAATGAGATTTCGTCTTTAATGAAGCCTTACAGCTATCTTTATCTACCTAAGTCACTCTCGAGACTCACCACCTTTTATCAGTGATCTTGAGACACACCGCCTGTATTCTGTCACTAGACACACCACCTTTTACCTGTCATCTCGAGTCGTTAATGTGTTTACTCAACTGTCCTTTTGGAAATTGGTTGATCAGAAATACACTGTACATTCGTTACATAATGTATGTATATGTAAATATATTTGCTTTTAAATGTCACTTTAGAGCTTATGTACATGTACAACATCATATGATACTATAGTGTTGTCAAAGTGTTAGTAAAACTGTAGCAATTACTCACAATGTTTCCTCTTAGCCCTGTGATGTACCCTTTACAATGAAATTGAATGTATGGAAATAAAATTTGTATAAGGTGATATGTGTCTGTGTATCATTCGTATTGGGTTTGAAATGACCATGATACAGTAAATGCACATTGTTATCAAATACCGTTTTTGAATATAACGAATTGGACATGATATGACAAACAGTCCAGTTACATAGCACCAGTATTTGGAAAGATGATCCAACTTTAATTCCTTAAATATTGTTTTTATCTCAAAAAGGTTTAATCGACTACAGTGTCGTACTGATTAATTCATATAAGATTGTGATAACAGAAATAAATTGTGACATATCGCCTGAAAGTAACCTTATGGAAGGATTGATATTACACTTATGTACATTTAATGATAGTAATGATAATAATTATATTGTTTATTTATAAATCGTGATAACCATGCACAAGGTGCATGCTCAAAGAATTTACCATTTAGTAAACGCTCACTCATTATTAATAAATGAATTCATTGCATCAATCACTCAATGTATTAAAAAAGCATACGTTTGATGGGAAGTAACCCTTTCAAATGGTTAGAAAATATTGTTCACGTAAATATTGGTATTCATAACGTAAATGTCCGGAGAGAGATCAAGATATCACTCATAAGAAAATCTTATCAAGAGATTCCGTAGTATATCGTAAAACGAGAATTCAACAGGTTTATGATATATTCTATTAGTTTCATTTCAGTTTTATCATCATTTCAAAAAGAATAAATCAATTATAAACGCTTTGGTCAGATGCTAAATTATTCTAAAATTTAGTGGACGACGTACGCCGACCTTTATAGTTAAATGTGATCTTATGCGTCTTATGTGTTACTTCCATTTTTATACCAGGAACATGTCTAGACACTTTTCCTTAGGAGTGATCGGAACATGAAGCTATCAATAGCTTGTTAATGATAACATCATACAATTTGTGTTATGTTCGAACGTTTATAGACGTTTAGTTGAATGATTTCTTAACAGTTGGCCACATTTATACAAGTAATAGCAATGCAATAATCAAAATACATTGGCAGCAGGAGACATTAATCTTAATCTTTGTCGGAAAATTTAGGCTCAATTAAACTCCCATATTTGTTCCTAATGTAAAGGTTTGATGAAACATGCTACCGAGTATGTTTATTGAAAGAAATCCCTAATGAAACGAATTTAAATATCGAAAATATTGCAGTATGTGCGAATAACATTACTTTAGCTCAATGTGAAAAGCGTCCGAAGTTCAATGGCCAGGCCTCGGTTACTTTTTCCTAACTCTTTATTTCATCAAAACTTTGACACATTCATCGATCGTTAACATTTCCTTGGACCAGAATGCCGACCAGATTATGATTTAAAAGTAAATTATTAACCTTTACCGAGCATTTACTGATAAGTATAGAAGACCTTAAGTGTAACCTTTCATAATAATAAATAGATCTTTCCGAAAAAATACTTGCTAAAATTTGACTCATGGTAAAAATGTTTTAGAAGAGCTGTAGTGTTTTTTCATAGTGTTGTCATATTCCATCTGATAAAACTTGAAGGCTGAGGTTGAACAAACTGTTATGACGTCCATGATTAAAAATTTCGTAGAAGTAGGTTCCACATACACGTATTATTTGAAATCAATCTTCAAAATGTAAAACAAAATTATACTTTAAATTATAAGGTAGGAATAGCTTAAACGTTAATAAAAAAGTCACCTTGAGTAATCAAATACGACTGTCGTTTCAGTAATAATAGATTTTAGATAGATTATCCTGAAAGAGAGTAAAAACCGAACCGTTCCTTTAAATAACTCACCCGCAAGCGAGAAATATTGTTTTAAGGAATTTTTTTTTATATCATAACAAAGGTGCAATTTAATTTCCCCTTTGGCAGGTTTCATGTTATGAATTTGGAATGCTTGGTCATATTTTGAGAGAGTGGTCGTAAAGGGGACGACATATTTTAACTCACTTAGAATTTGTATAACTCAAAGTCCACTTTGTAAAGGTATAATAATAGAAAGTGACGCCGATTACGAACAAAAGCGGTCATTTTGAATAAACAAAATCACGTGTTTATCACATTTAACGTTATTATGATACCTAACTCAGTTTACGATTTTCACATAGGTGAACTAATTGTCACATTGTTGGTCATATAATTGTTTTCTGCACAAATAGAAAACCATCAGATTATTCTGTTTTCATTTGAACGTCATGTATGCAATAGACATATAACATCAACGTTCATTATGAGTTTCTTCAAGACAACAGGAATTTCCGCCTCAGGAACAATCAAATAAAATGGAACAATCTGGCTTAAATAATGTCATAACTTGATTTTTCTTTTTGCGTGAGATGAAGCTTTAAGAAAGCTATGTGTTTACGCCAGGTGCACGTGCGGAGCGTGTGTGAGGTGACAAGACAGCGGGCGAGCACGTTAGTCTAGATGGTTTTCGAACGATTTTCAAGTGAGATGACTGTTCAAAATATGCACAGGTCGATAAGACCCGAGTGTTATTCTCTTGTACAATTGTCTTTTAGTAGTTATTAATTTAGATATTTTCAACTTAAGGTATATTGTACCGATTGTAACAAAACAAATTGACACGTGCTTTGTTTTCATAAGTGCAATGCTTAATGGATTAATTTGACGGAGCTCAATAATGTCTTCAAGATATTGGTGTACATTCATTTTAGTTACAAGTTACATTGTTACATGTTTACAGCTCTTTCCCTGGGCCGACGTTGACGCCAGTTGGGATCGTGGTTCGTATTCAGGATTTCAGGTGTATCATTCTGGTAAAATAGGTGCAGCAGGGTCAGTAAGGAACAAAACCAAGGCGAATGCTGGGTTTGAGTTCTTTATTCCAAATAGCTTGGATGATGGGTACAAACTGTAAACCCTGAAACAATTATGACAACAATATAAAAACAATAAACCAACAACGCTTTCAAACGTCAAAGGGCACTAATAAACATACATTACAAATGTACGTTACAATATAATACGTTATGTCAGTAAAATATCATAAGATTTGTAAAGTGAAATTGAACTTTACAATGATCAGGAACGATAACTCCTGACAACACTTATAGTATGTCCCTGTCACAGGGACTGGAGTTATCTACTTGACGACAACAACGCGTTTGACAGAAGTTTCTGTAAAGCTAACGTGTTGCAGGGAGGATATGTCTGAAGACAGTGACGTCATAGCACGTCATACATCCATGTGGACGGTATAGCACGGGAATGATGGGCATTGTTTCTACATTCAGAATACACACACGTCCATCGTCCACAAAAGCTTCTGCTACTGTCCCAGTGTTCTTGATGGCAGGCCATGTTGCTGCTAAGAAGAGTCTGTACAGTATGCAATTCCATTTTTGCTTGAAAGGTATCTGAAATGACTTCCGAATGACATCCTGCAATATATGCCAAAGAACCTTACACAATGGTAATTTTGAGAGAGTTACATTAGGACGTATGTTCTTGATTGATACCCCTTTTAAAAGAGTAGCTGTTGATATTGTTGATCCACGTGATCCCATAACAGACAGGAACAACCGTTACATGTTGTCCTTGGACTATGCTTCCAAATTATTAATAGGGTTAGCTGGACTTACCACCTTGAGTTATAGTATACTTATAGACCTTTAGTTTTCAGCGATAGATATTGAAATAATTAATCATTAAGGCTTTTTGCAATGCTGTACATCATTAGTGACAAGTTCACAACATAGCCAAGTTATATTTACATCACAATGTATTGAAATGAACTGTTTGAAGTTGGTGGTTGAATTATAGATAAAGATGGATAAAGATTATTTCAATTAGGTGATTAATATTGAGCGTTTTTTCAATCTGTACATTGTTTTCATTAAATGTGTATTATTCACTAGATGACACCTAGCCACGAAAATGTTTGGACGACTGTAAGGTATATACATCATTTGACTGAAAGAGCATACAAAATACCAGACAAGACTAAAATACCATCGATCAAACCAGACCAGAAATAACTATTATTGTGGGTATCATGAAATCAAATCTTATATCTTGAGGTAAGACGGGGTTAAACTGTTAACATATCTCTCATTTTCTGAAATCGAAGACGCAAACATCGGCAATACAAGAATTGTCGATACTTATCCATAGTAAATAACGGTATCGTTTACAGATGAATAGCAGTAATACTTTGAAAGGCTACCTGATGCGTATGATACGAGATTTCTGATTACATTATTTATGATAGCTATACATGTAACGAAGCCATTTATCCTGATTAATAGATAAATATTCATTTAAGGCGGAAATGTCATTTTACCTTTTTACCTAGAATTGGTATAATGGACTTACTTAAGCATTAATCATTAATTACGTAAACAATAAACTATTTTCTGCGAGGTTTGTCAGGTGATGATAAGTACAATGACAAAGAAATTATGATATGATAACAGCTTCATTGAAAATGCATACACTAGAATGATATGTAAACATATTTTAGAACCATTGGCATATAGAAGTAAATTACAGATAATGTAGCACAAACATTTCTGTGTATATGTGTACAAATCTGTTATTTGCCAGATTGTAGACTTAAACACAGATGCAAGATTTCCGGATACTATTCTGTAGTAAATAACGTTATCTTTTTCATATAAATACCAGGCCTATGATCAAGATAACGAGATCCATTTATATCAACCTTTGATAGAAACACATGATGGGTGTAATAGGAGATTTCTGTTGATATGATTTATTTCAGCGTAACATGTAACGAATGCATTTATCATTAATGCGGGCTACAAAGTACTGTAAGAGATAAACACAAATTATCAAATAATACAATGGGTATACTTAAAACAATACCATGGATTATGTTATCAATTGATATGTCAGTTTAGGACAATCAAATCAAGTTTTTACCTGATGATAGGAACAATGGTAAACAAATGATGATATGGCAACAGCTTTACCATAGTGAACCTACCCTCGGGTCAGTCAAAAATATGAAAACATATGTTGAAATTTGGTCACATAGTGAAATAACCTTAATCTTAGGCTGCAACTTCAGTGCGAGTCTATATAACACTTTTTAGAGATGGTTCATTACTGTTAATGCTCGAAACAGTATTTCGATTTGTATTTTACCACTTAACATCGGAAATCGTTTTAATGATTACAAAGCCACAATGTCATGCCTGATCGTATGCATGAGATGACCTAGATTACCGATGCTTCTTTTAAGTCTTAAAACTGAACGCACGAGTGTTTAATCTCCATATTCTGCGGACGTCAGCACTTTTGCATTTTGTCATTGTCACCAAATTATTCGATTGCTTTCATAGTTTTGTATGCAACCTTCCTGTGATGATGTTGATTGCTCTTGTTGAGACTGCAAGTAAGACTTCATTGCTTGTAAAAGGAATAGTGTACACTTAAGAGAATTTGGTTAAAACAAAAGCTATTTCTTTATGTCACTCACAATTGTAATTGTAGGGTTTCATAGTTCAGTTGTCTAATCAATACGGCAAAATTCATATAATGATCCAGAATGACCTTAGTGAATCAAAAAAAACCATATGAATACATCGGTACGTTGATTTTAAGAGGTCATTATTTTGGATATAATTGTTGCAATATTGATTCATTGACACATAATTATCATTACAAATTTGTGGCGAGGTATGCTAATTTGCAGAAGGCCTAGTATAGGGTGAATCTGCTGCCAATATGTCTCGGTTAAAATTGCAAAGTATATTGCATGCATATTTTACATTCAGCACAGAAAACAATTCAGTGACATACTTTTAAAAAATAGAGGCAATCATGAAACATACTCGTTATGTTTTACCTTGGTTTAACCAAATGCACTGAAATATTAGCCACAAGCTGATGTTGGGCAACTCAATTTCAGAATCTATAGCATATTGTGAATCTGCTGCCAATGTGTCGCAGTACAAATTGCAAACATAATGAAAGCCAAATTTTTATTCAGCGGATAGAATAATTAAGTTATCATTTTTTTCAAACTTAATGCAATTATAAAAACATATTGTGTTTGGTTTAATATTGATTTCAATACACAGTGTTTATAAAAAATCTTTGGAGGAATTCGATAGCCAATTGCTACATTCTTCTTAAATGTTTGTTGTTGTTTTTTAAATTAATCAACCATTAATTGTCAAGGCGATAATTAAAAACATTGCTGTCAAGACAAGGGTGTTCATGAAGCCACAAACCTTTCTGTAACTAGTTCTTAACAATGTTAATAATTGCTTGTTAACTAAATAAATTGTTAATGTATTTCTGATTTATTATGTGACGGTCCTTCATTTAGGATTGTCGTGCTTGATATATGATCCACAAACATGTAATGAATTGCAGAGACTACATTTAACTGCGCCATGACATAATCTTTGTTCGTCGTGCATGAATACAATGTTCACTTGCGACTCGCCTTCACGAACGTATTTTCCAATAATCCAACAAATAATTAGCCAATGAACCAATCAAATAAACGCTGTAACATGACTCAGGTCCATTAACACTAAATCTGTTGTTTAACAAATAGGAATGACTGTACATAGGAGTATCTATAACGGTTCAAACCATTTAAGTCCGTTACTCAATTTCAACCAATCATTTGCTTCATCTGCCCATTAAACAAAAAATCTAAAGTTTAATCAATATTTATATAATTAATTAGTAATTTTGCTTTGACACTTCAGTCCAAATTATATGCAAGTATTTGTTTGTATGGGGATGCATTGTGCTTTATTTTATAAACGCGATAGGTATAGTCTGTGAAAGCAACATAAATCGGAATCAAAATCACACAGACAAACTGCAAAATGAAGACATTGATAATGACCCTGTGCTATTTATGCCGATAAATTATTTTCTTTGGCATAACATGATATTTTCGGACTCAGTTTTTTTAACATCTTGTAGGATCTAAATGATCTCCTGCTTTAGAGTATAACACTTCTGAAACTTATCTCAAAACTGCTAAACATTCTAATACGTTTGTATCGTAACAATTTATATTTTCGATATCCAAAATGCCCTATTTTTGTTGGGGTACACATCACAGTGTATCAAAGAAGTTTGTTTGAAATACTAATGCAAAAGGAAGTGGTCATTAATAAGGATTTGTATTAGATGTCAACCTTTGTAACATACATTTTGGATGTTGAAGAAGACTTGGTTGACTCATGACAAGACGCCCCGCCACTTCTTCCTGAAAATAATCCCTAGTTGATAATTACAGTTATTTAAAAGGCCATGCCCTCAAGTCTAGTGCTCTGGTAATCATATTCACAAGTAATTTTTAAACTTAAATGATGCGTTATGTGAGATTAGAGCTAACACAGATTTCAACAGAGAAAAGTTAACATGAAATCTCTACTTCATTGTAATTGTCACACTTTCGTGAATGCCTGTAGTTGATGAATATGTTCCCAGGCGAAGTAAATGTGATTTCAAACTTACAATGCGTAGTTTATCTGATTTATAGGAATGTGGATAATGTTGTCTCCACATAACGAAAATATTGAATCATTGCAAAAACCAATACATTCTATAGACATATTATATTTTTGGATACATTACAATAACCAATGCAGTATGTATGCACGTCTGTATTGAAAGGTTTGGCGATGGTAATTTGTAATAGTAAAATACAAGTATCAGTACAAGTATTTAAACAACTTCTCAAACACATTCCTGCAAAGGTTCAATATTGCAAAATTTCATCGTGTACAGGACTTATGCTACATTTGCAAGAACAGCTCTTTTGAGTGATATTGCACTAATTGTTTTTATAGTAGACTTTACCTGTTAAATTCGGAAAGCAAAACAAATGGAAGTACTCTTGATGATCTCTTGTTTTTCTTTAAAAAACAAGAAACCAATATTCTATTCTAAGTATTGTCTCATCAAGAGTTATCATAGCAATTTCAAATTCGTATTACCTGCCTTCCCTAAAGGTTGAAAGGTCATGTATTACATTGTTTCAATATCTCCGTTATTTGTAAATTTGTGAATGACAATATTCCCATTTGATTAAATCAAATTATATTCAGTTTATCTTAATAGTTTGCCCGAAAAAAGGGTATGTGTAGGCCTGTGATTAGTCAGAAATTAGGACTTATTAAACTGTTTTTAAGAATAATTGGATACAATATATTTGTAAAGAGTGTTGATTCGAATATTAGTATTTATTGAAACATAGTGTTAAAACGCGGCCGAAATTATGCTTTAGATTTGAGTTTCTTTGTATTTGTTCTCGAGAAAAAAATATTTATTATCTGCATATGTACATGGAGTATCATATTTTGTTGGTTTGGTTTTAAAATATTTATTCACTTGGAAAAGGATCGGGAACAAGTTGTCGAACTTAAATTACCCTCTTTTTAGAATGTACAATGATAATTTATACAGCAAAATGACATATAGTGAACAAGTACAAAGTTTGTTGTTAAAGCAACAACTTGATATGTTCTCCCATTCGAGTTCCTAAATAGAAGATAATAAAATGATTCTATTGCAACATGAATGAAAATGAAATCCAATATTCTTGTGAAATTAAGATTCAATTAATGTGATACATTTTCATTATAATGGTTTTTTTTTACAGTATCGTCTCTTTTGAATTCTTTTCTCATCATTTAGAATTAATATTACGCACCGAATTCGTAGTTAAGTGGATGTCACCAGTTATAAATAGTTTTATATACACTAGGAAAGTTATATTCACATCAATCAGATTTGACTATTCAATATACTTATAAATTAATAAGAGTAATGTAAGCGTAAGATAATTAAATGTTGTTCTCAAACCTGATAACTTTTTCATTGACAAGAAATAATTAACCATGAGAGACGTTCCACAGGCTGTTCAAAGCTGAGTTTGTTCAAATATCAAGCTTCGGAAATATTGAATTACACAAACGACAGTTTTTTCCTATCACAATTAGACTTTAAAAATGTAAAGTTTATGAAATATTTAATTTCAACAAGAAACATGTTCATCTCATGTTAAATATAGGCCTACGTAACATCATTCATTCATAACTTTTAATAATAACCTTTAAATTGTGGTTTAACTAAATAACATAAGAAATGTGAATATGAATTAAAATCACTATACGACATATTCTCTCGGTTAAGATGAATCTGTTTTATCCGTCGACCTGTACATCCCGTTGATATATTAATTTATCTCGACTTGCACAGCAATGTCGGCTACTCAATGGCTAGAAGCGGTAACGTGCCGTTAATATATATTTTAAATATCACGCACAACCCATCTAACAGAGACGACGTACTGCCAAGAGTTATCTCCCTTGTGCCACTGTTAAGTAAACAAAGGCTACGCTACGCTAGTTTGTTGAACCCTAGCTACAATGTATACGCCCTCTGTATATTTTCCAAAATTATTAAAGTCATTTATCGACTGGAACAAGTATATTCTTGTAATAATAAAAAGTTCGTGCGATAAAAACCTTGAAAAGTCACAAGACTTACTTTTACAATCGGCCTACTCGCTTGAAGAGAGGTTGTCCATCAGCGAGCTGGAGATTGGAATGGTGAACTAGAAAAACCAATCTAAACATATATTAGTCGAGGTCATCGCCGACTTTTCATTCTTATCGAAATTTTAAACCAACTTGAGAACTATGCTCTGATGCCTGCATGTTTTTTTGCGTTCGACACTTTCAAACTCAATATCTTCTTTCACGACGGTGCGCAATGACAGGAATCTACGTCGATTCCAAGGTGGAACATATACATGAGGGCACGTGACCAAACAATAAAATCTTAAAAAGCAGCGGTTCTAGACTATACTTTTTGTTCTCTAAACGGTGATATAAAATAATATTTGTAAATTCATAAATATAAAAATAACATTGACAAGATCAGCCGCCATTTTGACCCATCCAATCTTTCAAGCCATATTTAAAGCATAACATAAGGGTCCTCGTCGAGATAAATACGTTACCATGTGCCTGCGAGTTTGATATAGAGATATAACATGTATCCGAGTAAAACATCAAACTCGAACATGCCCGCTAGTTTGATAAGGAGATATATCTTGTGTCCGAGTGAAATATCAAACTCGTTTGTGAAATATCAAAAAAATAAGTCGTTCAACTTAAGGTTGAAAATGAAGAAATGGAAATACCATTATTGTTGAGTTCATCCCCATGGCATCGCAATCAAAACCTTATGTCTCGAGGTAGGAGTCACTCGAACTCTGATAATTCCTGTTGTTGACTGAAATTGAAACCATGTGCATATAAAAAACAATACAATATGTTTCGATCCTAATCAGTAGTAAACAACGCGTTCACTTCCAATTAAGTAGAATGATCATCATGAGATCAGTTTAACATAAGTCTTTGTTATAGCCACAGGATAAAAGTTATAAGCGAGTTTCCGATATGAGTTTTGTCAGCGCTACAAGTTACAAAGCCATTAACCTGATTAGTAGATACAAATCAATGTAAACAGATTAAGAATTCGCTTACTTTATACCACTAAATTTGAAATTGATATGCTGAATTTACTTAAAACATCATTTTCACGCATGATCAAAAGAAAGTTGTCGCCATTTTAAAAGAAGTCTACGAAAATGACTAAAAAAGATAGAAATACAAGATAAAGTACCATTTACATATAAAATACATTATTCCGTAGAACATTGAACCACACAGACTTAATTAGGTTTAATTAGGTTTGCATTTTAACAACACGGTCAGCAGAGGTCAGAGTTTCAATTTTCAAGGTGCTCATTTTAAAGCTTGAAAGCCGCTTTAGTCATTCAACTTATGAAAAATTTATTGTTTAGAATTGCAGTTTGACAGAAAATGACAACTTTAGATGATACCACATGAAGGCTACTGCAGTTTCAATGTATATCATATATATATGCATGCTCATCATAAAAGGTGCAAAGGGACTATAGCACGTATTTATCAAGCGTCTGAGTTATTAAATCAGAAAGAGTAATAAAACAGAATAATTAATCATTAAAATGATTAACAATACTACATTGATAAGATATACAATTTATTCTTTGATATGATAGTATCACCTGAACAATACCGCTTTGTGAATACCAACAACTTAAAACTAGTTCCCGATAGTTTATTTTTTCAAATAACAGCCTCATGAACAACTCCAGTTACGCAAATAAAAAAACTTAATATTAGCTCGAAATAGTGTGTTAACTTTGCAGTTTTATTACTATCAAAACACAATTTGAAGTGGCGGAGTTTACCATATGATATCATTTCCACAAAATAATTAATGTTTTTCTTATGGTAGTCCTGTTTCTTGTTTTAATATTTGAACATTATATTTGATCTATACCCCGAATATCAAAGTATTTCTACCTATTCGGCTAAGAGCGAGAAGTTCAACTTATTAACTAACAGATATAAGAGATATTAAAACCTTGACATTTAATACATTTAATGTTGAATATGAAGTCAAGTCAGAACAGAAAGCGCGATTCAGAAATGATAAAATTACAAAAGGTTATATACGTTTTATATATATTGATAAACTAATCTTTATATTGCCAATATTACTTGCCCCTTTTGATCATAAAACAAATGAATACATTGCGGGAATTGGAACAAACAAACCTGTTATATTTTTTGTATTTGGAACGCAGAGGTTTTCCTTTCTTGTCAATGGGACAAACAAACGTTTTGTACATGTAGAAGCACGTTCGAGCTGGCTCAAAATACTACCATCAGTTGCAAGTATTTTATAACTCGATGTCATTGAAATGAAGTTGAGAAGACAGTGTAAACCTGCCTCAGTCTACACCAGTGTTAACACAGGCTCTCATGTGAACTCACGCACACCTGGAGATAAACTCTTCACTGTAACCAGATGAATCAACCTTGGGGGGTTTAACTTCTAAACTTTCATTATCTGGAGAAGATGGCTTCCCCAGAAGGTTGTCTTAGTATATCTTGTGACGAGTATACAAAGTTGCCCTATAAATCCAGAATATACATACCAATATACATACCTATTCGATGGCATTTCAAGTAATTTTCAATGGAAAACTAAGAGGGAAATCAAGTTATACATACATTAGAAAAGATATTTAATTAATTTCCTGAACACATTTGATAGGAGTGATTCTAATGTTATGTTGCAATGTAGGATATTGTCCGAGTCTTTTTTTTTTCCGCGAGAGGGTCAAAGAAATAATTGTGTTCGTGATAAAACGAACTACTTTATCGGCAGGTTTAGCACAAGGTCGATATAAACGTCTTCAATTTACAGTCTGTCTGTGTGAGCAAAACAATTATGTTGTTCTCACGAGCAGTCCTTATAACGTCTAACAACTATTCCAGGATCTCCTTCAATTTATCTTACTGTGCCAAAATATAGTAATTGAGGCTTTTGAATTATTTTGAAAATGTTGGGAAAGGCACAAGTTCTGATTGCTTATTTAAGACGTATTCAGAAAACTTAGAAATGCCCAGTCATTGCCTCTGCTGGTTTAATTTATCTTTTTATACCCCATTGTTTACATGTACAATCAATGTGAACATGTTTCTCCCCACTTGTTAGTGAAAAGCTGTTATTACCTGATTGCTTTTGACTGCTTTCTTGTCTGAACTTACTCTGTAAATGGCAAAATATTGAATCATGTGTATTACTATTAGATATTTCAATGATATATGATTCATGATTGTTAATATCATTCCAAGCCAATGTACTAAACGTACTAATATAAGGTGATTACACTGCAAAAATAATCCGTAATAATGTCTAAAAGTCCAATTGTATGTAGTTATTAAGATAGATCAACATCGTTGCTCCTTTTGCGAAAAGGAAACAGCTACAGTTGGACACATTAGGATCCAAAGTGGAAAATGGCTACAAAACTGAACATGTACAAATCAATTTCCTTTGTGAATAAGTTTCGTATGATATAAAGATATATAATTAATGATAATAATGTTAATGTAATCATTCTTTCACCAGACAATATGTATTTACATGTACCCGGTATGAATACAGAATAATTTCATTTATTGTATTCAGTTATCAAGTGTCATTGAGCAAATAAGCTTTTTCATGTTGATCTTTTTTATTTTAATTTACCTGTAATGTTTTTATTGCCTAATTGCCTAATATGAACTGTATTGTACTATTTCCTCACATTTTGTATGACAGTATGTGTCTGTTATGAAGCAATACAATAAAACCCATAGCAACTATACTGTTATTAATTGGTTAATGAAGTGGAAGTGGTAATACAATGTGCTCTTCCAAAATGTATCAGATTGCATCTTAATCGTTTCCTAAAACAAGTGTACTTTACTTTAAATTACTTGAAGCCAGAAAAAACGTGCAAAGATTATTAATTTTATTCTATTGCTGAACCGCGCAGAAATTATCATCTATCGATATCATCTCTGCTACTTAAACCTGACAGTTAATGTTGGCATGATCTTCATGGCATTTCAATCAAACCTTATATCTTAACCTAGAAGTCAGTCGAATTGATTGTGAATTGCTTTTGTTGAAATTTAAAACATACACAACTCCAACGTGAGAATTCGCGATGCTAATCTGTCCTAATCTGTCGTAAACAACGCTATCATGTTCACATATATTTCTATATGCCATGATAATGAGATCCATTTTACTATCATCGATGAAACACAGGAGCCACAGGATATGTGTAATAGGAGATTTCTGATAATATGATTTATAGCAGTCTAACATGTAACAAAGTCATTTTTCGTGATTAATAGATACAAACGACTGAAACAGATTACCTCAGATTGACAAATGATAAACTTGATTTACCTCAAACACATTTCCATAGATTATGTCATCAATGAAAATGTCAGTTGATGGCAGTACATTTGTTTCCATCTGATAATAAGAATAATGGCAGAGTAATAGTGATATGGCAACAGCTTTACTACAGAGGACATGAACTTTAGTACGTGCAAATATGTAAACACATTTTGAAGGTTTTTCTATATCTAAAATTAAATTACCTAATTTAATCATAATGTAATCTTAAGATGAAGCTTTGATGCGAGGGCGTATTTATGATGTTTCTTTGATGAAAATGTTCGAAAACACTATCTTGTATCTGCAATACAATACGATATTTTTTAATTTACATTTTTGGACTCCGTTATGCCTATATTATTGATGACAATGTCACAATCTAAATCAGCTATATCAGCGTCTATGAATCCGCTCTCGCTCCTTCCTAATACCCTTATCCCTTTCAAGCCAAAATCCTCGTATCGCTAGCTATCTATCTAACCAGCTAATGAGACGACTCGCATTCAGCAATTGCGGCACAACCCGGATGGAAAAATCCGTTGAGTTTCAGCAGGTAGCTTGAAACCCCTTTATTATCGGCATTTCATTGGCTGAAAAAAAACAGGTAAGCATATCCACGAATATCAAGCCGCCAGCCATACGAGTGATGTAGCCGAAAGAGATCGGGATATTAGGAAGGATTTATATACGCTGATATAGCAGGATGCAAAGATGCAGAAGCAGAAGCATATTGGAAAAACGATAAAGTCATGATTTTGAAAGTTGATTTACATCTTCTCTGTATTTTTTTTATACTTTCATATATGCTTCTCCATAATTATGTAATTATTATGGGAAAATGTCGTCAGTTTCTTTGAGTCTTGCAACAGAAATACATTGTGTAGCGTTATTGACAAAGTTACTTCCTAAGATGTTTGGTTTTCACACGCGTGTGTATACAGATCAGCGGATCGATGTCACTACACGTATACAGCAATATTCCGGTCTCAAAATGACAAGTCTTTTGGTTATTTAAATTACATATGGGTAAAATATAGAATAACCAAATAGGTACTCGTGACTGTGACGGTATTTTCAAGTCAATATTACTTCCATGGTTTTCTCAATAGAATTTTTATTGATAATAAAAATAAAGAGTATATATGTGGATGTCTCGTGAACATGAATGGTTGCAGAAAAAAACGCTCCTTATGAACTTATGAACACCAATGCGATCGTTGATTTTACCCGTCAAGAGTCAAGATAAAGTTGTACTATATAGGATGGACATTAAGAAAATAAGAAAATAGCATTGTAAACTCGAATGCTACTCATTTATAAAATGGTTTATTTTATGTATTCCTGAAGCAAGACGAAACTGGAAAGAGCAATATATCACATCAATCGAACCTAAGGACCACGCAAATAAAGTTTCAGCTTATTTCGGATGTCATTACTGAAAGTGAAACCTAAAATGGGCTTTTAAACTTCCTCAGGTTGTTCAATACTGTTTAATTTTCCAATTCTAATTTTGTTTATGTAGTTCTATTGCGATTGCCTGATGTTATTCTAAACGATCTATCGTGCAATGTTCCGTATAACAGTCCTCGTATTAGAATTAAGTTTCAGCTTGCAGCAATTACTAAGGCTGTAAACAGATGTCTTCAGGTCAGTCTAGACACGTATCCAATTAAATCCTTAGCATCCAATTAAATCCGTAACGCTATCATCTTGCAATTTAGAGGATTCTCACTCTTTCTGAAAATATTACGTTGCCTACATTTAAGTGTCAAACGAGCCTATTCACGGTTCCTACAGTCCGATGTTATCTTTATGTCATATTCAAAACAAGTACATTTTTTAAATATTATTCATATTCATATTTCCCTTCTTAAAATAACGATGTTTCAGGAACCCTAAATCTTGTGCTCTTTTTCATCGGCTTTTTTATTATGCGTATAGTTATCATTGAAAAAATACATACTTCTTTCTATTCTCTAAAACAAAATAAGGTACATAAAAAACTTGCTAACAGGCCAATTGAGAAGTTTTTGCTTTGCGTGTTCTCTTCAAGGAAATCAATGGTCTTAAGATGTCTGACTCCCTTTTACATTTTCAAATAATACGCTAATATCATAACACAGATCCTTTTTATTCAATTGTAATGAAAGTCCAAAATTGTAGCTGGAAAATATTTGAACATTAAAATTCCACCGTGGCAAAATGTAAGGGAGAGCATAAACGTCGAAGCAAAAACATGGCAATCTTTAATATTATCGGGTACCGTTCTGACTAAAAGAGATGTCATGGATAAAATATTACCCAAGGGCATTATTAAGAATAAATGACGTTTACCCGCCGTAGGCCCGCGAGGATATCCTGTTGACAAGCATTCTTTATTCTTATTTATGCCGACGGGTCGTTTTACCTATTTTATAAACCATCAACTAATTATAATTGCATTCATTTGACTGATTACGCGAAGGCAGAATATGTACAGAAGCGACATAAAATGTCCAACAACCAGAAATCAGATATTAGTTATGAAATTGTCTATCATCGACATTCCTTTAGCTCCATCGCCGTGATAGAGTGGTATTGATATTGGATAAGCGGTGTTCAGAGTGTTGAGTGTGTGGGTTTGACACTGAATACCGCCAAAGCCTTTGCAGATTGCAAATATTTTCCTAAGTGAAAGTTAGCCAAAAATTTAATATCTCTGAGGGATGTTTCAACATTTTATTCTGGTTGGTAGGAACATCATGTTCATAATTACGTGTTCCCGAGGGACATTACGAGAAGAAACTCAAACTATCTAATCTCCTCCAAGAACAATATAGAGACGTCACAGGTTTAATATGAGATGAGATGAGTTGGTGTTTAACGCCGCTTTCAAGATTATTTCACTTATATAGTATATATTCACTGCTAGTATTATTGCAGGGAGAAAGAACGCAACACTATTGTGGCTATGTATTGCGGTGAAACCTGCGAGCATCGGCTGGAACTAGCGAACCATGCGATGAATTTCAGTGTAGCATTGCACCCAAACCTGACTGCGTGTAGAACAATTCTCTACTGCAGACAAAGTTGCCAAGACCCTGGCGGGATTCGAACCACGGACTTCGAACCTGATCCGAAGCCGAATGCGCTAACCACTGCGCTATCCCGCCCCCTCACAAGTTTAAGACAGATGCTCTAGGCTAATCAAATAGCACATTTGCCTGTCTGATACAAATGTGGTCGTGTTACGTGATTCAAGATACAAGAAGATATAACTAAAAAAAACTCGTGTTAACACAGCCAATTAAATATAAGTTGTTGTGAAATATTCATGTGAAAACTGCTACAATTTCTAAAAATGTTGTCGCATTCAGAAAATATATGCATTGACAACTTAAGCGGACTGTTAATGCACTTCCTATAAACAAATCAACAAAGTGACCAGGGGCATTTTGGAGTGGAGCTTTTAAGAACTATCGGAGTCAATAGTAATCCAAAACAGGTGCAAACCAAGCAAGAGGACCCGGGTCATTGAACAACCTCTGTATCCTCAGGTTCATAGGTAAAATCAAGACCAAATTCGAGTCGTTCTAAAACCTGCTGTCTTTCTCTCTCTCACTAGTCCTATATTTCCGTATTTTCCCTCAACCGTTCGATTTCTTGTCGCTTGTGTGTCCACTCTCTTTTGGATGCTTGTCATCCACGTGTTTAATAACTAAATTATTGTTCAATACATGTTCAACCTCAACTCACTAACCCACCTTCTTTTTAAATATATCTGATATAAAACATGTGATGCCCACCTAATTTGAACAACCTCAGTTTAAAAAACGAAGGAAGCTTCTTCCGACCGCCTTGCCTGCTTTGCAAAACGATCGATATGCTTACACGGTATGAAAACAAAATGTGTATCAATATTTGCATGAACGCCACCCTCATGGCACCTTTGTAACAATAGCACATATCTATGTATATGGATACAATAATATAATATGATATAATGATTAAAGCTTTTTAATCGGCCTTTCAAAAAACACTCAAAACATTATAGCCTTGATTAAAAAGATCCCATTTGAAATGTTTCAAAGATACGAAGACAGATTTGATTGAACCACGACCAAAGAAACTCTGGTACATGATGAACTTGCTGAAATAACATCCTGTGTGAGATGATTAGAGTTATGCCCTTGAGCTGAGTTCCACTGATTGCTGGATTTAAGAAAGAACAGTTCAAGATCTACTTGAAGATTTCTGCAGATGAGATCTGAGAAATATTAACACTAGCAAAGACTGAAGTTGATCGTGATTTAATTGTATTATGTTCTTGAGAGATTGAAAGTTGGTGATTAATTTTGTAACTAATATTGTTGTGCGTTTAAAAAATTCTTGTTGATGGTAACTGGAAAGGCCTTTTGAATAAAATTGTTGTCGTGTATTAACATGCATAAGGGTGACGAACCTTATAGTAAGAATACATTGTTATTCCATTTATTCAAATATGATTAAATAAATATTCCCACTTCTCTGCTCGATATGGTGTTTAATGGGATTACACAAACATTAATTACAATATTAGACCTAAAAATGTCATGACACGAAATGTATAAGATATATACGTCTATAAGATGTCTATATAAAAAAATAAACTGCATTTTTGCATTATAATTCCTAGTTTACTTGCTTTTAATTTGATAAAATGTGATTTTGCTTTTTTATGTAAATGAAAGAAAATGTCTGACAATTGAGACATAAACGTTGATTGGTCAACTCTACTTCATATTAATACACCTTATTTAAAGATGACATTATCCGTTGAACAAACGAACGTGGGCGGGGGTCGGTTGTGTACTTTTCGCAATAAGGAAAATGTTTAGTGTATTTAAATAACTGATATTGAATAAGGGCAATTTCTTTGTTTTGATATCAAATCGGATTAGTGGATATAAAAGTCAATATATAGAGACATCGTTTATGTTTTAAAGTAGTATTTTACTATTAAAGGATCCTCAACAAACTTCTCGAAACATTTTATATTATTTTCGCAATATTGTGATTGGGACAAGCTTGAAAATGTATGAGAGATTCCATTTCTGGTTATTCCTGTTTGTCGATTTTGAAATAAAGAAAATTACGTGAAGTACGTTCTTTATGTACATATAGGTTTGGGATCGAACATGATATCCAATTGAAAAGTCCACACAAGTCCGCCAAAAGTGTGCTATTTCAGTTCTCTGTTACCAATCACTAGCAAATCACAACTGATCTTATTACCACTAACTTTTAACTTGAAAACGATTCACCTCTACAAATAGCATAGAAATTTGGGTGAACTCTCATCTGCATCGAGAGATACCGGCATATTCAATGCGTACCAAAGTCGGACTCTTGACTTGTATTGTAGAGTATGGAGGTTCAAATAACATTGTAACTTCCCGGAAGAGAAATATTGGCTATATAATATATCAAAACAACGTTAGGCCGTCGCAAAGTATGACCCATGGCTCTTTCTGATAATATTTGTTTAAAGCATTCAGTGATCCAAACATTCGGGTTTTGCGTGGTTTCATGATTTGCAAATGCCAGTGAGTTGCTCGTTTCTTTAACCTGGCAAGTGGCAACATACGGTTATGAAAATATTGACTTTTTACCCACATTGAACGTTCATGTAAACATTGACTTTGGATTCACAATGGTCATTCTTGACAATATTGACTTTTTTGTAAAGTAGATGCAATAACACTGAAAAGACTTCATCTCATCATCATTTCTTCATCAAAGAAATCATTTGAAATGGTTGCCAAATCAATATCATCCTCATGCGTACACTGAAAACATTCAATTTAGTCTTAATAAAGTCTTAAAGTGACTGCATGTATGGCTTTGTCATATTCAATTACAGGCTTAATACATCCGGTAATAGATGACACAGATTTTCAAGTAGAGAAATCCTGGCCTGCATTAACATATTTTGATCTTATGCTTGAAAATATGCTTTAATAATTTTGAATACATTATTTTTGGATAAAACTAATTCCATCCTTTTCATTGATTTCTTAATCTTATAAAACTTATTCATGCACGATGAAGACTAAAGCTGTCTATTTTGGATAATCATGATTTAATTCGTATTCATATGATAAACGCATATAGCTTTATTTTTAATAGTATGTCTTGATTGTCATATAGAGGACTCAAAGTTGTTTTTAACTTATTGATAATTAACCCGTATTTTAATAGTCAACTGCAAACTTTTCTGAGGTCTCGCAACGGTATCGCATAAAAATATTGGAAACAACATTTTAGGTAAACATAGACATTTCTAAAACATTTACGTGATCAAGTGCACTTCAACAAGTTTAAAAAGGAACATTTCCCCCCAGGGAGTAAGTAACTTTCTAATTTTCTCTATTTCCCAGTTTGTAACTTTTTCACGTATTCAATTTCACCCCTAACTTTTTCCAAAGCAAACGTTTTATCTGTCTCCATCTTGTGCATTATTGGATTTGTCAGGAAAACGATCATCAGTTTATTCTTATCTTTAAAAAATAATGATATCCAGACTGTATTTGAAAATTGCTTATTTTTGGGGCGTTTAAGAAGTTGAAATGACGAAAATGACAAGGAAAATATATGATAAGAACTTTATTTAATCGTTAGATACAGTATTGGACACGGATTCTTGTGCCGTTATCAATGAATAAAGAAGTTGTTATCATATCACATTTTATAAGAGCATCCAAAATAATTGAGTTAAAAAGAAACAAACATCGTGGTTATGTTATATGTTTGCTCAATTTCTCAATGTTATGTTTTGAAATGAGATGCATTTTGCAACACTGTATGATATTCTAATTTCATGAAACATTTCTTTGGTTACAGGAAGAGATAATGAGAGTCACAATATCTAATTTGAACAGAATTGAATAACATGAGACCAATCAAGAACTTATATAATCACCCAAAAATCCTCAATCAGCTTGAGTCGTGTTGATCTGGATACGATACTCAATGCTATACAATGCTTGTTAAAATTTTTTTCAGTTTTTTCCATTTTAGAGTACATTGAAATTATGAAATAGATTTACATGTTGATGACATTCATACGTGACGTGTATTAGTCATGTGATGGGATGGGATGAAATCATTGTCCCTCCAATTGGAGAATAGGATCTCCCAGAAATCGCATTACTGACCTTATTATCTTCAAAGCATTTAAAAATTAACTTCTTAACCCTAACGTACTTTCACACTGCGAGGTGTACATGCCAGACTACAAGAGATGTGTTACCTTGCAGGTTTATGAATGGCGCAATACATGCCAATGCAAAATGCGCCCTTTGAGGAAATAGTTTAAGCTGTAATTCAAAACATCAAAGTACAAAGTCTCACCTCAGAAAAAAAACAGATCAATCTGTGTTAACACATGACTGATTCATTGAGTTGGTAACTCATGTTTGTAACTCGTTGAATTGACATACTGATAAAGCAGTTGTAAATGAAAAGAACAAAATTGATTTTCTGAATAGTGTTAAATTCATCGAATGAAATTTACAATCTAAGTGATGTTTTAACTTTTCTTTTAATGAGTTCGTACCATCAATTCGGTTTGTAGACATCTTCCGGAAGGAAGGTTTTCACTATCTGTTGATACCTGAAAGTGAGTGATTTGAGATTAAATGTGTTTGGAAACAATATTGCAGGTATTAAACAGGTATGTGGAAATCATTCAAACGAAAGTAGACAGATCACTTCACGTAATTTCCTCACTTCCTTTTGGATTTTCTATAAAACTATCTTTTCATCAAACCTTAAAGTTTAAAGCAGCCAAAATAAACTCTTTTACATCTTTCAATGGATTCTGGTTGTTTTTACGTTTAATCATGAAATACATTGATAGAAAAGTACCTATCTACGCTGTTAAATTCTAATTGAACTTTTCAGAACATGACTTTATTAGTATGTTAACAGATGAAACAGAAAAAAACACACAGAAAAGCGTTTACTTTCCCAATTCCTTACCAAATTAAATTGATACTTAACAGCTTGATAACACTGTTGTGAAAGGGCACTGGTTATTTCATCTAATTGATCATGAGTGTTTACTTTAGATTATTTTTCCTTTCAACAAGATGGAATCTTTATACACTTAAGGGAAACGTTTTTGTTGAGGAAAATCAATTATATCTGCTTTCTCTACAAGTTAAAAACTAAAATTCATAATTTGCAATGTTGGGATTTTAACAAAGTTAAGCATCATTAAGTGATTAAGCAATTACTCTGTGAATGCTCTTGGTTTACAAAAAAGAGATCAGCGAGTGATTTTGAAGATAAACATCGATATTCCTTAAGCCATCTTGAGTGTGTTCTTAACAGAGTTGATAGTTACTTAATAAATCAATGTTCATTATGAAAATTCCAAAGCATGTTCAACATCTCATCACGCGAAGATGTTTCAAATCCATTTTTCTTTCACTATCACTATTTCTGTCAATATTTATAAGATAAATTTGTATCTGCGTTATAGGAGTGTAATACAATTTTTACTTTTTAAAGTACTGTAAAGACAAGATATCATAGACTTGTAGGTCAAGCGTTTCTTCTGTGGAGCTTTTTTTTGTCTCATACCATAAAAGGTCAAATCGTTAAATAAAATTTTATTTTTGCATAAACAAAATAATACAAAGAATAGTTTTTTCGCAATTCAGCAAGCTATGTCCCTGAAGACTTTTATGTTATTTTAGAAACATAACAAAGTATGATTCTAGCACGTGACACACGTGCATGTTCATAAAAATACATGATGACATTTAATTCGTATTCATGGAAAAGAAGAATGATGTCAAATAGACACGCTTTTATTTTTGTATGAAATCAAACCATTTTCATTCATTTACCCAGAGAATATTAGTACCTTATCGGTCTCATTCTCTTAGGTTTCTTCAGATACGTTATCATTGCTGAAGATAGATAGTCTTGAAAGCTTTTAAAAGAATATGCACAAGTTCGATGTTCAAAACACACTTCCTTCGACAGAAACCAACACGCTTTTTATGATGAGAAAGAACATCTTGAGAACTTCAACGTCAGGCTGTTTTCTTTTTGAAGACTAATCAATGGTAGACGCACTACGTCTCGAACATTGCATGTTTTAAAAGTCAACTTATCATCCCCTCAAACTGAGTTTCTTTACAGTTGTTAAAACTGTTAGGTTGTGAATGTAGATAATTGATCTCCAGCGTCCAATCCTTTGGAAAACATTAGCCAAGATTAAAAGTTCTCTTAGAACGCGTTAATGAATTATCAAGAACCAAAACATTAGAAGCAAGACTTCCGTTTATGTGAAGAGCAAATTTGAAAGTTCAGTGACATTCTGTGGTTTACACACAACAGAATTTGAAATTATGGAGACACAAATGTTTGTTCCTCACCTCACTACTCCTTCTTTCCACCTGGAAATGAATTGTCTGTAAACTAAGCAAAACTAGTAAATCTTCTTTTACGTGATGAACGGATATAACGTTAATGATAATTAATAATTCGTTTTTAAAAAAATCAAGTTTAATATATAAAAATACCTAAATATGACAAAAGAGAAAATGTTGTTTGAGTCTAGTATGTCCTAAACATCACAAGACGTCTACACCAAACTTGATACATATCAAATGTTAACCCTTTGTGTGACTTTTGAGGTTAAAATCAATGAAGGAACTTCGTTGTGCGGTTTCAGGATAATATTACTGAGACAGTGACTTCAAGAAATTATGTCATCTTGAACAATTTTCATATATCAAGTACCCAAATCTGACAAAATACAAATGTTGTTTGAATCCAGTTGTTGTCCCAAAATCACTTCATTGTATGAAATATATTGAATAATTTGAAAAGTTACAGTAAACTCAAGCTCTTCTAATAAAATGGATGTTCATTATAAACATTGATGTTTACTTTCATATTTTCGAATACGATGACCTTAGCAGGAAGTAGGGGAATGTGAGCACACGTTTACCAGGTATTCAGTGTGTCATAATTATAGATGGTTTGTATCAATGATATGGCATTTGATTTTCAAAACAATTTTTGAAGACAGATACTTCGTGTAAAAGATACAATTCGTTATATACATACTAGAGCTGGTTTCTTAGTTAAATTGCACATTAAAGGGCATAAGGGGAGGAGGTTATGGCACATCAGCAGAGTATATATATATATATATATATATATATATATATATATATAAAATATAATATCGGCCTTTCAAAAACACTCAAAACGTTATAGCCTTGATTTTGAAATTTAAAATATCCCATTTGAAATATTTCAAAGATACGAAGACAGATCTGATTGAACCACGACCAAAGAAACTCTTGTACTTGATGAACTTGCTGAAATAACATCCTGTGTGAGATGATTAGAGTTATGCCCTTGAGCTGAGTTCCACTGATTGCTGGATTTAAGAAAGAACAGTTCAAGATCTACTTCAATATTTCTGCCGATGAGATCTGAGAAAGATTAACACTAGCAAAGACTGAAGTTGATTGTGATTTAATTGTATTATGTTCTTGAGAGATTGAAAGTTGGTGATTAATTTTGTAACTGATATTGTTGTGTGTTGAAAATGGAAATGGAAAATGGAAAGGCCTTTTGAATAAAATTGTTGTCATGTATTCGCATGCATAAGGGTGACAAACCTTGTTGTAAGGAAACATTCTTATTCAATTTATTCAAATATGATCAAGACATATTCCCACTTCCCAGGTACATATGGTGTTTAATGGGATTATACATAATTGCAATATTAGACCTAAAAATTTCATGACACGAAATGTTTAAATATATGAGTCTATAAGAAGTCTATATTAAAAATTAATTGCATGTTTGCATTATAATTCCTAGTTAACTTACTTTAATTTGATAAAATGTGATTTTGCTTTTGTATGTAAATGAAAGAAAATTGTGTGTAAATTGAGACATAAACGTTGATTGGTCAACTCTACTTCATATTAATAAACCTCATTAAACCCATTTTGTGTTTCATGGAGTGGTACGTTTTGCAATAAGGAAAATATTGTTTAGTTTATTGAAGTGACTGGCATTGATTAAGGGCAATTTCTTTGTTTGGATATCATATCGGATTAGTGGATATAAAAGTCAATCTATAGAGACTTCAATTATGTTATAAAGTAGTATTATACTATTAAAGGACTCTCAATAACCTTTCGAAGCATTTTACAATTATTTTCGCCATTGGGAAAACCTTGAAAATGTATGAGAGATTCCATTTCTGGTTTTCCTGTTGGTCCATTTTGAAATAATAAAGAAAATTACATGACGTACAAACGTTCTTTATGTACATATTGGTTTTGGATCAAACTTGATATCCAATTGAAAAGTCGACACAAGGAAAAACCAAAAATAATATTTAGCTTGATCAAAGTTCTTAGTTTCTAATGATGACTTCACAGACTTATTACATGCTGTTACATAATCTAATGTAATTGTTGAAAGCTATTGTGTCTTACCTATAATATCTGTAAACAACATTTTACTCCAACCTCAAACGATTTTTAACAGAAAACAAAACCTAGTCCATCGTGAATGTAAAGAAAAAATGGTCAAATGACACATGCCACTGATTCTGATTAAACTCGAAACTTGAAAACGATTAACCTCTACCAATAGCATAACAATTTGGGTAAACTCCCATCTACATTGGGGGATACCGGCATATTCAATTCGTACCACAGTCGGAGTTGCACCTAGCATTTACTCAAACTCATGTATTGTAGAGTATGGACGTTCAATTAACATTGTAATTTCTCGGAAGAGAACTTTCGGCCATATAGGATATCAACAAAACGTTAGGCCGTCTCAAAGGAGGAATGTTTATACATGGCTGCTTTGATTGAAAAGATAACATAATTTTCATTTCGTTTTAAGAAAAGATAAATCGTTGAGAGATATCAAAGTTTAAGTTTTTGAAGATGTTCACAGAGATATATCGATGAGAGCAAAATGAAACATGGCTGAGTTCCTATATATCATCCATGGCTTTTTCTGATAATATTTGTTTAAAGCATTCAGTGCTCCAAACATAGGGCTTTGTGTTGTTTTATGATTTACAAATGACAGTGATTTGCTCGTTTCGTTAACCTGACAATTGGCAACGGACGTTTATGAAAATATTGACTTTTTACCCACATTGAACGTTTATGTAAACATTGACTTTAGATTCGCAATGGACATTCTTTAAAATAGTGACTTTTTTGTAAAATAGATGCAATAACACTGAGACACGCCAATCATTTGAAATGGTTGCCAAATCAATACCATCCCCATGTGTACACTACAAACATTCCATTTAGAGGTTAATGACTTGAAAAACATTCAAGTCTTAAAGTGACTGAATGTATGGCGTTGTCATATTCAATTACAAGTTTAATACATCCGGGAAGAGATGACACAGATTCTTAAGTAGAGAGACCCTGGCCTGCAGGAAGATATTTTGATGTTATGCTAGTAACTATGCATTAGTAACTTTAAATATGTTATTTTTGGACAAAACAAATTCGATCATTATCATAGATTTTTTAATCTTAAAAAACTTATTCATGCAATTTGAAGACTAAAGCTGTCTATTTTGGATAATTATGATATAATTCGTATTCATATGATAAACGCACATTGCTTTATTTGAATAGTATGTCTTGATTGTCATAAAGAGGACTCAAAGTTAAATTGTGATACAGTTTTATAAGTTGTTTTTAACTTAGTGATAATTAAGCCGTATTTTTATAGTCATCTGCATACTTTTCTGAGGGAAGTGAAATCTGTCTCACAACAGTGTCTCATAAAAATAAACAAAACGACATATTAGGTACACATAGACATTACTAAGACATTTACGTGATCAAGTGCACTTCAACAAGTTTAAAAAGGAACATGTTCCCCAGGGGAGTAAGTAACTTTCTAATTCTCTCTATTTCCTAGTTTGTAACATTTTCACATATTCAATTTCACCCCTAAATCTTTCCAAAGAAAGCGTTTTATTTGTCTCCATGTTATGATAACAACTTATTTATTCATTGATAACGACACAAGAATCTGTGTCCAATCACCGTATACAGACAGACAGACAGACAGACAGACAATTTATTCAGTAAAAGGCCACTGGCCCATAATACAGTCATAAGCAGGTAAATATTGCATGAGTATGAGTATACCATGATTATAAAAGTAGTTATCAATATATTCCATGTCATTTTCGTCATTTCAACTTCTTAAATGCCCTGAAAATGAGTAATTTCCAAATACAGTCTGGACATCATTATTTTTTAAAGATAAGAATAAACTGATATCATTTTCCTGAAAAATCCAATAATCAAATCACATAATGTGATATGAGAATTCAAAATATTTGAGTTAAAAAGAAACAAACATCGTGGTTTTATTATATGTTTGCTCAATTTCTCAATGTTTTGACATGAGATGCATTTTTCAACACTGTGTGATATTCTTATTTCATAAAACATTTCTTTGGTTACAGGAAGAGATAATGAGAGTCAAAATATCTAATTTGAACAGAATTGATGGAATGATATAATCTCAAAAAAATCCTCAATCAGCTTGAGTCGTGTTCATCTGGATACGATACTCAATGGTATACAATGCTTGTTAACATTTTTCTTCAGTTTTTTTCCATTTTAGAGTACATTGAAATTATGAAATAGATTTACGTGTTGATGACATTCATACGTGAAGTTATAAGTCATGTGATGGGATGGGATGAAATCATTGTCCCTCCAATTGGAAAATAGGATCTCCCAGAAATCGCATTACTGACCTTATTATCTTCAAAGTATTTAAAATTTAACTTCTTAACCCTAACGTACATTCACACTGTGAGGTGTACATGACAGACTACAAGAGATATGTAACCTAGCAGGTTTATGAATGGCGCATTACATGCCAATGTAATATGCGCCCTTTAAGGTAATAACTGAAATTATAATTCAAAACATCAAAGTACAAAGTCTCACATCAGAAGAAACAGATCAATCTGTGTTAACACATGAATGATTCATTGAGTTGGTAACTCATGTTTGAAACTCGTTGAAATGACATA